>CM045584.1:3649485-6155454 GCA_024721215.1 Cheumatopsyche charites
CTAGCGATCGACCGGTTGAATATATCAAAGCAGTTTTAAAGCGTTACATGACACACACAGAATTGCTCTATTATGTAGTTAGATAATTATCAGAATTTACTTCACAATAATATACTAAATTCTTTATAAAGTTTTTAATTAAAATCTTAAATTTTATCATTTATATTAGATATAGAAAAACAATACTGTTACTGTTGTATGATAATAAAATAAAAAAATAATTTAAATTAAAAACCAGTTACATTTATTTAAAAAAATATATAAATGAATTGCACAAAGTGATACAATCGAATACCGATTACGCCGTTCAATTGAAAATCGAAGAAAACCGTCGACGCGAAAAAATAAAAACTCGAAAACTGGAAATCCTTTGGCGTTTTTTCAAACAGCATTTTTCAGCTGATATTCTGTTTTGATTGCTTTTTCCTATGTAACGGCTCCCTTAATTATCTTCGCGTCTGCAAAGCGCAGCAACTGCACACAGAAACATTCAATTTTTCCCGCGCAAATGAAATTGTGCACGGCGAAAAAAGTAGGTACTACACACATATAAACGTTCGTCATTCGCGTGTATGAAAAAAAAAGCGTTCCGTTTTTATTTACGATACTTTTGTATTGCACGGTTGTACGTATTATTCCGTCGTTCGTTTTTCGTTTCCTTTGCGAGGTCGCTTTTTACGCCATTGTTCGAAATTCAATAGCCTTCTGTATAAACTCGATAGTGAGAAAATAAACTGCGTTTCAGCCGGGCTAGGGTTCAAACTCGAGGGCATTGCTTGATGTATTCAAAATATATTGAGTTTCGAATGGACGTGAGTGGAGTCGTTGAAAGTTATCTTGGATGTTATGAGTTTCGAGTGCGAGTCGTTATTGAGGTAATTTGAGAAAGCTCCATACTGCGGTAAATATGGATGAATGTGATAGTTTTCGTATATATCTTATTTAAAACATATTTCGATCGAAAGACTCAGATAAAGCGAAAATTTATATACGGGGTGCAGCAGATTTGATTGATGAATCATCGAAAGACTCAATAAATGTAAAAAATTGATATAAGGGTTCAGCAGATTTGATTGAGATGCTTGTGAAGTTGTAAATGCTTGAGTAGTGGATGGTTTATGTAATGTTATTACATATCTTTTCTTTGTGAATTTAATTTAAGTAACCGATATGATTTAAACTGAAGTACATTATGAAAACGTTTCAATTAATTTTTAGGCGAGGTTCAACGTCTAGGGCAATGATGCTGTTTCCAATGGCAATCTAAGACAACTATCTTATTATATGATTAGTTAACTAAACCAGTGAAATAACCGGCCTTTAGAATCCATAATTCGCAATAATATAGAAATCGAATAAATTATGACTTATAATAATCTTCAATCTTTAAATGATATGGATTGATCACATTTTCGAACCATTTTTTTGCAGTTCAGCTCCGCCTATCAAGTAGATTCAATTCAAAAATTTTTATCAAAACTTTTTAAAACACAAAAAAGTAAAGAAAAGGCAAAGGCAACTGCTCATAATTCCAGTTCAAAATCATCAAAAAAATTAAAAAATTCCAATCTCAACCCACTAGTACCGAATTTCCATAGGTCATCCCCAATGTCACGTACCGATTCGAAATCAACTCTGCTTATTGTCGAGCGAGCACGTGCTTGATGGGACAACCCTCGGCCTAGGTATCATCTCCATCTTCGATAATTTCGTATTCACGATGGCGCTGATTAGTTTGTGTCTCAACACAGGCAGGCGTCCCCTCGACAAGGCGCCAATATTAGCGCGGAAGCCTTCAAAGCGGAGCTGATGTGAATACGTAAAGGATGGAATTATTATGTGTATTGTATGATATATGTATCGTATGATGTATGTATCGTATAATATATGCATGTATGTATAGAGGTTGTCGTGTATTCGAAGCTCGTCCCGAGCGTTACACTCGGAATACACTGTAATGCTTATCGGGCATATTGTTGAAGGTGGGTTTGGGGAGTTGGGATGTTTGAATAAGGTTTTAGTTTATTCTAAGAATGTGTTGAAATTGATCTCAATTAATGAATTTTTAAGTTAATTTATGATGATTTATAGGTTAGGTTAGGTTTTGTTCATGTTTGAATAGGTTAGGTTGGGTTTGAGATTGGATCAGGTTAGTTGAAGTGTCTTAACTTGGTCACATATAATACAAATATTATTTTTTATGTTTGTGAGAGTAGAAAGCATAGTGTAAGCGTTGTTTAAAGGAAATTTTGAAATAATTGCTTAAAAGGAGGTTTTCTGACAGGGTAATTGATTTTGTTGAAACTTTGTAGAAATATATACGTACATGAAATAACAGTGATGAATGAAAATTTAACTCTTAATGATTTTTATTTATTGCAGTTCGATGTTTAGTAAAATTTTTGGTACATTAATAAAAAAAATCATATGAAGAATATTATAGACTATCTTCAATTCTATCGTTGTTCCATTTATTATTTTGTCTATCAGAACGTTCCATTTAAAACTTTTTTTTAGCTAGCTTACCTAAAAATTATATCTGCTACACTTAACTAAAAAAATATTAAGTATTAATTTATGTTATGTCTACATTTACGCTATATTTTCTCTGAAATTCAATAAAATTTGTCAACCTCGTTTCAAAAGGTCTCCTTGCCAGTGTGAACGCTGCTTTAGGAAAATTTTCGGAAAATTGCTCAGAGTGGAGGCTGTTCTTTATTCGAACTCGTCTCGTGAAAGCTTCGAGTCTCAAAATGGTGTTTTTGAAAGGACGAGTTTGAATTCGTCTCGTGGGAATGAATGTTCTCGTATAGAAGGCGGATGTCTCTCAGGGAATGTGCTCTCGCTTCGGATCGTTTTATTCAATTTTCGAATGTGGATTATTATTTTGTTATTATTTCGAGGATTTTTATTGAGTTTTTACTCATTTATATGAGATATGGTTTCATGTTTTATGTAAAATTATTTTTTTGGAATTTTTTCTTTAAAGAAAATTGTTCAATGCGTCGTGTTATATTGTACCTACATAAAGATTAATCGATTATTAATTTGAAATTATATTAAAAAATGGTTTCTCTGTACATTACAATGCAATGTAACAATGCAATGTAATTATGTAACAATGCAATAAAGAAAAAAATGAAAAAATGCTGTAGGAAAATGTATGAATTTTCTTTCACAGTTTTAACATTCGTTCGATAGATGTCTATGGAATGAGAATGTTGCATTTTCTTCAAAATGGAAATGGTTATTAAATAAACGTCAAGACTTTAAAATGTACGTGTATGAGGAATGATATTTGTACTCAAATAATGATAAATTAATAAGTCAATTATGAAAATTAATGTGAATATCAAATCTTTTGTACGAGTCTACAGCCTCATTATAAATCAGTTAGATGGAAATCCAATGAAAATTCAGCTAGTGCTCTCGAGCGACAAGTGACAGACGTTGAAAAATTAATTTCGTAATTGAAAAAGGCGAAGCACAATCCGATTTTAATCTCTAACGGAGCACGTTTTCCGAAAAAAGGAAAAAAAATCCAGCTTCAGTTCGGAAAAATCTCCGTAGTGGGTATTCGACAACGTAGTGGTTATTATTAAAGCGCTCTTACGCCGAACGGACACTCGATATTAATGGGATTTCTGATTAAAAAAAGAAGAACGGTTTTTCTCTTTTTCCTCTTTCATTTGAGAAGAAAGAGGATTTACAATCAGTTATCCGATAGATAGCGCAGAAAGAAATTTTCTATATCTATTACGGAAGAAGTTAAAATTTTAAATTGTTTCTTTATCATATCGAATAAAAGTTACTTTTATCAATTTCAGATTTGTTCAAGTGCTTATAAAGAGGTATGAACACTTATGAAACGAAGATTTATTGCGCTCCGAAGCGAAATGTGTACTATTTTATTAACCCTCAAAAAAGTGCAGCGCGTTTCTCTTTGAAAACCGCAGAATGGAAATTCATCAAAACTTTTTTAATAACCGTGAAATATAGCCGGGAAAATACAGTGACAGAGAAGAAAATTTTAAAATATGGAAAAATATCAAATTCGAATATGCATTTGAATACATGCAGTTTTCTACTATCGTAACAATTGGTTCATGAAATATGTGTGAATGTAGAAAAAAAATATAATTCTTATTAACGTAAACAAATTAAAATTTTTGTCTTTTATAGTTTTTGTTCAAATACATATAAAAAATCCTCAATTAGACATATTCCGGTAGAGAAGCGAGGAGTGAAAACTCATACCCTGTCGTGTTTCCCTATCTAGATCGAATCGAATGATTAAAAACTATATACTTATATGCCATATCATTTATGATAGACCGTTTAGGTAGCTGGATAATAGTACATTTTACAATACATAAACATTATGTATAAACCAATTTATTATTCACAAAAATATTATATAAATTGAATTTCTAAACATAATTGACAAATTGTACAAAAGTAAAGGACTGACTGTATATGTGCTGAAAAAGAAACACATTCCCTAATTGATTAGTTCGATTGTGATCCGAGTGCTAGGCCGATTCGGGGATAAAGCGAGGAATTTTCTCCTTGCAAGTTTGAAAGGGGGATGAAAAGTAATGGGGTCTAGAGTGGGTGGTATGTTGAAAGGTTGACAATTTCTGTTCGGCGGAGTCTCTTTGCCCCTTCATGGTCTGTTTGTCACAAACAAGCGGTCGCCGTATTTACTGCTGACATTCTGGCACTTTCCGCACACACATTCTGACAACTTCATACAGAAAGTGTGAAACTGTAATGCAGAAGTGTTCAACATTCGATTCGAGCATATTATGTGTAGCGTTTAAGAGTATAAATTCGATATTTGATAAGGAAATCATGCAGATTTAATGTATCATTATGTGTAGGAAAATTAGGATTTTCCGAACTTTTTTCTATATCTGAATGCATCATTTTGAGTCTTTGTCATCGTATCTTTGTCAGTAGATAGATTGGAAAATATATAAGGTTGGGTGAATTTAAATATTTTGATACTAATAGAATAAAATATTGATTCTAGACTCAATAGGTTAAGTTAGATTATGTTGGGATCAGTATTAGATTAGATTGAGTCAGGTTTTCTAGGTTAGGTTAGAATAAAATTAGTAGTGCGATTATCTACTGAATGTAAATGTTGAAAATTTGTATTTGAAAAGTATATATTTTTAACAGTTTAGGACTTATGTTGAATTGAAGTGAAAGTTAATTGAATCAACTAGAGAAAACACTTTGCTTAGAATAGAAGAGTAAGGAAAATGTATGTACTTATGCCTGAAAATTGGTTGAAAATTTCTACATGCACTCATAGATAGAAGTGTTAGTAATAAGAACAAGAATTAATTTATGATCAGACTAAAAAAAAATCAAAAATTAAAAACTTTTTTCACTTAATCATATAAATCTCATAAAAAATCAAAAACTTCAGCATAATAAACATTATTAAAAAAATACTAAAAAATCAAATGTACTTCCCTGCAAATTTTCAAAACCCACCCGTGTGCATGTGACAATTCATCCGATGTTCAACTTCGATTCCTGCCCCTCGTGTAAGGGATGATTCACACACGCGTACGAACCAGAATTCGCCATCTGGTCCCCGTGTTAAGACGGTTCGCCACCATCCCCCAGTTTTCTCACCAGAACGTCTTATTACGTCTGCTAGCGTTGATTTAGGGTTAATTTGGCGCATAATGGCGCCTAGACGCTTTTTATATAAGCCGCTCTCCATATTCAGACTTTTCGAATAAGGGGATGGTGTAAGTTTAATATCGCGTTATGGTGAAATGGGAAATGCATGAAAAATGCATGGTTAGATTATGTATTTAGTTAAAATTGGTTTTTTGAGGAAATAATATATCGGTTATGGTCGATTTTTTTTGAAATCGTCTTTGAGTCTTCATAAAAAATGACAATTTTGAAATCATGCAATGCATTGTAATCAGTACTCAGGAATTGATTTTTAATTATCATCGAATCATAATCATTTTTTTATCTACCGTAGTACATCGATTATGTTAATTAATTTATAGTGAATTATTCCTGATAATCGAAAATATATAATTGAAAGAAATGATCATCACAATTAGGATAAATCTTTTAATTTATCAAGTTCACATTAACATAACTACTATTTTTAATTAATTTTAATTGATAAAATAACGATGTTGAATATTGGGTTGTAGATGTTGGAATGGAAGTTTGTTCTTAAATACATTTAGTGCATTTCGAAATATATTTTAAGATTTTCTTGCTAATGCCGGTTCAGCCAAAAACCACGACACTTTTACGACTTGATGAAAACTGCGTCCTTTATTCAAAGGTGATATTGTTGTCCATTTATCGTTCTTTTCGTCGTATATTTCCACTAAATTTGTATCGCCAGACCCCCCTGCAGTTTAAATTTGATTATTTAAAATTGCATTATCGGTTTACCGATTTACCGATAAATGGTCCGATTTATCGGTAATTACCGTTTAATTGCAATCCCTAATGTGTATGTTACATACCTGTTATTACGAGTTGTCCGTTGAGATTTCCAGCAGCCACTCCATATTTTGTAACATCTGTAGATTGAATCAAAGTCCATATATCGTTTGTTTTATCATACATTTCAGCTGTTTTCAAATCCGTTGGATTATCTCCTCCGACAGCATATAAAATACCTTTGACAGTAGCCAACTGGAATCCGTTAAGAATGTCATAATCATTATAGAAATGTATTAAAATACACACATTGTAAAATGCATTCAATGTCGTGTTGTGAACGCTCATTAATTTCATAATCATTACTTTATTTTCTAAATAAAATTTTTACAAAAAAATAAACGTGCGTACGAGAAAACAAATATTCAAATGTTCAACAAGAAGTGCTTAATCGCTATTACTACTGACCCCAAAATGTCTTCTTCTTTCGATCAAATCCTCGCATCTCCTCCAGGTGTTGGCAGTCGGATTGTAAGCTTCAGTCACAGACAAATATTTTCCATTATATCCACCGACGACAAATATCTCATCGTCTAAAATTGCTGCCCCAGCTTCACGTCGAGGAACAGTCATCGGAGCCACTTCTCGCCATGTCCTCGAACTCGGAGACCATCTGCGAATTCAATCGTCAATTCGTCATATATCTTCGATTTTTGCGTTAATTTGAGCATAACTTACTCTTCGACACTCGAGATGTTTTCATAATTATTGTCCCATCCGCCAAAGACGTAAACGGTATTCTTATAGTTGACTGCCGGCATATGATATCTTGCATGTTTCAATTGCCCCAAAGATTCAGTAAGACCTGTTCTCAAGTCATAGTATTCGACCTAGAAATCAAATTTGTCATCATCATCATACGCATCTTTAATTATACACAGTTAGACACACAATTAGAATTTAATTCGAAATTAACTTACAGTATTTAATGGTCGCTTATTGAGTCCACCGATTATCATAATTTTATCTTCTATCAACACTGCTGCGAAATGAGTTTTCTCACAATCTCCATAGCTCGATTGTATCCATTTTTTTGTATTTACGTCGAATATTTCTACTACTCGTGATTGCTGAAATATTTTCAAACCAACGTACAGAATATCACAGTCGAATTTTAAAAATCTCAAAATGAGACTTACATCAGTATTATCACCTCCCATAACTACCAAAGTATCATTCGACGAACAATCAAAAGACTTTTCATTTCTTTTCAATGATGAAGCTGTGACGAATTTCAGCAAACAAACATTGTCCGTTCCGCAAATGGATTCAGCTTCTGATGAAAATGTCTGAAAAACGACTGTATGAAATATAAGAGAAGAAACATGCATAAAATACTTACATTATTTACTCACTTCTTCCGGTAAACATTCTAATTTGACAAACTGCAATAATTCGTTCAAGTGTTTTGTTCTCGAACTATCGAAGTTGATCCATTTTTTCAAAGCTGTATAAAGATCTATTTCAAATCTAGCCTTTGTTGATGAACTAAACACTTGTAAAACATTTGAATATTCGAGCGACGAAAATTCATCAGATTGAGAAACCTAAAAAAATGAAATCGTTAATAGTTTTTCGAGAAAATATATACAAAATTGAAATTTTAATACTTTTTCGATGTTTTCTTTGACGAATGGCACGATATGGTTATCCAACACATCATTATTGATGAGCTTAGCCACTTTCCATATTGAAAGACAGTTTTCAAAATTTATCATTTTCTTCAGGACGGTAGCAGAACTTTTGACCACTGAAGAAATACCCAGAATGGACGCCATTTGAAACATGTCCAGTGCATTTTTCTCGTTTACATCTGTTCGAAATAATAATTAGATAAGATACTTAACATTAGAAAAAGTATACAGTTGAAGCTCGCAAAGTTACCGAAATTTCCTTTATAGCAATATTCTACTAGAGAATTTGCCACATTCATATCGACATCAAGAGTAAACTTTGCATCTTTCGGAAAATCGTTCGTATTTTCAAATGTTTTTTCAAAATACTCGCTATAGGAAGCCATAACAGCCAAATGTACAGGAATACTTAAACAAAATCGTTTATACGTAGTTTATCATACTATTTGAATACAATTCAATACAAAAAAAAGTTACCTTGAACCGTTGACTGAAAAAGTAGCATCGCAGAATTTTCCCTGTTCTTTCCATTTCCAAAGTCGGTCTACGAGTTCTTGTGGATTCCTAGTGTTGGGTTTTTGGGCCATTGTTTATTGTTTTGTCTTCAAAGAGAACTTCAAAATTTCGAAAGACTATCCTTCGAGAAAATGAATGATTTCCAGTCGATTAGAGCTTGTCTTTTATACATTTTTTTCATTTTAATCGCAAACCACTGAAGATAATTAACAGTAAGTTTCATTAAACCTCAATTAATCTCCATGAAACGAAAACGGTAAACATATTTTTATGCTTGTGTGGTTTCGTATAATCTTATTTTTCATTCTTCTCCAAAGGAAAATCAAAATAAGTTCTTATCAATGTCAAGAAATGAAAAATATTTTTTACATTAAAATTATCGAAATTTGATGTTTCTTAAAAGAAGAATCTTATCACGATGTCGTTTACTACTCACAGTTAACCACTTTTTGTCAGTTAAGATCATTTATCTATAAAATATTCGATCGATTGAAAACCTAATAAATATGCAACTATAATCCTATCAATTGGTATATTTTCAGTACATTATTTCACTAGATTATTTTCTCGAAAATAAAAATCATCTGTTATTTTCTAGAATGAAAATCTAATCAAACCAGTTTTTGAGGTTAATTAATTTTATTTTTATTTTTTATTAATTATGAGGTGTGGTAGATAAAGACACTGAACAATTTTTATTCGTAATTTTTGACATTTTGAATATTTTTGCAACAGTTTCTCCATAACGTCATTTTTTGGGTAAACTATAGGACGACTGAATTTCACAAAGGGCACAAGTGATATTGTTTATCGAAATTAAGTTAAGTACAGAAAATGGTTCTGTATCATGTATTATATACGGAAAATTGTTCAATTCTCTAGTTGCCAGTCAAATCAATTTGTATCATACCTAACAGAAACCTTTTAAAATTCCACATTCAACGAAAAATATAAGACGAAAACAATCAATCACAACCACAACTCCTATGAAAAAATGATATTACGCAAACGTCACATATTCGTGAGCTTCATATCTGCGTTTCAACCCCTTTCCGAACATTAAGGGACAAGATAAAAACACGCCCTTAACCACCCACGAGTTCACTATCGCTCTCCCTTCATTTTCCGCACAATTTCCATGTGAGATCACGCACGCTTTCGCCGAAAAACTGTTCACGGGACATAATTCAAGAGCCCCGGATTCGCAGAGTCCCACCCCGGATTCCTCGAGTCCCACCCCGGATTCGGTCGTGTCTTATACTGGTGAAAGTTACGGGCGAACCCTTTTTGCCGAAGATAGGGCTCGATCTCGATAGACGCATGATTTAAATTCGTTAAGGGATGAATTTTGAAGCGGTCGATTTTGGATTGATTTTGAGAGTTGGAAATGTGTCTTAAGTTTGCTTTTTTGTTAATTTGTATTGGTTTTATAAATATTGGTCTCAAGTGGTAAAGATTGTTCGAATTATAAAGTCAAAGGTAGAGACACTACGCATCAAGAGATCGTTTAATAAAGAGACGTGTCCGTTTTCATCTAGAGATTTTTTGACAGTTTGTATATGGAGTGATTATTGTTAAGAAGTGTGTATGTGTGTGCTAAGAATAGAGATTTAGAAAGGCAATCGATGAACTAAAGATGTCATTAAGATCTACAGAATTTGTTGGACTTAAAAGTTTGATCAACTCCCCTCCAAGTCTTTGATTTTGAATGACACTTTTCAAATCAAACGGACTAAATATTCAAAATAAACTTAAATCGATAAGTCGATTAAAATATGCTTTTAATGACAAATGACTCATTAAAATCCATTAATACTCTAACCCAGCATCATATGAACACTGAGCCCGACGCATGCACAAATATTTAACACAACTTCTATGATTGTATTAGTGATTCTAGATCTCTCTAAAAATCAGATTCTATAATTGTACAGGTTCTGAAAGTGTATGTATTGTTGCACTAAAAGCTCTAGAGGTCGTTCAAAAATCTATTATCGACTAGATTCTAGACACCGTATAAATGGGATACGGTGAGTGCGTTATTGAATGAAGCGTCTTATCGTGTACCCGAAGTACACCACCCTTAAATGGGACGAGGGTACGAATCCTCATATACAGGGTGTGCAGAATAAAGGCAGAAATATAATAGAAAAGGCAGCATAATGTGAAATTTTAGAATTGTGAAATATTTTTATTGATCAGCATTTTCAAGTATTTATTGTTACTAGCAGTAGGCGCATGTGTATCAAAATAGTTCGGAATTAATCAAATTCATATTGCTACGGATGTGTTTATTGCCATCTATGTGTGAAATAAAAAAATAACGAAAAAAATATCTCATATATACGTTAAAAGTTGCAGTTTCGTAATTACGACTTGTAGCTCGGAGTGTGAGGCGTTGGGCCTAATAAACTGAACAAGTTCAAGGCACGGCTGTGGCTGAAAATTTCGAGCATCGTTAGCGTATTTATAATATAGATGATATTATGATTGGGTGATTAAACAAAGGTAAATTTGTATTATATGGTTTGTATTTGTAGTCTATATTGTTCTGTCTCACGTGATTAATTGTTCTATCTATGCTGTTTGATCTCACAAAGCTCTGCTTATATGAAGTTATGCTAGTGATATTCGAAAATTGTTTATTTTCAAAGAAATTAATTTTAGATGAGAGTTTAGAGTGCATATAGAAAACAATGTGAACTCTGCTACAAATAATCTCATTTTATATTTAATCAGGTTCTGTGATTAGAATTGGCAAATCAACAGAAATGAGACAAAAATCTAAAATTAAATTATAAAACTACAATAAAATCATATTTTAATAGCTTCCTTGTATTCATTAACAAGCATTAATATTAAGCAGTAAAAGAAACAAACACTGAAGCAATTGAAAACACACCAGGTCTACCAACATTTTACCATCAACCACACTCAAGCAACAATCATAGGAAACGTATAAAATAATATTTTTACAAAACTACTCAAGATTTCGTATAAAAATTGAGATTTTTCGTATATGCGACCCTCATTTATACAAACGCATATTATATTAGCGGGTTTATAGAGTGAAGCAACCCCTTTCCATCGATGTAGACCGCAGACGATTTGCCGCCTAAACGGATAAAACCGTTCGCAGTACTTTCAAGTCACGTCCGTTAAAACGCTAGTCGCTATCCGTTATACGCCGTTATGCGCGGACTTTGTATAGGGGGTTGTTCCCAACAGGGAACGATTGATTTTTTTATGTATTTTTTTTATGGAGCGTAAATATGTTTCGGTTTTTTTCGCTGTGTTTTTTTCGTGTGTTTGATATTTCGTTGAATTTTTTTTGTGGGTATCGTATTTTTTTTTGTATATAAGGTGACCTTATTAACTCTGGTAGGTGATTTGATAGAACATATATAGTGTAAATATAGACACAAAATATTGGTGAAGAATGAAAATGCAATTTTCAATAATTTTGCAGTTATTGTATGCTAATGTTTAACATATTTGTTAAGTTTTTATATATTTTTTCTATATATGGCGTTATTATTTCAGATGCTTTGTTCTTTATATGTATCTATGTATTAAAATGTTTCATATAAGATTTAATTTTGATGAAATATTTACCTAAAAAATGCATAAAAATTTGACGTCCGATAGATTGAAAATTATTGAGAGTTGCATTTTCGTTATTCATCATTATTATATGCCAATACTTGTACTAGATTTTTACCCAATTTCATCAAAATAAGGACTTAATTTTAAAAAATCTTCTAATCAGTTAAAAATTAAGTTCAAATATCAAATATATGCTTGTTTGATTGAATATTCGTGCCGAATAAACTCCTCAACCGCTTATCCTGTCACGATGAAACTTTCTTGAGTCATTGTATACACATCCGAGAAAATTTTCACATCATTTTATTTAACATTTTACATCTAAAAATCAACAAATAATCACATATAATAGTTTATCAATAAAAAAATCCACAGAAACGGGTTGCATTCAAGCATCGGCATTTTTCCCTCTAGTTTCCCCGCAAAACGTCCGACCATTGTTCCCCGTATTTACCGGCGGGAAAATTTCGGAAACTTTCCGCGGCTACGTTAATTGAATCGATGATAAGCAACCCTCGATACACATAACTCACTGACGAGGTCACGACGAGAATTCCGCTCGTTTAATTACCGACCCCCTTAGTACACCATCGCGACCGCTTATAGTTGGCGGAGATTTCCCGAAGGCTTCGCGGGGTCGAAATCAGAAAAGGGGATGAAGGGGTGAGTCGGACCGCGAGTTGGTCTCTAGGGAGAAACGAAAAAAAGTACGAAAATTCCCGGTAAACTTCGTAAATTCGGCATTAGCTGTGAGTGGGCTCGAACTCCTCGAAGCTCGAAGGATTACTTCATCTTGTGTTTTTTCGTATAAAAATTTTGAAATATTTCAGATATGTATAAGTTTGTGTATATTATACATTGTGCATATAGAATTTTTCATATTTTTTAAAGAAAATTCTGTGACGAAGTGTTGTTTGAGACTTTATAGACTTCTAATTGATTATGACATGTTGGATGGTATTAATAAAAAAAATGGTGAAATCAACATATCGAATATTAGTTTGAATTCATTATGTCGATTTTATGAGATTGTTACATATGAGGACCTTAGAAAGTAAAGTTTTTTAAATCACCACAATTGAATGCAAAAATTGTCTCTGAATATGTCTATGTGTTAGGATTCATAAAAGATATAAATTATTTTTGAAATATGTATATCCTCAGATCATTTAACATATTAAAAGTTTCCCAATATTAATATAATAATATGGCTATATTCAATTTTTAATATGATATTTGGATAAGTATTGTAATAATATATTATAGAAACCTTCGTAGATGTACATACAATATCTCTGAAATGTTTTATTAAAATATATTGAACGCATTAAGAAAATATAGAATACAAAAAAATATATTCTTAAATAGATATCCATATGTTATGTGAATGTATATTGAATTGAAACTTGAAATTAGTCGAACGTAGGAGATACGACGTTGAGCCGTTTATTGCTATCATTTGAGGTATACGAATTGGAAGCGATCGTTCGGAATTGCTGAAAGGATCAAAATAGAATTATGAAACGGTTCGAATTTAGATGTAATAATACTTATTTAAGCCCACAAAGCCAACTCGTTAAAGCGGTACTGAAGAAGTAAGCGGTCGCGCAATAACGATTGCCTATTAGAGACCTTTTTCGTTCGTTAAAAGCAGCCTCGAATTTTCCATCGGATCATTATCGACTATTATGCACAAAAATAATTTTCTGATAGGATTTATCGAAATGTTAATTTTCGCGTTAATGATAGACGTCATAGCGTATTGAAAGCAAAATTTTCATTTGGACATTGATACTTCTGATATTCATATTAATCATTGATATGCGCATATGACATCAATCATCAATTTTTTCTCATACTCAACATATTATGTTCCGAATAGTTATTTCAATGATAGAACATTCGACCTAATTTTATACTTTTGTTATATGAATTTATTTTAAATTATTGATTAATTTTTAATTTTTTTGAACTCGATTGCTGAGTCATATTAAATTATGAAAGAGTATTCTAAACAATTACTTAGGAAGAACCAAGAAAACAAAGAATTTATGAGGACACAATAGAATTTTGAGATATTTCTGTTTAAATTTGAATATCTATTATAATTAAAAAACGTTGAAAAGTTGTTTATCGATTTGATGATGTTCGAAACCGATTAAATCATTTCCAAAACCAAGCAAACGAATATATTCAGAAACATATTTTCAACTTTTATTAACTCCAATGAATCAAATTTTCTTAGTTCCTCAAATGTAGAAAAATATAAGCAGACTTGATCTATCAAGGAGACTTATCCTCTTTTTAGATTTTCGCATATTTTTTCCTTTCTGGAAAATTTTATTATGTATAAAGTAAATTCAATCAAATTCCGAGCGTATAAACATTTTTTAAATACCAAAAGATTATCAGAAAGAAGATTAGAATCAAAAATCAAATCTTTCTATCATCCCTCAATGATCTCACATAAGTCTTCATAAAATCCAATTTAAAATCGATTCAATTATTCTATTAAAAAAACTTCACAATCGCTCAAAACCCACAAAATTCGAGCAACTCCGAGTAGCAACAATCAATAAAAAACCCAACACAAACCACAAAAGCGAATCGATCGGATTCCGAATCGAATCGGATCAGTCGACAACGAGGAATCGATCGTACATTTTTCTCCCTCACAAACGGGACGGGACGGGACAGTAATACCCCGGTGTGCCGAATCGGCGAAATCCCGCGGGACAATCAGCTTACGGGACAAGCAGCCCCCTCATATCCCACGGGACTCCCGTGGAGCCTTTGAAATCGGCTCAATGAAAACGGACTTAGCCGGACTTAGGGTGTGCGATGTATCGTCGTCGGCGTGTTTTCCGGCTTAATATCAATTAAACGCGTCTTCGGTGTCACCATGGCAAAGGTGATGGGATTATTCCGTTATGGGAGACTGGGGGCTTCTCGTTCGATTGAAAATATCGTATTGTGTTTGTTGCGTGGGTGTGAGTTTTCGGAAAGGAGCCGAGCGCTATCTCGTCGGACATATGTAAAATGAACGCATAAAAAAAGTTGCGAGGCGCAATGAATGTGTTGTCGATATGTTCGGCAGATTGTAGAGGTTGAGAACCGTCGAAAGGGAATCATAAAAATAAAAAATCATAAAATACGCTGAAATTTCTAGAATTTTATATATAAAGGAATTTTTATCTTCGAAGAGATACGCTAAGGTATTTTATGACCTGATTAAATAGTGGAGCGATTTGATTGAAATGTCATTTGATATTTTTAAATTCTGAATATATTTTTCTCAAATTTTTTATCATTTTATCATACCAATGAAAATTCAACAATTGTGAAAAAAAATGAGACATTCGCATATTAATACATTTAGTTTTTAGACTCACGTTATCGGTGTTTTCTAGACGAAAGCTGTTAGAGCAAGACAAAACTAAGTTTGAGATCTCAAAGATGAACTGAGTTTGTTTCGCTCTAACAGTTTTCGTTAAACACCAATCATCTAAGTCCAGTACTGTACGCAGTAAAATTTTCTCAATTAAATGAAACATTCACCTTCTACTAAGTATCGATCAAGAAGAATTTCGCTTATTTTGTAACAATGAAAAGAATTTCATTTTCATTGTCACACTAAGCGCACCGCCTGTTCCAGAGCGGGACGGAACGGACTAGGGATACGGCTATGTGGAAAAGGAGGATGCCTATATGGAAATCTTCCTCTTATGCCCATATGGGTAGCATATAAATGAAGGGGATAGCCATGTAGGCATCCTCCTCTTTCGTATAACTAAGTCCCTAGTCCGTTCCGTTCCGCTATGCAGTGGAAGGTGAGCTTTAAGCCAATTTACATTAAACAGGATTAGTTATGGCGCGTCAGCATGAATTTCTCTTAAAAAAAAAATTCAACTATAAGCTCGAACACCGAAGGTTGGCATCGTCCCGCCGAAGGACATCCTCGTTTGCGTCAAAGCTTGAAATGTTTGGCCATTTCCTTTGGGACCGGATGGCGATGTCTCGGTTCGACCGCTCCCATATTCTCGGCACCCACCCACCCACCCCATACGACGACCGAAAAGACCAAGAGGCACAAGTGACTTCACACCGATTCCGATAAAAGCACGCTCAAAGCTGAGCATGTATTAGGAGGAGGTCGAGTGATTCGATGATACATCTCAGCACACGTTCCAAGTCCGTTCATATCCTTTCGCCACTGAGTAAATTGAAGCGATTTCTGTACATAGATCGATTTTAGGAAAAATGTGACTTGTACCCCTTTTCAGTCGTCATATATTGTCGGGACGTTGCTCCACCCTGGAGTGGAGCACTCTTCGCATCCTCACTATGACCCGCGAGGGAAACTTTTTGAAAACGCGTGAAATACGGCCGGCCCCGAGGTGTCCAATAAAAGAAAATACACATTCGACCCTCCTACACTCTTTTTTTTATATCGCCAATAAAACTTTTTTATCATTTCATCGGTTCTAGGTGCGTGCGCTTTTTTTCCACGTCTTCTTGCATTGAGTGAATATGAGCGAGTTTTCGTTTTTGTTCCGTCGATTTTTTTTCTCGAACGCTGTTATTTTAGGAAAGGGTCCAAGTCGAGAGGCTCGTTTGTGTCGTGGCGAAGGCGAAAAAGTTAAATATTTACGGAAGAATGCGGATAAACATTCGTTTCTTCGCGCTTGGGTTTGTTAGTACGCAGTAGTCGACCGCGATAAAGTTCGGTCATTGTAACGAGGGTAAATATTCGGATTCTTATTATGAATGTCGTTATTTAATGAATATTTTATTTAAAAGAATGAAAAAGCGATGAAAATAATTATATTGTGAGATTTACGATGAATATTTTATAAATATATAAGACAATTTTTCTAGTTTTATTTAGGAATTGTTGATTTTGAAATAAACAATTGCGTTGCTCTGTAAATTAAGAAACGACATTAAAAGTCTATTTCTTAAATTAACAATTCCTTCTCAATATTCTTATGTTGCAACAAAATATGCAATGTCACGGTCAGCTATCTGTTTACCGACTGACTATGAATCATTAATCGATGAGTTATCAGCTGCCGACAGCGCCACCACTCGTGGCGTGATATTAAGGAACTAATATCGCGGTCTGTACTGTAGAGCGCGGTAAAATTTAAATTGAAAAAACACAAATGTTTCTTTACAAGTATATGTAGATAATATTATGAACTTACATTAGTACAGAAAATTTTTAGAAAGATTGAAACTATACACTTATTGCTTCCGATATTGTCATTGCTCGAATTAACATAAATGTTCATTATTGAAATCTAATCGACATTATTATTTAATCAATAAATTGTTATTGAAAGTTCACATGTACATTAAAATTCATTTGATCAATAGATTTTTTTTATTAAAGTATAGTATTCCGATGTCAAGAAAAATTTCCTCACTTTTAAAAAAATCGTTTTTTTTTCATTTTAAAATAAAATATAACAACAAAATTTCGCTTAATTTGTCCAAATAGTGAGTTTCGCATAAATAGAGTCAAATTTTGCTAGACTAACAATAAGTCGTATGAATAGTGAAGCTAACGAACAGTAGGATTGCGCTGCAATAATAATCAAATTCGTTGCTTTATCGGAATATTAAAATGGAAAAAATCTAAAAAAACATCAAAACTGCTACAAAAATAGAAAAAAAAAAACAGAAATAAGAAACAACCCTCGAACCAGCTCCGAGTGTTGGAAGTAATTTCTGCGTCAATTGTGAGAGACGATTCACCGCCACTCACGTTCCGGGCACAATGCCCCCCGTACTTAGGTACGTACACAGTACCTGGTCCCTGGTTTACTACACGTCCACGTGTACGTGCACGAGTGTTTTCCTTTTCAAAAATGTATGCCCTTTGTAACTTGGCCGTGATTTTACCGCCTCGGCTGAAGGGGACCGATTGCGAAAATATCGAACGCTCGAGTGCGCCAGAGTGTGGCGGAACACTTCTAGTGAAGTACTACACTGTGTGTGTATTTGTCGAGTGCTTCGATCGTACGAGTGTTTCGTATGGTTTTTGATTTTTTTTTCATAGTGGTTTTTTTTGGGGTGTTGTATGTACGTGTGTATGTGGAAAGTCTGGGAAATTCGTTGCTGGTTTTGTGTTTTTGGTGTGATTGTTGAATTGTGGCTGTTTAAGCTGCTAATAGTGCTAAGTATAATGCGTTATTTAATCCCTTATTGGATCAAAGTTAGGTTAGGTTAGGTTCTCGTGAGTCACATATTGATTTTATTTGGAGACTCGGTCATTTTTTTATCATTTAATTCGAAAAAAGTGTTAATATAATGCTTTATGAAACGGTTCTTTAAACGAATTGTGACACTTGGATCGTTAAATGTATTTATGTCAATTGATCGATGTGGCATCTATCAGCGGCCGGAGTTTCTTCCTATCTACTTATCTCACACGGTGTAAGCTATTTGTTGAAATTATTGATTTGTCACTTTTGGCTTTATTAGTTGTGTCATTTGTGGTCAATATTGAGTTAGTCTAGAAGCTAACCATATCTAATCAAACAATCTATATTATAAATACGCTAACGACGCTCGAAATTTTCAACCAGCCCGTGCCTCGAACCCGGGCGTTCAATTGATTAGCCCAACGCTTTACCTCCGAGCTAACATCGTAATTACGAAACTGCATCGTTTAACGTATTTAAGGCGCAAAATCTTTTTTTATTTCACACATAGATGGCAATAAACACATCCGTGGCAATACGAAATTTGATTAATTCCGAACAATTTTGATGCACATGCGCCTACTGCTAGTAACCTATTATTACGAAACTGCTGAAAAGTAGAGATTCATATAAAATTTAGATTAAAGCGCCAGGGAGAAAAATATAATATTTCAATGTATTTATCATTATTATCGAGTAAATTTTTCACGAAGATAAAAATCTCTCGACACCCAAACAAACAACTCTCAAACTCAACGCGAAAATTTAATTCGAAAAAATAAAAAGAACATTCAGAAGCGAAAAGATACAAACGTACACGATACGGAATACATATTTCAGGGAGCATAACAGGTGTAATATTCGAGAGCTGGAAGCAAGGAGCCGTTTCCAAGACGGGGGCGCAGGCCAATTGCTCGGGCTCCGCACGCCAGATTGGATGCGGTAATAATTTAGAGGAGGACTGCGCCCCCCGAGCTGCAAGGGCCCCCCGTTTTTTTCATTAGGCGCGATTTATTTTTCAGCGTTTTCAGCTTATGCGTTATTCAGGCGGATATCGGCCCTTGAAGGATGCGAATGGCTTCGGATGCGAACGATGGTCGATTCGATGGTGTGTCTTATGGTGATGATAAAATGTTCTCGTGATTGTATGTGTTTCGCTATATTGTCGGTTTTTAAAGGTGCATGCAAGTCGAAGGTTAGAAGTAGTGAAAGATGAACTAATTGATTGAAAGTGATGTAGAAGAAGTTGTTAAGTATGGTATCATCAGTGCATTTTGTTTGATAGGTAATCACTTTGAGAGAACAGTGTGATGTGGAATGTATCGTACATGTATGCACTTTGGTTTAAAACTAAAATTCAATCTAGATACTGTACTCTTAATGTATTTTAGAATAAATATTAAAACAAAACAATAGAGCAAATGAATAGAACATTTCATTCTCATAAAGTTCTATGGGATTTTAACTCGGCTATGACTAACCAAACATAATAAGGTCACTGTATGAAACATTTTAATGTCTATTTAAAATAAAATAAATTAAGTAATATCGCATAGATTGGTTTATATGTAATTTTCGATTTGAAACAATTTATAATATTTTTATCGTCTCCAAGATATTGCAAGATAATTTAATTTCACCTAACCCAACGAAGTTACACCCATGAAATTAACCTGACGAAGCTTTAATCATTTACTTTATATTCAAATGTACTAATTAATGGGTTATTCAGTGACTATATAGTGCATATATTTATGTGGCGTGTTATTAAATTCGTTCCTATAATTAATGGATGTATATTGTGAGGAATCGTTTAAAGTGCGTATCGATTATGTTAGCACAATAGAAATTTAAATCTATTCATTCCTGTGCCACTACCGGGAATAATGGTATTTCAGTTATTTTAATGAATGAATTCAATCTGGAAATGGCATGGTTTGATGCATCGTGCGGTTCAGATATTATCAGTTGTAATCACTTTATAGGGAATTTCCGGGAAATTTACCATTTTATTGCGGCTTCTATTGCATCCACGCCCAAAAATATTCAAATTTTCACGAATTAATGAAGTTACTGTAATTATGAACATTCAAGCTTAAAAGCTTTAAACCGAATGCTCAATACATTTGAACACATTTATAAACTCAACGGTATGAATAAACCGTGCACAATATGATTAATTCTACAAAATAAAAAGTCGAGAAATATTTTTGATACAATTTTCAAAGTTCTTTTATATCCTTCATCATTTAATTTATCTGAAATGGTAAACATAAAAAAATCATCTATAATAAGTGACTAATGAAGTCAGTTCAATGAATTTCAGAATCAATAAATAATTTATTTTTCAGTCGTCAAATAATTTTTGTCATTTAACGGTATTTACCGTTATTATTGAGAAAATATACATATTTCACATATAAAAATATATGACTACATACATATATCGACTGAAAAGGCTAAGGGTTACAAGTGACATTTTTGCCGAAATTGAGTTATACACAGGAATTGTTTCTATGCACGCTTATTTATTTGGTGGCAAAAGGATATAAACGAATTCGGAACGTGTGCCGAGATATACCATCAAATCACTCGACCTCCTCCTAATATAATACATGTGGTACATGGTCAACTTTGAACACGCTTTTCTCGAAATCATCACGAAGTCACTTTTATCCCTTGGCCTTTTCAGCCATTATATAAAAATATATGACTATATCGAGTGCATTATTATTCTGAACATTTTTTTTTCAAAAGTTGAGTTAATCACTTTAGAAGATTCAATTATAAGATCAGGTAATATTGTATCACAAATATCGAAATCGATCAAAATTTATTGAGAATTGAAACTCAATCGATCAATCAGACGAATAGAATCAAAAAGAAGCATAACAATGAATCTATGACAATACGTTGAGCAGAACGAAGCTCGCATCAGCAGTTGAACCGCAGACCGCTATTGAAAGCGAGCCTAGCGGGACTTGCGGGACAGACTAGTGGGACTAGTGGGACGAGTGGGACGAGCGGGTGGGACCCGTTGAGGTGTCTATCTGTTATTGGTGGGATACGTCCCGGCGGCTGCACGCGGCCATTACTCTGCTCCAGCACTTAACTCTTATTTACGACTGACCAGCAGTGACGCGGCTTTTAGCCTGATTGCTCGACGGAACACTGCGTCGATTGGGACACTTGGTTTCCTTTCGAAGAATGTCGAAAATGTATGTTTAGTCTTATTGAATAAAAAAATGAATGGATTCAAGGTTGATATTTTTATTGATTTTGATGATTAACCATGGAATTGAAGACAGTTATTCGACTGAAAATTGTTTCTGTTTCGTGAATTTTTGACAGTTCGTTTTTTTTATTGGAAATATAGCGATAATAGTCAGCCATATTATTATAGTGATATTAAGCGTTTGTGCATGCCGTGACAATTCAGCATACTTGGGATATGTGAGTTCGAGTCCTATCTTGGCGAGTGTCGAAATGTCGTTTTTCTTAATTGATATGGAGACACGGTCGTTTCTTTCGAATGTCTGGATTCATTGGATTCGAAAAAAAGTGTTAATTTAACGCTTTACGAAACGGCACCGCAAATGATCACATCACCTACACCTTTCATATGTTCGATTAATTCGAACTATTTAGTGACACCTATGTGTGCACTTCTCTACTCTTAGGAGTCTCGTCTTCACTATATAAAGTGAATGATACTAACTATTCTGGTTATCTGTGTCACTTATGACCAATTAAAATACACGGTGTGTATATAAAAAAATGGGTAGAAATTACCTGTTTAAACAAAAAAATATATATATATGGTCAGTTAATTAAAGAAGTGAAAAGATTGGCGGTGGAGTGACTGGTTGTTGGGACAAGTGAGGCTGTTGAACTAGTGTGCTGTTGGAGTAAGTGTGACTATTGAGGTAAGTATGGCTTGCACCAATCTTTCAACTATTGACGAAGATATTTTTATTTAATAAAGCGTCATTTATTGTAGTTAATGTATTGTTATGTATTTTTTTGATAACTTATTCTGAATTTATGAATCGTGATTGGTTGGGTTAAGTGCAGGTTTTGGGACAAGCGTGGTTGGCTTCAATATCTCAAAAATTGATGAATATTTTTGAAAAAAGAAGCATAAGTGGACCGAATTTGTTTGATCGATTCGAACTAACCTGCCACATTCTCCTATAAATTCGATTGATAATCAAATTATTGCTTTGTTTCAAATCGATTCAATTCAAAATTATTAAAATATTAACATTAATCGTTTTCAGATAAAACTTGATTGATATCTGTTAATTTTTCGCATTACGTAGAAAAATTTACACTACATCATCACTCACAAAAAAATCAACGATATCGATAGATAACACAAAATAACAATTCAACCCAAATCTAAAAACTCGAAAATGCAATCGACGCAGCACCCCAAAGAAAACTGAGAAGCGACACATCAATAGACCGTCTCGATCGACGTCTGCAGCATCATACTTACACACGAACCAAATCGTTCTTCAATTGCAAACCGACCACAATTTCCACCACCGAACCATAACCCAACCATAACCCAACCATAACCCAACATATAACCCAACCACGCGTCAATCTCGAATTAACCGCACCCATCCAGAATCCCTCAAAACCGTTCAATTCGAGAGGAACAATCGTCACCCCGTCACGGATTCGCGCCCCGAGGCACTTTCCCAGAAGACGGTTCTTTTTCCACGTCCCTCTTCTGATGCTGCAGCAGAAAGCCCTCGAGGTGGGCGTCTGTTTGCCGAGACCCGGAGGAAGGGTCCGTCTGTCGCATTGTGCGCTGTACGAGTGTGTGGACACCCTTTGTGCCGAGGTCTTTTTCTTTGATCGGAGAGACGACTTTGTGTATTTTCCTCGAACGGGGATAGTATCGGTTTACGAGACTCGCTCTGGGAATCGTTTCGAAATTGAAAAGTGTCGTTGTTTCGGCGATGATGGAGCTGTGTCTTGATGAGAATTTTCTCGGTGGAAATGTTTGTGTTTTTAAAGCGAGTGGTTGATCAATTTTCTTTAGAATGCGATTGATGTTCGTTGTCGGTGTGATCAAATGAAAATTTTCAAGGGTACAGCTAAAATTACAAGATGTACTTATAAATATTATATTTATAGTATAATTGTATCATTTGGCACTTTAAATCGAAATCTTTAAATATTTTTCAAATATTGACATTAGAAACCTTATCTAAAGTCTTCGAAGTACATAAAAGATTAAAGTGGAGAGGAATAATTTTTACTGTGTATGAAAAAAAAATCAAGATATAATATTAATTTAGGTATTTTTGTTCAATGTTATTGATATAATACTTGACTTAACTTAAACTAAAATGTAACTTAATCTTATCTAACATAACCTATCGAATGTAATTTCAATGGTAGGTACTGTACACAAAACCTTTCTTTTTATCTTGAAAAAATGTATTATCAAAGATTTCATATTTTTTCTTATTATCAGTATGTAAAGAAATGTAGTTTCAATTCCAATATTGAATTTGTAACTTAAAACGAGTCTTCCTATAAAATTCATTAACTACCGAATCTATGCATATATTTGTATTTACATTCAAGAAACTCTCTCAAAATTAAATAACGAGCATTAAAATGAAATATTGAACGACTCCGGTGACAAACACCAGATTATGACCATTAGCAACGCTTCGCGAGCACATCGAACAAAACGGCAAGAAGGTGCAAGCCGAAGAAAAAAATGGAAAAATAACATAAAATAAGAGTGGCTCACACAACATTCAAAGCAATTCCTTAAGAGCCCTTACCGGCCATGATATATTGTGTACGCTTTATCTCTAGCCAAATTAATCATCGAGAAAAACTGTAAACGACTTCCATTCGTTTCCCGAAGAAGAGCGGGAAGAGCACCCCTAGAATCAAGCGCTAGGATTTATACAAAAACTGACTTTTTATAAAACCGGTTATCAAATTAAAATAGTTTTAAAACGTCTTTTAAAATCGACTATTGAATTTTGATAAAAATATTTGAAATAGTTGGTGTGAATGTGGCTCGTGGGAGAAATGCGGTTAGGGTCGATATCTCAGGAATTAATAAAGATATTAAAAAGTCTAATATTCGTATTGTTATTAATTGTAAGTATGGTATTCATATTATCTCTTTTTCAAAATTTTTATTTTAGAGATATTGATATTAGTTATACTTGCCCTAAAACCGCACTAACTTTAACTAACTCTAGTGGAAACATTTTTTATTTATTGAGATTTCTGTAAAAAAAACTAATTTCTGAACAATTTCTATAAATTTTTTCTGTAAATAAATGAGAAACTAATTTCATAGAATTGAAGTTGAATATTTTTTTGAACATTATAGGAACTTCTACAAATTATCCCATAATACCAATATTTATTTGTTACAATAAACATTAATATTCAGATAGCTACAATAAAGTCGTCTGAAATTGTAGATTTTTTTTAAATTTTCATCAACATTATTCAATTTATTTATTCTATAACAAATTATAATTTCAATTTTAAAAACATAATTATCAAATTTAACAAAAAATCGACAAAAAACCGACTTTTCACAACCGTTTTTCCGAAATATAACCACATTCCACCCCTAACCCGAAACAGGGCTTAGCCTCGGGCCGGCCTTAATGTATTTATTATATAAACCGTTTTTACATATTTCATTTGTAAGGGAGCCTCATTCGCCCTGGGGCTAAAAGAAGTGAAGGTAGACACCAAAGGGACTCCGAGGGAAAAAGACTAAGAGAGGGCTTTTCTCTACAACGTTGAGGAAAAAGTCCGAGCTTCTCGGGGTTGTTCATAAGCGATGACTCGCTCCTTTTCTGAATTTGATAGCGAAATGCGCTTTGTGTGTGTGTATTTGCTTATTTTCTCGTTTTAATGTCGTTTCTTTTCACTTTTAGGTCCGCTGGGGACAAAAGATCTCTCCGGGATGCGTCCGTTCTGGATTGCGCTTTGGGAAGCTGTGGAATTAATGAAATGCGCTTTTTATAGTCTCGAAGATTGTCGTAGACGTTTTTGTCTCTTTTTTAATTTTAATTTTCATTTAGTAACGTTTTTATGGCGATTCATGAAATGCAATTTTGATTTTACTATGCTTAAAAGGAATAATAAAATTTACAATGATACGAGTACACATGTACATTGAATAATTGCATGATCGATTTTGCAGAAACTACAGTAGGTGGCCATATTGATAGACTCATTGAATATTTTTGTATCTAATAATATTTGAATACTTACCATATTAAATTTTTGAAGAAAATACCATTCTCAAAAAAATGCATGCATCTTATGTAGATTTGAGTTATGAAAAGATGACCAACATTAAGATAAATAAAAAAGATTACTTATTCTCACCTTGAAAGATTTAATCCATTGTTGCAATTATTATCTGAACTAATCCCGGTCAAACTAATTTAACCACATTATCTTAAAAATAATCTAAAGAATTCATGACTTTGAGTGATGAGATGTGCCAATATAAAAAGATTTTTCTGGAGTGAGTTCTATCATTCGTTTTTGTTTTTTGAGACGAATTTTTCAAATTTTCTAAAATGAAGTTTTTGATACTGGCTTGCTTTTTATTCGTGGCACCTTTGTATGTGCAGGGTCATGGAATGATGATGGATCCTGTTAACAGAGCATCAAGATGGAGAGTCGATTCATCTGCTCCTGCTAACTATGATGATAATCAACTCTTCTGTGGAGGAATTGGAGTGAGTTCGTTTTCTTTATTTTATAGATAAAAACTATTGAAATTTTCATTTGAATGTTTTTTTATAAAATTAGCCTTTTACCCAAAATGGTAAAAGATGCGGAATGTGCGGAGATAATTGGGCCAGCCCAACTCCAAGACAACACGAAATCGGAGGCAGATATGGACAAGGAACTATTGTCAAAACGTAATAAATTTAAATACAATTAACTTTTGGATATTTTATGAATATTTTTCAAAAATTTTAGCTATCAATCTGGTGCCACTATTCAAACTAACGTTAGAATCACAGCTAATCACCGTGGATATTTCGAATTCCAATTGTGCAACTTGGATAGATTTGGCAGTGAAAGCGATAGTTGCTTCAACGATATCATGTTGGCTAATGGAAGTGGTGAAACTAAGCATTACTTCCCTGATTATCTTGGAGAACACTCTGTTGGTTTGAGACTTCCTTCAGGACTCACCTGCAGACACTGTGTGCTCCAATGGATCTACCATGCATGTAATAAAACTTTTTTTATATAATTTTATTTGAAATATGATGTTTTTATCAATATTAATTGATTTGATTTATTTCAGCCAACACTGGAGAACAATACAGAAATTGTGCTGATATTACTATCAATTAAATATATTGTATTTTATAACACAAATCATGTTATTTTGGAAGTGCCTGTGATAATACAATAATTGAAAAATATTTTTTTTTTATTAGAAATGTTTTAAAAAAAGCTTTATGTGAAATAATCATTTACCTACTAAAAAATCGCTACATGTAATATGAAAAGATCTAAAACTGTGATCACATTATGACTTGCCATTCCTATTACCGTTGCCTTTCTGGCTAAAAAGTTCGCATCTAACTCCATCTATTGTGATGAATATCACTTCATACTATTGTGATGAATATTTTATTTTACCACATTTGCTTATTTTACTTTTCAGAGGAAAACAATATATTTTATGAACCTCCCCTCTAAAAAAAAATTGAAATTTTCCTCTCCCAAACATCACCAACCCAAACACACTCTACATGCGAACATTTCGACATTCGAACACATTTTTTTCACCAATCATACGCAAACAAGAGAAAGCCTTAATTACAATAATATTTCAGCAATTAAGGTGCAATAAACGCGGCACTAAAATCAACACAAAGCGTTAAAAGCACCTGCACATCAGAGTGTGCAGGTGCGATGCGGTGCTTAGTTCGGTGCAAGTCGGTGCAAACAAAGAGGCACAAGTTCCGGCCGCCCCTATAATTGACCGAGTGAAACGTATCCGGAACCGGAACCGGAACCGCAGACCGGAAGCTACGTCCAACTTCGCCGAAAACTCGGCTGATTGGTTTCCGAGTTATCGTGAAATTTTTGCAGACGAGTGCGGCTTTTGTGCGGGACGTGCATCGGACGATTTTAAGATCTGTTCTGAACTGGCTTCTGTGAGTTAGTGTTGCTCGATATTGAGCATTTTAAAGCCTTCGGTGGGATAATTATATCGCTGTTTGATCATAAGAAAATATTTTGAAATGAATCGAGGATTAATTCTGTATGATTTTCAAAGTATATTGTTTATAAAATTGGTGGGAGTATGTTTTACATGGGATCATTATCGAGTAATTTGAAATTTATATATAATAAAATCCTTTGAAAATCTAAAATGGTTTATTTTTTTATTTATAACAATGAAAATGATAAGTTTTTAAAATTATATGATATAAATAAATTAAATTATTTAATAAAGTCTATGAATTCACAGAGATTGTAGGTGTAAATTTCGTTGGTAGTTAAATACAAAAAAAATACAATAAGTCTAGAACATAATTATTTTTACATTGTTGCTAAGCTATTCAGTATAGGTGCATAAAAATTAAGTATAGGTAAAGTAGCTATAAATATGAATTTTTCAATTAGTATGTACATTTATGTACTTATATGTTTGTATACGAGCTGAACTTAATTAGTTTTCCCAAGGGTGTGATTCGAAAATCGATCATGTTTATAATGTGTACGAACACAATATAACACATAAATTTGTGTAATGGTTTAAAAATGAAAAATTACTTAATCAAGTGCTCATTGAGAAAAAAATAATATGAAAATACTTCAGCATTATTAAAAAAAAAAACGAACGAAAAGCAATTTAAAATGTGGAAAGAGAAAAATGTTTCGCGATCAAAGTAAAATACACTTTTTTTAAATCGTCTGGGATTTTTTTTTCAAATACTTACATATGACGACTGAAAAGGCCAAGGGGTACAAGAGAAATTTTTGCAGAAATCGAGTTATGTACGCTCATATTTTTGGTGGCAAAAGGATATAAACGAACGTGTACCACGATGTATCATCAAATCACTCGGCCTCCTCCTAACACATGTAGGCGCACGATCAACTTTGAGCGCTCATTTCTCGAAACCACCGCAAAGTCACTTGTACCCCCTGGCATTTTCAGTCGTCATATATGTATACCGATATCTACATTTTTTCCAGACCCATATGATGATGGATCGATCGGATTCCTCATCATTCAAAAGTTTCTTTACCCACGAGACAGTGCGGTCTACCCGCAGCCGGAGTGCCCGAAGCAAACAAACTCTTGTTTGACTTTTACTCCTCCCCAATGGTGCCGATGGTCGACGGACCTATGAAGTCTATGGTCCTATGGTCTGTGGATATTTGGGTGTTTTTGAACGATTTCGAAAGGATGTTTATTATGGGATGTGACGAAAAATCGAATGTTCGAGGTCAAGGTTTTTGTATGGTTCGTTTGGATTTGGTTCTGATTGAAATAGGGCTGATATTTCAATTGATGGTTTGTAATGTGAGAATAATATAATTAGAATCAACTATGGTTTAGTAGCTTAACGAATGAGTAGTTTAATCATTTTCAATGTTTTTTTCAACTAAACAATATTTGAGGAGTTGATTCAATTCATATCGAAAATTATGCACTAAATCTGATAAGAAAAACAATCACTGATGTTAAGTTCATAATAAAGGGATTAACTTTTATCTCTAGCGTTCTGTGATTTGAGGATTTTTAAAATTAATTATTTTTATAAACAATGTTACACGAATTCTTATCAGTTCTTTATTGTTTTCCGTAATATGATTAATTGTTGTTTTCATAATTGACAAAATTTTGCGTCAAACTTTAATATGTATCTAGCAAAATAAATGATGATGATTCATAGATTCACTTAAATAAGCAAATATTTTTTTTTTAAATTATTCTTTTCCATCTAATAGCAATATAGAATGAGCTTTAGTGAGATTTTTTTTAACGAATCAATAAGAAAAAAATAATGAAAAATCAAACGGAAAACGTTTGCATAGAAAGAACTTATCAAACGTAGTACCTAATCGTTATCTGATGTACCTAATTAAAATCAAAAAAAAATAACTGTGATATCGAAATGATCTAAACAAGCTACGAGTGATTAGATTTGTTAATATAAAAAGGCTATTTGAAAACGAATTATATCATTCGTTGTTGTTTTTTCGCGACGAAATTTTCTACACCAATATGATGAAGTTTGTGGTATTAGCTTGCTTTTTATTCGTTGCACCCTTATATGTTAAGGGTCATGGAATGCTGTTGGATCCTGTTAACAGGGCATCAAGATGGAGAGTCGATTCATCTGCTCCTGCTAACTATAATGACAATGAACTATTTTGCGGAGGAATCGGAGTAAGTCCGTTTAAATTTTTTTTTATAAAAACTCAAAATTTTCATTGTAATATTTTTTTATAAAATTAGCCTTTTACCCAAAATGGTAAAAGATGCGGAATGTGCGGTGACAATTGGGCCAGTCCAACTCCAAGACAACACGAAATTGGAGGCCAATACGGACAAGGAACCATCGTGAAAACGTAATAAAGTAAAATACAATCAATATCTGGATATTTAATTATTTTTTATAAAAATTTTAGTTATCAATCCGGTGCCACTATTCAAACTAACGTAAAAATCACTGCTAATCATCGAGGATATTTTGAATACCAATTGTGTAACTTGGACAGATTCGGCAGTGAAAGTGACGGTTGCTTTGACGATATCATGTTGACTAATGAAAATGGAGAAACTAAACATTACTTCCCTGATTATCTTGGAGAACACACTGTGACTTTAAGACTTCCATCAGGACTCACTTGCAGACACTGTGTACTCCAATGGATCTATCATGCATGTAATAAAACATTTTTTATATTATTTTATTAGAATATTGTTATTTTTCTCAATATTAATTAATTTGATTTATTTCAGCTAACACTGGAGAACAATATAGAAATTGCGCTGACATTACTATCAATTAAATCTATTGTATTATACTATTTGATTAATCGCATCTAATTAACTTTTGCAGAGCCTGTGATAATGTATTTATTTCCGTTTTTGATTTGTTAAACTTTTACAAAAGCCCATTGATTTCTAATAAAATATGAAAAAAATGAATATATTTTTTAAGATATTCTATAGTGATTCAATTGAAAATTTGCAATTTTTCTTCGTCTAAATTGCAAAATAAACATACTTACAATACAATATAGAAAAAAATATATAAAAAAGTAATCTATAAACACACCTCCAGATAACAAAAGATGAATCGATCAGCGTAAATCTCATACAATTGATTGAGGATTATATTTTCAAGTATTGTAAGCCATATTGTTTGGTAATTTCAATTTAATATTCAATATGACAAATTAATTTAAATTTGACGGACTCATAAATAGGATTCGAAGTATTTTTTTGATAATAAATTATCTCATTTAATAAAATAGATTTTGATATTTACAAAATCTTAATTATTATATATTCAAGAAACAATTTTAATAAATAAAAAAAACAAAACGAAACAACACAAGCGTGGCGAAAAGGCGACGAAAAAAAAACGTAGCGCGACACAGCCGCCAACTTTGCTTTTGCGGCCAATTGTGCGAATTGCGCGCGCTTTTTTCCCGCGCCCGCACACACATACATACACACACGGCCGCCAACTTCGCGCCCCGGAAATAATTCATCACCGGGAAAAAGTTCCGGACAAAGATTGACAGTTAAATAAATAATAAAACTCAAACGGCCGACCCGCCGCGGCGGCATGGCAACCCCGAGGAGAGCACGAAAGTATTAGGGAAAGTTTTGATTGAATCAAGCCGGGCCTGCGGGATTACCCGAGCTCTTATTGTGTGTATTTCTAGGGGTTTTTTTATATATATTTATATACACGTGGTGAGGAGAAAAGTTGTGTGGAAGACGCGCGTCTGTGTGCGGTTGTGTTTCGTGCTGTTGCGGCCAAAAGAATTAACGGCAAACGTCATTTGTAGAGGCGAGTGTTTTCTGCATTTATTTCGCAGAATATAAAGAATGGATGCAAAATATATGTATTTCTATTTATTATTATGTGTTATTTATATATTGATCATTTAATGTATAAAAAAAATGTCTTTGTTGAGAGTTGTTGAGTTAAGTGAAAAATAAATTTATCCCAGGAACTTTTAGCCCACACTCCTTTACATATGCACCTACTTTATATAATACTAGCAATCAACCTGTTGAATATATCAACGCAGTTTTGGAGCGTTACATGGACACACACACACACACACAAAATAGCGCTATTATATGGTTAGAAGATGTTTCTTTAATTATTTATAATTTTGAAAGTGAGCTATATTTATTGAATTATTTTTTAAATTGAGTATGTTATTTATGCACATAGTGACTTATTCATTTACTTGATTTGCATTTTGCTCTGTTATAAACAGAATTTATGATCGTGAGTTAGTTTAATGGAAAAATATGCATAAAAAGCTGCATGAAAATAATATTTATTATAGTCTTCCGGGTTCTAATTTCATTAACGAAGCTTCGAATTAATTTGCATCTTCGAGATATTTAGAGTGCGAATTAAAAAAATAACCCTTCTGCAGCTCCCTGATAAAAACGTTCACGGTCTCAAGAGGAACGAACCGTGCGCTTAATAACCGTTACTGCAGATTATTCTCTTTAAAATATTTTATTTTCATTAATTTTTAAATTAAACTCTCGAGTTTATTTCGAAGCATTTCCCCTTTTAGTTTTCGCGAGATAGAATTTTCATGAAATATACAATAAATAATCAAGCGATAAATAACAACGCGTTTTTCGTTTTTGTTGGAAGGAAAGAGGATTATGGGCAAAAATGTTCCGAAAATAGATATATGTAGATATTTTTCTTTAGATATGACGACTGAAAAGGCCAAGGTGTACAAGTGACTTCCCGGTGATTTCAAGAAAAGCGCGCTCAAAGTTGATACCTACATGTATTCTGAATTCGTTTATATCCTTTTGCCACCAAATATATCATATGAGCGTACATAGAAGCAATTTTAGTACATAAATCAATTCCGGCAAAAATGCCACTTATACTCCTTGGCTTTTTCAGCCGTTATATGTAGTTTTCATGGAAAATACTCATTTATCATCCAACAAGTCGATTAGTCGATTTTCATATGTATTTTTTCATGAACCTCAATGATTTTGAAATTTATTTTACATTATTATATTTTAAATTCATCTGTGTTCGAGAGTGAGAGCAGACATACGTTTTCGTCCATAATTTTCTACCCTTCTTTCATTATCGAATATAAAAAATTTCACCGAAATATCAAATTTTCACAACCAATATTTCAAAACAGACAAATCCTCCTACCCACACTTCCACCTCGACTGCATCTCCTCCGCCGACAACTTAAAAATCTCCAAGAAACCTCAAATCCCAGCACACATACGAACCGAAAAACCGAAAAACAAAATAAAAAATAGGAAAAACTTACAAACTCCGACACAGAATAATGACACCCGGCGTCCCAACACATCCTAACCCGACACATAACGGCAACGACGTTTCCAACTTTCCAATCGCATTTGCGGAAACGTCCGGCCGCAGAAAAGTCCCCAGGGCACTGTGCTAAAATGAACACATCCGAGGAAAAGTCGAAAGAGAAAATTTTGCATAGAAACATTCTCGGATTCGACGAGTCCGAGAGTCCCGAGTCGAGTCCGAAGATCTCGGGACGACGGAGATGTTCCGGGGGTGGAAAATGGGGTTGGATGCATTCTCGAGATTTCTCGTTTCCGCACAAGTAATATGAAACAGCTGTGGAGTTGGATTGTGATTGTTTCTTGTTGTATAGTGTGGGTGTTAGGTTGAAGGTTTGACATGTTAGGAATTATTTAGGCTGTGTTCACATTAGTAGTTTTTATCATATCCTAATTTGTCTTATAAAGTTTCATCCATTAGATGTTATGCAATTGATATCTAAGTGTATAATAGTGCTATTCTGTGTGTCCATGTAACACTCCAAAACTGAGTTGATATATTTAACGGGTTAAAACTGCGTTGATCACTAGTATTATAAAAAAGTCTATCTAATTTTTGTTCAGAGGCTATTTTTGATTGTAAGTTCAGAGTATTGATAGAATAAATATGAATCTGGGTTTAAGATCATAATATTGTATATGATCATACACAAATATAATATGTTGGTTATTAACTTGTGTTATACATACATATTTCAAATTAATACTGAAATTTTAAGATTTGAATAAGGACAGTGTAACTTTTTTGCTATTTATCTCTGTTCTTTTCTAACTGCTTAGATTTTATTTAAGGTTGTCTTTTTTATATAGGCATCTTAAAGTTTTAGATACTATTCGCAGGAAAACTTAAGTTAAAAATATTGGTTTATCATAATTAATTAGAGAATTACTAACAATCGGATAATATTATTAAATTATTTTTAAATTCATATTGTAATGAATATTGTTTTTGATTAAAAATAATGCAATCAATGCAATCAATGAATTTGAAACCAAAAGAAAATTTCCTTAATCCGTCCTGATCACAACTCTAACGACGACTCTCAGAAATTTTGTTACTTATCGACATTTTAATATTAAATTATCATTTTTTACATCAGAATCAGTTCAATAACAAATATTAATATAAATCTTATCATATAATATATAAAGATACAACGTGTAACATAACTCAGTTAAGTCAATTGGATAAATCAATCGTGGCCAGATCGAGCTCTGCGGCTCTTCGTTCATCGTCTGCGGTTCACCCCCTGCGCTCCGGGGCTCATTCCTCGGGAAGCCTCTGACCCTGGAGGGTAGTTCGTCTCCCGGAAACCGGAAGCGAGGGTATATATGTATGTGTCTGTGTGGAGAATGTGGTGGAGGTCGAATCAGACCGCACTCCGTGGCCATCTTCACGTGTTATCTGCGCATTCGATGGGACAGCGCACATAGATTGCTATTGTGTCAGATGCGAAAATGTGCTGGTTTCGATCTATCTATTTTAATATATGACTAGTAGTGCCACGGATGTGTATCAAAATTGTTCGGAATTAATCAAATTTCGTATTGCCACGGATGTGTTTATTGTCATCCATGTGTGAAATAAAAAAGTCGAACCCGGGATTTTACGCCTTATATACGTTAAAAGTTGCAGTTTAGAAATTAGGACGGTAGCCGAGCAGTCAAGAAGCGTGTGCCATTCAAAACGTGCGCTCGACGATCCGGGTTCGAGGGATGGCTGAAAATTTCGAGCATCGTTAGCGTATTTATAATATGGATATTTCAAGGTGAATTTAGATGATTGTAGTCAGCGTTTCATATGATGTAATTGCAGATGGAAATAATCTAGTTTTGATTTGAGGTATCGATATATAAATATCGATATTTGTGTATAATCACATAGGAGATACATTACAAAGAAAGTCCACCATTTCACCTTTTAACTACATCCTAACTCTATATCAGCTTATTAGGCCAACCTAGTTAGGTACCAGTAACACTAGAAGAAACTACTCAATGGTGCTTGAACTCAGTAATTTGAGTCAGATCGACTTCATATAGTCCAATATTTGCAGTCGCACCAACTTCGTATAGTCCAATATTTGCAGTCAAATCGACTTCGTACAGTCCAGTATTATCAGTTGTATCAACTGGATATAGTTATTTAAAAAAAATGTATTTAAAATTAGGATGTGTTATGTTAGAATGAGTCTAGTATTGTGTCAATGTATTGCTTTAAAAGTACTGAAATTTTAATCAATCTGTGGTGCATGTGTAATTCATTGATTCGATCAAAGAAAATTCGCATTCGATGTCGAGAGAGTTTGGAGTGTCGAGACGAGTGTACCTGCTCCTGTTTGAGTTTCGATGTTTCGTACAAACAAAGAAATTAATTAAACATTCATTGTCACAGTCGGGTGTTTTCCCCTCTGGATGCTTAAATATTTGTAATAGAAAACCATGACTAGACGACGAATCGAATGCATACAAATAAAACGCACTGTTGAGTCAAGGATCAATCGAGACAGATGCGATTGTAATTTGCAATCTGATTCTAAAATTTCTGAAAAAATAACATTCGAATGCCTATATAATAATCATATAATAATAATAAAATTTAAGACCGGTATTTTTACGGCTTTAGATAACTAACCGGAGAGACAGTTCGTAGTGAAATGACTCCTTGTGTGTTTTGAGCGTATCCATCGTCCAAATGTCGAATTCTAATATAATATTTTTAAGAATTTTGACTCTCGGATGATAGTCTCTTTCAGTATATTCATGCACCATCCTTTATATATAAAATCACCTAAATTCACGTTAATGTACCAGATCAAAGACTCGATAACTCGTCACACACAATTGAAAACTCCACACGCCATCAAAACGCCTCATCACGAATCGCAGCCCCACAAAAGCACTCATATATGCCGACTGAAAAGACCAAGGGGCACAAGTGAATCCGCACTGATTTCAAGAAATGCATATTAAAAGTATCTACATGTATGAGGAGGAAGTTGAGTGATTTGATGATATATCTCGGTACAAGTTCTGAATTCGTTCATATCCTTTTGCTACCAAATATATGAAGGTACATAGAAGCAATTCCTGTACATAATTCATAGATATGATATGCCTCCTGAAATACTATCCATCACGATAGCTTTAATAATGATCAATGTGGCGCGCTTAGTTTCGCCTAGTTTTGCTGGTACCCGACTAGGTCGGCCTAACAAGCTGACATAGAGTTGGGGCGCAGTTAAAAGGCAGAAAGGTAGGCTTCCCTCGTAATGAACATGACTAAATTCCGACAATAATATCACTTGTACTCCTTGGCCTTTTAGTTATATGACCGCGTAAACTAAACGAGACATCGTCCCTCATCCTGAAAAAGGAGCCACCGTCTGAAAAAGCGCACTTTCAGCACGGCTGTTAAATGGCACGTAACGGTATGATAATACGTCAGACCACGGTGCAGCATGAGCCAAAGCCCTATCCATGCTCACTAATTACCCTGCACTAATTCGGCTGCTAGATTAAGGCTTCGCTCGACGAGGACATTTTTACTCGTTAAGGATTACGTTATTATTTGAGACCGCTTCGAACGGGTTCTGCTTTATTGTATGGCTGTGTAACGTGTGTCGATGTATGAATGTGGGTTTGTGTGGATGTGATGTCTGGAGACGTGGGAGTCGAGTGGGTGGTTTAATGGATGCTGGATATCTATGAGAGGGATGAATTATTCATCAGGGGTGGATGGGTTTTTATTGTGTAGTTGTTAAGGGTTTTAGTGCTATTTTTAAAACGGGGGTTGATATGGACGTATGTTGGGTTGGGTTGTTTGGAATTATGTTCGTTCAATATATTTATTTATTGTCGCTGATTCTGTTACCCATTTGTTTTAATTTTTCTCGATTAATCATTGATTTTAATGTGGAAAAGCAAAGATGATAGATTAGAGACATTGAAGAGTAATATTATATTATATAAAAGGTTGTGCTGAAATCAATCAAATATAATCAATATATACAAAATAGACGGTTCACTTTAAGGGATCGTTCGTAAAGAAATTAATTAATTAACACTTTTTTCAAATCAAATCTTCAAAAGAAACATTTTAGCCATCATATTTATTGAGAAAAATTACATGTGATTCTAGTTAGGATCTGACAGTACTCAAATCCAGCATCACGAAGACTCTGAACCTCGAAATGGCATACACAAACAATCCATACTGCTATGCTATCGACTGGCCATCTAATTTTATATAATAATAGTGCAAAGTCTGACCATTGATTATCCATAAATGTAAAATAACACTTATCTGTTCGTAATTATGAGAGCAGTAATGCACCATTTGGAACAATACCAGAATCGTCACATCAAAAATGATACCAACTCGTTTTCCTTTCAATTGATTCTTAACATTCCATAAATTCGTATACTTAACTTAAAATATTTTAACACTAAACCTACATCATTCCATCAAACCGAAACACGAGAAAAGCGTGTCGACGAAGAAAAATCTCTAAAAAAAAAACCGGCATTGTGAAAGTGCAGATTCGGAGCGTGAAATGGGATAGAGTCGTCGTCGTCGTCGGGATTTTGCACGACTATATATACACACCCCATAACGAAAGATGGGGCGGAAGAAGAGAAAGGGGTTTTCCGAAGATAAAAATCTTCCTTCACAAGTTATTTTCTTTCCTCGTTGCATTACTCGAATGAGAGGACTCCCCCAACGGTTGTGTTTGTGTCGCGCGAAACTTCCGCAGCTTTCGAACGTTTCAAATATAAAGTTTGTACGGCGTATAAAAGCTTTCCCGGCATAATTCATTCTGTTAAAATGAGAAAAAGTCAAAATATTTCAAAATAAAATAATTTATAACAAAATATGTAACCAATGTACAAGTTCCTGAGAATCAAAGTTAAATTATCCATTATAATAATTCCGTGTATAAATTTTGGAATTTTGGTACATTTAACACTAGATACGTATAGATTATGTTATGTTAAATTTTAGAGTAATTAAAATTTATTTTAGATTTAATTTTAGAAGTACCAATAGCAAAAAAACCAATTATAAATTTAATTTATCTCAGTGCAATTAATTGTGAACATTTTCTTTAATATTTCATTTAATTTTTTTGTATAATCATTCCGAGTGTTAATTGAAAGTATATTATTAAAACCCACACTTGTTGAATCTTTACAAATATGGAAGATACTTTAAACCTTTAATATATATTTAATGAATATTTATGAAAAAAATATAAAACAAATTATCAAATTTATGAAAAGTGTCCACAATTAATTTCACTAGTGTAGCTCGTTGAATGATTTGTACTTACATATGTAACATATTAGGTTCAAAATTGTAATCTACTCAACCATTTACACATTAAAATGAAGATTTAAAACAAATGAAATTAATTTTTAAATTAAAAATACATTAATTTCATATATTGTTAAAATAATAAAATAAATCAAAAACAACTATATTTTATAGACACTAAAGAAACGTTCAAAATAAACTATCGCAGTATATGAACTTTCCACACAAGGGGACGACATTTTTCCCGCAGTTTTCGCCTAATTCGGTTTTTCGCATCCCTTTATTATTTTTTCAGATACCATAAGGGGGAAGAAGGTCGGCCTGAAAAATGCGGGAAAAATCTTTTGTTGGAGAATTATCTCCGAAGTTGGCGCTCTCGAAGAGCTGAGGGAACGGTTAATCTTCAAAAGAATTGTAATCTTTATGGAGGCTTTTTTCTGGTCTCCAGACGACAATACCGAAAAACAACATCGAGGCTTTATTGCAGTTGCCGTTTTTTTTTGCGTCGCCGCACTAATAAATTTTTTCACTCGGCCCCCTTTAACCCCGCTCTTGTTGTTCGCTTTTATTGTATTTTTCTGGTATCGCACTTCATATCTGACGCGATGCAAATTTGAATAATCACGAGGTTTGGAGTTTTTCAGTTGGAGGTTTTTTTTGTTGGGTGAAATTTGTGCGAGTTGATGGAAGTGTGGTTGGATTTATTGTAACGTGACGTGGGTTAGTAATATGGGGCTCATACAAGGTTTGAGGTTTTGTATTGTTATTTATTCATTTGATAAAATAAAGATTTTTATTAATAAAAATATTGTTATTGTTGCTTGAAATTTGCATTTTGAATATATATAATATTTAGGGAGGCTGAGACTCGTATGTAGTTGTGGGACCATTGATGATGATGAAAGATACGTTAAAATTATCTGAAATTGCGTTCATTAACTATCTTTCAAGTAATTATAAATCCAATAAAATATAATAATATTTTTATAATACAAAATGTTAGTCGAATTTCTTACATGATCAAGTATATTTTTTGAAGGCATCTTTAAAAAGTTATAATATGAGCTTAAATTAAACGATGTCTCTATTAGTTCCTATAAAAATTATATTCAGTTGAATATTTATACAACGTTAAAAAAATATCATTTTCAATTGAGTTTCCTAATGTTTATTATCAAAATTTAATTTCAATATTAATAGAAACAAACAATATAAAAAACCTCAACATTGAGACAAAACACAATCACACAACAAAATCTCGAACGTCCAACGCGATTCCGCGAATTCCATTTATAGAACACCTCAACATAAGAACCTCGTAAATATAACGATCGGACTATAATTATCCCTGCGATATTCATTAAGCATTTAACTTAGAAACAACCGAATTAGCCCCGAAAGCCGAAACGGCCCTCGATCGCCCAATAATTATACGGGCATAAATAAAACAGGGGAAAAAGCCGACTTTCGGCCGAACTCTGTTTGCTCCACGGAAGAGATAAGCACTGGGCCAAAGTTGATTATCTGACGACTCCAACTTGTACTTGTTTGTTTTTCCCTTAGAAACCCTCTCTTTTATTTACGGCCGGTTCGTATCGAAGGATGTGAACGAACCGCGATTATTTAACGGCGTTAATTATTTAGTAAAGATAGATAAGTGATCTGCCGTTCTTTGGGAAAGGAGGTTGAATTATGTGCAGTGAGATAATGTTCGATGGATCGTTTGTATCGGAAATTTTCATTTACAGGTAGTCTTTTACTTTCGCACAATTAAGTTGCTATTCAATTAAGGAAGTCCAATCTAGTGTTTATATATGACGACTGAAAAGGCCAAGGGGTACAAGTGACTTTGCTGTGATTTCGATAAAAGTAAGTTCAAAGTTGACCACGTACCTGCATGTGTTATGAGGAGGTCGAGTGATTTGATGATATATTGAGGCACACGTTTCGAATTCATTTATATCCTTTTGCCAACAAATCAATGAGCGTACATAGAAGCGATTCTTGTACATAACTCAATTTTGGTAAAAATGTCACTTGTACTCTTTGGCCTTTTCAGTCGTCATATGTGCCTAAGTATCATGCAATCGACGCGAGATCAGATCAGAATTTAATTAGGTTTTAAGTCTGACTTGGTTAAGTTTTTTCTTCTTAATATTTAGTTAGAATTAATAAGGTTTGAATTATTTATATTGGATTTATTTCCAATAAAACGAAAAAATAACATTTCATAAAACTAAAAAAATCTGATCAATAACGTCGATCATAATTTTCTCTTTTTCCAAACAATTGAAGATTCGCTCACATTTCAATTCTACAATTGTGCACGAAAATAGACGACCGCCTGTATTTTCAGAGCACTTTTAAAGCGACTGTGAAAATATTCAAATTTATCTTTCGGAGATAGTATGAAGATAGCACTATGCCCACTTTTCCCGGGACGGGACCATCTTCTCGGCTTTCGGGACTTCTCGAACGACGCAGACGGGATTTACAGTCAAAGCCTTCGCTCCCGGTCGTCTCCTATAAAAACCCAATTTGCAAATTGGTTACTTATCCGGTGGGCTCACTTTTCTTCGTATATATCTATGTATATATTTTGCCAGTTTCTGAAAGATCCTGCTGGATTTTCTGAGAGGATACGCTCCTCGTGAAATGAGCGAAATATTGCATAATGTTCGGACGGTGTTAGTTATGTTTAAATACGATTTGGTTCTATTATAAATTAGTTAAAATATTAAGTATTGCCAGAAATTTTGTGGAATTTGAAACGATTGTGTTGAAAATTTGTAGAAAAAAAATTGAATTTGTGATGATTATTTCATAACTTGATCGTCACATTGACATGACTGAGTAAGTGACTTCAATAAGCGATTGAATTTTTAATTAAATAATAATTAATTTGAGTTTTATTTTAATCATAAATAAGATTATTAACTCTTTTTATTGTATTTAAAGTGAAATGTAAACTTTACATAGAATAGTTAGGATGATGCAGAACTCTTTCCAGATTTGTATATAACAACTCTGATAATTTCGATCATAATTAGATGAATGATTTAAAATTAACATATTGCAGATGAAAAAATATACAAAATATTATTTTCATATATAAATATAGATAAAATTTGATTAATTCAAATCGAATTATTTTAGTTATACAGTTGAAATTTAATTTAGAAATTTCTAACGTTCGAAACTCTAGACGTCGGCATTTCGCCCGCTCGCTTGTTTATATGTATACATTTTTTATACAAAGACAAAGTGACTCGGTATAAGACTCTATATTAGATTACAAAACAACCTACAACTAGATAGAGAATAGCGGCAGTAGTTTCAGTTTATTGAATAACTTCATCAGGTTCGGTTCGCCCCGCGGCCGACCCAACAAAAACGACGACAAAAACATCTGAAACTGCACGAGGACGAAGAAGCCTTCAGAAATTCAAACAAATCTAAAAAAAAAAATCAGTATATAACTATCCTGACATCAAAATAGCAATATAAAACGTTTGTGCATGTCGTGTAGGGCTTCAGAACCTATAATGCTGAGCTCGAGTTATGTCAGATCTCGATGGGAGTCACATATCATTTTTGTAAATTAGGATGATGAATCAATATTTTTTTTTCAAATATTTAATTCAAAAAAATATAGTTTGATTCTTTTTACGAAACTATTATCAAAAATGAATCACTATATTACATGTGTCGATTAAATTCAATCAGTTTTAGTGAGCATTTTTCTATCACTATATTTTCCATTAGTCGTAATATTACTCTTTGGAGTTCCTGGTCTTATTGTTAGCGGCTGCTTTCTTACATTAAAGTTTAAATTTTATATCATTAGTTACTCAAATCGAGTATTAGTAAGTTAATTTTCATCGTTTATAACAGTTTTTATCACTAGCGAGTTCAAATTTTATAAGGAAAAATACTAGCCAAATAATTTTCATTGCTTATAACAGCTTATATCACTAACGAGGTCAAATTTCATATTGAAAAAACATCAATTAACTCTCGAAACGAGTAACTGAAAATTGAAAATCTGAACCTAAACGAGTGGTTAATTAAAAAAAATATATATAAAGCATTACACGTAACAATTATCAATTGAAAAAAAAAGCACAAGATCGATCCAGTAGCTCCTTAATTGAAAAATCGGTCCCGCTGCCTCAATAATGCAGGTCCAATTAGCGAAATGGCTGCAATTCCAGAACAAGAAAAAGGACATTGATTGGTGACCACCTGCCGGGGCTAGTGTAGCACTAGCTTTAGGAACGGGACGGCTTCAAGGGAAGTTTTAACGACGTACGATTGTCGTTTTTATGTGGTTTAATCAACCCCCCGCTCTGAAATAAATTGCCGCGCGGACTGGTAATAAAGTCGCCCGTTCATGTGTTTTATATCGTGTCGCTCGTACAATTTGCCAGCTTCGAAGATCGAATAACAAAAACGAAATTATCAGAGAATGGATGTTTAATTAATTCTAGGAACGCTCCCAATTCGATTTGTGCCCGTTTTTAGGTTATGTTCGAAGCGCGGATGAGAAACGCGCGATGTTGCTGTGGAGAGTACGTTTTTTTTTCGATTCGAAATAATCTGAAAATTAATTTAGAACAGTTCACATATGAGTGTTGAATTGTTTTAGTGAGTTTAGATTGTACAATTTCGGATCGTTTAGTGCATACCGAAATCTGTGAATAATGAAAGCTATGTAGAACGTATTGTTCTCGTGCAATGTTTGAGGTTAGGAAATTAGAACGTTGCGTTTCAGCGTTTCAATTGTAATGTGTGGAATGGATAATGTATGATTTTGTGGTAATTGCAGATGCAGATGTTGCTGAATTGTATGAGAAATTTTGAATTAATACGATAAGATCAAAGTATTTGAATTGCGTCGCATTTTCTTACTATTCTATAGAATTTTCATCAGTAAATATTTTCAACTAATCGAATTAATTGGAACATGAGTAAATATCTTCTAGAGTGGTATCCCTGAGTTTTTTCAATCATGTTGACTTTCTTGGTAGTAATTCGACGCGTTGGCAATCTTGTTATCGTGTCGTCTCTGAGCGAAAGGCAAATAGCCAGTGCGAATGTAAATTATACCAAAGTGCAGCTGGTGCATTTACATAGAAATATACTCTCCTATGGAAACACGTTATATATTGAATATAGATATAACAATAAAAATATTATTGAACACTCTACAATACATTTCACGTTGAGCGCATTTTAAAATGTGAACGAATTCATTTAAAATTTGATCTATACAAATTCATATTTACAAATACCTAACTATTAAATATACTGTATATGTATATGGAAATTCCTCATAAGTTCATCTCTGTTTTTTGTCATTCACTAGGATTTTTGACAGTTCATGAAATCATTCATGAAAGTTTGAAGGACTGACTGTACATATGTATAATACAGAAGAATGAATCGCTATTTGTACATCTCGCCATTGTACTGTATCATAGATACAAATAACGAAGTTCAACCGTAAATTATATGAAACAGTTACAATAAATGTAGAAAATAATACAACGAATCGTCTGATAAATCGAGTTAAAGAGCGATTTTATACGAAGTTCGGGGACATCCGATACGACATCGGTCCCAGAGAGCTTAAAGATTTTCCTCGATGGGGAATTGAATCCTGCACCGTCAATTAAAGATGCCTTCGTTGCATTCTCGAATCCCGGGACATTTCAGACTTGTGCGAATATTTATTGCATCGGGAAACGAGACTCTGTTTAGCGGATTCGATACGTCAATTAACCGATCGAACGAATGAAATAGGTTTATAGGCGAAAGCTTCAATATAAAGTGTTCTCATACATGATTGGAAATATTTTTGACTTTTATGATATAAATTTTTAGTATTAATAATATATGTTGACTGAAAAAGTCAAGGGATACAAGTGACTTCGCGGTGATTTTATGAAAAGTGCGCTCAAAGTTGAGCATGTATTAGGAAGAGGTCGAGTCATTTGATGATATATCTCGGTAAACGTTCCAAGATCGTTTATGTCCGTTTGCCACCAAATATATGAGCGTACTTACATGCAAGCGATTCCTGTACATAACACAATTTATTTACATTTATATTGTACAATAATTGTACACTATTTTAAATAAGCAACATTGAAATTTCACGAATATTGTTTTTACACGTGTCGGTCTAGTTTTTTTATTATTCTGTTAGATTTCAACCAGTTGATAAGAGTCGGTAGTTTTATTAGTTGTCATAATTTTGACAAATATATTATATTGAGTGATAGTAACGATTATTAATTGATTGTGTTTTGATTACGCGAGTGTTGCAGTGAAACGAGAAAAAAGGCTTCATCTTTAAGACGTTTAAGGTAGGATTACGTATTATTTTTAAAACACTATTTGTCGTTATGAGACTCACTTCGATCACGAAATTAATATTCACGTAAATGTAAAACGGTACGAAATTCAAAAACTACCATTTGATACGATAACGTCTCTACTTGAAAGATCAATAACTGATACTGAATTGACATTTCGAAAATTTCACCACAATAATTAAAATGATGAAATAAATAATTGCTACCTTTATCGACGTTGCATTAATTTTATGCATTCCGATAAAGATATTCAACACTAATATAACAAATCAACAATATGATCAATAACAAATGATGACTGAAAAGGCCAAGGGGTACAAGTGACATTTTTACCGAAATTGAGTTATGTACAAGAATCTCTCATATATTTGGTGACAAAAGGATATAGACGAATTTGGAACGTGTGCCTTAATATATCATCAAATCACTCGACCTCCTCCTAATACATATAGGTACTTTGAGTGCACTTTTCTCGAAATCACTTGTACCCCTCGACCTTTTCATTCGTCAAATACACACATAAGACCATTTAACGAACTTTCGACACACATCGACCCGAAAAAGGAGAACCAACAATAAGTTCGAAAGCGGCAAAGTCGAGGCGTTAAAGCCCATATCCCGGCGGTGGTTTATTGTTAATTCCGAAACGGGAGGTACGCCAGAAGAAAGACAATCCCGTTAATCCCGGGAGGAGAAAAGCCACCGGGATTCGGGATCCGGGGGAGACTTTTCCTTTTTAATTTAACCCGACGCGTCCGACCGACAAAGGACCCGCTGCCTATCTTTGCATCGCACGACGTAAACCGGAAAATTATTTTTTTCGTATTATTGTCGACGGGATTGTTTTTTCTTCCTTGGGGATTTCGTTTCGAATCGAAATTTGAGATGTATGCGTTTTTTATTATGTATATTTTGTGCGTTTTCAATTAATTTTTGTATAAGGAAGTCCTCTGGTTAAGTACACAATGCGTGTGGATGGCGAAATGGTCGGAAGTATAAAATTTTCAGATTGTCATTATCGATCTGAATATTAAATTTTTGTTTTGGAAGTTTATAAACAATATATAGTATTTTATATCTAATTGGGAATACAGATGAATTTAAATGAAATAAGTACATACATATACGAATTATAAAGAATCATGATGACTTTTTTAGCAACTCTAAATGGTTATGATAAAGTATCACTCGTATTACTCATCAATGGAACGTATTTAAGACATGTTTCATTGCACAATATTTAGCATATCTTTAATGCCCAATTTTTTAACTATTCTTAACTAAACAATAACTAATTGTAAGTTAGCATTTTTTAAATGTTAAGTTTGATATCTGCTGAAGCATGTTGAATTCTTTAGTTAAGTTATATTATAGATTAGTAAAAGATAGATTATTGGAAATTAAGCAACATTAATATGTTAATAGAAAGATTGAATATTCAAAAATGTGTCAAACTGATGTGTGAAATGAGAAAATTTCATTTAGTATATCTAATGGAATTTACTTAATTAATAACGATAAATACCTACTTAATTACGTGTTTTCCAAAAAGTAGCATATTTAAAAATGCACACAAAATCCGTTCCCCAAGTACTCTTTTTATTAATTCTGTACTGCAAAAATAAAGCTCATTTGTGTGTCCTCGTGTTAAATTGTAACCGAAATGTAAAGATATTTTATATCCTAAAAGTTTTCCGGAGGGGTTTTGTAATTAACAGTAGAATTTTCAGGATTCCATTAAAAAGCTTTTAATGGGATTTGTACGGTACAAATTATAAACGTACGTAATAATTCGAATTGAATGGAAAAACCCTCACCACACACAAAATGGGCTTTCCACGGGAAAAATCGAACAAATTTTCCAACAATTGTATATAAAATTTCTCGAATCAAATTATAAACATTGATGTATTTGCTCACTAAAAAAAAATTAAATCATCGAAAATATTCGTATGACTTAACAACAGATTTATTCTAACCCTTTCCGTGCTCGTTCCCTTTTATTCTGTTAAATATTTATCAGTTAATTTTTATCGTGAGTTGTTGAGAACCAGATTAAATATGGTCGGGACGCCCACTGAAATCCGACCCGCGGGCTATAAATCGTGCAAGTACCTTTTGTACGGAAAAAAGCGTTTAAATAAAACGCGAAATACACGCGTGTAAATTAAATTAACATTTTTCAACAGTGTATCATTGTGGATTTAAAATTATTCGGCTGAAGGGCGCGGCGTTTGGAAATTCATTAAAATTTGCTCGTGTAACTAGGAACATGAGCGAAATTAATTTAGTTTTGCACCGTTCGTTGTGCAAGTTTGTTTTTCGATTTGCGTTTGAAAATCGGGAGGGTTTTTTTGATTTTTTTTTCGAATGTGTTATCTATATGTGAAGTATCGGTTTTGGTTCGATGGTTTAATTTAACATGTACGTCGCGTTCATCATTGAACTTTTGAACGGGGAACCGAGCAAGTAAGTAGATAAGCAGAGGTGTACTCAGAAATTTTCTTTACGTCAGATATTCATTGTTTTTGAAATATTCATTCAGTATGCATTCAAAGTATCATATATGGCAATTTTCACTATATTTACATAGCTAAAAGCCCTCAAATATTAACAACGAAAATGTTCATCTAACCAAAAATTATTTAAACGAAATATATTTCAATACCGATGAAGTATGACTATACTTACGAGTATATTGACTATTATTATTATTTCCAAGCATTTAACCCATTGAAATTATCCAAAATCAAAACTTTCATATTAGGAACACATTGTGAAAATAACATTCAATGGACTTTCATCAAACTCTTCATTTTAAAGCAAAAAAAAATTCACTTCTAACGTGCCAATGACTCACGTTTAAACTCGTGGTACAAACCATCAAAATGACACTCGACATAACCTTAAATCAAGTTCAACTTATCATAATACAACCCAACCAGAAAAACTCACCTAACCTATAAAAAATAACCTAACCTAACCTAAAAAAACTAACCCAATCCAACCTAAAACTTAACCTTACCTAACCCATATTATGTTCCTACCATAATTATTTTTCACAAGCATAATTTTCACACATTTTAAAGAATGGGCTCAACTCTCCCCACAGCACGTCCTAACCTAGCCTAACCTAACCTATAAAAACTAACCTAATCCAACCTAAAACTTAACCTTACCTAACCCATATTATGTTCCTACCACAATTATTTTTCTCAAGCATATTTTTCACACATTTTAAAAAAAGGGCCCAACTCTTCTTACAACATATCCTTAGATACACCCCTGTGAGTATCTGTGGTGAAGACGGATGGCGTCGCGACGCTCATAAATATTCAGCTTCGGTATCAGCAGCCCACACAACAGCCTATTACCCGCCTCGACAGCCCCACCTGAGAATGAGACTAATTAGTTTTTGTTCCCTTCTTGCTGTTCCCGAGGATTACCATTACGACGTTGCCCCTGCACACCCCCCATTTCCCACCCCTTCATCGTCGAGACGACTGCTTTGTATGAACGGTGGTGTGCTGTGGCATTTTTGATTTCTTCATTCTTGTAAGGTGTCTTCATTTATATTCTCTATATATTTGATAGAAAATTTGCTGATTTTTTTATTTCTGTTTTAATTAATATAAAAGAGGTTAACTATCATATAAAATAACGCAGGGATATATCGCGAGGAAAATCACTATATAGCCATATTCAGCCTCTGTATTTTTCTGTTGTGTCAGCACTGTTTGGTGCAATATGAACACTCTTTTGTTTGGTTATATTGGCGCAAGGTTATTTAGATTTAGTTAGGTTAAGTTAAGTTAAGTACCTCTCGTTTATGCGATTTGGATAGAATGAGTAATGGTATGTGTGATTTTTAAGAATCGGCTGTATAAAAAAATTGCAAAATTTTGTGACATAATGTAAACATTGTGTTAGGTTTAATTAAGTTAAGTCAATTTTATTGCGTAGTACTCAAAAACAAAAAAATGCAACCTTAATACGAAACATCTAATTTTTTGCAATTGTGACAACATTATCTAGCTCAACAACCACTTTAGCGAATATGACCTCGATCCATTTTAAAAAAAAAGAGCATAAATTACGAAACAGCCACACGACACGAAACTAACGTGAAAAACCACATATTCTTCCCTCACACCCTAAACGCAAAGATATAGAGGAGACTAGGGAGACTTGATTCAAACCATCAAAAGTTAAATCGTCTACCATTTGATAATCTTTCATATTTCTAAAATATAATTGATTTTAAAAATCATCATCATAGACTAGCAGTGCTACTATCTATTTTTTTAAGAAACTTCGTAAAGCCTGCACAGCCGTTTTAAAAGTAAAACCATAACGAAATCTGTGTAGAATATAAATGCAAATATACGTAGTGTTAAAAAAATAACAATAATAATAATAATAATATGAAAAAAATGAAAAGGATACAAAGAAAAAAAAATCGATTAATGACATCAATCAATGTTAGTTATTTTTATTTTTAAACAGATAATTAATACCCAATTTTTAATATACACACCGTGTATTTTAATCGGTCATAAGTGACTCAGATAACCAGAATAGTTAGTATCGTTCACTTTATATAGTGAAGACGAGACTCCTAAGAGTAGAGAAGTGCACACATAGGTGTCACTAAATAGTTCGAATTAATCGAACATATGAAAGGTGTAGGTGATGTGATCATTTGCGGAGCCGTTTCGTAAAGCGTTAAATTAACACTTTTTTCGAATCAAATGAATCCAAACATTCGAAAGAAACGACCGTGTCTCCATATCAATTAAGAAAAACGACATTTTGACACTCGCCAAGATAGGACTCGAACTCACTCATCCCAAGTATGCTGAATCGACACGGCATGCACAAACGCTTTATACCGCTGCGCTATCGGCTGGCTATGTTATGTTAAAGTAACGCTATATTAAAATTTATATAATTAGGAATCATCCGAGTTTTCCCATACGACCGAAGCGTCCCAAGTCTCCCCAACGCGATACATGCAGGATCTAGCCGCGATATCGTCGCACGTTGTTGTGAACGGTTTAGAGATAAGCCGTCGGCTGGCAACACCCCGCACGACCGCGTCGACAGTATTAATTATGTTCAAAACGTATTTATTGCTGGACCGCAGCATGGCAACACCGATTTAATGCCTGCGTTGCTGCGAACGGGATTTGGCCGGAAAAATTGTTCGACATCGTTCAATCTGTCCCGTTTAATTTATTATCATTGCGCGATTCGTTGTAGACGGATTAAATTGATCTTTTTTTGTGTGTTGATTAATTATTATTAGTCGGATTTATTAATGTTGATTCATTGTATAGTTAATATATTATAATAGCGATCAACCCGTTGAATATATCAACGAAATTTTGGAGCGTTACGTGGACACACACACACAGAGTAGCGCTATTATATAGTTAGATTTGTACAATATATGAGGTTGGGTTCATTTGACATTTTCAATCTATATCAGTAGCCATAGGTGAAAATGAGAATGTTCATAGGAGGGTTGGAAAATTGACATGAAAAATAGAAAATCATCGAATATGGAGAAAATAGTCGATTTTATCAAATTCACACCTCGTATATAATAATAGGCACACTCTTAATCAAATTTTTTTTTAGTAAAAAGCATAGATATAAGAATGTATTTTTTGAATCAATTTTTTTATTAATATGAAATATTATTTCTTAAATTTTTTCTACATAGTCGGAAAACTGATTCTGACTTGATTCATGATTCTGAAAAAAATATTTACTATACTTTTTCGTTCACCGACGAACGCAATTGTCTTCTGTTGTCAATAAAAAAATACAACACCAGTGAAAACAATCATACCCCAATGAGGATACTTCGTGAATTTTTTTCATATAATATATTTCGAAAACTGATTTGTATAAGTCGTCATATTAAACATTGATTAACTAGATTGTCTACATAGGCGAATAATTTCCATAAAAAGGCATAGAAAAATTGATTTTCTTCTACGACTAACATCGAAACTATTCATCTAAATATCTAGTAAAATAGTTTTAAAAAAATTTCAAAATAAAAATAAATTTTGATTTAAAAAAAATGTTGTCATATATTTTTCAACTGAAAGGAACTTGATAAGAAAACGAACCTCGTATCTATACAATACCTGAAAAAAAGCACCCTACCGCCGCAGCGCATTATGCACCCAAGCAGACCTACACACACACACATACTGCCCACAGTCAAAGCCTACTTTCAGCCCAGAAAGTCGGACATATTTCAGCTGTGGCCGGCTTCGTACGGTCCGTCGAGTTGAAATATATTCGCGGCGATTGTCGGCGCCATAAACAAGCCGGCTTCTTCCGGAGCATGCTGCAGCACCAGGAAGTGCAGCCACGTGAAGAAGTGCACCGATCGAGCTGGAAAACTGCGGATGCGGATTTATGCCTTGATTTTTTTTATTTCGAAAGATTTTTCTTCGTTTCGTATAAGGGGTTTTTCATTTGGTCCGAGGTGAGGCTTTTCCGGAAAACTCGATCGCTGGAAGTGCGTTCGTTGAAGTTGTGTTACAGTCGAACCTGTTAATATGCGTAGATAAGATATTTTTAAAAGTTTCATCTGAAAATATTAAATCTTAGAATTGAAAAGTATAGGAAGGGCGACAAATATGGAACATGCGAAAAATATGGTACATACATAACAGTATTTATGCCTTGCTTTTTTTTTCATTTCGAAAGATTTTCCTTCGAATAGGGGGTTTTTCATTTGTGAAGTGAGGCTTTTCCGGAAGAGTCGATCGCTGGAAGTGCATTCATTGAGGTTGTGTTACAGTCGAACCTGTTAATACGTAGAGATAAGATGTTTTTAAGAGTTTTATATGGATATAATTAATCTTAGAATTGAAAAGTATAGGAAGGGCGACAAATATGGAACATAAAAACGCGTTAATTTGAAATGAAATTCAGTAACCCATATTTGCTACCTTTTGAAAATTTCGCTTTAAGACACTACTGCTCCATATTTGATACACATGAAAAAAAATTTTTCAGTTATCGTCATTTTTTTCAAATTTTTAAGTGATTATTTATTACTTTTACTATTATCGACACATAACTAAGTATATTTGGCCTCAATCTCTTTTTCAAGAACGTTGATTATTTTTTTATATTTGGAAAATACCATCCATATTTGTCGCGTTTCCTATGTATAATATTAAAAAAAATATATATTCTGTGCTTCCAATTTTAGTTCGTTTCTTTGGATGCACGCACATAGCACCGAAATCCATTTTCCCGCGGGAAAACTCGAGTGATTTTCGCGGCAGAAGTGGGGAAAAAAAAGTGGCAACTATTTCATGAATATAAAATGCGACTTGTCTGAAGCTGTGTGTCTCTTGGAGAAAATGCGCTTTCAGCTTTATTTGATGTGTCGTTTATGAAAATGTTAGAGTGTGACGTTTAATACTCTTGAGGTTTATTCGATTTGACGTTTGAATTTAGCGCGCTTTGGTTTACGTGAAGGACGTTTTAAAAGCTTTTGTCGTAATGCAAAGTCGCATATAATAGAATATATTTTTGAGCAAATACATATTTACCCAACACTTGATTTCAATATTTTAATATAAAATTGCAAACTATGAAATTTAATTTATAATATATAGAAATAAAAATATAGCAGCAATATAAAGCGTTTGTACATTCCGTATCGACTCAGCATACTCGAGATGCATGAGTTCGAGTCCTATCTTGGCGAGAGTCACATGTCGTTTTTCTTAATTAACAAAATTGATATGAAGACTCGGTCATTTCTTTCGAATGTTTGGATTCATTTGATTTGAAAAAAAAAGTGTTAATTTAACGCTTTATAAATAAACCTGCATTGAAGCGATTCCTGTGCGAAACTCAATAATGTCACTTGTTCCCTTTGGCTGATTGTCATATGTTCCTTAACCCATTGAGTGTCATACCATCAAATACCTATAAAATCATGGATTTCGACAAAACTAGACATCCTCAGTGTGTTCCTAGACACAATAAGCACACGGAATTTTTTCCGACACGTCACACACGGAAAAGTTAGTCGCGGAAAGCGACCCTGGGGAGAGTTGGGCGCGCGTGGCCAGAAAGCCGAGTGTCTAGTTACTCGGAGTGTGCGGGCGAATTTTAAAAGAAAATCAACACGAGACATTCTTCACAAATGACCGTCCCGAGCCGTACCTGACTCCGAGCCGGAAAACTCCTCGGCCGACACAACCGGAGCCGGATAAGACGTGTGCGATTCCGGTTTTCGCAATCCCTTCACGTTTCGCGGACGTGGGCAGTAGTGTTAAGTTGTACGCAGTTAGGCTCTCTTTTTCGAAACGATTACGTCTGCCGATGTAGTTTATCGGAATTTAGTATGGGGTGGAGTGCGTCGACGATTGAATTGCTGCTTTTTTATTCAAAGGGAAATCGATTATCTCGTATGTGAGTGGAAGTTCGGATAGGAGAACGTATCGTATGTTAGTGTGGTTTGCATTTTAATTAAATTCGTCTAGAATGCTTTCTGCAGAATGACTGTTTGGCATAGTGTCACGCAACTCGTTCATATATCAAACGCAAAAAATAGCTTGATTTATGCACGGATTCGACGATGAATCATGATAGTTTTTCCGAGTGGATTCGCGTTAATTGAATTTTGTTTTTCTATCAGAGACAAAGACGAGTTTTAGTAAGTGCATTGTTGTGCAAGTACAGACAGACAGTTAGACAGTATGAGTGGTAGACAGTGGTGTATCGACGAAGACCGGCGTCGCAACGGGCGCAGGAAATGACCTACGATTCCTGTGTATGTTACAGCCAGTTAATGCCCTTGTCCTACCTGCTTCCGTACACTCAAACTATTCGAAAGTATCTGAATTGATTACCGAAATTAAATTACAGAATTTTACAAAGATTTCAAAACTATCAATATTTTTAGTCTCACTAATTATTATTTAATTTAATTACCATGGAAAATTTGCATGTCTTTGGACATTGATTTCGATGAAATTTTCCAGACATAAATATAGACATTAGTACTAGTGAACTAAGAAAATACAAATTTTCACGGTTGACGAAAATTGTCAGACAAATTTAGTGTTCACTGATTAACGATTTAGCGTAATCTAATGTCTATTTTTACGAGAACTATTCTAAATTACATTTTTTGAGTTTATTCATATCTATACTTTTAATAAGTTTTTACCAAATTTATTAAAAACTGGTGACTTTGAATAGATAAAACCTTTTCAGATACTCTGAAACTTTTTTTTGTGCGATTATTTTCGTAGGAATTCAGAAAAGCTCTTCACTCTTTCTATGTTTTCTATATGTTCGAATACGGATTATTGAGAGTGTACTGTACTTAAATAGAAAGAGTGAAGCGCAACTCTGAACTCCTACAAAAATTTCACTCAAAAAGCGATTCCTTTTTTTTTTTTTGGAATAATTTTTTTCTATATTATTTCGATCTAATAATTCTACAGCTTGAATCGTACCTATACCTCTGATTTTAGCGGTGTCGTAACCATTGCTTCTTTTCGGTTAGAGATGGTTAGTCCCTAGATCAAATGCAGAAAATATAAACAATTTTCATGCATTAACTAATATTCATTTAGCATAACTGTACACAGGTGAGGAAAAGCAGTGTATGTCGGTGAGGCAGGGCCGGCTCTACATTACCGCCGGAACGTCAGATTTACTACTGGCCCATCCCCTTATGTCTGTTCAACCCCCTCATGTGGTGTTTGCCGTAAACGTACACATGGGAATCTTTCTCGCACTAATGACGTTAATAGAACAACGTTCAGACGACGCGTTTAGTTTACGGCGGATGCATAGATGGCGCAATTAGGCGGCGATAACTGTCCTATTGATTTATCTCGCATTAATGATTAATCATTATTTCTTCATTGTTAAACTAGCGAACAACCCGTTCAATATATCAACGCAGTTTTGGAGCATTACACGACACACACACACACACATTAATTTATTCAAAAATTCGAATCATCGTTAATAAGGACCATTTTGTTGGAATCTGAAATCGATAGTAAAAGAACTACCTATTAATTGATCACCAAAGTAAAAAATAAAATCAGCTCAGAGGGAATCTTCGGTGGAAGCATAAAGAATCTAAACTATAGATGTCACAATACACAAACGAAAAGTTTGAAGAAAAAAGTACAACTGACTCACATAACTTTCAAATTTAGATAAGTAGTTCAATTACAGATTGAAATTCGACTGAAACGTTCGAGAACGTAAATCATTTATATACAAATGTATATAAAAAATAAACATGTTAGGTCATTTTCGTTGGATTTTTTTTCAATTGGACATTTCAATCATTGGATCATCTCTCGCGGATCTTTTTCGTTGGATCTTTCATTTTCGGACCATATTGTTATGCAACCACAATAAGCTTTTTAATAACAAACGATCAAAAGATCAGGCATCAATCGGCATCTCGAAGACACGTCCGACGTGCCTCGATCGTTAACCCCTCGAATTCGCAGTGGCGTTAATGCGAAATCCTATCACGGACGGCACTGGCGAGTACGGATAGCACGGACGGACGCGTCGTCGCATTGTCCGAGCTACGTTAATTCTGCACTGACGGCTGATGGGTTTCTGTTTAAGTTGCAACCGCGTTCGGTGCTCTGTGCCGATAGGCGGATTCGATTCGAACACTTCGTGTGGATTGATGTGTTCTTAATCGAGCTTTGTGATGGATTATTTTTTCCTTTTTTGTTAAGCGAATTTAATTTTGGGAAATATTAAAAAAAAAAATTTCGTAGGCATATTTGAGAAATTGTTTTTATGCAGGTGCTGTTGTTCATCAAGACTATAATGTACCTAATTCGATTATAGATAAAAGTCTTACCTAACCTACCTTAAAGTCTGATATATTTCTGAAGATTTCAAATCTATTATGAAACTCGGCTTATCAATTGTTTTGATAATGGTGTTGTATACAAGCACTGGAAAATTCATCCATCTATCTATATTATAAATACGCTAACGATGCTCGAAAATTTCAGCCACAGCCGTGCCTCGAAACCCGGGCGTTCAGTTTATTAAGCCCGCCGTCTTACCACCCAGCTACCATCGTAATTATGAAACTGCATCGTTTAACGTATTTAAGGCGTAAAATCTTTTTTTATTTCACACATAGATGGCAATAAACACATCCGTGGCAATACGAATTTGATTAATTCCGAACTATTTTGATACACATGCGCCTACTGCTAGTATCAGTAAATTCGTTTATATTGAATGACTGTACCAATGTAAAAATATTTGGATGTAAGAAAAAGGCAGATATAGAAATGAGGCATATTTGTAAATTAAATTCCATTATTTATAAAAAAATATTTTGAAATCAGATATATTCTTACATAAAAGAGCAGTAGTAGAAGGTATAAGAGGTTGAAATGTGAATGAGAAAAATTCTAAAATAAATGATTTAAACAATTTCAAATCGTATGATATAACTTTCACTTCTCTATCACGATTCAAATTTCCATAAATGCGATTCAAAGTGTAAAAACTACAAAAATACATCCACATCAAATAATTACAATCGAATGAAAATAACTTAAAAAAATTAACTAAATAATTAATCCAAAGATCTAAAAACCATCCCCAAGCACCACACAATACACACACACACACACACAACTAAACCCGAACTCCTTGACCCAATGAATATATCGAGTGACTTAATAGCGGGTCGTCACTTAACCCGCTAGCGACAAAACAAACGACCTCCCTGCTAATGGCCGCCTAACGAAATAATTGTCCGCCGCCCCTGCAGACCTGCAAGAAAAGCTGCGACCCCCTTTTTTCACATACACCCCTTGGCTTCGGCCGCCGACTAAACGTCTAGGGGCGCAAAATGCGCCCGGGTCCACTGAAGTCGTCCCCCAGGGACGGACCGGGAATATTTGGGATTCTGGGCAGGGCCGGAGGGGCATAGGGTGCACATAAATTCCGGAGTCACCTTTGATAAGTTGCTGCAACTTTGCGAGATTCCCTAATGTTAGATGTGTACAAAAAATCGTATCGATGTTCAATTTTTTTCTGGGTGAAATTAAAGTTTAGTCAAGTTAATTATGAATTTATTAATGATTGAATGTGAGAGTGAGTTTTTATAGTCAAAAAACGTTAACGAGATCAGGAATAAGAAAATTTGTGTACAATGGAAAAATTAGTACCTGACTCCGAAAAATATGATTAAAGCAATTTAAATGGATGTATGATTTTCAGGTTAATGTCATGGATATAATGTCAGGCAAGTTTACCTGAAATCGGATAAATTGAAAAATTTTGCAATATTTTTCGGTTTAAAATATCAAACAAAAGTGTTTCAAATGTTTTATGTCGTTAAAATAATCAACATATGTAGAATTGCTTGATCCATTTAATATTAGGAAGGATTGATGAAGTTTCAAACAGTAATTAAGTTATAGCCATTTTCTTACCAAGAGAATCACTATTAACTATGGCCACTAGCCTTATATCAGAATGTTAAGAGTTAAAAAATATCTATGTATATTATTTTCTGTGAAAAAAATGAGTACATATTGAATGTATGAGTCGTGTGAGTTGAATGATTAGTATATCAAAATGAAAATGTGAATTGGGACTTGCGCCATAGTAGATGTTTTTCATATCCAAAACCATTCCTAATGATATGGATTTATAAATTATGACTATTTGAGCAGGTATTATTGTTCATACATTATTGTCCATTTTCTGTGTGAAAAAAATATTTTTTTTATAGAATTCGTAGTCCGCGTCTGATTTCGACCCTTTCGTTGTTTTGTTTCTTTGTTTCGGAACCTGGAAGCGCATTATTTAATTACGCGAACGAATCGAAGGCTTTTACGCTTTCGCTTCGGTTCGATGCGATGTGAAAGTTCGCTCGCAGCTTTCTCTAGTTCGCTTTCCGTAAAAAAGTTCCACCCATAAAACGAAAGAAGTGAAATGAAAAGAGGGCACCGAGCTAACTAAACTCGCATGTTTTTCAGTTACAAACTCCTGGAAAAAAAAAGGAAAATACAAGTGAGATACTGAAAAGAACTCGGAGTGGATCATGTTGAGTTTCCAGCTTTCGAAATGGTCAGGAATGAAAGACGATATTTAATTTGTGGTGTTGGCATATAATGTACGGCGTATCAGTTTTGTCACAGTTTCCATAACAAACACGGAAAACGTAATAACTCCAATAAATTTTGTTTCCATTTGTTTGCAGCGAAACTCTAATGGTGCCCCGCTTCGTTTCGAAAACTATTATTTATGTGTCGTGGAAAGTGTTAAATTTATTAGCTTCACGCGAATTTACTGCAAAATTGAAACGTATATAATGAAAATAATTATTTGACAACGTACTACTTAGAATATATTTTTATAAAATAGGTAAATATGATACACATTTATACAAACATTTGGTTGAATTTCTTATAAGATAAGATTCTGCGATATGAAAATAAAGGAACTCATATAATATTTTTGGTTAGATTTCTTGATATTTAAATATCTGGAATTGAGTTCTTTAATAGGAACAATTTATTTTAAATCTCAATTCCAGTGATATCATTCGGCTCGTAGTGTCCTTATACATATGTATTTCTAGAATGAATCATAGAGGTGCATGTTATAGGAAAATCATCATATGCTTTAGTAAAATTTACTTATATTATAAAAATCAAAATATTGGAGGGTTGACTGTATTTGATTTAAATACTGATAAATAACGTGAGTTAAATTCGTCGCGACGAGTTTCTCACTCAGTAAAACACTCGAAATTAATGTTCGCCATTCATTGTGATTAGCCGAGCAGTTTGCTAGGAAGTGGTATGCTCAGGGATCGAATGGCTTTTACTTCGCCATAAAATTTTACGTCATTCTTCTTAATAAGAGGAGCACTCATTCTCCTGCAGGCATAAAAATGCAGCCAGACTCCGTCACGAAAAATATCGAAATATATTTCCCCGAAAAGGCTTCGATTCGAAATTTTCTTAATTCAATATTAATTCATTCGAATCGCATTGAAACTCATCGAACACGCAAGTTTAAGTGCTCGTTCGAATTGAACGCAACGTCTCGCTCGTAAACAGCTCTCCTTATATGCTCCTGAGTTCTCAGAGTTCAAACTTGGCACGTTAATTCTGTCTGTCTCAAATGCTTTTACTATTCTCTCCTGTGTGTGCTATTAATATACATATATCTGTATAATATGGAATATGTTGGAGAATATCGTGTGTTGTGCGTATTTTGGTGGGTTTTCCTCTGCATTTTCGCGCGATTTTCCCGTGCGCTGGAATCGGGGACGCATTTTTGTGTGAGGTGTTTATTGTTGAAGTTGGGTGTTTTGTGAAATTTTCTAAAACAAGCTTAATTTTTCTAATATTTACAAAAGCAATATTTGGATGAATAAAAAATATATTTGTATATTTAGGTGTTTTTTCTTTTATTCCTTAGTAAAGGAACTAGGCAATATTTATCTAATTGAATCACTTAGAGGCGTGTTTCGAATGAATCTTTCATCTAAATGTTGCATTCAAATAATATTTTTTAAAAATATTTTCTTGATTGATTTTCCTTTTAAAGATAGAGCCAACCTCATTAAAAATAGAGATTTTTGAGATTAGAGAAATTTTTAGAGAGAAAATCGATGAAATTTGACAAATAATAACTCAAAACTCACAATCATTGACACGATACGAAATCTAACCAAGTACAAGAGGCTGCTGTGTAGTTCTCTCACTCGCCAAAATACCAAATGATTAGTGAATTCCATAAAGGGTACAAGTTACCTTTTTTTTATCAATATTGAGTTAAGTACAGAAAATGGTTTTATATTTGATACAGAACCATTTTCTGTAATTAAATAAATTCCAATAAAAAAAGGTACTTGTGCCCTTTATGAAATACAATCGTCAAATAGAAGTTCATAAAGAAAAAAAATATTTACACAATCGAACAGTACATAATCGAGCAGTTTTCCCTCACCATAACCGAACTAACCCCTCAACAACCGTCACCCTCACACCCTGAAAAACACATACAGACACACAAACACACACATCCATCCTCAGGGGTTGGCTTTAACAAGTTGATTTTGATTGCCCGGCACGCGCCCGCTAAACTTTTATGCTCGGGCCGCGCGTTTGCGACCCCTGCGTGCACGTACGGGTCCGTTACTTAACCCCTTAACGACCGCGTTAACGCGCGACGACAGAATTAATTTCGAAAACGTCCTGAGAGCCCGTCGTTCGGGGGTTAGAGGCTCAAAAATTATGGTGTTTTTTCGATTTTTTTGCATACGAGGCGTTTACATGTTGACCTTCGTGTTGCCGTTGTATTTTTCGCTTTGACGTTTGAATCTAGCTCTCTTTTGTATATGAGGATTTGTTTATATGAACTCTCTCTTATTACATAGCTTTTGCCTTTTCTCATTCTAATTCAAAAATTGAAATTCTGCTTTATCTGGCATTTGTATTTTTTTATTTATTTTGATTGTCACTTTTTCGATTTTCATGCAATTTGGCTATTGCTATTCGTATTATTGTTGTTTTTCTTGTTCTAACATCTTAAACATCTAGCTTTTTCTTACATATGTGAGGTAGAGAGCAAAATGCGAGAAATAAAATGAGAAAGTCAACAGCAATAGGAATGGCAATAGTCATATGTAAATGTCGCATGAGAATGTGACACATCAATAAAACTCGTATTTGAAATTAGATTAGAGTCATTCGAGACTTTTTTAGATATGAGCGATTATGAATGAATACAATACTAGATACAATATTCTATTTAATCAGATTTTAATTATCATATAAATAGAAAAAAAATGTAACCTAATCTATCTGAAAACCTAACTCAATTTAACCTACATATGATTATTTAAGAGAACATGTATATACAATAACAAAAGTTTTTATAAATGGAAATCGATTGTTATATAGATGTGTAAACAATACGAAAATTATGTAGCAGAAAAGGTTTGACAAAATAAATAGCGGTTTTCTTGTTATATTGTAGTTATCGAACACGAATGGGTTAATTCTTAGTGTAGTACCTTACGAGAAAAGGGTTAGTCTGTAACAATATACAGGGTGTTTTATTGTAGGGCCGACACTCTCTCACTTGTTTCATTCCGGAAAGCTTCGACCAGCCAATAAATTTTCCGGGAAAGTCTACCTAAGTCCGAGCGAAGACCCCTTACCCTTATATAGAAAATTGCCAAATTAAATAAAAATACGTGCAAAAACTATATAACGAACCTGAAAAAAATACTAGAAAATTAATGAAATTTATTTCGTGTTAATATTTTTTAAAAATTTATGTTTTCCATTGAAATGTTTCAAGAAAATTACTTAACTTCAAATGAAAATAATATAATTTGAATTGTAAATTATCGAATTTGAAATGGAAAACCTATATAAAGATTGAAAATTTCAAGAGGTAAACGTGATTTTTTTTTCAAAATTTAATTAAATATAGGAATCGTTTCTATTCACATTCATATATTTTATGGCAAAAGTATATGAACAAACATGGAATGTGTGTCAAGATCAAATCACTCGACCTCCTCCTAATATTATATGTTATTATATCAACTTTGAGAACACTTTTCTCGAAATCACTTCAAAGTCACTTGTACCCCATTTGCAATTTCAGTCGTCATATATACGCTTAGCTAGCATTATTCAACGAACAATAGAGTCTGAAAAAAGTAGGAAAAGCACACTCGCCGCGATCCAATCCGATAGCGCTAAATTAACTCCGCTGAAAAATTCGATAAGGCGAATCCGGCGAAACAAAAGCCTCCAACACACAGCACACAATACAAAGTGAGAATTTCTCTTTACTCTGAAAATATCCGAAACGGGTGGTCAACAACCTTTTGCACGCGTGCTAGTAAGTAACGTACGAGTCGCCGCGACGTCAATTGTTTGCCGAAACAGAAAACAATGATGGCAAATCAATATGGAGCTGGTGTTGCCAGACCGAGGGGACCTTCGCCCAAGATTGCCGAAGTGAGGTTCGACTATTGACGATGGCTGTTCAGGGTTGGGCCAAACGGTTTTGAGGGTATGATGGCCAGACGAGTTAAGGTCGGAGTTAAAGTTGATGGATGTAATTGTGTTGTGAATCTGATGTTTCTATTATTTTCAGGAGTGAGTTAATTTATAGGATCGAGTTGTTATTTTGGGTTGAATATTTTTTATAATATTTGAAATAAGTTATTGTTATGAGGTCGGATTGAGTTAGGAATGAGCAGAGTTTGGTTGTGTAATGAATATAAATTGGTGTAGAAACATCAGTTTGAAAGAATTTCCTTTGAAAGATAATGAAATCTCATCTTAGCACTATAATCTGGTCTTATTCTAATTTATAGCACTTAATAAACATGCTGAATGTATTAACACAAAAACTTATGCATGCAATGGTTTTTCGTCCAAAGCATAATTGTGCAAGTTCAAGTGCATTTTCTAGGAGTTATTTTCTAGAAAGATTTCATGATCGATAAGGATCAAAGACATTCTTAAATCACTCTAGGGATTATCTTAAAATGGCCTTTCTTCTTGAAAATATTATATCGTATATAAATAAGATCTTAAAACTACCATATTTGATAGATATTTGTGCACAATTTTAAATTTATTAATCGCGTTCTTAAATCAAAACTAGCCAGTCAGAGAAGATTACTTTATATAATATAAAACAATCGGAATTTCAGACAAAGAATCATCAGCTAATTCTATAAGATCGACAGACTTGCCTGCTATAACAGACTGTCAAACTGCAAACAAACGATTAAAACACCTCAAATTAAAATCTCTAATACAAAAAAAAAACTCCTCAGGAGACACAATCACTTAATCCAACCGAGGCACAAAGGGGCGACCCTGAAGCCCCCTCACGAGAAAACGAGAATCAACAAAAAGGAACCCTCCGCGGAGAGAGCAGCGGACGAAATTGGTTTTGTTAGGGGCACGAAATAGTTTATGGAGGTTTTGCGACGGTCATTCGCCGCCGGCAGTAAAATTTTATTTAACGGCCCGTGGGCCAGGCCCGGCGCCTCCTCGGGGAGGGCCTCCGGAGCTAACTGTCGACAAAAAATAATTGTTATCTGCCTCGGAGTTACGGCCGGGCATAAAGAGGCGATGCGTGACTGCGATCGCGACGATAGACTTCGAAGGTTCCAAGAGTCGGAGACTGGGACGATCGGTCAGGTGATTGCGATCGGTTGATGATGGCCGATTGGGTTGTGCGGTCGATGGTTGCTGATTTTCGTTGGTGTTAGATGGTTGAAGACATATCCTCGCGATTTTTATTTACATATAGGGATCAATCCGTTGAATATATTAACGCAGTTTTGGGGAGTTATACGGATACACAGATACAGAGACACACAGATTAGAGATATCATATAGTAAATCTTATAAGATAGATCTTGAACTTTAACTTGAAAAATGCAAATGTTATCTGTATTGATGACTGAAAAGGCCAAGGGGTACAAGTGATTTCGAGAAAAGCGCGCTCAAAGTTGTGTATGTACCTACATGTATTAGGAGGAGGTCGATTGATTTTTCGATATGCATATCTCGGTACACGTTCCAAGTTCGTTTATATCCTTTTGCCACCGAATATATGAGCATACATAGAAGCGATTCTTCTACATAACTCAATTTCGCCAAAAATGTCACTTGTACCCCTTGGTCTTTTCAGTTGTCATATAACATTGACAATACGGCCATTTCAGCAAAAATGCATGAAATTGGGTCATTTGCAAGTAGAAAGAAACTGAATTCTCATTAATATACGGTTTACTATAAGAAATCTGTGAATCTGTGGATTGAAAAAATGTAAGTAGAGGAGGCTCTACGATTGATGAAATAATAAAATGAAAATAGATTTGATTCTTAAGACATTCACCATTCACACAAAATCTCTTATTTAAGAGTCGATTCCAATGAAATTTCTACAATATCAAACCGTATTTTTTTCAACTTCTCAACTTTCCCCATCAAGTGCACACTCGCCTAAAATATCTATCCCTTCGATCTATTTATTTCTATATTCCAATCCGGGATAGGAGTCCGGATAATGGACAGATTAGAAGATCTCATCCACGTCCACCCCTCGCGAGCTCGTCTTCCCCATAACGACGCAGGACAGATAAGCCCATAAGCTGAGGGTATTAACGAATATTAAGCCGGTGGATTTTCCGAATTTCACCAGCCGTGAAAAATCCCGAGACGGACCTGATGAGGACACTCCACCGAGAAGATCTATCCAATTTATCTGATGGGAAATTGATGCCCGGCTCCTTATCGGATCGATTCGACGGACGGATTATGTGCACGCGCCTCTATTCCTACGGTGCTTTTCCTTCGGGAGGGGAATTGTGCGATTTCGGTGTTGCGAATCGATCGTGCCACAATAAGGAGGCTCGTCGATCAATCTTATGGCTTCTGTAAATCATGCTAAATCCGTTTCGAATCCTCGGAGGATGTGCGCGTCCTTTCAACGTCACATGCGAGACTGATTTTTCCTTTGGGAGATGCGTGCAAACAAACAGAATACAGGGTCGACTCAAAGTCGTGTTCAATATTTTATTTAAATCGTTCGAAATGTTGATTTCTGATCGTCCGATATTGGTTTGATATGGTTTTTTTAGATCTTATTATTATATTGAATCCATGTACTGATATTTAAAGATTGGATATTTATATTTAGTGAACTATTTTCGATGACTAAATACATATGTTATACTTAATTGATAAGTATTCTTATTGAATAAAAAAAAAATTGACCACTAACCCCAAAGAAATATCATCCAAACAAGTGATTTGATTGAAGCTCTTGGATATTAGCTCCCCCATAAAATTCTCCTTGGACGTTAATCCAAGTCTATCGATATAAATTATTGTATTAGCTCAGGTTATTGAGTTGTTATTACAACTTCATGGCTTCTAAGTATGTCGATAAAAAAAAGACATATTTTGTTGTTTATTAGTTAGAAAAACACTTAATATAAATGATGATTTATGTTAATAATTTTTTTTTTGAAAAAATAATATCGAAAACTTCATCTGAATCATCTTCATATAATATTTTGATACTCATTTTCTATCCTATCAATATGAGATTGAATTCAACTTAAACGAACCTAAAACAATATTCAATCAAAGATCTAACATAAAAAAACATCCTAACCTAATATTAAATATCAAGTCGATATAATAGCCCACAAAAACCAATATTTTATACGACGCAAGATTAATACCTAGAAGCGCTTTTCCGAGAAACAAACTTCCTAGAATCCTACTTTGAACTAGAAAAACACTGCAATTTGATAAGATTTCTCTAGATATTTTATTATTATAACAAAAAAACCTTAATTATTAAAAAAAATCATACACATCGAAGCACAGGCAAAAACCAACGATATCAAATAACACGTCACGAGCAGAGAGAGAGCCGCAGGATGTACGCAGCGCATGGTGCATCAGCAGTACCATCGGTAACAACACGGCCATATAACCCAACATATAACCCAACACATAACCCAACACAACACGATCCTTTGGCATAATAGTTGAGGCCGCATTGTCTGCATTCTCGGCGGCATTATGCACCGAGCACGCTGGCGCAATAAATTCCCTCGGCTCGGAGAGTTGCGGATAACTTGTCTTCGTTACCCACCGAGTCGATTCTGGGAATATCTCAAGATTGTTGATATTTTGATATGACTTAAGCTAGTTTAGAAAAAATCGTGTCAGAAAGTGGTTTAAGTTCATATCGATAGTTGAAAGCGAAATTGAGTTGTTGAAGGCAAAAGCGTACGCGATAAGTGACTCTATGTACTGATTGAATTAATAGGTTTGTAGAGTGGGTTATTGCTATTACATTCACATTCATACGATCTTTACGATAATAAACGTTATGTACCTTTTGATTCAATAGCATATAGAGTCGCTTATCACCTACACGTTCGCATTCGTAACTTACTTAAATCGGTGGGTAAATATCTAACTATATAATAGCGCTATTCTGTGTATGTGTGTGTCCGTGTAAAGCTGTAAAACTACGTTGATATATCCAACGGGTTAATCGATAGTAAAAAAATAATACTTATGATTTGTATACATGACTTTTTCTAGATATTTTGAGACATGTGTAATAAAAATATTTGAATTTTTAAATGATTGTAAGTTTTTATTCACTATTTTGATAAATTATTTGATGATTTTTTTCGAAAACAAATCGGTAGTTGTGTAAAAAAGTGGGTTGTAACAGTAGACGGTTGTCTGTTACTGAAGGTTTTCGCTGACAAATGGAAAGAGTCAAGTGGAAGGTGATGTTGGTGGCACTCTTTTGTTTGATGTGGTAATATCTATACAGTGTTATCTCGTAGAACGTGTGTCCATATAACGTGATTTTTCATATATCGATCGTAAAAATCAATTTAAAAGGTTTTATATAATTTGATTTTTCAATGAAAATATGAGCTAATCAGATCGATCTAAAAATATAGATAATACAATATGATTTTTTAATTAATTCACATGAGGTATAGGGTCTTTAACTATTGCAAACAAAGAAAAAATATATTTTATTCAATTAAATATACAACCTAGAGTATTAAATAAAATATTATAGAAGCAGTAAACATTTTAACATTATATAGAGCAATCTCAGGAGAGATGGCCAGCGACTGTAAAAAAAGTGAGAAAAATTGTAATTATTGCTAATTTTCAAAAAAAATGATAACTTGAAACTACCCCAACTAAAACCAAATATTATACAATCTCTGAAACACCATCACAGAACCAACAGCTTCCCAATCCATAAACACATCAACACTATCACAAACAACTCACATCGAATACATCTAAAATCTTATCAACTCAAAGACATAAAAGACACACTATCGACAAGGAAAATTCGAAATGTGACGAAAAAAAAAGGCGTCAGCTTTTCCTCGAAGATAGATAGAGGCGTTGCCGTGGGCGGCCATCAACGACCGTCCCGAGTGTGTTAACACGTCCCATCTCGAGGACCGCACGATCGATGGCCTCGAGGCTTTTTTGCCCAACCTAATGAGGTCCTTCGAGACTCTAACTTGCACTTGTTCCCTATGGGGACTCTTTTTTGTCCCGCTTGATTATTTAGTGGCAAAAAGTTTGCTGGCTGTGCGCCATGAATATGAGCGATCGGAGGTTTTTTTTTCGGGTGTTTGGTTTTTGTTGTCGTCGATGGGTTGTTTAGTTTGAATTTGGTTTGTTTACTTAATGCGGTTTTCGATTTAAGGTAAGGTAGTTATGTTAATTTTAGGTGGTTAGGTGGTTTTTTTTCCGATGGATTTGTGAGGGAAGTTGGCGGAGTACCAAGATATACAAGTAACTACTTAAACATTTTTCTAGAGCGCTGGTCTAGAACTAGCATTATGTAGGTTATCCGCTTCAAATTTAATGTTTTTCGTTTCGAATTTTACATATTAAACTAAGTTTTTTTTTTATGGCAAGTTCATTTTTTTCTATTTTTAATTCAATATTTTAAAAAGTGCGACTTTAAAACATTTGAATCATTCTAAAAAGGTTGAAAATTATTTGGATAAAAGTTGGATTTTTTAAAGTTTTGAACTCAAGTAGAAAATTTTCGTAACATTATGCAGTATGCTTTATAAAATTTCAGATCGTTCAAGATTTAATTCAAGTCTTTATATGACAAGTATCAAATAATTTAAAAACATGGTATATTTTAAATTTTTCGTGTAGTAAATCAATTTTGAAATAATAAATATGATATTAAAAACATTAATCTTTAATAAGAGTATAGATAGGTTTACTAAATTTTATGTGGAAAACTTTCAATTTGCTCAATACGATACATTATTTTCAATCGAATTGCAGATCGTTCGAAGTTCAATTCATATTCTTGCATGGAAAGTATCAAACATATGATGTATCTATGTATAAATCTATTTAAAAATATTGAAAATCAGATGAAAATTACATAACTCAAATAGATCTTAATATTGAAAACCTTTATTATACAAAACTTCACATTCCATCGATTTTCATAACATTCAAGATTCGATTCAAAAAACTCGAAGTACCAACATTATTATTGAACTTTTAAACTATTCGGGAACATATGTCGTATTTTAAATAATATTATAAATAAAAGCATCATCGGTTTCAAATCGATCGGCAGGCAGTCTTTCAGGCTGAATCCACTTTCAGGAAATGCGGTCTCTGTATATGCACATTTCGATACAGTCGTTTCGACGATATACAGGAAATGAAATGGCCAAACTCGTCGATGTTCCGATCCTCCCCATATGCATACATGTTCATGTTCATCTCGAGCACACGCGTGTTTTCCCAATAATATTTGATAAATACGACGAATACGAAAAATGCGCCTCGGAAAAAAGGTCGTACGGATATTTTCGGGATGGAATTATTTTCTATCCGGCTTCGAAATTCGAACTGGCGATGCGAGAATGTCACAGGGTGAATCAATCGAGCGTTAATCTGAAGCTAGATACAGAGTGTATCGGGATTTCCCGGGAAATGCGTGCGAAGGGTTGAATCGGAAGTTCGCTCCGCAGAACACAGAACCGCATTATGTGAGCGATTCGGAAATGGAATCGTATTGCATTGTGTGCTAATGTGTGTTCTGATATTGAAAGTTGTTCGATGCATATCTTATGAGATATTTTTTTGAATTATGTCTCATATGATGACTGAAAAGGCCAAGGGGTACGAGTGATTTCGATAAAATAGCGCTTAAAGATGAACGTGTTCCTACATGTATTTGGAGGAGGTCGAGTGATTTGATGATATATCTTGGCGCACGTTCCGAATCGTTTATATCCTTTTGCCACCAAATATATGAGCGTACATTGAAGCGATTCCTGTACAAAACTCAATTTTGGCAAAAATGTCACTTGCACCCCTTAGTCTTTTCAGTCGTCATATTGTGTCTTTTTTAATAAGATCATGTGCGCATTAGTGAATAGCCCACTAATTAAGTTAATGATGATGGTATCTTTTTATTTATCATATTTGTGTTAGAGAATTGTTTCGAAAATTATTTATTATTTATTAAATTGTCTTTAAATATATATTTGTTTAGTTAAGTGCAGATGTATGAACGAAAATGTACATAGATAGGTAACTGTTAATCGAGATTCCCATCGGGCCGTTACAGAAGCGAGAATGCGAACTGGCGCTCGCAGTGGGCCGATTGTATTTGCAATATTGCAATTGCAATTGCAATTATTGCAACGCGTTGTTTCCTTTATATTCAAACCAACTGGGCTTTTCTGAATATTACAGCTCATTTCTATAACTCTTCACACAATGAAACGTTTAACAGTCGGAACCGAATCGCTTACATTTTATACTTATCTGCGTTCAATGTTGAAATCAGAAAACCGATTCATTTCGTAATTGATTTCGAATTATATATTTTATTTCATTCATATATGACGACTAAAAAGGGTTAAGGGGTACAAGTAACCTAGCGTTGATTTCGAGAAAAGCGTGCTCAAAGTTGAACATAGACCTACATGTATCTATTAGAAGGTCGAGTGAATTGATGACATGTTTATCTTGGCACATATTCCAAATTCGTTTATATCATTTTGCCACTAAATATAAAAGCTATTTATGTACATAACTATTTTGGTAAAAATGTCACCTGTACTCTTTGGTCTTTTTAGTCATCATATAATATTTCTGGTAATTCTAGTTTCTGGCATTTCCAACTTTTTAATCTTCGAATAGAAGGTCATCAGTTTGATTTAAATATCAATTGTATAGAAAAAGTTAATTGAACATTTGACCGATAAGCTGCTAACCGATGATTGAAAGATTGACCTGTGTTGAAATAGAACATGTCATTCAGTTTATTCTATATTTCCAATACTCACACGAATATTTTCAGAGATGTAGTACAAGGAGCAATTTTCTTCTTCTCTAGCTAGATTCTAGATATAAATTGTTACCTTTTTTGTTTTATATGTGAGCAATAGACAAAGAAAAACAATAATTTCTATAATAATGAGCATTTTCCATAACACTAGATTTCTGATAATTATCCCAAAATTTTTAATGAAATCTTAAAACATCTTAAGCCGATTTACGAAAAATCCCATCATACAATAATAATACAACTTCAAAACACCAGAAATCAAACTAAAACACCAATTTCGAAATTCAATCCTTTCGCCCTATTAATTATTCGAGTACACTTTTACTCGGCGGCCATCTTCACTTTGATTGTCTGCGAAAGTTTCCCGGTGAGTTTTCCGGAAACGCTCGATCCCATACATTTCAACCACCATACGAGGCATGCAACCGTTCCAACTCACCCCATATACCCTGCCCACCCTGTATGGAATAGTTTTCTCGTATATTTCCGCCTCGGGCCGGGGATGCAAGCTCTTTATCCCGAATATCTCCACAAACGGGAAGAGGGATCTTCGCATACTTCGTCTTAATAACTTACGAGAATATTTATGAGCCCAATATATGTATTTTTATCCATAACCCCCCTTTTCGGTGTGGCCACCCTACTCGTTCGGGAGTCTCTTAAGTTTCAGCTGCATGGATACCGTATCGATGCGGATAAGTTGTGTTGGATAATTTTTAGAAAATTTGTAGAATTTCAAAGTTTCATGCGAAGTTTCGTATCGATGTAGCTTTTGATATTTATGTGATATTGAGTTTTAGTTCCTTAATAAGGTTATGTTAGCTGTTTAGTATATAAAGTCGATTAACTTCATCATAAAATCTTAAGAATAATGATGAAGCATGTTTGATGTGATTTTGAAAATAACCTTCATTATTCCATTCAAACGAAATCACAAACATATTTTCATTATCTACGGATGCAATCAGATCACATTAGAGAACAGAATTAATCAAAATGGCCTCTAAAACTAATAATTTATTATTCTGTAACCATACAAATTTTGTCATTTAATGGTTCACGTATGTATCTTTAGTATTTGGGAAATATACTAGGATTTCACACATAAAAAAAATGACTATACAAAAGTCTTTGACATTTAAATCTAATGTAAAAAATAAATGGAGTTAATCACTTTATATACTGAACGGATTGTATGATGAAATATTTTATTACAAGTTATTTAAGGTTCTAATTATAAATTACGGTTAGTTATAATTAGCAATAACTATTGATTACAGTTGTCTAATTCGATAGAGAAAAAAATAACAACTATACTTTAGTATGAACGATTGAACTATTGTTAGTTAATTGAAAGTTTTTAACAGGTATTTTGATGATGATTATCTTAGGCATGTGTTTAATAACAATTTCGTAGCATTTAAATAGAGAAAAATCGTTTTGGATGTATGAAAAAAATCTCATTTTCCCGCGGCTCGATTTAATATTTGGCCCGTGTATGTACATAATAAACAGCGTGTGGTTTAAATTTAACACTCGAAAGCAAACAGAAAAATAAAATAACCGAAAACCCGTATACGAACTCGGAAAATTGTATCGAAAAAACACGCGAAAGAAATGTTTAATACTCAGTGCGAATTTTCAATTTGGACTTGACCCGCGCTTTCGTGCTTTGTAGCTGACATTCTCAAACTTTTCTTTTAAATAAAATTTATATTTTTTCATTAAAATATATGTATTTTATAATTGATTTATATTACAAACCATTGACATGAAATAAAATTTACGACATGATAGTTTCAATAGTACCTATACAAATGATTGGTATGACATGTAATGAATCGATGAAATCTTCAAAATGGATTATTTTTTGAAATGTTAACTGTACAGTTTGAGAAGCTATGTTATATTCAATACAGAGACCATCATTCCCCTGACCAGAAATTCCTCGTGGATGTTGTTCGTCGACAGAAATAATTGTTATTTGCGGTCGCCGTTGGCGGGAAGGAAATTAAAATTTCATAATCAACGCCGAAGCGCAGACCGAATCGAATTACGGGAATGTAAATATGAGGGTAAAAATATAACAAAAACATCGTTATTTGCTAAAGAAGGATGTACCCAGACTTGGTTAACTTATTTTGCGTTGAATTTTATCGCAACGAGAGTTAATATTGTTGAAATTTCATCAAAATGAAAATAAAAACTTCAGTTCTGATTTAATATGGAATGTTATTTATTTGAAATTATGAAATTTTAATTGAAAATTTTATTCATTTTGAATTTTTACGAATTGATAAATTCTATTGTTTTGCAGAGTGAATTTTCATCTAGCTTCTAATAACACGTAATTATCGAAAATTCAATCAACCGATCGATTTCTTATTATAAACTCAACACATTTCTAAGTAAGAATGTTTTTAGACAATTTTAAATGGTTTAGAATGTTTTGGAAAGCGTACTTATAAAAAAATCTTGATTCGTTAAATTTTCATTAAATTCGAGTTTTAACAAAAAATACTTTATTGTGTTGTTAATGTACTTTCAGAAATATTATAATTGTGGGAAAGCAATGGTTTTTCAACAAATACAATCATCTGAAAAAGAAGAAATATGAATCAGCTAAAAAATCCAACATAACCTCAAACATTAAGTAAGCGTAAAATATTTAATATTTTTTCGTTGAATTTTCAAAATTTTTCTTCATAAACGAAATGTAACAGCTTTTACGATTCATAAAATGAAAAAAAAAACATTGATTTTGATTCAATATGAATTTTTTTATTTAAAAAAATATAATTTCTATTCAAAAATTACTAATTTCAAATTATTTTACACTCGTCAATTCTATTGTTTCACACAATGAATTTTCATTTTGCTCGTTACACTTCATAATTTATCAGAAAATTCAATCGATTTATCAATTTCTTGTTTTGAACCCTACAAATTTCCATGTCATAATGTTTTCAGATAAATATCGAACGATTTAAGAACGTTTTAGGTATGCATTAAACTATAAGTAATACATTAATATTCATTCGTTGAAAATCATACAATTTTCACTTAGCACGAGTTTTAATAGAATATGTATTTTTTATATTGTTTGTATATTTACAGAAATATTGCCATTGAGTTAAAGCAGTTTTTTTCACTAAATACAATGATCAGCAAAAGAATAAATATGAATCAACTGAAAATCATTTAGTAAGCATAAGTTATTTAACATTTTCACATTGAACATATTAATTTTTATTTTTGAAACATAATTTTAATTCGAAAAAAATGATTTTTAACTAGAATCATCATCGATGAAATGAAAAAAGCAAATCAGCCGAAATAACTAAACACAACCTCAAACCAACAATCATCAAGTAAGCGCAAGTTTTTATAGCATTTCCACGTCGAATATTCAAAATGCGACTTCGAAAACGAAAAATACGTATTATGCTAGCTTTTTTAGACTCTTAATAAACATCTATACGTTTTATGCATCGGATATACGTTTCAATTTAATCCGAAATCCTCGTAATATGCACTCGAGCCGACCGCCCGGCGGGATCTTCCTTTTTGTGTCTGCGTGATGGCGAAAAAATAAATGACGAAAAAAAAGGACGAACGAGTCCAATATTATGTTTCTGGATTTTTGTAGATTTTTTCAAATTTCGCGCGCTCTCCCGTCGGTATTAATTTCACGCCTGCTGAGTAAATTAAAAGGGAAATTTCGCATGTAAAAATAATAAATCCGAGAGAAAAAGTGCGCGAAGCATGAAGCTGGTCGAGTTCTTCTTCGGTCGTGTGTGATTTGTGTATTATTATTTTTTTAAGTTAAATTATAATTCAATATTTAATTTTGCTTGATTATTTAATTCTGTTTTAATATCTCTAAAAACTGCTCCATTTAATTGTGTGTAATATATTTGGTACTGGATACTTACATATATAAACAGTAACTAGATCCATTTAGACGTAAAATAAGTACAAAAACTATTCCAACTTAAACAAATTTATACTAAACATAACCTTGCATAAGCCGATCCAAATCAATTCTACCCATGAAGTCTCATATGCATCATTGATGTAATATTCAGTTCTCATTATGTTTATACTTGAATGTGTATAATTTTTCCGATAATTTTGTCTGGCACAATTTTCAAATTTAATACATTTTTCTTAAAAAAAAAAGATAGATATATTATTTTAAATTTTTATTTAAAAGTGCTTAAATACGAAATTCTCCCATTCTATTGCTTTTTTAATCTAAAAAAAATTCAATGGACTTCTCGTATTTTAATATTTTTCCGCAATAGCGCTCACTCTTTGAGTTTCATGCAAATCATATGTCAACACAGAACACCATTTGCATTTTTTCCAATTTCTAATTAATATTTATCTCGTCGAAAAAAACACGACTCGAATATTATTACATATTTTACATCGCGAAAAACGTACAAATCTTCATCACACATTCGAATTTATATAAGAAAGAGCGAGTTCGAATCAGATATGCATCAACCGGGGTCGAGGGGGCCAGAGAAAAGTGTGCATTAAAAGATAAAAAAGCACCTTGCAAATTGCTTTGAATAAGGACCAACAAAGAAAGTTGAACCGCCTCAGGACTCTAAGGTGTGCCTTTCCGTTGATAAGGCTTGAAGCGAATTTTCCACCATAGACCGTTTAGCGACTCGTGGAAAAGTTAATTTTTCACGATAAAACATAAAAGATTTTCCGATAAACGTAACCGAATATGCATATTTTACTCTTTTCGGTTTTAAATGCCCTTAAAAACTTTTAGTTTCTGTCGTCTTATGAGCGTGTGTTACTTTTGATTATCATCACATTATCTTATCTTCAAATCTTATCAAATTGATTATATTTAATTATTAAAAAATAATATTTATATTTACAGAGTGGACCATTTAACCATCCAATCTAACCTGATCTAAAAGTTAAATTAATTTAACCTAACTTGACTCACTTAGTGACACGCTAATATTTTGTTCTGCAGGTATATACCGTAATATTGTACAATATTAATTTTAAGTGATCAATATTTCAAATTCTATGTTATATATTCAATTTAATACTAAAACATTTCTAATTATTTTTTTCTTTTAAATAAAATTTCAATCTTCATTCATTCAACTATCCCATTTTATTTCATAAGAAACTTAAGATATTTATTTTAAATTTTTAAGTATTAAATTGAATAAAACTTGTTGTAATTTTAAGATTAGTTTTTAACGAAATTTCCATTCTTTTGCAGTGCTTCAATAATTATTATCTAAATTAGAAAAAATATTCATTTTTTCAGATGATTTGCGTCTAAGCGATAAAGTAGATTCTAGGATGAAGGGATGTAGCATGATAGCTTAAAAATATATACAAAAAAAGAAGAAAATAAAGTCGTCGCCGTCGGAAAATTTAAAAAGCGGGTAACTTACCCACTCGGGAGGAAAATCGGTATATTGTTGGCGGAAAATTCCAGAGGGGAAAAGTTCAGCGAAAAAAAAAAACAGCCACTAGCCCGAAGGGGAGCAAAACTTGGAGGCTTCGCGGGGCTCGTTAAAATTACAGGTAAACTTCGTATTTTGTTTCTCAGGGGGTATTTCGTATATAGTAAACACGCCGTTGACTGTTAAGTAACGGGACTCATGCGATTTGATTCAATTCAGACGCATTTTCTTATTTTAAATTTCAGTATTTCAGTATAAATTTCAGTATTTAGGGAAGAGCAGGGCATGTTTTCTATAGTTGCAAATTTCTAATTCTTTTTGTATTGAAACGATGTTGCTCTGTTTTCCCTTATCTATTATATGAAAAGTTGCTATTTAATAAAAAATATTTTCATAATTTCGAAAAAAATATGTTCAAATCGTAGATTCAGTTGTTTAATGGTTGTACCTTGTTTCGTATACTTATATTATATATATTTTTGGTCTGTGTGTTCGTCTTTTGGCTGTTTCGAGTGGCGATAAAGGCGCGTGGGAAGATCCCATTAGGGGCGAAATGTCACCACCCCTGTTCCCTCTCACTACGTTTTCCTCTTTTTCAAAGAAAAAATTCTATTATGGCGGTAGATAATCCGGGATTGTTCCTTTTGAATATACGAAAATGTCATTTTTATAATTAGCGTGCGTACCCCGAACGAGAGCACGATGCTTGTTATTACAACGTATCGAACAAACATGCTACTTTACTTCGATATACGTACAATAGTAAAATCTGTATAAACACAAATATTTGCAAGATATATGTATTTATATTTATTCTGCTGTATTCTATAATGCTTATTATTTTCATTATGATACAAAGAATTTCGTATTTTGTTTTTGAAATTCTCTTAATATTATACTTGGTTAACTGACCAATGTATATTCTGTCGAGTAAATCTTATTTACCTCAGATGAACAATTTTGATGAAAACTGGTAGCAATTTCAGTACATTATATGTTTAGAAAGTAATCGAACAATGCACTTCAATTCTCAACTTTCGTGAACCATTAAGGGTTGCATTTTCTCAGTTCACTATCATTCATGTCTATACTTCTTTTATATGTATGGGAAAAAACAGGCACATGGAAAAACGATTGGTTCACCAGCTCATCTTGCTCCATTCTCTTTTACATTTCAATTTTTTTTCAAAATTGGTGATACGAGATACATTAGACCTTCTTGTTTGTATTAAGTAAAATCAAAAAGAGTTGGAAGATTCAAGATGATCTATTGATTTCAAAATTGCAATAATAATAAAAACGCGATATTTATCAAAAATTAAGCAAAATCAATCAAATCACATTTGGCGGTTGCAAGAAGCGAATCTCCCAAAATCGTAAACACTAGACTTTTCACCGAAATCGCCCGAAGCCCATAACGAAATCTCAACGGAGCCCAATAAACAGTCCTGATAACTTCGTTTGATGGATTCGTGGGGGTCCCACACAATATTCCACCGCAGGGAGACGAAATAAGTCAATATACGATCCTGGCCGCAGATAAAAGCCGGCTTTATCTGGCCACCAGACGAACGCAAAAAAAAAATATTGCAAAACTATATATTTTATAAGTGTATACGATATAATAGATACGCATCCGTCTTATGGCTGGGAAACAATAAAAGGGATGCGAATATATCGTTCGGAAGGGACGGCCGTGGGGAATCGTTAAATCTGGTCACATATCAATTCCTCTATAATGCCTATCCAATAAGCGGATGATTCTTCGGGGTTGAATCGTAGTTTGCTTTCGGTATTTTGGATATTTTCACCTCGGGGTGGTGGTGTGAAAATATTTGGAATTAGAGGATGTTTGATTGAGTGTGCTTAATATTTTTTGTGTTGGTGCAGTATTTTTGTGAAAATATTGATTTCGTACTCAAAAAACATATTTAGACTTGTTTATGGATGGTATTAATTTTCATATAAAAATGAATTAAAAATCATATTCATTTCATTATTAATGTTTTACGAAATATTGATTTTTTTTTGAAAAGAATTCGTTGGATAACATGTCTCTATGGAAAACATGCCCCGCACTCCCCTATTTTCTTTTCAAGATAGACACTTTATTCAGAATAGAATTCAAAATATACTTAAAACTGTTCTAATAACCAATTTTCAGATTAAATTTTATTAAAGAATGTGATTTTTTTCATTTTCAGCGATTAAATAAATGGGGTTGAATGAGTCATAATTAGTGAAAATTCGTTGTTATGATTAACTGTTGGTACGAGTGTCCCACTTAATCACGGTTAAACGATGTGCATGTCTCTTGTCCTTTAGGGGCAGTTGAATTATGTCCAGCAGGAGCAGGCACCAGGTCAAATGCCGACATCCTTGTAGATTTATCATCGAAGCCAGAACAAAGCTTTCGGTATTAAACGTTGAGACTTGTGCCGTCGCACTACGTTTCGAAACCAAATCTGAATTTAACAGCGAGATTAATTAGTCTCACTTGGAAAAATATAGATTGAAAATTAATTAAGACAGTATGAATTAATGAAAAATGTAGTTATAGTGTAGCGTTTGTATTTTATTATAAGAACATATTATGTCAAGCTTAATGTTTTCGTGGTACTGGGTTAAAATATGTTTGAGAGTCACGTGCCGTTTCTACATATTAATCAATTTATTTGATTCGATTGTTTTTAGTTATATTTTCGATTCAAATACTGTGTTATTTAAACGGTTCGGAACCCTTTGGCATGATTGATCAATTAAAATCAATCGATTTTGATTACATTATCATCCACCTATTGTCATTCTAGATATCTACCTCTATCAGGAACTTTTTCACTTAAATGATTATGTTATAAAATTGATGCATATTCGAAAAAAAATCTCCTCTCTTCTTCTATCTTGACGTGTATTATTTCTAGCATTCTATCTGAATTTTGTCACTTAAAATCAATATCGTATACATGCACATATAAAAAGAACTGCAATTCAAAACTCACATAAACAAACATGATTCATCTCTGTTATTATATTCGAGTAAATTTCGCAATAGCTTTCAACTTCTTCAATACAAAAAGAGAGAAATACAGAAACCTCTTCGCCCTAAAATCAGACCAAAGAAAATTCGATTCATCTCTCGAACATTTATCACGAGCTGCACCCTTCGCAACACCTTTCAGCCACTTTGCAGTACACTTATATAATTCAAAAGACACTTTACCGCCGAAAAAAGAAGCGCTTCTTCCCCGTTTTCGGAGTCGAACTATTATCGTTATTATTCGTATTTACGTTCTACGTGTTTGGATGTTCCACGAACGTGTTACGGTATAAAGGGGTGTAAGGTTTTCGGATGCTGATGCTGCTGTTAAGTGCGCCGTTGGAATGTTTCAGCTGAAGGAATTAACAGTTTTGAGCGTTAGACTGGGTTGTGTTTAGAATAGGGTGTTGGAAGTTTGTTTTCGGAGTCGAATACGTAGATTTATTTAAGCATTAGACGTTTAATATCCTCTGTTTCTTGAGAGTTTATAGATTTTATGTGATTTTAGAGTGTTCATCGATATGAGTTAAAATGTGTAAGTAGGGTTAGTTGTGATAAGTACAACTTGAAAAAATAGTCATTAGAAAGCTTACTGTTATACATAATAATCATATTACATATTTTTTTATTTAAATATTTTGTTTATTTTTCAGATATTGTCACCAACCACACTTGCCTATGAGCCAAAATTACTTCAACTAATTTTAAGTTGAATTGATGATAACTATTTCACAAGATCTTTATATGATTAATCATTTACAATACCTCTTAACGCAACTAAGCAACAATGACTTAACTAAGGCGCTTACAATTTACATAAGATTTTAATCAAATCACTACAAGTAAATTTGTCATTTTTTTCTGATTTTATAATGAATGTGCTAATCCATTTTTCTTTCAAGCATATTTTAACTCACTTATTTTGACCTCAGTCGGATGAAAGGTACATAAAAATATACGATACAAATATTATTTTGATTATACTTGTATACAGAATATGTAAAAATATAACACGAGAGCCTTATAAAACTTATATTTGATAGATGTCACAGAATAGACGAAGGAGACCTTCGGGCGCACGAGGGCTGATTGCCACGTCTTACCTGATCAGCCTTGTTTATCCTCGGGCTGAACGTAACGACGTCGTTGTCCTCATCATATCCAAACATATAAATACACACGTATTATTATATATTTTAACAGTGAACTACGTACATGTGAGTTTTTTTTTTCATCTCTCTGTCGTATAGCTTTTTCCGCGAAAGCCTTCAATCAATACGGAGCAAACAGAAGCGCGGTGTTTGTCCACACCTGAGACACACCTGCCGATAATGGTTTGCAAACATACACGCGTTTCTACCATTGGTCATGTTAAATGTATTTATATATTTATTTAAATTAATTTGAAAAGTGTTTGTGTTTGCCGCGTCGGGTTTCAGTGTCTTCGTGATGCTGGTTCGAGTCATATCGAGAGTTAGTACAATGTCGTTTTACTTATTTGATGATGACTCGATCGTTTCTTTCGAATATTGATTTAAAAAAAATGATAATTTAATGATTTATGAAATTTTTATGAAAATGGATATCCTACCTATTTGTGTCGATTGAATTAAATTGACTTTATTACCATTTTTATGCGCTGATATTACGTTGGAGTTTCAAGCATAACAGAATTGTTTCTTCACTTCGATATGAATAATTAATTGAAAAAAATAAAATAATTAAATAGCAATACTTATAATCTAAATTTCGTAATGTTAATTTATCGGTAGTCCATAATAAAGTACTGATACATATTTTTCATCCTTCCTCTATGTATCTGAAAATTATAGAAACCATCTCGAGACTAATGACAGTTGTAGATGAATAAAGAAAAACCCATACTAGCCTTAAAACCGATGCAATTATTATTTTAAAAATGATACAGATTTGCGTATCGCATTCGAGATTAACCCTCACACGACCGCGACAAATTAACTAATAAACAGCGCACGAAATAATCTCGCCACGATGTTGTTTACGTTCAAACATAATGAACGCGGGTTAATTTAACTAGGCCTTGGGGTTGCCTTTTGCCCGTCGGGTGTGAAATTGAAAGCGGGGCCCAAAAGTTAAGACGCGATTTGCGATCTTAGTCCCTAGTTTTCGCACCCCTGAACTTGGCGGAAGAGACGAGTACCTGTCTTTATTTCTTGTTGCTCCCGTCTATGCACCAGTGTTTTTCATTTTTTCCCTATTTAATAAATAAAATAATTTTAAGTATCTGTATTAAAAAATTTAGGTGGTTAAATAAGCTCGATAGATTCATTATTTTTAATCTTTGTATTGTATATAACGACTTGAAAATTCAAGAGGTACAACTGAAATTTTTGCCGAAATTGAATTATGTACAGGAATCGTTTAAAATGATATAAACGAACATGGAAACGTGCACCAAGATATATCATCAAATCACTCAACCTTCTCCTAATACATACTCAACTTTGAGCGCGATTTTTTCAAAATTACCTTGAAGTAATTTGTACTCCTTAGCCTTTTCAGTCGTCATTCGTAATCAAAAATTTTTAAATATTACTAACTCACTTAAAGGTATGCAAGTTTGAAATCAAATCTAGATCGATCAATGAGTAGCTGAAGTAAGTCTAAAATTTTGTCTTTGTTCACTTAAGTTCTTGTTCAATAATCTAAAATCAATTTTTTAATTACTTACATTAAAAAAAATCAGATATAAACTCCCCGATTGAATAAACTAAAATTAAAAATGCCGAAATTTATTTCCAGAAGTCGTCAACATGATAAAAACACAAAATTTTCTTCAATGGGGCCGCAGATTGAGCACACCTGATACATAAGCAGGCAGTAGAGTGTCTTGTGATATGGCGTGCACGTAATGTGTATGAGCCTCGGCCGCCGCTTCAATTACTTTCCAGGTAAATGTGCAATAATTGCCATCGCGAGATGTCGTTTTAATTGGGCCCCTCGTCGACGGGTTAATTCGGAATTAAGTCGGCCGCGATGTGATTTATTAACGAGCGACGGGTTAACCGATTTTTGAATTTGGTATATATTTTTTTTTTGTTGTTGTATGTGAGTCGTTTAGAGCTAAATGTGATTAACTCCATAAAGGAAGAACTCGAGAAAATGTTCAAACGTGTTTGATGCGTTTTTAAAAATTTCCTCAATTCTTTTCGTTATTAATTTTTTCAGACATTTTTACAGACGACCGAAAAGGCCAAGGGGTACAAGTGACATTTTTGCCGAAATTGAGTTATGTACGGGAATCGCTTCTTTACACGCTTATTTATTTGGTGGCAAAAATATATAAACGAATTCAGAATATGTGCCGAGATATATCATCAAACCACTCGACCTCCTCCTAATACATGTAGGTACAAGGTCAACTTTGAACGTGCTCTTCTCGAAATCACTTGTGCCCCTTGCCTTTTCAGTCGGCATGTATGAAAAAAATGTTGATAATAAGCTTTGGTTGTGTTTAGTTTACTTTAGAGAACAGAAATAATTAAAATGTCTTCTAAAATGAATGGTTTATCATGTGGCCAAATAAAAATTACCATTTAATGGTATTTTTCCTTATTTTTCAGAAATTATATTTCATACGCACAAAGTTATGACTATATCAAGTGATTTAAAAAAAAAATTTTTTTTCGAAAAGTGGAGCTAATCATGTTTGACTCTGAATGATTAAATGTAGTTAATAAGTTTATGGTCGACTTTTTAAAATTATTACCCATTTGGTAACGTGGAAGATTTATTTGAAGTAAATTGGCGTCATAACTGATATAGGGATAAGTGATTTGAGGATTTATTTAAGCATAGGTTTTGAAATCGTTAAAATATTTTTGTTACTAAACACATGAATATTTATTGAAAAAAAATCTTTTACCGAACTGCATTTCGAAAAAAAATCGATCCGCTACATTTTTTCTGTCTTTACGTTAATGTATACTTTTACATGAAACTTTTTTCATATCATTTAATATCTGAGCACTAGTTATTTATTAGAAAATCACTATAATACTTTGAATAAACAAAAACAAAAGTGTGATTAAACATAATCAAAGGAACACAACACGAACGCGTTAACGACTCACCGCGAACATCAATCAAAAATTTCCCACCGAATCAAAACTACCCTCAACCCTACAACTCTCGGTCGAAGCAATAAATTCCCTACACACTTAATTTTAATATTTCACAACAAATTTAACGAAAAAAAAAATCATCGGACCTCTTCGCTTCGATAGTCCGTATCAGTTCGCGGTTTTCGCGCGGTATTTATTTATTTTTTCGTTTTGTTTTTTCATTTTATTTTTCGTTAAGGCAGGGGTGGATTTGTGAAAATGTATTTCATTTTCCGGAACCGGCACCCCTCGTGTTCCTTTTGCGGGTAGTCGAGGGCTTATCAGATGAGTGGGCGGAAGGGTGTTCCGTGTCGCACCCTTTGTAAGATATACAACTGCTAAATGAATACAAGGGATGATATTGAACTTTTTTTTCAAAGATTTTCATTTTTTTACTCAATCGAAAGAGTTGATTTTCACTATTGATAATTTTCGAATGACCTTTTAAATATATTTCCTGCAGATTTTATATCGGCCGATAGTTTAGTCGGACTGTTTCGTTTGTATCGTATGCGTTTTTAAGCTGTCCAAATGAGTTGTTCGTCACTCATCTGAAAAAGTTTCTAAACTATCATAATTAGAACGAAATTCAATCTGTTGCTATTTTATTATCGAAAAAATTAATACGAAAATTTCAATGATGTGACTCTATGCTATTTTATTTTGTGAATTCAACTTTGAATTAAGATTTGCACGTTTTTTGATATCTTGTTAACTTAGACTTATGACGAGTCCGGTTATATTAATTTGTGATAGATTTTTGTTTAGGTTAAGTTAGGTTTTGTTTCTTTTTTTATGTTACTACGTAAGTTTGCGTTTTAGGTTCGAAAATGATAATTCTAGTGATTTGTTCATTGAATAATAGATAAAACTTTAAATCGTATTTAAATATAATTTTGATTGAAACGAAGCCGAATAGTAACGAGTAAAAAAAATGACGTTTTACTTAATTTAGTTGACCTAATAGGAGGTAGTATTCAATCTTACAATCCACGTATTTGAAATTCGCCACACTTTGACAAGGCCTGAGATTCATTTGGAAGCAGTCAGATGTTTCGTTGGTAATTTGCAGTAAATAACGTGGCCGATCGCGGATTACCAAACACGGCCGTGTGTTAACCACATACACCACAACCGAAACTGAAACACGCGGGAAACTCTTCCTACAACGCGACAATCTGCTATTTTATCGGGGGTCGGTTGTTGCGTTTGACATTTCTGAAAAAATAAATTCGGGATCGATGTCGAATATTTTCATCAGTAAGTGACTCTGTAATGTTCGATCAATAGGGAAAAAAATGGTGTTTGGATAGTGATTTTCTTTCTGTTTACGCTTATTGCTAGTGTAAATCACAGACGTGAATAATTCTAGTGGCACACAAGTAGTTATTTGGTTGTCGAACGAGTCGATGAATTTTCTATGAAACAGTCAATATACAGACATGACAATTTGATTGAAGTAGCTTCGTAGGTGTATGTTTACCGATAATACATTATTTAAAAAATATTTGTACAGAATAAGTTCAATAAGCTGAATATAACAAGGCGTAGTTGAAAGAACAGAAATGCTTTATATTATTTATTATATTTTCCTTAATGCCACTTGTTTGTTTAATGAATAGTGTTATTTCGTTTTGAACAAACATTATCAAAACTTGATCGAAGTTCTTATATTATAACTAAAAACTCTTAACCTTACTCATTTATTATCCCGTGTACCTACTGATAAAGATTTATTCTTTTATTTAGAGATATCTATCATTTACTTATGATTATACCGTTGTAAATTCAAAATAATTTTTTTTCGTTCTAAATGAAAATTTTAAAGTTTTCAGTTACTTTTCGAACCGAAACTCACCCACCGACCACAAACATTCGAACATCGCATATCTCCTCCGATCTAAAATACGAAACATCGGTCGACAGGTTAAAAATTGGATTTCGCCTCTCATCAATCTCCACCGAATTAAAAAAAAAAAAAAACCGCCATTTCCAAAAATTTTTTTCCATCCTTATTTTCAGAAAACGAACGCACACGATACTTTTTTTTTCGACCGTTTCTTCGATTATCTTCGCCGCCGTTAAATTAAGCAACCGCCCTATAAATAAAGAGATTTGCAAGCCGGCGGCTTACTGATGTCTTTCCTATGCTAATTTGGCATCATGAGTAATCATTATCGTGTAATCAGCGCGGGGGGTGTATCGTGGGATCGCGTGACCTGAGTCACGTGGTCCGCGGGTGGAGCGACTTCCGGTTGAATAGGGGAAGTCGGGGTGAATCGGGACACTAAGTTTATAAAAAAAAAACCAGCCGATAGTAAAGCGTTTGTGTGTGCCGTGTCGATTCAGCACGCTTAGAATGCGCGAGTTCGAGTCTTATCTTGGTAAGAGTCACGAGTCGTTGGTCTTAATTGATAAATTGATATGGAGATGAGGTTTAGATTCGTTTGATTAAAAAAAAGTATTAATTTTACGCTTTATAAATCGGTTCCGCAAATTATCATCACCTATACCTTTCATATGTTTAGATTAAATTCGAACTATTTAATGACACCTATGCTATGTGTGCACTAACATAAGTGACTCTTCGGAGTCTTACTTTAGGTCTAATTTTCTTAACTATATAGTGAATGATATTAATTAATGATAATTGTTTATAATTGAGTAAAAATTACCTATGTATAATATTTATTTTTTTAAAACAAAAAAACACAACATAGTTACAAGTACCGACCAAATGTTGACTCTAGTTTAGATTCTAGATAACACGATTTAAAAAGAAAACATAATGTTCTTACAAGAATAAGTAAATTTCGCTCATACTTGTGCCTATATGACGACTGAATTTCACAAAGGGCACAAATGAAATTTTTTATCGATATTTAGTCAAGTACAAAAAATGGTTCTATGTATAATACAGAAACAATTTCTGTACTTAACTTAATTTTATTAAAAAAATCACTTAAGCCCTTTGTAAAATTGAGTCGTCATATAGTATTTTTTTATTTTCTATTTAAATAATGTGCTCTAGACTCTAAACTAGAGTCAACTTTCAGTCATGTTTGTTACTATGAATAGTGTTTTTTTTTGTGTTCTATTTAAATCGTATGTTCCGATTCACCTCGAATGCCCCTATATATATTACTTTGGGCTTTGGGTTGATACAGGGTGGCAATTAGTTATTGTTATGGCGGATGGTCGTCGTCGTCGTCGGTGTGTGTGAACGAGGTTCTAGTGAAAAATGGGTAAATTCATTTTTCGTGTCGTTCGAAGTTCACGCGAAAGTTTCCACTCGGTGATTATTGTTTTAGAATTCAATCAGCGCTGTGTTAACTCAACTTCGGCAAAGTTTCGAGGTTGAGTATCGTTTCGAGTGTTATCTGGTTCTGATATAAATTAATGTTTGTCGTCGTAGGAGTGGGTTGTTTTGGTTGATTCGTTTTATTGATTTTAGTTGAATGCTCTGATTCGAATTGAAAAATGAAAGTTAGTTGTGCTTTATTTAGTGCAATTGATATGAAACAAACGTTGATAATGTTTCACATGTTCTGTGATCATATTTTTTTACTTCAAGTTACATACGAGTATTTTCATTTCAAATTTAATAAATTTCCTTAAAATTAAAATCAATAAACTCAAGCGTTGCCGTATTAAAGACAATTTAAAAACAAAACAAATTTCAAATTTAAATTGATTAATATACAAATATTATTCAAGTAGCACTAGATTTCTGGCAATCAAATGCAGATTCTTTTGTACCGTAAAATGTTTTTTTTTTCGAAAAAAGAAAGAAAACGCGTTATAACAACACAACGTTTGCGCTTTGAGTTTCATTTTCAGCGTCGAAATGAAAAACGTTTGAATTTTTAAGCTTCGGGCCTTCCTTAAGAAACGTCGGTAGCAAATTCCGTTTTCCACTGGGAACATTTTTAAAGGTTGCCATTGTGTAATGCGAAAAGCGAAGAACGAGAAGTTTGATAGAATTTTAAAGGCTCCGCATTTTATAAAATATCAAAGGTTAAAAAAATAGCATTAAAAAAACCTAATATTCGATATAATTGAAAATAATAAACTCTCTAAGGTGCGATTGTTTTAATCTAGAATACACTGCGTCTAGATTTACACGTTTTCCACTCGATATAGCCTCTTATACCTTACAATTTTTTTATATATAAAAAAGTCACCCTCCACTCCGCAGAGCTCTCGAAAGGGGGAGCAAAGCTGAAAAACTCTAAGAGGAAAAAAACAGAAAATAAAAAAATAAAACTGAAACGAAGGGGTTCAAATGAAGCGAGCGCGTCTTTCATTCAAATGTCTTGTTTGTTTGCGCAGAGCGCTCGAGCTTCAAAGCACTCGCTGAAAACGGGAAATGTCCTGAAAAATTATTCAGGAAAAAAAATATACGTATTCAAGAGTACATAGGACTTCGATAGACTCGGATCAAAGATTCGTTTATGTCGCGTATGAATGCATAATTCATTCCGTCGGATGTGTATTATTATATTTTCATCGGTGTACTTTTAATATGGGGAGTGTGTGGGTGAGGTTTTATTCAATAAATAAGTCGTTCGTCGGGGGCTGTTTAGCAATTCAAATGTTTCGTATCGCAAACGGAGTCCAGTCGAACTCCTCTTGGGTGTATAATATAATATGTATAGTCGGTTAATCTGGAGGATTGGATGGAAAGTTCACGACTATCAGGTCGACTGATTCTAAATGAATGAATGCACTTTGAATGAGATCGAAAGTTTTTTGAAGTGTAGTTTCTGTTCTGGAATGCAGTTTGATTTGTACATATGTGATATTTGTCTTCAAGTGTTACAGATTAGTCAGATTGAAGTTGATGTTTGATGAATTACTCTATGTACGTGATGTAGGTCTAATTTAAGCTATGTTCATGTGGTAATGTGATTTGGCTATTTGATGCGAGAAAAAATGATGTTGTGAGCAATGAGAATAGAGTTAGTTTTGTATATTATTCGGGAAAATATTGTGTAAACAGAGCTTCGAAAAAAATATGGAAAATTGGTTATTTTTTCTTGTTCATAGTACAATTTTTCTGTATGTATAGTAACGTGTGAATGTAGTCAAAAGATGTAACTTAATCAATGATGTCGCTGTTTGAATGGTATTAAAATAAAAAATGTACTCAACATTTATCGGTGCACTCAATTTGATATCATATTGCTGTGCTTTGAGAATAGTCTTATAAACCATCCAATAAGCACTTATTTTTTCTATTTAATTGAAGAAATATAACTTTCACCATAATCTGACATATCTCACATCATAATGACCATACAGTATAAACATACGGCTAGCAGAATATGCATAAATCAAATATTCAAACACAATACAGATAATTTAAATCCGATTTCGAATCAACGGAGTCTTAGCCGTTCCAATCAACGCAAATATATTCAAGCTGACGAATGTTCGCTCGCCGCTATTTTCCATCTTTCTTCTCGTTACCATCCATTCCACGGCCAATAAGACTTATTTAATTTTCCAATTGATTTTCAATTCGTTCCGTTTGTCTCTTTAAAATTCATCCATTCAGTTTACCGCCGGTACGAGTTCCGTTTCCGACTTCGGTGAGGGGAAATCGCGATTGAACCGATTGTTAATTTGCAGATGAAGCGAAAAATCGCACAGAATGAAAAATCGAGAAAGTTTGATTCGAAGACGAATGCGATTATCATTTTTTACATATCTTAGAAGATTTCTTATTTAGTATTCGTTCTTGTTTTATATTTCATAGAGATTTTGATCCGAAATTTACTCTAGATATGTATGTGTGGTTATTTTGAAATGTGTTTTTGGCTATGGGCCACTCCTTTGTCTCTAAATGTATGTCAAGTATAAATTTATCATTACATTCTAAAACAAACAAAGTCATAAAAAATATTTTAAGCTCGCATTGCTTTGATATATTGAGGACATTTTCTGGATTTACTCACATGAGCATTTCAATAATGAGAAAATTTTCAGTTTAATTTCTCGAAATCTTTCGCTGATATAAATATATTTTTTTTCAATTTAGGTTTTAACTATTGTATATTTTCTTGAAATTTCAATCCACATTGACAATTCTACGGTTTGTTATTGATATAACATAGTTATGTCTGCAATATCACACAACATAATATAAGAATAGCCATAAATTACATAAATCAGCCAGAAACTGAAATCGACACTAGACAAAATACTCATAAAAAATATCAATTGATTAATATTTTCATCCAATCAAACTTAAAATCTTTCAAATTATTCAAATGCATAGGTCGAATAACTTTTATAATATATAACCGACACCCAAAAGCGAACATCCGAACGCACGTTGCGATCACGTATTTTCATAAGTAACTGCATATTATTTCGAACCGAAGTTCCATAGAATAACCACCCCATGTCTCCCCGTTGGTGTAGAAGGTGCGCAATAAACGTGGTTTACATACCTGATCAGATCGAGCTAGCACCCGGCCCAAATGAATACAGTATTAGGGGGCCCTTTGACGATAGGGGGTGCACCCTTCTTAGGCTGGGTTCACACTCTTGTTGTCAGATCTCATCTTATCTGTGGTGTAGATTTAAGTCGAAGGTCGATAAGTTGTAATGTTTATGTGACAATCTATGAATCTGAAATGATTTGATGAGAATTGAATGGGATGATTTGAATGTGGAGTTAGTCTAGTGTGTAAATATAGCATTTATGTATATACTTGATTGGTCGTTAGAGTTGCTAGACTTTTAATGTTTGAGCATGTTCTCTTTTTAGGTTCAGCTTACATATTTTAATTGTACATAGGAGTGTGATATTGAATTCTTGATTGATAGATTGTATGGGTTTTGTGAGAATCTTCAACTCAACTCAATTTTATAAGCTTTTGTTGGAATAATTTTGGTTGGTTTGAACGTGGAGATTGTCTAGTGTGTACATGTACTAGTTTTGTCTTTGGTTGAGGGCAAAAGTTAGAAATCTTTTAACATTGGAAAATGCACTTTGGTTAGGTCAGGTTTATATAATGTGATTTTATTTTATCTTAACTGTGGAAGTGTGAACTGAAATTCCATGTTGATAGATTGAATGAGTTGGGTAATTCATCTTCAATATTTTTTTAAATAAGGATCATATAAAAAGATTACAGTTGTTCTTCAATTTGAAATAATTTATTGTGTTTACCAGATATTTGTTCCACATATAAGGTCTAAAGTTGAGAATCCTTCAGTTCTGTTAAAGGACGAATCTTTTTAATGCCTAAACCACATCCCCACTTCAGCTATAATGATACGAGCATAGATTCCAAGTCAATATATTAAATAAATAATTTAATTAAAAAACTTCTATCATAACGAGAATTCGGCTCATCTGTTCGTAGAGACATTTAAGTGTGTGAACGCAGCCATTCGCAACCCCAAAAGACTGGGTAGACATTGGGGGTGGAATCCGGCTGATTTGCGAGCCCCACGAGATTCATCCGAAGCCCTGTCGTGCTTTTGCTGCGTTTTTTTTCCAAGGGTCTTTAAGGGGTGGCGATGGTGATGCATTTTTGCTTATGCGTATGAGGGTTTTCGATTACTTTCGTCCAGAGACTCGGTTTCTTTAGTTTGCATGTATCCATAGATTGTCAATATAAGTGTTTCTAACTTCTCGAGAAAACTATTGAACGTCAATATGAATTTGTATATCACGAAAATTTTCATATTATTTATTCGAGATTCGAACGAAAATGTCACAGCGCAAACCTCGCACGCGAAAACTCGCGATAAACTTTCAAAATTCAAAATGCATTTCCGATTCGCATAATCAAATTTCGAATTCTCGGCGGGGGAAAAACCCTTTCGCGGAAAATTCCAAAAGCGAAAACACAAAAATGACCGGGATAAAAGTTAACGTTTTATTCGATAGTTTCGCGTAGATGCGAATCTAAAATATTATTGCCGCGCTCTTTAGAGTCTTCCGCTCCTTTTACATATAAATGGGAACGTCGAGCGGAATATCAATCGATTTCTCACCTTTTTCGCCGTCGAATATTAAACTTTAAGAACTTCCCAGACTCTCCTGTTCGTGCACCGCTCGTTTCCCACCCCTGAGGGATGCGAATGTGTATACGTTTTTTTTTTTTGCGAAAGCGCGAATTTTCGAAAGCCTCTTCGCTTTTTTACGCGCGCGGACGTATTGAAAACGCTCTCGTTCGAATGTATAATATTTATATGGAAAATATGTTTTTTTTTCTTCTGTAGATATTCGAAGGAACGACAATTTCGTCGTATTATTCATGTCGTTTTTTCGTATATTGAATATTTTCGTATTTCTTATTCGATTTTAGATAGAGCGATTAAAGACTCGAGTGTTGAATTTTTCATAAGAATCTATGAATATCTATATCTAAATGTGAAAATAAATATTTTTATTATTTTTTTAAATTATTAATTCTATTGTAATCAAATTTTTCAGAATCGTGGACACATATAAGAAGGTTCTGATTTATTAAAATAATGATTAGATGTGTGATAAAAGGCCCTTTTACTGAATAGATTTCAAATACAAATCGATAGATATTAATAGCTTCATGATATTTTACTAAGATAACATTTACTATAGATAGATATGAGATTTTCATAGAAAATCGATTTTAAATTATTCCATTTTAATACTGAAAAAAAATCTGACACAATGTTTAATGATTTAGTTTTTTTTATATCAAGTGATAGCGGATAGTCATAATATATTTATACGATAGGTATATATTAAGGTTGTATAAGCAGTGCTTAATATATCTTAACACGAAATAAGTAAGTGAGAAAAGCTTAATCCGGCAGAAACAAAGTGGCCGAAGATATATCTCTATCCCCCTAGAATGGTGTAGAGGGAAGCTAAATAGATGGAAAAGGGGGTGAACATCCTGACAGCTGATTGATTTCATCGTTTCGTACTACCACTGTAAAGATGTTGCTTCATATATTGCACGCGAAACATACACGAATGCGTACTGTAAAAATTTGCACTGTAAAACTTTCATAAGTTACGAAATTGTGGACTTAAAAAAAAATATTTTCTAGTCGATTCTTAGAGTGTAAAAATCGCATTTTTTCACGTCAGACTACCGCGATGTAATTAATTGTAACCTCTATAAATAAAACCACGAAAGCTTGGGCATTTTTTTAATCGAATTCCTCGAAAGCGGCTAGATTTAAATTCAAGCGCGTCGATTAATCGAAAGATACGCGCCGATAAGACGGAAAATCGTTTTCCGACCACGAAAATAACATGAATACATTCGTATATAGTTACTCTTTAATGTGACAATGGTATAAGTACAAAAAAAATTGAATATCTATAACTTCAAAAAAATGTAATGATGAATGGATCATCGAAAAATTCATCAAACATGTTTGATAACGTTTTTTGAGTTATTACTTTATGTAGTTAGTTTCGTTAAGTTCTGCATGGCTCGAACATTTCAGAACAAAAAAAAAATGGACTTAGACCATTGTAATAAATATAGATAAATTTTAGCACCGAAACAATCTCGCGATCGTACAACATGAACGCGATAAAGAAAAGCGTCGAATTGATAACGGTTTTTCAGCGCGAACTTTTCTCGGATGTGTTTCAATTTTGTATACGAGCTTTTCCTCGGTTCGACTCGGACTTTTCTTCACGACGACGAAGGTTTTTCCAGTCTTTGCGGCCTTTCTTGATTAAATCTTTTACTTTTATTCGAGACACTATGAATCTGCTCGCGGACCGCTTTGTGAGAGACGTTGACGTTTTCTAGCAAAGCTCGCAAACAGACTTACTTGCTTGCGAAAGCTTGGTGACGAAATGAAAAATCGCAAATGTATTTTTAAGTGCGACAGTATTTTAAATACATTTCGTTTGAGGGAAATTTCTTATTTGAGTCGCTTCGGAAAAAAACTCATTAAAATCCGCATACACTGGTTTTGAATGTGTTAGTTTTGTAAATGAAAAATTGCTTTAAAGGAGAAAATTCTTTCAAAATTCAAATCAGATCAGATCTTAGCAAGTGACGTTTTTCTCAATTTATATAATGAATTTATCATTTTTTCAAAAATTTTAGTCCAGTTGATTTAAAAAGAGAGTTAATTTAACTTTTAACGAATCAGTTTTTTAAAAGAGATTCTCATTTTATTTGTATCGAGTAAATTCGTTTGATTTCGATGCCATCTTTTGAGTATTGATATTCCTCTTCAGAATTTCTAGCCTAGTGGCTGTTTCTTTCGCTGCTGGTATTTTATTGTGAAATTTATAAAATTTGTGTCAATTAATAAAGAAAATAATATCGTTTGACAACACAATTGAATGTATGAATCTTTGTTAGAGTAAATGAATTTATTCTTCAATAAACGTATATACGTCCATCTTTGTCTCGTATCTCACTCGGATATTTAAATGGAAACTAAGCGTTGAAACATATTTTAAAATGACTATCATAACCATTTCATAAAAGAACAATTTTTCCTATCTTCACGAAAAATCCAATAAAGCTCCAAGTTTGATTACAGAATAGCGTATATTTTAAGAAGAAAGATTTAATTTTATTTCAAGTTGAACTCGATCGAAAGACATAATTCGAAGCGACGACTCGAAAAGTCGTCGGTTAAATAAATCGCGAAACGAAAAACACCTTTTCTCATTTCGAACACAGTGCAAACTTCTCTCTCTCTGTGCGAAAAAGGGGGTGAAATTTTCCACCCTCTTTCTCTCTATAGCTCGACACGGAAATATAATGTGAAATAATATAATAAAAGCGTGACAAAGGAGTCGGCGCGAGATTTTCATATGAAAAAGTTTTGTCTAATGCATACGTACCGAGACAGTTATTCGAGGGAAACCGAATAAAGGCACCGAAATTATTCTTCTTTTCGCGGCGTTATTAAGTTCTCGTCGAATTTTCCGCGGGAAACTCCGCTCGAAATATCTGCCAAAGAAAAGTTTTCCTTTCTGATGCTGTTTTTCTCGCATCGTACGAAGGAAAAAAAACGAGCGTGCGTACGGAAAGCGGGAAAAACACGTGTTTGTCGTTTGGAAAATTTTGTTTTGTTTTTCGGAAGTTGTAACTTTTCGTTTTTCGAGTGTTCGGTTTGTTTATCTCGTGATTGAGTGACGTTTCTGTATTAGCGTTTTTTTTGTGTATGTGAAGTAGGTTTATTTTTTTTAATTGATACAAAATTTTGGATAGTTATAGTGTGATTTACATGCATTATGTAATTGTTTTGATAATAGTCTATTACAATTTGAAAGTTTTAAAATCAGTTTGATTTAGAAAATTTGAAGAAAAATTATATTTGCTTATCAAATGAAATAAAATAGGTTTACTATGATGTCAATATATATTTAAAAGTAATAATAATAGACCTTTATTTAAAATTTGGTTTAATCTTTATTGAATCTGATTTCTGAATTCAACATTGCAACGATTTATTATAAATCAGCAAGCTGGTTCCATTACCACTCTTTGTTATCGATATTTTTGAAATTATCTAAAATCAAACTGAATTATAACTTCTCATAGTGAAAAGTACCTGTTTTGTATATATTTAAAAAAATATATTTTTGTTTTTCGAATTCTACTAATCATAGACATATCTAAAATACAAGGGTTGCATTTCAAGTAAAATAATTTCCATTTGATCCCAAATATTTAGAAACAGAATTGCTAAAATGGTACTCAAATAAAAACGAAAAATTTATCAATTGATTATTTCAATCCATCTCGATTCGAATACAAAAAAAAAAAACGGCCAAACAACCAACCTCCGAACAAAACACCTATCCGTTATCAGCATTTGTCGAACCGAAACGGCGCCCGTTTAACGGCTCCGGCCGTTAACTCATACAAAGGGCGACTTAACCCTCGTTCGACACACACCCTCTAACCCCAACATACCAATATACCATATACCATATACCAATACAACACACACATTATACGGCACAGGGCCCGTTCACACGTTCCGCGAACGATAGACGCCGAGTTTCGCGTAAGGGCGCGTGCTCGAGGCAGATTTATGGCGGGCCTAAGGGCCGTCATTTGTGCGCCACCCTGTACTCGATTTTTTCCTTGTAGGCTTTTAAGGTTTTAAGGGATCGACTTGACGCGCTGTATAAACTTTTTATGACGAGAGCGTTTGTCGATTTTTTTCTTTTTCGGGGTGTGCGGTTTTGTAGTTTGGGAGTGATTTTTTTTTCGGTTGGTGTATTTTGTTTTGATGTAATTTGGATAAAAATGTTAAGAAATTGATTGATTTAAAAAAAAAAATGGATTTGTGTGAATATTTTTTTCAGTTTAAGTTAAAATGATTCAAAATAATATGTAGGTTAAACACGTGATATGAGATAGTTATATCATATCGTTTTTGAAAATTTCATATTCAGATGGTGTTATTTTATGATAATATGAAATTTTTGAATAGAATTTAGTAGTTAAATTTTTATTATAGCTTTTTTTCTAGTTTTTTAGATCATAGATACGACGATACATTCGATTTTTCGTCACATCGCATTACTCTATCTTTGGCCATGTGCCTAGTACTGCTGCATGCGCATAAGTGTAAGCACTTTAAAACACAGATCCTCAACATTTCATTGAAAAAAAATCGCATTTTTTTAACTTCAAAAATATTGTATGTAATAAATCAAAAATTTTATAGATAGATGTGATTACAAATACAAAATTGACCGAATTATAAATTTTCACATATATTGTTCATCATGATTTAAATTGAACGAAAATTAAATAATGCGATTACATCTAATCGTTCATTCAAAAATCAATAACTTTACATGACGACTAAATAGCACAATGGGTACACGTGACTTTTTTAACGAAATAGACTTAAGTACGGAAAATCTTTCTGTATCATATAGAATAATTTTCTGTACTTAACACATTTTCGATAAAAAAGATCACTTGAACCCTTTGCGTTATTTAATCGTTATGTATCTTATCATTACAATACATTTGTTTTCATGATTATGATTCTGACTTAAGTCAAAATAGAATTGAAAAAAATCATAAATCAATAAATTTATCATTGCATCTCTGTTCAAAATAAGTGTGCAGTTAAAAGGCGGGATGGTAGGTTTCCTTCGTAATGTTCACAAACAGTAAAGCTTTTCAAAATTTATTTTTTCGATATAAAAAATCAACATTTGAGAATCGTACGATTCTTCAGAGGTGGTGTGGCAGTAACGGCCACTTGAGATAACGAAAGCCGGACGACGGGCATAATATTTAGTCGCACGCTAGAAGAACCCATCGAAAAATTTTCCACGAAGAAAGCACACACATACACTTAAACATATCCACATACATATGTACATATATTATACATATGTATAAGAAAAGTCGCACTTTTCCGAAAAGAGAATTTTCCGTGTCCCCTTTCCCATATGAAATACAGCCTCTTGGAGATTTATTGGACCTCCACTCGGCTGGTGGTCTCTCACCGCTCGATTTTTATATTAAAAATTTTTCTCATTTAATATGTGGGTATGAGTGTGTGTTGTAAGGCTTTTCCGAACTAACGGCGATGCAATATAAGGTGGAAAATTTGAGTCTTATTTTGTCGTAAATCGTTCATGTGTCGTATTGACTTTTGGTATTTATTTATTTATTGGACGTTGAAAGCAAATTATTATATTATTATATATAATATTATGTCGATATTATGATGTCATAGATGTAAGTGCTATTAAATAGTATGAAAGTGTGCTATTATTTAGCATGTGAATCTATATCATTCCAAATATTTAGCAAGATTAGGTAAAACTAGTATTTCTATTTTTCTCTACATATCTATACACTGTTAGAATTATTTGTGAATATTTCACAAATTCATAAAATGTTGCTGTTTTTTTGTAATATTATTTCAAATGTTGATGGAAAGTACAACATTAAAAACCATACTTTTTATTTATTTTTAATTTAAATGTAAAATAAACTATAATCCCATTTAGTAAAAAAAAAAGTTTTTTGTTGATATATAGTGTATCCACAATTAATTTATTAATTTAACTAATGTGTATGGATGCTTCTAAATGTCGCAGCGAAAAACATGCCTATTAATCAGCAGTTGATAGGTATTAGTACATTTGTCTTGAAAATTGCTAGTATTGAGCATTCTAAAGGCTAGTTAAAGAACGCTTTACTTTTAAACGTGTTTATTGAATAAGCAAATGTAGCGATAGGTACCTGAACAGTGTATTAAATTTTGAATTTTTTTCAAGAATTTATCAATCAAACATAGATTTTTTAATAATTGAAACCCACCCCGACCTCGAGCGACACAGAAGCATCAACACGATTAACAATTTAACCAAAATTCAAAACGCGAAAAGAAAAACACACATAAGGAGAGCGCAGAAGTCGCAGCAAACACACGAATCGTATTGTTTCGCGAATATTATATTATTGATCAAAAGATATAAAATTTCACTCAGCGCACCGACAATAAAAGCCGGCCGTATGAGCGCTCCCGGATAAATAATGTATTTAGTTCGGCCTTCCTTCATTCTTTCGGGGGGAAAACTGGCCGAAGCGATTCGCACCGAGGGGTGGGAAAAACGGGGTGGGAAAAATCGGTGGATAAGTGGGTGGAAGAGTGGGTGGATGAGTGGGTGGAAGAGTGGGTGGGACGTCGGAAGGCCAGCCGAGACGGCGCCGATCCCCGAACAAAGACCGGTTTCGTTACGCAACCGAAAAATACAGATCTTTTCCTATGTACATATGTAGATTCGATTCGGTTTAGGTGGGAAATTGAATGAAAAGTGTCGCAGGTTCTATGGGATGTGGAGTTTTGGGATGTTTTTCCTGTGAGTCAGAGGTGTTTGTGTGAGTTTTTGAGAAAGAAAGTAGGTGCTTGATGCATTGTCGATGATTAATTGGAATCGATGGTTTAGTTTTTTATTTATATATTGGTGGACAGTTGAGATCTTTTGGTGTCTGTGTGTATGTGGATTCAACTAAGTGTGTGGAAAATTTAATGAATAGTGTCATAGATTGTATGAAGAAGAGTTTTTCGTGAGTTGATGTGAATTTTTGGGTGTGAAGATGTGTTATGGGATTGAATTTAAATTGTCTTGATTTGAAGTAGTGAATGTTTGATGGTGTTATCGAAATGAAAAGATGTAAATAATTTATTGTGTTGAAAAAGAGAAAGATTTTTTCTTTCATGTGTGTATGTAGATTTGATTCAGTTTGTGGAAAATTAAATGAAAAGTGTTTTAGGTTGTGTATGAGGTGATGTTTCGAGATGTTTTTCTGTGAGTCAGATGTGTTTGTGTGATTTTTTATGAAAAAAAAAAATGGATGTGTCATACATTGATGATAATTTGAAACCAGTGATTTAGTTTTCATATATCTATTTATTGTGTAATATAATATCTATGTGTGTGAATCAGACGATGCAGATCTTTTCGTGTATGTAGATTAGATTCGATTTGTATCGATAATTGTAATTGATGATTTGAATAATTTGATCGACAAGCTTAAAAAATGTCTATACTCACACAACCACCCACCACACGTCATACATCAATACACTAAAGAAAAAAGTTTTTTCACTCAACCGAGAAAAACAAACTTTCCAACCCATCAATCCAACTTCGAACCCTCGATCGAAACCTACGCAAAACCACCGGGACAAGAGATTCCCAGAACTCTTGGGACAGACCCGCATCCTCCAGAGACTACGATAACCTACAGTCCTCGAGATGGACTCGGGATTTCCCGAGAACACATAAACCGAACAACTCATTCCTTCAACCAAAACTCACACAGATCCTTCGGGACGAGAGATTCCCGGAACTCTCAAAACGAGTTCATTTCTTCTAAATACAAGATGACTTAAAATTTTCGAGATGAACTCGATATTTCCCAAGATAAGTCGCTTGTTCTTTCAATCAATGAAAACTTAAGATGAAAAAAATTCCAGAACTTACTTATTTTTTCTATTGACTTTGATAATTAACAATCTTCGAGATGATCTCGGGATTTCCCGAGAGCACGTGAGCTAGTAAGCTGGTTCCCGAGACAGAACGTATAGGGAAGGTTGTATTTGGGTTATATTGCGCGTGCGCGGAAACTCCTTGAGCCCGCCCATCGAGAAAAAGAGATCACTATACGTCTCCGAGAGGAAAATCTCGTCTCGGGAAAATTCTTGGAAAACTCTCCAGATGATCGTTGCCGGTTCGGGTGATGATCTGTGCGGTTTTATGGACAGTCAGTTGGAGTTTTTTCTCGTGGATGTGTGACGTGTGTGGGTTTGAGTTTTTCTTTATAATTTTGAGAATAATGTATGAGTTTTTGGATGATTTGTAAAGTTGTACTTTTAGATTTTGATTTAAATATTTCGTATGGATGACGTTCCTTTATATTAAATTCATCTTATAACTATTTTACATGTTAAAACTTGTTATGAATTCTTTTTTGTTTCTTAGATTATAAACGTTTTCTATGATTTATTTATCGAAATTAGAATATACACTATGATTCATCGAAAATGATTCATACTATTGACAGTGATATATTATTTAGATTATTTTCAACTTGAGTAAATGCAAATGAAAATTCACTGAATATCACATATAAATAATCCTTCACATCAATAATATGATTTTTTTTTTAAATACAAATATAATATCCACATTTTTTAAATTTCATATTGTTCAATATGAGATTTTATTTAAATTAAAAATAAAAAAATATTTGAGATAATTGAAAAGGATTATTAAAAAAACACCTAGTTAGTTTCAGATCAAGGAACGACCATATTTATAATATTTCACATGACACCAAAATTCATCGACTTTAATAATATTTTTTATATTTAATTCGATTTCAAATATTATCAAAAATTGTCTTTTCAGCAAAAAATATAATATATCATTACATAGCCTCGGAAAAACTTGGATTTTCCACGCGGCGAACCGTTCGAAATCTCGCGCGAAAAATCGAAGCGAAGCGGTTTATTGCCGGTCCAGTGTAAACAAGACTCGGGTTATTTCGTCGGTCGCTTTTCACCGATTTTCCGAATTTTCCTTCGAACCGCGACTCTTCGGCTCAATAAAGTCGAAGGAGGTGCTGGCGCGTGAACTCTCTGCAAACCGTGTTTCGATTTTGGACGACTTAACTTTCGTGCACGCTTTGAACGAATTCACAATTTTATCTTGCCGACTTTTCGTGGAAAAAATAATAATTTCGTGTGCTCTTGAAGAAAATCCAAAATGGGATTTTTTTTAATTTTGACGTTTAAGTGTGAATTTAGGAAAATTTTGTGAAAAACGATGGTTAAAATTTCGATGAATTTTGTTCGGTATATCAGTACTTCGGAAGATGTATGAGATATATTTTTAGAGTTCAGATAATATTCAAAAATATTATTTATTTCTTATGCAATGAGATGAATTAATGTGAATAGATAGTTCAGGTTCAGATTTAATGAAAATTTTAGGAAAATGTAGATATTTTAAAAAAATTCTGTATTTTTTTAAAAAATTCGATCCTGTGTATTAAGTGCTTCTTATTTTACGTTAAATAGAATTGACAATCAGTTTTGCTCTTTGTTGTTAAAATAATGAGAATATTTATTTCCGTTCAAAAATATTTAATATTTTGCACTTTGATTTGATAGGCGCGTAGAAGAAAACGATTAACATCTCGATTAGTTATTTGTTTCATCCGCAAAACTATAAAAATTCAAAATATATTAAGATAGTTAATGTCAACTTGAATCGAAAAGAAAAACTTATTTATTTTTTCACTTTGTAGACTTACATTACTGTATCTATAAAGGTCACAATTTCAGCATCCGGCTGAACTCTAATATTCTTGTACAAAAATTGCAATAATTGATCTTAAATCGTATTTTATTCGACTCAAATTCGAATTTTCAAAATCAAAACAATCTCAAGCACTATTCAAAAGACTCAAACTTCATTCAATTGAAACATCAAAAATCAAAAAACCCATCACGATTTATATACGAACCCCAAAATACGCATGCCCTGCGTGAGACCTACGCACACCCCCGACACACACACGCAGCCCAAACGCGCACAAACAACCCAAACAACCCAAGTACGCACGCACAAAACGATCACCACATCGACAAAATCATCACAACACAGCCTCTTTCAGACCGACTAACACAATCAACTCCCATACGCACACTTTCGAACTTCGCAGGCATTTCTATACGAACGGCTACGTGTACACCCTTCCTCCTTAGATAGGCCGAAGGGATGGCAAAAGGGCGGTCCCCGAGCCTTGGCTCCGTCTACCAACGGAACGTTCTTGTACAGTGTGGAAAATCTCCGGTATAGTCGGAAAAGCGATTTTCCAGTGCGGCTCGGGCCGTCGGAAAAGCGCGACGTGCGGTGCGCTCCATACAAACAGAGTTTTCCACTCGCGTAACTTTTCCCGGAAGTTTATGGTTATTCGGAGTTTTCCGATTCGTTCAGTTCGCATTTAATTTTCGATTAAATATTAGTGTCGATGTTTTTGAGTTTTTTTTCGGTGCTGCCGATGAATTTTCCGCATGCGGTTGGCGTAAGTTTTTCGCAGTTTTGATAAAGTATCATTAAGTTTTGCGGTCTTTATTTCATTTATATTATAAGTAAATCGGTTTTTTATTTAAAAGATGATTTAAACAATTGATAATTTTATGTACTACTTCTGGGGCGAATGAAATATTTCCAATAGCTTGTTTATTAATGTATTTCTATTGAAAAAATACATCTCAAATGATACTATTTCACTCATTTTTAACTTTTTGAAAGAAAATTTTTATCGTGTAAATATTTCGTTCTGTAATCCATTTGTATGATGAAAATTCTTCTTAAAAACGTCGTTAAATCATCAAAATAAGCGAAATGTATTGTCATTGGAATAGCCCTATTTTAGGAAAAATATAATAATCATTGAATTGCAGCTAATTGATTTGATAATTTTTTTTTTCGGTTCAATAAATTTGAGATTTATAATGAACTTAGGCGTTGTTATCAAATGATTAAAAAGTTCGGTTCTACATATGTTTAAAAGTTCATAAATAGTCTTATAAATGTTTTTTGAATCGATTTCGATCGTATAATAAAATTGCCTTATTGATTTACAATTCCAATAAAAGTTCTAGAATTTTAATTTTTACATTTAACAATTAATGTATTATGTACCCAATAAAAGTTTTATAACAAATTTATGTAATCAATCGTTAAATGAAATTTTATAATTTTTTCATTAAAATTACCAATCATTCTTGATCAATTCTCATTGACACATAATAATTTTAATTTTGAAAATATCGATTTCCAGGTTGAATTTTGATATCATTTAGCTGAAAATTTTAATATTTCAAATCAATCAATGCTATAACTTTTCGATAAAATGAAAATTTTATACTGAAAATAAATTCTTCATAACATTATCGGAATTTAAAGTAATAGTCATTTCAAATAATTAATTGTAAACCATAAATCGTCTTAAAGTTCAAGAAATAAACGAATAAAAAATACCATAATTCAAACAATAGCAATCTAATCCAATTAATTATATGAAAAATTGAAATTTATATCGCGTGCTTTTTTGCTGTGAACACGACATAACATTATAACCGTATTAAAAAAGCACGAACGACTTAATCCACACAATGTGTATGATTTCATTCAAACATAATCCTGTTAATATTTTGAAAAATATAGTATTTTTTTTAAAAACCGTATCATCCATTAAATGAAAAATAATCAACATGCAAACATCGAAAGTATGACGTCAAATAAACATGCATTAAATACGATTTCCAATATTACACTCGAACGGTCGACATTTAACGCATTAACATATTTAACAAACGTGCCATTTGATCGAAGCGAAATCGAATAATATGTGCACCGAATGTTGGTTTATAAACTAAAAATTATGATAATTTGTACGATCGTTAATGAGTTGAATTCACGCTCGAACAAAGCTCGACCGATTGTTCGGTAGATCAAAATTTTGCGGGCAAATTTGATTAATTTCATTGAAATTATGATATATTTTTAATTATGATAAATTTCTTTATAATTTTTCTATAAATCTGAAAAAAATCTATTTAATCGAATGATATTTCTACGGGTAATAAAAATGAATTTTGATGTGATTCGTTTAAGATTGATTCATTAAATATTTATGTTACGTAGCATGTTTTTCCATTGTTAGCAAAATTTAAAACTGCAGAATTGAAATCTATTAAGTGTTAAAAATAGTACCTAGGTGAAGATATAATTTTTTTTAATATTAAGCATAATTTGGAAATTATTAAATTTGAAGTAATAAATCTGAATATTCCTTGTTAAGTATCAATTTAATAATATGCGTTTTATGAACATAGAAATTCATTTTTTTTCCACACCGATGTGAATCTAGCGTTATTATCAAAGAAAGATACACAAATCTGCAATATTAAATTATGTGAGAAAAATTAAAGCGTAATTCAAAACATTAAAAATTAACTGTGAATACTTTTCGGTGCTCAGAAATTCGATAAATATTTCATTTTTTTATAAAATTATTCCAAATATTGTTATACAGTAAAATTTTAAGAACCGTCTCCGTTCATTTTTTTTAAAATGAATACAATTTTACTTCTATTTATTAAAAAAAATCGATATGAAAATTCATCTAATTGCTGATTAGTATTTGTAATAATTTCTACTTATTAGTGTACATATGTTCTTCACATATTTAAAAATTTTGAAACACGTGGATCGTTCAACTAAAATTGTACGAATTTGCTATTTTAAAATTTTTTAAATAAAAATTCACACATATTTATAGTATATGAGCATACGAAAATCCGTTGCAGTGCAACAAAACAAGGTAATCGCGAATGATACGTCTCACGAGTGCATTCGAAATGCAGCTCGCGTGCAAACTCCTCGATAAGGATTTCGTTCAGAATTATCTTAACGTCGTGACACTTACTTTGCACCGTTGAAATAGCGCCACGCTTTTGAATTACTGACACTTCTATAGCCCTTTTCGCATGAATGTATTGAATATGATGCGAGTTCGTGACTGCGCTCAGTAATGCGTTAATCTCCATATAATAACGTGGGTATAGTGAAATATCTTATTTCTGTGGATATAGTTAAGATTTTTCAGATTTTAAGTTTGCTTTTTTGAATGAGGGCGAAAAAACGGTTATTTTCGAATTTCTATTATTTTTATTTTATGTCAAAATCATTTATATTTTCGAATTTTTTTTACAGTCTATTTGGAGGCAAGTGAGCTTTATGAGTGTGCCGTCATATTTATTATTTTCAATCTATGTCTAAACTTAACAGACGTCGCGTCGTAATCATATAAGAAAAGATTTTTATAAATAAAAATTAAATATTTTAACTTAACCTCTTTTTCTTGATTCATATATTGACACTTACAGATTTGTCAGTGTGCTTATTAAAGGTGACTTTTTTTGAAATAATTTTTCAAATTGAAATGAGAAAATTTTATACAGTAGTGAAAATCTATGAAAAATCCTATTTTAAGTGCCTCAGATTTTTTATTTTTTCCTTCATATAAAAATTTTACGGGTTCAGATGAGATTTTGCAAATTTCAATTAAAATTCATCAAAGTTGTAATTTTAAAGATAAGTTGAAAAAAAATCTAATTGTGAGTTTATAAAACAAATCATAAATATCTAAATACATTTGTTTAAGCATCGGAAAACTAATGATTAGTAATAATAAAGTTAATGAGATATTAAAATTTAAAAAATTCTATTAGAAAAAATCCCACATTGAAATTCATTTCAAAGAATCTAACAACTGCAAAAAAAATCCATACAAATCAAATCAACCCCAAAACGACCCGAACTGACCACCAAACCGACTGACCCACTGACCACAAAACTTCACACAGACACACACACACATACAAACAGACACACCCACATTGAAAAAAATATAAAAATGCATCCACAACACTTGGATATTCCCCTCAGAGAGCGAGAGCGATCGCCTCAATTAAATAGAGTGCGCTTTTCAAACGTCCAACCCTCTCGCGACTGTCGCGTTATGAAAGCGACTCAAATGACCCCAACTAGGGCTTCCAAACCAAACATTGAACTGAAATTGAAAGCTATGTTTTTGAAAATTGAAAAGCGACTAAATTCATCTCGGTTAATTGATTTTTTTTTATATTTATATCTGTACCTATTTATTTTTTTCCACCGAAACTAACATTTTTTTGCCTTCAATTGCGAAGATGGCGTAAGTTCTGTATCTAATTGTTATTTGAATTTTAAATTTCAGGAGTAAACATTTTTTGAGCTAGAAATTTTGCATCAAATCTGTATTGTGTTTCAATTAGATTTGATAAAAATCATATACATATATGATTCTGATTAAATCTAAATGGAATGCTGTTCAGATCTAGAGTAATGCAGCACAAAAAATCCAAATCCCTGGTTCTTCACATAATATGTTAAAAAAATATTATCGATGAAAATGATAATGGGCAAATAGGTACCCAATTCAAATAGATATGATTATTGTTAGTACTGTCAAAAAGTTATAACCAAGTGAAACAATTTTAACAATGGCGCCTAGTTTCAGATCAGAATTTGTTTGAAGATAAAAATATCTATATATTCATTTTCTATGTAAAAAATATAGTTATTATTATATGAGTCATGCAATTAGTATGATTGGTATGAAAAAAATAAAACATGAATTTGGAAATAGTGCCTTGGCAGACTTTTTTATACATTAAAAGTCTTTTCTAATGATACATAAATTATGACTATCGATGCATGTATTGCAATATATTTTTGTTAAATCGCTTAAAAACTGGATTTTTTTTTTCTAAATCGAAAAATGTATATAATTTTCAGACAGTTTTTCCAAAAACCCTAGTTCAACCCTCGGGCGACCGTCGCGTTATGAAAGCGTCTCAAATGACCCGAACGTCGCATCGGGTGAAATACGAAGGATCACAATTCGGTCCTTTTGAGGCCTTTTGAGGCCCGCGGGGTTAAATTTAGCGGAAACCCGTCCGCAAAAGGTTAAACCGTTCGCTCGTGCGAGGGTTAAGTTAAGTGCCGCTTTTCACGCGCTCGAAACGTGTCTTTTCATGGTGATGATTTTTTTTTGGGAGATGGTTTTTGCGTTTTGAGGGTTATGTGTTATGTCCTTTTCGGTGTGTTTTATGTTAGGTGAAGTTAGGGTTAAGCAATGAATATATTTTTTGAAAAAAATTTTCAATTAAATGCTATAAATGATGGCTTATTTTAAACGTTATTATTTAGCAACGCATTTTTTTTTAGAAAATTTGAATTTACAATATTATTCATTTGTTGTATTAATATCATTATCATAATTAAAATATATTTAATTACTATATTTGAATGTATGGTTATGATTTTTTCTATTTTCAAAAGCCTCATTTTATAAGGTTAGTACTTAACTCGAGTTGGGAAAAGTTAGGTGAGTGACGTTCATACTACTTTAGTAAGTTTACAATTTCATAAACATGAATACACTTTTAGTCAGATTTTTTATTAATAAATTTTAAAAACAAAATATTTTATTTTATCTTATTTAAGCATAATTCAATAATAAATTTTTCACAGATGATTTTATATATCTTGATATGTGCAAATTTAATAGTTTGCAATCTAATCAGTTTTTTTCATTTCAAACCAATAAGCAGTATTTCAAATCGATTAGTATAAACCGTTAAATAGATATACAGCGTAGGATCAAAAAATAACGATAAAATATTTATTGTGAACAAAATATTAAGGTTACATTAAATATGAATTAATATTCTTCAAAGTACTTTCCTTGACTAGCTATACACTTATCCCAAAGATGCTGCTATGATTGGAAACATTTCTGGAATGCTTCTTTTGGAAGGGCTTTTAGCTGTCTTGTCGCAGATCTTATAATATTTATGAATATTTGTAACCTTAATATTTTGTTCACAATAAAAAAATTACCGTTACTTTTTGATCCCACCCCGTAAACTAACCACGTTCTATAAAAAAAAAAACACCTAAATCAAATCAACTTACAAAAAAATAGATAAAAATAATCTAATTCTAATTATCATCACCGCTAATTAACCCGTTGAGCTTCGCCCGTTATTCATTCCCCTACAACCTAAACGGAGCGTCTCTCGAACTCGGCCGATTTTCCTCGGATTTCCCGCGATTTTCCTCGGATTTCCCTCGATTTTCCCGAGGAAACCGGACTTTTCCACCCACCAAAGAACCGCGGTTCGGCTTTCCGCGATGTTATAAATAACCGTCGGCCAGGAACGCCCGTTAATCTATCGGAACCGCGGTTTGATAGTTTGCCGTGACGGCGAACCGTTAACTGCCCGCCGCAACGCGAACTCGACGGGTTAACCTTAACCGAGCTATCGCGATAATCTAATAAGTCGGGTTTTGAGTGGTTTCTGTGTTGGTTTTTGTTCGGAATTGAAAAAAAAACGGTTTTTTCTGGCGTTGAAGAAGTTTCGAATCGGTTCGATTTCGATCGGGTTGTTGTGGTTTTTGAATAGATAGGTTTTTTTGTGCCGTGAGATTGATGAGTTAAATTGAGTTGAGTTTTATGTTAGATTTAATTGAGTTCGGTTTTATGTTAGGTTAGGTTAAATAGAGTTTCTGATTGATCGTTGAATGTAGGATGATTGAAAATTAGGTTGATCGAGTCGAAAATTATACTTAATTTAAAAAAAAAAAATATTCCAGTTTGTAGATGATAGTATAGATAACACAAATATATTCTCAGTATTCAAAAAAATATATAAAATAAAAAATATAAAAATTACATTTTAAAACATCAGAAAAACTGCCCCATGCTCCCCTATATGTAGATACTTGAATCTAGAGATAAAGAATAAGTTCGTTTGTATTATTATTAAATTAAATAGAATATTAGCATGAAAACCAAGTGAAAAGTTTACTTTATGTGCCCCATTTAATTTTACTCAAACATTAAACACTACTTTCTTTGTTCGTTTAATACTTTTTATGTTAATTTCTTATACTTCCTAAACTATCGTTAATCTCGTTTTTAAACACAAATCATTTATTTAACGGTACAATGTATTTCATTCAACATATAGTTGAATCAATATTTTACTAAATAATTATATGAAAATTCATAATTTTCTAACTGATGTAGAATATATTTCCATTAACTAATTAGAAATCACATTTTTTTCAAATGTAAAAATTTCCACCATTTTTTCATGGATCATATTCCATTTGGACATTTCAATAATTTCCATATCGCAGTTAAAATTCTAGATTTACAATCGAAAAAGTTTAAATGACACGTACGGGCATGATCGTTTCGAAACTGCATGGATTATACGATTGGACAGATTTCATTTTGTTTTTGTTGAACAGAAAATCTCTCAAATTGAACATTCTATTTGCACGCAGTACTTTTATCAAAAAAAAAAAATCGCGAATAATTTTCCATTTGAAATTCATACTGAATTTTCCGACGAATGAAATCTGAAATGTTTCCAACGAATCATTAAATATTTCAGTTGTGTACAAATATTGATCGGAGCACGAAAACGCATCGAATTTCGTCGAATGAAATAAAAATATGTGTATTGAAATTTTCAATAAGTATAATTAGTTGCGTTTTAAATATATTTTGTTTAATCATTAGTTGTCTAAATTTTGAATGATCCTTTTGATGATAAGGATAGTTGATATTTTTTGGAAAATGTGTCCGATATTGCAGACCTGCAAATACATACACAATTTGAAAAACAATAAGTTAGTCTTTTCTCAGATAGAATTAATGAGATTATCATAATATTTTATTTCACTTTATTTTTTGTATAATTTAAAGAATTACTTCAAAGTTTTTGATTACTTGAAACCTAACGCAAAAGAACAGATATCTTGGAAATGAAAGTATGTAGACTTTAACTATTGTTACAACAAAGGATACAAATATAAACATAAAAATACAATGTGTTCATTCGCTTCAATAAATAAACATAAATTTCAGTCAAATAACACCAATTCGATTACATATTTGTATGCAATCGAATTTTCAAGTCATGATATTTGAAATGTTAATAGTCATATTAAATCAAATAGAGACATCATTATAGTTCACACTATTGACTTTTCCGAAAATACACAATTTTCCTCATCTTCAAAAGAATCCAACTAACAACAAAATTCAAACATAAGAAACCGGACTCAATTAAGAACAAATAACACCAAAACGAGCGCCCGGCTTAAACTTCAACCCAACGCACAAAACTATTACAACCCTCTTGAAAATTAAAACAGACTGCACTTAGGAGCGAACGACAATTTTATTTATATTAATCGTGGGTAGGTATTATACATATATATTTTCGCAAACGCTAGTGTGTTCGGGTGAACTATTAGAGAACCCTCATGCCGGACCGGGGCTAAAGCACATAATACGGTCTGACACGTTGCAAAAGTACCCACGTGTGTGCGGCAGGGGCGCCGAATCGTCGGTCTGCGGTCGTTTAGCGTTAATTGATTCGTCGGTCGTAATTGGATTTGCGGGAACGGAAAATTCGATTCATAGAACGATTGATTCTGGGGAAGTATTTCGATCGTCTGATAGCAGTTTGTCCGTTAGATATGCAGGTTATTTTTTTTTACTAAGAATTCATACTTGTTCAAGTCAAATTCACAGTTTTTTGAGTTTTTACAATTTAAAAAAAAAATGTGATTTTTGATGAATATTATTTTTTTTTCATAAATTTGTACATGTATGTATGAAAAGTATAAATTTGGAGTTAAAAAATCTGTAATTGTTAATTTTATAGAAAAAAGTTATTGAATTGATGAATGAGTAGGTATCCAAATATTAAAAGATTGATTCAAAGTGAATACAATAATGGACTGATTCATTATAAGTCAAATATATGTTTTATTTTTCTTTAAAATAAGAAGTTGTACCTATGTAATAAACTGTCATCTAAAGATTAATTAAGTCTTATTTGTTGTAAATCACATTTTCTAAATTTTATAATATTATAACAATGTAAATCCGAAGTAAAAAAAAATCTTTTACAATTTCAGGACTCATACCATTATTGTATTAAAGGGGAAAATTGATTCGTGTGAGATTGTTAATATAATATTTGGCGATTTGAGCGAATATTAAATTTTCAGACGGTGAATAAACTCGTTAGTGAAAATATATGTAGTTATTCTGCAATCGATTTTCTAGAGCGTACAAAAATAAAACCATGAAAATTATTAACGTTGGATTTATGTAAATTGTGAAATGTTTTTGTACGCTTGAATCGTATTCGATATGATTTGATTAGCGTGTGCTGTCTATTTATAAAATAAGGTCTATTAAATATTTATAGAATTGAGCAATGTGTAAAGCTAGTGGGGGTGGTAGTAATACAATATATTGTACATATTTAGAATAAATGTCGAATCGATAATTTGAACTTTTCGTTGATATTTTAGTTCATTAGGGAAAATGCACAACTGTTAATATAATATTTTAATTCATTTTAAATATTTACTGATCAAATGTTTTCTATTTCTGATTTTATGAGTGCATTTCGGATGGTGCAACGTCAATTTGTATACCGAATGCCCGCAGCGTAATTCCCGTCGACATTATTGCAAAGCCCTACGACACATTTAGCGAAATTCTGCAATCCAAAGATAAAAGCGGAAATTGATAAATAATTGTTAAATTAATTTATTATCATTGATAAAAAAGCTTTATGTACGTACAACTTGATTAACCGATTTTGACAAATTTCGCTTTGTATATGAAAAAATACATATCACAATAATTGAAAGTTAATGTTTAACTATAGTATAATATAAAAGAATATAATACTTTGGCTATAAATTTCTCGTGAATGCTTGAAATAATCAGTTCACTATCGTTCATGTCTATACATTTTATTAAATTTCATCGAAATCGATGACTTCAGATACACGAAGACTCCTCACGAGCAAAATTGATACACTCTAATGGAATCGTAGAAGATGAACGAATATTTTATTTGTTTACGAATTAGGCGTTCAATTATAAATTTCGCTCAAGTACCACTCAAAAATGCTTCATTTCGAACGTATAAAAATAATGAACACTCGAACAAAATTGCCACTTGAAAACGTCTACGCAGAAAAAAAATTCGAATGTGTACCGAAAATGAAAAAAAAAGTTATACGATACGTTCAGTTATTTAAATTAGATAAAATTCCCATTTTGAAATTTAAAATATATATTTTTTTTTAGGTTAAAAAGTCAAAACGTACCGGTGCTAAACTGCGGTACGTGCCGGCGGAAAAGTCTGCGTCGTTTCGCAAGACTTTCGCGCTTTTCCTTCGAAAGTTAACGCGCCGAAAGGAAAACTGGAAAAACTTTTGCCTACACATTTTCCACGCGATTTCTACGTGAAAATCGCACGTGTCCCGACGTGTACCTACTTCGTCTGCGAACGGCGAATTCTTTCCGAGGAGACGACTTTGTGCATTTCGATTTTTGAAATCTCATTCTATTTTAAAATCGACTACATACATATATTACAAAAATTTAAATTCGCATGAGATTTTTTTCATGATTAAATAATCATCAAATTTTGTTTGTTTATCGTAGCATTTTTTGCGGTGAAACGTGTTGTTTTTGGTTTATCGAAACTCAGATTTAACACTCGTCCGGTGAATTGTATATATTTTTTTGTATAATCTAAAATTAAAGTTGAAATTTAAATCTCAGTAGTTCAACTATTATGTTCTATAAAATCGAAATTTATTAATGTGAAATTATAATTTTGATATTTCAGAGATGAATATAAATGCAAGCGGTATCAATTCTATCTAGCTTTTTTCTATCTTAACATGACATGAGTCCAATTCTAATATAATACGAAATAGTGTTTTAAAATAACTAAAATAACTAACCTATCCAAACTGAAATTTTAATATACACATGTATTTATTGTTTGTACTAAAAAATAACTCAAAATAATAATATTATGTATTTGAATTTCAAATCATTCAGTGGAATTAGAATCGTTTTATGAATTTACTAATTAAAAAAATAACTTAAAATAATAATATTATGCATTTGAATTTCAAATCTTTCAGTGCGATTGGAATTATTTTATGAATTTACTAATACACAGTCAAAATAATTTTGATACTTTTAACGATTTCATTATAACACGTTCTACATAATCAAAATGTAAACAATTTACATTCGAGCAATTAGCAACTTCCTATCGATAATTGTACATTTAATCAAAATTTATCACCGAAAAAACACCAACCACAAAATTCTCAATTTTTCCACACAACAATACAACAATACAATATAAAAATAAGTTCCAATTCAAAATCGCACATTTCATCTCGAGCAACCGCAAAGCACACAACGACCTCACCCATTCATCCGGTGAGTTCTCGTAATTATTGTATAATACTTCGACACGCACTCGAACCCTCTTCCAAGCCCCACGTTTTCACTTTTGAAACACCCCTTTTCCCTGACCACCTAGCCCCGGTGTCCCCTTTCCGCCAGGGGCGGTTGGGTCGGGTGTGCGAGCGAAAGTGCGCCCCGTTAAAACGTCGGTTCGGTCGAATGTTAAAGTTTATTTTTTATAGTTTGTTTAGTTCGGTTTTATGGTGTTTTTTTTTTAGTTTTATGTTGTTATTTTAGATGATACTTTTGAACAAATAAATGTACAAGGGACTTTTCTGAAATAAATTTGGGATTAATTTTATATAATGTGATTTAAATGAAAAAAAAAATTGAATCTATCCTATTGTAATGCGAATTCTTAGATATTTTAGCATTCCGTATGCCCCCTGGAAAGCTGTCCTTTGCGATAGTTTTTATAATGATTTAATGTAGAGTTCCCTGTTAACGTAAATGTGGCGCCCATAGTTTCGTCTAGTTTTGCTGGTACCCAACTAGGCCGTCCTAACAAGCCGATATAGAGTTGGGGTGCAGTTAAAAGGCGGGATTGTGGGCTTCCCTCGTAATGAATCTGATTTTTTAAATATTCAAATATCGCTTTATTTATTTGAATCATATCTGGCATTTTTTAGTAGGCAACTTAATAAATACATGTCGAAAATAGTACTATAGAAATAATTACTTAACTTTTTATATAATGGTTTCTTTATAGATAATACGTTTACTGAATAAATAATCTAATGGATTTTTTAACAAATCTTAAAAAAAGTCTGTAGTACGATTTTTTAAGATAAAAAATTAAGTTAGATGTATCATGAAAAATTTTAATTTTGCGAAGGGTTCCAATTTAGAAAAAAAATCCTACATAATCAGTTTTTGAAATGGTGTTTTTACTATTACCATAACTTTTACCATTACACTACCATTAAATGACTTTTTTCGACTTCAGAATAATAATTAATTTACTTCAGAGACTATTGTAATTAATTTTGAATTCTAATGTAAATCGACTATATCCATAGCTTATTATAAACAAAATTTGTATGTTTATGATTTCAGAAAAATGAATTTTGAAAAAAATCTCAAATACGCCTAGTAGAGTTTAAAGAGTCGCGTTCAGCTCTAAAAGACTTAAATAAGGTCGAATCACATGAAAAATTATGACTATGCTAAAAAAAGGTTCATAGCGACTGGCGAGAAACAACCAGCTCGTTATCAACGCTGTGTATCTTTATCGAATAAAGCTTAGCTAATGTTAAGTCTGAAACGGGACGGAAGTCACAACCACTCCGCATGTTTTGTCGTTGTGTTGTTGTTCTTGTTGTTGCGCCCGAACAACTAACACACAATCGAGCACACATTCAAAATTCATATCTCGGCAAATAGACATTAACATAAGGTACGTTCGCATGCAAGACTAATGCTGCAAGACAAATATGCAACGACGCCTCGGCTTTGAAATTTTGAGAGTCGCGAATTCCGAAGGAAACAACTCCTCTCCTTTGTTGTGCTGAAACGTGCTGAAAATTAGTTTCCGCACAGACCCGAATATTATGTGTGTCTGTGAGTTGTGTCGTGATTGAAAGGGAGTAACTGATTTTTTAAGTTGGTCCGTTTCGATGGTTAAGTATTTCCTTCGGTTTAGTTTGGAGTTTTAGTTGTGTTCTTTTTTCTGTAGATATTTGTCATGGTCCATTTGCGAAATAACCGCATGTCACTAACGAGTGAAAAAACCGGTGATTATTGTCTTAACGCCAATTTATTCTTTTAAAGTCAGAATATTTTCCAATTGATATATTGTATGAATGGGATATTGTCAGAAATCATATTTACACTAGTCTACTCTTATTTCTACTGCTGTTCGAGTATTCTTTTCTTTAAACTTATTAATTATCTCAGCTGCACCGTGTACACACATGTATTATAAAATTCATTCAATGTATATTTACAAAATTTCAATCAGTCCTCAGATCTCAGTAAGAAGAGAAATATTGTATCCCAGAAGGTCAACATTCCCTTATCTCATGTATATTTACAGTCGATACTCGAAAGGATGACTATTTTAATATTGAAAGGAGATTTCATTTTGATATATTTTGACTTAACCCATAGGATATATTAAAATAAATTTGACCAAAAATGTGTCTGCATTTTTTTAAAATGTCTGGAAAATTCCTAATACTTCGACTTTATCATTTGATATAATATACTCATAAAATATTAATAATTTATTATTCTTCTGTTTTGAACTATGCTCTTGATAATGATAAAAAAATATTTTTTAATATCTGAATGAATTACTTATATATGTATGTATATATTTGACATTTCCACAATAGACGAGTGTGAAATTATAACAACTCGAACAAAACGGACGAATAATAGAAGAAAGTAAATAATAAGCAGCACGTGTGAGAAAAAAAAATCGGTATATAACGAGTTGTTTTGAGCGAGTTTTCGTACCGAAAAACGCCACACGATGATTTATACACGTTGTACGTGATCCATCACTTTCGGACTAATTTATTGATCGCAGTCGCATTTTGTCAAAATAACTAATGAATAATTCGCGCTGCGGAAAAAGGATTGAAATATGATGGGGTTTGGATCGATATGTTCGCATACATATAATATTATGGTTTCGTGATGGTGATGTGTGATTTTGTTGCGCTAGGTGATGTTTGGTTCAAGGTTGACGTATTGACTGATGTCCGTTTGTTTCGTGATAGATTTTTGTATTAAATTGTTCTATAGTGTTTATAATTTTTTCATAATATCTGTCGAAGGATGCTTGATTATGTTACTTGTGTATGTCATGCTTATTACGACTTCAATTTTCCAATGTTAGACGATTAAAAACTCTATAAATCTTATGATTTAGACACATTCTTGAACGTGCACAAAATAACTCTAGAAAGTTTCATCGTAATAGGATTAGAAATTAATGAGTCTATGAATAATGGAATGTGCTTGGTTTTTGTTTTGAGAATATGATTTCATTGATACATATGAAAGTTAAATTATTAAAATAATACTATCGATTTGATGTGTACTAAAATTTAGATTTATCATTCAAAACTTTATATTTAACAACAATTCATTAATTTCAAATTACAACAATTAAAAACCAATCTCAGAACAAATCTAAAGCACAAACAAATAAACCTCACAATCCTAACTACAGACATTTTTAATTAGATTACAAACCGAACGAAATCCCTTTGTGCCGCAATCCGAAGGCTCACTATAACCCACAGCGGGACAATTCGTCAAATTCCCTCATCACCCTCATCTCATCTCATCATAATTCCCCGGAGACAAACGAACCTGGGGTTTATATAATAATATGAGAATCTCAGAAGCCAAAGGGGTATAAATGTACACAACCAAATTAGAGAATTTCATATTTAAATTTGAATTAATTAAAGATATTTTAAAAATTTGATAAATGATTTGATGATATATCGATTTTAGAATACAAAAATGGGGTATTTTTTTCGTGAGGTAGCAATAACATAGGTTTGCACTTAATAATCAATACATTAATAATTAATCCAAAGTCATTTTTATTCTTTTTAAACTAAAAATAAACGATTATGTTCAGATAAAATTTCTGTACTTAACACAAGTGATTTAATGGATTATTGGAAAAATGTATGAACTGTATCCCCTCCCGTTAATTCAAGTGTCCTTGGATTAGATATTCTAATATTTTAATAATTATGAAAAAAATCTATGTTAATTATAATTTTAATCCCAAAATCAATACATTTTGTTATGAATGACAAATTAAAATCGACTATAGAATGAATAAAACAACTTTTGGGATAAGAAATTTCAATTTCCCATGAAACGCTGAATGTCGATTCTGTGAAAAATGATTAACTTGACAATAAATTATGACTGATAAGGCCAAGGGGTACAAGTGACTTCGCGGTAATATTGAAAAAAGCGCGCTCAAAGTTGACCATGTTTGAGGAGGAGGTCGGTTGATTTGTTGATATATCTCGGTACACGTTCCAAGTTCGTTTATATCCTTTTGCCACCAAATATATATGAGCATACACAGACGTGATTCGTATACTTTATTCAATTTCGGCAAAAATGACATTTGTACCCCTTGGTCTTTTCAGTCGTCATATATCAGGCAGGGATGATATATGAAAAGGATGATATATCACATGCAGGGATATATCATATGCAGGGATATATCAAGGGATATTTTATTCGCGAATGGACAAAACGAAGCACGCATACCCATTGGCATCTAAGGTTCTCATATACAACATAATACGTATCGGCTCCGCAAAAGGAGTGCGTACCCCGCGGCGCTAATTCCCCCGCGGAGTTTCGCCCTCATTAATTCGATAATCCGGAATCCGGGACCGAGAGGCCGGAAAAGGCGGTTTTTCCATCGGATAATTGGCGGTATCGCCCTACCCACTCTCCCCTATCGTCTGAAGTATTAATTTTTCAGCGCCCAATTAGCGGGACGGCGGCAACTAACCGGGATTAATTCGCGCCTTTTTTTTTTGCGGGAAAGTACGACGGGGTGGGTCTAGGGGTGGGTTTGTGATTTTCTTTTTTTCATCAGGAGTCGTCTAGGGAATGTTTGTTTTTCATTTTTATATGTGAAAACGTATGTTTGTTTGCATTTTCATATTATTATTGTTTTTATTTCATTTATAATATTTTTAATTTAAGTTAATTCAGGAGAAGTTTAGGTGCCTGTATACAATACCATAGGTATGATACTCGATGGATTATGTTAGGTTAGGTTAGGTCAAATATCACACATACATATGTATGTACCTTGAGATTTGCGATGTGTATATGTAACTTTATAATAGCGCTATTCTGTGTGTGTGTGTGTGTGTGTGTGTGTGTGTGTGTGTGTGTGTGTGTCTGTGTTTATCCATGTGACACTCCAAAACTGCGTTTATATATTCAACGGGTTGATTGCTAGTACATAATATATGCAAATTAAATATTTATTTATAATTTAAATTATAGCTTTACTCTAAAACTTTTTACAAATTAACTTTATTAATTTTTAAAATATCAATTTGAATAGTTTTATTTAAAATTATTATTTTTTTAAATAAATATGAAATAACTGCTCTGCAGAGGAATGCAGAGTGAATTTGAACACTTTAAATTATAAAAATTATAATAATAAAAAAAAAATATCACGTAATATGAATCCAATATTATGCATTTTTGATATTAAAAAACAATAAAAATAAAATTTAATCGTTCATCCACAAAAATAATTATAAATATAAAAAAAATATTCACACGTAAACTCGAAAATAATTTAATACAAAATAAAATAAAATATGAAATAAAAACAACCCGCATAATTGCACCTGAAATATTTTTTTATTATTAGAATCCACCTCTGGCCGAAAGGACGAGAGAGTGAGAGGGAGGGTAGAGTGGGGCGGAACGGACCTGTTGATTTGGTATTAATTCCAGGGTTTCCTTAATTAATTCCGAAGCGGTGCCCACCCCTGCGCTAACGAGGAAACGCGGACTAACGAACGGAAAATTCGATATCGGGAAAGCGGACTCGGTTCGACCTCCCCCTGTACTGCCTCACGGGTCCCATTAGCGGATGGAAAATAAAATTTGAAAAAAATACCCGTTTTTATCTTATTTTCATATTTTATATGATGACTGAAGAGGCCGAGGGGTGCAAGTCGCTTTGAGGTGATTTCGAGGAAAGCGCGCACAATGTTGAACTCATGTATTAGGAGGAGGTCGAGTGATTTGATGATGTGTCTCGGCGCACGTTCCAAGTTTGTTTGTATCCTTTTGCCACTAAATATATGTATATGAGCATACATAGAAGTGTACTTTATTCAATTTCGGTAAAGATATCATTTGTACCCCTTGGTCTTTTCAGTCGAAATATATTATGCAGGATGAAATCTTAAAAAATACATAATTTTATTCGTATTATACTTGACTCTGAAAATAGTGACTCTGTCTCATTACTCTTACTTTAATTCTGAATAGATAATTTTGTAAGAAAAATACAATTTTTATTACGTGGACTTCTAAATAAGGGTCTCAGTTAGATTTTGTGATAATTTTTTCAAATTTTCGCTTAAGGCAAAATATTCTGTTGCGTTTTTTATTTGCGGAAAATTCGATATTTTGTTTTTTTTTTAGTTCAACTGAGAATACACTTCTTCGTGCATATTTGAATATTACAAATAAATAGAACACTTACTTGTGATTAATAGACTTAAATACTCATTTAGTGATGGCATATTCTAAGGGGCTGCAGAGTTGCACCTCTCTCTATGTACAATAAATAGTTACGATCATTAATGTTAATTTAGTTATTTTTCTATGATATGATTTCTCAATTTCATCGATGGGATTCCCTTTCTTCTTTCACTGTTTCAATGCGACTTATGGTATCTATACGTTTAATATTTAATAAATTATAAAAAAAAGATTAGAGCATTTAATTTTATCACAACTTATGTATATTCCAATTTCTCAACCCCGATAAGTGAAAATACGTATTATGTATAATATAAAAATCTGCAGGTTCGATCGCGTAAATAAACTCTTGATGAAGAACCGGTGGGTTTTTTTGATTTTTTTTCCTCGGGTTCAACGAACGATGCTTTTCGAATAATTTCATTTTACTCGATCGCTCGGCGAATTTTCCAAATGTGATTATATTTTTTTCCGCTCGATGGACGTTTTAAATTTAGATTAATTATTGATGATTCGGCCGAAACAGTATTAACGGTGCTTTTTTCGGCGAAATATTGATTTTTAAATAAATTCGAAGCTGATTTCCTATTTTTCCAACTCAATTCGACGTATAATTTTATCTGATTAAAAAAATAATTAAATAAAAAAAACTGAACGAGAGTAACTCGAGCATTAGAAGTGAAATTCTTAAAATTTTTACTGTAAAAAAATGTAATATGACTCAATTTAATCTAATTTTTACTCTGTACATTATTCAAAAATATTCAATTTTGATTCATTTTTATTTCACAAAAAAATCTACTAATTTAAACGTCTCTACTCAAATATTGTCTGATAGAAATTTATATTCAATACTGGGTTTCATACACGAAAGCTTGTAAATAAAACACGAAATTTAAATAAATAAAATCAGGTTGCGTTCGACATGTCGAATCGTATACAGACACAAACGCGTCACGTTGAAAATATTAATTACTTATTCAAAGCAAAATACACCTAATCGATGAACGATAATAAAAAATGCAAAACGCACCGTTCGTATAGATAGATAATAAAATAACGTCGACATGAAAATAGAGACGAAATATCTTCCGTGTGTACATTGAAAACTATACGAATGGAAAATTTCGTGACCGAGCGATGGAAAGTAAACACAGAAATAGCCTAATTAATTTCAGGATGACTCCGTGTATCGATTATTCATTTGTATTTAACGCTTCGGCTCACGAACAAACAAACAAACGAACGCTGAAAAGGAAAAAGTTGGTTAATTGCCGAGAGCGAACGGAAAAGTGTTAAAGCTCGCGTGTCACCGATGAAAAGCTCGCACAGAAACTTTTCCGAATGCGAAAATCGATTCCGCGCTTAATTAACCGACACCCCATATACAATGTGTTCCGGGGGAGACTAGGCCGATATCGTCGTTCGAATGCTTAGTTGATTTAAATTTTTCCACATGGTGATTTCAAACTAGTCCCTCTGATTGTGAATGATACTCATGAAAAGAGCTTTTCAATGACGAATATTTTGTTGTTATTGGTCGATAAGTATGTTTTATATTAGTTGCTTTTCGCCGTTTTGTCATATTGATGATTAAATCGTGATTTTAGAAAAGGATACATGATTCTTATAAAGAATATTCATATAAGAATCTAATATTATAGATGTTAGAAACATGTATGTTTCTTCAATTTAAATTCTACAGCGCTCTACAGTTTGAGCTCTAGACCGCTGTATTAGTTCCTTAATATCACGCCACGAGTGGTGGCAGAATATTGAGAAGGAATATTGAGAAGGAATTGTTAATTTAAGAAATAGACTTTTAATGTCGTTTCTTTGTTTATAGAGTAACGCAATTGTTTATTTCAAAATCTACAATTCCTAAGAAAATTAGAAAAATTGTCTTATATAGACATAAATTGAGATAATATTGCATATTGATATTTACTTTGATTCCTAATATAATATGTATCTTTTATGAAAAATATTGGCATTAATTTCTGTCTTTAATAATAAATTTTCATAGTGGTGTTTGATATTTCATTTTTTTCCTGATGTTCCAGTCCAAATCGGACTTAAGCCTTCATTTTTCAGTAGTTTTGTAATCAAGAGTTATTTTTGGTTACCCCTTAAATCTATATATTTAATAGTATAATTTGAAATTCAATCAAATTTCAAATACACATATTAAAAATATCTAAAACAATACGAATACATTCTGAAAAATCTTTGTTTTGTCTGATAAATTAATCAAATATTTCAGATGCAATTTTTGTATTTTTTAATACATTCGATATTCTAGAACAAAGCATTCCGAAATCGACCGTATCTCCCCATACAACAAACATCATTCGCGCCGAATTTTCGATACTGTCGAAGAAGAACTCGTGTCACGTAACCCGAACAAACACAAACACACACGACACATCCGAAAGTCGGAACCTTTTACGTTCACGTGTACGTGAAAAAAAAAGCGGTCAAACGTAGGATAATCGGCGGTCTAGATAAGCATCTGGCGGACTATACGGTAATTTACGTACGGTAAATGTACCACATTACCACGTGTACGTTACACGTATCGGTACGTGAACGTGCACGTGATATCTACGTTTCGTATATGCCGTTCAGACATAAACGTGATTAATTCCACTCTTTGGGAAAAAAAAGATTTAAATTTCGAATCTCTTGATGTAAGTTTTAACTTTATATGATGACTGAATTTTAAAATGTGCATAAGTGTCATTTTTTTATCGAAATTTATTTAAGTGTAAAAAATGGTTCTGTATCATATGTAGTACCATTTTCTGTAATTTACTCAATATCGTTAAAAAAAGTTCACTTGTGCCCTTTTTAAAATATATTTCCTGAATAACAAAAATAAATATCAATATGTGACAAAAAGACAATACTCAGCTTTCTATGGCGAGTGGATACCTCCCACAACATATTTGAATTTGATAATAATTAACTCATTATGATCCAAAAATATAGCTATGGTTAATTAAAATCTTAAAATCAATTTAATTTATAAAATATTTTACTTCCCATATATAGATTTAAAGTCAATTTTCCATGAAAACCCCATATCTATGGTTAATGTTGTCATATAAAATCATAAGGCTATCAATATGTACTGATTGAGATATATATTTTAAATCTGTCAATTATAAGGGTACCTTATTACCCATGCCCCTTTGTTTGGCCATCGGATAATTTATGAGACTGAATTTCACAAAGGGCACAAGTGACTTTTTTTTATCAAAATTAAGTTAAGTACAAAAAATGGTTCTGTATCACATATAGAATCATTTTCTGTACTCAACTCAATATCGATAAAAAAGGTCACTTGTGCCCTTTATGAAATTCAGTCATATCGTTTATTCCATAAGCCATTTTAATCAATATGAATTAACCACATACATAAAAAATACATTTTTATCATTTTGAAAAAAAAAAAAACGACACTGAAGAGGATCAAGATTAAAAAACGCACCAAACACGTTTAATCATTTTTCTAGACCTACGGCTTAATAGAGTTAGTCACGTTCGGCTCTAAACGGCTCATATACGTATAATAAATACACACACGTGTTGAATGCTTGTGTGTGTCTACGAATTTCACGGGTAATTTGAATAAGTAAATCCGGTCCCATTAGAGTGGCACGTAATGGCGTGGTAACAATGTATCATTTCGACGATAAACTGACCCGACGAGCCTTCGCTGTGTTTATTTTTCGTAAGGGTGATTTAGTTTGGGGTCTTAATTTCGGTTTTTGGTTCGGCCGAAGGCAACAGGTTTCGTTTCGGATGGGTTCTTTCGGTTTTTCGTTGAGTTATTGTATCGTAGAGTATGCAGCGAAGAACGGTTAGATTGAACTGATGATTTGGTGAATTGATCGATTAAAGTGAAATACTTAAGGTGGTATGAAATTTTAATACAAATTTAAGTCAGAGTGAAAAGTGTATCGTTTAAATAATGAAAAACTATTCTCGAGAAAAAATGAGTAGGTTTGAAGATTAATTTAATTATATTATTATTTTTTATTAGCAGTAGGCGCATGTGTATCAAAATTGTTCGGAAATAATCAAATTTCGTATTGCCACGGATGTGTTTATTGCCATCTATGTGTGAAATAAAAAAAATATCCCATATATACGTTAAAAGTTGCAACTTCGTAATTGCGACTTGTAGTTCGGGGCGTAAGGCAGTGGGCTAATAAACTGAACGCGCGGGTTCGAGGCACGGCTGTGGCTGAAAATTTCGAGCATCTTTAGTGTATTTATAATATAGATTGAAATTGATCAAAACCTATCTTCACTATGAAAAGTAAATTTTAAAAATGTTGCATACTGAAATATCTGTCTGAAATTTAATTTAGTTGCTAGTTATACATACGAAATTAAAATTGTATTAAGATTTTCTTTTTACAGTGTTATGTATGATTGTATTTGTATAGCAACCGATGATGAATCGAAATTATCGAACAACTCATAGTATTTCAGGCTTTAAAATATGATGTGTAATAACAAACCCTTCTGCTTTATATAATTAAACTATATCTCGATCTATAGATATTAGTAATCTCATGATTTTTTACTATGACCACATTTACCATAGGTGTTGGGTTTTTAGTATTTTCGTTCACAGGCGAACGAAACCTATGTGAACTATTTTTTTTCATTGATTTCAGATTGAATGTGATCATAGCAATATTTTAGAATCATAATGAGTTAATTATTATCAAATTTAAATGCGCTGAAGGGTGGGTCCACTTACCATAGAAAACCACCTATTGTCCTTAAAACGACAGCACATACACGAAACATTCACATATAGACAAACATAAACACACAGATATTTACACCTACACACATTTACACATACACACAATGATACAAACAAACAGATACGTATGTAAAGGCGAAAATTACAGAGGTGTGTTCGTTTCGATTTCAAAGGTCTGAAAACACCGGTTGCGGCGGCCACGCGAATGCCGGATATTAAATTGGTATCGCTTAATTACAATACACTTCCAGCGGAACGTGTTCTGGCGGAAGTTCGTGTTTGTATAAGTAAATGTGCTTTCTATATCTCGTTTATATATACATATATATATATATTCATTCGTGTGTGTGTTTGTAATTTGTTCGATGCTAAAGTCGTGATTGGGCTGGGGAAGGCGGTGCGGTGATGTCTTCGATTGATGGTTTTTTTTTTAGATTCGTATTTTTGATTGGGTTGGAATATCATATTAAGAATATATCCATTTTTGTTAGTAAATTCTGAAAATTTGTAAAAATATATCATGTCGATAATTTAGTGGAAACTGAAACACTGGGTTAGTATAAATTCGAAAGTAGTCAGGCGAAAATCACCTCTATGTATGTACTTATTGATTCGATGGATTTTCGTTTAGTAATGTTCTTATTCGCGAGAGTGCAATATCTCAAATTATCATTCTTAAGTTCTGAAATTTAAACTATTAATCGAGTATCGATGGGGAATTGAGCAATCGTTAATTCGATATGTGGAAGATTAAATATAATTATTAGTATGTACTTACACGCTTTAATTTAATTTAGTTTTAATTTGTAAGTCAACTTGCAAAATATATATTATTAATTAGATACAAAACATATACCCAATTTTATGCAATTTTATAAATTGCAATCTGATCATCAATCAATCAAACACACATACAAATTTATACAAAAATAATTCAAATGTCTAATTAATGAAGAAAATATAAACTATCAATTTAAAATTAGCCCTATATTAAATTCATCGATTTTTTTTCAATTTGAACGTTCTTATCATTCATTTCGAATTCCATCGCTAAACGTTTGATCTATCGAATAATATTAAATTATTTATCATGATACATTACGCCATTGATGTACATCGAGCATAGTGTAGGATTACAAATTTCCATGAGTAAATAAATCGTTTGTATTTTCGTTTGAACGCGAACACGTAAGTTATAGTCTCACGTACGAACGATTTTAAATTATGGCTGCAGTATGTAAATGTTTGAATCAAACGTACAACTGATTTATTTCGAAATAATGAACGTGAAATGCTTGTAATCGACACGATAAACGAAATTCACCCCGTATACGTTTTCATTTAACTATCGGAAAATTCAATTAGTAGATTTTTATTACATTCAACCATTACAGTTAAATTCGAATTTTCTGTATACAATATTGATTTTATAATTATTATTTTTTCTGTGATTTATATATGTGTGTTTAATTGAAATATAAGAACATTGTTTTTTATCAATATTTAATGCGATTGATTATTTTTTCATAACTTTATAAGCGAGTGAATTTATTTTACAGGAGAGAAGGACATATAGGTTATTTAATTTAAATAAGAGATTTTCACTTCTAAAAAGCGAGTGTCTCACATTGATAATTTAAATAAATATCGAAAAAAAAAATAGAAAACGCGATAAATTTGGAAACATTTAAATGTTATGCGTGTATTTTCCACATATGAAAAATAATCAACGATTTTGAGAAATATATTGAGGCCAAATATACTAAGTTATGTGTTAATAATAGTAAAAGAAGAAAATAATAACTCAAATTTGAAAAATAAAAAACGATGATAATTGAAAAAATATTTTTTCGCCATTTTTTTTTATGTGTATTAAATATGGAACTGTGGCGTTTTAATACGAAACGGTCAAAGGTAGGTAAATATGGTATACTGAATTTCATTTGAAATCAACGCGTTTTCAATCCAACAAATCGCCAAGCAACAATCTCATAACATATCCCAAAAAAATATCACACTTCAAACTTATACCTGATGTTAAAAAACCCTAGTAAAATTTCAATCCTCAATATTTTCAGACTCAACGTCAATCTTGTAGTTTTTCCTTTTAAAATCTAACAATAATACCACAAGTGACTGATTTTACGCAAAATTAGCATCCAATCGAAACTATACGTAATAAACATCGCGATTTTCCACATTTGACGCACGTTTCTCATACATAGGTCGTCTTCCAATACAAATAAAAAACAAACCACTCAACTAAAAAAGTGACGATTTCTCTCTAGACGACGACCCTTCGATCCGGTGCCCCCTTATTTTTTATTTTTCATCCATTTTCATTTCACTTGGCGTAGGGCATAGCTTTTTTTATTGCGCATTTGCGTGATTGCACCGCGTTATACGAAAAGAGGGGATAGATTGTGGGCCGCACGCCACACACAATAAATGAATAATTCGAAGGGTCCTCCTTAGCCCCAACCTCCCCTTTCGTTTCTCCTACGCAGAGTTTTGTTTTTCGTCGCTTTTTTTTTTAATTAAGGCTTCGCGGCTAATGCGTGTCGCTTTTCAATCCGGACACAATGGCTAGATCGTCCCGAAGATCGATGGTGTCCCCCTTTGGATATTCGGGTCACTATTATTTTTTTTTATGTACAGTTAACTATGCTTTTATGTAGGTTTTGATTTGTGAATTTTATAAAACAAAATTATAAAAATATTTTTTTTGTATGGGATGTTTTGATTTTTCATTCAAATGAGACAAAATTGTGTAAATAATTCAGATTTTTTTAATTCAATTAAATAATTTATATTAAAAGAAATGAAATTGTTTAAAAAAAATTAATAATAGCGTCCGGACAATAGTACATATGTTTCTTTTTGATTTTTAACTTGATGTATATCACTTGGGCAATAATAGTTTTTTTTAAGATTACATATAGAAAATTTTCTGATAATAAGATAAAGTATGAATATAATATATTTTTTGTGGATATATCGGAACATTAACTCGTTATAAGAGAGTTGACTGAACAGATATATGTTGAAAAAAAATATTCTTAATGAAATCATAATTGTGTTACAAAATTATAATTTTATAGATTGGCATATGTTTCAAAAACGTTTATTAATTAGATAATATTTTTTTCCAATTCATTTCAATTTAACACTAGTCGAACCTAACTCAATTCAATTCAACGAACTTTTTCACATAAGTTCTAACAGATTTTTTAATCTATTGTGAATATTGTACTAAAATGTATACAAATCATAAAATTTCAAGGGAAATCTCGATGAAATACGATTCCACTGAAAAATTGGTAGAATTATAATTTCACTATAATATATATATAATGTATTTTTGGAAAAAAAAATCTTGTACATCAGGTAGAACATGATTTTTCACGTAAATTGTTAAGGCAATGTATGATTTTTTTTATGTATTATTTGAGTTTTTATCGTGAATGTTGAAAATTTTCGTCGGTTGTATCGAAACGAGCGATTTCCGGAAAAAGTCATCAATCATCACGGAAATTGATAATCAGTCAAAATGTACAACGTGATACGTGTTTATAATTTACTGAGGGAATTTCATTTGAGTAGGTAAACTTTTTATAATAATATAAAAAAAAACACATTTTTAAATATATTATAGTTTTTTTAATGTGGAAAATTGATTAATGACGTGCGCACTACTGACAAATCGCTGCTTAGAAAAAATCACTTAGATATAAATTCATTTCGATTGTGTTATTTATATGGGAATTTTCCTTTTTATAGTACAGGGCAGCGATGTAATTGATTACACGACTATGAAAAGGAAATTTGAGGGAAGTTTTTCTCGTGTTGATATGCTGATATTAATCACACATAAAAGTATACGACATTTATTACAGCTTTCGTATACATTTATTACTTCATTTCTACAGCTATTGTTATCGTAAAAGTTGAAAGAATTTTTTGAAAGTTTTATTGCTCTTAAAACTGTGATATTTTTAATTGAAAAAATAAAATATACGATTCATAGCGTACGATGTAAATAGTGAATTTTCGTTTCGTATTCATGTTTCGCGGTACTAATTTATGATTAACGTCCGAAAGGTAGGAGCGTAAATTAATTATTTAATTGCGTATCGGAAAAAAATCGAAGAAATATTCAGATGGGGCATGAATAGAGGTGGCACTATGCGTTAAATATAAATTAAGCCATTGATTTATAACTGTTCGTCACGCGAAGATGTTCCTATTTTAATGAGATTAATACTGAAAATTGTTCCTCGGAACACTTTTTGAAATATTTCATATAACACAAAAATACACCATTTAATATATTTTTTAATTTTTTTTGTATTTTTTATAATTGATACAAAAATGAATTAAAACTTTCATGAAAAGTGATTTATAAATCGATAATTGCTTCTAAAAATATAAATTAATGAAACGAAAAAAATCTTGGTGATAAAAAAAAAATGTTATATGAATATATTAATCAAACAAATATTCTCTAAAATTGCAGAAGAAAACAAAAATAAGGTCGAAAATTTTTCTCGATGTTTGTTTTATAGCTGTGCTCTAAACTTTTCATCGAAAGTAGCCTCTTAAAACAAGTCGATTTTTCTATATAGATTTTGTATTTTGCGGCCAAAACTTTTCTAACAGGAAGATAAATAGAGAACATAAGACAGATCACCTAGTATACAGAATCGGACTAAATATGTATATTATACACTAAAATTTACTCAAATTAAAAAAGCACAAGTGAATTTTATTCATCTAAAAAAAAAAAAAAAAACTTAAGCCTCACGAATTAAACATCGAAAAAATGTCTCCCGACGAAAAAATCAATTATTCAAATGAGCGACGCGATTTTCCCGCCAAAATCGCGGCCGACAATCGCGCGGCGATAAAGCCGACGAAAAAAATAAATTAACGCGAAAGAGCCGAAAAAAAAAATACAGACATACATACATAGTCAAAAATAAATAAGGGAGTTCGGCACCGACAGGGTTAATTACGGGCTCGGTCGGCGGTCCGGTCGCAGGGGTCGTAAACCATCCCCCGGAACAAAAGACCACTTCGCGGTTCAAAAAATCGGCCATATTTCTTTGTCGGGGACATGCAATGTTCACATATTGATGCAGTTCGCTTTCATAGCTGAAAAGACTGTGTATTTCATAAGTACAAATATTTAATTTTATTTCGAACAGGTGATTTCTACCCAATTTTTTATATACACACCGTGTATTTTAATCGGTCACAAGTGACACAGATAACCCTGAATAGTTAAGTATCATTCACTTTATATAGTGAAGACGAGACTCCTAAGAGTAGAGAAGTGCACACATAGGTGTCACTAAATAGTTCGAATTAATCGAACAGATGAAAGGTGTAGGTGATGTGATCATTTGCGGAGCCGTTTCGTAAAGCGTTAAATTAACACTTTTTTCGAATCAAATGAATCCAAATATTCGAAAGAAACGACCGTGTCTCCATATCAATTAAGAAAAATGACATTTTGACACTCGCCAAGATAGGACTCGAACTCACGCATCCCATTATTCGTGGTAATATTCGTTGATTATGGATAATTAAGTGAAACTGTATTTAAATCGTTTTGAAATGATATTAGTGAATCATATGATAAAATCAATTGTGGCTATGTAATTTAAACAAATTGTTTTAATTAATTTTAAGGATTGAGTTCTCTTGTTGAAAAATATGATTGAATCGATGGTACAATACATAGCGAGTTAGGTTAGGTTTGGTTACATTTAAGGTTATAAAAAAATAATTTAAGTATCATTTTGTTGATTTAATCATTTAGTATATTTTTTTTAACTTTAAATAGACATTTACGGCCATGGATAGGTTAACACTCAAGATATTCGCGAATTTCAAAAAACACTTACGAGGGAAGCCCACCATTCCGCCTTTTAACTGTACCCCAACTCTATGTCAACTTGTTAGTCCGGCCTAGTTGGGTACCAATAAAACTAAGCGAAACTACGGGTGCCACATTTACGTTTTTAGGAAATTCTGCATTAAATCATTATAAAAACTATCGCGAAGGATAGCTTTCCAGGTTCAAATAACACAATCAAATATTAAAAAATAATCAATTTATAAAACATTTTAGGAACCTCAAACAATAGTTTTACTCATCTAGGAATTAATTTGATAAAATTTTCACACTTTTGAAAACATTATCAAAAAATATATTAATTCAGACTTTTATTTATTTTTAAATATTTAAGAATTAATTTATTTCTTAAACTTGAATATTTGAAAAATTTCTTGACATAGTTTTGTATGCAAATTTTTCCAGGGAAACTCGCGCGAAATTATCGGAAAATTCGAGTTTTCTTTGTTTTGTCAGAAAACGACTCTCGTCATCGTTGTGGGGCGTTAACGAGTTTGACTGATTAAGTGTAATTAAATACGCGAATGTTGAAAATGTGTAATTAAATCACTTCGAGTATGTTTACGAAATGCAACACGAAAAGTCTATGTAAATTTGTCCCCGAATACGTTGAACAAGTTATTATTACCTGGTATTAGAGAAGTAACTTAAATTGCCTCAAATTAGTTTTCGTACTAAATAGGAATGCATACCGTATACGCAATTTCGGTATTTAGTCCCTTTATAAACTGTTATCGTATTTTTGACTGTTTAGAGTAATTTTCGATAAAATTGACGTCATAAGTATATACAATTCTTTCATTAAATAAATGAAATTCTTTGATTTTGAATCGATGCCGAAATCCATTTTGAAAGCTTCTTTTTATATAAAATACATACAGTATTTCGACAATAGAAATTCACCGACAATTGTAAAAAGCTCGATCGACTCTTGCCTTCCGGGAGCACTTACGACGATTAACAGTCGACAAAGAGGCGAACAAACCAGAAGACGTTTCTTTTCATTTGTCACACCGTTTCTCGTCATAATACGTCACCGAAATCCTTTGACGAATCGGAAAATAGCGAGAGAACGAGTCTATTGTTCGAAAGCCAAAGGAAGACGAGAATAGATTACTTACGTATGGCTCATTCGTTTCGATGACGTTTTATCTCAAAATTACATTGTGAGTTTCTTAGAATGTCATGAAATAATAGTTCTAATAGAGAGACCTTAGTCATAGATTTTGATGAAACTAGGTGAAAATACGTATTGTATGAATGAATAAGTCATGGTAACTTTTAGAAGTTCTCGAGAAATAAAGAGTCAAAGTTTTTTTATAACTGCATCAGTTATAGTGGGAAAATAAAGTAAACTTTGACCCCGATTTCTTTTGAGGAATAAAAAAATTGCATTTTTTCAGCTCAATATCATTCATATCTACTATTTTGCTTTATTTCTATCAAGATTCGTTAAAATTTATAACTAACCTAAAGTTTCTTTGTTAGAGAAAATTTTGAATTTTAACACAATTTTTCAGAGATAAAAATATAAAGTCTCTGTTTCATAGATTTTTGACAATCCATAGTCGGATGACTGAATGTAACTCAATGTCTAGTCAACTGAAGTACTGAAAATATTGACCCTTAAAATATATTTTCAAACCTTCTTTTATGAAAAATTTTTTTTTCATGAATGACATTTATAACGTCATAGTTTTACACTAATCACGAAACAGTGCCATAAATAAACTAAATTAACAGTTACCCCATTTCAACACTGATCAAATTCGTGGAAAATTCAGCTGCTTTTCGGTCGTATTGTTAAGCTTTCGAACCGGACTTCCTGTCCAGTACAACTAAAGCACAGTGTAGTGGAGTTTGCGGTCCGTTGTTCGTTTTCAACAATTGTTCGACGGTCAAGAATGCATTCGAAAGAGCAAATAATAAATGTCACCCCCATACACGCACGATAATGGAAAATAGTCGCGGAAAAGCGTATTGTGTCGCCGAATAATAGATAAGGCGCTTTCGAACCGAGTCGCTTGTTTTGTTAGTTATGAACTTTTGAATTTTGAGCTTATTTCGAAATGTTTGTTTTTTATTCTATTTGCATGCTTCGAATCGGATTTTATATAGATGCATATATTTTGATGTTTTCTGTTTGTTTTTCGGCGAATATGTGAACTCTGCTTTTGTTCGAAGTTTAACGGGAAATTATTTATCATGATTTTATTCGATGAAAGTTCGAATTTTACTGGAAAATGAATTTCCACAAAACATCTGAAGAGTCATTAGCAATAAAATCTTAATACGATTAATAATTGAAAACAATTTTCATGTTTCTAACAATTTCCAAAATTATACTCTTACCTCTACTTGATATAATTTCAAAATACTTTCCACACAAGAAACGTTGAAAATTAATAAAATCTTAATTGAAAACATTAATAATACACTCGACGAACTTCAGATGAAAACAATCGTAACATAATACTTAGAAAATATCACAATCACTCATAGTACAGTGGTGTACTTAAAATTTTGAAACTGACCTTTTTATACCTATTAAAATATTTGTATTGTTGAAACGTTCAATTTTTTTGAGAATTCTCTCTAAAAATGTTTTTGAAATTATTTTATTTTCAACATTTTTAAAAACATTTAAAATTGAATGTTGTATGTCTGTATTCATGTTCTATATAAACTCCTTAACAATAGTACTTTTCGTAATGAAACTTTCAAGGGTTATTGTTTGCACTACATTTTACATTTCACAATCTGTAAGATTACTTATTTCGACGATTTACAGGCCAAGGGGGGATAACCATAAAAAAAGTAGCAAATATTATGCACGGTCTACACACGTAACATAATTATAATCGATCTTTAGTTCATATACCTAGATTTGAATAACACATGATCACAAAAACTGAATTTATAATTTAAAAATATTTTTGATACGCGATTTGAGACCTCATGAATCTATGATCCAATTAGAACAAAGTAAATGTAATATTTAAAATATTTTGAAGTACTTGCTTAATCTACTTATAAATTTCATATCAATAAAATTCCATTCAAATCAAATGATCAAACATTCCATATTATTTAGCAAATGAGTCAAAACACCGTGCATCACCCAACCACATCTCAGATACACCAACCGATCTCAATTACGAACTCTTGTTTATCCGAAAATTTCAAACTCGAAAGAATCTTAGACGTCGAGCCAAAATAAGGCTATGCGGCAAAGCAAATGACTGAAAAGGCCAAGGGGTAGAAGTGACATTGTGGTGATTTCGAGAAAAGCGCATTCAAAGTTGACCATGCACCTGCATGTATTAAGAGAAGGCCGAGTGATTCGATGATATATCTCGGCGCACATTCCGAATTCGTTCATATCATTTTGCCACCAAATAAATGAGCGTGACACAAAAATGTCACTTGTACCCCTCGGCCTTTTCGATCGTCAAATAGCATCCAACCTCACCCCATAAAAACCACCCTCGGAGCACAAGGGGGTTGAACAATGAACCGCAGACGCCAGGTGGAGGACGACGATGGTGAATCGGCTCCAAGTCGATATCGAAGGTGGGCTGTGTTAAAATAAGTAAGTGGGTGGTTCTGATGGCTGGCTGTGTTAAAATAAGTTAGTGGGTGGGCGAAGGAGGAATGTTGCCACTCGGGAAAGTCGATCGAAATTTAATTATGGGAGGCTCGATAGGAGTTTGTACTTCTCGCGTGGTGCAAGGTTCGCGATGAAACAATTATAAGGTTCAAGTGCTTCTGCTTGTTTTGTCGAGTTGTTTTCGAGAAAAATGTGAGATGTGTTTTTATTTTTATTTTTTTGGAGAGTTTTGTTTTGACTATTGAGGGGTTTGTTGTTGATTTTTGAGTGCTTGTTGAGTAAGATGTTTTTCTTGGTGATATTGTAATAGCATGGTACGAATTATTAGTGTTTGGGACTGTTGTTGAGAGATGCTCGTTTGAACGATTGATAAAATATATTTTCAGAACTCTAATTGCATCAATTAGCTTTGGGTTCGATCAAATTGATTTAAGTAACTGTAGGTTAGCATGTTTTAACTTTTTGTACTCTCTATACTCGGGAATCTATTGTTGCTTAATAGTAACAAAAAAAAGGAAACAATTAACATAGTTTTCCTAATTTACGAACGCATTTCGAATAAGTGCATTACCAGATATTTTCTGGAAATAACGGGAGCAAATATTTTAGTTAATTTTCAATAAATTAAATTTAAAATAAAGTAAAACAACAATTTGACCAAATAAAAACTAACATTTTAATCATCACAATCCGATAATAGTTTATCAATTGGATATGTATAGATATTTATTTTTATATAGAATTCACAGAGAAGATACAATCTGAAGATTGTAATATCTATCTTAAAATTTTCCATTTAACGTAAGACCACTTCCATAAATAATCATCAAAAAATCAAAAACTAAATCGACACAATCAATTGAAAACAATCGACATAAGCTCAACGATAATATCAAAACGACACCTCAAAACTAATCTGATGCTAAAATTAACACATCCAAGCCGAGTCACAGAAGCCGAGTCTAAAAGCGTCTAGATTCTATTTAGTCAGTAATTAGGGGGTTGAACTAGTGTCTGAGTTGAGTAAACACGCGAATCGTCAACCCTTTAAGGGCCGAGGGGGTCGCACACACCCCTGGCGGTCGTTAACAATACGAGACGGTTTAATACACACGTAATTACCGACGAGGGTCGTCTCGGGACCGCGGACCGACCCTCGACATGCCCTGCAAACAACCCCCGTGGAAAATGTTAAGGAACTGATGCTTGTCCCGCGAAAATAGGGGTGGTCTTAATGACGTGACGCTTTATTGCTTTCAACTATTTGTTTGTGTGAAGTTTTTTTTTTTATTTTTTTTATAATATAACTAGCTTCTGTCACCCGGCGTTGCTCGAGACTATTAAGACTTTAAGCCGATTGTAAATTGTAGTATATTATTTCCCGTTCCCGTTCCCGATTCAATATCTGTTCCCGCTACAATTTCGGTGAAAGAATCAGTCATTTTGAGATCTAAAAATATGTCGATCCCGTTGCGTATGTAGTTTTTGCATAACATTCGCTGTGTCAAAGCTTCCCCCCTTGAAATGACAATATTTACGAAAAAAAATGTTTTTTTTTTTAATTCAAAATGTAATGACGCAGAATCCTTTCTAGTTATAAGCACAATAATTCCTGAAAGTTTCACAGCAAACGGATCAGTCGTTTGGGAGTTCAAGTTAATCCTGTTGCCTTTGTTGACTTTGTTTGTTATATCTAAGGGTCCCCCTTGCAATGTCAAAATTTACGAAACATTTTTTTTCTCAAAATCAAAATTTTATGATCTCTAAACCTTCTCCTACATGCAGAGAATAATCCCTGGAAGTTTCACGGCAAACGGATTAGCCGTTTCGGAGTCTATAGGTAACATACATACATACATATGTATGTACATATGTACATACATACATACATACATACATTCGCTTTTATATATATATAGACTAGCTTCTGTGTACCGAAATTTGCTCAAGACGACTGAAAAGGCTAAGGGGTATATGTGATTTCGAGAAAAGCGCGTTCAAAGTTGACCGTGTGCCTACATGTTTTAGGAGGAGGTCGACTAATTTGATGATATGTTGAGGCCTACGTTCTGAATTCGTTTATATCCTTTTGGCACCAAATAAATGAGCATATATACGTATACGTAAATCAATTTCAGAAAAAATGTCACTTGTACTTCTTGACTTTTTCGGTCGTCTTTTGGACTTTATGTTAGTGTGAACTGTTGTATAGAATTTTTCATCTCCGTTTTCGAAGTAAGTCTTGTTTCGTAAGTATGAAAAGATCACTCATAAAACTATCGAATGATAGAAATATCAGTATTTATAAAATGTAAAATGTATTTTGTGAAATTAAATGTTGCAGAAATCTTTAAAGTCAATAACTCTAGTAAGTTTCACATCCGAAGGATTAGCCGTTAAGGAGTCTATAAACGACATATGTCCATTTATTTTTATTTATATAGATATCTATATGTAGAAATATGTGAAGGAATGAATTTGACTCGATAGCTAACCAATGCTTTATAAATATTTTGTGTATACCAAGTCGGGCTTCAGTGTCCCCGAGATTTACAAATCCCAAATGTTTTTTATTTTGTCAAAATACATATAATCAATTGTCATAGTTATATTGTGTAAAATTATTTTTATCTGGATATTAATTTATGAAACTAATTATATATTTCGTTTGTTCGCAGGATGCGCAGATTAAGTGTTGCTGAAGTGTAACGCGTTTGATCTTATTCAAAATGAATTATGAATTCAAATCAGACTATAACGCTAAGTACTTTTAAGTTAAAGCATATTAATAAATCAATATGATAACATCGAAAAGGCAGATGTTTCCATCTAGGAAAATGTTCTGGTGCAACAGGGGCGCGTGGTGTCTTTTGGTGCTAACAATCATAACTTTTCTTATAGAAGGTATTTTTCATATTTTATATTTAGAATACATTTTGCAATGTTATTAAGTTAATATTCATATTATTATTTTTTTATTATTTAGATATCGCTGGAAGTTGGGAAGAATGGTGGACATACGACGGAATATCAGGTACAAATAGAAACATTTCAAATTTTTAAAATCTCCAAACAAAATAATCACAATATACACACCGTCCGATAAATTCTAACGACTCAAGATTAATCCGACTGGCATATTCGGAGAATATGGAGTAGAATCGAACCATCCCATCTGGGACGGTTCTCTATCGCTCAATTAACGAAACCATAATCTTTGATTAACGATCCGAAGAAAACCGAATCGTGCCCCCTTCGTCGCCATAAAATCGGTTATTATGCCGGACTTTATGGTTTTAATGCGGCACTTGCGCCATATCAAAATGGCGCGATAAAACCCATGAAGAAATACATATCCATATTTATTACTACGTGTATGTACGCGATCGCGAATAAAGTAATGATGATACAAAACATGACGGTTTCTTCAGGGTTGTAAATTTTTTAATTTATTCCCAAGAATACAATAATATTTTTATTGATTAAATATGGCCGATTAATGTTAACTTCGAGTCTAATTTAGTATGCAGTTTAGATCAACAATGATAAAAATACAAATACATTCACCACGAAGTTTAACTTAATGTAACCAAAAACTAAAAATAAACCATTTTAGCTCATCGAATGTCATATCAATGGCATTTTGCACAAGCACTTGAATAGCACAAATGTAAAAATTATCATATTAGAACACAAACACATTAAAAGCAACCCTTACATAAAACCTACACAATAAAGCACCCCGATAAGACATGAGTACACACTCATAAAACACTTTTATCGATTCAGGTCCAGGATTTTGGGGTTTGATAAATCCTCAATGGAATATGTGCAACAAAGGCCGAAGACAGAGTCCCATAAATGTGGAGCCGGAAAAGTTGCTATTCGATCCTGGCTTGAGGAATCTCCATTTCGACAAGCACAAGGTGAAAATTGGCAAATTATATTATATATTATATTGTATTGCACTCACATTAACATTTCTGACGAGTCCATTGTGAAATTCACACTCGAAGTCTGCATTTTGCTGCGAAACGGTAGCCGTCATGTCCCGAAGGACTTTTGCTAGTATTGCAACACCTGATCCTGTTTCGGTTCAGTTCAGGTCGAAAATTATTAAAATCTAGTATTATGTCGAAATTGAGTATATGTGAAGTTTCGAATTATGTATCTATATCTCGGAAAGTAGCTTATATGAGGAGCAAAGAAGCTGTGGAGTATTAGTGATGAATTTTAATCACTCGGGTTCAGTGTAGAAATAATCTTGTAATATGCTCATTCGTTTGATTCAAAAATTATGTATTAAGTTTTAAAATCCAAATTAACATATAAGTATAATTAGATTATTCAACATATTTTCAATATTTATTCAAATACAATAGATGTTTAACACTGAATGTGAATTTCTCGAAATTTGTCTATGTGTACTTATATCGACAATTTTTACATCGATGGCTTACAATTTTATATTTAAAAATAATTTTCATCATTTGAATCCATATAATTTATAGTTTTTCAAGTGATTTCATATTATTTTAAATAAAATATAATAATTCTATGCAGGTCAGTGGGACTCTTCACAACACCGGTCAATCGCTGATCTTCAGAGTTGACAAAGATTCAAAGCAACACGTCAACATTTCTGGAGGTCCTTTGGCGTATCGGTATCAGTTCGAAGAGATTTACATTCATTATGGAATGGAGAATCATCGAGGATCTGAACATCATATACAAGGATATTCGTTTCCAGGAGAGGTGAGTTCAATTTTTTTTCCATATTACACAAGTGAACGGTTAGTACCGACCTTAAGACAATTTATTATTAATTTTTTTTTCAAATATTTATTCTATATATATCTGAAATTCAATTGAAACTTCCACAATAGACATTTCGCTGAAAAAAATCAGTGAAAAAAATAAATTCGAACGCGACAAGGTCGAAACGCACCCCGTATCGATTTTGTATGGAAAAACATCCCCGGCTGGGGTCGAATAAATTTCGTTCGCTATCTGACCGACGATATTGTCACGATAGTCGACGGAGACATTAACCCTTACAAAAGGGAAGGTGAATAATAAAATGCGTTTTATACACGTACATAATATAATATAATACAGGGTGCGCAATTTTACACTTATTTTCTGCCCGGTGCGTCGTTGGTGCGGAAACTCGCGTGTAAAACTTAACGAACGGTCGTAAATGCGCATCGAAACGGGTTAAATTGTATCGTAATCGTGTTAATCAGCGATTTCGGTTTACGTCCGATGGGTTTGTGATATGTTTTCGGTCGTTAAATTGGGTTTTGATTGGGTTTCGTATGAAAAATGCGGTCGCGATTGATTGTGCGGCGTTCGCGTCGAGGTTTTATCATTTTGATTGAACGATCGAATTGTTTGCTATGTGTGTTTTGATGTCGTAATGAAATTAAATGATTAATTAATCGATGTGTACTTGGTGGATTCGATGATGGAATCGTTGGAAAGAGCGGTCACTTTGAAAAGTGTTTGAATATATCATAAGTTGTTCCGTTTTTGTTTCATGATGTTAAAATTTAATATTTTACTGATTGTTAGTATCTTGAGAAATATAAAAAGCCGACTATATTAATAAAAATAAAGAAATTGATCACTTCTATAGTTAAAATTAATTAATAAGGTCCGATCAATATTCACATTAGATGATCAGTTCATTATTGAACTGTATTACATGTGGGTAGTATAACTTCAATTATTACATTGGTGCGAGTCCTAAAATTGTAAAAAAAAAATATTTTAATCATTTTTTTTTGTTTCACATAATTATAAACTTTAATAATACATTTTAAGTTTTTGAATTTGAAAATCGAAAAAAATTGCTTCGGTGTGTTGTTTTGTATTTTGAACTGCGCACCTAACGCAGTTGAATGCATAAAATTAAATATCTCGATACAAAAAAAAAATAGTATTTGCATTAATATTACAATAAAGACTCAAACATTATTATTTCATATCACAAGACCCTCTTTAGTTATGAAAACAAACAAATTATAACATTTAAAAGCTCTTCAGCCATAAAACGACCACTACGAATTTCCAAAACGCCCCCATCTCGCACGAATCGACTTCAATTAAAACCAAAAACTAGCAAACCACCGAACACAAACCTAAAACCATACATACAACATACAACCAACAAAAACCGAGACGAATCGACCGAAAACCGAAGTCGCCTTATTTTCGAATCAATGGCCGCAATCAATGCACCCGACCACCATAATTCCAGATTCGCCGAAAGTGCTTTAATCAAAGTTCAACTGCAAATGGCCCTAAGGGGGTCTTTCAGGGCTTCGACCATGGGGTTTTGGACAAGGGGGTTTTGGCCAAGGGGGTTTTGGTCATGAGGGTTTTGGTCAAGGGGTGGGTTTTGGTCATGGGGTGGTTTTGACCCCGTAATGAGAGATCGCTAATAGACTCGCGCGCCAATTAATCTGATTGAATCCTGCGAACGGACGTTGAAAGCATCAGAAGTTCGCTTTTGTGGTGTGTCGGTTGGGTTAGTTGGGTTATATGAGTCTTTCAACGTATAAAGTGATTAAATCCTCTTTTCGAAAAAAAAAATGATTTAATTGTCAGAGAATTTTGAATTGCATTTGAGGTTGTTGAGGTGATAAATTGTGTTGTTTGAAAAAAAGTAGATTTAATTGTCAAAGTATTTGGTATAGTCATATTTTTTTGTGTATGAAATTAGTTGTTTAGTGTGTTAAGTGATTAAATTTACTATTTGAAAAAAGTTGATTTAACTGTCAAAGCGTTTGGTATAGTTATATTTTTTATGTGTGAAATGAGGCGTTTAGATACAAATTTTAGAGATTAACTTTATTGAGCGATATTTCGACACAACGTGTAAAGTATTATTGATACGTTTTTCAAAATTTTCTCATTTATTTTTTTCTAAATTATAAATTTACAACTTTTGTTTATAATGAGCTACGGATGTGGTCAATTCAAATTAATGTGCAGAATTAATTAGAATAGTTTTGGTTTTTCTCGATATTTTGTTTAGTGCAGTTAATCACGTTACACACTGAACGGCTGATGAGAGTCCATCGGTTAATGAATCGAACGTCAGTTCCGATCGATTTTCGTTGTGATTTGATGGATTCGATTGCGTTAGAATTTCGGATACTTGTGCACTAACTCACTAGCACGATATGAGATGGGTTAGATTAAGTTGGGCTAGAATTTTTGTTGCCTTTACGCGAATCATGAAAATCTCAGATTTGAAAACCAACAATTACCTAACAGCATCGATATATTGAATCCACTACATAGTCCGGGTCCACTATATGTATAGTTTTTTTTTATTTTGCAATTTGATCTAGAAATAGTAACACGTTGGGAGATGAGTTTTTATCCCTATTTCCCACCCCTAAATATATCAAATTGAAAATTTTCCGGATATGTATAAAAAATATCATATATAGAAGAAAAATGTCAAAGACAATATCATTTTCGACAAACTCGAAAAAAACCGCTATAACATCTCGTTTTACTGAAAACGACGTCGCCAACCATCCAAACCGGAGCCTTAGACGTACCGGGCTTTAACGAAAGATTACATCTCACCCACATTTACCAGTTAACAGTACAATTTCCTAGGCGGGGTACGTTCCGTCGTTAAACCGCGGAATAAGCGCAGCCTCCGAGCTTTCGCCGGATATTACGTTAAAAATGCACCGCTACTTGGAGACAACCGTGTCCTTTGAAGACGTACAGCGTCTTCATTTTGTATACGATATGCAAGTGTATATAATACGAGGACCGTAAAAGATAAGGGGTGTAAGCGACGAGGTAAAAAAAGCGAAAAATTTCCTTCCATAGATGTATTTCAATGATGATTTTTTCAAGGTTTTCGATGTAAACAGTTTTAGTATATGTATTGATACACATCATCTATCATTTAATAACTTTTCAATAATTATTTAATATAAATAATCGACATTGAACATAGAATTTTCCAGAGAGCACTTGTATCCATCGACTTTTAGAATACTCTTATATTGTGAACGTATTCGATGTAAATGCTTAGATAGAGGCGCGGAAAATGCTCGAGATCGACTCTTGGTGATGTATGAGTTTTCCATTAAGGAAAATCCTTCGTATGAAATCAAAGGGAAGTGCATTCGGTTCGAAGTGATAAACACGGATTCGTGTATCGACGTATCGATACCGTAAAGCAAGAGTGAGTTCTCAAGTTCGAACTTCGTCATAGTTTATTTATGATCAGAAAGACTAACGCCGATTTACAGTGTCAATACGTTTTTGTAAATTTTAGTATTAAAAAATATTTTACGCGAATTTAATTAATTAAGCTGGAGATTAGTTCAGTTGAAGATAGCGTAGGTACGTTATGAATTTATCACGTGCGAGATGTGCTCGCACATATTACGTTCGCTAATACTGAATGCACTTTGTGTATTTGAATTTCATACATGAATGCGTACATATGTTCTTAAACTGTGTGTAAGTTTATTTTAACAAATATGTAATTTTTCAAATATACAAAAAAATACTCAATTATCAAAAACAAAACGTGTCATCCAACTTTTAAACTCGTCAATAGAAATTGATTATATCGAATCTCTATCGATTACATTCAATTGAATTAGAGTTAAAATTATAAAATAAAACAAATATTTATATGCATATGTAAAGCCAATACTAACACTTAAGTGTTACCATATCTAAATGAGTCTGGTGCACTTCCATATCCTGCACATACTCAGAAATCGCACTAATACATATTGTACCCACTTATATCGTACAACGAATGCACATAACACTTGCACCACTGTGAACCAGTGCTGTATAGAGGAATTTCGACAGTTATATGAATTAAATACATTTTTTGATCCATGAAATTAACATTTTAATAATGAATATGACTTCATATTCGAGTTATTTAAAGCTAAACGGAGAACTTCACTGTTTGAAAAAAATATATTTCAATGTCAAAACACTTGATATAGTCATGAATTTTCATATGTGTAATAACGTTCTTGAACAATAATGATAAATATTGAAAGTTGTTTTACCATCACATAGTAAAATTTATTTCAGAAGCTAATGTAACTAGCCTCATCAGTAATTCATTATAAATGAAATTTGTATGTTTCGGATTATTAGAATAATAAAGAAAAATTTGAAGAACACATACAAGTTTCATAATTTTCTTTAATTCTTGTATTGTGAAGTTCTTTGCGTTTAGCTTTGAACAACTCATATAAGATTATCTAATCATGACTCGATTTCTGCTATTTTACTCAATAGATTGAGGTAGTTGATTTCGTTTCTATAGTAAATATTATATTTTAGGAAAAATAAAATTGTGATTAATTTATTACGGCACTGGTTACGTTCATACGTTTCGTAGGTGCCCAGTTACAGCGTTATCACATAAAGCCTGCACTATTAGCGGGAACATCGCACACGTTTCTGGGGATAAAATTTGAATTTGTGTAACTCGTTATGAATTTCACGGAATTTCAGTTCGGTATGCACCGGAGAATTTTCAAGCGAAATTGTATTCTGAAAAAAAACCCACCATAAATTTTTCACTACGTAGATTAAATTCGAAAAATCTTAAAATTGAAAAATGTATTTTATTAAGCATACTCGAAGAGTTTTCACTCGATTGATTACAGTGCACCGTGGAAAATCCTTTGAGCGCGAGTTTTCCGCATCCAATCTTCGAACGGGTTTCGAATTTCCTACACGCTATTCTATGATAGACTCGAATAATATCTAAACTCTGAGAACATCCGAACAACCGGATCGACATGCAAAATAACAGAGAAAAACGTAATTTAATATCCAACCGAGTTTACGTACATGAACCTACGCAAGCTCGTGTGTTTATAACGTTTATATTCAGACTTGTTGTTGGATGATACGCGTTAATTGTGTTATAATTGTATGTGCACGATTTATGTATTCAATGCATTTTTTTTAATCAAGAAAAAATATTATCAGTCATTGTTGAGATGAATTAACCAAATGATAATAAATGTATTATATTATACAACCGTATTATCATTCAAATTAAAACGATTCAATTAAGGGTCAGAGAATTTGAATGGGAGGTCAATAAACTATACATGTTACTAAAATCAAACGACTTTGAGTGACTCTGTTAAACTGGAAATCACATTTATATTTACAAACATACATATCTAGGTTCAAATCTGACAACAATACTTGGCAAGAATGGATTTTTCTTAATTGAAAATTGTTCACTTGATTGCCTCTTCTCGATTTGAACTATTTGATGCAAGATTTTTTTTGTAATACTTTATTTAATGATTTCTGGAAAATCAGATAATGTCACTTGAGATCGATAATATTTGACATATTGTCACATAATTTTGTAGGTCGATAAATCTGTGACACCTTTAACGAAAGAAAGGTAGGTTTAGGGATTAACTACTATTAACTGATAGAACCTTTGCTAACGAAAATCACTAAAAATTAAAAATCGATATCACATTCTGATTATAAACCAATTACTAAAAAAAGGATTTTTGATATTTGTCTATCGTCAAAATTCAAACTTTTCATAATAAAAATAACACTAATCTCGACATAATATATAGAAAAAAACGAAGGCTTTTAATTTTTACTTCAAATAAAACCTTTTTCAATTCAAAAGCATGATATAGAAGATCAACTAGATAGTATGTATGTATATGGAAAGCTAGTATTTAGCATTTTTGAGGTAGTATAAAGAATCGCACTGCATTACGAACTGTCTGCAACAAATTCGGATTTTCGACTGGAGTTTTCCCCATTTTCGGGGAAAATCCGTTTCGTCACGCAGGGCCGGATCATCAATTATATTTCGGACACGTCTCGGGCGTCGAGCTTTTCCCGCCCGATGGAAAAACATTTTCCCTCTTTTGAGGAGGAGACAACATCGGCTTTTTGTTCGCGTCTCGGAAAACTTATAATTAACCAAGTTGTACTGGGCGCGGATAGACGTCGGTCTTTCTTCTACCTGAGAGGCTTCGCCGTTGGCGTTTACCTCGTTAAAGTCGAATATATCTTGTGCATCGAGCTTATATAACGTGCAGATTATAACATTCATTTTATAATGACGTGTAGATTAACGTTTACGAATAATCAAGTCGTTTAATGGCGACGCATGCTTGGTTAGAACGAAATTGTTGATTTTATACATGGAGTCTATTAGTTAAGAGATATGAGTGCAAATGATAAAATTTTTAGAAAGTCATATTCTTAGTTGAATTATCATAGAAATATTGAGAAATTTGACAAATAATCAATCCGTTTGATATCGATACATTCTTGGTTTGAATCTATATTATAAAATACGCTAACGATGCTCGAAATTTTCAGCCACAGCCGTGCCTCGAACCTGTGCGTTCAGTTTATTGGGCCACTGCCTTACGCTCCGAGCTACAAGTCGTAATTACGAAACTGCAACTTTTAACGTATATATGAGATATTTTTTTCGTTATTTTTTTATTTCACAAATAGATGGCAATAAACACATCCGTGGCAATACGAAATTTGATTAATTCCGAACAATTTTGATACATTTGCGCCTACTGCTAGTGAAATTATAACTTTCATTCGAGGAACATAGAAGTTAAGGGGTATGAGTGCAGATGATACATTTTTGAGAAATTCATATTCAAATTTGAATTACATAGAAATATTGATAAGTTTCTAATTGATCTGATGATGTATGTATGTTATTATAATATAAATTCTGATTTTTTTTTAAGTAACACATGACTGGTTTGAATAAAGTTATAGATTAGTGTCAATATATTTAATATATTGCACTATTTATATATCATACTATATAATAGCGCTATTCTGTGTGTCTATGCGTGTATCTGTGTGTGTGTGTGTGTCCATGTAAAGCTCCAATATTGCTTTAATATATTCAACGGGTTGATAGCGAGTTTATTATATAATCTAACTATATAATAGCACTATTCTGTGTGTGTGTATATATGTCCATGTAACGCTCCAAAACTGCGTTAATATATTCAACGAGTCGATTGCGAGTTTATTAAATAACATTGTATAATCCAACAGTACAAAAAAGGTGCGACAGTCCGAAACAAAATCGTCCGAAAATACGTCCATATTATAAGCCCTAAACGCTTTTATGGGATCGTTCTCGTGCATGAAACACGAACTCGAGTATCCAGCGTTGTCAATAGTTAATTTTTGACCCTTCTGCAATCCGCGGGGGGTCGTCGAAACGGTCGTCGAACGAGCCGAAGGCGAGGATGGCTCGTCTCTGCACTCCCATGGGACGCAGACGAGGATCATTCAATTACATTACACGGTCCACGGCTGTATTTTCGTCTTATTTTCGACGTAAATAAGAAAAATTCAATTATTTTCATTTGCCGAGGGAGCGAGTCGATGTTGACGTTTCTCTGTTTCTGACTAACGCTCGGATTTGATCGCGAGCGGTTTGATTCGCTGTGCTGTGAGAAATCTATACAAATGAAAAAAAAATACTGTTGTGAAATTCAAATCAGAATTAAATTTGTTTCTTACTCATTTGTTTATAAATACAATAAAAAAAATACAATCGAACAAAAGTCGATTAAATATCTAGCCACGTCGAGTCACAGTTGCTAATGTTATAAATAAACTTTGATTTAAATATTATACAAAATTCTTATAAAAAATCGTAAAATTAACAATCTATTCAATCAAAATCTTATTAATAATAATAATCAACACACATTTGCAAATTTTACAATGTCAAATGTTTCTATTTGTGACCCTTAATTATTAAAAATCTGCACAGCTCGTCTAAAATTTCAAGCTCTGCACCCGATTTAAAACTCGCAAATCTAAAATCTATCTCAATATTCACTAGGAAACGGATATTCCTACAGATACGTTGATAATATTATATATGCATCTTCATAGAATATGCATCGAATCAATCCAGCGCAACGTCGTCGAGCATATCCGATAAATTACGCACGCGTTCCTTCCTCAGCCAATACGCGGTATATAACTTGGTTCAGATGGTACTACAATATTATATTACGGTATGTTCTGGTGCTTTATTTCCTCTGGAAGTCTTCTTGGCGGTTGAACAGACCGTCTACTTTGTCCACCAGTGGAAAAATCTACTCAAATATGAACAGTATTTTGTGTATGACGGAGCGAAAGTCGATCCTCTTGAGTGAATTTTCGATGTTATATAATAATATACATTGTTTAAGGCATTTAGAATTTTTTTTTTGAAATCTATAGAAGTAATAGTTTTATAATTAAGAAGAATTATTTGAATTTGTTAAAAAAAAATGTATTTCAAAAGTAAGTTACGTATCGAAAATATTCAGTAGCTTGGCGATAATACGAATAGAGACAATTTTCGCATTTACAAATTTTGAAAAAAGATGACTTTGGACCAATATTCTCATATAAATAAAATGTTAAAATTAAAAATTATTTTCAATTTGCATTATTTTATCACTCATATCTGGGACTGTAATATACATGAGAATGCTTTTCATTTCTATAATCACTAGAATAGATTAAAATCATTTCCTTTCTCACTCTAGATAAAAGTACACACTAGAATAGTTTCTAATCAGACAAAATAAAATCGCTCATCCACATAATCTATTTCTGTTTGCAGCTATATAACTTTTTACAGATTATCAATTCCCTTATAGCTTCAACTAACAAACAATAAAATAAAATCGCTCATCCACATAATCTATTTCTGCTCGCAGCTTTATAACATTTTACAGATTCTCAATCCACTCATAGTTTCAACTTACGAACAATCCAATCAAATCTGCACACACTACTCCAGCGCAAAATTCAAATCAGACAAAATCCCATACCAGAATAGAGACTCATCGGCCGAATTCAAAACTCGACTCGTTTCCCGCGGATTTTCCAAAGTGGCCGGGTCGAGACTCGATCGGTCGAGTCATAAATAATTCAACGGGCGTCGGTAAACTGAGAGATCGGTAAACTGGGAGACCGGTAAACCGAGAGAGCCGGTCCGGACCCGGACTCCCTAATACCGAGACTCGATCGGTTCCCGGACCGGAGTTGCGGAGAGGGGAAGAGGGGGAAAAAGGAAAAAGGGGGGGGGAAGGGGAAAAAAGGGGAAAAAGGGGGAAAAAGGGGGGAAAGGGAGGCGTTTTTGAAAAACTGACTTTTAGTGAAAATCGTTTCGGCGAAAAGTTTAGACGAGTTTTTCCAGCTGAGGCCGCTGGGGTGTTTCTTTAGGTGCGTTCGATTTTGTTTCTCGGTATATGCAGTACTATGTATGCGATAGATTTTTTTTTTCATTTAAGGAAAAGTGTCTTTGTGAAGTTAATTTTGATTTTTTTAGGAATTAAATTGTGTTAAATTAGGAAAAAATTTGGAATAAGTAAATCTGAAATGTATTTTTTTGTGGTCGAATACAATTTTGATAGTTATAATGTGAAATGTTTTCAGATAAAAATATCGATTTAATATAAGTAAAAAGTATGAATTCAATATTTTATAGTGATAGCTAGGTATCATTTAATTCATTAAAAATCATTAATGAAACCATAAAAATAATTGTGCATATAATATAATTTTTAAAATATAGAATAATTCTCCTTTTGGTTCTTAATTTAATAGTAGATAGATTCGAAGATAATTTCTTGCAAACCAAATTTATATTCAAATTAATTCATTCCAAAGATTAATTTGTTATAACGATTGTATATTAATTTCACTAGTTGTCACTTTTAACTAATCAAGTTTTATCATTTACTCGATTACAATAGAATCTTTTGAAACCCATTCCATCGTTGAAATCATTTAAAGCGTTTAGATTGAAGTAAATTACTGAACTATTGCTAAATATAAAAATGTTTTTTTAAAGAAATGTAGTTAAACATGTCGTCTGTGTATTTTTGTATCTTTTTTTTCTATACAGAAGAGTGGTTTTAAAGTCGGAAAACGTTGAAGTTCCGGGCGCGAAATGCGAATGGTAATGTAAGCAATATCTCTTTTCCCTTGGGTGGAACGCCTTGCGAAACACTTTGCGCGACTCCTTTGACCTGTTCGGTTTATTTTTTTTATTTCCTTTCCTTTCTTGATTTTTATATTTTTGTTTCTGGGATTTGTGTGTGTGATCGCATTAGAAATTCTATTGTGTGTTTTACGGCTCGGAAAAAAGTTCATAAAATTCACACAGCGAAAAATATCCAACGAGAGTGAAGCTTTTTACGTTTCATCAAACATTAAATAATCCAATTCGAAATTAAAAATATATGTTTATTTTCATAAAAAAATCTTAATTATATTTTAATGAAAATGCACATTTGATATTAACCCATTTTTTTACGTTGTCATAAATTATTTCGGATAATTCGCGCTAGTTCTCCAAGCATGCGAATTTTTTCGCATCATAAATTAAATGTAAAAATGTTTGTACAGGGGGCTGCATATTATGGAGACAAATTAACATATCGCCTTCGGCCTACAAGCCATTAAATTATTCATGAATATCTTCCAACAACAGACGATTCACAGTAGCCAAAATGAAAAAAATCGGGTCTGGTTTGCATAAGATTGCTCTTGAATTTTTAACCGAAAACATTTAGCTGAACGAGTAGGGAAGGCATTGCTAATCTGTTATAATTGAAAAAATAATATTTTTCATTTTTTCCTATTATTATATTAACTAAAAAACATTTTGATATGTAAAAAGCTTCAAAAGTTAGCGCAGGATAAATTGATGAATTAAGTACGGATATTTATTGAGACATATCTTATGAGATTTTTTTTCTGTTTGAATACAATTAATTCAACGAAATATTTATAAAATCATAACATAAGCAAAAATATCTGTAAAAAACTTGTAAGTAACCCTAACCGAACGCAATGTAAATTTATTATAACGAAGCCTGTTAAAAAGGATTCGAAAGAAAACTGCAATGTTTTTACGCTATTCATAAGAACGAAACTTCGATTGTTTTTTCGCAAATAATTACAAAAATAACCGAAGAGAGGAATCTTTGAATATTATACGAAAACTCGCATCGGTCTTATTTCCATTTTTAATGGGTAAGCGAATCGTTCGAGATCATAAGACAAGGGGTCGTTACTTTCGTCCGCAACGTTGCTTGTTCGGAAAAACTGATTGGAAAAAAAAGTGCAGAAACCGATACAAATAAGTAACGTAAGAACGACGTTGAAATATTCAACAGCAATCCGATGAAAGATTCGAAACGTTCGTGTGTTTTTTGTGATCTACGAGTCGAATGCAAAACAGCGAATTTTCTTAAGCGTGTATCGTAAAATCGCATAATTTTTACTTCGGGCGTGTCGTAAAATGTAAAAAGCCTTCGTCGAATGAATATTTTTATAATATAGTAAAAATTTCGAAGTTCATGATCTCATATATTTGTAGCGTATGTTTCAAAAGTTAATATTAGTTTGCTATTTTTTTTAATCAAATTTGATATTTGATTGTATCGTTAATTGTGCTAATTGTAAGTAAAATAACAATTATTGAAGTAATGTTCATTTCTTTTTGATTCTTTTGATTTTGTTAGATATACTTTGTAATGTAACTTTACTTACGCTTAATTTCTGTCTTATTTCATAGAATGTTTCCACTATTTTTTTTTTCAATTTAATTCGATTCAATTCAATCAAAATATAAATAAGTAAATCTTTCTAATGCCACTTCGAGAACAACCTGTGGTATTAATACACGCCAGATAAGAGATACGAACGTCTAAATTTTTGATTCGCACATCATAAAGATACGCAATGAAACTCGTATATTGAAAATTTTATAGATTTTTTCCCTCCTAATGTAAATTCGAGATAAGACGCAAAAAATGCGCATAACCCAAACCAACCATCGAAAATTTTACACTCCTTAACCGTAATGGATATGCCATTTTGCGATACGACATTTTTCACAAAGAATCGAAGAAAAACCACGAAACCATGAAAAGGAGGATATGTAATAACGGACCCTTCCATTCAACATATTTGAAATATAAATCAATAGATAGATTTAAACAATTTCATGATTTTTTACTGTAACGACATTCACCGTAGTTTTTAATAGAAAATAGATATCAAATCATTCCATTTTCATACTAATTTTCTTTCACGAGCGAGCGAATTCTATGGATGCAAACTTTTTTTTAACACGAACTACATCAATTTCGGAGTTTTACGTGATTATAGCAATATGTTTAGATTATAGTGAATTAATTATTATCAAATTCAAATGACGAATGAAAAGACCGAGGGTTACAAGTGACTTCGCGGTGATTTCGAAAAAAGCGCGTTCAAAGTTGACCATGTTCCTACATGTATAGGAGGAGGTCGATTGATTTGATGATATATCTTGGCATACGTTTCGAATTCGTTTATATCCTTTAGCCACCAAATAAATGAGCGTGCATAGAAGAAATTCCTGTACATAACTTAATTTCAGCAAAAATGTCACATGTGATCCTTGCCCTTTTCGATCGTCAAATGTGTTGAAAGGAGAGTTTACTCGGCATAGAAAGCTGCGCATTGTCATTTTAGAGAAATAAGCGAAGCTAGAATCGCACTTTCTTCGAGTAGATATATTCCGTGTCGAACAGATTGTCAACGGCTTCTGTCAATAAATAATACATCATCGATAGTGACAAGTCCAATCAAGGGTGACCAGTTCCATTATCCTGTCGGCGAGCTATTGAGCGTGACATGACGCGTCTAGGACACTAGATGGATGATGTGTGCTCTGCTCTAGGGGAGACTGGAATAGTTTCGTGATTCGATATATCATTTAATTTTAGTTGAACAGTTTCCATATTTTTTTTATTTCTATCCAATTATCATTAATTAATATCACTCTCTATATAGTGAAGAGAATTATCCCTAAGGCAAGACTCCGAAGAGTAAGTTAGTTCACCTAGGTGTCACTAAATGATTCGAATTTAATCGAAACATATGAAAGGTATAGGTGATGATAATTTGCGGAGCCGTTTTGTAAAGCAGTAAATTTACACTTTTTTCGAATCAAATGCAAAAGAATACAAACATTTGAAAGAAACGACCGAATCTCCATATCAATTTATTAATTAAGAAAAACGATATGTGACTCTCGCCAAGATAGAACTCGAACTTATGCACCTTAAGTATACTGAATCGACACGGCATTCATAAACGCTTATTACTACTGCACTATTTAATATATCTAAATGAATCATTAAGAATGTCTCATTTCATTATTTGTATAATTTTGTTACAGATTCAATTGTATGGATTTAATAAAGAACTTTATCATAATATGTCTGAAGCGCAACACAAATCGCAAGGAATCGTCGGAATATCATTAATGGTTCAGGTAATTATCTATATTTTTATACAAAACAATTAATTTTTATTAATTAACAGTCCATTTCATTAATTAATCATTGAATAAAAAAAAATAACGAATGAAAAATTTCCAGATCGGAGACACGCTGAACCCCGAGCTGAGGATCATCACGAGCACATTCCACAAAGTCCTCTACAGAGGTGAGTCGAATCGAAACGCTGAAAAGCCGAAAATAAAAAGAACAACATCAAAAAGATAAATAAACGAAAAATCACAAAGAGCAACGTCAACAGAGTCGGGGAGGGAAAAAAATAAGAGGAAAATAACGCTCCGGGTCGTTTAGCCGAAACGCAATTATGCCGTTCTTTATAATATCGCATTATAGCGCAAAAGAAATTACGAGAGCGAGTTTGAAAAGTCATCAAAGAAAATTTCAGGTTAATTCCGAAGCGTTTTTCCGGCGCAACAAAGTGTGTTTCGCGACGGAACATTCCTCTGCAGCTCGAAGTAATTAAAAGTTCAGCTCGAAAAAACCTCTGCCTCTCTTTCTCTAGGCCAATGGTTATCAAACTAAGAGCTATTATCAGAACAGAGAAGTTTTTAGATCTGTTATGGTTCCTAAATTGGGTTAGAAATGATAGATATTCTGAAAAACTTAGAATTTCTAACCTATTAATCCAGAACTCTCATTATTTCTTATCCAGTTCTGAGCCAATATCTATTCAATTCTAAAACAGAACCTATAAAAATTCTAACCTTTTACAAAGCAATATCATTTCTAAATATTTCATAACTTTTCCACTATACACAATATGGTATAATTACATTTTTACTACATTCATATTCTATTGTAAATTATCTTAAATAATTTTAATTTTTAAACGATTTTTTTTAACTGGTTGTACTTTTATTCAAGTACAAGCATTTTATTTACCTTTGTAACTCATATAATATAATATAATAATATTTTAGATATCTATAAAAGATTCATATACTATTACGTTTGAAAAACGCTGCTTTTGTTCATTCGAATTTTCTTTTCAACTATAGTTTATTTTCATTTCTACGATCATTGAAAAACTTGAGTGCAACTTTGCTCAATAAATAATGCACGTAAGCGTTTTACGCTTCGAGCGTTACAATGAACTTGTAGATTTTTAATATGGAACATTTCACCGGTTCGTTTAATAATATTTATAATATATAAGTATAGAATAGATTTAGGATTAAATTTATTGAAATGCATAATCGCATTCGTTAGTCGAACGCGAGCTTTTTTTCCGTTCCAAGGATATTTGCTTAATGAAGAAAATCCGATTTTCCATTTCAGTACATTCATTTGTGTTGTGCGATTTATTTTAGCTTCGAGTGGCCTTTCTTTTCTCGTTGAAATAAAGAAATACATTTACGTCACGAATCATTATTATTTTTTTATCCAAGATCAATTAATACGATTATACGAGTTGAAGCTTTATACATTGCGGAATTTATCGAAGTATGAATAATGAACGTATTAAACTTCATAGAGGAAAGTTTTAATCAGAAAACTAATCCATTATTCACCACATATTGCATTTTATCGGGTCAAAATAGAATGAAATTAAATCTTGTTTAAAGTTTAAAACAATTTCGAAACGAATTAGAGCAAAAGCCATGTTTGCCGTCGAGTATATTGCGGTTTTGTTTGACCACCGTTTCATGTGTGCACTTTCGATAAATAATTTAAAGATATATGAAACGAATAAATTATTTGAGCATTAAAGTTATCAAATTATTATATTTCTAAGAAAAACTTTTTATTTTTGGAATTTCTCGGAAAATTTATCCATTTTCGCTATTTGTGTTTTTTCGATATAATTACATTGTCGATTTTAAAAAGTTCATATTGTTGTGACGATCGTTTTACGAAAATTCGAATCGATTATTTACTCGAGTAGTATCGAAATATAAAATTTATTTATAAGTCGTTTTTACAAAACGTTTCACCTTCACAAAACATTAAATATCTAGAAAACGAAGAAGTGACACTTGCTCAACTATCATAAATAATTGAAAACACATTTCGAACAAAATCCAAAAGATAATCTTATTCCAGACTCAATTTCACAATTGAACGAGATCATCATCGTTTTCAATCTCACGCACTTCATTACTTATCCATTTTTCTCTACATCACAAGCAAAATAGACATATATAGATAATAGATTGCACGAGACAGGGAACGATAAAACTAATTCCTATGAATATGAACTCGTCGTAATTCCAACGGAAAGAATCGTTAGAGCTCAACAAGACAACATTGAACGAAAACGACACCAACAGTTCCCACGAATCTGAACTTAGACTCAAATCCTACGGAATAACGAGTTGAAATATTGGCACAATATTGACGGAAAACATTAAAAACACGATATTCACCCTCAGGAGGATCTACACCCATCAAGCACTTGTCTTTGAGCGCACTGTTGCCCGACACGGACCACTTCATCACGTACGAGGGTAGCACAACCCACCCTGGATGCTGGGAGACCACAGTCTGGATCATCCTCAACAAGCCCATTTACATCACCAAGCAGGAGGTATGTCACATTTTTCATTTCAACTCGAAAAGATCCCGATCCCGGCATTCCGGGATTGAGAATTTCCAGCGTCGCAATCCCGGTATTCCGGGATTGAGAATATACTGCGTCGCGATCCCGGTTCTGATGAATAGTATCGAGATTCGAGATGTATTTTATTATTGATTTTATTTATTAATTTTAACAGATGTACGCATTGAGAAGGCTGATGCAGGGTACAGCGGAGACGCCAAAAGCACCATTGGGTTACAATGCACGCCCTTTACAACCACTGCATCATCGCACCGTCCGAACAAACATTGATTTTCAAAATCAGCAGGTGATTTATTTATGGCCGGAGCACATCAGGCTGAGACTTCGTTAGAAAGAGATGAACAACCATTCAATTCTTTGTGTGTGAATGCGACAAGTTCCTCTCTTTTGTTGCTCTCTTTCGACGTCTCAGCCTAATGTGCGCCGGCCATTAATTATCATCGGTTTATAAAAGTTTTTCACTGTTCTTTCATTAATTTTCACTTCAAGTTCAATATTTTTTGTATTTAAAGTTTATATTGTACATCTATCCGTTTTTAAATGCACTCATACCTCCATTAAAAGCTATCAAATATTTATACAAGCGCTGAAAAACAAAAATGGACGTATATTCCTTAGTACGTCCGTCTTTGTCTTTAATCGTTCTCCTGGATATTTAACAGTTTCTAAATAGGTGTTTGTTGATCGACTATTGATAAGCATACATTTTTCATTTAATGTTCAATATTTTCCATTTATAATTCGATTATATTTATTATATTTCAAGTTAAATGAATAAAAAATTTAATCAATTCAATTGAGAATGATTTTGGTAATTCTATACGTAAATTTGTAGATTTGATTAAATTCATGAAATATTGAACTTAAATGAAAAAACTTGAATCATTGGTTAATCTTTTTTTTGATAAATTGATAAAGATAATTTTAATAAAAAAAAAATAACTTGATGTGAAAAAGCTGAATATATATTTTATGTACAAAAATGAATTCAAGCATTAAAAAAATGTATTTATCGTCATTGAATATTTCATCTCATTTCTAATATCGATTGACTTCGACTAAAAATAGATGAAAATCCTAACTTTTATCAGAATATAGAACGAGATCGCGTTTCATTGCATCAATTACTTAAATGAAACGTAAATAGAAACATTGTTGTATTATTGTTTGTTCTCGATGTTTGTCGAACGTGTCAATCGATGTCATTTTCATTAAACGTGAGTGTTTTGGTGCTGAAAGATTCTTACGATATATAAAACATGACTAAACCTAATCATTAAATATACATTAAAATTAAATAGATTATATTCGCAACATATTAATACAAAGATATTCGTTTGACCATCCAAAAGAAAAAACAAATCGAAACACATACCCACAAAAACTATTCAATCGGACGCTTTCACTGCATTGTTTTCATACTAAAACCGACTGAAAAAACCTGAAACCTCACAACAGATCGGTTTTCGCCTGAAAAAAATGGGTAGGTGGTCTAAAAAAACATCATGTATTATTCGTTTTTGACAAATCCGGAATTGATTAACCGAGCGGGGTGCGAAACGCAAAATGCGCTCATACGATATGGGGTTCGAAAAATCGACGAATATAATGGGAGATTTTCAAAATACGAAAAAAAAGTACAATGGGGGTAAATAAACGAACTGTGGGGTCTATGGGGTTAGATTTGTTCGATCAATCAACGGTCGTTAACCATTATCGTGTGGGTTGTTCTGAAATTGTTTTGTGAGGAGAGATTGTTTTTGTTTAATTATAACTCATTTTTGATGATGTTTGTTTTAGAATTGTTTTAATATCTACTATTTTTATATAAAAAATAAAATTATTACTCATCCATGATATTATATGAAGGCCGGTTTGCTTATTTTATATAAATTCTATTTCAACTTTATAAAAGTTGCAGCTTATGTATGTACTGACAGATGTGTTTTAATTTGAAATTGATCATGCAGCGGTAGTATTAATATGGATTAGTTCTATAATGTTTTACTGTATTTAATGCAAATTATATTTTTTAATTAAAATTAATTTCAAGATCAATATTTGAAATATTGAATCAATGTACAAATTTTTTCACCTTCAACTACAAAAATGATTCTATAACTCTTCCATTCAATTTCGACACTGAATGTCTCGAAATGGAAAACAAGCATGATTGATTTTCATTATTTTTTTGCTGGAATAATATTCCATATTGATTAGAAATTTATCTTATTTATTTATTTTGTGTTAATTGTACTATATATTTATTCCAATCCCACAGAACGGCAACAACTGTCCGACAATGTACAGGGACATGCACTACAAGGGTGAGTATTCAAAAACCAATCTATCCGCATTGAATAGACGATCGAAACACAAAACGAACCGAATTGAATCCTGAAAATGAAAAACAATCAAATAAAATAAAACGAACAAACATTTCAGCAACTCAATGGAACAGCAGGGACCACGGAAACCGATACAGGAGCGCCGAAGACTTCGCTACAGCTCTGCAACCAATCCATTAGCGATTATAACCCGTTTAAAACGAAGATAATAATGTTTAAATTATAGCCCGAAGATGAAATGATTATATACGTTGATAAATCACTGAAATATACATATATATTATTCATATACTACGTGTCGATGCAGTGAAAGTTTATAGAAAAGGGGCGATGTTGCGTGCTAATTTTCAGTATGTTCGAAGATGTATCTCTCTCTCTTATGAAATTTGTGTATCCTATACCGTTGTATTTTAAAGTTGTAATTACATGTTTTGAATTTTCTCGGTTCACCTCGGAGCTTTTCGCGTATGCGAGTTTCAAAAAAAAAATTATGTATTAAATGAAAAATGTACGCAATGAAAATCGTTCGCTTTGTAAGTGTTTAGCTTAGAGGTTCGACAGAAATGAAAGGAATATTGTATTTAGTTACGTCCACTAGTTTAGATTTCATATATATGTAAATATGTGTATTACCTACTGTTCGATTTTTGATTTTGTATATATATATATCGTCACTGATACGAAGCATTCTGAAAAGTATTAATTTATATCATGAAGCCAGTTCCGATATTTCCTAAAAAGTTAATGCAATATTGAAATTTTCTAGCATGTTATATTTTCATCTGTCGGTGAGTTTGTATATAAACTTTCACTCAGTATGTACATTGTAAATAACACATAACTTACTAAGCTTGTAGTTGTTAATGTGTTAATTTTAAAAATCGATTGGCAATGTAATGGAATTTAAAATGTAATAGATTATTTTAATGTTAAAGTTTAAAATATTCAAATTGTCCACAATTTATAAAATAGCTTCATAAGACTGCTTCGATTTTTAATGATATTTATTTTTTTAACGAGCTCATAAACAATAAATACTTAATATAAAATAGTCGCCATATATATCCAGCATTAGTTCATTGCGAAATATATCATTGATAAAAACTTACATAAATACATTTTACATACTACATGTATTGTGTGAAATTTCAATTTGTGGATGTTTGAGCTTTTCTTTTATTATTGATAGAAGACTGTTTAATGCATATTTGTGTACATTTATAAATATTTTATTTTGTTTAATGTGAAAATAGTAGCAGAACATAAATAAATATTATGATTATTAAACATTGTCTATATTAAGACTTTAAAAATTAAACGATAAGAAATGTATTGAAATATGAAAAAAATGATAGGATTGAAAAATCTTCAACAATAATACGCATATAGTTATATATTATATTATATATTTGATTAATATTGTATTTGTTAATGAGTAGTTCAACATGTATTATTTAGTCTATCATTTATATATAATATTACATATTATTGATTGGTTAATGTAGATATTTAAAATATAGGAATAAAATTTTATAAATCATTATTGCAGTTTTTATTATTCATTTTTATTTTCGATTTACATATATATATATAAACATATATTCTATATTAATTTGAACATAAAAACTATGCAGCCTACAATTAGAGAAGATGAAAAAATTTGAAATAAAATATATTTTAACATCTCACATGTAGATGGTGCTTAGATCAAAAAACACCGATTATATATTATAATTCCGATAATAAATATTGGTAAATGACTATATCTCATAGTAGATATAATCTTATCAGATTTTCTCGTCAATATAGCAATATCTTATGTTGGCTATATTTCTGGATTTAAAATAATTTAAACATTTTTCATAATAGCTTCAATACTAACATTTTGTATTTTTAAATATTAATTTATTAAATTTCAAGAAAACCAGATTAAATGTGAGTTACATATATATTCATTTGTCTCGTCATTATTTAATCAGTAAGAACTATATTTGAACCTTTACATGACATGAAGAAAACTCAGTTTTGTATAAGAGCAGATATTAAAACCTTACATAACCTAGCTTTATTTCAATCCTACATAACTAATAACCGAGACCATAAAAGACCCATGTCTTACATTTCGTCCAGCGTCTTCCAGGTGAAATTTCACGCCATTTGAACCTCAGAACCATAACCTCCACGCCATTACACCACAACCGACCGATGCACGTACTGTCCTAAAGACGAGAGATTCCCAAACTTTTCAGGATTCCGATCCTATTTTGCAGCATCTGAGCAATTTAATCAGCAGTTCAATTATATGACGACTGAAAAGGCCAAGGGGTACAAGTGACATTTTTGCCGAAATTGAGTTATCTACTGGAATCGCTTGGAATACACTCGGAACTTGTACCGAGATATATCATCAAATCACTCGACCTCCTCCTAATACATGTAGGTATATATGTATGTATAGCCAGCCAATAGCGCAGTAGTATAAAGCGTTTGTGCATGCCGTGTCGATTCAGCATACTTGGGATGCGTGAGTTCAAGTCCTATCTTGGCGAGAGTCACGTGTCGTTTTTTTTAATCGATAAAATTGTTATGGAGACTCGGTCATTTCTTTCGAATGTTTGGATTAATTTAATTCGAAAAAAGTGTTAATTTAGCGCTTCACGAAACGGCTTCGCAAATGATCATCACCTATACCTTTCAAATGTTTCGATTAAATTCGTAGTCTTGGCCTAGTGGCTAAAATTGTCTTCAATGTATAGTGAATGATATCAATCAATGATAATTGGGTAGAAATTACCTGTATAAATAAAATTAATAAATATGGTCAACATTAAACACGCTTTTCTCAAAATCACCGCAAAGTCACTTGCACCCATGGCCTTTTCAAACGTCATATATTAAGCACACATCGCATGTGCACAAATACACACATCATACATATACATAAATCTATGTTATAAATACGCTAACAATGCCCGAAATTTTCAGACTTGACTCGAACCCGGGCGTGCAGTTTATTAGCCCGCCGCCTTATGCTCCGAGCTACGCGTCGTAATTACAAAACTGCACCGTTTAACGTATATAAGGCGTAAAATCCAAATGTGAGATATTTTTTTTATTTCACGCGTAGACGGCAATACGAAGTTTTATAAAATTCCGAATAATATTATTCACACATTTGATTAATTCCGAACTGTGGCACTACTAGTCGCTCATAAATGACGCAGATAACCTTTTCTAGGAAGAAGCAGATTATTGTGTCCAACAGAGTACCGAATGTCGTAGATAACCTTTTCTAGGATGAAGCAGATTACACTGATATACAAATCTGGCCTTTTCTGATGGCCCATCAATAAAATAAGAGATTATTATAAATTCGACCACGTAGAATCCGATTTTGAAGTCAAAATTTACGTGAAACAACTAGTTGACTCCCTATTTGAGTTCAAAGTTCGATAAAATTTCAAACTCCATAGAAGGTAAAATCGAAATTGTAAATTTATTTCAAATCTTATTTTCATGAAATTGATTTCAAACGTTAAAATGATTAATACTTAATCATATAAAAAATAATTTATATGTATATATATAACATCGCTTTTAACTGATTTATTGCGAATTTTCATGAAAAAATTCACACATTTTTTAAAAACATTCCTATTAATATATGTACCAATCTTAATTTCCATCTGAAATATATTCTTCGATATTTCAAAAGTGATTATCTAACATGTCCTATCCTTATTTTTGTACAAATCGCTTTTTCATAAAAGAAATATTTTAATATCTGTGAGCACACATTTTGTATGAAAACGCGTCAATTTAGTATGGGAATATTCTCGACGCGAACGTTACTCTATTAATCTATACTATTTATAATTTTTTTTCAAAATTTGATTTTATACTACAATTTGAGATTTTTGAGGTTGTTTATTGATGCATTAAGCACAGTTTAATGCTTTCAAACTTTTTTATTATCAGCAATTTTTGCAGTTTTAAATGTTTTCGTACTATTTTATACAAATTCACTTTTAATAATTATTTTCTCAAAAAGTAAGAACAATAGAGCCTTTGTTATTAATTGACATATAAATACACTTATGTTTAATAGTTTCTGAAAGTTTTGTAAAAAAAACATAATTAAATAAAAATGTTATGATGATTTTAAAGCAAATTTTTCATTGAAAATCGACAAAAAAAAAAACAACTATAAAATGTGACTTTTTTCAAAAACTATTTGTTTTACAGAAAAACGGATTCGATATTCGTGATCAGAACATCTTAATACATAAAGTTCATAAGTTTCATCGATGGGCCATTTTCTTGTCGAACGGTGTTATTGTGTCCAACAGAGTATCGAATGTCGCAGATAACCTTTTCTAGGAAGAAGCAGATTATTGTGTCCAACTGAGTGCCGAAGTTTGAGAATCTGTGCGTTTAGAGTGTGGTTTCCCTATTTTCCACACACGCGGCCATGGCCGGAAGCGGATGCTCTTTGGCCACGGCGTGGAGCGGGCCGCGCTTCCGGCACGCCACCAGGACCACTTCCGCCTTTTAAAATGTGCACGTTACACATATTTTCCCGCCAAATAACGCCGACTGCGTCCTCCGCTTTGGTGTTTCTTCGCAGTTGAGGTTTTGCGGTATATTCGGGTTTGGGAAGCTGCGATCGGAAGACGTACGGCGGCGGATGTTTGAAAATCGGCGGGAAAATTTCGGCTAGGTGCTTTTGTTTAATGATTCATCGGTTTGATAGTTTTGAACTAAATATATCTACATATGACGACCGAAAAGGCCAAGGGGCATAATTGATTTCGAGGAATGCGTGCCTAAAGTCGAGCATGTATTGTACCTACACGCATTAGGAGGTCGAGTGATTTGATGATATATTGAGGCACACGTTCCAAATTCGTTTATATCCTTTTGCTGTTTTCCTTTGCTTTGGATATGCAGTTAAACAAGTTCAAATCGGTTGTATCTACAATTTTATATATGTATGTTGAAATTATTTTGTAGGTATATTGGTATTTTTCCACGCATGGGATGACTAATTTTAACTATTTTAAAATTAAATATAAGTTATGCCGCCTATGAACAAAAAATGACAGTAATCGTTGCTAATTTGTTATCAGTTCTACACCAAACGTTTTCAAGGCTGAGATAAGAATTGTAGACAGATAAGGATTTGATTGTTGAAATGAAATATATTTCTTATGACTGAGAAAATAAATTAAAAATAGTCTATTTATGCTCATGTTGCAAATGTTATAAATATTTAAAGCACACCATTGAAAATCTGCAATATTTTATTCAATACCAAAGAATTTATATTGGTAATATTATATAGTTTTCTTCAAACTATGCATAATAAATAAAATATAACCTTCATATATGATTTTCTACTCACTGAATTACAATTTTAACAAAATTTTAAATTATTTTTCTAACAACACAGATAAAGCAGCAAGCAACACAGGTGCTTCAAGATGATACCTCAAATTTATTATAGCAAAACTATTAAACTCGACTTCAAAATTTCCTATGAATACATATTAACTAAATCACCAAAATAGAATAAATCTAAAATATTTTAATATATCATTATAAATCACAAAAAAAAAACATATTACACCTCGCAACTGAGTGCGCCCGCTTCGCTTAAACACGTATAAGTCATCCAAGAGTGAAAAAAAAAATGATCCAGCAAAACGGATTATCCAATTATAAGCGAAGCAACTTCTATAAATATTCATGGGACGACATCTTCATCAGAAGAGCCTCGGCGAAAGGAGAGAGCGGAAAATTGTAATTCGGAGAGCCCGGCTAGTTCCCGTGTCTGGCTAGGGAAGGAAAAGGGGAATGTGGGGATGGGGAAAAATCTAATTTGACGAGGAAAAATCTACATATCTGACGAGGCTTTTCCGCGAACGAGAAGGCCGTGGACTGGGGAAATTCGAGGCTTTTCCAGATTCGAGAATTCATTACTGTGGGCTGAACCGATGTTGTGCATTGTGCTCTATACTATTCATATATGTATGTATGAGTGTATTTTTCGATAGATGTTTTTCTTCAGAAAAGTTCGAAGAAATTTGATTAAAGTATTATATAAAGACCCTAGAATCTAAATTTTGTATATGACAAAATTGAAGATGAATCTGAATATGTCTATTTGTTTGGTTTCAAAAAGAATAGATCATAGGGAGGATTGAACCATAGTTCATTTCTACTCTGCAGTGACTTTATATTTTATCATTTCTCTTATTACCTTTGTCTTATGTAACTATAATTTGATAGGTTTTTTTCCACGTAGAAGTTATTTATCTAGAGCAAAACAAACTCATTACGTCGCCACGTAATGTACTGATTGTGAGTGTGTCTCGCTTTAAATAACTTCCACGCGAAAAACATCTGCTATCATATTCCGAGAAATTAGAGTACATTCCTAGATGCATATAAAATATGAAATGGAATTTCATTGTAACGTATCTATCGAAAAAACATCAATAGAATAGCTTAAATTTAACACAAACGTATTAATGTAATTCATCCATCTATTATTAAATACCCATCGTTCAATAGAAACATTGATACAACCCTATTTAAATAGAGAGAACCTTTCGACGCCTGAACAACCACAAATCCCAGGATAGTCAAATTTTGTTATTTTAGTGAGCCGTGATCTAAAATTAATTCAAAATCCTGCGTACATGTAAATCCGGTTTCGAAACACCGTGTACTTAATAAGGATTCGCACACTTATTATAATATTATAGTACAGAGTTGTTACAGCACGTAATGCGCGAGTTTCGAACACTGTGAAGATTTTTCATTAAAGTTGTAAATTTATACACTGCGGCAAAGAAGCTTTAGTTTAGTATTCAGAGCATCAATCATAAAGCAATTTGTGTTTAAAGTTTCGAATGCGTTCCGTACGAACTGCAACTTACAAAGACTGTGTTCATATTATAGTTCTGATCGCCGATTTTGATGAAATTTGACAGAAGTATAGAAATAAAATATGGCGAATATCGAAAATTTAACATATTTATCAGTTGTAAAGGGTTTTTTGTTTGTTTTATTACCTTTATCTCTATGCTAAAGCTTCTTTAGGAATGTTGCATTTTTTTGTAAAAAATTGAAATGGGCTTATAATTTATTTTTTAATATGAAAAATGACTAAGTATGTTCTTCATAGTTTGGAACCGCATATGAAATGATATTTATAGAAAATAATCGATTTAAAGGAAGTTATTTCTTAGAAGAGATTATTATGTAAAGTTGTCAAAATGTATATTTGTGATCTTGTATTTTAAATTCAATGCCTCGAAAAATCGAAGAGATGTATACAATCAAAAAGTAATTAATCAATAAAATATGAATTTCACTCATCTTGACAATAACCTGAAAACCGAACTATATTGTCAGTCCTCGTCAACTGCGAGTCTAGTTTAAGATAACTCGAATTTACAGTCAGTCCTCCAACTACGAAACGTCAAAACAGACAGACATACTCCAGCACATTTATCCTTCTCTGTCCCGCTAATTTTCGACAGTTCGCAGTTGAAGCCCTACTGTAGTCGGTACTACATATGTACATATATGTATATTTTTCAACCGGGAATTAAAAACTTTTCGATTCGTCGCGTGAATTTTTGATTCGTGAATCGGTCGAGGATTTACATGGTTGGGAATTTTTACGCGAACGTGTGTCGGGAAATTCGCTACAAGTCCTCAGCAAGTTTGTAGCTTAAAAGTTTCCTTCGACAACGTGCGGAACACGAGTCGCAAACGATGTAGTCAACCTTGTTGAAACTGTGTACACACGCTAAAGTTAGTTTCAATTCCATTGTATACATCCTTAAATAACTTATTTCGCTTTTATTGTACGGCTGCTAGATAACTTTTGGGTGCTATTAATGGCTAATCAAAACTCCGCGCGATGACGTATAGATACGATTTCAAGTTATAATTATGTTAAAAAATATTCAATTGATAATAAACATAGTTTTTCATATTAAATTTAAACGGTTGAATCAAAGAATGACATTTTGAACAGTAATTTCAATTTTTTTAATTTGTAATCCTGAAATCTTTAGGCTATTCGTTGAATTATGAAGTACTTCACATTTTCAATGTGTTCTTTATTTTAATCTTAACATTTGTTGGTTGAAATATATTTGATAAAATAATTTCATTAACATATGTATTATAATAGAAAAGAAGCTTACAAACGCACATATATTCACTACGTATGCTTTTAGATCATATTCTTATTCAATCAATTGAATCGTTTATATAATTTTCAATTCAAATATTCGATTAAATTAGTTTTCAAATGATATGGACAAGTGTGGTCTATAATACTTTCATTCATATTTTATTTGGAATGAAAGTTATTCGACTTAAATTTTCTTTAATACATTTTTTGACGTGTATGTATTCCTTCTAATTAATGAATATTTCAAACAACTAAGGGCGTTAAATGGAATCATTCTAAAGAAAATCCAAACCCAAAAATTCAGGCATTGAAGACCTAATCTTGCGATCTTAGATTGGATTCTCCAGTTCAATCCTATTAAATAGGATAATAAATCAGGAACGACTGAAAATGCCAAGGGGTACAAGTGACTTCGCAGTGATTTCGAGAAAAGCGCGTTCAAAGTTGACCATGTACCTTCATGTATTAGGAGGAGATCGAGTGATTCGATGATACATCTTGGCACACGTTCCGAATTCGTTTATATCCTTTTGCCACCAAATAAGTGAACTTGCATAGAAACGATTCTTGTGCATAACTCAATTTTGGCAAAAATGTCACTAGTACCCCTTGACCTTTTCGGTCGTCATTCGAAGTTCTGATTCAAACGGAAGTTGTTCCAATATTCGACGCCCTAAAAAGACTGAGTGGACTTATTATAACATATTATAATATCTCGAACACCTGGCTGCCTCTGTTTCCATCTAGCACAGATTGTTTTGCATTTTTCGAGAGGCCAATATTTTTCACAAGTCTGCGAAGTCTGGCGCCCATATTAAACATGGCGAGTTCTTTATGGGAAGCTCGCCATACAGGCCCGAAGATAAAATCTGTTGGAATATAAGAAAACGCTTAAAAGATAAATAAATGTATGCACATGTATCAGTATTATATTTTGTTCGATTTAATTTTTTCTGAAATATTCATATTTATTAGAAAATCGATAAGATATAATTTTATTTTCATACATTTTTATATGTGACGACCGAAAAGGCCAAATGGTTCAAGTGACTGATTTCGAGAAAAGCGCGATCAAAGTCGTGCATGTATTAGGAGTATGTCGAATGATTCGATGATATATCTCGGTACACGTTCCAAATACGTTTATATCCTTTTGCCACTAAATATGTGAGTGTACATAGAAGCGATTCTAGTACATAACTCAATTTCGGCAAAAATGTCACATGTACCCTTTGGCCTCTTTTTTCATCATGTGTAATATTGAAGATAGATTATTTAAAGAAAATATTCAGTTTAATACTCTTATTTCTTCTAAAATAGCAATTTCATCATAAATTTACAATATTATACTATTCGGTTTCTTTCATCTTTTTTTATATAAAATATCGTGTAAAAAAATTGATACGTCTCTGAAATTATTTATCAATTCACGATATCATTTGTCAACGATAATCATTTTATCAGTGTTCTACATACAATATTTCAACGATTAATATATCAGTTTGAGTTATACAATTTTCAATACTGGATGTGAAAATGTTATGTCGAGTGAATTTTGTGAATTAACTTCATTGAAACTGCTTTTGTGAAAAGTGATAATTGTGAATTCACTACAGTGAGTGCTTTTAAGAATAGTGAATTTTGAGAATTCACTTTAGTGAATGTGCTTCTATGTAAAGTGAATTTTGTGAATTTACTAGAGTGAAAGTGCTTTTATATCTAAAATAATGTTGTGAATTTCTTAAATTATTTCTAATAAATAAAAGATTTTACCAAATCGGAGACATTATCAAAAGAAAAAATATCGAAAATGGAAGATCTTGAATCAAAGTCCAAACTGAAAATGGGCGGTGTTTGCGGCAATAGCTATCAAGCGAAATTGCTTATGCTTTTCATGTTTTCGAAAAAAAAATTTGAATTGGGAACTGAAATTAAGGAAGCCCATAAGTTCGATGATTTGGTGTTCAAGTACAGTGACAATTCAGAAAAGACATCATCCAATATCTGTGTATTGCAGGCAAAGCACAAAATGAGCACAGACACAGAAATCAAAATTGACGATCTATTGACACTGGACGAAAAAAAACCCTTCGGATTAGTGAAATATTTCAATTCATACATTAACACAAAGAAGGAGAAAATTTTCGAAAATGAAATACTAAAACATGCAATAGTTTATACGAATGCCTACCTTGACCTGGACGGAAATATTCTAAATGAAAACGATGGATGGAACAACCTTAAAAGTATAAGAAACGTGACTGAAGAGATTAAAGATAAAGACGACATTCTTTCTTTGTGCAGTAATAATCAACATGGCAAATTTTATCGATTTAAAGCTGATCTTTTATCGCCAATATTGAGACCGATGATTTTTGAATTAATTTACAAAGGATTAGCAGAGAAGCTGCTCAATGCTCTTCTGAATGAAAAAATATTATCTCACAAAGATCCATTTTTGAAAAACTATCATGTTATTTTGGCGAGTGATGTGATTGATGTCAAAAATAAAATGTTTCAAAATACTTTCATTTCACAAAATTTCAATAATTCTGAAAATATCACTGAACTTAAAAAAATGAGAGCAGCTTTGATCGAAACACTAGATGAAATGAACCAAATTAATGGAACACACATACAATTTAACGAAATTGTGAATGATGACCAATATAAGTTCAAATTGAGTGATGATTTTGGAAAAATAATAAAGGAAAAAACTAATAAAAAGTGGTTGATAAATTGCATTTATAAAAATCATCCTGATAAAGACAAGTCCAAAAATGCAAGTTTAATCAATTTAAAGGAATTGGCTTCTAAATTAGTTGAATGTATGCTAGGAAGAAAAATGATTGATAAAAGGGAGCTAATCATTCATAAATTCCATTTTGTTCTAGCAAAACATGTTATAAATGTTGACAAGAACGAGTTCTATGATGACTTTATAAATAATGATAACAACGATATCATAACTGACAAAAGCAGAAAAGGATTGATAGAATTCCGTAATGAATTAATCTCGAAAATGGAAGAAAAAGGATTAATTTTCAAAAATATGAATGAAGATATAAAAACTGAAAAACTTTCCATGATCTTATGTAAGTGTTTTGGACATGATGAACAAGAAACCAAACAATCATGGCGGACTGAAGATCACATAAATGAAGAAATTCTAGATTTTCTTGAAGTGTTCAAGTTTGGAGCAGGTCAATCTGATGAAAATCAATTGGAAGAAATTATCAAACCCAAATTAAAAAGTATGTATCCTCTTTATGACAGTAACATCATTTATGGTTATTTCTTTAACGAAGTATTTACATGGATGAAAGGAAATCAATTTGTGATGTCGAAATCTATAACACGTTTTATTTCATCCAACGAGACAAACAATTTTTTCAAATACATAAAAATAAAATATGACAAAACTCTTTTACAAGATGTTATGATGGAATATGAAAAATGCATACAAAAGTCTGAAATCGACTTTGAAATTCAAAGAATTAACGATGGATTGAGGATATTGTATGAAAATGAGAAGAAAGTATTGAGTATCACTAGTGAACATTTAACTAGTACATCTATGAAAATTTGTCAAGCGATCAAAGAACTCAATGTGAATTTGAAATTGAATGAAAATTTGGATAGTGTCATTTATATACGATTAAGTTCGCTGATAAATGATTTTGATATTGTTGATATTGCATTTGATTTAGAAAAACAACACAATTTGTTTATCGTCGAATGGAATTTAAATGATATAAAATTAAATGAAAATGATTTAAAAACAGTATTTCGAGCAATATGTCAAACTTTAATAAAAAATCAAAACAAGAAATTAATTTTGATTTCTAAAAAAGAGTCTGACATTTTTTCAAAAATAATCTCGTGTGAATTATCAAATAGTGTGGTCGAACAGTTACATGATGATAAAAACAACTTTTTCTGCTTGAAAACAAAATCTCAAGACCATTTTCTTCAAAAAAGTGTGAAATTTCAAGGAGTCGACATCGATCTGAAAGAAATTATATGTGACCAAATGAAAGAGCAAATTGCTGGAGAAACATTTTCAAGTCTTCTTAAAAGAGATGAAATACAAATTGGTAAACCAATTAAAGGATTAGATCATACTGCTCAATACACAGAAAGAAAGTTTATTTTTCAATTCGAAAGGGGCGATGACATATATTTGATAAACAATATAGATGAAAGTCATTTTTATAAAACAACTAACTTCATGAAATTTGTTTATATTGATAAAAAGAAAGGAAAAGAACAAAAGATCACAGAAATCGAACAAGAATTTCATCAAAAATCGTGTAAAGAATATCCTAAAAAATATGTACACCTACTGAAAAATGAAGAGAATCATGTATTTTTGCTGAGTGATTCTGAACGTAAACCATTTGATAAGGATGTTTTTGTCAAAGAAATCGGAAAGCAACAACAAAAACATATATTTTTAGTCTCTGCATTGGCTGGAATGGGAAAATCTACCACTTTTACTAATTTGTCGTTTAAAATAAAAGAAAATAACCCTTCTTTATGGGTAGTGCATATTAATTTGAATGCAATGTCTGAAAAGTTAGACGAATTGAAAACAAAATCCCAAAACTTTGATCTGGACAACGTAATAGATTTTTTTTCAGACCCCTTGAATCCGCACTCTGGATTTGAAAAGCAAATGTTCAGTATATTTTTAAATACAAGAAAGGTTGTCATTTTCCTGGATGCTTTTGATGAAATTTGTCCTAGCTACAAAGATACAGCTATAAAAATCATCAAGACACTGATGACTGCAAAAATTGAACAACTTTGGATCAGCACCAGACCTAACGAATCAATTTTAAACGATCTTACAATTTCTTTCGAAACATACTTTTTTCATATCGAAAGCTTTTCAGAGGACAATCAAAAAGAATATTTTCGTCAGTATTGGAAAAAATCGATTCAGTCACATTTTAATGAGAAGAGTTTCGACGTATTCGTTAAAGTACTATTTTCCGTTCTTAAATACAATATGAATGACAAAAGAATGGAATTCCTCGGCATTGCACTTCATACAGAAATGGTTGCGAAAACATTGAATGATATATTCCAAAAATTCAACGTAACTAATTCACTAGAATTCAGCGAAGAATCCAAAAAAGAGCTAGCAAAAATGTTGAAGCTTTCCGATTTGTATGAAAATTTCATAAATATGAAGTTCGAAATGCATTGGAAAACTAAAATGGGTGCCGATGTGAAAAGTGAATATGTTAAAAAAAATCTTTCGCAAAATAAAGACGTATTTTATAAAATGTGTAGACTTCTCTCTTTAAGCGTCATTTTTGAAAGTAGTTTACAGATACTTTTAAAAGCCGAGCAGATACAAGAACTCGACCAATATATAGATGACATAGAAAAAAATAATGAAGCAAATGGAATGATATACATTATGAATGGAAAACCTTACTTTTTACACAGAACTTTCGCCGAATATTTTGCAGCAGATTTTTTTATTCTTGCTCTACAAGACGAAGATTCTCAAAAATCTAAGGAAATTTTAGATTTCATTCTAAAAAATGTGTTTGTTGAAATTGAAAACGAAGTGGTATGTAATTTTATTGATGGTAAAATTAACCATGACACGTTACAAAAACTCGAAATACTCAAGTGTGAAAATTTCCCTATAAAAGTGAATTCACCTTTAATAAATTATGCAATAAGAATGAGATGGCGACGAATAGTTAAATTTCTTATCTGCTTCGAGATAGAACGTTTGGTTGAAATAATAATATCGGCAGTATTCTGTGAAGATTGTATTTATGAAAACAGTAATGAAAATATGCTAAAAGTGATATTAGAAAAAATTAAAACTACTAATCATTATTCGAAAATGATTTATGCAAATAACTATGAGTGGAAAAATATAACAACATATGTCTTGACATATGGAAAATACGATAGTGTACGAACCTTTATCGAAACTCATCGGGAATTAAATATTTTAGATAATTTATTGCAAACTGACAATGATGCAGGAGAAAACATAATGCATTATGCAGCAAAGAACAACGACGGTGGATGTACATCATACATTTTGGAACTGTTCAATAATAATTCTGAAAATTTAAAAATTCTTCTTTTAAAACAAGATCGATGGGGAAACATTCCATTCATGCCACTAATGAATAATTCATGTATTGATAGTGTGAAAACATTTATCGAAACTCATCGTGAATTAAACATTCTGAAAATAAATTTACAAACTAAAAATTCTGAAGGAGAGAACATAATGCATAATGTAGCTAGATACATGAATAATGAAGGTATGTTGTGTATTTTCGATCAGTTTAGAAAGTGTTCTGTTGATTTGAAAACTTTTCTGTTAAAAAGAGATAAATGCGGAAATGTCCCGTTTGTATTTTTAATGAACAATCCATATATCAAAAGTGTTAAAATCTTCGTTGAAACCCACCGAGAATTAAATATTTTAGAAAATATTTTGCAAACTGAAAACTATGTAGGACAAAACATAATGCATAATGTATTTCAGAGCTGGTATGATAAAAATATGTCGTGTTTTTTGGATCTGTTTAAGTACAATACTGAGAATTTGAAAACTCTTTTGTTAAAACAAGACACAAGTGGAGACACCCCATTTATGTATTTGATGAAAAATTCTAGAATCGATAACGTACGAACCGTTATTGAAACTTACAGAAAATTAAATATTTTAGAAGAAAATCTGCAAATCGAAAATATTTTTGGACAGAACATCATGCACCATGCAGCTGAGAATATCAATGGTGAATGTGTGACTTACATCATGAATTTATTTAATTCTGAGAATTTAAAAACTCTCATGTTAAAACGAAGTATATTTGGAGAGACCCCGCTAATGATTTCAATGAAAAAAAATCAAAGTATTGATATTGCGAAAATTTTTGCTGAAACATACGAAGAATTAAATATTTTAGAGAATATTTTACAAATTGAAAATTCCAACGGACAGAACATGATGCATAACGTAGCAGAACACGATTCTCAAAAATTTGTCCCTTGTATTTTGAATCCATTGAAAAATAGTTCTAAAAATTTAAAAACTCTTTTATCAAAACAAGATGTAAATGGAAACAGCCTATTAATGTTTTTAATGAGATGCTCAAAAAATGATATAGATATAATTGTTGATACTTACAGAGAATTGAATATTTTAGAAGATCAATTAAGATCAGAAAATTCAGAGGGGAAAAACATAATGCATTATGCAATGAAGTACAGTAATGATAAATGTATAACGTACATTTTGGATCTATTGAAAATTGATTCTGAAAATTTAAAATCACTTCTGTCAAAACGAGATCGAAGCGGAGTTGTCCCATTGATGGTTTGCATGAGTGATAAGAGTGTTAACTTCTTACAAATCATTGTAGAAACTTACCGAGGATTAAATATTCTGGAAAATTTCTTATTTACTGATAATTTTAATGAGCAAAATATAATGCATTATGTAGTTTGTAATATGCATAGCGAAAGTGTGTCTCACATTTTGGATCTGTTGAAGAAAGAATCTGAGAATTTGAAAACTCTTCTGTTAAAGCAAGATCATAATGGAAACACCCCATTAATGTTTTTAATGAATAATCCAAGTACCAGTGCCGTACAAATCGTTATTGAAACTTATCAAAAATTGAATATTTTTGAAAATGCTTTACAAACAGAAAATTACGAAGGTCAGAATATATTGCATTGGGCACTTAAAAAGAGTTACTATTTAAAATATCTAGTATCTTATATTTTGGATATGTTGAAGAACGATAATGAGATGCTGAAAACTTTCTTATTGAAACAAGATCGAAATGGAATTACTCCATTGTTGTATTCATTGATAAATGCCCGTTATGCACAAATCGTTGTTGAAACTTACCAAGAACTAGATATTTTAGAAACCACGTTGCTAATGGAAAATTCAGAAGGACAAAACATAATTCATTGGACAGTTCAGAATAGTTTTATGGTAGATGTTCCTTATGTTTTAAAATTGTTGGAAAAAAATTCAGAACAATTAAAAAATCTTCTTTTAAAACAAGATTTAAATGGAAATATCCCATTGATGTTTTTAATGAAAAATCCAAAAATTAGAGATGTGCAAATCATTGTTGAAACTTATCGAAAATTTAATATTTTAGAAAACACTTTGCTAACTGAAAACTTTGAAGGACAGAACGTAATGCATTATGTGGCTACGAACATTGATTGTAAATGTATATCTTATATTCTGGGATTATTCGAGAACGATATCGAGAATTTGAAAACCCTTCTGTCAAAACTAGATCGAAATGGAAAAACTCCATTGATGATTTGCAAGAATCAAAAATATACTGACGTTATACAGTTTGTTGAACATATTTACCGAAAATTAAATATTTTTTAAAAAAAATATTTTGCAAAGTGAAAATTCAGATTTTTACATTCAAGACTGCAGATCAGAATATGTGTGATGAAATAAAGTTCTATTTTTTAATTTGTTAAAACCAGAGTTCGAAAATTTGAAAAAATCTATCAATATACATAGTATTGGATATATTTAATTAATATACGTAATTTATGTAATTTCATGTTAATTTTTAAAATAATGTTTTTTTAACTATCTATGAAAGATGCCCGAAGTGAAAATATACTTAATCGTAATATTCTCGTTTAAATCATAACATTAACATGTAGTTTTAACAATTTTAATACTTGCATCGAAAAATAACAATAAACTAAATGAATGTGATAAAGGTAGAAAATAGTTAGATATGAACATGTAATTTTAAGCTTGATTTCTCTCAGAAAATGTATAAAATATATTTAAATCATTTCATAAATTATTTTCAAGATAAGTCATATATCAAAATTTTTATATGTATTATATGTACATGTATAGCGTATTTTAATTGTATTATAAAATATATCAAACATTCAATAAATATTTTTATTTTAATTTAACACAATTTTATGCAAATTTTAATTGAATCAAAAATATCCCATTTGAATGTTCGAGTATTTTGCTTCTAATGAATCTTGATACTTCGGGGATCAGAAATGTAAGTTTCAAGGACTGTTTTATGGTTCGACACAAACATGAGAATCCTCAGATTCTGTTTCAAGTATATTTAGGAAAATCGATGGCTGGCTTCTCTATCGAGTCTGACACTTTTCGCTGGATTAAACATGTTGGCGAAAATTTCTGCTTACTTTCGAAGAAGATGAAGATATCTCAATGCTGGTATAAAAAGGATTTCAGAGTGTGAGTTTCTGAATGTGAAAAAGACAAAAAAAAAGCAGTGTTGATTATTTGTCGGAGGGGAAAGCGTCTACTAATTAAAAGTGGGTGGCCATTAAAAGAATTAGCTTTGTATATAATTCTATCAGCAATAAACTATACATTAAATAGGTTTTTTTTTATTTTATTAACCATATTTTCAAATAAAAAGTTGAAGATTTCAAATTTTTAGTTAATTTAAATTAAAATGTGCTATGATGCTAAGTACTGTGATAACTCATTTAAATATGTACAGTCAGTCCTTTATTAGTCGAGTGTGATTCCTTCATGAAAATAAATTAATGTAATTTTTCATATTCTGATTTGAATTGTGATACTTAATACCAATTGAGTATTTGACAGCTATAGCTGTTATGTTATGTCGAGGTAAAGAAAAAAATACAAAAGAATAGAATTATAACTGACCTATTACTCATATTTAAAAAAAAATCATTATATTTTAACTTAGCAAGCACTTATTTGTTTCAAAATAATCAAATTGAATCTTATGTGTAGAATATTTTGTTGTTTACTACCGGAAAAATATTGAAAAACATTTTTTTAATGACAAAAAAAAACAAATATCTCCCAATACCCAAACGAAAAACAATACAAAATGAAAAAAGTAAATAAAATCGAACAAACAAAACACAGCATAGAAGTCGACCAATTAAATTAGCCAGTAACGCAGTAAGTAACCGACGAACAATGAATCGACTCCAGAAGGACGAAGGACCAAGAAGGACACCGTTCGATGGGGGAGTGGAAAAAAGGTGGAAAATCTCCGGAAAACCGGAGAAAAACGGGGAAAAACTGTTTCCCCCTCGAATCGCGCTGAATGGGGGTTTCGGGCTCGAAGGCCAATTTGATGATTTGCTGAAAACAACGGCGGTAGAAAAAGTTATTTCGTTTTTTTCAGCACTCTTGCGGTTCTGGATGGTCGGCAGAATAAGCTTGTTAGGATGTTGACGAAGCGGTTAGAGATTTTTTTTCAGTTTGGAGGTCGTCTCGGACTCTTTTGGAAATCGGAGCTAATGGGTTTTATAGAATTATATCATTGAAGTATTTATATAATCTATGTGAATAAAAGTGAATTTATGTTATATATTTATATATAGACTCGTTAACAATTTATATTTTGGCAGATAAACTTTCAAGGTTTTTCTATGGACGTCTTAAAAAGCTTCTGCATCATTGTATTTCACAATTCACGGGATTCTTACTTTGATGTTTCTACGGTGAGGTTTTTTTCGTAGCCCAGCAGTAATAAATATTATATACGGTCTATATACCTATGAAATTACAATACTTCATTATCGGCTTAAATTCTGGAGAATTTTGAGCAATGCAGGGTAACAACAACTTATATATATTTAATACTAGTGTTGATGTTTTGCATGTTCAAAAATTGAAAATAAAGGAATGCATTTTTTTTTATTAAATTACGAATCACACGCATTCCAAATTTATAAATGTAATACATTCTATAAAAAATTTCAAATACTAAAAACAATTTCATACAAAAAAATAAACGTTTAATCCGTACTTAGCCACAGAACGAACGTTTAAACGTCATCGAAGCGAAATTCCAAAATGAAACTAACTCACAAACGATCTGAAAACTCGTATTTATTAGTGTATTGATATTTTGAAAAAAATATATACCTATATACATATATAGCGATACGAGTCAGTTAATGTCGAAATTCGACAGGGGCGTATGCATTTTGCACGAGGCCAGTCATAGTGCATATTGACGTTGCATCGCGATTCACTGTTAATCCCACGTCGACTGGATTCTATAAAACTAAAATAATACAAGAACTAAATCGATAGAGTTTAAAAAACATAGGAGGTTTCACAAAAAGCAACCAACTTTGGGAAAAATGCCATGGAAATCGCAATGTATTGAAAAAAATTTAATTGAATCGTCACACTGAGAGAAAGGGATTCGGTTGTATAAAATGAACAAACGATCGACATTTGAAAATATGTTGATCATTTTTTTTCAACATTTCTTATATGACGACGGAAAAGACCGAGGGGTACAAGTGACTTCGCGGTGATTTTGAGAAAAGCGCGCTCAAAGTTTTGCATACACCTACATGTATTAGGAGTAGGTCGAGTGATTTGATGTATCTTGGCACCCGTTCCAAGTTCGTTTATATCCCTTTGCCACTAAATATATGAGCTTACACAGATGCGATTCCTGTACATAACTTAATTTTGGCAAAAATATCACTTGTACCTATTGGCCTTTTCAGCCGTCATATATTTGTGTAATCATCTCAATTTGTTAATAAATTGAAAAAAAAATCATTCATAAGTACCTCTAACGAAAAATTAGTCGTTTCTTTCTAATGTTTGGATGCATCTGATTTTAAAAAAGGTTAATTTAAATGCAAATAATTATCGCTCTTACATTATTTATGTTTTAATCAAATTCGATCTATTTAACGACACCTATGTGCTTTATAACTTACTCTTCAGTATCTCCGCCTTACGTATAACTTCTTCACTATGAAAGTGAATGTTGCTAATCGACAAAATCGCGAATAGTCGGGTTTAAATGACCCGTGTGAAAATAAAAAAGGCGCGAAATTCAAATCGACGAGCTCTAGAATCGAATCGGAGCCAAATCCCCGCAAAAACAGGGTGCACCGGAATTTCGTCGGCATTAAAATAAAACAGTGTGCATTAATTACGTCGGCGTGCAATTTTACACGTTTACCAGACGGCCCCACAATGGGCTTCGGTCCGGCGCGTATATTTAACCGCCTTTTCACCGGATAAAATCCAATTGTTTCGCCCCAAATAAATTTGTCCATTGAAATAAACGGCCGGCATCAAATGGAAGGGCTTTCGTTTAATCAACAGCACGTGTACGTGTGTGTGGTTTATAAAAAAACTCGGTTCGAAAATGTGGAGCGGTTCGTTTGTGAGATGGATGTTTTCGAATGTCGATTCACATGTGGCTGTTGCTGTTCGTGTTGTTGTTGCTCTAGAGCAGTGTTTCTCAAAGTGGGCGTTAGCGCCCCCCAGGGGGCGTTTTAGACCTCGAGGGGGGCATTGAGGCGCCCAGAGAAAAATGGTGGGCGTTGAGGGGAGCTAGGGGGGCGTTTTGAGATTTGTAATTTTATTTACTTTATATAGTATTTTAAGTTTCACTAAAATTAATGCCCACCTACCACACAATAACGAATAATAAGTTTATATTTCCACCCTGTATGTTATTATAAAAACTTAAAATAGTTAACATAAATTTAGTAGAATAGCCCGCACGCCGTATGCAAGTTCCTGCGGATAATGTATAAAAATTTTCGCCTGCGGCGCATTGTGTTTTAGTTTAATAAATTAAATATGAATTTGAAAAAACTTGTCAACTGAGATTATTACATCCGTTAAGGATAAAATAATCATTTTCTAAGTTTAAGAATTTGAATATGTATTTTCATTTCGGACTTTTTACATGCCAATTTTGCATAGGGGTTTTATATGTCAAACGCCTCAAAAGTGGTGAATATAATAAATATCCACATATCGAAAATTTCATTTTCTGAAGAGTTATTTTAAAAATTTTCAAAAATTATGAAAAAAATTTTCGCCTGCGGCGCTATTTTATTTTTTTTCATATACATATAATAAAAATATGTTGGAAGGGGCATACATTTTATCGTTTTATTTATTTTTATTTTTTTGGGTGAGCCCAATTCCATAAAAGTACTCGGGCCCGGATTTTGTAAAAATGTGGGGGGGGGGCGCTGGAAAAATAATTTATTTTTAAAGGGGGCGGTGAAAGAAATAAGTTTGATAATCACTGCTCTAGAGACTGCATCTTACTCTATCTCTCTCTCTTTTTCTCGCGTATGCTAGATGGAGTTAGATGAGAATGTTAGAGCATGAAAGTTGATCGTAACACGAGTGGTGATAGTTATATGTATGTACGTATGTGAAGACGCATAATTTTGGTTTATATGAAGTTTTGATTAAAATTGGAATTTAAAATGTTACTCGATTCGTATTTTTTTTTTTTACAATTTATAGCTCTTATTATTTTATTTTATATTTTACGTATTGGGAAAAAATGTTAGGTATTTTATTGTAAAATACTTTGATTTTTATATATGTATTTACATATTTTTGTAAAGATTAAGTTGTGATAATCGTGGAACTTTGATCTTATATAAAATATTATAATCTAATATAATTTACATTTAATTCTTATTATATCAAAACATCGAGATAAATGCGAAATGTTGAACGTTTATCATGTGAACTATGTACTTTCGACAATTTTACTGTTCTCAAATGTATTATTATAAGATATGAATATTTTTACATTCCAATAATTCACATACACTGATTTCTTAAAATTTGGTTACTTGCGCTTGTAACAACTGGTTTCTAGGGTCTTCAATCATCACTCACGAAAAATCACATATGACATTCATCAATATTAAACTCAACACGGTATAAACATACGCATACATTATTGCAATATCGACACTGTTTTATTACATTATTACTATCAATACATTATTTAGAACATTCGAAAATAAAATTGAGATACACAAAGTGAATCGAAAATCCTAGAAATAACCACGAGAACATATCGCTTCGAAGCGCATTCGGGCAGAAACTATCGGCAACCGCTCACTTTCGACTTCTTCCATTTCCCGCCCTTTTTCCTTTTATTTCCATCGACCTTAGAAGCTGTCACTTCTGGAAGAAGAACACTTATGAAATTTCACGCGGCTTTAAGCTCCCGAAAGTCTTCCGATAAAAGCCACCCGATAAGCTCTCGGCGACATCGTCAAGTTAAACAGCCGGGAAAATTCTCTCACCTTTCCAACGAGACTTTTAAAGTTTCCTACGGAACATCGAACGTTCCTTTCGAATATCGATCGCCAATTGTATCTCGAAAACATGCGAGTTTCTAAAATGCGGTTTGAATTCGAATTGTTATACTGCTTTAAAATCTACTGTCTCTAGAAGCAGAAGGGTATATGAGACGAATTTGAATCATTAGAATTGAGAGCAGAAATTATCTCTGAGTATATCTATATTCTCTTACCTTTCTGTCAAGGAAAATTTTCAAAGTTTTCTAAAGAACATCGATGATCCTTTCGAATGTTGATTGGCATTTTGTAGCTTTATCAAAACATGCGAATTTTCAAAATGCGGTTTGAATTAGAATCATTTTACTGCTTTGAAATGTAGGGACTTGAGAAGCAGAAGGGTATGTGTGATGAATTCAAATCTTTAGAATTAAGAGCAGAAATTATCTTCAAGTATGTATGTATATCTATATTCTCTCACCTTTTTGACAAGATGATAAAATTTTTATAAATTAGTCTCACATATTTTGAAATAAAATTTATAAAAAAATATAGATATGTTCAAAATTCAATTCAGTAAAAATAACGTAGTTTTAAAATTTAATGAATTTTATTTGTATCTTTTATAAATATGAACCTTTGATTTTATTCACTCAATGTTTTTTTTTTCTATAACATAATATTTATTATATTATTCACAACGTGTTTCAGGGTTATATAATTTAATTTCAATCCAATATGAAAGTAATAAGAGTGTAAGGTTTCTACGTTCAGATTACATTTTCCCGTATCAATTTTGTTACGGCTGCATATTGCGCATGCAACATTGCAAGTGCATTGCGCGTTTTCCGTTCTTTCCATATTAGATTTCCCAATTTTCCACCTTCGATTCTTGCTGCATTCGCAAATGTATATAAACCTATTTTCCAAAACTTCCACGAATAACATTTATTAATTAAAATATGCAACTTTTTTATTTCAACATAAATATTTTCAAATCAGAGCTTTAATACTTTTCTATGAAATAATGAAAGTAAACTATTGAATTGAAATAGAAAATATTTGATTTGAAATGAAAATAGATAGAATTTGAAATAATTTTAAATATATATTAATGAATTTTAAAAATGGTAATTTGAATTGAAAAAAAAAGTATCTACATAATTTTATATACATAATAGCATATTATATGTACAAATAAATTTGAACGAAAGATAATACAAAGTCGAAACTTTTCTTTTTAATTTTAAGATCGTGTTTACAATTACTATTTTTTTGTTATGAATATCGTTTCTGTTTTTTTGTTTGACGTAGTATATTTTTTATATATCTCTCACTATCTACACAAAAACATATTAACAATTGAATATATGGACAATAGAGTTCACGAAACAGAGAACGATAGAAGACATTCGAAAATAAAAGGGCAAATGTGAGCATACTTTTACGATTTAATTATCATTCGAAAGGAAGAGCGTACGATTTAATTCAATTCGCTTCGAAAAGAAAACTCTTTGAGATAAAATGCACTTTTTGCACGAAATCTTTCGCAATCAAATGCATTCGCAGAAAGCGCTGCATGCAGAATTCGAATTCGAACAAACGCTTTTAATAAAAGCCTTTTGTTGCTGTTGTTTGAACGCACTCGTCGACTCCTTTCCGGAAAAATCGCGTGGATTTTTCCGCGGAAAATTACACGGAAGGAGAGTCGTTTCGGAAAACTGTCGGCGAACGAAACGAATTCCGCGAACGCGAGTTGAAATTCAATTAATAAAATAGCGATTCGGTGCATTCTGCTCTCTGATAAGTGAAACGTATATGAAATCTATACGATGACCGAAAAGGCCGAGGAGTACAAGTGACATTCTTGCCGAAATTGAGTTATGCACAGGAATATCTTCTATGCATGCTTATTTATTTGGTGGCAAAAGGATATAAATTAATTCGGAACGTGTGCTGAGATATATCAACAAATCACTCTACCTCCTCCTAATACGTGTAGGTGCATGGTCAACTTTGAACGCGCTTTTCTCGAAATCACCGCGAAGTCACTTGTACCCTTTGGCCTTTTCAGTCATCATATGATATCGTTTGTGTGTGCGTTTGAGTCTGAAATAGATATCGTTTGTACGCTTGAGTTTGGAAGCTCTTGTTATTTCATATGAAATTCTGGAGTTTCAGTTTTTCAGATCGTTTGTGTTTTTTGTTGTTGATTCTCGGTGCAGTGAAATCGTATATGAATGATTTTTTTTTTGTATACGAGGGGATCTAAAAAGATTTTTTTAATATAGATATTTAATAGGTTGCCTCGTTGTTTTATTACAAATTTGGTGAAGCATGAGAGGTGTTTATTTAAAGGCCACTAATGATTTTACAATCACGTGCTCATATTGAACTAGATCACATACGTTTTTTTTTCGTTTTCGAATGTCAATTTTATTTCTTATTATTTCGTTCATTTTTATACTTATTGTCGAATATTTTGATGACAATATTATCATATTACTAGAGATAAATTAGTTATTCCAACCCAAAACATTGCCTTTGTAAATACATCATAATAAATCATACAAAAAATTACACAAATGGATTTTATACAACAAAACAGCTTCGAAGCAACTTCACCGTCAAATAAACACATAATTACGATACTCTTCAAAAGACATCAACTACACTTACTAAACTTCATCTCATAACATTCTATAACACATTTACATAGTGTTACACAACTTTTCCAATTCATGCTAAATCAAATCAAATCAATAAAAAAATCAAACCTCTTTAGAATAATTTATATTATTGCTTGATTGAATCGATTCGAATCAAAAAATAAAATAATACTTAAATAAAAAAGCATCCGTACTAAAAAAAAATCAATAAAATCATGCATATATAAACAAGATGTATGCAGAGAACGTCCGAAGCGAGATGCATTCGAAGTGAATACGAAGTTTTGACAGGTTTGAGGATTATCGAATAACACAGAAGGGGGTAGAATAGCCATTTGGGTTGTGGCTTTAAATAATTGATCGATCCGCAACCCACCTTTGGGTTGCCGGGATACCCCACTGGCTAATATAGGGGATGATTGATAGATATCCGGGGACCGAGCAAGTCCCTTAACGGATTCGAGATCGGAAAATAATTTGGATTTTCCGCAATTTTCATGCCATTTGTTTTATTTTTCATTGTTATTTTCTAAAACATTGAACGTATTCTTTGTTTAACTATTAAGGGACGGTCTTTTTACTTCTGGTTTGAGATTAAAACGATTTAAACTATGCGCGGTTCTTCAATTTCCAACTGTCGAAATTTGGAGGAAAGAGATGAATGTATGTATTTTTGGTGAAAAAAACCAGTCTTTAATTATGATATAGGATTATTAACTTCTAAGTTTTCTAATTGTTAATCCGATTTTTGATTATTTGATATTTCACCGAGCTGGTTTTTTATACTGATTCAAGATCGGAAAATGTTATATTTAGATTTTCCGCAATCTCATGCAATTTCCCAACGATGAAACATGCTTGATAAGTTTTTTCAAAATTATCTTCGTTATTTGATTTATTTGAAATTATGAACTTTAAAACTATGAACTGAATTATTTTTATGAACTGAACTTCTCATATAAAAATTATTGCATTCTTATTTAACTTTTCCGCATGGGTCATCACTTTTACAACAATTCATTCTAATGTATATGAAATTCAAAATTTTTGACAATTTATAAAAACACTAAAAAGAGCGATTTAACCATCCTCTTACTATTTTCACAATAAATCAGTCTTCAAATCATCGGCAACTAATCAGATCGAAGTGATAATCAATGAAACACAAAAAAAATGCTCATCACACCTAAGACAACATAAGATCATTATCAACGATAAGATTGAAAAACCACACCTCAAACACAACCAAACTCAACGAAAGTTCACACACACACAAAAAAATCAATTCCAAACAACCAAACGACACAAAAAAAAAACTTTCACCATCACTCCATCATATCAATTTTGCGAATCACCAAACCCGCTCAGAGTAAATACAGTCCCGAAAATTGATTATCCATTTGCGGCCACCGAGACGGACGTATACGCTTATTTATTTACTCGTTTTTTTCCCGGGTAATTTATTTTCATTTTCGACTGACCTCAAAAAGCCACCCCCCATTTTTCGCCCCGAACAAAAATAAGAATGGGGGGTGGTGTATATGAAAAAAACGTCCCCCCCGTGAAATGCACGACTCGGCCCACCTATAGGCGAATCCGAAAAGCGTTCACGGTCCGAATGATAAAAATTGATTGATGGACTGCGGTTATTGATGGAGGCTTTATTGTAATGAAATATTTTCCGTTTTCGGGCCCCGAAAAGGTTAACCGTCTCTGAAGCCTCTGTGCGGATTTGTCGGATGTTTTATTGATTGGTACGATGTTGATTTTGTAGTTTTATTGTGCTGGCTTAAAATTACTCGTTCTATCATCTTCGTTTCAGATTGAATCATTTCTATTTTTTATTTCAAGTTTAATATTTTTAAAATTGGTTCAATGGTTTTTGATATAATTTGTGAAATAAAATGGCTTGGTTTGATACTTGAAATGGCATTCTTGTATTTAAAATTTCTCGTACAGCTGAGGAGTAAAATATACCTAATATAAAACGAAATTGAGTACCTATCTCTAAAATTTGAGTAAAATTTATTAAATTTAGAAAATTCATTTGGAACAACCTCACATTAATTTAGAAGTTTTATAATATAATATATCAATAATCAATTTCGACAGTCAATTGTCTTCAAATTAATCAACTTCTACAAAAATTCAGTTTGATCAAAATAATACAATATTCGGAATGTTATGATACAAAATAAAAATGATATCGACAACATTTTGCCACAAATAATTATAAATACAAATAAATTAGTTTTATTTGAATATGTCTTTATATGCATAGGTCATTAATCAATTGATTAGCCTTTTGCAGCTTTTTTACTTTGGTTTTTTTAAAATATACTCTCAAAATTTCAAGCATAGTTCGATGTAAAAATTGAAAGAGTTTATCAATTAGGTTTCAAAGCAATCGATTTGATTAAAAATCATTAATAGACAAATTATTAATTTTTATCAAACATGTTGGTATTTATATTTGATCTCTAGTTATTTATTTTGAAAAATATCAAAAATGTGGGCGTTAAAAAAAATTGTACTCTATTAAGCTACGGTTATTTTTATAGGGTGCTTTTTAATTGAAAGCTGTCAAAACCGAACTCTCGTCGAATCAGCGGATAGATCGTATCTGCGAAATTAATGTACTTTTTATCTGGATCGAAAATAAATTTTCGTAATTAATTTATGCGTAGTTCGATAATAGATAACACCAATTTCATGAATGAAAAGCGTGAAGAGGGAAGTTTTATTCTTACTTAATATTCGAACAATCGATTAAAATCACTCTATAGATGTTTTAAAAACTTCAACATCGCCAAAAAACGGATTCGTGCTGAAAAAGTTAATAAAATAAAGCAGACATCAGCCGCGACTATCTTTCTACGAAATCGCACTAATTTGTTATAGTGAGAGTTCAGACTTCAGATAACTTTCGGCGAACGTAAAAAAACAACAAAAAAATAAAGGTTAACAACCCCTAACGTTCCATTAGGGTTCCTTATTGTTCGAATTTTCAAGATTCGACGAATCCGAATCCAATATTTTTAATATTCGCCAAATCTGAATTGAATCCAAATCCTAAATTTAATATGAACACATATTCAGATTCAGATGTTTTCAAATCCAAATCTCATTATCGAATCTATTAGTCACTGAATCCGAATCCGAATCAGAACCTGACCGAATCCGAAAATCCTATTCACTATATAAACGAAATTAGTAAATAAAAATGAAAAAAATTGAATTTTCGTGATTATCTCACTCTCATCGTCATAATACGTCGAGCAAGTAATTCTGATACAATGATAAAAAGCGCACATTCAGATTCAAAAGTTTTCAAATCCGAATCTCACTTTCTAATCCATCAGTCGCCAAATCCGAATCCGTATCAGAACCTTACCCAATCCGAATCCGAATCAGAAGTTTTCAAAACCGAATCTCATTATCGAATCCGTCAGTCGCCGAATCCGAATCAGAACCCGACCGAATCCGAAAACCCTACTCACCATATAAACGTATAAAATCCTAAAAAAAAAATGGAAAAAAAGTGAACCTTGTTGATTATCTCACTCTCGGTATCGTCATACTTGCACGTTGAGCAAGTGATTCTGATATTATACTATCATGAATACATATTCAGATTCAAAAGATTTTAAATCCAAATCTCATTATCGAATACATCAGTCACCGAATCCGAATCAGAACCTGACCTAATCCGAATCCGAATCAAAACCTGACCGAATCCGAATCTGAATCAGAACCTGACCGAATCAAAAAACCCTACTCACCATATAAACGTATAAATTCCTAAATAAAAAATGGAAAAAAAGTGAACCCTCAGCATTATTATACTTGTACGCTAAGCAAGTGATTCTGATACTATCATATGAATAAATATTCAGATTCAAAAGATTTTAAATCCAAATCTCATTATCGAATCCATCAGTCGCTGAATCCGAATCTAAATCCGAATCAGAACCTGATCTAATTTGAATCCGAATGAGAAGTTTTCAAATCCTAATCTCATTATCGAATCCATCAGTCGCCGAATCCGAATCCGAATCAGAACCCGACCGAATCCGAAAACCCTACTCACCATATAAACGTATAAATTCGGCATCGTTATACGTTAAGCAAGTGATTCTGATACTACCATTTGAACACATAACCAGATTCAGAAACTTTCAAATCCAAATCTCATTAGCAAATCCATCAGTCGTCGAATCCGAATCCGAATCAGAACCTGACCTAATCCGAATCCGAATCAGAACCTGACCGAATCCGAAAACCCTACTCACCATATAAACGTATAAATTCCTAAATAAAAAATGGAAAAAAAGCGAACCTTCGTGATTATCTCACCCTCGGCATCGTTATACGTTGAGCGAGTGGATCCGATACTGTGAACAAGGAAAATTGATATTGATGGGCCCACAGTGGCCGCGGACCGCACATTCAAACAACTGTCCCATTGTTTGCTGGCATTTTCCGTATTATTTCTGCGTTTTGCGGATAATGCTTTGATAGGGATGGTGTTGTTGTTGTCATTTCTGCGTTTGTCCGACTGAATTGCTCGGTGTAAATTTCGACTAAATATTAGTATGGGATTGGGCTCGGAGTGGTTTTATGACTTCATTGAATCGTGCTTTTTAGCTTAAATAAGGATTAAAATTAATTAGTTAGGTTGAGTTGTGAATGTATTGTGTGTAAATTTTGAGGCATTTTTGCAGAAGTTTGGCTCGAAAAATGGATATAGAGGACTTGCCTGGAATATAGAACATGCTTTAAATATGGAACGCCTCGATATTTATTACTTACAGTTTTGACAATTTGCTAATTTTGCATAAAATCAAAGTCAATTAACCGTATAGACACTATTATTATATGCAAAATTAACAGATTGTCGAAATTGTAAGTAATAAATATCGAGGTGTTCCATATTTAGAGCATGTTCGATATTCCGAGCAAGTCCTCTATACAGAAAAAAAATACTAAACTCTTCGATTATATGAATTAAATAAAATTCTTTAAAAATAAAAAAAAATTCAATATATAAATACTGTCCTTTTGATGCATTACAAATAATTTAAAATATATTTATTCAATTATTAACCTCGAAAATAAAATGGAAATTCTTATAATATCGACTCCATTGAAAACGTTTATGTATATTTTTACAAAGTTCAAACTTTGAATACCTCAACAACAGCTAAATCATTCAATTATTTTCCCGAACGATAAAAAAATCATAAACACACCCCGGAATCGTTCGTTTCGAAATTTCCCGCCTGGAAAAACAAACAGAAGTCGATTTAAAAAGTTTTTCCGGCGAAAATCGACTGATCGCTCGCAGAAGGGAAAGCGATCTGCCAAAAACAACGTTTTATAATTATTGTTCTTCGATTATTTTTATTTTGGCGGTCGATTTGTTCGACGAGAAGCGGTTTTTGTTTTCGAATTGAAAGAACCGGCGATTTCTGACAGTTTTGATCTTCCGGAAAATTCCGCTTTTCCGTCCGGAGGGGAGAAAAATTAACGCGATAACAATGCGGTCGAATTAATTGAAAACCGACCGAATTTGCAAGGAAATTAGTACCGAACGCTTTTTTTTTTCACGTCCCGTTCATTGTTTATTGTTTTATTTTTGATTGAAATTCGTATTTGGGGCAAAATCATAAATATAACAGAACCACTAAATTGTTTTTCAAGTATTTGAAAATTTTCCTGTGATAAAAATAATTGCATCTCGGTAAGTATTTTTTATACTTTTTACAAATTTTTGTATTTATTTGTATTATGTTTCATGTAAGTTCGACTTAGATTTCTCAATAGTTAACATGAATTTGAAAATCATTTCATAAACTTTAGATCTTAACCATATTTATAATACATTCAATATGTACTTCTAAAACAGTATATTTTGGAAAGAAAAAATATAAGAGTATAGAAATAAAAAAATCACATGTGACGACTGAAAAAGAAAGGGTACAAGTGACTTTGTGGTAATTTCGAGAAAAACGCGTTCAAAGTTAACAATCTACCTACACGTATTAGGAAGAGGTTGAGTGATTTGATGATATATCTTGGATGTTCCGAATTCGTTTATCTATATTATAAATACGCTAACGATGCTCGAAATTTTCAGCCGTGCCTCGAACCCGGATACACGCGTGTTGACCACTCGGCTACCATCCTAATTCCGAAACTGCAACTTTCAACGTATATAAGGCGTAAAATCCAAATGTAGGATATTTTTTTCGTTATTATTTTATTTCACACATAGATGGCAACAAAAAATATTATCGAATAAAACAAATCCGTGGCAACACGAAGTTTGATTAATTTCGAACAATTTCGATACACATCCGTGGCACTACTAGTATCAAATAAATGAGCGTACACAGAAGCGATTCCTGTACATGACTCAATTTCGGCGAAAATGTCACTAGTGCACCTTGGCCTTTTCAGTCATCAATACAATAACACATCGACCGCAAAAACAACAGCAACAATAGTGATTCAATCAGCGATTCCATCCAACGCGGTCGCTTTTGTATCTTGACCGCAATCAATTAACGTTTTGATTAACGCGTCTGGCTGGCATCAGATAAATCGCAACATCGAATTTCGTTTAACCCTTAAATTGCTACCGATGACATCTGATGCTGGGAGCTTATTCAGCTGGAATCGTGCCATTCTAGCTCATGCATAATATAATGTGATGCATTGCACTGCACAATTATCATTTGAGTCGTTCATATTTAGCAATGAATAAATTTTCGATAAAAGTGAGATTTTAATTGCGAAACGTTTGGTATATGATGAATGTATTACATAAAGAGCATAAGCGATCTTTTTTTTCGATATTGAGTTAAGTTCAGAAAATTAATCTATATATGTATATGAAACAGAACCATATTTTCTGTACTTAACTTAATTCCGATAAAAAAGGTAGCTTGTGCTCTTTGTGAAACTCAGCCATCATATGTAGTCTTAACTTTTTCTGTGAAGTATATTATTACGAATAATAAAAATAAATGACAAAAATTTGATCGGTTATCGGATTATAAATTATTCATTTCAGAAGCCATTTTGATTTATTTTATATTTTAATATTAATTGACTTAGCTCTTAAAAGCTCAGTTAACTTTTACTATTGGAATATTATTTGATCTATGTATTCAGTCAATAAAGTGATTTTTAAACAACAAGAGACTTCAAATGTCAAACCAATTGTTATTGTTATAACTTTCTATGTGTGAAATATCTTTCCTGAATAATAAAGATAGATGAAATACCATTAAGTGGCAAAATTTGTTTGGCCACCGAATAATAAATTAATTATTTCAAAGATTTCATTTGATTTAAGAAACACGACATGTGACTCTGAATGACTCTGCTGAATGCACAAACGTTTTATAACCACTACCCTATTGTCTGATTGTTATGATTATCATAACTATTATTCTTTTATTGATATTCAATTATTATATATAATATTTTGAAAAATCTATAGAGTTGACGGTTAGGCTGAATCTTCGAAACTCATACAAGGGGATCCTCAAAAAACAGACGGCTTGAAATTCTCGCTATTATGAAATTTCTAACGCTGCAAAAAGATACATTACTTTTCTTCGCAAGTTCTACAACTTAAACGTCCCATTAGCTCCATCTGCTTCATGGTTTTCTGCTTCAATTTTCACTTCTGCGGGTTTTCCCTCATCGGTTTCGAACTTTTAACGCTAGACGTTAATATTTTAGAGAGCTTTTATGCTCTACTATTAATAATCATATAGAAATTTCGTACATTTATCATATAACTATCGAGAAAAACTTTATTACAGTTCACATTACGCATCATACTAAAATTCTCATAAATCACTTAGAACGAATCGTTCAATGATTAACGTATTTATGCTAATAAGTCTCGTTGAATCCAAAATAACGGACAATATCTAAAATATCCTTTGAATTAGTGTATATTGTTAATACATAAGAAAAAAAAGCACATTTGTTAAAATATTGATCATTTAAAAACGTATTCTAGTGTTCTACTATTAACATATTTTATGAACATTTTTTTTTTCTATTTAAGATGACAAATTAAATTATAAGATTGAAAATTTCAAGAGCCAATTTAACGTGAAAATAATATAACGACTGTTTTATTAGAATTTCACAATTTTAAAATATCTAAAAACATTTCGAAATCAACATCAAAATCATTACAGACAGCATTGACTGCGTTGCACTAATCTCGCTTCTATGATTATTGACGACAATATCGAAGCGAAACATTGATATTAATACATATTCAGATATATTCAAAGATCAAAATACATACGTAAAACAGTCTAAAAACACATTTTTTTAAGAACACCCGAAAAAAAAAGGACAAGGGTCTCATCACCACGTGGCGATAAGTATCGCGACTTGTCGACAAGGCTTATTTTCGACCCCAGAATCAAAAGCGGACAGAAAAACGCCAAATTTATCCCACATATTATATTCGGGTGATATATTTCGCATTATGAAAGTGTGGAAATGTCAGATGGAAGGACGTGACCGCGTACCATCTCTCCCCCGAGTTGTCTGTCCCGTTTTCGGCACTATGGTGAGGCGACAAATTGAAAAAATAGAGCACAGCCTTCAGACTAAGACTTTGCTGAAAAGGGCTGAAACGAGAGGAAGGAATATAAATTGTGTCTACTGAATATAACTCGAGGGTCGAATGAATAAAACTGTAAAAATTGGCCAACTTTAAAAATTTGTGAAAATGTACCTATGTATTCATTTTCTTTTAGTTAATTTGTCATTTTGAATAAATTTTAATCGATGCAATTGTAAATAATTGGTTATTTGTCGTCGATACTGCGAATAACCATTGCAGTCGTGTTGTTGAAGCAAAACTGCAAACTTTGTATTACATCACGAAAATAGTCTGACAAAACAATCAAAACTGAATAGCCACATTTTCCTTTTTCATATAAAATGATAGTGACGTTTTATTTATTATTTAAAGAAAACTATATTTTAGTTCAAATGAAACTGCATACAGTTATAAAAGTGAATCTCTAATTCTTAAGTTTGAATCTTTCGATTATCACTTCCTTTTTAATTTTTAAGATATCGTTAGAGATTGCAGAATATTATAGAGTACGTATATATTGTTACAGTATGAATCTAAATCTCCAAAGTGAATATAAAGAAACGCTCTTCTGCAGTTAATTCTAAAACTACGCAAATTAAACTTTTAAGTTTGTAGTACGAATAGAGGTTTAATTTGAGTTTTTATATATGATGCTATTTCAATATGTTTTCAAATTCTCAATACATATTATTAATTTTATTTTGCAACGAATCGATTCAAAGACGTCAATTGACCGCCGATAAGATACAAATGTTATCAATCGTATGATATTGATAAAAATCATTAAATCGTGTGTAATATTTAATCAAGAAAAAAAAATACTGGAAAACACTTCAGCAACTGATACAAAACATACGATATAGACATTGATCGATTAATTTTATTTAATTTGAGTCACAATTGACACATCAAATCTATTATTTAAATCCCTATATACACATACTGCTATAATTGTATAAATAATACGTTTCTATAATATATCTGTAAAGGAGAATCCACACGAGTTTTTTTTTCAGTGCCTCGACTAAATAACAATAAGCAGATGTAAGCTGTGTAAAAATAAATTCCCATTTACATTTATCTGCTTATTTCACTTATAACAAAACTTAAAAAAATACTGACAGAAGAACAAACTGATTTAAAGCATGCAAGTTTTTATATAAGAAAGCTGATAATGCAGCAGTATAAATCGTTTGTGCGTGATGTGTCGATTCAGCATACTTGGAATGCGTGAGTTTGAGTCCTATCTTGTCGAGAGTCGTTTCTTTTAATTGATATGGAAAATTGGTCGTTTCTTTGAATTATTTGGATTCAATTGAATTCAAAAGAGTGTTAATTTAACGTTTTACAAAATAGCATCGCAAATAATAATCGCTTACCTTTTATGACGACTGAATTTTTCTAAGACCACAAGTGACCTTTTTTTCTTCATTGTTTCAAGTACAGAAAATGGTTCTATATATGATACAGAACCATTTTTTGTACTTAACTTAATTTCAATAAAAAAAGGTCACTAGTTCCTTTTGTTTAATTCAATCGTCATATATGCTTCGATTAAATTTGATCTATTTAGCGACACCTATGTGCGCTCTCACTTACTCTTAAGAGTCTGCCTTGTGGCTAACTTCTTCGCTTTAATTTGAACGATTTTGTGAATAAATGAGTAGAAATTATATGTATGAAAATAAAAAAAAATATTTAATAATATAACCAGCACAAATGAACAACTCTCAACCAAAACTTTGATTACACTTTCCACATGTAAGAAGCGGAAAAATTTTCACGAAACGATAAAATTTCGAACGACTCACCTAATGATTTTCCGATAGAGAACCACAACCGCTCCATCCTCGACTCCGGCATCTTCGAAGACACTGTTACGTGCAAGAAACGACAATCCACGTACGAGGCGAAAGAAAGAGCGAGAGACGAGGAACACTTCACTTGTTGACAAATGAAGAGGGATTCACGAAAAATGGTCTGTCACGTCTTCTTTACCGGCAGGACGATCAAGTGTAAACTTCGAAGCCTTCCACGAGTCTTGGGGGGGTTCTGCTCCTCGAAGATTCCACGGGGCTGTGGATGTGGGTGTGGACTATTTATCACGCCTTTTATTGCCTCTGTGCTGACCCAATAGTTGGACTCTTCGACGCCATCCATCAATTCGGATCTGGGGGAGGATGTTTGTTTTAGATCGGGTGCGTTTATTTTGTTTGAATATGTTAATTTTTTCGTATAGTGGTCATAGTAGATTTGAGTTTTTAGTCAGTGGTCAATGTTGGTTTAGTTGAAATTGATGTTAGGATAGTTGGGATGTGTGTGGCTTGAGGAGAAAGTGCATTGGTATTTCGGTACTTAATAAAGATATCGAAAAAGGTGTCATTTAGGATCAATGCTATTCATTGTGTGCAGAACTAAAAGAGGTGATTTGAAATCATGAAACAGTCAATTGGATGGTCTGAGGGTCTTATAGGCATGTCAGAACTAAAAATTATTTACTTCCATTTTAGAAAAAAATGAGGTTTAAATATCAAAATATTTAATATAGTAATGAATATTATTTAATGACGAAATTTGTTTGGCCACCAGACAATCAATCGTTTATTTCAGAAGCCAAATTAATCAATTCTGTACTATAATGCAAATTGACCACATCCATAACTTATAAAAAAAAATTGTATATTTATATTTTTTTGAAGAATAGAAATAAGCGAATGTCGAAAAACGTATCAAACATATTTGATCATTTTTTAAAGTTTTTACTTCACTATGCCACGTTTAGCTCTAAATAACTCAAATTTTATCTAAGACAACTAGTAAGATATTCAAACACATTTAATAAAATCAAACAAAACTCATTCCTACAACGAAATCCATCAGACTACGGAGTCACCGCGAATAAATTTTTTATTCAACCCCCCTTAAGACCGAGCAAGCGTTGACAGCGCTGAAAGCTTCTGATTTTGTTTGTTCAGTGGTTATTAAAACTTTAAATTGGGGGAGAAGCAAGTAGTTCTCGTTCGTGTGTTTTTTTTCCACCCTTTTGTTATTCTCGACATCCAGCATCCAGCTCTCGTCTTATTATTTCGAGACAGCGAATTCTCACCTCGTTCATTATCATATCTCGTCCACAAAAGCTGGTGGCCATTTAATTCGTTTCCGAGTCGGAAAAGTTTGCCCTGCTCGGAAATGTTTATTCATATCGTATCGAGATGAAGATAAGAGGCTTTCGTTTTTTAGGCTCTCCTCCGGTTCGTATTATCCTATTAACTCTCGCTTCTTATTAGTCGAGTTGCAAACTTTGATTCTTGACATTTGATAGAGTATTATATTCGAAAGTTTTACAACCGACTTTTATACAAATGTCTAGCGGTTGGAAATGGAAATACGTTGATATTTTGAAATACAGGGTGAAGCTAAATGAATTCAGAGATTTGGAAGAGTAAATACTTTCGAGGTGTTGAGAGTAAGCTAGTGCATGTTTTGTCAGTATTAATCATTGTTTCATTTGCCTATTAATCTAATTTTAGTATACGACATAGTTTGGATTGAAATAATGTGCATAATTACATTAAATTTTGAAAATAACTGATTTGCAGTCGTAATCAGAAGTTTGATGCAAGGGAGAACGCTTTTCTTTTCTAGCTAGACTTTAGATGAAAATTGTTTCCTTTCTCACTCTAGATACGAGCACTAGAACAAGAAAGGCAATAATTTCTAATTTGAGAAATGTAAGCGTTCCTCTTACATAGTAACATAAAGACCTTTGACAAAAATGGATTTCGTACATACATATGATGATCGAAAAGGCCAAGGGGTACAAGTGACATTTTTATCGAAATTGAGTTATGCACAGGAATCGCTTCCATGTACGCTCATAAATCTGGTGGCAAAAGGATATAAACGAATTCGGAACGTGTGCCTCAATACATCATCAAACCACTCGACCTCCTCCTAATACATGATCAACTTTGAACGCGCTTTTCTCGAAATCACCGCGACGTCACTTGTACCCCTCGGCCTCATCAGTCGTCAAATGTAATGAAATCGAAAGCATCAACATCGACCAACACTCGATTATTCACCACTTCATACATCTCGATTCGTTCGGCCGCACCCCGATTTTTCCGACTCATCCGGAAAATCGCATTCGGACGTCTTTATTGCGTCGGCTCCTTTCTTCGTCTTCGGAGCTCGTCGTCTTCGCGAAGACCAGTTTTGCTTGTCTTTCTTCGAGTTGGAGAGCGTCTTGCGCCTCATTAAGACCCGAACGTCTCATTTCGTACGGTCGACCGACGGGGAAGTCTTCCACTTTGGAAACTCGCAGTGCAACTTCGTGCTGGATTGGAATTTCGGCTTCGGTTAGGGAAAAGAGTCGATTTTATATCTGTGAGTCTTTGTTATAATACGTTAATATGTGCATGTATACGAAAAACCTAGAAAGAAAGAGGTGTGAAATGGTAGAGATCGGAAATTGTCGCTGAATATGTCCGTTCGTTTAGTTTCGGAATTCATTATAAAATTCACTCATAAATAAACTGAAAAATATCCAAGAAACTGCCGAAAGATAAAGATTGACGTATATACCGAATATAATTCATACTTCGTTAACGAATTGTTATTGTTAATTGAAGTATAAGTGTACGTACATACTCGTACGTCCGTCTTTGTTTCTACTTACTTGCCAATCAACATCATAATCAATATGTGCATTAACAGATCACTTAATAATTTTGTTTGATTTAAGAAAGATGTTCTACTTTGAAAAGAAGTGCGCATTAGCATCTATCTTTGGTTTCCAAGATCTTAGGTCCAAGCTTCTACATTAAAGTGAAGATGTTTAAAGAAAAAGTTCATCCAAGAGATAAGAAGAGAAATTTAAAATGTAAATGAATCAACATAATATTGAAATAAGAAACGTAATGTAATTATTATACTCACTGATTAATTCTTGTATGCGTAGATATTATTTTCTACATTAGGTCTTATTTTTGAGATAGAAACAAAAACAATCCTAAAATCTCACTAGAGCTTATTTTCAAAAGTCTCACTACCGAGCAAACACCGTATATGTAGCATTGTGTAACGTATAGAGCATAATTGTTGTGCTCTTTGATTTTCCGATTTGGCTCCAAACGAACTGGCAACGCAACCTTTTTTTTCCCTTTATTGAGTCAAAAAGAGCAAAACAACTCGTCGATTCGACTTAAAAAGTCCGTGAAGTTCGATACTATTGTGCGCCATTATTTATTCTTCGTAGCTACTCCACTGTTCGGCTTTTATACCTGCAAACGTTGGCTGTTTTCTTTTTCGTTCGTTTTGCTTAACCGATTCAATCCATTACAATTTCATGAAACTAAATATACTGTTTTGTATAATCACCAGAGACCGTATAAAATCAGCGGTGCATTCGAACGGAAAATGTATTTGAATTCTATAACAATTCAAATACATTTACTTTATACTCGCATGTAATAATATTTCATAAATTTCTATGCGTATTTTTATTAATTTTTAATTATAAACAATTCGCATTGCATCCAATGTTATATTTGATAATTCAATGCTCAAACATGATACAAATAACATTGACTGTAATGTGGAGTGTGTGAAATATTTATGTTATTGCAATTAACATGCATAATGTGAAGATTCCCTAAAAATATATTGATCTTACGATGAAAAAATTTAGACATTATTACAAATTTTATTGAAATATATAACAATTTGATTACAGATAGCACGTATTAAATAATAGTTACGAATGAAAATACAACTCTCGATTATTTTCCTAACGTTGCAAATTAAAAGTTAAAATTTTTATTAAATACTAAATAGTCTTATATGTATGAGTTTCATAATTAATTTAACATTTGTCGATATTATCTATCGTTGTCACATATGGCAAAGCAAATGACATTAAAAAGAAACTTTATTCGTTGATGCTCCTAAAAAATATACACAAAATATTATACTAAACTTAAACCAGGGATGTTTGGAAAATTATAACAATTGCATTTTCATTCTTCAAAATTATTTTTATCTACATTCAAACTATTTTCAACAAAATGAGCGATCTAAAATTCAAAGAGTCTCCACGTAAGTAAATCTACGACTCGATCCCAAGATTGATGAACTTTTTCTTTCAGCTCTTTCAGCGCATCCGGACGAATCTCCGAGAGTCCATTCTCAAAGAAAACAGTCTGAAACTCTCAAATACCTACCTAATATAGATATAAGATATAAAATAATATATAAGTAAAGTCTCGGAAAGGTGAGGATCGACTCTGATTAAAGGATCCGAGGTGTTTCGGCCCGAAGTTAGTTTTCGGGAACAAAATCAATTCCGTCAAATGAGATTGCACTTTATCTGTTACTGCTCCGGCCGATTGGCATTCTCTCGTCGGCTTCGGAAACTTCTTCTCCCAGCTTCTTCTTCTTCTTCTTTTACTTCTCATGGGAAGTTTTCAGAGAAGTCGAAGGGGAGCTGAAGGGAGTCCGCGGACGTGCCGCTTGAAAAATTGACCCTCCTCGACGGATGATCGGGAAAATGCGGATTTCGGAAAAGCCGAACACTTTTCTATTCGAATGTCGATTTGGAACGATTTTTTTAGATGATGTTCTTTTTAGACAGTTTGAGTTCAGTGTTTTTGTTTAAATTTTAGCCTTTGTAAACTGGTGTTATTCGATATTGTATGGAAGTGTTTGTGCTCAATGTTAAGTGCGGCTGGGCTACGAAAAATGAAACGTCAAAGTGAGAAATCGTAAAATATAAAGTTTGAATTAAAAATTTAATAATTTGAAAATTATTCCAGATGTATTCACAAAAAATGTGAAATTTGACTCTCTGAAAAGATAAGTCATTTATGAAATCATAAATAACATACACAAAAAAAAAAACAATAAATTTATTTATATGAAGCAATAATTGATGACTGAATAGCACAAAGGGTACAGTGACCTTTTTTATCGAAATTGAGTTAAAAACAGAATATGGTTTTAATCATAAATAAAAAGGTCACTTGTACCCTTTGTAGTTCAGTTCATCAGTCATCAATCATCAATTCAGTCATCACTGTAGTATCAGATCGAAAATGCACACATACTCACATATTAGTGCTATTACACTTTTGAATATTAAAAAAAAATAAGCTGATAACTGATGAAAATTAACTTCCTAAATTATAATCGAAGCATTTCATCAATTGTCAAATATAAAAGACTCATTTTCATCGCATAAAAATCTAAAAAAAATCCAACACTTAATACAAATCCAATCCGAAAACCAACCTATAATTTAACCGAACACACACACGCCCCCTGAGAAAAAAAGGAGCAACGGACCCAGCAAAAGAAGCGATTGTTTTTTATGAAGACGTTATTTAACCAGCGTAGAAGAGGAACCCTCGACGAGCGCCCAACTCTCCCCACATTCCCCCACTATCCCGTTTTATATCGGGCCGTTACCTTTTTAGCCGAACCAGGGGGGTTAGGTTAGGGACAGGAGGTGGGAATAAAGCTCGGTCATAGACACACCTTTTCCGTGTCGCAGGATCGTTACGTCTTATGTGGTCCACCTCCTCCTCTTCAGTGTTCTTGAGGAATCGAAGGATCCGTCTGCGCTCGAGGAAGGTTCGGTTTTCTCGAGTGTCGGTCGCTTGTGTGCTCGAGATGGGTTCGTGTGTTGAAAGTTGATGTTTTTTATCGACTACAGTGCTGTTTGCAGTCGGTGCGAGTGCGAATAGTCGACTGTTTGCAGTCGGTATGGCTGCGAATTATTAGAAGCTTGTGATCAACCCGTTGAAAGTTGGTGTTATTTTTATCGAGGATGATGCTGTTTGCAGTCGGTGCGAGTGCGAATAGTCGATTGTTTGCAGTTAGTATGGCTGCGGATATCATTGATCGATTTGTTGAAAGTTGGTGTTATTTTTATCGAGGATGATGATGTTTGCAGTCGGTGCGAGTGCGAATAGTTGGATGTTTGCAGTTGGTATGGCTGCGAATTATTAGATGCTTGCGATCAACTCGTTGAAAGCTGGTGTTATTTTTATCGAGGATGATGCTGTTTGCAGTCGGTGTGAGTGCGAATAGTTGGATGTTTAGTATGACTGCGAGTTATTAGATATTAACGATCAATCCGTTGAAAATATGTGTTGAAAGTTGATGTATTTTATCGAGGATGAGGCTGTTTGTAGTCGGTGCGAGTACAAATAATCGGATATATACAGTTGGTATGGCTAAGAATTATTAGTTACTAGTGATCAATCCATTGAAAATATCGACGCATGCCTGGTTATAGTCAAGTAATTGTTTTTGTCAGTTATATCTGACTTACCGGTTTAGATTGATATGAAACTAAATTACAATTTTTTTTCATAGAAGTTATATTCATACAGATATCACGCAATATAAAGTAATTTTTAATGTATATAAATCAAAATACAAAAAATATTTTATTTTAATCGTAACAAATAATGAAAACCTGATCTAGCGCTGCATTACGTGATCCGAAAGCGACCACAACTCGAATTACACTCGGTAATGAAAATTAGTACCATCAGAGCAGGGGAGTGAATTGCGAGCACAAAAGCAACTCGTCCACGTAATAAAATAAGGGCGTTGCACACAAAGAATGCATAATTAGGTATGGCAGGTGCATAATAAAACACTCAGCTAGTTGCACACTAGCGTTAATAGCCTCCGTGTGCACTTTTTCTAGCGAAAAAGCTCGTTTCGCACACGTGAAATTTTTCGTTTGAAATTATTTATTTACATATAGATTTGTAACACATTATTCGGTCAGAATTTAATTCATAGTTTGGTCAGAATAAAAATCCAACTTCGTATTGATAAGCGAAGAAGTAGTTGCAATGAGAATCGATGTATCGTTAAATTTATATATTTGTAACATTTGAATGAACCGATAAAGCGTTCATATCAATCAATTAATAAAATTTATGTGATTCAACGAAACTCGATTCCAGCATTACGAATACATTGAGCCCGACACGGTGATATATATTCGAGTTGAAAGGCAATTTTGATAAATGTCAAATTAGGCCAGACGACCTGTGAAAATTAAAATCCATAGTTTTTCCGGCGGAAAGAACAGCGAAAGAAGCACATTCGAGCGAAGGACGTCAAGAATTACCATCGTAATGGAGAAGTCGAGAGGTGGATTTTTCGATTTTCCCGACGAGAAAAGCGCTGAGTACGACGAAAACGTTGAATTTTCCGCAGATTATTATTATAATTAAATCCGAGCCGGGAATAATAAGTTATGAAGACGAAACGACTGACGGACGAACATCTGCGCATTTTGTCGCTCTACCAGAATTACATTAATGTATAGGGTCGTCAGATAAGATGTGACGTTTTGTCATTAAAATATATATATTTTGAAATGAATTTGTAAAAATATTTTACGTAGAATAATATAAGTGTATCTATTACTGTGACAATGGTGTTAAACTTTTTTTTGGTGAAGTATATGAAAAGTATCGTGATCGCCTTTGTTAGTCATACATATGGTTATGATCTCAAAGCATTGAATAAAATTCTTTAATTTTAACTGAACTTTCAAATTTTTTTTGAAAAGTAGAAATCAAATATTTTCTATTAGTAAAAAGATAAATAATTCAAAAATTGAATCAAAATAATTCAAATATGGACATGATTTATCAATCATGTTTTAATTAAATTATAATATTTATTTTAACTTGAATTAGAAAATTATTGATTCACAATAAATAATATACGTATAACTTGTAATGAAAATCTGTATTATTTTATTCTCTAACTATGTATATGATAATACAGCTTATTATTTCTTTATTTGCTTTAACTTTTAATTTAAGCCACTCTCATGATTGTGGTTGCAAACGAAAAGTAATATTTGATGTACAGGAAACGTGAATGTTTGCAGAACTATTGATCGAACTTTCGAAAATGAATAAAAGATGCTTGTTGTGATGTATATTATAATTTGAAAACGGATATCCGTTCCGATTAAATCTATTGTATTTTCAGGAATTAACGATTTTTTAACGGATGCCTCATAGCGGAATATTCTTCGAACGAGTTCACTCGTCAATATTGTTCCATAGTTTTGCTTGAAAAAATCGCAAAATGACGAATCGACAGAGAAAAGTCATGATTGGCGGGAATAAAATAGGTGCTTTAAAAACTAAGAAGGATTGGAAAAAAATCGCTGCAGACGGATGGAAGAAATTTAAAGCGTTCATGAAAGAATTTTTCGAAAGGAGTAAAAAAACTGGTCGAGAATATTTTGAAAATTCTTCGATAAATTGCTATCAATACATCGTTGATGACACTATGGAAACATGGGAAAGGTAAATTATGAGTTGGATCTTAAACTATGTACAGATTCTCTATTTTGTGTTGAATAATCAAAATATTTTCTATTTCGAGTTAATATTCATATTTTTTAGAGTTCTCACCTTAAGGAAAGCAATTGAATTTCAATACAAAAATATTTATCATGAAATGAAAATTATTAAACAAATGGAATATTTTAGTAATAATACAGTTAACAACATTTATTTTTAACAATTTTAGATGGACTTGGAGAATAGTTCATGCTGTAGCAACAGCAGTAGCTCTTTGGTTATTATGGATAGCCGGTAATGGAGCATTATTAGCTCCAGTGGCTACGACCAGAGCACCTACAAATGTAGCTCTTAACACTGTACCTTTTCCTGCTGTAGCAATTTGTCCTTACAATAAAATGAGTCTGAGCAGAACTACCAAATTCGCACAAGAACTGTTCGTATTGTCCAATTTTAGAATTTAAAATTCAATAATATTTTATATCTTCGAAAATTTTAGAATAGTAAATAAAACACTCAATTATGAATTGGATAAATTAGTTCATTTGCTGGGCTATCTTGGAATGGCGTTTGATATGGAAGTGCCTGAAAATGAAGAATTGGATAAGCTTCATGAACTTTTAGAGCCGTACAATTTGAACGATCTAATGCCTGATGTTCGTATAGTGTTAAATCATACAATTTTATCTTAATATAATTAAATCATTTTTATTTAGCTAGCACCAAGTTGTGACGATGTTTTAAAACGTTGCTTGTGGCGAAACGAAATTGTCGAATGCAGTACGATTTTCGCTTTTCGAAAAACATTGAACGGATATTGTTGTATTTTCAACTATCGTCGTGCTAGCAACAAATTCATAAGGTTCACATTATTTTTATATTAAATTTATTTTTATAAATTTGATTATTAAACGTATTCTAATTATTCAGCAATATAACTGTGACTAGAAGAAAAAGAGCAATGCAAGGAAAAGATCGCGGACTTTCAGTTCTCATCGATCCAAAGCTAGATGATTATCTGTATACTACGTTGCCTAACGTTGGAATGAATGTAAGTTATACACAAATATATGTTTAAACTTGATTAAAAGATTAAAATTGAATTCGACTATTTAGATATTGCTTTTCAATGCTGATGATTTTCCTGACGTAAGCAGTGGAGGTTGCTTCGGAGTTCCCATTGCTCCGAAATCTGAAGTTTACTTGAACTTAGATGCCATATCAGTGACAAGCAGTAGTGCTATCGAAGGTTTAGCTCCAGAAACCAGAGGATGTCTAATAAAAGAAGATAGGAAAAAGTATCTTGATTCTTTCAGCGATTGCATAGTCAGCTGTAGAACAAGGAACGTTCATACAACGTGTGAATGTGTTCCGTTTTTTATGCCTGTACAGTATGAACAGGATGTGTGTGATCTCACAGATAACATTTGCCTAAAAAGATGGAAAGGTTTGCTCATACATTTTTAAATATTAATACTTTTGGGGCTTTTTTTAAATTGAATTTCATGATTTAAAAAAAAAATCATAATTTTACTATTTTTTTCTTAGAAAATTGGTTGACAGCTTGGTCTGGCGAAGAGATACTTTTAGATTCTGGTCAAATAGCTGGTAATGCTAAACAACCTCCTTGCTACTATTGTCTTCCAGAATGTGAAGAAGCTATATATCGACCTCATCAATATGTGGTCCCTTTGCAACCTGATTCTGTCAATAGTCAGCCAGATTCCGAAAAAGCTCTCATCAAGTGAGTTTCTTAAATTTGTACCAAATATTCAAATACAAAATACAATTTCGAATACATTTTTTACAGAAAAGCTGTTTATCTCGTTGATCATTCTGTTGTTCACATATATTTTTCATCAGATAATGTAGTTAATCTAGTACATGGTTTACTATCTAATTGGTGGGATTTGCTCAGTAAGAAAATTAATTAATTCGATGAAATAATCTTATCGAAATAATAAATACTTTTTATGTTGAATTTTAGGCAACTTGGGAGGATTATGCGGCTTAGTATTAGGCGGTAGTATTATCAGTGTTGTAGAAGTATTATATTATTTCTTGGGCGGTCCAGCAACTAAATTTAAGCGTCCTCGACAACCAGATATGAGGCAATTGTATTGGCAAGAATTGCGCAACTATAAACGTAATTAATTAAATGTATTTAAACGATTTAAATCGATTATTCATACATAAATTTATGTCGAAATAAACTATCAATAAAAATCTATTATTTTTAATTTAACTCTATTCATAAAACATACATATTTTTATCATCTTGGATGATACCTATAATATATCACATTCTCAAGTAGAATAATATTATCAAACGTCGGATAGTATTTAATGCTTCCAAACACGTACAATCTTAATTCTCCTTGTACGAAGAGGATAAAACTCGACACCGTCAAAGTCTTAATCCTTCGTTAAAACCGCAGACTTCGGACTGGACTCGATGTTATTTGAAACCAGAAATTTCTCAATTTAACCCTTCTTAACTTATACACTTTCGATATGAAGCTATCTTGAAAATTATCGACACTTATCGAATTAATATTAAGAGTTCACACAGTGGAACTTCGCTAAATAGGCACTTCTCATAATGAGCAAAACAAATCGTAAAAAATGACTCGCTTCGGAAAAATGAAAAAAAAGCAATATAATTCACCATAATCTGACAAAACTTTAACCGAACATTACAAAAACACTAAACCCGAAACGACACACAAAAACACTAACACTGCAGTTTTATCGAGCGACTCAAACACGTCGATCGTTGTCATAATGTCACAAAAAAATGAACTTTTGACGAATCCACCGTTATTTTTTCAGACTTTAAACGCCTCGAGTGTATATTAGATGTAGGTACAAAAGCGAAAAGTTTCTGATTTAACGTGGAATATTGCTTTTTAGTATCCGATAGTAAAGCGGCATTGGCGGCACGTGGTGCGTTCATCAAATTTAACATTAGACCTCGCCAGCAGTCTATGGGGAGAGGTCGGCGGTCATAAAAACTCGATACGAACACACTAAATTACCAACTTTTTCGACGAAAGATATTGGCTCAGCCCGACATTATCGGAGACTTTTCATATTTCGACGAAAAAATATCTTGCATATGCAAAAAAAATCACCCATATGATGATTATGCTAGCGTGTTTCTGTCTGTCGAATGGTACTAAATAGTTGTAATATTTTTAAAATTTATCGATATGTTTTAATGTTGTCTATAATTCTACATAATACACGTATATTACATGTTATTTTATTAGTGATGTGATATTTACGTCAAGTATGAAGTAAACTCACAACCCTAAGATGCAAGACAATTTAATGAAAATTCATAATGCGCCTACATAAATCCTTAATCAATTAAGTTGTATCGAATCTTATAGCTCAAAATTCATTCAAACAGCAGTACAATAAAAAACGATCAGACGAATTTATCTCGTTCGTAGATACAAGCTCGTTTGTACGATTTCTAATATGATTCCGTACAAAAGGACAAAACATAAATCATTCGAGCGTTGAACGTTTATTATGGGTAATAGCCAAAGTTTTCCGACAAACGATCGCGAACTTCTTATCTCGGAAACTGGACTTAATCTATGGGGACGTGTGCTGAAAAGGACCCTCGCAAAATATCGCATACATGTTCAATTTATCTCTAAAATCAACGATTCGTTATTTTTCAATGAAGGTAGGCTGAAAATCGACAGTCGTTATTTCAGCGAAATGCTTTAAACTTTCATGACTATTATACGCCAGGGAAGTTGACTAATACACACCAAATTACGATTCATAAGAAAATACTAGCATGAAATTTTCATTTCGGTTCTTTGTCTTAGGGATATATTTTTTAAGATTCCAATCTACGGGTTGAACTTCATAGTTCTTAAATTAAGAGCCGTAAATGTATCAAATTTTAACATGAGTTATAGGTCAAATTTTTGAAACAGTAAGTTCCTTAGTCGATTTTAACACACTTTTTCCATATAAGGAGTTGATTCATGAAACTACAATTATTAAATGATTATAATCTATGGCTAAATTTGCCTTTTTTAACTGTCAAATCTTAAACAATACTGTCTTAAAAGATACCAAATTATCATAGATACCATTAAGCAACAGTAGATTCACAAATCTCAAAAGTAACGAGAATCGACTCAAACCTACTCTTGAAATCGGTATTGATATAAAATTATTTCATAAAAATAGCGATGAAAAATGATTATTTATTTAAAAATCAATTATTTTTAATATAGATAAAGATAAATACAATATTTATCTCTGTGTATAAATATTATATAATGCACTTTTTTAACGCCACGTAGAGGTCGCAAAACGACAACTTTTATATTAATTTATTTCACATTAACAGTCGCGTGTACGCTATACGTATACAAGGGGGTGAAAAAAAAACGAATAAATAGAAAAGGGGGTCAAATCGACTTTTAATGTGAACTCGAAGTCGTGTTCAAATAGTGCAAAGCGGAAAATTTGACGGAAATGTCGATACTTTACGTCGCGCAGTTTAAATTTAAACGACATCGATTTACACTAATAAAAAACTTTATTCAGTTAATTATTTTCCTTTTTATTGAAAAAAATATATTTCATTTTATTTATCTAATACTTAAACCAACATACATTCCAAAATTGAATTATTTTTTTCGATGGGCAGTTTAGAGTAAGTAGACTAAAAATAGACTCGATATGATCATTTTAAAGAGATTCAAATTCGTCGATAAAAATATGCAAATTTCCTAAACCAAATCTCAATATATTTTTAACGCTCAATATAATTTTTATCGAATTTAATTTATAAAACGTTTTACGCTGCAGATAGGTGCACCGCATAAAAAAAAGTGTCCCTTCGTAACTTTGAAAAGAGAGCCCATTAACTTTTAGCGTCTTCGAACTGTTGGAGCAGTCATAATCCCGTTTATTTACATCGATATTGCGGAAACACTGACGACACACCGACAGAAGAAACAAGCTCTTTTTTCTTCACAATATCAAAAAAAAAAATCGTCCCTTTTTAATATCGCCCTTTGTTCGCAGCGTTTAATAACAGAAAGAGAGCAAACACTGACTGAGAGAGCGCACATACTTCGGGTCATAGATTTTGAAGAAATTTGGTAAAAATGTTCACAGTGTAGAATGGATGATACAAGTGATTTTGTGATAGCTGATATATCCGCAAATTCATTAACTTAAGTGTGATATTTTATGTGTAAATGAATAATTGCAGTTTTAATCTTAGAAATCGATGTATGCATAGGTGATAGGTAGTCTGCAATACAGATTTTTTGGTCAAAATTAATTCTTTTTTAAGTTAAATCAACAAATCTCAAAAAGTAATTTATGGCTTTCTTCTACTTTTTAAGGGGAATCTAAAAATTTATTTTTCTCATAATTCTTATCTATGTTTGTAGGAAAAGTGATAATTTGAAGTGGAAAAAAATACTATCAAAATTAATACCTGCACTGAAAAAAAATATTTAGTTAGCATCAAATTATAAGTACTACTTCTGAAAATTCCTCTAAGGCTATTTTATTTTCGAATCAAATATTAAATAATGGTATTTAAAACAATATTTTAATACCACTGACCCAATATCCAAGACAAAAATAATTATTTTTCACGGAAAAACAAAATAAAACCGAATCTTTCAATCCGCTACATAATTAGCATGAATGAACTATTTTTTTTTTATAAAATTTGACAGCTTTTATATTTAACATTGAATTGAAAAATCAACCCATAATCACTGAAATCAGCATTTGACCACGGCAACATCTATATATAATACATTTATTCCATGTTTAGTCAAAATTAGCACTCTTTCTGGATTTTTAGACCTATTTTCCGAATTTTCCAGAAAAGCGACACGAATTTCACCAAACAGCTACCATAATCAGAATCGACCACAGACCTCACTGCAACATCTATCATACACTCACACCAAGTTTCATCAAAATGAGCGCTCTTTCTAGACTTTTCAGACAGACTCACTTTTCCGAATTTTCCGGAAAAGCGACACGAATTTCACAACCGTCGATCAGTTAATATTTCACATTTTATGTATCGCACATCCCAATTTGGTCGGTGGGATTCGGCTCTTTCGCCGCCGGGGAAACTTCTTAATGCCGTAATGGGTTATGGAAAAAGTTTTTCCTCACTAAGGGCAAGGGGTGTACTACTACTGCAGGGGTATCGTTCGTCTGTCGAAGGGTCGCCTTCTGCACAATATTGAAAAAAATATGTATATACACGGGGCCGTATAAACGAGTGGAAGTTGGCGCAAATTGTGGAAGGTGAACGAGAAATTTATTCGGATATAAAGGGAAATATTTCCGCTTCGAGTTTCGCGTGTCGGGAACGCGAGCGCCAATTTGGTGTTGGAAAAGTTGGATTTGTGATTTTGTATTTTTTTTTTTTATTTTTTGAATTTTATTATGTGGAGGAAACTTTATTCTTAAATTAAAATTTATTCTAAAAATTCTTAAAATTTAAATTGAGAATTTAAATATTATATTTTTTTGATTGGCAAAGATGTTGTTAAATCTATTGATTATAATTCTTTACAAAATAAAAAAAGCAGCTGCTAGGCGATAAAAAATAATATTACTGCATGAATAAAATTTATCTTTAATCATTTAATCGACACAGACAATGCGTGGGATCCATTTTTAGGAAACTTTTCGTAAAGCTTGAAATGAAAACTTTTGTCTGATTGAATTAATCAAATTTTCCAAAAAAGCAATTAAATTATCTTATCGATTAATAAAAACGACATGCGAATCTTTATAAGATCTGAAATAAGTCGATCCCAGCATCACGAGAGTACTGAAGCTCGATGCGGCATGCACAAACGCTTCAGAATTTTTTTTTATCATCTGACTATGTTATTTTCAACCATTATTTCTATTTTGATTAAAATTTTCAGAGTTGTATGCACATCTAAATAAACTCAATAGTTATTTTAATAAGAAAACTCCATTTATAGCAATTTTTTGGAATATTTATTATTTTTGAATTTCTTTCATGAAAAATATTGAACAAACTTGATTCAAAATTGAATGAGATTAACGATAGTCGATACCTTTATCGAATTGTATATATTGAAGCTTTGAGGAAAAATTAATAAAGCAAGCGTCGGATGCGCTTAACAACTTTTTAACAAGTGTCGGTTTTCTTTAGCTCGCCTCTCCTTTTCCTCACAAAGTGATTTTTCTTTTCAAAAAAAAAAAAAAACGAAGCAAACGACGAAAATCTCTTTCCATTACACTAGTTTCTTAACGACAGATATAACTTTGCTTAATTAATTCTCGAATGATGGAATAAAAATGTAATATCAGTTCTTAAACGGCTCGGAGCAAAGTTAACGATGCAGCGAGGAAAAATGAAGCGTCGACGACGGTAATTAGGTCGAGTTTTATACGGCGTTTAATGTGACAAACGACCGTGGTATAAATATAAATAAAAAGAAAGCCGTAAATTCAACTTAGTCAGAACTGTCCGTCAGGCTCTCGAGTGCCGAAAAATTGCTACACGACAATGCTTTCGCACTTGAAAAGCCTCAGAAGTCAAATTAAGAACGCACAAACGCTTCGAGTTCAAATGGAGATGTGTAATAATGGAACTTACCACTCGAAATATTTAAAATACATTTCAATCGATTAATATTAGTAATCGCATGATTTTTTTAGTATGACGATATTAATCGTAGATTTAGGATTTTCGTGGAAAAACAACTTTGAATCATCCAATTTTCATGCAAATTTTCATTCAAGTGCGAATTAAATCTATGTTCGCGAACAATTCTTTTTACGAATCACATTGGTTTTAGGGTTTAATATAATCATTACAATATTCAAGTATCATAATGAGTTAATTATTATCAAATTCAAATGTATTAAAATGGGAATCAACTCGCCATAAAAAGCTGTACATTGTCTGTTATACTCGATCAATGAATGTTTAATGATAATTTTGTCGTTGGAAGATATATTTTATATGAATTGCGATATTAAAATTGCGTCTTTTCCTCGTATGATATATTGCCGTGCACTTTTCGGCGTATGTTAAAAGGAAAAACTCATATCGTCATAAATCTAACGTTGACAGTGTCCGTGCGCAATCTTCTACGAATATGAAAAAAAAATCAGTACCGAAAGAGCTGAATAAAATATTGTATTTTATTTCATATCGAAATTGTAACGTATGAAGGCTTCGAAAAAGACACTTTTCATTTTGGCTCATGAATGCTTGATTCGCTGAAACGAACGTTAATTTTCATTATTAGAAATTTGTTTCGTTCAATTATAATACACGCCCAAATTTGTCCACGTTTTTCTCGAAATCACCGAAGAGTCACATAATATTTTCATTCGTCATTTTAATTATACGTTTCAACGATAAATGATCTCGGAGCTTACTAAAACCTTGTACTTACTTAGGTTATGATTGGTATCGTATCAATTAATGAAAGATTTTGAATATACTATTATCTCAATTAAATTACATCGACTACTTTTTAAAAAGCAAGACTCCACCAATGAGCAGAAATTCTGAAATATTATTATATAATTATTCTCATATGTTAAATTGAAATATGTTTGAACTGATTCATTAATCTTTTAATATATGGACACAACATCTAACAAAAAATCGATCACAATCAAATAAGAACCTATACGACACAAACAAACATTAACTTTCGTATAACACGAAGATAATTTTCAAGTTCTTTACGAAATAAATTAATCACGATCGATGCTGCGAAACATCAAACTAAGGAAAAGCGTTTCACTATTGAAATTTAATATTTGAAATTGTGATTCGAAACGTGGCCCTCGAGTGCCAGAAGCGCACCTACTTTGCACCGTAGGTGTGCGTCATACATTATTTATCCTTGCGAGACCGGACCCGGGCTACACTATGACGAAATATGTCAGCCGTTTGTATCCTTACAGGGGACGAAAAAATATCGAAAAGTATGAGGGAAAAGTATATGAGACTGGGGGATGTTTTGTGCAGTGTGTGCCTAAGGGGGAGGCCACCGAAAGATATGAGAAATTCAGTGATTTCGTTCCGATTTATGTACACGGCTCTGTGATATTATATGTGAAAAATTTTATATTTATTTAATATCGTTGTATAAATTTAATGTGTGATTTATGAGGAAAATGTAGCCGGTAATAATAAATACAATAATAAGGCTAGTAAAATGACAAAAATGATTATATTGACGCTTAACGTATTTGTTATACGAGTCGCATTTAACTTAATTAACCATATCTGAAGTACATATAAATAAAATTTAGAACAATAGAATCTTGCTTAGCGAGTACATTGCACAGTGGGTAAATTGTATTACAAAGAAAAACAATATTTAAGAAAAATATCTAATTTGAAAAGTAATGTTTCGCCTAATGAGTGACGAAATATTATGGAGTCATGTGAATCATCTCAGCTTTTCGTTGCACAAAAATATTGTTTCGCTTCAAAAACATTTCGAACTATGAGTATAAAATTCAAGTATGAATTATGAACTATTCCTACTATTGCTTCTATTCTACTATGAACAAATAAATAAATAAAAAATACCACTATAGACTAAATCCCTTATTTCAAATCGACTTCAGAAAAACTCAAAGACCCGAATAAAATCATATACAAAAACATTTACAAAAAAAAAAACCCTTCAACCGTTCACCGCTCATTACCCAAAACGGAAAAATAACCGAATCATCCTCGACAAAACGCGAAGAGGAGGAAGAAAAACATCGCGTATTTTCGCGAACGTCAGATTTGCGAGGAAGTTTCGATGCAAATGATTAACCTCCCCCATCTTTCTGATCCTCCTGAGGGGAGGCCGATGGAGATTCCTGACATCCTCGAGGGTCCTTAATTATTTGCGTAACAGCTTCGTCCCCGAAGAACGGCTTCGGTCTGTCAACAAGCCGCCGAGTGAATGACAAAGATTTCCACCCTCGGCGAAGACAAAGTTTGAATTCCGCTACAAAGCGGGACCGACAAAGTCGAAAATGTCCAAAAGCGAAACGATTTGTTATCCATTTTCTATTTATATTTTTCGTCATATGCTATTTTTTTATTTAAAAATTTTCTAAATCGTTGGAGATCTAAAATGAGTGCTGCAGGCAATGAGATTTGCCCGAAGAGCGAAATTGAAGTGCCCAATGTGTTCATTGTGTTGTTCTACTCCAGAATTTCTGTTTTAACTTAACAAAATATTTAACGATCAAAAAGACCAAAGGGTAGAAGTAAAATTTTTACCAAATCGCTTTAATGCACGCTCATTTATTTGGTGGCAAAAGGATATAAACGAATTCAGAAGTTTAGAACGTGTGAGATATATCATCAAATCATTCGACCTCCTCCTAATACATGTAGGGTACATGGTTAACTTTGAAAGCGCTTTTCTCGAAATCGCCATAAAGTCACTTATACCCCTTGACCTGATCAGTCGTCATTTGATGTCTACAGTGCCTATGTAGATTAAGGGAAATGGGGAGACTTGTATTTTTTTGATCTCTTACTTCCTTTTGGAAAATCATATAAAAAATAGTGTCAGTATATAGTAGGATTTATTTTTGAGGGAAAATCATTACATCCTCATTTTACTAGATTGTAAAAAATAACCTAAGATTTAATTTTGAATGAAATTTCTGATTAAAAAATTAATGAAATATTTGAAATGTAAAATATATTCAAAATGAACACCGTGATCAATATCACTATTGTACTCACTGTACACGTATGAAAATTTGAATGGTGATCAATAATTACATTGTGAGATATTCATCTATGTTCCATTAGGGTTCGATTTTATTGAATATCAGCACATTACAAAGGTTTGCGTTAACTAAAAGCACAATTAGATTTTATCATCGTTCCGATGTTGCTTTCAGTCATATGAAAATGACCTCATAGTTGAACCTCGACGTATTCCATTTGTGAAAAACTAATTTCAACAAAGTATATTTTCGATGAATAAAATCGAATACATTCTTTATGATTTATCGTATTATTGAGTATAAATAACGGTGCGTAAAAATGATTTATTGCATAGAGATTTGGGTCAATCGATTATTAATCAATCAAAGCAAATGTTTATTTAGGATGAAAATATATAATTTTCATTAAAACAAAATTAAGATATATTTAATACATAAGAGAAATGCTCATAATATAAATTGTGTATAGTGAAATTAATTAATTCCTTATGTGCAAACATACAAATATGTACCGTCTGATCAATAATTCAACGAGGGGTTCGTGTACGTGTACGAAGAGTGCCTTTCTATGTATATTCCTTGTTTTTTTACATGAAAAATGTTTTCTGCGATTGAAACTTGAGGGTGGGCTTGCAAACAGATCACAGTTCATTACCTTCCAGTTTTAGCAGAATTAAAATGAGCTGACGTGGCCTAGACATGCCCCGGGGGATGAAATAATGTGAACGAATTTGTATATCCAATCCCGTGAATATCTGAAAATATATATCGTGTCGTAATTCAAAAGTATATTAAATGAAGTAAGAGTTGTGAATTAAGGACGCGGAAATAAAGTGAAAGAGCTAATTTTATACGGCGTAATGAAAGTTGTGCTGCGGGTTGTGTGCAGTTTTCATTAGGGTGTTTTTCGAAATATTTTCTCGATGAAAATTTTCCGCATGAATTTTGTCGTCGTTGAAAGTGTCTGGGAATAAAATTGAAAAATGTAGAAGGAGCATTTTAATATCGCTCTCTTTAAAACAAGCCACTGTGACCTGATGTTGCTCATAACTATATGAACTTCAAATCTATTGTGAACAACTGTATAGGTTTCATTAAAAAAAATTAATTCATCCAAATTGTGATTAAAATCTACTATAAATATTACATAAAATATGTACATAGGTCATTTTTCATAATACTCAGTGTTAGTTGGGCGTAACTGAATATCTGAATTCAAAAAGTTTGAATATTTGATTGGATTAATCATAAAATTAAATTATATAAAAATATTCCCCGATGTGCACATAAATCTGAATATTTTAAATTAATTAAACGAATGATTTCAGAAAACATTCAATAGACAAAACAACCATTGATTTTTACATAGATGAAAATTATTTCAAAATGTCTCATTTTTATCGAATACAAAAAAGACTAATCATCCCCGATCCCTCTACCGCAATGCTTTCGTGACAATATCCAAAGTTTTTATGCAAGTTGTATTCTTTTCTCTCTTATTAGTATAATACATACGCACAGATATTCAGGTACATATGACAACTGAAAAATCAATAGGGTACAAGTGATTTCGAGAAAAGCGTGCTCAAAGTTGAACATGTGCCTACATGTATTAGGAAGAGGTCGAGTGATTTGATGATAAATCTCGGTACACGTTCCAAGTTCGTTTATATCCTTTTATATAAGCGTACATAGAAGCGACTCCTTTGCATCACTCACTTGTACCCCTCGACCTTTTGAGTCGTCATATATAAAATTGTTGTCGAGTCGATGCGTACGATGCAAGTGTTGTGATCCGACACAAAACAAATAGTTTTCCTATGAGAATATCTTAGTACAAGTGGAACAGATCTGTGTTTATTGCCAGACGAGAGGGCGACGTACGAAAACAAAGAACAACCACTAAAACGAACTGCGTATTGCCACAAAACTACACACTGATTGAAAATCTACTTTAATATTCGCAACATAATTGCAGATATGTAGGAAAAATATTTTTAATTAAAAAAATTCTAAAGAAACCATAATCGATTGAATGTAACTACGATAACAGATAACAAAACGATAATAGTACACATTCATGTTTACTGTTATTGTTTCAAAAGTAGATGATTTTATTAATTGAAAAATATTTTTTTATTCAAATTAATGAGTGAAATTGAGTAAGCTTTAGTTCACATGGAACTGTTTAATGCGTTATGTTAACTTTATATCGAAAATAGTCTGTTCGAACATGTAGAAGAAAGTTTATTTTTGTTTGTCAGTTGAGTGACATCTTGTGGGTTGGATTTCATGAAATAGAAAGATAAATAGAATACAGAGTAATTCCTGATAGTACTGTGTGAACTCAACTTAGGTTTTGATATATAAATTCAAAGTGCAGTCATTTCAAATTAAATAGCAGAAATACTAGTAAAATTGTTCCATTTCTCATTTATAGATCTTTAAATTCAGCATTATTTTTATTGATAGATCAAGTTTAACGAACACATAGCCGATTCAATTTTCTCAATCATTACTTCAATTTATTAAATATGAGTTAAAATAATGAAGTACTCAACCCAAATATTTTATAAAAATCGACTATTTACAAAAAACTATTAGACTATCCATTTGTTCCTCTATCTAACATTCAATTTTATTTTACTAAATTAATTCGAATTGAAAATTATTTACAAAAAAAGTAAAAATTATTGATTTGAAATGAAAAACCCAAAAATTTCAATGAAAAAAACAAATCTTTGAAAACGATAACAAACAAATTCTAAGCACAATCATCTTCACACGAATACGTCTCAAACTAAAACTCCTCACCGCTTCCACTTACACCCTCCACCTCACATCTTCCAAATCTCCCAAAATATGCTCTGAAACGTACAAAACGACATTCGGACGATCGATTCGAATTCGAATTTTCGTAACAGGGTGTATTTTGGCGCCAGACAGTCCGGCGTCTCGTCTCCCCGTTGCGAAAAACTTGCGCATTTCCGCGAACGTTATGCGACGATTTATTCGTTTCGTCGACGTGGGATGGTGGGTTGGATTCGTTTTTGGATTTCCCTCGATGGAAAAGCGCGGAAAATTCGAGGAAAGCGCGAAAAATCCGCGGAAAATCGCGAAAAATCCGTGGGAAACTCGGGCGAGGAGTCAATGGCGCTCGTATGACTCGCGGGTTCGAATTCGAGACGTGTCTGCTGTATTCTGGTGATATTTTTTTGTAAAATGTATTTCGTATGAAGATTCTATTGCAGAAGCCAAATGGTATAAGTTTAGTATTTTTTTTAAATAAAGGAAATTTTGAAATTTTTCATATGTGGAGGGGCAGAATCGACACAGAATGATATTGAAAAGATGCGTCTAAAAATATAGCTTGAAAAATTTACAATAATTGATTCTTGAATTAACTTAAAAAAACTAGTAATATCATCTATTTAAATTACTCCGTAAACCTTTTCGAGATATTTCTTCAATAAAAAAATGAATTTGATTTAATAGTGAATATTCAAAGTTTTCTTAGCTTCTTCCGAACACAGTTTATCCATCAATTATGAAGAAAAAACAATAATTTTCTATTTTAATCATTCTAGTTACATTGAATAACTAACTAAAATGAATTAATTTTGAAATTAATTCGCACAATAATAATATTTTATAATAAAAAATAATTAATTTGATTTGAAAAATTATAAAGGATCTATTATAGGTCGAACGGAAATTGGATCAAAATCAAAATCGAAGATGAAAATCTTGCGGCAGAAGTGCATCTATATTTGCATGTCATAATATTGTAGCTCGGAAACTTTTCAGCGATGAAAGCTAATAAATTATTGAACAGAATAATAATATCTGGAGTAACGTGGTTATTCAGGGGATGAAAATAAAGCAGGGTGGAAGTTGCAAGCCAGGAGTCCGTTCCGGCTCGACGTTTTCATGAAAATATGCTAAAGTTTCCGATAGAGAACAGATAACGTTCTCAATATAAAAGCGAGAAACTTACATTTTCATAATTTTAAATTTAGTTTTAAAAAATCTATATAAAAAATAATTTCTGAATCTATATGTATTCACATACACAACTATCACTTGAATTAAATTCAACAATAAACTCGATTGAACACATCTATTCAATCAACATTCAATTCAACTATTTGAATGAATTTGTTTTGAAAAATTTAATATTTTTATATGCATTATTTAATGATATCGTCTAAATTAGGGTTACTATCTTACTTTATGATATATTATTGCGTTATACACAAGATATAAGGTTCTTGCAAGATTGTAGAAGTCAGAGGGCAGCGTGAACTCACAATGCCGTCTGCGAAGTTAGAGTTTCCACTGCAAGACATGCAAACGGATACGTGGAAGCTGCATTTAAGTCATATTTGACTAATTAATGCAATTCACATATATTACACAAACACTTAGAATGAAAATATAATAGACTAACTTTTTTAAAGAATCAATTTTTAAAAAAAAAATATTCAATTATTTTATAGCTACTAATATTATATGAATGAAATGAGTATTAAAATGAGAAATCAGCAGATAGAACTAAAAATTCATAAGAGTAATATTGGCATAAGAAAGATAAATACATAAATCGAATTTTATCAACATTAAAAGACAGGAATTCATCTATGGAACGGTTTTTTTAGAAAGCATTATATTAACACTTTTTTTGAATTTATAAAATGATTCGAGCCATCATATCAATAAAAAATAATAACATACGACTCTCATCAGGATCCGACACTAATTCAAATTCAACTTTACGAGAATACTGAAGCCCAACTCAGCTAGCACTAACAATTTACACCACTACACGATTACTTATATATTTTATTACAAATACGATACAACCCTTCACGAAAGCTTACAATCCATAGAGTCTAAATCAACATTGAGTCACAAAAACCACTAAATCATAATTTTTTTCAATTTAAAATAAAAATAAATTCCCTCAACTATACGATAGGGCATCCTAGAGCTTTTTGCCGAATTAATTCCACCCCTAAAATTTATAGTTCCAAATGCACCCCTGGCCAAATGATAGTCTTGTCTGCGACCCTTATACGTTTCGCGCATTAATTGCGCTCGTTCTGCGCTTTTTGCCCTCCTAACATATAACGCGTATTATAATATATATATAAAATATTTTACACACGTGTGTATATACTACGTGTGTGTAAAATCCACGCTATGACAATTCGATTCTATCTGACAACGAACGAATCCCGATCGAACGCAGATAGAGTGTCAAAGTTAATCCGATACGGTTATTTTTCGAATCGAACGCAAACAAGTCGACGCGAAATCGGATATTCGACGACTATTGTTTACGATTCGAATTAAAATCCGATCCGCGTTGAATCTTTGTCGTGTTGAAGCTATTTTGTACAGGATAGAAAATAAATTTAGAAAAAATAAATTATCACATTCGTTCGTCGAGAAATCCTTCGTGAATCTTGTAGATTGTAATTGCATCTTTAAAAAATATTTCAATTTCGAATTGTGAGTTTCAAATAAATTGATTTATTCAAAAATATCTTTCATATGAAATTTTAAAACATCAATATTAAAACCTTTCAGATCTAAACGTGTCTAACTTCATAAAGTACCTAACATTCTGAGAAAAACCATCGAACGTGTTTGATGCGTTTTTCTAATTTCCCTTAAATCCCTTCATTATTCATTTTTTTAGAAATTCAAATCATACGAATTTCACTTATAATAAGTTATTAATGTGATTAGTTCACATTAGAGAACTGAATAAATCAAAATTGATCTGGAAAAAATTATTTACTTTCCAGTGGCCAAACGAATTTTGTATTGGTATTTTTCTTTATTATTCAGAATAGATATTCCACACATAGAAAGTTAAGACTAAACCAAGTGCTTTGAGATTTAAATCTCTTTTTTTAAGTAGAATTAGTCACGATCAGGTCATATACGAAATTGAAACAACTTTTATATAAATTCTTGAATCATCTACATACATACATATATTTCATGCAATTGACTTCTGTTTTGCTTCAACTCGCGTTACTTCGAAACTCTCGAGCGGAAAACCTTACACGTTGCTACATCAAAGAAATTTCATCTGTAATTCAAATTCGATCGTGTTAAAATTAAATCGACTAATCAAATACGATAATTACGATAGTTAACGACACGTTATTAATTCTTATATCGAACCTTGACCGAGAAAAAGGGCTAATAATAAATAGCTCTTTTTTTCGATCGTCACGCAACTCGAATAATAAACTATTAACGTGTGACGCATGCTTTACCATAAATCAGTTCGGAGTAATGATCTATAATGAGACTACTTTGCACATTGGATTCTCGGGCTTGACAAAATGAATGAAAAATCTTTGATTTATTGCTGAAAATATCGATTTGGCTATTTTTGAAACGCTCCCAAATGACAAAAGTCTGAAAAATAGTGACCCAATATTTTTCTATAGAATAGTTGCGATCTATATTTGAACTGCAAATTGTTAATTTCTTACTAGGTTAAATGCTATGAGTGGTTAGTTTATATTGTATACAAAGTAATGTAATGATCAAGAAACTGAAAAAAAAATGTTCAAATAATTATCGAAGAAATTCAAACTGAGTCATAAAAGCATGAAAAAATCATAAAATCACTGACAAATTTTATAAATATTTACTGACCACTTCATAATAAAATAACTAGCCTTTATCTCATATAATAATCGATCGAAAAAAACATGCAATGAACAATCTCTCCCATGAATTCCGACGCTTCAACCGTTTCCTAATTTCACCAATTTGAAAACTATCTTAAATTGAATCGTCAGAGTTTTGTTTCAGTTTAGCAGCCCTGTCCTCCTTCTAGAGAGACAACTCTTAACCGCAAACTGTACAATATATACACATTCCTAGGTCTGAGAAGTTGGGAACCGCTTCCGAAGCAAAACTAGAGATCCGTCGCATCTAAGAAGGTAATAAGTCGAAGTTGAACCGAAGTGACTTTCGGTTTGTGTTCCGAAGCTTTTTTCGAACCGAATTGTTGATCGGGTCAGAGTGGACTTGTGAAAAAATTATATAGAGATATAAAAGCATACTTAAGTCGAGATCGGTGTTCTTGTGATGCTGGGTTCGAGTTCTATCCTAGTGAGTCGATTTTCTTATTGATATGTAAATTCGATTGTTTTTTTGCGAAATTCATGATTCGATCTTAGTATTTCTATTATCGATTTTTATGTGATTGAAATAATTATTAATTTAGTTGAATATTTTCATATCGATCATTTTAGTTATGATGAAGTAGTGGGACAATGTTTTATGTTCGTTTCAATGTCGGTCGAGGGAAATCGCGGATCCGTGATTGATGATGTACCGCGAAACCGTACCATAAAATGGAAAATTACCAAGCTCGTTTGGCAATACTGTTTTATTACCATTTTCAATGTAACTATTCTGAACTGCGTCGTAACATTTGCAAATGTCCGTTTAATCTACGTACAATGCAAATGGATAGGTTCAAAATATAACAATCACTAGTTGTCGTTGAAAATTTATGAACAATCTAGTCGTACTTATATTTTTTGTCAATCCACTAATCATTGAAGCCTACCCACTATTAAATTCTAAACAACATTACAATATATAAGAAATCAAATTATTGGCAAGAGTCATATGTTGTTTTTCTTATTGATAAATTGATATGGAGACTCGGTGGCTTCTTTAGAATGTTTGGAATCATTTGGTTCGAAAAAAATGTTAATAAGCACTTTAAAAAACGGCTCCACAAATGATCATCACCTATACCGATAGCCGATAGTGCAGCGGCATAAAGCGTTTGTGCATGCCGTGTCGATTCAGCATACTTGGGATGCGTGAGTTCAAGTCCTATCTTGGCGAGTGTCAAAATGTCGTTTTTCTCAAATGATAAAAATTGATATGGAGACACGGTCGTTTCTTTCGAATGTTTGGATTCATTTGATTCGAAAAAGGTGTTAGTTTTAACGCTTTACGTAACGGCTCCGCAAATGATCACATCACCAACACCTTTCATATATTCGATTAATTCGAACTATTTAGTGACACCTACATATGTGTGCACTTCTCTACTCTTAGGAGTCTCGTCTTCACTATATAAAGTGAATGATACTAACTATTCAGGGTTATCTGTGTCACTTATGACCGATTAAAATACACGGTGAGTGTATAAAAAATTGGGTAGAAATTACCTGATTAAATAAATATGTTTCGATTAAATTTAGTGACACCTACATATGTACGCACTAACTTACTCTCCGAAGTCTTTGCCTTGTGGCTCACTTCTTCACTTTAAAGTGAATGATATTAATCGATTGAATAGAAACTTCCTGTAAAAATTAAAATCAACGAACAGATCATCGATAAAATCTTATGTCAAACAATCGATTCTTTAAAATATCCCAAAATTTCGATAAAAAAAAACATATATTGCACTTCGACAAAATTAAAATGGGCCACATCTCGAAAGAGCAGAGAGCGAATTCCCATGCCGTGAATATTTCCAACCGCCGTCACTTAGGAACCCCATAGACGTTCGAGTCTAGTAATGCATTTGTTACAAAGTTTCCTGGTGGGTTGTCGCAGCGCGTCTATCTCCGCAAAATGGCACAAATTGAATATAAAGTTGACATCTTGCATTAACCGCGGCGTTTTTGTCTCGGGGAGACTCGGCCCCAAAGGTCGAAAGTCGTTCCCACTGTGATTCTATAATATGTGTGAAGATTTCGAGGTTTTCTCATGCGAAGTATATGAGTTTTGTTCGATAAAATTATTCGTGAATGTCTTATGCAAATATGCTTGATATCAGCGTTGAGTGTTGCACCAGTTGTTAATTAATTGTTTTGAAAATTATTAAATTCAATTTGTATTGTAAACTGCAATGAATCCGATGTATTTCCAACAATGATTATATATTTCATTTTAATCGGATTATTTAAACCAAGAAAACACAGATCACAGACACACCGACAGACAGACAGATATACTGATACATACTGACAGGTATACATACGGATAGAAAGACATACGGACAGAATGATATGCAGAGAGAAGACACAAATAGACAGACTCAAAAAAATATAGTTCTTTCCAATTTTCTTTCAGCATTAATATTTGACGTCCTGGCTAAATTGCACTGTATAAATTCAAAAGTGAGGTTATGTTTTCTTTTCTTTTCGATTATTACATGAAAGCATTAATATTCAATTATTTCGTCGAAATAATATCAAACAAGAAACACTATAATATATTACATTACTCAAATCAAGTACAGAAAATGGTAATGTATCTTTATTATAAATACACTAACGATGCTCGAAATTTTCAGCCACAGCCGTGCCTCGTCATATATTAAACCGTTTTCTGTACTTAACTCAATATCGATAAAAAAAGCAACTTGTGCCCTTTGTGAAATTCATTCGTCCATTATACTCATTACTCAAACACTCCAAAAACTCTTACAAAATTCATTCTACGGCGCCTATAAAAGTTTCACTTCGAAAAGTCAACATTCCCATGGCAAATACGATAAAAACGGCCGAGACAACGAAAAACAAAATCTCAAAAGCCCATCGAGCGCAATAACAATAACGCGGATCCCGCAAAGAGACGGAAATAAAACGGGGAAAACGACCGCCGGATAAACGGGAAAGTCGGAAAATCGGAAAATCGGGAAATCGGGAAAATCGCGGCCAAGTGTCCCGCAATAAATCCGACCGTCCCGAAAATCCCGCCGCGGGACCAAAGTAAGCCAGTCGTTGCCGCCAAAGTGTTTACCCACTATCTGCAGCGGTGGTCAAACACGGCCGATAGACAGAGGTTGACAACCCCTGGATCGATCGAAATCTTAGTTTTAACTTCAGGTTTGAAAATCGAGAAGTTTTGAGGAAAATTTGGGTGATTTTTTAAGAAAAATCCGCTTGAGATTGAATAGGGTTTGCAATGCAATAGTTCCTCTGATCGCGATTTGTTAAAATCCGCACAACTGACGAAAGACAGTGCTGAATGTTTGCATATGACGACTGAAGAAGCCAAGAGGTACACAAGTGACTTCGAGGTAATTTCGAATAAAATGCGCTTAAATTTGAACATCTACCTATATGTATTATGAGGAGGTCGAGTGATTTGATGATTTATCTCGGTGCACGTTCCACGTTCGTTTACATCGTTTTGCCACCAATATATGTATGAGCGTACATAGGAGCAGTTCTTGTATATAACTATTTCGGCAAAAATGTCACTTGTACTCAATTTCAATTTTACTCAAATCTCTAATTTTTCAGATGAACACGATCATATTTAAGATGACAATAGTCAAATTCTATAGGAAGAAAAACGTAAGCTAATGTCGAACAACTTACGATTGAAAGATCGAGCCTTTGTTTTGAGTCGAATTCGGTTTTCAATGTGAAAATATATCGGTTTTTTGCTAAAATCAATTATCGAATTTTTGAATGGTTGGGAATACCTGGTAATAAAGTGAAACTAGATTACACAGCAAACACTGCTCTCTACGTCGAAGTGTGCACAAAATAAAATCACTCAATTAATACTGGGTGACCGAATACTAACAAAACTAATTTAAAACGTCACTCTTAAACGATTCTAGTTTTCTTTTTATGATAAAAAATGAATCTTCAAATATTCGATCAAGCATACGAAAATTTAAAAAATATTTTCTTTATTATAATTACAATTTGAGTCTCATATTTTTTGCATTGTGATATTTTGGTCCGATCTTTCAATTGTATGTCAGTGATGTTTTAACGATAACAACTGTCGAATTCTATAGAAAACAAAAAATATCGGACCTCAACGTTTTCAATGTAATAAAATACATTAATTGAAATTGAAATCAAAATAACTATTTTAACTCCTCATAATTTTAAATACATTGTTACAATTGATCAAAATGTGAACCTAAAATAAAACAATCAACTCATTCCAAACAATTTGTAGATTCACACCTCCGTCACAATAATAATCGTAAATGTTGCGTTCAAAACATCAAAATTATCGATCAGTTCTCTTCAACTGAGGAATAAGCGACTTCGTTAATTACTCTCTCGTCTAAATTTTCCCGCTTTTCCCTAGTGAAATTTTCGCAAAGTGTACAAGTGACGCGTTTAGTTTCGGCGAATATCTAATTAGACGCGCGCCATGGAATTTGTCCGAAGTTCAACGAGCGAAACGCCAAAGCGCTCCTTGAAATTTTGATGAATTTTCAGCTGAAACGTTTCAGCTTTGTGCCGAAACTGCTGACCGAACACCATATTTTCCCCCTCATTTGTGGATTTCCGTTTCCGCGTTTTCTCGAACGTGTGGCCAATGCAAATTGCAGATTAGCGAGCGTTTAATTATAAATCTGATAATAAGTTTTATACGTCTATCTATGCGCCATTATATGCTGAATGTTATGGGAGCGTATTTCAGTTCTAGTATTCGAAAATATGCGCATTCGTATGAGTTTTTTTATTGAAAATTTTCATAACCGTATCGTGTGAAAAATCGCTTGACACGCGTTGGAGTCGCTTTTGCGTAACCACATGGCTATGGATATGGTGAGGAGTTGAAAAAATGTATAAGGAAAAAATGGTTTTCCTTAATTCTTAACTCTGTGCGAAAAGGTGAAGAAAACGTTTGATGTATGAAAGATGACGAGTGGCACACATATGCGCAATTTTCAAATCGTCCCAAACTGAGATAGTCAAACTTTCATGAAATATTTTTTTCGATATCATAAAATAGTTAAAATTTAAATTTTAAACAATAAACTAATAATCTAACCTTATAATAGCGATATTCTGTGTGTGTCCCTGTCTGTCTATCTCTATGTGTGTCCGCTGTTAAGCTCCAAAACTATGACAAAACAACTATTCGATTAAATATTCGACGATTTCAGTACATATACCGAATTATTATTTAATAATATTTTTTTATGAAAATATGGTAAAAGTACATTACGAAATATGAAGTGCGGAAGTTTTTTTTAATAGAAAAATAATATAATTGTGTTCACATTCCCATAGGTATTTTGAATTTCGACTTGAGATTTTTTTCTTTGCCGAAACTTTTTAAATTAAATTAAGACCGATCTTTTAATTGCATTTCGGCAATTACTCAGAGATAACTATAAAAAAATACAATTTTTCTTTAAACACATATGCGTTGATATATTCAACGGGCTGATCGATATCTTAAATAATTCTATGAAAAACTGAAACTTAGTGATTCGTATATTCGCACTGTCAGCGTATGCTTAACTATCAATATTACTGATATTGTTATTTCCAATTTCTGTATTTATACTAACAATATCGACATTATTATAGACGGGAAACAATAAAACACATTATTTTCTATGTATCTAGAAGTTTTTTTTTCAGACAAAAAATTAAACTATTCAATGTATAATGATGAGAATTGGCTTTCAATAAATCCTCTAAAGACTTCACAAAATACTTTTATATAAAAGTACTCTCTTAAAAATAATAATTCCTAATCAATCAGCTTTCTTTTATGAACTTTTCAAGGTACTCATATATTTCTTTAAATATTTTCTTTTCTCTATCATATCGTGTATATTTTTCCCTCTTCATTAAATTTCAATGAAAAAACTTTTTCGAAAAATCTTCCTAAACTAAAATCTACATTCACAATTAAAAAAACCACCAAATTCACCCTATTAAAAGAAACCAAAACCGCAATTAACACCATAAAAACTCTCACATCCACACTAAAAACGCCCCTCAGACTCGAATCCTAACCCAATCCAACCCAATCCAACCCAACTTAGGCACACTTTGGGAACATCCGGGACATGCTAATGTCCCCATCGCGTCTCCAGTTCGTCTTGACACTTATAAAAACTCCTTGTCAGCCAGAACGACAGCCGTATTGCAATATGATCATCCGTGAATAATGTCGGCGGCAGCGAACCCCATATATGCAAATCTGGATCGAAAAAAAAAACCACCCCCTGAAGCCTCCCTTCGGTCTGTCGACATTTTTCCATATGTATTCATAATATTTTATATTCCATGGGAAAAAAATATAGGGCGTAATAAAAGGCGTCCGTTTCGAGTCTTGTTGAACATTTGTTTGGATTTTGTGGAAATGTTGATTTTTTAGGGTGAATTAATTTAATATTTTTGGAATTGATGTTAAAATGAAATTCAATAGATTTTTTATTTGAAAATAAAAATATAATCAAATATTTTAATAAGTGGTAATAATTTTGATAGTAGTTTAGATCGAATAGGAAAAAATTATGATTTTAGGTTGTTTTTTTCACTGCTTTTTTGTCACTATCCTTAACTTACAGAACAGAGATGGATTTTGACAGTTCATAGCTGTAACTCTATGTTTAGTTAAATGAAGTAGTAAATAAAGAATTTCATCGTGTATGTTGTTTTTTCTTTTAACGAAACGAGTAAAAAAGTATAAAAGTATTTGATATCATAATAAGAAAGAAATATGACTTTAAACTATGTATATTGTCATACATACGAGCACTTATCAAATTAGTTGATAAATATATTTTTTTAATTGATACGACACGTACTGTATGTTTTATAATATATTGCAAATCAGCAGTTTTAATATTACAATTACAAGTACTGATAATATTTTCTTTTGATACGATTGGAATTCGTTCGTGCTTTAACTGCTAAAACAAACATTTATCATCAAAAGACATTTCTTTGTAATCCTCACGTTTTAGTTATTTAAAAACATATAAAAAGCCTACAATTCCTCGACAAAATCATTCTATCCTCTGGAACTGTTCTATCAACAACAAAATGGTCTCCCTAAAGGTCATCGTTGGAGTTCTCGCTCTGCTGATCATTCAGGTAAAATATTACTACCATACTTTTTTCTAACGAATAATAATTTTAATAATAATATTATTTTCAGTCCTGCTCAATTCACGGATCTCCATGCAAATGTGGAAACCCTCCCGAAGAACCACCCACAACAACGACAACCACTCCTGCTCCAACCAAACCATCTGATAATTGCGATTGTGGATGCGAAGATGACTCAACATCAGCAAGTACCACAAGAAGAACTACAACAACAACCACAACCACTCCTCCACCACCACCTTCGACTCGCAAATACGAACCTTCAACCACTTCTGAACATTGCGATTGTGGATGTGAACATGATTCAACAACAACTAGAACCACAACAACAACAATTCCACCACCTCCATCTCCACCATCACCACAATCATGCAAATGCAAATCCAACAACAAATATGGCGTTCCTACGTTTTTGGATGACTTCGAGGACAACGATGCAGATGATGAATATGAAGAAGATGAAGAAGATGAACATGACCATCATGGACACGGTCATCATGGTCATAATCATCATTGATTTGATTTTATATCATAAAAATATATCTATCTTTATATGTATGTATAAAAAAATATTATTTGCATCTCAATCTACATATACATTTTTTTCAATCGTTCATCTGTTTGCGATTAGACTTTTCAGTCATTGTGTACACTTCTAGAAATAGTTCTGCATCGTTACAATTATTCAAAAATTATAATGTTTAATTAAAAAAAATATTTTGTAATTATTATTTATGTTTTTGTTTTTTGAATTCAAATTAATAATTGATTATATTTAAAATTTTGACGATAGATAAATTCAATTGCTTTAGTTACTTATAGTCAACAGTTAATTTATATACAAATTTCAATAAATTCATTATCAATAAAGTAGAAAATCTCACATTTTCCACATCGAAACATCCCCAATTTTCAGTTAACAGAAAACCTTGTCCGACCCATTATATTAAAAGCTTTTCCATAAGAAAGGGACATCACTATTTGTCTATCCTGTGTATGATGGAGATAGAACTATTTCTAGAGAGTGCAACAATGGTACTTTTGACTAAAGCTAGAGGGAGCCAAACGATGACACGTCACTTGACAAGAATTCACAGGGGCGGATTTAGGGTTAGGGAAAACAATCAGGGTTGTCATTCATTTTTTTTTTGTTTTGATTCATTTTCACGTATTAAAAAAATATGTATTTTTTAAAATAAAATTTATTTTTTGAAATAATATGCATTTTTTTATTAATTATTTATAATATTTTTCAATATAAAATAGTAAATATTCATCTCATGCTTTCATTTAAATAGACTATTATGACTTTTTATAATATTTAACTACGTTTTAGTATAAACTAATTACATAATATCACAATTAAAGTCGCTGATACTTATAATTTTTTTCTATTTTTATAGTTAAACAGTATTTTATTGACTAATTAGAAATTTTATTGAATCATAAATTTATTTATATCGATTTGAAAAGAATTCTATATTACAGCAGATTAATAAAAAAAAAGTTAAATCGTTGACACAATATGAGCAACTCTCATATGTATAACACAATATTGTTTCTGCGTTTTACAAAAACACCTTATAATATTAAATGAAAATGAGAGAATAAATACGATTTAATTTTTCAACTTTTGTACTTTATTTATTCAAATTGAATAATATCAGATATATTCTTTAACAATTATTGCTATCATTATTTTTATCATATACACTTACTATTATGAAAAATCAATTCAAAGTGAATATTTAAAATTATAAATAATTAAAAAAATAAAAAATCGACAACCCTAAACTGAAGAATCGCACCAGACAATAAAGGTTTCGGACGTGAAAATGGAAGGTATATGGTGTTTATATTTAACCTATTTACTGTTTATGAGTGGCTGTTACACTAATTGACTGGGAAACTGCCCATCTTCTCCACTATATCACATACGTGTACGACATATGTCGACAGAAAAGCACAAAGGGTACAAGTGACCTTTTTTATCGAAATTGAGCTAAGTACAAAAAATGGTTCTGTATTTAAAAAGAACCATTTTATGTACTTGAATCGATTTCGAAAAAAAAGTCACTTGTACCCTTTGTCTTATTCAGAAGTCATATTATATTTTAACGTGTGTGCGCATTCAATTTAAAAATTTAACACTCGTGCAATCGTTTAGGATAGGAGCAATTAGTTTTTGCCGAATTTGCTGAAAATCTCCATTGTAAATATCCGGAAAACCGGAAAACTGGATGTGTTTTATGTTCGGACAGATTTTTTAATGTGTTTGACTTTTGCGATGCTGAATTTGTTCGAATGTAATATTTGAATAATTATGTCGTTGTATTCGTTTTTTTGCTGTGAAGACAAAATGCTTAATTGGAATTGATGAGCAATCGTTTTATGTTGATCGTGTTAAAAAAATAAGTCACGTATGCATAAGTGATTTTTTTCTGATAAAATGTTGTAAAACGTTAAATTAACACGTTAACAATTTTTAATTTGAAGATACTTTGTTATGTGCGTAATTTAAAGGAAATTTCAATTAATCGGTTGTTGCAAAAGTGAATATTCTCTTTGGATTACTTCAATCGAGTTTTGAGTGCTTTGATTGTTTCTATTGAATTTCATTTAATATCTACAATTATTGTTCGACTCTGAGTGAAAAGTCATTACCAATTCACAATTAATAATGTCGACAAAGTCAATAGTTCAAGTGCAGCTTTGCAACAGCACTTTAACCAAGTGCTAGTATTGTGACCATTATTCACTAATTAATTAAATAATATAATCGAAAATATATTTTGATCAGATTATAACTCGATTATAAAAATATTTCAATTAAAACAAATACTGCGACAATCATTCGAACCTTATTGAAACACATATCTGAAACAAATTATATTTTATTCATCAACCGAACAAATTAAATAAAAAAAATCATATATACGTAACATTTTATGATATTTTGGATTATAACAAAGCATTGTTTCAATACTGGAATAATATGAGGTCACCCTAACATCCACTTATTTCCCGACAAACGTGATACCGAGTGATTTAGCCAATTTCATCTTTCGAGTATCACTTCGTTCGACTGCATCTGAATATTCGCATTAAATCTCGACTGTAGCGAATTTAAATCTCTTTACCTTTTCAAAAAAAAAAAAACGCTTTTTCCCGCTCATTATTCGTGACGCGAAACGAGATGAAATACAATACCTAGTTACTTACTTTGAACGAAATAATAAAATGACTATGGGCAAAAATATATTATATGCATGGTGGACCTGCTCCAATAGACATGATTTGATCAAAAATATTTTTTTACATAGAATCGATTTAACTTCGATATGGAGTAATCTTAATAAGAATTTTACATATAACCCCAAATTAAATCGAAAATATATAGCAAATGTTGTATATTTGCTTATCGCAAACAGGTCATTGAATGTTTTATCGACAAAACGAATTATTTAAGCAATTATCATAATTGAATTGTTATCGCAAATCGTTGATAATAAAAAATGTAATACATAATTATGACTTTATCGAATAATAAAACTTAATGTGTATAAATATGTTTTTTTATATAGAAAAAATGACAATATATGTAAGTAGAAGTAAACGGAATCTGAAACTTGTTGCCATAGTAAAAATTATTCCACTTGACAAGATATTTTATACGACACTACTCTCATGTCAATTGGAGTGGGTATCAATTTTCCCATCATATTTTTTACTACTAAAAATTAATAATAAATCATTATTAATTAAAATAATTAATTTTATAGATGTATTAATTCTAAAATCCGAAAACATTTCAATGGAGATGGTCGGCGAGTGCAAAGTCACCGCGCTTAACGAATTCATTAGGGTAAGTTTGCCGGCCGTTACGAATTGTGGAAAAGGGGATGAAGGGTAACCACCCCCAAGTACCCCCATGGTGCTAAAGGTTCGTTATTTTGCCGCTGATTTCGTTACATTTATAACAAAGTTATTTTGGAATATAAGAGGCGAGTTTGGGCCGCCGACGAAAAGGTTTTCTACGGTCCGTGCTCGAGGAGAATTGTGATATTTTAATCAATATCTTATAATGAATATAATTTTCTTTATATTCATGAGTTTATATGTTCCAATCAATGTTTTTATAAATGTTATGATTTGTTCTCATTAAATATTCATTGAAATTTTAAAGGTTTTGTGACCGGTTTCTGTTACATTAATGATTTATAATGTGCGAAAATGATAAAATTAATAAGCTGTGTCGTTTTAATGTCAGTTTGAGGGTTGTTTAGGGAAAAATGTTTCGAATTTCATTCATTTGTAAAAATATTGAGAAAGTTAATCAATATAAATATTGAATTCACCATTGACACGATCTTCGTCAATTCGAGACCAATAATGGCAGTTTTGCGAAAGCTCCAAAAGCAAAAGCGGTCGGCTTTAATGAGGCTTTATTTGACTAAGGGCCATTATGTACGCATGCTACCTACACTTTTATTCATCCACTTACTCATCTATATAAAATTTTCATAAAATTTACACTACAATTTGACAAACTCCCATCCCACATCAAAACATCGCTACGATTCGTACTAAAGATCAAAAATGAACTAATATTATCAAAACATCGCAATATGTATAAATGTATGTATGTATGAAGTATTCAGTGGTATCTTAAGTTCTAGTGAAGTTTATTTTGTTTTTAATGTGGCTACCAAATTTTTAACCCCAGCAAAAAAAATGTCTAGTTTTATTTTGACAATAATTTTTGATTTAATTTCATAGTAATTTCTTACCTAAACCAGAGTAAATATACTGCAATTAATGTAGCACAAACTTCTGTTCTTTTAAGGTTGCAATCTGTAATATTAAACAGAATAGACCTAGCTAGGACTTATCTACTGGATAATACATTACAATAAGTTAATTTTTGTGCATTAAACACCTCGCTGTTCTTTCAAATCGGCTACCTATGGAACAAAATAGACCAGAAATCGATTGACCCATTTCCAAAATCAATCACTAGCATTCACACGATTCCCAGAATCCGAAACAATTTCGATCGACCATCATATACAGGGTGGCGCACAAGTCCGTATTATTTTTGCGGCTCCATTTCCCGGGAAAAACAAACGTTACCTCGGTTTCAATTCGCTTAATGCTGGCCCTCGAGCGAAAATAAATAGACCAAACAAAATATAATGCGATATGAAAGGCAAACAAAGTCGAGGGCTAGGCTCGAACCGCGGCTCTTGGCAAACACTCGAAGCAACAAATCCCCTAAAACGAAACGCTGCGAAAGGTAAGTTGAGGTTTTTCGGTCATTCGTTGCCGTTGTGCGAAATCGATTCGTAATAAGGGTTGTTTGGCGGAAAAACCGCAAGACGATGCTCTTGAGGAAGTCGATGGTTCTCAAGGAAATGTTAAGAAGTTTATGAAATTTTGTTGGAAGATTTAAGCTAATTTAATATTTCGATCATTCGTTGCCGTTGTGCGAAATAGATTCGTAATAAGGGTTGTTTGGCGGAAAAACCGCAAGACGATGCTCTTGAGGAAGTCGATGGTTCGGTTGGAAATGTTAAGGAGTTTATGAAATTTTGTTGGAAAATTTAAGATAATTTAATATTTCGGTCATTCGTTGCCGTTTTGCGAAATAGATTCGTACTGAGGGTTGTTTGTCGGAAAAACCGCAAGACGATTCTCTCGAGTAAGTGAGTAGTTCTCGAGAAAATGTTGAGGAGTTCATAAAATGTTATTGAAAGGTTTATGATAGATTATTGTTATGTTGCAGAAGATGTTCGATTGAAATCTAAAAATTATAGAAATTTGTTTATTTTCTAATTTATATCAACTTTAACGTTAAGATCTTCCAAATTATTAAAGTTTATTGAATAACCGAAAATTTTGAAAAATACTGAAACATTTCTTAATCTTCTTTCTTTTACCAAAACATTTTAAATTACCGAGCGTCTCCCAATTTATAAAATTTCATCCTTTCGAATTGATATTTTTCAAAAATACTTTTGATCGATGTTCTAATTTAATTTTATTGCTGTAGAAACACATTTCTTTTAATATTACAATAAATTTAATCTAAGTGAAACTGAGTTATAGATATATTTTTTTTCAATATGTAAAGCTTTGTCGTGAGAAATATATTACAAAATGCGCTGTGAAGAACAGAATATTTCAAAAATGCATTTTCAATACAAGGAGCTTTGTGCATCTTCTCTATACAATCCTAAGAAAGTCAATATTGTTGACTAGTAAAGAATGAGCAAACAGAATATTTCATAGACCTAATGGTTTCACTGAAACTCTGCATCCTCTAAAGAAGCTTACAACACAGCAGGACTAAAAATCATATATTTATACTCAACACATGCAATTTCACAATATTTCAAATACTTTTGTGATATCGAAATACAAAAAACGCTTATGAGCCGATTTTCAATAGTGAACTGAAATAATTAAAGCCTAATCTTTCAATCCTGTATTAAAGCCACTTAACGACTATTTAGTGCATTTTTTTCACCAATTTATTGACGATCGAAAAGGCCAAGGGGTACAAGTGACATATTTGCCGAAATTGAGTTATGCACAGGAATCGCTTCTATGCACGCTCGTTTATTTGGTGGTAAAAGGATACAAACGAATTCAGAACATGTGCCTCAATATATCATCAAATCACTCGACCTCCTCCTTAAACATGTAGATGCAAGGTCAACTTTGAACGCGCTTTTCTCAAAATCACAGCAAAGTCTTATATAATAAAACTTATATTATCAAAAATTTTCAAGGAAATCATTCCATTATTCGATATCAAATCCTATATTAAAAACCTTAATAGATCTGCATCAAATTATAAAAAAATATATAAGCCAATTCAGTGAAAATTTTACAAAAAAACTAAAAAATTATAAATTTCGTTAAAAATGTCTAGAATCCCTCACAATAGTGCAAATCTTAGGCGTTGAAGAGAAAACTGCATCATTATCGCAAAAGCGGCATTCTCGTGAGCGCACTTCGTTTGTAAGAGTTCTCGTCGCCGAAAACGCAAAAAGGCTTCAGCTGAAACGAAATGAAAAAAACACCTCTTTACGTCCTACGAAGGCTTTGTGCGCTGAAACACTCGCTGAAAAGCGGCTTTCGTCCTAATGAAGCCAATTTCGGTTCGGATATCGGCGTAACGTCGGTTATTGCTCGTTGTTTTCAACTTGTGTAACGTTAATTGTACTTATGCATGTTGTTATATTTGGCCTGATGAGGGACGTTTTAGTTGGAGTGGATCGTGTTTCTGGATAGATAATTGTGTTAGATTCTGTCGAAGGAATGTTGGAATATAGCTGGTGGTGATTTGATAGAAATGTGTTCAAAATATCGTAATATGTTTGTTTCGAATTAATGTTCCGGGGGTGAGTTGTTCCGAAATTATTTCGTCACTCAACTGTTGTCGTCAGTGTAACTAAAATGATTTCCTAAGTTATCCAATATCTAAAAAGCTTTAATGTTACCCATTGCCTGATATTACTTTCTTTTTATCTTCCAAAATTAATACTTTCGGAACTACTTACCCCCGGACCTTCAAACCCTACACTCTTCTACTCTATATTAGCTGCACTATTTTTATGCAATCTTTATAACGATAACATAGAATTAATTAAATTTCGATATCATTTTGACACACATACAGTCAAATTAATGCTATTTTTATATTAGATATTTAGCAGTTGTTTAAATGGTTATATCTAATTGATAAAAATAATATAGGCTTCTCATTTCATGCTATAAATTTTTCAGAAATGTTATCAAATCTATTATCTTAATTATTTTAATACATATATTATAAAAATATCTTTATGAAACTATCGATACGTCATAATCTAATTTAACCTAACCTTAAACACATCCCTAACTAAAGCTACCTAACACAAAAAAAAATCTAAACTATCAAACAACAAATTGACGATCGACTCCGAAATTCGATCACATTCCACAAAATAACAACAAAACATCCATCCAAAAACAATCTTGATTAGATCCGACTATATTATCATCACTTTCTGATAATGGTACTCTTAGATTTATCCGTGAATAAAAGGGGCCATAGAAATCGCAGCGGCCATTAAGGAGATTCGAACTCGTCGTTCGATGCACATTTTCAGCAATTACCAGCGAAGACGTTCAATATAAAACTTTGGCCATTTTCAACGTCGTTTTCAGTAGCGGCCTCCGAACGGCTCTTAACTCATACCATCGAGAAAAACGGTCCATTCTAGACACGAGACAATACACCTAAAAAGAGTCGATAGTTCACTTAAACCTTCTATCTATCGTATAATTTCTAGGTGCTTTAATAAGTTTTTTAAAATATTTTTTTTTTAAGTCACCGGCCTTTGACGCGAATTTTATGTAATCTGGTTCGGCCATCATAGTGTTAATACAAAGTTTATGACTTAAGATGAAAATACATTCCAAATCTCTAACGTTTATCTAAATCTATACACACATTTTTTCATTTGTATGTATTTATTTACATCAAATTCTATCTTCAGAAATTTTATTATTTTCAAAAGAAAGTCAAAATCATAGTAAATTTAACTATTGTGTTATGAATCGTAATTGTAGTGTAGGAATTGTAATGTATGTATCAGGAATTAAAGACTACCAATAGCTGTTTTTAAAATGTATAAAAAGATTTTTTTTCATATTGAATCTGGATTTTCGTTAAATTAATAATTTTAAATCGAAAACTATTAATAATAAGAAGTTTTTATTTGCTTATTTTAATCATGTTTTGAAATTTTGTTGTTATCGAGTCTAAAACTATTATTTAATAGTTGATGTTTAAACACTTCAAACATACTATGTTCAGTAAAAATCCTCTATAAGGATTATTCAAACGAGTTTGTAAATATTTCGCGAATTCAGATTCGATTTTTTTAATCGTTTAAAAACGCGTTCGTTAAACCATCAATTATGGATGTGTTTCAAAACGTTCGTGGGATTGTTTTCGTCCTGTGAGTGCAATAAATTGTACAAACAATGAAAAAGCTTCAATAATAAAATTTTCATTAGAGCTTCGATTAATCCACTCAATATACGCACAGCGTTACTCATTTGATCGAACGAAATCTCCACACAAAACACGAAATATATATATTTTTCGATAAATTCATAACATAAATATTCGCAGAGCGTTGCTGGCTTGAAAATTCATAAGTCGAAACTCTCATTCATATTACAAGCACATAAGCAAAGAAATAAAATGGAAAATTCCTTTCGAGATTCCGACTCGAGTGTTCGACGATTACAGTGATTTTACAACAGACGAAGGGAAAAGCGCAGTTTACACAAGCATATTTTCTAGCACCCCTCTGTACAAGGGTTCGTTCATACACAATTCTTAAAAAAAATACAGGGACATATTAGTATATTTTTCGAAATAAAAGTGATTTTTTAGTTAAGTATTATTATACTACTAATTCGACAAAAATACATTTGTTTTATAAGTCTAAATAATTTATTGAGTTTCAATTTTTATGGTTAAAATAATTTATAAGCCTTTCAGTATATGAAGTGGTTTAGTTCGGTTTTTGGAAAAAAAATGAGTTTTAAATGTCAAAGCATTTATTTTTTAAATAACACTAGTAAAAATAAATACCATTAAATGATAAAATTTATTTAACCACTGAAAAATAATTCATTTATTTAATTCTCTATAATATAATAATATGAATTGACTACATATGTAGCTTATTATAAATGAAATTTATGTTTATTTAGGTTGAAGTAATTGAATTTTTAAAAACGTATCAAACATATTTCATCGTTTTTCTCGACTTATTTTATGCAGTATTATTTAGCTATATTTAGATCTGAATTGTTCATTTATAATATTACAAACAACAGTTTAACAGTTCTTCGAAAGGGATTTTAGTAATAAAAATGTTACAAAAATAATTCACTGCCTACACACGCAACAGAATTTACAAAAAAATTTACAAAACAAAAAATAATATACAGCAATATACAATTTGCTATGTCTAAGGGCCGGTCTTTTCACCTCTGGTTTGAGAATAAAACGAATTTAAACTACACGCGGTTTTTCAACTATCAACTGTCAAAATCTGGGGGAAAGCAAATGGGTGTATGTATTGTTGTACAAACTGTAAAATGTCTGTCTCTTTCAGCGGCTATTTTGACATCTCCTAGTTGGAGGGAATGCGTGTAGTTTAAAATCATTTTATTCTTAAATCAGACGTGAAAAGACCGGCCCTAAACAGTTTCGAGTAATCTCAAGTCACAGAAGCTAGTCTATACCAGTGTTTCTCAAAGTGGGCGTTAGCGCCCCCCAGGGGGCGTTTTAGACCCCGAGGGGAGCGTTGAGGCGCCCAGAGAAAAATGGTGGGCGTTGATGAGGGCTAGGGGGGCGTTTTGAAATTTGTAATTTCATTTACTTTATATAGTATTTTAAATTTCACTAAAATTAAAACCCATCTATTACACAATAATGAATAATAAGTTTATATTTCTACCCTGTATGATGTTATAAAAACTTAAAATACTTAACATAGATTTAGTAGGATAGCCCTCATACCGTACGCAAGTTCTTGCGGATAATGTCTAAAAATTTTCGCCTGCGGCGCATTGTGTTTTAGTTTAATAAATTAAATATTAATTTGAAAAAACTTGTCAACTAAGATTTTTACATCTGTTAAGGATAAAAGAATCATTTTCTATGTTTAAGAATTTGAATATGTATTTTCATTTCGGACTTTTTAGATGTCAATTTTGCATAGGGGTTTAATATTTTAAACGGCTTAAAAGTGGTGAGTATAATAAACATCCACACATCAAAAATTTCATTTTCTGAAAATATTTTAAGATTTTCAAAAATTACGAAAAAAATTTTCGCCTGCGGCGCTATTTTTTATTTTCATATACATATAATAAAAATATGTTGGGTGGGGCATACATTTTGTCATTTTAACTTTGTTTTTTTTGGGGGAGAGCCCAATTCCATGAAAGTACCCGGGCCTGGATTTTGTAAAAATGGAGGGGGGGGGGCGCTGAGAAATAATTTATTTTTAAAGGGGGCGCTGAGAAATAATTTATTTTTAAAGGGGGCGCTGAGAAATAATTTATTTTTAAAGGGGGCGGTGAAAGAAATAAGTTTGATAATCACTGGTCTATACGAATAAAATCGAACGCATTTCTGTACGTATGTTATTTATAAACTCCTCAAAGGCTGATCCTTCAGCAATGAAACTTTCCAGATTTAAAACTCAAACGATTTATTAGATTCGAGAAAAACCATCAGATGTGAAAGCACCCTATGTCGTCTCTGGAGCGTCTCGGCGACTTTCCCGAGATTTCCACGGCCGATTTTCCCCATGCCCCCCCAACACTCCCGTGGCTTTTTCGAGCCGGTAATGGCTTTTTAATGCACTGCGGAGGAAAATGTTCGCTGTCGACATTTATCGCGGTAATTTGGTTGTTTGTTAGGCGGCAATCGGCCGCAAACAAATCATCCGCCCATACACGCTGTAACGATGTATGTATTTTCCGAGCTGCGAACGTGTGCGGCCTGCACTAGTTTTTGTATGTATAGTCGTTGTTGTTGCTGCTCGAATTTGCGGAAAACGGGTGGCTTTTTGCGATTTTTTTTTTGTTTATTTCGTATTTTGTATTTCGCTCGTTTTCGCTGATGTATGGGGGGCTTAATGTTGCTGCGGGTTCGAGAGCGTTGCGAGTTTTTTAATCTGATTCGTAAGAAAATGGGTTTCATCGGTGGGTTTTTGGATCGTTTTATTTTGAAGATTAATGATTGTAATGTTTCATTTATTTTGAACTGATTTAACAATCCATTTCTTACATATACCTATCTACAGATTTTCTATTTCTTATAAAATATCAACCATTTTATGTCATACATTTCAAAATAATGAACTGTTTTAAGATTGTCGTCATACTTATCCTAAAGCAGTTTGATTCGGTTTATAAATCGATTAACTTGAATTAATAATTATTTAATTGAAAATATAAATTATTTACAGTATTTTTGACAACGAGTTCCATAGATTATAAAAAAAATAGAAGAAAAAAAATTATACACAAATTGATCTAAAAAGTTAAAAATATAAGTTTAAAGCCTTTACCCGACACGAACGTCAAAAGAGAAGGAATTTAGCTTTTAAATGTAACATTACTTTCACATCCAACATACTGATAAAGTGACGTTAAATTATCAAATCAAGAGTAATCAAAAATTATAATTTAATATCCGATAATACATAATAAGGAACGTATTTTATTGTGTTAAATTGGATTGAATAAACAATAAAAAAAATGAGAGCTCGAAAATTAAACATAAAATTTTCGTTATTATCAATCATTTATAAAATTATATGAAACAATTTCAATAATAATTATACAAACAGAATAATATACAAAAATATTTACCAAATCAATATAAGTCTTCCAATACATTCATACATGTTATAGTAGAAACATTTTCCAGAATAAATATTAATTCAATACTCTCAATAAGCGCCCCCACATCTCAGCACCGTACGTCACTGACGATATCCCGCGACGAATATTGAGTACAGTCATCGCAACGGTGAACGATAGGAAAGGGGAACGTTTGGTGAACTGTACGTCAGACATTTGACATTCATGTCGGGTGGTAAATAAACATCATTACATTTGAAGCGTCTTCTTTGGCCAAAAGAAATTTCACTAAAAGAACTATGCGTTGATCTATTTTTATTCTATTTTATTTATCGATAAAAAAGGGAAATTGGGTGGTATTATTGAAGTTATGCAATTCGATAAGTTAAATTAAATTGATTTTTTGTACTCATAATTCGAGTCATGTTCGATATTTTAAAAATTGTTTAAATGAACTTCAAGGTCAATGGGTTAAGTTAAGTTAAGTTGGGTTATGTTTTAGAGTTTTATTTTTTCAATTTTTAAGATAAATTAGATTGGTATTAAATTTCAGGTTGGGTTTTGTCATTGATTTAATATCTGTAATAAAAATTATTTTTCTTTTTGCTCAAATAACCCTCAGTTTTTAAAACTTCCTGGATTTAGATAGGTACTAATCCGTTTTATGAATGCCAATAATCTATAGATCTTTTTTCATTCCAACTTGACATAAATCCTAACTAAGGATTGTGTCGAAACTTTCTGAAAATTCTTGACTGTCATTTTCTTTGTCTCTAGTCCTGACACCTTTGATAAAAAACATCATGGGACTAAAAACTTTTCAATTTAATAAGTAAAACCTATTTTGTTTCATTTTTATTAAAAATAATATTCTTGTAATTAAATCTATTTGAATGAAAAATGTATAAATTGAAACCAGATATAACATTAAATTTTCTCATATTGTGTATATTCATGAAAACTTCGATGATAGAAAAACCAATTCAAGAATCATTTTCACGTAAAATCTTGATTTTCGAAAAATTCGAGAACTTCGAAACGAAAACAAATATATTGAAATAAAAACATACAAATAAAAATGATTTTCACACTATTTCAAAAACTTGGAACCAACGTGTATTTTTATGTGAAGCACTCTTAATGCGAGTCGAACATCGAGTACACCCTGGTTCGGAAAAACGAGAGCAAAAAGATGCGGAACGAATATTGCACGGCATTTTTATTATATTTATATGTGTAAGTGTAAATTTGAACTACAAACGTCGCTGAAGAGCGGGAAAATTTATTTTGTTGATTCGGCAAAGGGGCGACAAATTGTGCGCAACTCTCCGGAAAATTCGAAAACGTACGTTCCCATTATTATTTATGGAGATTTTCCGCAGAGGTGTATTTTCATTTCGAACTCACTATATATTGCATCATATGAGTTTTTCAATTCATTTTGAATAATTTCCGATTCATTTTAAATAAATTTCATTGCGAATTCGACTGTTTTCTTGGCGTATTTCAAAGAAAAAAATCGAATTTAAATTGGAAAATAACAAAATCGAAATAAAATGAAAAATCATTATTATTTTGTTTAATATTGCCTATTTCTATTTTTTTTAACTGTCAAAATACCTATGTACTGTATTTGGTACGGATATTTATGTTTTCACTCCAAGTCGAAAGTGCGATAAGCCCTTTATTTATCGTTCGAATCTAAAGCATTTTCTCGTCTTTTCATTTTCAAAACGGAAATCATGCGACGCCGATATCAGTGTTACCAACTTTTCGTATCTCGGTGCCAACATTGCCCCTTGAACGATTCAATATCAGTGTTGCCAAAATGAGCATTTTTTTTTAACAAAATATTCAAAAGTCTATTTTAATAATAACACTTAATTGTATGTTTATTTACTCTGAAATCTATACATAACCTAACTTTGCATAAAAAATAAAAATAGCTACTTGTACATATATCAAATCAATGACACGACATTAACCTAATTAAATCTTCTATAAAACACAATCCAGTCTAACTTTACTTAACATAATATGACGACTGAATTTAACAAAGAGCACAAGTGACATCAATATCGATAAAAAAATGTCACTTTTGCCCTTTGTGAAATTCAGTCATCAAATATAATCCAATCTAATTCATATTAACTTGATAATTTTACCATTTTGTACCATAATAGTTATAAATTTTGTTGAAAAATGTGCGCCCTTTATCAAGACAAGGTCCAAATTTTTCTTTTTATTTACGATATATTTTATTTTATTTAATCCAAAATATATATTTTTTTAATTAACAGACTTATACCTATTATCTTTTTTAGAAAATGCATATGTTAATAAATTCAAAAGGCTTCAAAGTACACGACTTCAATCTTGAATTTTCCATCCGAGCTCTTTTTTTATTTTAAACACGCGACATTATTTCATCCGAGACTTTTCCTCGAGGAAAGCGGAAGCTGCGAACTCGGACCAAACGAAACGTAAGTAAATAATATGAAAAGTCATTAATTTAAAAAGTTTTCCCGAGTTTTCCATTTACTTACGCGGCGCAGACGGCGAGAGGTGAGAATAAGAAAGAGTGTCGAGAAAAATTACGTCTTATTCCCCGGTACAAGTAAAAGTACCCGCCGTTCACCTGGGTTTTTCTTTTGTTTTTTTTTCCACCCATTTTTTCCTTTGCCTTTTTTGTGCTTTTTTGCCTTTTTTTCATCCGGCGGAATAAACCTAATTAAAAAACTGGCACACAATTATGCATGGCTCGAACGTCTCGTTCTGAAAAGTCTCAATGGCTTCGAAGAAAACACTTTTGTCCCTAGGAAAATAATAAGTGTGCTAAGGTTGTTTATTTTTTTTATTTTTTTGCTTTATTATAGGGGGTTATTGTGTTTTTCATTTCATCTGTGCTTCAATATTGTGCAAAATAATTGTTTTAGTATTTAAAATATGGATGTTTTTCATTTGTTTAGTAGTCATATAAATTTCTTTAATGATTAAAAAATGCATTTAAAAAGTTTGAAATCATTTGATGTAATTTTAAATTATGTTTTATTATAGTAAAATTGATATATTTAGTAATATTATTATTCTTTCAGTGAAATTATAATCTGACTAACTCCAGCAATAAATAAGTATGAATGTGATGACTAGTGAATAGATTTATCATTTTCTCATCTTCATGATAATTTTCATCTTAACTTGACACAAATCTTAAAAAGGTGCTCAAAAATAAATATAAAACATAATCTTACCTTACTTTATGAAATTTCTTACTTATATATTGACAGAATAATAATAAAAAATTATACCTTCTTGTATATTCAAGATCAGGTATTAATTTGCCTAAAGTATCAGTTAAATGATAATTACTATCATAATTTATTTTTAACCGTAATTTCACTACAGCATCTAATTTTATTAAACTCTACAACTCTTCAAGGCATCAATTTACAATCACTAAAACCAGTCATTACATTAAATCCATCAATTACATAAAATAAAATGAAACAAAAAAACTCAAATATATGAAATCACTATGTATTCAAACATTCCCAACCGAATCACGATCCGAAATAAATTCCCACTGAATTTATAGACGCCCATTATTCGGAGAGGAGTCTTCCTTGTAAAATGAACTCCCTAATATAACTTATGGAATAAAATAATAAATGAGAGAAGTTCGAAAATGGGGGGACAGCCTCGGCACCTGGCGAGGTGTGAAAAACACTCGAAATCTCAACTTTAAATGAGACTTTTATCAGGCTGTTTAAAAAAGGACTCGCAATTACGGCATTATTTAAAAGTTTCGCTAGAAAGTGCCCCGCGGCCAACTTTCTTCGATTCTTATAAGATTTTCGAGATGAATTTTAACGTAAATATGAATGAATTAGAGTTTTTATTGTTTGTTGTTAAATGTTCGTCGAGATAAAATATTGAGTTATTTTCGATTTTTAATATTTATGGATGTGATTTGATTTTGAGGGATAAGCACATTGGTGGTTTAAATAGATTTTTTTTTAATTTGTGAAGAATTTGGTTTTTATAGTGTGATTGAATTTAAAAGTAAATTGTATTATATGTGTTTTATTTTTATTTTAATAATTTCAGCAATTAATTTTTCGTGCATAGATAGACTAATATTTTGCCAAAATCTTAAGGTAGTTGATGAAAAACTATACATGTATCAATTTATAACTTACATAAAAAAGCTGCGCAAAGAAACAATGCAAGAATTAGAAGAGAAGGAGCCCGACTTAAAGATGCTGCAATACTTACAATTAATACTTCTTTAAATAAAATAAATATTCGAACAAGACTTGATCAAAAAAAGACCTTCATATTATTATAAAAAAATTCTTCTCAAGATTTGAATTTAGTATCATATTGTCAACACTGAACCCTACTAGTGCTACTATTTTTTTTAACCTTAACACAAATCATATTAATTTCAAGAATCTGAATGACTACATCAAATATATGATACTTGACTTAACTTATCCAGACCTAAAACATAACCTTCATCGAAAAAAAACGTCTAATCTAATCAGACCTGATACCTAATTCTAGTCTTACTTAACCTATCGAGACACTCGATAAAACCACCCAAAATCAAATTTAATTGAAAAAATATATATTTTAAATTTAATTTCTCATCCGAAAACGAAAATTTCAATAATAATAATCAGCTTAATTTAATATAACATTAGGAAATATGAATTGGAGTCTCGAGTGTAGGGAGAGTCGGCACGCACGGCTCGTCCAAGTTGCGACTCCGTGCTCTGATTTTAATCAGTGATTAAACCCTCGTTTCATTTCCTCGGCTTTTGCGGTTTTTCCTGCGAAAGTTTCACCTGATAATAAATTACAGGAGCCCCGGAAAACCTCCGCTTGATAAAACGATGGGAATCAATAGAATTTATATTCGGTTATGAAGTTTCGACGAACGGCAAAGCCTACCGAATACGTGCTCCGGTACAACGAGATTATATTATATTGTCGACTTCTTAATGATTTTATGTAATTTCGTCTTAATTGCGAAAAGTTATGGGCGTTTATTATGCTGAATAATAATAGTTTTTAAGGTTTAATGAGTTGGTTTGAATTGTTGAGGTTTTATTGTGTGATTTTATATTTTCTTTATAGGGTATGAGTTATGACTTGTGAGTGGAAAGCGTAAAAGTAATTATTAAAGGTGTAAAGATTGTACTTAAGAATTTTCCACTCGTTTTGTTTTAAAGCATATTTATAGCTTTTATATTACTGGTCAGTAAATTCATTCATATGGTAAAAAAATATATTTTGTTTAGCATTTAAATCAATATTTCGTTTTCATCTTTGTCCAACACTTATTCTAACATGATATAAATTCTAACTTCATAAAAAGGTTATTGATATTGTATCCTCATTTTCACCCAATTTATTTAAATATTAATCTTTATTATTTTTTTATTTTCATACTAATTGATGACTGAATTTCACAAAAGGCACAAGTGAACTTTTTATCGATATTGAGTTAGGTACAGAAATTGGTTCTATTTATGATGCTGAACCATTTTCTGTACTTTACTTAATTTCGATAAAAAAACTCACTTGTGCTCTTTGTGAAATTCAGTCGTCAATTGCAATTTTTGTGCTGATCGGAAATTTATTTAAATATTGATTCAAACACTAATTTAATTAAATATATTGTCTTCACTTTTGTATTATCTAATATCTAATACGTATAATAACAGTGCTAATTTTCTGTATCTGTTTGAATATTGTATGTTGCAATTTACTTCATTCTAACCAAACGTGCTTTGATATTTTCACTTAATTCCCTCATTTCACATACAAAACTATTTTTTTCAACAACACATACAAAAACCAATCGAATCATCTCAAAACGAACATCTCCGAACACCGATCACAAAACACAACCTAATTAACAAGACCGCACTCGAACTCAACACACACACTCCACACATACAAAAACACACAGCAATACAAATACACAAAACCAATCTGCAAAGTTGGAATGAGTCCGATAACAGTTCGCATGGGTCTAACAGCAATGCATATCTCGAGTGCATATCGAGAGAAGTTTAAATGACGGCGAACGATATGCATATGGGAAAACTTTGCCCCTAATGCACACCCGATTCGAGGGCAGTTTTAATGCAATAATTACCGCAATGCATATACACAAACTTGTGTACTTACCGTTGTCCGGAGTAATTATTTGACTGTTCGTGTACGCTAAGTGATATCCGTTGGTTGCGCTGTAGGAACTGGAAGAGCTTTCGAAGAATTGTTGTGGAGTGTTTGGGGTTTTGGTCGATCGATTTTTTATTAATGTAATTAGTGTTTGAGATGTTCATTGATGTGTTTGAGTCACATATATTACGGTTTTATAATCAGTATATAAATGTAACTCGGTTCTAAAGCAATAATTAGTGAGCTATTGGCTTATTCAGTCGACATTTCTTAGATCTGATTTTTCAATTGTCGGTGGATAAGTTAGCTTTTTTAAATCGGAAAATGCGTTTTCGAGCATTTTAAAATTGTTTCCATTTATTTTAATGGGTAACTCCCGTTCAAAATCACTACAAAATAAAGAAATTTTGATCTTAGGTAAAATTTCTTTATACCATTCTTAGTTTTTTTTTTCTATGTTTCAATCGGTCGAAGATATTATTAGAAAAATATTTTCCACTCATCATAATATTAAACATCAATTAATATGAATAAAATGTTATTTTAAAAACAAAAATATTTCAAATAATAATTCCAATAATTGCACTAAAGGAAAAACCTATTATATGACCCTTTCTTTCACAATAAAAAATACTTCAGATAGGAACAATAACTTTTATCTTTTAACCAAAAATAAAGCTGATCAAACCTTTTTCCAGCCGTTTATTCGTCCAAATTCAATTTTCTTTATAAAAATTAATATTAACTCAAATAGGAACGTTAATTAAAAGATAAATTAAAAATTCAATTTTTTAACTGAAAATCCATATGTATTATACATAGCAGTTTCATCCCAAAGTACATCTCGGTCGATCTAAGTTTAATTAAATTACTCCCATCGCAATAATTATATTAAACTGCGCTTAGAAACGTGTAAAATATCGCACTGCTGGAAACTTTGAAATTTCCGATTGCCGGAGCAAGTGTGCGAATATTTCGCGCGCAACTGGCGAACTAACGAATATGAGGATAATTCTGCAAGTCGCTCTGTGCGAAAATTACACACACACACACACACACACAGTGCATATATTCTATAGAACTTTCTTAAAGAAGTGGATGGCTTGGCTGAAGTTTTAATTAAGTTTGAGAAGCGGCAAACAAAGGTGGGCGAGGACCGACGGTCACCGCTTCCACGTCTCACTCCATGAATTTGCTCAGTATGTAGAGTACTGTATACTTATGTGTTGGGTTTATAGTACGTTTCTGTGGCTGGTCGGTGTAGTGTGTTTCCGGCTATAGTGCGATGAATTTGTAGAAAGCGTTCGTAACTAAATTCGATTGTTTGTTGGTGTATTTCGTGTAATGTTTTTGGTGGAAATTTGATATTATTTGGACTCATGAATGATTAAATAGAGGATTAGTGCCTCTATCTGATGTTTTATTCCATCATTTCAATGTATAAAATCAAGTGTACGTACTTTGTTGATATATTGTACAATGTATTGAAACTGGAAACAAAAAACAGCTTGGTTAGCAAGTTGTATACGACATTATTTATGAGTTTACCTGATAATTAGATTAGAATTCTTGAGGAGTTCGATCAAATTTTGATTCAAATATTGGTTTATTTATAATCAAATTATTATTTTTATTATTATATTTTGAGTTTTTAGTGAAAAATGTTGAAAATTATGCTTAAAATAGATGTTTCAAAAATACAGCAAACGTCGTACATTGCGTTGTTATGGCCAAATATCGTATGACACATTCGACACCATAAATGTCACTTGCACAAAATTTGTAAACAGCTGATTCATTCCATTTTAATTAATTTCTTCATTAAATCGACTGAAACAGACTGAAATAACGTTATTTAGCAAACTAAACTAATGACCAAATAAGGTAAATTCGATAAAACAACTTACAACATACTCAAAAGTCATGTTTTCATTCATGTCATACATACATGTTTATGTTATTCAAGGTTCTATAACAAAGAAAGAGTACAAAGACCTGAAGTGAACTGTTCCTTAAATAGACACATGCTCTGAGATAAGTGACTCATTTCGATTTATACAGCCTTTGCGATAATGAGTAACCCCGACGAGAAGAAAAATGAGCCTTCCGATTCGAGAGAGGCTCCTGCCTCATCGTCAGGAATCTTGGGAGGACCTGGAATCACCGGAAGCATTCCTCTACCTATACCCAGTTCTAGGTAATCTATTCATAATTCATTGTCTCGATCTTATATTCAAATATTGTCCCATTGTGTAAGTGATTATTATTTTTGCTATACACGAGAAAAGCTACCGTATGATTCACTCAATTGCACAAAGATTAAGCCTTTAGTTTACACATAAGATTCTTATTTTATTGATCAGAATGAGACCAGAAAGTATCCAGTTTCGAGTAAGAGGATCGACTATAACTGGAGCTTCTCCTCCGAAGTTCATCTCGCTTGAAGAAATCATGAAAGCAGCTCACGGTGTTCAAGATATGGCACTAGCTCACGAAATAGCTATTGATCATGAATTCAGACTTGAGCCATTTGAACCTCCAGATAACAGGTTAATTAGAATTCAATAGTCTATTCACATTTGTTTGAACATAAGTCATTTATTTATTTCGTTACTTTTAGCTACCAAAAGCTTGTTAAAGATACTTTGCATCGCGCTTTTTTTGATATTTTGAGAGAAGAGTTGAACTCTGATCCACCCATTTATAGACAGGCTTTTGTTTTGTTGGAAGATGTTAAACAGGTTTAGTTTCCGAAATTGATATCTTTTTGATTATTTCAGTAAATGTGATACAATTTTGTAAACAGGGTCTGTTTTCCATTCTGATGCCCCGTCATACAAAACTGCGAGAGATGATCAATGAAGTGTTGGACCAGTCGTTCATTAGACAGCAAGCGGAAAATGGTGCTATTGAGTTTAGAAAGTATGCCGAATTTGTTATAGATTTTATGGGTAAATTGGCAGCGCCATGCAGAGATGAAATGATACAAAACATTTCTAAACTTGACGATACAGTAAATGTTCAATTATTTTCTTTTCATCTTCTGTTAAACATTTTTAATCATAATTTGAAATACATAGGTCGATACGTTTCGTGCGATTTTGGAGGCTTTGGAAGTACTCAAACTTGATTTAGCCAATACACTAATCACAATGATCCGTCCACATGTTCAAGCACAAAGTGTGCAGTATGAGCAAGCAAAATTCAAAGAATTTTTGGAAATACAAGAAGGTTATTTAAATATGTATCAAAAAAATCAGTTGCATTTTCATTTTTATGATTTATTTAATGTTTTTTTTTTTTTCGTAGATGGTTTGGCTAATACGCGATCTTGGTTACTCTCTCATATCGATAAATCCGTTCCGAAACCTACAGAATCTGATCCTTTATATTTGAGGAATACGTGTTCTCAGACCCTGGCTAAAGCATTCATGGAACTGTTAGAATGGGACAAAAATAAACCATATCCAGAAGTATTACATATTTTAATCAAATTCTAAATTTCATTATATTAACTAATTTTTGTTGTTTATAGACTGTCCAAATGGATGCTGTTCGCTATTCAGATCTCTCGCAAGTATTATTTAGATTAGTATCATCGGCTTGCATACTTCTTGTGAGTCCTTCTTGTGGTGCTGCTACTCAAGCGTCTGCCAACGAATTTAAAGCAGAACTTAAAAATAAGATTACCATTTTGATGAAAGATGTCTCGAATGAAAAGTAATATATGAATAGTTTTTGAAACCTTAATTCATTTAAATTTATATGAAAATAATTACAAATATACATTTTTAGTGATCTGGACAAAATATTACCGTCAATATCTGAACAAGTTATTGCAGATACTGAAAAACTTCTTTCAACCTTTCAGCAAGAATCTCTTACAAGCGATGTGAAAGAAATGATCAAAGGACAAATTGAAGGCATCAAAGATCCAGACCACAAAGTCAAACAATTAGTTCGTAAGTGTACAAATCTTAAGCTTATCTTTATATTTATATTCTTATACTAAAAGTTTGATTATTTTAGGCTTAAGAGTAGTGGAGTTCCTAAAAGATATCCTCATATGTGGAGGTGGTTCGAAACAAGTGCCTGTCGGATTATCAGCGTTTTCAAAAGAACTGACGTCCCTATCTGGAACATTTTTGAGACTTGTGATGCACAATAAGGCTGTTTTCAGTCAGTATTATATGGAAATCATAGCAGCTGAGCTGGATAAATGATTGCATTCGACTGTTGCATTTTAATAAATATCCTATGATTGTTTAGTTATAACGTAACAATAGATTTTTCATATTCGACTAGCAAAAAATACAATGACTAACACCTAGCATCTGGAATATTTTCCTATTCAAGCTACTTTACTCCAAGTCAAAAAAGCAAATGATAAGTGATTCAAAAAGGCTCCTTATTCATAATAATATTACTAATCGATGAATTTTAACTAATAAATTTACCAATTTTGTATGCTTTTTTTTAATATTTCATACATTTATTTGTTTATATGAAATGTGATAAAATTATTGACATTTTGTTTCTTATTTATTATAGAATAATAAGTATCAAAATTCAATTTCGCCTTTTTATTTATCGATCTATAAATGCGACATCTATCGAAATAATAAACTACCAATCGTTCTATTTAATAAAGACAGATAATCGAGATATATAAATGAGGAAATTGCACAATGATCGTTGCAGTTGCCAGATGCACAATCGTGCAAACGGTGAGAATTGCACCGAACGAACTGCGCAAGAAGAATATTCTGATTTCATACGATTCCTGAAGAGTGCAAATCTTTCAGATATTCCTACCAGAGTGATAATATAAGGGTAGGCATAGTGAGTTTCATAAATCACTAAAACATTTATTAACACTGAATTGCATACCTATTTGCACTAAAACTATCTACTCATACACTAATAAGCTCTCATCGTCAGACCTTCGGAAACGCATTGAGATTTTCGAGAGATCTAATAAATTTTCATGTTTTTTTTTAAAAGTTAACATTACTAAAAATTAAATTGGGTATTAAATAACAAACGGTCATTTTTCTTCCGAAAATGAGTTAAAGAAACTGTATACTTTATAAAGAAAGAAAAGATTATCTCTTGCGAATTCATAGTTTGATATCTTCACGAATGAAAAATTATTAATTTCACGATATTTCTTAGTCAAGAAATCAAGAAAATCGAAGAAAGAAGAAAATCAAGGATTTTCAATCGTTTGCCAACTCAAAACGCGTTTGCGGTAGGTACATAATGAGATTAGGTACGGTTTCCGCACACGTGTATCGTAATTTTCTGCACACTTCCATTATAAAGAATATTAAAATACTAACACTAAAGATTTCATAATCGTAATGATATTTTTGATATCATTACTTTTTCTTATTACCTATACCTACTACTAATACTTCATTTCTATGTAGTTTTGTATAGATATCGTCAATGTTCGAAATCACGTAAAACAATTGCGCTTTCGTATCTAAAATACCACATGTTAAAACTGCAGTGAATAATGATTTTGACATAAACATTAATTTTAACTATTGTTATTACATGCAGATAATAACATATAACTTTCACCTTTATTTATTTTTTAATATTATGTAATTATATTTTTTTACATCGTATTATTGCGGATAATTCCATATTGTTCTTTCAATTAACAAATGCATCGGACTAACGCTAAAAAATAAGCGAAAAACATGATTTTTTTTATAAACAAACACCTCACATCTCTTTCTTAAAACGAATAAATTAATCATGAAGTGCTTACAACATACAATTGGAATGAATATTCACTGTAATAATTCACAAGGTTACGATCAATTTTCCAGCACAAATGCATCGCAATGCATTTGATATGATTGTGTGATATAACAGTTGCATGTGTCATATAAAACGCTTCTTTGAAATATGTGTAATTAATCCATTGAAATCCGTTATTGTTTAGTTGTTAGATTTCCCTTATACACACCTACACAGGATTCGCATGATTGATGTTCTAACTTTGCAATTTAATCGCATCGTTAAAAATGATATTAAATCAAACGCGAAAATTCTACATGAGATGCTGTATTTAGGGCACAGCCTCGTTGATAAAATCGCATTGTTTTTATTCAACCGAATGTCACAATTAAATCATCGTATTATTGAGTGTGAGAAGCATTTTCAAATAATGCACGTAGATTACATGAATCAATTTAAACCAGAACACAACAGATAAATTCAGAAAATATCTCAAAACACATAAGTATGAACTGTACCTGTGGGAATACACATCACGAAAGTAGAATACTTTCACGTCCATTAAATAATAAGTAGGTACCTATAAGTAGTACCTACCTATTTACAGGTATTTAAGTATTATTTACTTACAAACAAGATTACTTTGATGACTAGTGCATATGGAATATTACAGTATTAATCTTATTTGAAATGATTGACTTCGATCATTTTGTAACTGCTTTTGAATTTGCTCAATTTGAATTTTCATCGTCGCATATTGTTTAGAACAAAACTTTTATATCGTGTTTTTTCCAGAATCAATGTCATAAAATTTTAATCCAATTGGAATAGAGAAATCAATAAATAATTATCAGTCTACTCATTGAAGTACATTTTTTTTTTCAAAGTTTTCCTATTTTTTCAGTTTTTTTTTAACCTTTGTGGTTATTAAATTTTCCGAACTGACCTTTCCTTGTTAATTTGATTTTCCGGGAAAATGTATCATAGACAACTTTCCTGATTTTTTTCAATTAGTACCTAGGTATATTTTTTAGATTTTTTCCTTGTTTCCTAACAATTATTTACTGCTGGTCATTTATGAGTGGTTTTGTTTGGATTTTTCAAAAATAAAAATGAAGTTTTTATACCAAGATTTTACTATACACGCAAATTATTTTTATGAAGAAGTTATATGTTCATATTTATCTATCATCGTAGGCAATATAAGAACATCATAAGTTTCAACAATTCTTTTTTGTGTAAATAAAAAGTCTTCAGCATGGCTTATGATTAGACGCATTGCAAATACAAAGAACCACACAAATGAGTGAGATAATAATGTTAGTTTTTCTAATCTAAATTGTTATATTGAAGAATCAAATGTAATATGATATGCAAAATCATTTGACATTGAAATATGAACATACATATATGAGTATGAACATAATTATACATATAAGTCCAAAATATCCATGTTTTTGATTATTCATAAGCACAATTTATAAGGTGAAACTAGATTTACTTTTAACCTGAATTTTACTTCACATATAATTATACATTAAATAAAAATAAATTAAAATGTAAAATTTATTAACTAGTTACATTTTTTATTGTTTGTCCAGGTACTGAAGGATGGCTGAAAAGGCAGGAACAAATTTTGATTGTGATGAAAATATAATTCAAGATATTGAAAATTGTATAAGAAACTACTTAAACGAACCAGAGAAGACATTCACTTTGACAAAAATCATTAATGAGCACGATGGAAGCGAATTGATGGGATATATCGGTGAATACCAAAGACTAAAAATTGAATTTTCAGTAAATGGTGACAATGAAAATATACACCTTTTCATTAAAACTTTACCTAAAGATGAAGAACGAGCTAAAAAGTTAGAAACCTATGGCTTTTTTTACAGAGAGTGCAATATATTCTCTGAAATTTTTCCACAGTTCACAAAAAGAACCGGTAAGAACTCAATTGAATCAATTTGATTATAAGCTTGTTGATTTTTGTATTAATTTGTTTCACATTTTAGACGATGATACATTTTTACCTAAATGCCTACTGGTTAAGAAAAATGAGTTATTCTTGGAAAATTTGAGTGCAAAAGGATTTAAGAACACGAGCAATAGAGAATCCTTTGATGAAGATCATTGTTATGTAGCACTCTCACAGATTGCTAAATTTCATGCGGAATCGATTATTTTGGAAGAATCTAAATCAAATGGATACAAAATTATCGATGAATATAAGCATTGCTTGAATCAAGAAGGTTATAGATATGAAGGATGGTACTCTGCTGGCATGGAAGCTGGTTTAGAAGCAGCCAAATCATCACCGAAGATTCCAAATAATATTGATATAGCGTCATTTGAAAATGAATGGCGAAAATTATTCAAGAATGTCTTAAAATTATATGATGAATCAGAAAAAGTCAGAAATGTTTTATGTCATCGAGATTTATGGGGAAACAATATAATGTTCCGTTATACCGAAGATGGGAAACCGATTCAATGTATTTTTATCGACTTTCAAATAAGTGGATACATGCCTCCATCAGCAGATGTTATGATTTTAATTTATCTCAATATAATGGATAAGAGGAGACATGATAATTTGGAAGACTATCTTCAGTATTACTATAAAATACTCACTAAAGAACTGATGATGAAAAATATAAATGTCAACAATGTGGTCCCATGGAATGAATTTAGAGACACCTGCGAAGAACACAAAAAGGTTGCATTAACACAATGTGTAATATTGCATCAACTAACATTAGTTGATTCGAAATGTTTCAAAAAATTATTCCACGACCCAGAAACGAGCGTTTATGTTACAGAAGTGTCAAGATCTCATATTATATTGGATTTGATCAAAACTGATTCTGTTTATAAGGAAAAATTTATGTTTTCTGTCGATGAAATTACTGAATTATGCTTGCAAAATATAATTAGTTGATTTGAAATATGTTTTTCTCAATTAACAATTGACAAAAATAAAAAAAAACTTTGTATTAACCATTGCTTTATTGTTAAATTTAAGCTTAAATTAATAATATATACAGATTTTTTAAGGAAAGTTGATTCATTTAAATTATGTATCATTGTTTCCATTTAATAAATCACTAGCCCATTCAAATGACTCAGTTAACACTTTTTTCGTTTTAGTTTTTTTCACTGTACGGGGTAATTCATTTAAAGATGATACTCCTTGCTTCAAATCTTCAACTTTTGTAGAAATATTCTTATTTGCCATATTGGTTCCGACTAACTCTTCCAAAAATAAGCTGCATAAATTGGTTAACCTCGGCTGAGCATGAGCTGGAGTCGAAAGCAAAAGCTACAAAAGAGAAAAAAAAGTAAAGTCAATTAATTATACATACAATATGCGAAAATTGTATAACTGATGATCATTCTGAGAATATATAAAATTTTATAATGTCACATGATACATTGAAGAATATGACTTGATAATAAAAATAATATGATATTCGTGAATCATTCAGTTGTGAATTCAAAAGAAGCACTTTATTGTGGTTCATAACGCTAAATGAGTTCATTTTATCTTCATAAATTATGCTTTTCGAAAGGAAGGGTTCATTGAGGGCAATGCAGACACGAATCAAGCAACACGAAAGATTTGATTAACTTTACGAGACTAAATGTAGGCTTTGCCCTTATGAAAAGATCCCACTTGTATGCGGTGAAACGTAATAATCTTAATTATGATATGCAGACTGTGAGATATAAAATGTGTTAAACAAAACAGAGATGCTCAATTAAAATATATTTCTTGAACCATAAAAATATAATCATGATTATTAAATTTGAAAAACTGATAGATTTCATTTATGATATATTAATTTGATTAATGAAAATGTAATTCATCATATGAACTTCTAAATAATTATACCTGTAAGGAAATTAGTTGCTAGACACACATTTAATATTTACTCACTCATTTACTATAATTGATAAGTATACACCAATCTAATAAGTACCTAAATGTACAAAATATGTGTTTCTAATAATAATACGAACTGAAATTAATGATGATCTCTTTTTTTTTTCAATTTCTTGACTTAGTTTACATATGAATATTCAAATATGAAATTGAATCAAAATTCATACACATGAAACAAAAGGTTATGGAAGATTATTCATTTTGGATTCATTATAAACTTAATATATAAATGTTGATTGTGGCTTAACAATATACGATTCAATTTCAATTGAATTTAAATTGATATTCAAATGCGACGTGATTGAAATGATTTATCAATGTGAAGATGCGAAGCTGCTGGAGAAGAAGATCGTCCCACGAGCGAGCCTGCTGGTCGACGACACTTGTATTACTACAAGTAAACAACCAGAGTGTTTCATTGCACTGTTGCAATATATCGTTAATGTTCACATAAAGAGCTTGCCCTAAAAATTAACGCAACGCTTCTGGAACATCAATTCTATTCTGAGAAGTGTGACTGCTTCAATTGATTGAATAAACTTATAAGGATAATGATGTTCTCTGCACAGAATTGTATGATTGATCAGAAATATGTGAGTTATTCATGAGAATGATTGATTTCGAAAGATTGTTTAAAAACTAATTGATAGACTTCGCAGTGTACTTTAATTGTAATCATGGGCACTTACATACATAATACTTGTTATGGAAACGAATCAAAGGACGAAGTGAATGAACTGAATCCCATGTATCGTTAACGATTAATTATTTTTTAATCTAATTTATTACATCTAAAATATAAGTTAAAAGTAAAAGATAAATCAAATATAAAATTCAGTGAAATTGAAATAGCGTGTTATATTATTTGAAATAGTATTTTAAAAAGTTAATGTAGGTATATTTAATTAAAGTATTTTTTTGCAATATTACAGAATACAATATACCTATCAATGTTCAAATATCATTTTAATTGTTTTTCCTGAAATAATAAAACGTTTTGAGTATTCATTTTTTTTTAATCAGAACATGTCCATCTCTTCATGTGAAGGGTTATAAGGACCGATCCAAGGATCGTAAACTGACAGCACAGTCGCAAAAACGATTGTGCAATGTGTTTACACGCAGCGGAATTGGAACAAGTGGACGAGAACGCAACAGGGGGAGCTTTGCGCAATGCTCCAATCCTTGCACAGATTAAATCAAATGACGACTAATCGGAAAATTCGGCGTCTTGAAGGTCTCTGAGGTGATTCACTGATTCGTTGACCTCGCTGATGGCCTTTCTTAGAAAAAAATTGGACCGGTCAGTGGTCCGGGGGAATTCGCAGCGCGGGGTCAAGGAGTGAGATCCACGGTCTTGGCGATTCGCACATTCAAATAAGTGATACAAGGTGAAATGCTACGAGATGTTCAACTCTGACCTGCCCACGAACTCTCATTGTTGACGTCGATAGAACAAGTAAATAGCATAAATTTCAATTCAACATAGAATTACTTTAAGTAAACAACTTTTATTCCGCAACAATGATTAGGTTATTTTTTGTAGTATAATATAGGATATGTCGTTCACTTTTAAAAACCAATTGTGCCCCGGAAATATAACATTTTCATGGAAAATATAACAATTCAAATTTATTCAGAAAATTACTGTCAGTAACACTAATCATTATAGCTGAACTTGACATTTGTTATCAAAGAATTCAAAGAATTGCGAGCACAACATAATATACCTAATTAGAAGAATGTAATATGTGAAAGCAGTTGATGACGTAAATTAGATGTACCTATATCGAATCGAATCATTTGAGGAAACCAGAATATAAGATCAATTTCCAATAAACCAATCTAATCCAATATTTTTCAATGTAATGTAATGTAGGAAAAAAATAACTTCATAAATATTTACATATTACATTTAAGAGTCAAAGTTTCCGAAACGTGAATTAGAACATTTGCTCAACTGTTTAAAAATAACAGTTACATAAAAATTATAAAAACACGCCCCTAACGATCGCATTATATGGATGTGCAAGAATTCAGAGTGAGATGGTAAGAAATTGTATCGGCATATAAAAGGGAAGCACGAGGCAGAAGGCCGGCAGTGTTGAGAAATGTTCTGCAGTGAGAAGTCGTGAGACTGAAATAAAATATACAAATATTCTAACGTTCAATCTCTGCATACAAAAGTTTTATTTCTAAAAAGTATAATCGAGTCAAATTTCATAAAAGATGAATTGTTGGTTGTGGACGTTTTTTGTTATTTTGCTGATGGCTACTTTGGGACATTCATATCCGGCAGCTTCACCACAAACAGTGAGTGAGATTAAAATATTTTAAAATACACCATGAATTATGAGAAATCGATTAAAAAACAAATGTGCCCATCATTGTGACAATGATTTAAGTCATGTTTAAGTCAATTATGTTCCATTGAAAGTGAAAACAACATGCCTCATGTAAAATTCTTTCGATTCGGCATCTTTTTTACCCAAATTTTGAAATATATCTGTTACAATATTTTACAAAAGCGAGAACCGAAATTAAAGATGAACATTTATTTTCATTTTATTGACTTAAGCTGTAAGTATAGTTATGGGCACAAATGGTGAGTTTCATTTGAAGTTAAATGACATATATTTTTCAGCAACAAGCATTGCAGACCATGAGAATAATACCACAATGGCATTGTTTGAGATACAGGAAATTTGACTTGATTCGTCGATGTCGAAACTTTCGCTCCGGAAGACGTTACTGAATTTCTTCATTTGAAAAAATTCTAAATAGTTTTAGCGATTTGATATTACTATTTATAACAATTACAATAAAATATGTAGTTAATGCTAGAGTAAACAAACTATTACTAAGGTAACTGTTAAAATTTTATTTTCAAAAGGAAATAATTTAAGTTATTATTTATTGAATGTTTCAATGAAAGGTTACGTATGTTATGTTTTCTAATGATTTGTTTTTAAAAAGCGAAATTATTTATTTCTGAATTTAGTCCATACATCAAAAATGTAAAATAAAATGAAAAATCATTCTAAGCTAAGTACGTTAACAAATATATTTATTCAAATCATGTATGACTTTTCATCTCGATATACCTATACCTAGCTCAAAAGTTATTTGAAATGCATTGTGAATATAAACCATCAAGTTTTTCATAAAAATATGAAAAAGTACTATTTTTTAATTTCTCCTATTTAATTGATACTTCTATCAATATTGAAGTGAAATATTAATAATGTTATCGAAGATGTAAGGAGCATTTTAAATTATATTATAAAAATGATATTTTTGAGATAAAATAAGTATAAATCGAACTCACTTCAAGAACAGGAGTTTTCGTAGAAATGTGAGAAGGTTGAACATTCTTTTTGACAACGAGATTAACTTCCTTCTCAGCAAGCATCGCACTATAAGCTGATGGTAAAGGTTTAGTCGATTCATTGATCCTTTCTAGTTTTTCTTCCACATTGGAAATAGATTCGAATTTTTCAATAACAAATATTTCCTAAAATAAAACGCATATTAATTGTGTAATTCAATACTATATATTGTTTAGATAATGATTTGAAATAGTAACCTGTTGTTCACGAAGTAGATAAAGCCTAAAACCATCTATTGAAGATTGAACTGGTGCAAATGCGATTGACGTAATGGAACCGTGCTCAATCGGCAAAATGCTATTCAATGATACTAATGGTTGGGATTCTGGCATTCGAAAAACAAATACTGAAAACATAAATTCAAAATCAGTTTAAATTTAATACGAATATGTGATAAATAAAAATACAAAATACCATCATTCGATTTAGTCACGGCAACTACTTTATCAGAATATGGATCAGATATGAGACAACTCATTTCCAAATCAACTATCCACAAAAGACGAAGAGTCATTGTGTTCCAAACCGCTAAACATGTATCTGTAGTGCAAGCAATCTACAAATGACCAAGATTCATTTAATAAATTGGTAAATAATGTAATTAAAATCTCATTGATCAAAATTTTACATAATGCATATGATGATCGCGTCCAAATTGTACTAATCTTCCTTGTGGACGAAGAGCGGGATGTGCAAGAGAAGTTTTTTGTTTCCCTTCTACAGTGTCCCAAAGAGTGAGTCGAGAGCCAAACCAGATAGCAGCAACAGATCCATCACCGCTCAACGTAGCACCTCCAGTATCTCCACCGCTGCCACAACACTTTGCACTTGTGTACCAAGCAGATTTTCCTTCTGAACATTGGAAAAGCATAAATTTAAAACAAATTCAAAGAGAATAAAAATTCGAAATGGATTGATAATACATACCATATCCAGGTACAGTATCAATTATTCTCCAAATAAGGAAATTGTTTTGAAGATCTACGGTAAGAGTTACAGGAGTATCAGCTGCCATACAAATATCAGCAGATAAAGCTGGACGATGAGGTCTAGCGACCACCGTGTGCAATTTCCAATCATGACCACTCCACTCCCACCATCTGATGCGTTCTTGTTCATTAATACCTTCCCAAGTAACTAACCATTGTCCTCGACATCCAACGCTCACACCTGTAATCTATAATCGAAATTTGGCAAAAAAATCTCGTTTTTAATTCACAAATATCATTTACAACTTACTTCTATTTGTTCTGGATCTAAATTGTCTTGTTCGGGATGTACGATATTTGTATTTGTGACATCCATCTGGAAAATTATTGAATTGATGTCGAATATATGTCACAATATATTGTGTCAGAAAAATATGCAATATTCGAATATACAATAGTACCAAATGGGCCATTGAATTATATTGAATTTGAATTTTTAACAAAAAGCTTTTTATTTTCAACAGGCTATAGAATCGTTTTTATCAATATTTTAACAATAATATAGTAAATATTCATACCGTGTACATCAAAGAATCAGATATAGTTGAATACAAATGAAGATGTCCTGAACCAGCAGGTAATAACAATGCTGAAGAAGACCGAATGTATTGCAAAGCAGGACTTTTGAGGTTTTTATTCTTTTTATATGAAACTACTCCTAATCCACCAGATTCGCGAATACATCCAACAACACGAATAGTACTGGATTCCACAATTTGTATACCTACAATGCAATATTAATCATTATTGTTTTTAGAATACAATATTTATAATAAAAACAAAATTATATTACTATTATCTGCAGTAGAAATAGCTAAATGTGTATTGCTGGCGGAAATATGTAGTATGGGTGCAGGTAAACGTGGTATGAACCGTTTCGAATTGTTCGCACCCCATGCAACTAGTACACGCTCTATTCCACCTGATAATATTATGCCACCTACAAAAAAATAATATTGTATTAAAATTTTCGACATTTTCAAGTACTAATTGACACAAATCAATAAAAATTAAGTATATTACCTTGCGGTGAAAATGTTATTGAGGTTAGAGGTAAATGATGCCAATGTAAAACTTCCATTGAGAATGAAGTTGAATGCGATGGGTTATAACATAAATTGATACGTCCCAATGAATCTCCAACGGCTAAAATTTCAGAAGTAGTGTGCCATGCTAATGTTGTAACTTTGAGCTTTTGAAATCTATGACTGTAAACACATTAAAAATTAATAATTATTGATGCAATATAAAGCATATAGCCAACAGCAAAAGTGGACTGAGTAAATTGATAGGCCACATTCTGAGTCAAACTCTCATACGATTGTACATGAGTTTGACTTAAAATGTGGCCAATCGATTTACTTGGTCTACTTTAGCAGCCAGGAATCAATATATTAGAATAAATAATGATTAAATTACTTGTATGTAACCGAAGGATTAAAAGCGTCAAATACGTTGACCTTAGATAAACCATTAGAATATGCAACTGGACAATAATTTTTGTATTTCCCTAAAGCGATACTCCAATGATAACCAGATTCGATTTTTGCAGAAGTGGGCTTTCTCGTGATCATTCCAGTTTCTATATTGATCACACCAACGTGAATATATCGTAAGGTACACCAGCTAATAACAGCTTCTTCATCATTCAGTAAATTAAATGTTTGAATATAAGAATCTTTGGGCAACTTTATATCCTAAATAAAAATAACATTGAATTACATTCTAAAATTTAATAATAAAAATTACATAACGACTCTACAAACCTTCTTTGAATATTGAACTGAAGCATGCCATTTCCAATTAATAATTTTTCCAGCTTTATTGCAAGTGATTAATGTACGATCATCTTTCCAAAGAAAGTCCATAGATACTACTGGCGATGAATCTTCGTCATTTTTCAGAGATTTTATGATTTCTGATGTAGCAACATCATATATTTGAATGTTCGATCCCGAAATAACAAATAATGATCTGAAATTGGAAAATTTTAAGTTGATTGAAATAATCAATGCAGCATGGATTTTCAAGTGGAATATAAAGTAAATTTTGAATAATATTAGCTACTCACGTCTGATCTGGAGAGAAAACGGGACACTGTTGAACAAGATTGGCACCTCCTCGTCTCCGTATGACATACGAAGAATTAGATTTCTGATCAACATTCGTAGAAGTCGTTTGACTCTCGAGAGTCATCGTTTTTCACTTTATTTTAGACTTACTTTAGAAAGTAACAGTCACACGTGTATACAATGTGTATACATAACCTTACTTTAGCTTGGTAACGAAACGTAGAATCTGACAACTGAACTGTCAGTTACAAATGTTACCATACCTACAAAAAAAATATACGATTTTATAATTTTTAATATTCAATCGAATAATTTCGTCTTTATTCTACAGATTTTTGACAGTTTATATAGAAAACTAAATGTAACTCTCTGATTTGTTAATCAAAACAGTGAAAAGACTAGCTTGTAATTAATTTTTATTTATTTTAATTTAGAGTGAATAATTTTTCAGATTTGGCAACATAGTTTTAACAACTGTCAAAGTGTCATATAAATGCACGTGGGAAGGTTAGAGTTTTATCTATAAAATTATAAAAAGCTGTAAAATGTCTGAAATTGAATCTGAAGTTACACAAATACAAGTTCGTTTCGTCACAAAGCAACAGCAGTAAGAATTGATTCTATTTTTTTTAGAAATTACAGTGAAATAGTATCAGCTTGAAATCATGATTTCACTGGCAATTCAATGAATTCATACCCAATTTCACTAGTGAATGTGTTATTTTTGATAGTTGCATGACAATAGAACATCAATTTAAGGTTAAAAAATATACCATTACTTTTTACTTGTCATGACTAATTTAATTGAACTTTGTTTAGATATGCTATTCCTGATACACCATACGCTATTGCCGCAAAAGTTTCCACAAATGAACTCAACACATTGGTCAATGCAGTTCTGAAAGAAAACCCAGCATTTGTAAAAGATATTAACTTCGATTTTCTGGTCTGCGGAGAGTTTTTAAGAACTGCACTGTTAGAACATTTAACTTCACATCAAGTTACAACAGAAAGTACAATCGACGTCGAATATTTAGAAAGAGTTCCAGCTCCCAAACCTCACGATTGTCTCACTCACGATGATTGGGTCGCTGCCGTCAGTTGTCGATCATCTTGGTAAATATAATTTATCATCAAAACTATACAATTTTAGATTACATTTTAAGTACACAATTTATTTCTTTAGGATAGTCACAGGATGCTATGATAACAGTTTACATTTATGGGATACTAAAGGAATTCACCAATTGGCTATCCCTGGTCATACTTCACCTGTTAAAGCTGTTACTTGGGTCAGTATCGAAGGATCTACTGGCATTTTCATCAGGTTAGTTAATTTTCACTAAACTGAATTTATCGTAAACATCCGTATATTTTATTGTTTCTTCATAAATAGCGGATCTCATGATCAAACTGCTATGATATGGGAATGGGATATGACTTCCAACTCTGTTGAATGTGTTGTCTCTTGCAAAGGTCACGATAAAAGTATTGACTGCATAGATGTTACTTCTGATGGTAGCAGATTTGCTACAGGCAGTTGGGACACAAATATAAAGTTATGGAGTGCAGGTTAAAATTATTATTAACATTATTTTCTTTTATATATGATCTTATATCTTAAATACATATCTATTTTCAATATTTCACTATAGAACTAACAGATGAAGATGAAAGTTCAAGTAAAAAGTCTAAAGGAAATAGTGGAAAACCAAGGGTATACTCTTTTTATTCAATAAATTTGAAAATTTATACTGAAATTTCAGAAAAAAAATGTATGTTATAGACATCACAATTAAATTTAGCCGGTCACAGAGAAGCTGTATCAGGAGTCAAATGGTTAAACTATGACAGTGAATTGGTCAGCGCTTCTTGGGATCATACTTTAAAAATATGGGACATAGAACTCGCAGCTCCTTCTAGAACTATAGCTTCTAACAAGCCCTTCTTTAGTCTCGACTGTAATAAAACCAGCAAAACATTCCTTACATCTTCCGCTGATAGGATTATAAGAGTGTTCGATCCGAGATTGAATGGTAATTATAGAAAACCTATAATCATGTATAAAGGGAGACCAACTATTTTTCACATTGAATTGGATATAATAATCCATCTGTTATTATTTTCTAGTTGATGCTCCTGTGGTCAATGCAAAAGGACATACTTCTTGGGTATCAGCCGTTAAGTGGTCTCCGACTGATGAAAATCTTTTCATTTCTGCTGGACACGATACAACATTCAAAATGTGGGATATACGAAGGTATTCATACTTTCACATTTCGTATTATATTAATTATTATTGTTTTATTTATAATTTAAATATCATCTTTCAATTCTAGTCCTCGAGCAGCCCTATATGAGATGAGCGGACACACTGATAAACTTTTATGTTGCGATTGGTTTGGTCGTTTCTTGGTATCAGGTGGTGCAGATAATGCAATGAGAATATATAAAGCTAGAAAACCTGTATCTTGATTAAAAACTTTTCAATAAATAGATGTAATCACAACAAAAAAGTATTTAGTTTTTTACACACCAAATGAATAAGCAGTGTTGAGGTATACATAGATACTTATGTTTATGAAAAAGCATGCTTATTAACAATATTCTGGATAAACACGCCACCATCGTAAGTAGCAAATACTAACTGAATGTCATACTTTCGTGATAATTAGAAGCATGTGTACCTAGGGTGTTAAAAATAAAACAATCATATTTTGCCAATTCTGCGATTTTATTTGATTCAATTGCATTTACAATGATCAATGTAAAGGAACGTGACAATAAAATTTCATTTCTTTTCTACCAGTTCATTTATTACATTTTTAAATTCAGCATAACTGCGGATCACACAAAAAATGCTTAGAGCACATAATATAGAAACTTGCAAATATTGTATAACAAAATAGATACATTATATTTATTTATTTTTTTAGCATTTCAAGTGAAAAACACGGGTATCGGGGGTACCCAACATAACCTATCATCATAGTTATGCCAAATCTGTTATAACACAATAAAGCAACATTCTCTTATAAAATATTCTCCCTCGACTACGTCAAAATTTGTTTTATCTCTAACTTCCATATTCTTCCAGTCTGTAGTAACAGAACTTTTTTTCATTTTATCAACTAAGTCTCTACCTAAACTAAGATACCCTAGCCTGACCTAACCTAACGCTAGACTAGTCTCCAAGGTTGGTTGTCTTATTTACTGTACAAAGTTGGACACGTTTGAAACGGCATGCCGTTGCGTTGACTCTGGCCTGTGGCGATTAAGCGCCGAAGGCTTTAGTGCCATAGGTGCCAGCTATGGTTTTTTTTTTTTCAATTTTTTCACAATTTTGACACGTTAAAAAAAGTACATACTTACAAAAAAATAACGTTGATGTCGTAAAAAAGTATTAACTGTATTGATGGACTTCTCAGTCCCATTTTAACTACACTATCTATCTAATTTTTTTATTCTACAAAGTAGTCACTATCCTAGAGACACTATTAATCAACTACTATTTTAACATTTCTAATCATATTAGAGTAAATCTAGCCACTTTATAGTCCAGGAATCATCTCTTGGCACGTTCCTGAACACAACATCGATTATCACTTAATTAGATTTACAATGTTTTTTTTTTTTTGAGACCTTAAATTCTATGGAAAATATCCTATGATACTAATCCATCGGTTTTGGTGCTGGATGAGAGTTGCCAATGTTTTAATATTTCTACATCGATATTTCTAATATCCACATATTGATCATTTATCACCTTGCATCGTTAAGATACTTAAACTTTTAAATATATCTATCATTCGATAAAGTGTTTTAATCAATTTCGAGCTACAAAAAACTCGGATGAAAGTTATTGATCTATTGATTTCAACGCTAACTACTTACAAACTATTTTTTTAAATTAAATTGAATTCATTTCAATATTTAAAAGCATTCAATGTTTTATTTAAAAACAAAACAAAAAAAAAACATTTCCATAGCGAACTGTACAATCTATAACCTAAACTTACTTTAGCCTGTAAAATGGTATTTAAAAACTATTCTTTTCTAATCGGATATATCAACACAAAAATAAATTAATAAATTATTTCAATAAGAGGCGTAATCAATAACACCAGTGTAGCAGAATATATTGATTCTTTTCTCCGTTATCACCGAGAAAACAATCTCTTAGAAACTGACCCTAGACGAAACGGTAAACGATCTAAATAGATCGTGAGGTTTTTCAAATGTTCACAATTCGCAATTGTTCGCTCTTGATTGCTCCTGACAAACGGGGAAACTTCATCGTCGGAACGTGATCGTATTGTTTTTTGATATTTTCATTTTTGGGGGAAAGGCACGAGTCTAAAAAAATATGACTGTCATCGTCGGTGACCCCTAAAGTAGGCTTCGATTCGTAGAAATAAATTGGATCATTGGCCCAACAGTTCGAATTGAAAACTAAATACTCAGTCATTTCAAAACTAATTTTAGCTTCTACTATTTTACATTACACAATTTATCGTATAAAATTCTTTATAATATTGAGACAATAAACATTTTTTTCATTTTATGCAGCACTTTTTTGTGATCAATATTGAGTACTTTAGTCACTTTCACAAAAAACACATAAACAAGTAGATTCTTTGGACTTGGATCACCTATTTCGTAGAAGTTTGGTAAATAGTGTAAATGTAGTCATAAAATAACGACGAAGAACGAAAATGAAAATCACAATAATTCTCCCATTTTCATTAGAGTACCTAACTGATAGACTAAATTTGACAGAGATAATTAGAATATTATTGAGACATGTATTTCCATTCTTAGCCTTTATTTTATGTCTATTGTTACTTTATGTTTCTATCAAGTTTCAATAAAATCGATGACCCGAGTTCAATGCGTCTCCTTATAAGTGATTTTTTCATTTTTCAGATTTATTAAAATAACTTTAGTCACTTCTAATATTCACATATTTTTTTGGAATGTATGAATTGGATTAATAATCATTTAAATCGACATTGAAAAAAACGATAGTTTTTAGAAAAAAATTTCAATGAATTTAATTTTCAACTAAAGAACAAGCTATTTTATTGTACATACAGTTCATCATATTCAGCATCGACGCAACTAAACATCAATTTGCAAATATAAAGTGCATTAACACGTTTGCGGAAGACTTTTGTCTTTGAGTATATTCATCGAATTCATTGTTCAAAAGATCAACAGTGAAATTGAGGAAGACGTCTACAACTTTGGTTAAGCTAGTCACTAGAACCAAATCACAATTTTCATTGGCTGAATATTGAAGATTACCATTTTTTTAAACATGCGCGTTACTATCGGATACACAGTTTGAACGTACATTATTTATAGAGTTGTGTATTTCTTTTCGTAACATTTACAGAAAAAACAGTCTTTGACTCAAAAAATATTTTTGTATATGTGTATTTGCGCATACGTACATATACACACACAATGTATATATACTTAATACATATAACATATTATCTGGCTATTGATCCAATTTATATCGATTTAAATAGTAATCTCATCTGGAGTTTTTTTCTTATTATTTTTTTTACACTAATCTAAAATGTCTTCACCACTGAGAGTCAAAATGTATATTTTTTCTTCTAATGACACAAAACAGGTCCAAAAATGCCAGTCTTAAACAAGGCATGCGGTATCACATTGTACCAATACTACTGAATTCGCTCACACTAAATCGGATAAGCGACATTGTAAACAGATTCTGTGAAAAATTCATACACAGGTTTTCCACTCAAAGTTCAATATTTTCCAATTCAAGTTTATTATAGTTCAAGCTCAGTACATTCCATTTTAAGCTTAACAAATTTAAATCAAAATGGAAAATATTTAACTTGTATTGGAAAACATTGAACTAAAAATGTAAAACCAGTATCAATAATCATATATCTCTCTGAAATGTATGTATGTATGTATTTTTACAAACTGATTTGTATTTATTTTTTGTTTTGCAACATTTGATTCGAAGTGATACTAAAAAAAAACTCAACAAATGTTTGACATTTACAGAAAAAGCTTATTGTAAATACATACAACAAAAAGTCCCTGAATTAATTGAAAATAGTCCGAAAGTTGTTCGAAACTTGGACATTCGTTCACAAATATCAAAAATTAAATACAATTAACCTTAAGTATTGCTGATACAGTTTACTTAGTGTAAAGCACTTTGACGTAATACAAATGTGTTTTTTATAAATATTAATAAAAGTCTACATAGACTTTTTCATGAGACAACTAATTCAACAGTCGATGATCTACTACAAAAAAGAAAACTTGACAATCACATAAATTGATATTTTAAAAAAATATTAATCGATTTCATTATAACAAATATAGATTTGGTATTTAGCTGTCTCGAATTAAACATTTAGTACAAAAAGTTAGCAAAATCATTTGATATGGATAGGTGTAGTTCACATCAGTGTAATGTACAGATGTTTTTTAGCATGGAATATTTCACAATGATAGATTTATACATTTTTTCTTGTAAATAAAAATTTAACACAAAGCGATTGTGTAAAAAATAAAATTTGTATTAATATAACATTATAAATAATATACCATAAACATATGAAAACATGCAAGGTTTAATTGCATAAAAATCATAGTCAATTTCAACAATATCGATAATCAATTTTTTATCAACAGAAAATGCATTTATATATTTTCTAAACTATTATCAAATATGAAACAGACAAAAAAAAAACATTTGGCTCATACCAAATTTATATCTGGGTGATTTTTCATCTAGTATTGTATTTTCCGCGAAGTTAAATAAGAAATAAAATAAAAAGAAAAAAAATTCATAAAAGAAATATCAATTTGATCTAAGCATTTCTGTTTCATCAAATCACATATCAAAGTTAAAAATATGTTTTACATCAAAACGTACATGTAATTGCCAATTGTTATTTTGATGAATTTTCAAATATGACAAAACATCAAAAGTGAGAATCATAGGAACTTTCAATTTTGACTTAACATGTGGGAAAACGTTAAATCAGAGTATATTTAATGAAGTCGTATTTATTTTAGGTTGCAAAAAAAAAAAAAAACAACTTGTACGAAAAAAAAATAGTGCCATACACACAAATCAAATTCCACTTTACTATTATAGTTTTAGCCGATTTTATAGTAAAACCAAATAAATGTTCATTGTTGTACCTGAAATTAAATTGAAAAATATAGATTTGGTGAAAATATTGAATTTGCAAAGTTAGAAACAAAATGGCATGAAAAAACTCACAGAAATAAGTTAACGAAGAGACTACTTTGGTGGGTATGTTTGATAAGATTCGTCTGGTGATGCGGCAGTTGAATGATCAGGTTCAATGGCATGGAGAAGAGAAGGAGCAGCACTTCCTACGTATCCATATGGATGTGTTGCTGCTATATACTGTATTAATACAAAAATTAGTTGGAATCAAAATCAATCCTTGTTAGAAAAGGAAAAAATCATCAAATCATTTTGAAAAAAAACTCAATAATGCATACCGGTGAGGGAACCAACTGCAATGTTCCCATATGCTGAAGAATTTGTGCAGAATATTGTTGATTAGCATCGGGCAATACTATTCCCATTGTTCTATCTCCTCGTGCCATAGGATATTCCTAAAAAATTATAAAAAAATGTATTAAACACTTAAACATCTAAACAAAAAATAATTGTATAATTTGACTTACAGTATCTATAGTATGTGCCGGTAGATGAGTAGGCTGCAATAAAGGATAGGGAGCAGGTACCCAATGAGGAATTGGAAATCCGCCTAGGTACATTCCTCCACGTAACATACTATTATCTCCAGCACTATAACCATACATAGCAGCTCCAGCATTACCGACACCCTGAAATCATCACTCGTTAGAAAAATAATTCAGGTCGGATCCAAAAACTTGCCTTAAAAGAACTTACTTGATGTGCAGGATCAGCGTTATCACGCCAAGGTCTATCTGGTGTTTTAAATTGCTTCTTTTTATTACCTCCTCCGTCAGCGAATTTGACAAGAAGAGGTTCTTTGGCACCTTCAATTGGATTCCCATTAAATACCTAAGCATTCAATATAAATATTGAGAATGAGACAAAATCAAAGCTATTGAAGGGTATTTGAGCATTGTTACCTGTATAATCTTTTCACACTTATCTCGAGATTCCATACGAGCGAATCCGACTCCTTTACTGTGGCCATATGTATCACGCAAAATGCGAGTAGATATTACTTGACCAAAACGAGCTAAGAGCTGATCTACGTCATTTTCTTTAAAGTGAGGTGGCAAATTGGCCATATATAGATTAGTCGGGTCTTGTTCTTGTTGCTGCATCCATAAATAAAAACAAATAAATACAAAATAATTTTGTGATTATGTCTATAAATAATGATAAAAAAAAACATATGAATCATTGGATTCAATTGACGAATACGTTTTTCCAAAGTATGCAGTCTATTCGTCGATTATATTGGATTTTTAATATATTATTATAGTACAAAAGCTCTAATACAAGCAGTTTATGGGAAACTATCCGAACAGGACTTTCCGTAAATCATTTTAATCAGCCAATTTGTAAAAAAAAGCATATCACACAAATCAGAAATACTTGTACCTACGAAATATTTAGGATTGAGTAAGATACTATGAAATACAGAATGTATGAATATTTTGACATCAGTTTTAAGATAATTTATTTATTCGATCAACATTGATTTGATTTATAAATAATCCCAGTAATACAAAGAAAAAAAATCAATACCATTTCTAAAATATCTACAATATCTAACAAGAATCGGAATCAAAGAAAGTTCAGTATAAATATTTAGAAAGCTATGAATTGAACTATAAGATTTTTTCTAATTCTAAAACAATTTTATATAGTTAATACAATTTTTATGAAGGAGTTATAAAAATAAATTGTTTGAAACTAGAATTTGGGTGAAAACATATTGACAACAAAAACCTCCATAGTAGCCCAATTAATATTGTTTGTGAAATTTATATGAAAAATATTTAGAATATATCGAGATGAACCTATTTTTTTTTCTTAAAAATGAGGATGAATGATGTGTGTTTGCACATGATCATCGAGACTGTTTCGCGAAAAAGAATTTGAAAAAAATCAAAATCTGATCAATCATTTGCAATAAATACATATATCGATTTAGATATTTCTGACATGGTGAATTGTCGCAGGATAAAACTTTTTTCTTCGATAGATACATACATTTTACACTTATCATGCATAAAAAGCTAACGAATCCAACTTTTTTTTGGTATTCAAATATGCACATACATACATCACTTGAAAGCTGTTATTTTATATAAGCCTGGCATATAGCAACTTTGAAGCTTCGATACAGAAGCAAAGCTTTTTTTTTCAATTCAAATGCAACTGGCAAAATTATTATATATGTACATACTATAGATAATGTTCTTCCCATTTGAGCACTTCATTTTTCAGGCATCATATCATTTAATAGCAAAATACAAAACTTTCTTTGAATATTCAAATGCGTCACATAGAAAAAAGTTATTAAAGCCTGCGAAAATTCATCCACTTTATAAATTTGAGTTAGTTACAAGAACACTAATGATACTCTGGGTTATTCGATAAGAAATTCCAAATAGTCGAATGAGTGTTTACAAGAGAAATATATACTGAATGATAGCGAAATCAGATTTTTCAACGACATGCTTGAAATTTCCATTCCAAAAATTTACACATTGAATTTAAGAGAGTTTTATCATTCTGTGAGAAATGTAAGTTTAAGTTTCTCGTTCCATTTATTTACATGTTTATACATTAATACCCAAACAATCCCAAAAGGAAAAATGACACAATAAAATTATATTAGAACTTCTGAGTTTAACACACTATGTATGTAAATAAAGAGATGTGAGATATGAAATACTGGAGAAGTATTAAGGTCTAAGCTTAATAATTAAGCTCGAGGCTAAGAAAAACTAATATTAGCATAATTTTACTGCAACTTTTTTTTTATATAAGATATAGGTATTAGAGCAGAGATTTAATGTGTGTGTTTTATGGAATATGAGGATGGTGTTTTAGTAAATATTACTTGCATGCACAACGTACACTGTTGGGTCTATGCAGCAAGCAGATACCCACTTTAGCCATCTGCGCTTGTATTCCTTTGGCTTGCAGGCCCTTGACTGCAGCCTCCGCCGAGTTTACACTCTCAAAATCTACGAAACCATATCCTGAAATATCAAAGAAGAGAAAAAATAAATACGAATTCACAAATAATTTTCAGAAACTTATGGTGAATAAACTTAAGAGTACCTTTGCATTTATTTGTATTTTTATCCAATATAGCCTTAGTAGAAATAATAGTGCCATATCTGAAAATTCACAAAAAATAAAATCAGATTTTATATGATAGAATCGAAAATACATACTTAACATCAGAAAATTTAATTATTTAATACTAATCCATATTTAAAATATAATCGGTCTGCAAAACTTTATACTATTCATTATTCCAGGACAATGATACATTATATGTAGTACTCATAGTGATTTGCTCACAATGAGTCAATAATATGTTCCCACCAATATATGCTACATATTTTCATAATTTCACCAATATAAAACCCATAGATCCAGCTCGAACAAAATGAAAAAACTATTATCCTCATCATCAGATCATCACTATAACGACCATCCGTCCCAGATTTTCCAGCATCTAGACCTGTCGCTTTTCCAAACCACCCCGCTTCAACTCTGCACCATGCTCCAAGTGAAACTGCTCAGAACACAAAACAGAGCTGAAACATGAGCAGTTTCAAAACACTCTAAATCTTTCCTATCTCAGAGCAAAATCACATCCCTGGACATGCTGAAAATGATGAAAAAAGCCTACTCACTGGTGGCACATGTTGACGAGGTCCTTGTCGGTGGTCGTGTGCGCCAACCCCCTGATGTAGAGGTTGGTGCGGGACAGTTGTTCCGGTGGTGCGTTGGCGTTGTTGCTCAGGGAGGTGCTCATGGTGCCCGATTGGGATCCCGTGGCTGACGAGGACGAGGATGTCGTGTTGCTCGGAGACGCAGCCGTCGGCACGCGACCGCCTGAGCCGTACTGAAATCGAAGTTCGATCAGTCATTAGTCATCAATTTTAGAAAGTTAGGCTGCGTTCACACGACATGACTGTTTTCTGTCAGTGAACTTTCTATCAAATGTATTTATTTTATTCTCTTGTAGGGGTCTGAAGCAATTGCCTTTTCGGACTGCTTTGGTTAAGTTCTACGTCAATATACTCGAGAAGAATCAGAAATGATTCTAATTAAATTTCGGTGCAGATCTGAAGCAAAGTCGTTCAAAGACATTTGTACAAGATCATTGGTCTTTACAAAAAGAGATTTTATATTTTTTATAGTAGTTTGCATCAGCTCTTCAAGTACGGAAATTGTCGTATGAACGTAGCCTTACGATTGCTTACATATGTATTTGCAATAAAGCTCGCGGTTGTCGTTTTCGCACACTGAGCAAATATTGAATTGATAATATAAACAGAAAGCTTTATCGGTATGAAATATGTATTAACTTATGAAAGAATTCAATGTTTAGAAAAGTCGATTTGATTGTTTTATTTGACATCGATAACTGCTAATTAACGAGTACAGTTAGTGTTTGTTCTCGCATGGAATAACAGACATTATGACGAAATGAGATATAGGTACATACATGTTTTATTACCCATAACCGATGTGATTTATGATAACTTAATCTGTTGCAATTATCGCGATATTCAATCCACAAAACCGATCAAATTGTATGCTGAATATATAATATATAAATATAAATAGAAAATGCAATATCGAAGGTTGCTTTCCCTTTAGGAGAATTTCATTATTTCGCTCCTCGTTTCATTTTTCATTTATGGAATCGTTTCATCATAAACGAGTACACGTTACTATAAATACAAAAAAATATTACGGATCCGACCTATAACCTTCATAAGTCGTGATTCGTACGTCTTCGTTTCGTAAATATGACTCAGTTGAAAGAAATTTAATTTGGATTCATTTTTCATAGAAAATCCAATCAAAATATTTCCTAATATGTACATATTACATTTATCCTTATATAGTACAATATAATTAATACGTGCATATGGCCAAGGGTTTCAAATTCGCGAATTCGATATGTACTCGTTTTCCGATACGCCTCGTGCTTCTCTTTGGAAAAATATCTGAAACGTTAACGATCTAGTATTGATCGATCTATGCATACTATAAATAACGTTTGTAAAAAAATCCAAATGAAAACCCATATTAGTTAGTCTAAAGTTTTGGTTTTATATAATTCACGATAAAACGTAAGAAATGTGTAGTAAAATTCTATTTACACGAATTATTCTGGGAAACAAAACGATAAAGATCATTACACGACCTTATCTCGTGATTTATCTTGACCTATATTTACATCATAATTACTGGAAACAGAAATTCATCATCATTATAATTATCATTTACTCGTTATTGAACTCACACCGAACTGTATAATTTCGTTTATCGAAATCAAATATCGATCATTTCGAGTTATACAATATGAAAAATCGATCTTTGAATTTTGTCCAATAGATCAATCACACCAATGATATCTCATTTCGAGCAATGCAACGCTTTAAGTAAACAAGCAGAGCAAATGAAACAGGAAAATTGAATGCAATGAGTGATAAATCTGACAGTGATAACGGTAAGAAAGAAAACATTACTATTCAGTTCAACGCTTATAACGAAAATTCATCAATTCAGCAGATACATAGATGAAGAAAATTTCGGAAAATGCAAAAACCACGAGTATTAATCAGATGGAAATGGTCTTAATGAAAGAACGATGCAATAATAAATTTAATTTATGAACAGACATGTACGTGCGTTTCTGTTTTTCGTCACTCACATGGATTTGACAATTAGTAGTTGGGAGAAATGGAAAACATTCATATCTCACTCATATCGGACACAAGCACACGAACTAGCCTTAACTCGAAAAAACGTTAGCTCTGATACAGATGAAATCACAAGAGTTGGAACGAGCCACACATTTGCACTTTACAACTGTGTAACATCTGCGAATAAATTGTAGCATTACGTCACACAACGAAAGCATTGCGAAACGTCTGTCTATCTCTTTCACGCGCAGCATATCACATATAAGGAGACAGTAGTGTTTTGCTTACGGCGTGTCCAGACTAGGGCCGGCGGCTTCCAGCGGCAAAATACAAAATATGCCATATTTTTTTTATCTTCATTCATTTTATATTTTATCTCAATCTATTCCAATTGAAATCTTATTTTACTTGAATTAAATGAAAATGAAGTGATAATGTATGAAGATACAAAATATATGGCATATTTTGTATTTTGCCGCTGGAAGCCGCCGGCCCTAGTCTGGACACGCCGTTATGATCACAACTAAACTTTCGTGCGGAATGAGTGGCTCTTTCTCACTCTGCCTTGAATGAAATAGAGGAAGAAGAGAAGACGAAGAGTGTGTCATACTTGCGTGTGTTGTGTGGCGTGCAAGGGCGGCAGCGCGTGCAGCGGCGGCGGCGGATGCAGCGGCGGATGCGAGAGCGTATGCGCGTGCGCATGGGGATGGGGCGGGGGCGCGTACGGCGGCAGGGCGGCGGGGGGCGGGGGGTACCGCATGGGCGGGGGGCCGGGGCCCCAGGGGGCGCGGTACGGGGGCTGCGCCGCGCTCGCCATCGCGCCTGATCCGCCCTCCGCTGCCGAACACGGGCTGCAGCTGCGGCTGCTCACCGCCGACGACCCGCCACTGGCTGCTGCCGCCGCTCCTGATGTAACCGCTGCCGCTGCTGATGTAACTGCCGCTGCTGATGTAACTGCTGCTGATGTGACTGCCGCCGATGGCTCAGCGGTCGGCGTCGGGGTCGGTGTTGTCGTCGATGCGACTTGAGGAGTCGCAGCTGGGGTGGCCGCTACTGCCGTAGCCGGCGGCGGCCGACTGCCGCTGCCGATGCCGCCCTGTAACAATTAACAAAATGTCGAGGATTAATTAAATGATTTGAAATTCTGATCGAACTAATAAAAATTTTATATGATTATAGTCTAATTTAATCAGTAACAATTTAATTTAGAGTATTATGTAAACGTAAATGTGGCGCCAATGTAGTTTTGCTGGTACCCAACTAGGCCGGCCTAACAAGCTGACATAGAGTTGGGGTATATGTAGTTAAAAGGCGGGATGGTGGGCTTCTATCGCATTATTAGTCTACTTAACGACTTTTCCTTTCATGCTGAAACTTTCTAGATTTATTTCATGCATTTATTCTTGAAAGATTTCTGCATTCAATTAAAATCCTGATAATTTCTATCGTTTGATAAAAGACTTTGCCGTAGTCGATTCGTACCAAATATTATGCACATATCATATGCAACATAATTTGATACGTATCGACAGATTTTTGTATTTAGTTTGTTTTATATTTATTATAAATTCGGTATAATAGTTTAAAAAAGATTCAAAATTAATAATCTCTAGCAACTCAATTAAAAAAATAAACCATACATATAATGATGGACACAACAATTTTCTAAAATTTTCCATCGCTTGTTCATTTTTTGTCGCGATAGATTTACGTACAATGCTCGCTTAAGGATCATATCCGATTTTAATCTCACATCTTATCTTTATAATATGAATAAAAATATCAATCTCATCCTATTACGATGCCTATCTGGAGCGTTAGAATGATAATCTTAATTGAAAGAGTTGTCTCAGTCTGTGCATTATTATTTATACGTTTCTCTAGTGCCGCAATAGAGCAAAAAATATAGATGCGATACGGTGCAGTAACGTACTTTAATTGGATGAATTAAATTTCATCAATTAGATTATAATTTCAATTCTGACTCTCTTTACGCCGTATGTTCTCGTCTTTGCTCATTAGAAACGATTATCGCCGACTCGAACCAAACGAATAACACCAACACTAGACTAATGAGACTTCGCTCACCGAAAATATATCAATTAATTTCGCAGTCGTAAACGGACGCGTAATGCAGTGTAAAACAGTACACGTGTAAACACACATTTAATCGCGTGCGATAATTAAAATTATCGTAATCGCAGACACGGACAATTATCGAAATAATTGCACAATCGAGCGACGCAGCTAAACGAGCCCGATTTCTTACCGATTCGACATAGCGTTACACCGAATAAAACAGGAATAATTACGCGATAATTCAGTCGAACGGAATACGAAAGAAGCCAGAACCGTTCGACAAATGCCAAAGTGGAAAAAAATGCATTCAGAATTCGCATAAATCGAGTCACGCTTCCAAACATACCAACAACACTCTCCGGCTCTCGACCTTAACCCGTTGCTATCCATGTCAAATGCAGTCGGAGTCACGCGGTAACAAATAATCGAATCATGACGACATCCAGGAATGGTAAACATGCAATTCTGAATGATAATGGGTGTGGGATATGACCAAAAAATAATTAAAGTCGTGGTGGATGGTAAAATTATTTGCGTAAGAAGGATGAGTCTCAAGGAAAATGATTCTGGTTGTTAGTGCGAGTCATATTGTTCCAGATAAACAAAACACTTGCGATTGCATGATGAAGTCGTCCAGGAATAATAAATATGCAATTTGATAGAATAAGAGTTCGATTTGAGTCGAATAATAAAAATCATATTATATGAGAGAGCAAAGTTTTCATAAGAAAGAAAATTTTTCATTCTGGTTCTGAGTGCGAATTTGTTTCACAATTACATAGAAACGATAAATATGCAATATGAAAGATCAAGAGTTCATGATAAACCCAAAAACAATAGAATTCACCACAAGGCAGAATATAATTTTCACAACAAGGATTTCTCGAGAAAAACTTCTGATAAGCGAATTTCTTTAACCCATATAAACAAGACTATTTGCATCGAATCATCAAACTACTTAGAAACGATAAACATTCAATCGTAGAAAACAAGAGTTTAAAATGAACTCCGATACAATAGGAATCATTATAAATCGAGGCTTCCACGAAAAAAAAAAGATTCTCGAGGAAAACGTTTCATTGTAAATATGAAGTCTTTAACCCCATATAGATAATATGCAACTATCGAATCATCCAGCGATGATTTGAAAGAACTGAAGTTCGAACTAAAATCCAAAACAATAGGAGTCAAATTAGACAGAATTTCCACAATCAGGAATATGAATTTTCATATCAGAGGTGATCAAGAGCCAGGAATCTCCCGGTGCTGTTGACCCTCGAGGCTGCGCATCCCAGACGGTTTAGTCATGCGGAGCGGCATCAGGTCGTCGTCGTGGTCGACGATCGTACGTGAGCAGGTCAAGGAACGACATGCGAGGCAAGGTCAGCACGAATATCGCACGAAACAAAGACGGATTTAACTGGATCATGTGCCGAGTGTGTTGCCTGCCCGGCCGGTTCATTGATTCGTCGCCGCGATCAGATGAGCGGTTGGGACGCTTGTCCAAATCGCATATGAGACATTCAATTTGAATTTTGTGTGCGAATTAACGAGGTTGGTTTTAAAGTGATTGAATATTTTGCGTTTTTATTTGGGTCACTGATTTGGTGAATGTTCTTCGTATTCGATTCTAAAGTAAATATTGTTTTTGAAAATAAAAATCATTTGTAAATTGGCACTTCAGCTATTTTTTAATTATGTATGATTGGTATTGATGTCATATACATGTGTGTACAGGATTTCGAGCGAAAATGTAAATATTTAAAAACAACATTGCTAAGATATTGAAAAACAAATAAATATTGAGCTCCTCTATCTATTAGAATGACTCGATTTTCACAATCGCATAATTTCCTCATTTGAATACACGATTTTAATCGATTTCCTCGTGTTCAAAGATTTTCTTGAAGACTGCAAAAAGGTACATACATCCACTCTATATGGATTTACTAGTTGAAATCCCATACATTTTCGAAAAAAATCTCGAGAAATCAGAAACACAACTAATTGAGTACGATTATTGCTAAGGATAAAACACTAAGGGCTGGACTTTTCACTGCTTTAGTTCACCAATCAGAGAGTTAGTCAGTACTTTTACTATGAACTCGATAAGAGACGGATTTAGACAGCTCACATTGGAAAGATTGTCAGTAACTCTCTGGTCAGTTAACCAAAGCAATACGAAGACTAATAAGAAGAGAAGAATCCGCATCCCATATTGGAAGGATTGCCAGTAACTCTCTGGTCAGTTAACTAAAGCAAAACACGAAGACTAATAAGAAGAGAAGAATCCGCATCCCATCCGACTGCGATCCGTCATAAAAACGAACGGAACGCAGCCGCGATCGAGCAACAAGACCGAGCAGAAAGAAGCATAAGAAGAACTCGAATAAGAAGCGGATCTTCCTATCCGATTACACGCGAGCACTTGTATGTGAGAAAGCACTTGCGTATCCGAGCGTGGCAACGGAATCCCGACTTGCTAGGAATCGGTGTCGCAAGGTCGTTGCCATTTCACGTGCACCATCGCCAGCGACTTCTTAGAAGCAGCACCTTCTTCGAAGCAGCACCACCTCTTCGTCGTCGTCGTCGTCGTCTCAGAAGCGGCACCTGTGCCGGAATGCAGCCACCTGCTAGATCTGCGAGAAGATCCAGTGGATGTTTGGGTTCCTTTCGCCCGGTCGTGTCGGAGGTCCTCCGGGTCACGTTCGGTCTTCGGCTTCTTACCAGTTTTTCTCGTTTGTCTGCGCATTTTTCGAACGTGTGTAAGCGGCTCGATGATGGTACAGGTGTGGTGTTATTGTGATGCGGTGCGAGCTTGAGGCCTATTCATATCGATGACGCGTCTGGTCTAGGCTGATTGAGTCGTGTCGGAGATCTAACGTGCTGTTTGTCGAAGGATGGAGGAGATTGCTTGGATATAGAAGAATGGATTGATGATGAAGTGATTATTCTGCAGTAGGATAATGCAAGTGTTACTGTCTTACGATTAGCTGAGCTTCTCAGCTTAATAAACTAGTAGATAGCAGGTTAAACACATTTAGTGATACTAGCAGTAGGCGCATGTGTATCAAAATAGTTCGGAATTAATCAAATTCGTATTGCCATCTATGTGTGAAATAAAAAAAGATTGTACGTCTTAAATATGTTAAACGATGCAGTACTGTAATTACGACCCGTGGCTCAGAGCGTGGACGGTGGGTTAATAATCTGCAGGCGCGGGTTCGAGCCACAGCCGTGTCTGAAAATTTCGAGCATCGTTAGCGTATTTATAATATAGATATGAGAATGCCCTTTTCCTAAGAAATTCCAAATGTATCAATAAACTTAGTTTTTTCCATCACACATAGAGGTAAAATTACCTTTCTCGACGTTTATATATTTTGCAAATTTTCAGCAACCTCAAATGAAGATCAATCAAGAGTACTGTGAAATGGAACATGACCACGACGTCCGACAGATTAGATGAAGCTCAATCGAAATTCAGATTAGAATAGTATTTTTCCACGTGAGTCGAGTATCATACCATGTAGTCCGTCTCAGAAGCACAGTCAAAAGAAATATGAGCGAAATGAATTCTTTGAAGTCTGAATTTTCTCTTTCATTATAATTACAAAACGGAACTTCCACATCGTCTGAATGGATCTTAAGCCAGCGCACAATCGCTTCCGTCTTGGTCAGCCAACGGGTCTTTTTCCCAGGAGGCCCCCTCGCATCGCGACTGGTACGAAAACGCCGTTTCGACTCTCAAAAGAATTACACACACACACACAAACAAACATATTATACGTATGAATAAAGTTAAATCGAGACGACGGATGTTCCGTTTCCTTTTGGGAGCGAAGAGTTCGCAAACCTCGATCGTCGTGTGCATCGCTAATTAGACGCGATGACGTTGCCGTTCGACGAAAACGGTGATGCGTCGTTTTTCTCGACGAAACGCTAATTATCGACAGTTTGATAAGTTTGATTGTCGATAATGCGGAGTGAGGTTATGTTTTCGGCGATTGGGTTAGAAAATGTCGGGCGTGTGTGTGCGGCGTTTCGGTCGGATGAGTCGAGAGCGCGCGCGGAAAATTTACAGTTAGGAGCTTTTCGCTCGATCGCGGTGCATTCGGTGATTAATCGTTTGGAACTGATTTCGGAAATTGTTTGAATTGGACGAAATTGAGAATTTTGAATGAATGGGAAATGTCAAGTGTGAATTATATCGGGAAACATTTAAATTTCGTCGCGGTTTATGATAGGTCAGTAAAAATTCTTATCGTTGTGAGTAATGAATTTTTGCCATTGATATCATTTTTTTCTATAATGTAAGACTATCGATCTGAAATACACACTGAAACAAAATTCATGACTGCAAATTCACACTTTCATTACCACACGGATCCTAGTTATCCAAGATTTGTACAACGAATCAACAACTCTAAAATCCTCAATGTTTGTCAACGATCCCAACTTCTCGAAGTGTATCCTCACATCTCAAGATTCGGAACAACAAATCCACAATATTTTCCCACTTTACTTCCACTTCCCAAGATCCTGACAAGCAGACCCACAGCTCGGAATTTCCCGCACCTACCATGAATCCTCAACGAACGTCCTATCGTGAATTGCACATCCACTTTCCTTAGATTCGGGACAGCAGACCCGCGCTTTCCGACACCGTCTCCGAATTTCCCGGGACTTTCTCCGCCTGGACCTGAGCCATCACGACGATCAGGCTGAGTCAATGGATATGGTGGAATAGTTAGGCGGCAAAAGTGTGTGTGTGGAACGGTACCCGCCCTGGGGAGCGGCGCGCCCCCGGGCCCGGCCGACGCACCGTTACATTCCGCGGGGCCGCATTCCGCACAACGCTGCACTCCGAAAACTCTCACCTCGACATCGATTCCGCCTTTCGTCTTTTCCGACGATTCGCGGAAGCATCGTCCACCTTCGGATCGTTTCACTAGTCCAGATTGAAAGGTGGGTCCACGTGGGTTGAGAATCCAACTGAAATTTCCGGAATTTCTGGAGCATAAACAGAATAAGTAGCTGATATCAATTTCGTCTTTTCCGATGATTCGCGGAAGCATTGTCTACCTTCGGATCGTTCCAGTAATCCGGATTGACAAGTGGGTCCACGTGGGTTGAGAATCCAACCATAAATTCCAGAATTTCTGGATCATGAACAGAATTAGTGACTGATTTCAATTTCGTCTTTTCCGACGATTCGCGGAAGCATCGTCCACCTTCGGATCGTTCCACTAGTCCGGATTGACAAGTGGGTCCACGTGGGTTGAGATTCCGACTGAAATTTCCGGAATTTCTGGAGCATAAACAGAATAAGTAGCTGATATCAATTTCGTCTTTTCCGATGATTCGCCGAAGCATTGTCTGCCTTTGGATCGTTCCAGTAATCCGGATTGACAAGTGGGTCCACGTGGGTTGAGAATCCAACCATAAATTCAAGAATTTCTGGATCATGAACAGAATTAGTGACTGATTTCAATTTCGTCTTTTCCGACGATTCGCGGAAGCATCGTCCACCTTCGGATCGTTCCAGTAATCCGGATTGACAGGTGAGTCCACGTGGGTAGGGAATTCGACTTAAGATTACAGAATTCCAGGCATTTTTGGAGCATATATCGATTCTGCCTTTTTGTCTTTTCCGACAATTCGCAGAAGCATCGTTAACCTTCGTATTGCTCCACTAGTCTAACTTGACAGGTGGGTCCACGTGGGTAGGGAATTCGACTTAAGATAACAGAATTCCAGGCATTTTTGGAGCAAAAACAGAAATTAGCAGCTGATATCAATTCTGCCATTTTGACTTTTTCGATGGTTTGTGGAAGTTCTACCGTTCGACGAGTCCAGCTTAACAGGTGTATTCACGTGGGTAGAAAATTCGACTTGTGATTCAGAAATTTCGAACTTTTTGTGGAATCACCTCCCTCGTTCCATATGAAGTCAAGTGTTTTCGCTTTTCGTAAAAATAATAAGAGGTATTTCTATCGTAGATCGCTAAAAGTTGAAATTGACTTTCAATATTCGGAATAAATATTGGGTTTTAATATGGCCTAGCAGAATTATCATAAGGATTCTTATATGGAAATTTAATTTGAACTCCAAACAATATAAGACTTCGAAAGAAAAAAATATATTTATTATTCTATAAATATAATATTTATTATGTCGATGCATTATATGTTAAAGTGCGTCATCTGTTCAATATCGCTAACGACTATTATTGTATAAATGACGAAAATATCAAAATATCAAACACTAGCGAAGCAAACATACTAAAATTCAAGATCGAATTCGAAATCAGCTCGCTGAAAACGCCTCATTTATCGAAACTTATTGCACGCATACACAAAACCGCGCCACGATTGCATCTATAATTAACGCGAAAAACAGCTGACCGATATATTTCCGACGCTTCGAAAATAATCTTCCGATAAACCGAGCACACTCGAAACTCGCATGCACACATCGATAAGCATTCGAACGAGCATGCGATAACGGCGAATCGCCCGAACTCGAAAACGCAACGGAAAAACTGCAGACGGTCCTCCAATGCGGAATATATGCGGAATAGAGATGGATGAATGTATGTTTTTGTCCTGCGAATGTTTTGACAGTTCGTAGTCAGAGGACTGACTGTACGTATAAGCGGCTGGAACGTTTCAAACAATGCCACATTTGACATTTATAGACTCTTGAGGAAAACCAACGCACTTTTCAGGATGCAATTAAATTTTCCCCTTATTCTTTCGAATTTTAAAATAGACGTTGAGGTATTTTTGCGATGGAAGCTAATAATGCATCTTTTTTTTTGGGGTTCCAATACGATGTAAAAAAGTATTATTGTGAGAAGTAGTTCTTATTGTTAGACGATCATATTGACAGATGTACCATTGACACGACACTCAACTTAACCTATCCTAATGCAAAACCTTACCCAACATAATCAATCGAGTGTTTCTCTTGGAACTGTACATACATTATGAAATTAGTATTGTAGTTAATTTGTGAATATTAAGCAATTGTTTAAAAGTTCAAATTTTCACAAAAAAGATTAAAATAGATTGGAAAAACCTAATATTTGAAAGCATTTCTAAATTCGCAACGAAAACATGTCAGACAACTTCGACTAAACAGCGCTAATTTTGCTAGAATCGATATCGATGAGCGCTTTCAATGCAGAACGCGAACACAGCAGAGACATATTGACAATATTATTGATGATCTAGGGGGCACAAGAGTGTCAAATTTAAAACATTCAAGTACAATCGAAGCCGCTCGGCGATAACCTCAAGAAAATGGCGATCTCGCGAATGTCACACCGCACTACGAACAATACGCGGCGCTGAGCAAAAAGTGACGTTCGAATGTTGTTTTCGTTGATTTTTCGCGCGAAATCCATTCGACAGGTTATTGACCCAGTGACACGAACCCGGTTAGCAGTAATACCGGCTGCCTATTTGCGTGTAAGAAAAAAATAAATATATATATAACGTATACGTGAACGTATGCACATGTACCTGTTACATGTGATTTACGAACGTACACGTGAAAGCCTCTCGAAAACATTTTCGATCCATCGATCCGAATTCGTACTTACACGTGAGTGCCGCGTTTTTTTCTCTAATAGGATTTTCGTATTTTTATTTTCACGCACTAATCGCATTACGAGATTCGGAAAAATATGTAAAACGCTTATTTTTCACTGAGGAACATATTTTTACTTTCAAGAATACCTCCTGGAAAAACTCACGATTCTAATGGATCGTCCACACTATGTAAATGACAAACTGCGTTGACTCGAGCTATTGACTTCCCGCTTCTCTTCAAATGCGATGGCAAAACAAACAGCAACAGCTATATGTGAACGCCACACAACTCCGACAATAACGAGACTGAAAATTTCCATGAAAACAAACGTCTGCACATCAGACGAACCGGATGCACCAATTTGCTAAATTTCATCTCGCAAATCGAGAGTGACTCCGAAAACGCCTCCGGCTTCCAACCCTCGAGTGTCAAAACCCTTCGACCGAGGATCGACAACCTTCTCGAGGTTCATCAGCCCAAACGCAGACACAACAAACTGGGGTTCGACCTCGTCGAAGAACCTTTTTTCGGAGTCGGCAAAGGTCGCCGTCTTGAAGACGAGCTTCTGGACCGCCTCGAGCATGAGAGTTGATGCTTAAGTTGTTTTGGGAGATTTAAATAATTTATCTTTGATGAACGTTTTCTAAAGATTTAAATTTTCATTTAGCGATACGATAGTTTCGTCCTTTTGATCGGTTCGAAGCTTTATTCTAATATCGTTAAAATTCCAAGCGCTTTTAAGCCAAAACAGTATTATTGTTTTTAATTTAAATAAATTTATACAAAATTTTGCTAAATAATGAAATGCCTACTTAAGTCTGCGTATGAGATAAAATTAGAAAAACATGTGAAATGCGGTGGAAAAAGTTTACGATTGAAATATTAGCAATAAAATTGTTAAAAGTTTTATCTAATACATAATAACGAACTTAGATCATAAATACCGTGAAATTGTAAACAGATGCGATATAAATAATGACGATTGGAACAAAACTTTCTTTGAACATCTTCACCTGCTGCCAGCGTAAACTAAACACAATTAAATTTTAAAGATTTTTCAAATTACATCGATCTCCAACAAGAACTTTTAATCAATAAAGTAAGGATATGGAAAGAATACGTCATGATGTGATAAAAACATTGTACAGAGTCGTAGAATCAATAAAAACGATAGAACTATCAAAACTAATGGAACCAATAAAATAAATAAACAGAACCAGCAATCAATCGATGAATAACAAGCTTATCGGTTCGACGTAACGATCAATTCTATAGAAAAAACAAGTATCGAACAGATGATCTGATATTCAATAATGAAAAACCGACCCGTAGATTTGATACACATCAAGTTCGAACTGAAGTGAGTAGACAATCGACTCGACCAACATGAACATCTTTCAATTCGATATCAAGTCAGTGTTAACATTGGTCCAGTTGACTATATATTGTTTCAGTTGACTATCTACTATCGATTCGACTATCTACTGTCCTTAGTATGAACCAGACATTCCCAGAAGTCTTTCGATCATCGAACAGCAACAAATCGGCAAAAGGCTACCAAAAACCGCAATATCACCTCAGAAGCAAACTCAAAGCACAAAACGCGTCTTTCAAGCTTAGGAACCCTCGGAGCGGAAACTCCCGAAGTCTGAAGAGCAGCATCAGCAACACCAACGACCGCCGAAATTGGAACGTGGGCGCAGACTATAAAGCACACATTTTTCGTACAGTGACACGCCGTAAGCGATGCCCGGGTACCGAAATAACGAGACGCGCGAAAATACCGCGCAGACCCCACAACAATGGACCCGACTGCGAAGACGAAGACTACGAAGACGATACACGCAGACCAGCTCAGTGGACGATCGTGCATATATATATATATGTATATGCACGTAACATTCGCGTCTCGAGACGGCACAAGTCACTGCACTTGCCACCTCTTGGCTTCTCGCTCTGATCTCGTTTGGATGCGACGAAAAAAATTAGTACTAGGTGTATTGAGATTGATTAGAGTTGAAGGTGTTTAGTGTTGGTTGGGTTTTCGTTTGATTGTGAGTATTTGGAGCATATATGTAGTGATTTGGGGAAAGATTATATTTTGTAGCTACTCTAGTTAGAAATTATTTCCTTGCTTGCTTTTTAATACGAGTGCTAAAGACAAAAATTTTTAGTGAGACAAATGAACACTTTTCCTTACTCTAAATTTCTGATTTGGAGCAATTGGCTATTCGAGTTATAAGCACAAAATTCTGATGAGAATCATATATGATTCTTATTAAAATCCACTTGGGGTATGGCACAGAACTGAATCATAGTAGATCGAAAATAAGACGCTTCAAATCTCCAAATTATAATAATGATTTAAAGAGCTAACCTTTTCAAGCTAATCTCGTGATGAGAATCGTATATGACTGATTCTTATGAAAACTAATTTAAGCATGTCACATAGTAGGAGCAATGTCACCCGAATCATGATTGTACCCAATTCCTGCAATTTATTAAAGAATTGGAGCAAACATTTACTTTACTCCAGTTCTGTACAAAGCTTTCGATAAGAATCAGATAAGATTCTTATTGCAACTTCTTGTAGTATGATGCGGTACTTGAATACCTAGTTACATAAAAAAAATATATGTCGAGTTTCTTTAAATCTAATGAATAATAACAAAATAACTAAAAGACTTATCGAAAATATACTTGATAATAAAAGAGGCATTTAAGAAGTTAGCCACCAATACTACAATTATTCGAACGAAACTGACAAAAATATTTTCTAAACAAATCCAATAAAATTATACGAGACCCATATCAATCTTATGGAAGCTCAGACAACGTATAATAATAAAAGGACGAAATATTCCAAAAAAAAACTGAATAGTAGACCTTGTCGCTAGACGTGTGTAGATAATCCCTTCGTCACAAACGGGTCTGTCTGCACTTGGGTGCATTGTATAAAAATAAATCGAAAGGTAAAAAAAACATACTCTATTAGCTTATCGGTGTGATAAACGGGGCGAATACTTGAAATACCTGTAATAGTGAAACTTCCAGGACGACATTAAAGCCCGATAAGTGCGAGTCGTTCGTCTGTCTGTCGTAAAACCCGAAACGTGACACACAAAATTAATGTAAAGCATTAGAAAAGAATCGACGTTGCACATTCGATATTCGATGCACGCCGATAGCTTTGAAATCTCCATAAATATGCGAAAGGAATCTCAGATACGAATAACCATCGGCGACCCACTGACCATCTACGAATAGCTATAGCATGAATCATCAGATAAACAAACATTGGGAATATTAAGCCCAATGTCCACTACCGAGCGGAACGGAACGGACTAGGGACACAGATATTCGAAAGAGAAGGACGCCTATATGGCTGAGGGATATAGCCATATAAACGTCCTCTTCTTTTGTATACCTGTGTCTCTAGTTCGTTCCATTCCACTCACCAGTGGACAGTGAGATTTAAAATTCATAGATTGTCATTAAGTAAGATATTGCGAAAGAGATCAGACTTTGAGTATTCCAGAGTGCTATTCTTTCAAGGTGGCCATCTTTTAAGCAAAATCGACCCCAATTAAGACTGCTGCTGATCTCATCGAAGCATCCAAAATCAAACTCTTATCGAATGCAAATCTCGCAAAAGGGGGACACAGTGGGGATGTCGTTGACCCGTCGATTCGGGGTCGACGCTACTCTCGCTAAGAAAGCAAATTGCATACCGACTCCTATACGCAGGAAGACCAGTCTCGTCTACCACCTTGCACGTGAATAAAATGGAAATGGAGGATGAAAAAAGAAACCACCGGCCTGTTGCATGTGCGCCCCCCAACACACGAGAGTCACTGGACCAGTTTATTCGGTGTACTAGCGGTACACACATATCGATAGGAGTCGTATAAAAATATGTGTGTGCACAATGCGCCGAACAAACATTTGCAATTCGTAGATTAATATTTGCCGAGAAGGTGAATCGTCGGCAACATGAACAACCTGTCGTGATAACTATGCACTCGCACGATATACAGGATGTCGTATCAAGGTCGTTTTCGTCATTACATACATTTATTATTGCATGCATTTTATGTTGAGTCTTTAGCATATTGAGTTGGTTCGAATATTGTTGAATATGCACAATCGTTTAAGATTCGACCGTTGCGACAATTCGAGACGACTTCCGGCCACCATACGGCAACCGGAACCTCGCAAAAAGCTACCCACGAACCGAACAGCTGACGTGCAGAATTTCAACTTGAAAATGTTAACTGGAACTCCGGAGGGGCTGACCGTGTTGTGCAATTACGTCAGACACGCCAAAGCACTAAATCATATTCGGTTCGAATTGCATATTTGACCAAAGTAACCAAATAGACAACGACGAATGCATCATCCTTTTGAGAACCAGCATTTAGCAACCTTTTCTCACAGACTCAAAACTGAACTAATTTTCTTATTAGTGAAAGATTCGTGGTAAACTCTTGCATATTCATCTTTAGAATTCATTTAAGGCCGATCTTTTTACTGCTTTAGTAAACTAACCAGAGAGTTAGTCAGTCCTACTACAAGCTGACCGAAATCCGTCTCTGTTCCATTCATAGGGAAAGGCTGATTGTAACTCTCTGGATAGTTAATTGAAGCAGAAAAAAGATCGATCCTTAATTATCAATAAGAGATTCCATCTCAACTCTTGCACCTCTTACTTTGAAGCTCATTTTGCTATTAATGAGATATCCCATCTCAACTCTAGCATCTTCTACTCCAGAGCTCATTCAATTGCTAATGAGAGATTAGAGCTCAACTCTTACACATCTGACTCTGAAGCTTATTTTCTTGTCAATGAAAGATTCAAGCTCCAACTCTTGCATCACTAGTTTTGGACCTTATTTTCTTATTATTAAGAGATCCGAGCTGATCTCGCGAACCTCCAGTTCTGGAGCTCTGCTCTACCTGCCCTAGCCCAACCGGTCGCCCTCCCTGAGGGACGAGACTCCTGAGCCCCGCAGTCCTGAGCTCGATTGTCGATGCCACGAAGATACACCCACCTGCGTCTATGAGGATAGTGGCGTCTTCGTCGGTGGTCATATTATCGGTCGATGCACCCGTTGACGTCAGAGCCGCGCGAGGAACGGAAGGTGGATTCTTGACGACGTGATTCATAATGGACGTTTCGTTGGTGTTTGTGCGTTGCTATTGTTTTACATGTCGCTAAATATTCTAGAATGATATTCACAGTGTTTGCTAGAAGTTTTTATAGTTTGAATTGGATTTATTGTAGACTTGTTGTGGGTTAAAAGGTTGCTGGAGTCTTTCATTTTTTTTTGCCATTCTCATGGTAGTGTAAAGGTGAGGTGATAGAAAAAGAAAGAAAAGGGGAAAATAATCCAAAAATATCTCTTTGTAAAATGACACCCTTATTCCCCCATTGCCACAACTCTAATGGCCGTAAATCTGATTTAAAATGTAAAATCTTACAGAAAACATCTGCACAGTTGAATTTATCAAGACTTAAATTAAGCTTTAAACATAAGAATTAGAGATCTATTACTGAAATTTTGAAACTTTAAAATGAATTTTGCTCCGAACGCAAAGCGAAACCTTAGCGATAAAAACGTACAACTCAAGTTGTTCCAAATCTCTAATAAAAATTCACGCACATCATCGAAACAACAATCAATCTGACCTAACCTAATCAAATTGAGCTTGAACTGTAACACAAATACAGCCTAACGGCGTGTCCACACTAAGGCCGGCGGCTTCCAGCGGCAAAATACAGAACATGCCATATATTTTTCATCTTCATACATTATCACTTAATTTTTATTTAATTCAAGTAAAATAAGATTTCAATTGGAACAGATTAAGATAAAATATAAAATGAATGAAGATAAAAAAATATACGGCATGTTTTGTATTTTGCCGCTGGAAGCCGCCGGCCTTAGTGTGGACACGCCGTTAGGCTGTATTTGTGTTACAGTTCAAGCTCAATTTGATTAGGTTAGGTTAGTTTGAGTATTTCGATGACATGCTTGAATCCCTAAATGCCTATACCGATGTGAAAATCTATATTATAAATACGCTAACGATGCTCGAAATTTTCAGACACGGCTGTGGCTCGAACCCGCGCCTGCAGATTATTAACCCATCGTCCACGCTCTGAGCCACGGGTCGTAATTACGGAACTGCATCATTTTAACATATTTAAGACGTACAATCTTTTTTTATTTCACACATAGATGGCAATAAACACATCCGTGGCAATACGAAATTTGATTGATTGCGAACTATTTTGATACACATGCGCCTACTGCTAGAATCCCTAAAATAACTAAACCCGATCATATCAATGACTCCCCAAACACCGAAAACCCACATCGAAAAAAAATCATCCCAAACATCCGAATCCGAACAGCGCCGACCCACAAAACCACGTCAGAGCAACACACTAGAGAGACAAAACGATCGAAGCATCATCGAGTCAAGAGGAGAGTCAATCTCTTGCGTCAACCCGCGCCACGCCACCGGGATTCCTCGGCCGGCTCGCGGAATCCGATTCCGAGAATCGCGCACCGGTCACGAGCGACAAAGTTGCATGCCACTTCCGCCTAGCATGCCGCTTCCACTTCCACCTCGCATGCCGCTTCCACGGAGAGGAACGGCCGACGCTGCGCTTCTTCTGCCGTCGCGTTGACGGTCTCTTTTTTCAATGTGTATTTTGGATTTCGGTTTTGATTTCGCGTTCGAGGAGGAGGCGGTGGCGAAGTTTGCGTGTGGGCGAGGAGTGCGGCGGTAGGCAAGGTCGTCGTGCCGGTGACATTGCAGCGTGCGCGTTTGGTCATTGACACTGATAAGCGACCGTGCAACGGCGGCTAGAGGTGCGTTCGCGTATCGATCGGACGTACGATGGCGCATTTTTATTTTTTTTTTTTTTTTATTTCTCTCTACAGGCCGAAGCCCAATTCCTCAAACGTCATCAATCAACATCATTTCACTAAACAGTGAAGAAATTTTTATTACCATTATGGCAAAGCTACTCCTAAGAGTAAATTATAGTGTACATACACAGATGTCACTAAATAATTCGAATTACTCGAAATATTAGGTGTAGGCGATGATCATTTGCGGAGCCGCTTCGTAAAGCGTTAAATTAACACTTTTTTCGAATCAAATGAATCCAAACATTCGAAAGAAACGAGCGTGTCTTCATATCGATTTTTATCAATTAAGAAAAAACGACATTTTGACACTCGGGAAGATAGGACTCGAACTCACGCATCCCAAGTATGCTGAATCGACACGGCATGCACTAACGCTTTATACCGCTGCGCTATCGGCTGGCTTTTTATATAATACTAGCGATCAGCTCGTTGAATATATCGATGCAGTTTTGGAGCGTTACACGGATACACACACACACATACACACACAGACACAGACAGAATAGCACTATTAAATAGATAGATTTTTTTTATTTTGGAAAATAAGTTTTATGACGACTGAATATATGTATAACGTATGACAACTGAATTTCACAAAGGGCACAAGTGGTCTTCTTTTATCGATATTGAGTTAAGTACAGAAAATGGTTATGTACTTAATTCAATTTCGATTAAAAAAGTTCACTAGTACACTTTGAACTGTTCAGTCGTCTTGTGTATTGGTTTTGTGCATGATGCACTTGTAATGTGCTACGAGAAGGTATAATACGAATCGTATACGATTCTTAATTGAAATGTACTTATTATTTGTCTAATGCTTTACTTACTCTAGAGCGGAAAAGCATAAAATTCTAGCTAGAGTCTAGTTAGAAGAGAAAAGCGTGTCCACTACATCTCTATGCTATGCTATGGTTTACTTTCAAGCAGGGTTTATATTTTTATGCAAAAATATGAAATACATTTTTTTTAAATCTTATCAATTCATTATTGAAAATATTCAGTCGAAACAGGAATTCGATTTATGGAAACAAGGAAATTTTAATGGTTTTACAATGACTTGCGGTCAATCTACTAATAACTACTCACACTCACGAGCATATCGCTATTCATACAATCAAACATTCTTTACTATGTCTTATTTTTGAAAAGCATTCGCAAATTCGCACTAAAGCTTATATTCAAAAGAAATCTCATTTTCTAGAAAATACGTAAAAACGCTCGTATACTTAACACATTGTTTTTCATGCACCCATCGACCGAGTACGTTAACCCTCACTAGTAATTAAATATGAACACATGTTTCATTCACTTTATGAAAACAGCTTTTGCGATAAAATATTTATCGAACCGAATCAGAAAAATTCAGAATATTCGAACGTGAAAAAATCAAAGACGTCTGATTGTGAGAGCAATAACATCTTGGATCAAATCTACAAAAGAATCAATCCGAGTTGATGATTCAATCATAGGTCATTGCCATCGCTGAATTATATTCGTCGCAAGTAAGTACACACAAACACGAATATAAGATACACGTTACCATTATTTTAATGAATGGTGTACGATTCCTTAAACAATCAAAGCGTTTATCCCTAATTGGAAAAACTCCGTCGTAAAAATGCATTGTCTCGAATATAAGTTCGAGTTTGAGCGAAACTCAATCTCCAAAGCCGGTTTTAAATCTCGAAGTTTCATCAATGACAACATGTAAGCTGCAATAATGAAAAAATATTGATTTTCCTTATCATTAAATCAGTTTTCTACCGCTTTTGTTATCTTGTTTATTGTCATGTAAGATTATTAAATTAAACCGATATGAAATATATTGTTTTATATACAAACAGTGCAGTTTTAAACACACATTAATTCGAAATGCAAACAAATCAATCGAAAGCAAACTCAATATTCCGATATTCAAATACGATCGAATTTGAAAATATCAATATTTGATTTATAAACATTTCAAATCAACGTTAATTTTTAACAAAAACGAACTCTACAAAACGCACACATAACAGAATATTAACGAACGGAACGTTAGTAGAAAACAAACAGGAAAACTGTATCCAGTTACATTACTGTCATATGATGAATCAAACAAAAATCGATAACGAAAGTGACATTCGCAGATGAATCATAGGAAAAAACCATACAAAAAAAATCCTTTTTTATTATTTAAACTAATTTTAACAGCGTAATCGCTCAGAGGCGTATCGAGACGTTATTATGTAGGTACACATAGTGAAAAGCGAGGGGCCCCCGATTTAGATTATTTGGGTTTTTCACTCGGCAAACGATTTTCATGTAAATACGAAGTTCGGAAAATTTGTGGACGCACGCCACTTCAACATTAACGAAGCATTTTCGGTCTGCGTAGCGATCGTTTTCGGATAAAACGAGAAAAAATTGAATTATTAAGGCTCCGTTATAGAAAAAAAACGCCTATTTTTAACGCATAAGTGTGTTAAATTTAGTTTCGAGGTAAAAATTATTTTTTTGATGAATCGATATTCCCACATTTTTTTAAGTGTGCATATGTAAAAAAATACAAATTGCAGCGATAATTATTATGATAATACAACGAGTGTATGTAACGGAATTGTTTAATTATTCTAATTAATATATGAATATATTATACATGTGTTCAACTATATGCAAATTCTATTGATAAGTTTAACCACGCTATACATTCGAATCGAATGAATGAAATAATCAATTATATTTAAAGAAAAAATATATGCTTAAGCATGTACTACATATTCTCGATTGAGGAAAAACTCGAACAACATAAACCGCACACAACCATCTATAATCGAACGAATTTATGGTGCGACCTTTTCGCTATTGATTTATCATCTCCAGCTACGCAACACATCTACCATTCGCTATACATATAAGCGAAGGTTTTCAACAGCATCCACAATTTTATACAATGTACAATATGAGGTCTCAATCGAACACCTCAGATGGAATCTTAACGTCATGTCAAATCTAGTGAATCAATCTGAACATTTCTGAACAACATCATCGATCGTTGATCTTCAACCTATCGATGAGGTAATAAACACTCAGCTGATTCAAAGAATCCTCTTGACAACAACAGAAGTTTCACTTCTATTAGATCAGATATGTATTATGTTACGTTTAGATTTTTAAGCAACAGTGCGATATTTATTATATGGCGATCGAAAAGGGCAAGGGGTATAAGTGACATTTTTACCGAAATTGAGTTATGCACACGAATCGCTTCTATTTTCGCTCATATATTTGGTGGCAAAAGGATATAAACGAATTAGAAACGCGTGCTGAGATATATCATCAAATCAGTCGACCTCCTCCTAATACTTTGAACGCGCTTTTTTCGAAATCACCACAGTCACTTGTACCCCTTGGCCTTTTCAGTCGTCATATAAGACTACATTTTAAAGGAGTTATACTTTTACTATCCAACGCATAGGAAATTGGCACTATGAACAAGGAGAAAAGAGTTACTTTCGAATGTCTTCTACGAATCTCTGTTTACACAACGTTCATGGAATTAAGACGCAGAATATTCTTTTATCTTTGAAAATAGTACATTTTTTCCTTGCACTAGACAACAAAACTATATTACAATTACACATAAACGAGCATTTCATATTTTACACGACAAAAAATACTGAGACAGCCCTAAACATACAATCTCATCGTCAGAACATATCGGCGATGTCTGCGCTGCGCTGTGCGATATGAACGCCCCTTCAGAAGTAAATGCGTATTAATATCAGACACTTATAAAATAAACCATCGGTATTACACTAAGCCTTAAGAATTGAGCTGATATCTACTCCTAAGCATTCCAGACACGCTGCTCAACAACCGACTCGACTCCATCGACCATCAACGAACCACACCTTGACCGAGCACCTCAACAACAATCACCACGACCATTCCCAACAACCAGAGGCGGCTCGTCCTAATGGGCTGCAGGGCTGCAGCCCCCCCTGCGAAAATCCGATAATATCCATATCAAAAATATTAAATTATGTAAACAATATTGTCGAACAAAACTTTCGATTTGTATCGTACGCATGTATGTATTGCTTTTCGCTGCAGTAGAAAGTAGACGATGCAGCCCGCAATTCGAGGGGCTGCTGTTTGGGCTGGCCGGACTGCAGGTAAACCCAGTCCGAAATCTTTGTACTAGCGCCCTACAAAACATCGCTTCGTGCCACTTGTACGGTTTGGATGATCTTTTAGTACAGCGAAATATACTTGCTTTTGGGCTGCAGTCAAATCCAGTCTTTCCCCGTTATATTTTTTTTACTATGAACTTCGCTACAAGTTCGGAAGGACTTGCTTTTGTTCGATGTTATGTATTTAGGTCATTCGTCTTTCTGCTCTTGACTCATAACATCGTCGACCACAGCTGATTTGCGATTAGTAAAAAAAGCAATCAGTTATTTGTTGATTACTAATATTTTTAATATTCATTCTGATGATCCGGTTTCATCATTATCAATGTAAAGTGACGAATTCTAATCGATATTCCCGGTGAGTCGTTTTCATTTTGTTATAGATTATCTATATTTGCATTATTTCTGATCAGATATGTATTATGTTACGTTTAGATTTTTAAGCAACAGTGCGATATTTATTATATGGCGATCGAAAAGGGCAAGGAGTATAAGTGACATTTTTACCGAAATTGAGTTATGCACACGAATCGCTTCTATGTACGCTCATACATTTGGTGGCAAAAGGATATAAACGAATTAGAGACGCGTGCTGAGATATATCATCAAATCAGTCGACCTCCTCCTAATACTTTGAACGCGCTTTTTTCGAAATCACCACAGTCACTTGTACCCCTTGGCCTCTTCAGTCGTCATATAAGACTACATTTTAAAGGAGTTATACTTTTACTATCCAACGCATAGGAAATTGGCACTATGAACAAGGAGAAAAGAGTTACTTTCGAATGTCTTCTACGAATCTCTGTTTACACAACGTTCATGGAATTAAGACGCAGAATATTCTTTTATCTTTGAAAAAAGTACATTTTTTCCTTGCACTAGACAACAAAACTATATTACAATTACACATAAACGAGCATTTCATATTGTACACGACAAAAAATATTGAGACAGCCCTAAACATACAATCTCATCGTCAGAACATATCGGCGATGTCTGCGCTGCGCTGTGCGATATGAACGCCCCTTCAGAAGTAAATGCATATTGATATCAGACACTAATAAAATAAACCATTACACTAAGCCTAACTCAGTCTTATGAATTGAGCTGATATCCTAAGCATTCCAGACACGCTGCTCAACAACCGACTCGACTCCATCGACCATCAACGAACCACACCTTGACCGAGCACCTCAACAACAATCACCACGACCATTCCCAACAACGCACGCACAGCTTCAACGGAGCGATGGCTCCGAGCTGAAAATAACCCTCACCATCACTTCCATCATCACCATCATCATCATCATCGTAGTCCAGGCTGCAGATATGCAACGGCGAGCACTCGTCCGTCCGATTGCACGACCGCAACATCCCTTTCCTCATCAATATGCATATCGCGAATGCGGCGTGCGTCCGTCCATCTGAACCGGAACGATTCTTGGATGTTGTTGGATGTTGGAATCGATACGTGCTTATTTTCATATTTGCGGTTTCGTTTTGCGACTGCTGTTATGTTGTGCAGTTGTTGTGGAGTGGAATAAAATGCAATTCATGCTAGTGCATTGAGGACGGGTCTTGCGTTTGAGCGAGTTGTGTGCGTTTTTTTTAACGCAAATGCTTTGAATGCATTTTATTGTATGCTTTTGAAAGTTTCATTTAACCAATTAATTAATAAAGGAAAAATTCGAGCTTGAAAAACGTATTTTATTTCATCATTAACTATCCTCATGATAACTTAATTCAAGATTTCCTGTTTAGTCATATTTGTGATTATATTCAGAGATTAACTATGATGGATCTATAATACAAATTAGTTATCGAAACTCTCCAGATGCCAATTTCGTATATAATCGGCTTCCTTAATTGATTTCGATTAATGTGACAGCATCGCTCTTTCGTTTCAACGCATCAATGTAATTCTATTAAAATAACAAAATTATCTTAAAATATAACGTTTTACATCCTCGCGTAGATTTCAATCACCTCAAACTGAGTAAACCGCACTATGAGTGTAATCTAACAAAACCGCAAGATAAGTTTCTCATGAATGCGTGTAATAATATACTCATCTCCGGTGAGATAATCAAATTCTCACAGTGCTAATGCAATATTTCACAAATTAAAATCGAACTCTTCTATACATATTATGTGTATAAAATCAATAAATCCTTTAACGACCGAAAGCGAAAGTGCTATAAAAATCATTATTGAGAATTCAACGAGAGTTCCATGGTCAATAATACAATACGCATTCTCTCATTGTTCACGAACATACGCTGCAAAAAGTGCAAGTGATTTTTTGTTTCATACATCTTCAATAAAAATTAACGACGTTAATGTCAAATGTGACTATTTATAAATTGTATAAACCGCAGACGTTGAAAAGCTACTACAAATCATGGACGTGATCATGAATCATTTAGTATTAATCGAAAGCTTATATCACACGATGAACCATTCTATTGAGAAATGATTAGTCATATTCATTCGATAAACATAATAAAAAATTAAATAAATAAATTACGCATTCAATGCACCCGTATAGCGTGCAGCTTAGTACATACATAGTTCGCCAGATGAAAAGGTCAGAATGAAAGAATAATAAACGCTTAAGTGAAGAGCAAAAGTGTCTATTATGTAAAAAGCTAAATGCAACATTCGGGTACAAAGTGATACTTTCGATAGTATAATATAATATGAAAATTTATACGGGACTATCGTGTGAAAAAATTTATTCGTAGAACGTGTCTGTGCTGCACTTCATGCTGAAAGAGATAAGAAAATTTACATAAGCGAAACGAGTCATACGATTTGATATTAAGTCGCTATTGTTTCGTTTGAAAATTTGAAATTATTCATAATTATAGATAGTTTTGTGAATTAATTAAAAAAAATCTTAACGAAAAATTGAGCAAAACCGGAAAAAATAACTGTTATATGTATGTATGATAATTTATAGAACAAAATAGAGTTGAAAAATAATATTTTGTCTTATGAATAAAATGTAAAAGAATTGCAGAAAGGTTTTAATATTCTTATAAGTCTTTTCTCTTACTAAAACATTTTTTTATAGATTCAAAAAATCGCAATCGTTTGCCAACTCTGGAACAATGTAATAATTTTCCGACTCGCGACGACTCTTCAATGCGACCTTGCAACACTGTAACAACCCACACCGAAGAGCAGAATTGAACGAAAACAACCGCAACAACACATTTAAGACCAACTGGAGGAAAGGACACCATCTCGATCCCAAAAGAATCCTCAACTACGTCGGAGTTGAACCGCAAATGCCGATTGGAATTGATCAGGGATCGAGTGGTGGCGAAGCAGGAGAGAAAACCAGAAGTGCAAAAGCAGCAGCAGCAACAACAAGAACAACAGCAAAGTCCAGTTAAACTGCAGCGGGTTCAAGGGCGGACATCAGCTGACGCCGTTCGCGTCCTTGTCCCGATGTGCAGCGGTCCTCAAACTTCTCAAATTGTTCTCAAATGTGCATAGAATATATTGCCTGGCTTCTAGACTTTGCTGTGAAATGGCATTAGTTAACAATTGCTAGAGTCTAAAAGTTTTTCAAGTCTATTTTTATATGACTAGATGAATATGTGCTTATTATAAGTGTGGTCATAAAAGGATTTTTTTGGTTAGGAAAGATTGTGTGTAATTACAGTGGAATATTTATGATTTGATTGTAAAATTGCAAAGTCGAAGGTGCAGTTTCGGTTCGGAACTGTTAGGTGCAGTACGTTGAACTGCAATGTGAACGGTGTGCGTATGCTGTATTTTAAAGGTGAAACCGTTCATCTCAACGGTCGGTGAATGTGCAAAATTAGAATTTATAAATTTCAGAAAAAAAAATACGTTGAATATAAGACAAATATTATTAGATAAAAACTCATTGAACAGATGCAATTTCTCGACTCGAATAATGAACGCAAGATAAAAATTATAAATAGAACATCAGCTTGGAACAGAGCATCATTATCAGTTTTCCCACACCATACATAAATTACATATCAACATCGCACAATCGAAAAATGACAAATGCTCACATTAAATGAAACATATATATAATTATTGTCTCGATTCTAATTCCACATTTAAAACCAAAAATCTGTATCGAATCACTAATCCAGTTACTCTCATTCAGCTCCACTTCTTACTTCGAAAAGTTTCAATAAGAATCTTATACGATTCTTCACTGTAAAAAGAAAATCTTAAAACTAACTTGAATTTGGTTTCGTTATCAAACAGTTCAAACTTCAAATTACCCATGGGCATTTTCAGTATTATATGAATTCAGCTCGGATAGGGTTGCTCACGATTAGAGTTAGAGTGGGGGTCGAATTTCGTATAACTAGCGACTAAATTCAATTTCAAACAAACAGAAATTCCAGTATGCAACATTTTTAAGATTTACTTTTTACAGTGTTATTATAATAACTACCATTTGACAATTGAATCTCAAAAATAAGATCGTTTTAGATCCTTGCTCAATGTTCAAAACTAATGAACAAAATGTTCAAGAAAATTCAGGACAAATAGTCACTAAAGAAAACTTTTTCTAGCTGCTCAGCTTCAGCTTTTCTACTTAAACAGAGCATAATAAATCATATCAAAAGTCTGATTGCCCCAAATCCCAACTCAAACAACAATACATACATCCTCGACTCCTCAAAACCCTCAAGAAACCTCAACCTCCACATGGTGCAAAACGATCACCTCAAACCCCTCCTACCATCGATCCATCGACACCCACATAAAATCCTTCCACCTCCACGTCCGAAACTCCACGTGGCGCGACCGTCACCATCACCCACTCCTCGCTGCGGAGCATCGGCAATTGGTACAATGAAATCCCTGCCAGGCACCAGCTGGATGGATGGATGGATGGATGGATGGATGGAGCTGGTCGGTACGTGTGCACTGGCTCGTTAAGTGCTTTATTGGGCGAGAGGATGCGGGCAAGTCTTCTCCGGTCCATCGATCGGTGGTATGTCGTCTATTTGTGATCGTCGCGTGTTAAATGCGTTCTGGTTTTGTGAATTTGCGTCTGTTTCGCAAGAGCTCTCTCTTTCCCTCTGCTTCGATCCGCTCTGGGAACGGGCTGGGATCTATTGTTTGCGTTCGACATTCCTGCGTCGTCCGTTCGATGGATGCTCGCTTTTTTAGAATAAGTACGAATGTGTGGGATGAGAGATATCTCTTATCGTGTCTAGTGTATTCAGTAGTCGTCGAGATTATGAAAATATGCTACTAAAAAAAACGTGGAGATAAAACTAAGCCTAAAATAATACGATATGTACTTTGAATTCTTCATCAAAACATTCTGGACACGTCTCGTTGTAAAACTAAGCATCTGAACTATCAGCTTTAGGCGTCTACATTTGAATTTCAGTATTTATCCATTAGACGTATTACATAATCAAGACTTTCGACAACCTTGCAAAGTGCCCTACCCTAATAAAAATCCTAGCAGTCGTATACTATCTCATCATAACCCAACATGAAGCAGAGTAGCTCAAAAAGACTTTCACTCCAGATCCTCGACTTGGCATAAGGCAAACGGAATAACACTCGAGCCCAATCGCAAACGACCAATGCACGTCAGCTCTTATCTCATCCCACGATAGATAGCCGATGAGGCACTCGTCCGGTCATAGCACTGACGGACAACGCTGAAGTTCATCATCAACGCGACCAGCGTCCACATCGAAGCTAGATAACCCAACCGGTCGTTTGATTGTGAGATGCTAATATAAAATTGCCGGCAGCTCGACGAAGAAAAGCATCCAGATGGTGATGATGATGACGAAGAAATCGAAAGGGCCTTGTGCCGAGCGAAGGTGAGGTGTGTTCGCGTGTTCGTCGTCGACAGCCACATTGCACTTGACCCGATGGTTGTTGCCGTTCGTAGACTCAACATTGCAATAAAGTGCGATTTATGAAAAGTTTGCATCGAGGGATTTAGAACAAGCTCCATTTCGATACAGTGATTTGGAACGATTAACCCTTTAAACTGCTGTGTTTCACTCAAAACAGTTCTGATAAAAATCATAAACGATTCTTATCGAATTAAAAGCTGGAACGAAACAGCTCGAATAGATGTTTTAGATCCCTGTATAAAATCTGAATCTCTCCGAGTTTCATTAACACATGACAGATAGATATTAAATCGTTAATTAAAAATAGATTAGTGCTAGACAAAACGAAAAGAGCCTTGCATTATAAATCGTGATGCAGCTAGATTGATTCTCGTTTATCTATTTTTGTAATTCAGTTGCACTTGACCCGATAATGAACGATAGATTTTCCGACTCATTAGTCGAGCACATCGATAGAATTAAAATACGATACACAGCATCAATATTGAAATTAATTACTGACAATATTATTTTATCAACTCGTATAATAATTGCATTATGTCGGCTGTCCACTACGAAACGGAGCGGAGCGGAGACACACCTATACATAAGAGAGAGATGGCCATATAACCTCTTATAAGTGCGTTGTGGACATACACATTTCAATACGAATCGAACCGTTCAAAGCGGCGATTATCACCCTTTCCATTGAATAATCGCCGAGCGAATTTCACACGTCGATCGGCGGCTCTCAAACGTTTCGCACGACCGGTCCACACACAGTTGGAGGAATGCAACGCGAGATAGGGTATCGTAGTAGTTCTGTTCTGTTCTGGTCGTTTATCGTGCACAACCGGTATAAAGTCCATGGTGTGCCGTGCTGTCGAGTGTGTGTCTGTCTCGTCGATGTGGGCGTCCGACGCTTATAAATATTTATTGAATTGTTGACGACGAGAAAAGCCGGAAAAGCGAACCGCAAAATTTGCAATTGCCAAGTCCATTAACGTCGCTCTCCGAAAGCAGAACGTGGAATGTCCGACGCGACGCTATTGCCTTCGTTCGTGAAATCTTTTCGTGATTGATTCTTTAGGGATGTGTCGTTATATCGTCTAGTGAAGGTTTGATTTCGTTCAAAGTTAGAAATTGAAAACGTCGATGATGTCGAAGTTGTGGAAACCAGACGAAGAATTAAAGTCGGAAGAATTCGGATCGGAATCAAAAACACACTGCGTGACTAATTGCACAAAATTGGTTTACATTCGCACAATTTAGTTGACGACTAAAGTGACTAATCACTGAACGTACTGAATTCCTTTACATTTCGAAACAATAAATTTTCTAATTGATTCACACGCACACTAGGCACACCAAGAACGTCAAAAATATAAAAAATAGAGCCGCAAGCGAAAAACTTTTTCGACAAAAATCTTGATAAAAATGAATCACTGACAAATCTCAAAGGGAGGCATATTTCTCCCAGTTCCCATCAAATGACGTCACACACACGCATTCTGAACGACTTTCATACAAATAGACAAAAATAACGGTACTTGTGCATCAGACTATCGACGTAAAATTCGACAATATTGGCTAGAAATAAATCAGATTTTTTTTCAGGTTAAGATTACATTTTAGGTTAGGTCATGCGATCATCTGCTGCACAAGTATCGAAATATATTTTTTTCAGAAAATTTTCTTAAAGACATCAAATTTTAGATTCAAAAGAACAAAATAAAAATGAAAATGAAAATATTTGTTTTTTCTCAATTTACCCACGAGCCTTCAACTGCATTGACCTCAGTCGTCGGCCGGTCGTCGGCTTCGGGCGCACCCAGAATGGCGAATTTCTTCTAGAACTCCTTACAGAACTTCTACGAAATAAGGCACTGTTTCGCCTCCTGAAACGAACGGTATTTTTTTTTTGTTTTTGCACTCTTTCGACGAGCTCGCGCGGAACGAGCGCGTGCGTACGCACCCCCCGATTTTCACGCGAGAGAGAAAGGGTAAAAAGATTGAGAATCGTGGGTGTGGCGAGGTGACGTTCTTTTTAAGAATTTTGTACTGTCACGTTGTGGTCGGACGTTTCAGCATTACGAGCTTCGATGCTGAAGTTTGTATTGCAATATGTGTACTACCCGCACTTGATTTGTACTTGATTATTTGAATGTTTTTGATCCTAGTTACGTTTATATGAAAGTATGCTACTAATTAATGATTGTTTTCAGTGATATGTGTATTTAGAATGATATTGAAATTATTATTCTTATATATGAAGAATGTGCTAATAATTAATTACAAATATTAAAACGAATCTAAAAATATTAGCATGTTTAATATTCAAATATTAAAATTACGTTTGAAATAAATTAATTTTCAAAAATATGAAAAGTCACTTTTTATGAAAAAAAAAACGCTTATTTTTTTAATTAAACCAGAGATAGATAAAACACTGCAAAATAGACTTCATTTCGATGCAATCACGGAATATTAGCGCAAAGCACACGTGTGAACGCGCCTCGTGCAAATCAGCTGAAACTTACTCACGAAACATATGACGTGCATTTTTTCGAGTGCAATCTGAAAACACGCTTCGGCGACAAATTGCACAAAATCCGCAACATTCTGATCGCCCGACATTCCGAAGCTGAATCTTTTCAGCCTCGACTGCGATCCGAATGCAGCCAACGTTACGTAATACGCAAAAATACAAAATGAAAAAAATAAATGACAGTGCGGGGTTGCCCGCACTGTCGCGCACGCACTGGAATCGCGCACACCCTTGGGGCGCGGGGCTCGCGAATCGTCCGCGGTCGGGGCGAGGGGCGTCGGGGGGTCGCGGGCGCGGGGGCGTCGGCTCACCGGTGCCGGGGGGCGTAGTCTCCGGCGGTGACGTGTCAGCGCGGTTGGGGGCGACACGAGCGCGCGCGGCCACCGCTCGTCTGCAACTGTCCCGCCCCCGCGTTGCGCTCGCCCTCCCCCCCCACTCCTCACTCCCGCGCGCCGCGGACACCCCCCACCACTAGCGTATTGCAGCGTTGCATCGACGATGCACCGCGCGTAGCAATTGTTTAATTCATTTTTTTTTTTTTTGTATTAATTAAATTATTTTATCGATCGACTGTTCTCGAACGTTTTTGATTTTTTTAAAAAGCACATTTTTTGCTAGCTTTCACATCGGTATAAAATTATTCCATACACTCTATTTAATTTTTTTTCAGAAAGGGCAAAAAGTTACATTCCTCATTAGAGAGATCGGTACTTGTCTCTTATCCTGTGAGCAAAACCCTCGAACTAATCTAAATATACTAGATCCTCTAACTACGAGCTGTCAATAATCCATGTGAGAGACGAAAGACATGGAGGCACGTCTGTTTCTGCTTTCATCACTTGTGAGGATTTTTGACAGCTCGTAGTTGAGGAATTCTCTTTACACCTAAAACATAACTCAACCATATCAAATCTGACCTAACATGGAAAAAAAACTAAAAGAGAATCTAACCTGATCTAATTATAAGTTAGGACTGATGTTAAGTTGAGTATGGAGTTTGGCCCAAGTTGAATTTTACACCATGCATAAAATAAGAAAATACCTAAAATCTCAGAGGGGACACTTGCTCCCCTTCTAACCCCTTAAAATAACATTCCTGTCTGAAACTCACTTTGCGAATCTTTCACTGCCGAATTTAGCTTTCCAGGGGAAACCAAGAGCAAGATGAATTAAAGCACCATTTCTCATTTTATACACATTAATCAAAAAAAAAAAAAAATATATAATTTCTCTGAAGCAAACTTTCAGACGAAAATGAATTTAATTTAAATAAATAAATATATTTTCAGCCTATATTTTACAAATGTGATTTTAAAAATCTGCAATGAAACTTAATGTGACCAATTTTTCGACAAATTAGTGTTCTCTTTGAACTAATTTCGAGCCGAGTTCCAATTGGATCGAGGAAAATTCGGAAAATTACATCAAGCCGATGACGAAACGAGACTAGTTGTCTAATAAGATTTTTCTCGAATCTACTAAGAACTCATTTCGAGGAAAATTGAGAAAATGATGAGTCGGAAATATGTCTGAATGGGCCTCTCGACTAGCAAAATTTGTTTTCGCTGCATAATCAGATGAAAGTTATCTGCGTTATTGTAATAATAAAATAAGGAAAATGCACATAAAAATCAGATAATATTTGCAGAAAATCCATGAATGACGATCATCACAGTACACAAAAAATCAATCAACATGTATAAATCTGCAAAAAAATAATCAAGAAACAACTGCAAAACTATTTTTAGCGACAATCGCTTGACAAGTCTATAAATACGCGGAACAAAAAGCTCGTGGCGCAAACGTCATGAAATAAAAAAAACTCCAACTAAAGATAACGACACACTGCGAAGACGAATCGCGCGAAATCGCCGACCCGGTAGATTCCAAAATCGCCCATTTGGGGCGATTTATGACGTGTTTTGTCTCGAAACTCGAGAGTCAAAGGGCAATAGCTAATCTGTGAACCGTAACACGACACCTAATCGACGCCTTATCGAACTTATCTATATTCGGGCTAACAAAAGATGTTCGAGTATAATTCGATGTAGGTATAATCGAGAACAATGCTTATGAGTAAACAGCCCGTTGAATAACGTTTGGTGTTCAAAATGAGACAATTGTCGTGAAATTTTGAGGATTGTATAATACATAGGATAATTTGTAGCTAAAAATGAGGTTTAAATTTCAAATCTTTTGATAACTTTTTGTGTATGAAATTTCATTCATGAATTATAAAAAAAAGCATTAGATGGCATTTTGAATGGCTTGACATAAATCATTCATTTCAGATGTTCTTTGAATTAGATCTCTACTCAAATGTAAACTGACCATATTCATAAATAAAAATTGTTATAATTTGGTATAAATTGAGTATTATAGGAAATTAAAAGAAATTCGAAAAACGCATCATAAACGTCTCATCGTCTTTCTCGACTTTTTATTTTTTGAAGTTGCACACAGAACGGCTCATATTCAAAATTATACATTAGAAACAACGCAAGTGTGTCACCGTCTATCTCTATCCCTGTCCAACTTGCGAAACTTCATTACGATTGTCTACTAACAATACAGCGTCACTCACGACACACACACAGACGATCTCTAGAGAACGTGAAGCAAAATCCGACGCAGAAAGTACAACGACTTGCGAAGCTTTGTCTGCTTTTGGAAACGGTTCAAAATTTTTATTTTCGAGATGCATTGTGTGCAACATTTTGCACATGCGTTCATCGCATCGCAATACGGACTCGATCGATCTGTTATAAGTACTGAGAGTTTTTAAAAATATATCGAATATACTGAAGAATAAATATCGTATGTGCGAGATGCACTGTAAATGTCAGTATCAAAGGTCGACCGGTTTATTCTAAAACAATAAGAGCAGTAATTATTAAGTGAAACGATTCGCATATTCGAGTGCAACAGTCATATTTGTAATTCACGACTCTGGATGACATAAGTGTTTTGAATGCATGAATAATTATATGTCCCAATGATCGAGTCTGTTTTTGTACGTGAATGATACACATGCATAAATGCGAATTGATTAATCGTCAATGCTGAAAAACAATACTGAAAAAATTATGGAATTTCGACATTGGTATTTAAATTTTTCAATAAAAAGTTCGATTCAAAAAACAATGTGAATATTTTATTGAAAACGATCAGAATTTATTTATAAGTTGATTTATTCATGTAATAATCCTATAATTCTTTTATATAATCTGTATTTTCATAACATGCACTTCCATAATATAATTATAAAAAAATATATTTGAACGTCATTTTATTTATTTTTTCTCTGTAACGTTCGATTATTAAATACATTTTAAGCATCACTATGATAATTGTATTACACAATAACTTTTCATCAAAAATTTTCCTTAACATCTACAACATTAAACGAAACCTTTCCCTATGTCATAGAAAACTCATCCATACAACATTCATAACTCTCACTCACATTCACCGCACGCTACGACAAAGTCAAAATAAACTTTCGCACTCGCATACAGTCAAACCTACCATCGATAAAATCAAAAATATGGACTCATTCAAACCAAAAACGATTCGAATATCGAAAAATCGCATCCGATGCACTATCCTCTTGAGTTGTCGACTCTCGAAACGGGTATTCAAGGATTTCGAATCCAGTTTGCACTCAATCGCATTGAGACCTCGGTTCAGCCTCGACGACGTGTATCGAATTATTGCCACTTTACATACGCACACTTTGCTAAAAAGTGCACATTCGTACGTATGACGACCGAAAAGGCCCAGAGGTACAAGTGACTTTGCGTTGATTCCGAGAAAAGGACGCTCAACGTGCACCCGCATGTATTATATTAGGAGGAGATCGAGTGATTTGATGATATAACTCGGTACATGTTTTAAGTACGTTTATTTCCTTTTGTCACTAAATATATGAGCGTACATAGCTCGATTCTGGCAAAAATGTCACTTGTATCCTTTGGACTTTTCAGTCGTCATATATTATATGCGAAAACCCTAGAAGCTAAACGGTTTAGTTCACTCGCACATAAAAAAATTAATGAGTTGCTTTCCTTTCTTTCTTTTATGACGTCTCAGAACGGTGTGTTTCTGATTTCGAACGATTTCAAGAGAGCCACATTCGAAATTGAATTATCTTACCTTAATTAAAATCATTGTAATTAATGATTGAAAGTCAAAATGAGATATTGAATCAATAGAAATCGCATGAGTGTGAATAGAGTGTGATCGCAATATCTAACTTTAGATTTCGATGATCAATATGTCGATACATATCTCGAAATAGTTTATACAAACATATATTATAATTTCTGCACTCAATCTGTCACTTATATTCTTTGGCTACTAAGGTCTTCAATAAAGTGCAAAGAGAAATTTGTAGTTGCGAAGTGCACGCTTTAACGACCAGATATGAGTTTATTTTAAACTATGCGACGCAAGGTTAGGCTTATCTTGCATAGAACGGAGCGTGTGTTATGTTTGTTGTGTTAAATAATGGTAATTGTTAATTGGATGTTGGAATTAAAGGGGAGAAATGGTCGGTGTGGGTAAACGATGATGAGTTGCCTAAATGGGTTCTAAATTAAAAGTTTAGAATGTGCGCTAAATTTGAATATTAAACGGGTCGGTTTAATTTGAAGCTACTTTTCGGGATCTAATCGTACACATTTGGAGTTTAATTGGTAGTTAAAATATAACTTGATCTATTCTAATCAAAATAAAATTAAAAAAGATTCGAAAAATGCGTCGCCTTTCACGATGAAAGTTGATTTCGCGTTTAATATCGAATCGAATTTCATAACGGGGCGTACGCAAAACGCTTCGAACAAAACGAAGCAGCACCGTTTTGAATTGAATCGAAACCTTTTATTACATCAGCGAAGTACGAAACGTCTAATTTAATTATGTCGAATTCCTTCAACCCATCAGTGCCAAAGTTCCCTCGAGATTCCGATCTTGACATCATCGTCGAATTTACCCTCGACTCCAGAGTTATTTCGCGTTCAGATGATAATTTAACATTTTTTATTCAGAGTGCAACTGAATTAGATTAATTCTAAAGTTAACTAGACTCACTTTGTAGTTGATTGGAATAAATTCGGTCGATTAATTAGATAGGAATGTAGTTTTGTTCGATCGAGACGGCGAAAATCGAAACTGCGAAAGGCACAAAAACACGCGAGAAAGTCATACGAGATGCTCCTCATCAATGGAACTTGAACATTGAAAACAAAATGTAGGTGAACGACTGCATTCCTCGACAACCATCTCCGGCCATTGCTTGTCCGCTCAAACAAATTGCTAACAGCACATACAGATTTGCACACGTCCGCTAACAGAACGAAAATTTTCTGACAAATCAAACGAGTGTGAATAGCTCTTATTCGATTCTCGTACGACATCAGATTCTTATCTTCGAAGCTCAGGATCGAAATCGATCGAGAAACTATCACGGTCGATAATTTTCTAAATCGATGTCGATTATCGTTAATGAAATTTTCAATTGTCGATATATAACGGTGGTCGATCGATTAATGAGCGATTTTATCGTTCAATATCGTCGTTTTCATATTGAGTTGCACACATTGTATTTTATTCAAAGTACAAATGCATAAAGTCAGATGATTGATGAAAGATCAATTTACATTGATACGATGATTCAATACTCTCCTACACTGACTAAAAATTGATACTTTAATGAATCGACCCTAAACGATTTTTCATCAATATTGAAACAACACATTGACGAAATTCTCTGTAGCACAAGAACCGCCATCTAATCATCATAAATTTGCACAGACAACCGTTGCACCAATCCAATGCGGTCATTATGGAAGCATCTCCGCCAAGAGTCGAGGCCATCATCAGACTCGGTCGGCACCTTGACCTTCCGCAAGTGGTGATGGCCATCGTCGGCGTGTCCAGTTTTTTAGGCGGATTCCGCCTCCTCGACGTTTCGGCATTCGGCTAGAGCCAGTGGTACACTGCCGATTTTCTCAGTATCATAACAAAAATAAAACAATTGAATTTTGTTTTAGTGTTTTATTGCCGTCTATGTGTGAAATGAAAAAGTCGAACCCGGGATTTTACGCCTTATATACGTTAAAAGTTGCAGTTTCGGAATTAGGACGGTAGCCGAGCGGTCAACACGCGTGTGCCATTCAGTACGCGCGCTCGACGAACCGAGTTCGAGGCACGGCTGAAAATTTCGAGCATCGTTAGCGTATTATAATATAGATTACGATGAGAATAAAGAAGATTTTATACAATTGATGATGATGATATATCCCTTTAATATTTATAGATCAATCTTACAATTAGTATTTTCCCTTCGTATCTGCACTGCGCTGTGCAATATGAACGCTCTCAATATGACGCGAAGAAGATGAAGCGCTTGAACTTCCTTCATTATACGTCTTAAATTCTTTATTTTTAGCAGATTTCTGGACTGATAGAATCGTCAGTGTACCAATGGCCTTAGATCAGTGAAAAATAACACAATCGGCCCGTTGACATTCGATCATAACACCGAAATGGAGCACCGCGACGGGATCGCCGGTGCGTGAACCGTTCGGTCTCATTAGTCGGTGGTCGTGTCGATTAATCTTGTTTTCAGTCGGAATATTGAATGATGATGATGATGATGATGATGTGTGTGTGTGTGTGTATGTGTGTCTGTGTGTTCAGTAGCGTTGAAACGGGAACGCATGTATTATTAACGCGAAAGAAAACAAACAATCTTCGAGTCGGAGATTTTCTTGGAAGGAAGTTGCAAGAGGAGTTCTGAAGTGTGAAGAGCGTCGACGCTCGGAAGTGCGAATTTATATATAGATTGAAGTGCAAATATAATAGTGTTAATGCTAAATTAGCTTTGGAGTATTTGGGTGTTGTCTGTGTGTGTAAATTTTGGGTAATTGTGAGGTAGATCGTAGGTGAAATGATTTTGACTGGTTAAGCTAGGTACGATTGGGTTAAGGTTTTCAGGTCTTTAGTCAAAGAAAATTTTGAAATAAAGGTATGTTGATTTCATGCAAATGAATCATTTCTTACACTAGATATACCGAAATTATGAAATGTGCTTTTTTTGATCAAAAATTGATTTTTTTCACCAAATCAGCGATTCGTACTCAATTTCAACATATCTTTTATAGTTCATTAATCTTAACATAAATTCAAATATTGAAATTTTAAATGAATGTACCAAAACCGTAAAAATCGATTACATCAATATATGGACCTGAACGATTAAGTGAATCGAGTATTATAAGAATATTGAACTGCGAAGTATGTAGCTATATTGAATTACACCTACAGACAAAATAACAACATAGCATAATTGCGACAGACAAATTCTCTCACATTATACAAAAAAAAACTTAATTAAAACAATTATTTCAGAATAATATAAACACAAATCAAATCGAATCACCCCCAATCACCATACAAATCGAATCGAACTGACGACAAACGCAACCAGCTCCAGATTCCTATCAGAACGCGAGACACACCATCGATCCTCACCATCACCATCACCATCACCATCACTATAACCATCACCATCACAATCGAACGGTATTTCGTTAGTTTTTGTTTAGCACGTCGATTAACGGAATCGCAATACGTACACACGCTTCTGCGATCCGCCTCATTTGCATCGATTCGTGATGGCCGCCGAACTCTTGAAAAAAAATCATAAACAAACATTCCGTACTGGTATTTCGCTAGGATCTATAGATCCGTGTTTTAGTGTGGATTTGAAAAAATAATACAGTATTTCTTGTATGTTTTCTGTGTTAATTGCTTCGAATGATTGTTGATTCGTTTGTCAGATTGGTTTATGGAAGCAGTTGGATCGATTCTTTGAGATGGTAGAGTTAATAGTTTCTAGAAAATATAAGATTAAATGAGTACAAACAATGCACATTTACAGCTTGGAAAGAGATATGCCCATAGTGAAGATTGTTTCAAGGAATAGATAGCTAGAGAAAAAAAGAAGAAGCACTTGTAGATATCAACATTTTCCGAACCAATGGTCAGTTTTTAGATTTTTAATCATCAGTTTTTCAATTGAAGCAGATACAGAATGAATATTTGAGTCAATTATAATAATCGTTTTTATTGAATCATCATCTGATAATAATCAGTTAAAGCTATTTATGTTACAGAATCGACATCTAAAGGTCAGTTAAGGAAGTCAACACTGCAGAATCAGTTGGTTAAAAAGGTCAATAATATCAAATCGACGTTACAACCAACAGTAATTTCTGAACAGCAATCGAAGCATTATATTATACCACGATCGATCAAATTTTGCAATTTTTTTTAGGAAAACCTCAAATGTTCTCATCTCAAAACCGAATTTTAAGACCGGGCACGAGGTCCTCGTCTTCAGCACGAGCTCGAAGACCGTCTCCAAGGGCAGGATATTCGTTCGCACGGATGAGGCGATCGTCGTCCATTGGACGAGCAATGTTAAATGCGCGTGATTGAACGACAATGGGCGGTCGTTCACACGGACACCTACCTCTTGCGTTATCGGTCGCCGAATAAGGCTACAGACATACAGAATTCGTTTTTGATTCGTTCGAATCTGTGTTGTATGACGACTGAAAAGGCCAAGGGGTGCAAGTGACTTCGCGGTGATTTCGAGAAAAGCGCGTTCAAAGTTGACCACGTACCTACGTGTATTAGGAGGAGGTCGAGTGATTTGATGATATATTGAGGCACACGTTTCGAATTCGTTTATATCCTTTTGCCACTAAATATATGAGTGTGCATATAAGCGATTCCTATGCATAACTCATTTCGGTAAAAATGTTACTTATTCTCATTTCACATTTACAAACCTCTATTAATATTTAAGCTTATGATTGGGTTAAATGAAAGAATTTTCGGATTTTTTTTAACTCGAAGGGTTGAAACTTTGATTAATTTAAAATTGGGGTTGAACAAATTTAGGATCACGCCATGTATAAAATAGAAAAGTATTGAATTCACTCTTCGAAAAATAACATATGGATGTGTTCAAATAAAATCTGTATTGTAGTCAATTGATTACAGATAAACAAACCTAAGTGATTTGTTTGAAAGATTCGAAAAATACGGATCCCCCGTTACTATTCTGATCTGATTTGTTTGCTTACTGTACAAATGTAAGAAGGATTCAATCTGTCTAAACCTTAAGCTTATTAGATCAATATTGTGTCTATTTTTTTTTTCAATTTGATTAATTTTTACGTTGAAAAGGGTGACGATTAATTCACTGCATGCTCCGAACTCAATATTTAATATATTACATGCGGTACTGAAAAGCGAAGGGTCTTCTATCTAGTTTCAGTAATTTATCGATACTACTTTAACCCATGTTAGTACCTCGAACATTTTGTAGACAGTCAATTTATAACACGAAACTGCACCGTACTTTATTTGAAATTTTACATTTGAAAAATTCAAAAAACTGAGACATCGACGACGACGACTTTTAATTACGAACGAAACACCGTTATTGATAAAAAAAAATTAGCACGACAGACAAATTCTAATGCATATTCACGACGAATTGTTTCGATTACGAGTTCCAGTTGGAAAATAAGCAGAGAATCGGTTCGTAAAGCATGTACTACACATGTTGAGAGATATTCAATTATCACATAACTAACGCAATCTGGAACCATTCAACATTGTGGCCCTCGACTACCGAAAGACCACGGCTCCATTCACATTCGAAGTTCAAGGGAGAAGCGCCGCTATGGTTACATATATTACAGGGTTTCCCAAAATGGGTTCTGTGGAATCCTAGAATATGTTTTTGACATGATATTTTAACCCTTTATTGACTAATCTCACGCTAATGTCATATTTTTGGTCTTACACCTAGGATGGGTTCCAAGTTTATACATTTTGTCTACTGCCCAACTCAATGTCGTTTCTTAGGAAAAAAAGTAACATAGTAATTCGGAATGAAATTAGTATCGTTTCATATGAATTGCCTCAAACTTTAAAGTCAATTCCTGTAACATATATGTAAATTTAAATCAATAATCTAGGAGTTTCATGAAAATTTCTAGATTCCCTATGTAAAAAAAGTTTGTGAAACCCTGAATACAAGATTGATGGTCCATTAACAGTCAGACACAATGTGATCTCCGCACGCCTATCGCTGAATTACAACACATCTTTTACTATCTTTAGTGTACGAGAAAATGTGGGGTTGAATAAGTAACAGAATAGAAACTATTGATATCGTGATTAATTCGATACGTAACCACAAACACCTTTTCTGCAACCCAAGACACTGCCGACTTTCATCATCTCATATTTTTTCGATTCATAAAACCAATATAGAATATGTGTTTATGTTACATATTATATTTATCTATACCGAGATTTTATTTCATACAACTCTGCGAAGACAATGAACTGAATAAAGGAATAAACAACAATCATTTAACATGCACAATTTCAATACAATAAGAATAGTTTTTCCTTGTTGAAAATTCTTGGAAAGAAGAGCATATCTATCTATATTATAAATACGCTAATAATGCTCGAAATTTTCAGCCACAACCGTGCCTCGAACCTGGGCGTTCAATTTATTAGCCCACTACCTTACTCTCCGAGCTACCATCGTAATTACGAAACTGCACCGCTTAATGTATATAAGGCGTAAAATATTTTTTTATTTCACATATAGATGGCAATAAACATATCCGTGGCAATACGAAATTTGATTAATTCCGAACTATTTTGATACACATGCGCCTACTGCTAGTTACAATAATTACAATTCAAAAAGATAATTGATGCAAATCTCTGAAATGAACATCTGGTAAAAACAATTGAGAGCATCGAGCAAAATCCAAAAATCATAACACACTAAAACGAACATATCAACACACAAGACCCAAAATCACATCGACCCTAAACCAGATCAAAGCCGAAACTACATCCACAACTTCCACTCAATAAACGCCCCAAAGAGCGAAGCCTCCACACATCTAAAGCCTCGACTGACCGACAAGGGAAGAAACCAATAAACACCCCATAACCTGGCCAGCGAACTGAACCCATAAACCCAGAATCCCAGCGCGGGATTCGACCGGGATTCGAGATTCGGGATTCGGGCATAAAACGCGAATCGGTCCAGACAGTCCGATTGCATTTTTATTCACACATATGTATAATAATACGAGATTCGAGAACGGTACAAATAAATAAATGCGATGCGAGAGCGTGGGCGCACATAAGCGGACGATGATCCGCGAGTTGGAAGCAGAAGCACGCGCGTCCGCCCCAACTTCGATTTGGGCTGCTGATCTTTTTAGTTGCGAATTTGGTTAGAATCGAATTTTTATCGTATTTATACGAAAACTGGGCTTCTCAAACTTTTTCTGCTAGGAATTTTCGCAAAACTCTTAAATCCATAGTCCACCTGCAATCGGAACGGATCGAACTAGGGACGCAGCTATACGAAAGATAGGGATAGTCATGTAGGCGTCTTTCTCTTTCGTATAGCTGTGTCCTTAGTCCGTTCCGTTCCGCTCGCTAGTGGACTGTGGGTGGGTAATTTTATAGATAAAGATCAAAATCAAGTAAGAGGACACATTTTATTTTTGGAAATCGCATCGTTAAGGAGGCCTTTAGATTAGACTGCCTTAGGTTAGACTTAGAACTCAAGTTAGATCATATAATTAGCTTAAGACACTTGGCTTATTATTTGGGGTTCAAAGCGGTAGCAAATTGCAACGAGTAGAATATCATTAAAATTCCATGGAATCATAGAGTGGCGCGGAACCGACAAGTTTAAGGAACGTCTTACAAGAATCCTTAATAATGATTATACTTTTTGAAATGTTTTCTAATCATGGAAACTCTATATTAAGTAGGAAGAACATTGTACCAAATTTTCGCCGTTTCACCCTTGTTAAACTGAGATACAAGAAATGAAACAAAAAATCTGAGAAACCGAGATTTTCAGCAAAAAGTTTAGATTTTCCCGAAAACTTCTTTAGGGACACCGAAGAAGGCAGGTTGACAGCTGTTGTTTCGGTTTTCGGGGATGTTTGACAATCCTGACATTAGGATACATAGGTATAATATTCGATTCAGATTCGAATAAAAAAAGTCGAATATGTTTTGAACATATTTGTATGAACATAAATGTAGACTGACCATTATTTTTCACAGTATAATCCGGGACATATTTTTGTTTATACGGGATACATCGTTACATACGGGACAGCTTCGTCCCAGGAAATCTGGGACAAATGGTCACCCTTCGTAAATGTCCAGCTGGGGTAAGATACCATACGTCATACAGGATTAGACCCTGTGTGATACCTACGATATGTTCTAAAATCCCTTTCGAAATAATCGTAATAATTTGAAAAAATCTATTACTTCAAGCGGAATTATGCAAATGTTATTCATATTCAATAATCAATACTAAAATTTACAAAATAGAATGACTCGATTGAACCCTAAAATATATAAGGCATTGTCGTCCCTCGTTTAAATTCGAAACCGAAATTCTCTACAAACCCAGAAGTCTTACAAATGAAGTCACAATAAACAGATACGTTTCATAATAAAGTAAAGCACCACCCTGTAGTGAAACTAATTGTGAATCAAACAAAATAAGACAAAACAATCGATAATAACAAACAGCACATCCGCATCGCATTATTAATATCTTCAACTTGTAAAAAATCAGTTGATCAATATACTTCGTTAAAGTTAATGTAGGTACACATCGATCCAAATGTGTTTAGAAGCAGATCTAAATTAATATTTTAATGAGTTAAATGAAGTGAAAAAGCATTAAAGTCGAATACGTACAAAATTAAAACTTTCAGAAGCATAAACTTCAATTTAAGAACAAAAGCATTGTTAATTTTGGCCTCGACTAAATACAAATTTTCCAAGAAACAACAAACGTCGTCCTTCTACCGACCACTGACTCCGACTCGAGGAAAACAAAGCAACTATGGAAAATCAGCGAAAATTCAACTCGAGTATGAAAATCTCAACAATCGTCGACGTTCGAATTCCTTTATCTTATTAAACTTCATAAAATATAATTATAATTGGAATAAAACAAAGGTCAATTGGAAATTATGCTGAGAATACTTGCGAGAATCATCATACACATACATATGTACTTACATACGGAGTATTTTCTAGCAGATTTTACGTTTTGAAACGATTTTGCAGCGACTAGAATCATACAAGCGAAAAATAGAGTAGAAGAAAACAGGAAGACGAGAAAAATGAATTTTGCAGCATTTCCGATTCGAACGATATTCCTCACTATCGTGACTCCATTCGTAGCAAATTCGATTTATTCGTGTGAAATCTGCACTTTTATGAATACAAAATGCATTTGTAAACATTTTTCTCTTTTAAAGCCAACGATACACTAAAAAAATAAATTATTTTGAAAAAGACCATAAGAATGATACTCGATGTATTTGATTGAGTAAGGTTTTAAGAAAGGATAAATTAGATTTCATTATTTTACTTTCCAGTACTGATTAATTTGGAACAATTCGATTGAGATTCAAATGAAACTAGATTACGTTTCAGGTTAGATTGGTTTACTTTTGAGTTGAATATCGTGATGATGATACAAAATACACTATTTCCTTCGTTATGTTATACTTTTTTTGCATTTTGACTCGAATATATTTGTCAAGTGTATACCGAGCCTTAGCTGGCCGAGTTCCATCGTCTCGATTCAAGGTTGGACCGATCCTTGCACATCGTTGAAAATGCGCTCATGATGCACATGTGCATTCGTTCGCCGGATGATGATCTTCGTTAATTGTTATTATTGTTGCAGATGTGTTGAAAACGAGAGAGAAAAGCGTTAAACAAATAAAAAGAAATGACGATTGTTAAAATTCGCATTAAAAATTTATTGCATAAATAAACTTTAGAATTCGATGATTCATTATTATCGTATTTGGGACGTGCTAAAACTGTTTGTATTGCGGAATGTTTTGATACGTCAATGAGACTTGAACGATTAGTAATGATAAATTACTCATGCTTTATAATAAAAAATGTCTATGTAAGGAAAACATTCGAATAATTTCGTTAATGAAATTGAAAAATCATGAAATTCAAAACGAAACCATGACCTTTCAATACTCAACATTATAAGCATATACACGAGCTAAAATACATAAAATATGCAACACGTAATCTAGTGAGAACAAAACGCGTTCATACGATAACGAGAGGCGATATTATGTCGCATGATATTATACATGACACGATCTTGCTTCCGAACAAGAAAATAATTAGCCACAATATCCAGCAAGTCATCATCTCTCCATCGATTACTGACAACAATGCTATGAAAATTTTCCAAGGAGGTTTTCCCGAGTATCGATCGTTTTTGGTACATATAAGAGAACGCCATTCGAATTCCTTACGCGTGTGAATTTCATTAAATTTTATTTTCGAAGTTTCAGCGAAGTGTACTATTGTGTTCGCCGCTGTCTACTCGTTCGTTCTCACTATAATCCAATAATAAAAAAACAGATGTGTTTCATTTCACACTCTTATGTATAATATGTATACGCCACATCCTCCACGTAACAGATAAGCTCGGAAGATTTATTCTATAATATAATGATATTATACAGGAAAATTGTTCAATAAATGATATCAATTATCGTTACATTCACCCGTCGATACTGATGTAAAAATTGAAATGTATTATATTTTTCTTATCACTAATGTAACTTTTACCGTGACTTTTTCCTTGAATATAAATTATAAATGTGTACTTCCTTGGGGTTCGATAAAACGATATAATTAAAAAAGGTACAGCATGATAATTTCAATAGCACGATACTCAACTTTACTCAACTCAACTTAACCTAATCTAAAACTGAACCCAACCTAAACAAGATATGACATGCAAAAATCGACCCTATTCCCCTTATTTGAAAGACCATTTTCGATTATACAAACAATCCCATACGAAACAAACTTTATTGAACGAAAATAAATCAACCACCCCTAAACGTGCATTAATCAGACATTTCATCGCATTATCGAATCCACATCAAGTTCACACAAATGTCACACAAGGGACCGAGATTTTACGCTTTCACAGAAACCCAACGCTGCGGGCGAATGAATAATCCTACAAAAAGTTCACAATGAATCATCAAAATGGATTCCTATACCTATTATACATAACCTAAACCACCATAATATATATGTATGAACACGTGAATAAGCAGCGACAGAGAATCACGGCTCGAATGGGCGTATAATATTAACAAGATAATCGCCACCGACGGAAATGACAGATTTTACACGACGATGCATTCATAGAAAAAAATACAATGTATTATTATACACTTACGTTAGAAAAAATTCGATCTGAAAGACTTGCGAGTGCGTGAAATTTTTCAGCGGAAAAATCAACTTTTGTATGTACGAAATGGGAATTGTGTGTCAGATGCGATTAACATTTTAAGTGGTGTTAATTATTTCGCTGTTGTGGAGCGAGCTAATCGTATGTAGTTTTTTTTTTGTATGTATAATATGTTAGAAACGTGATGGAAGTGCAGTGAAGAAAAAAAGATGAAACTCATGCATAATGCACGGTCTGTCTGTATTATTATAAGGACACGTTACGCAATGTGAATCGAGTGGAAGAATGTCAGTGTTGTTTCTATACGAATCGATTCTGATCACATATTCATAATTAATATTATGAAAGATTTGCAGTCTTGAATTATGAGATATTGAAATGTTTGTGTGGGAAAAAAATTGGAATTGATTGTGTTGATTCGATTTGGAAACAATGCACTAATCGCGATCAAATCTGATATAGTATTATCGTATAATAGAAGGGATTTATTCTATTGTACGCAGAATAAACAAACGTTCTAAATTTGGCGCAAAGTACATTTTTTTTTTCGTACAAAGAGAATGACGCAAAGAAAAATTTTCCGAACGATACGAACTTACCCTCGAGTTTTTCCCTACTATGTATCGGACAAAAGCATCACAGGAAAATTCTCTAACTCGAAGCCTTTTCAAAAAACTTTTTCAACTGCCATAAACCACAAAAAAAAGTATTTTCTACGTATAATCGAACATTCATTCTCAATACACTTTAATCAAAAACCGAATACAAATGGTAATTAACAACATTCATAGTTTTGTTCATTTTCAATAATAGAGAGAAAGAAAATTAATATTTGAGTATATATGTATAGTGAATAACTTCACTTAATGAAAAAAATGAGAATTAAATTTCAAAGTTCTTAGTATAGTCATGACATTTTATATGTGAATTATCTTTCTTGAATAATGAAGATAAAAATGACAAAATGAATAATCATTCATTTATTTCAGAAGTCACTTTGATTAATTTTGTATTCTAATGAAAACTAACCACATTCATAGCTTGATAAAAACGAATACATGTTTATAATTTTGAATAAATGGAATAATGAAGAAAATTGAGTGAATTTCGAAAAACAATTTGAATACAAAACTTCAAAAATTTTTAATTTTATGAAATTAATCATGCACCGAACGGTTCATTAATACATATGACGATCTAAAAATGGTACAAGTGTCATTTTTGCCGAAATTGAGTCATGCACAGGAATCGCTTCTATGCACGCTCATTTATTTGGCGGCAAAAGGATATAAACGAATTCAGAACTTGTGCCTCAATACATCATCAAATCACTCGACCTCCTCCTAATACATGTAGGTCAACATTGAACGCGCTTTTCTCGAAATCACTCGTACCCCTTGGCCTTTTCAGTCGTCAATACATCGATCGCGTTAACACCTTGAGGGCGGGTCATCTCGAATTCACGAGATACCACAACCGAGTGTGAACACAGCCTTATAGAACCTACAGACGTTCAGAGCGAATCTGAAAATCGATCGCAACTAAACGGGCACGTGCACTGCACCGGCACGTGCTTTTTCAACCCGAACGATAATAAATGTAATACATATATAATATGTGTATTTGTATGGAAATAAATGCATTCGTGACGCGATGGCTCCGTTCGTTCCGTAAGTAAATAGCCCGTTACGAAGTGCGGTTGCCAAGCGAGAGCGACTCGTGAAATTTATTATATCGAAAAACGGATCGTTCGTTCGTTCGACTTGTTTCGTTTAATAAATTACACGCAATTATTGTGCGAGTCTATAGTAAGGGACACACTGTAATGGCGAACCGAGTGTAATTCGTAAATTTTGTCATTTTATCAATCAGAGAGTTGTCTCTGAGAGTCGATCTTTTCAATGCTTTAGTTAACTAAACTTAGAAAATTGTTCAAATTGTACAATTCAAAGAAAAATATATATTAAATATTAATTGGATCGCATAATTATTGGATCAATGGTTACATATTTACATATATTTAATCGATAATTTGCGTCTGTAGATTCAAAATGCATCATCACGTTCAATATGATTTTCCACAAATATTTAAGATAAATATTGATGATATTATTGATCATGAAAGGAGTGCTAAGTTTTATTTATAAAATGAAACAATTTTCAGATCGACATTGAAGCCAAGCGTTGAATATAGAATGTATAGAAATAAAGATTAGATAAATTGGCCACAAAGTGACGAAGAATTCAATAGTAGTGAATATACATGTAAGTACAATATGCATTTATGTATGTGCATTAAAAGCTTATCAATGAAAAATATATGCAAAAAGCATTATATAATCAATCAATCAATGGTTATCTTGTATAACGTTACTATTAGCTTGAGTAAAGACTACTCAATCGTGTGTTGAGGTAACTCATTCATAAGTAAAAATAACTCTTTTGCAAATAGAAGAAATATTCTCGAGTAGAAACAAGAAAATTCACTGCACATTATAAAAATAAATCAGTTAAATTAACAAAAATATATTTTCTTCAACTTCGGTGATTAAAAAATTACCAAATTTCTTCAACCTAACCTAAGATTTATTCACAGCCTTATATTTTCGAAAACAAGCAGTTATCTTCGAGCCAGCAACACCACGCACTTGACAAATATAAAACACGTACGTGGAATAAATAATCGAAAGTTCGCCTCCCCTTTGTATACAAATTATACCAACACGTGTGTACCTCGAGAGCGAGATTTTTTCACCCCTTCGGGCAGAACTGTGCTATTTTAAATCGAACGAACGCGTTTGTTTGTCGAACAGACCACGAAAATATACGTTTTACTGTCTTTTTTTTTCTTAAAAATTTTATCTTTCCCTCTCTCTGAGTTTTAACACTTCGCCTCTGTTATGTATAAAATAATACGTATATGTATAATATGTATGGGATCGAAACGCGGCTGGGTTCCGTTTTGATGGATTTGTTTGAAATTGACCTCGATTTACGGCGATGATCTCGATCGCTTTTCACTTCATCAAAAATTAAAAGATTTCGGTGAAACGGCAGATTCGATGAATTTTTTAATAACGTATTGTATGTACTTTTGTTTCGGATGTCTGTTCGTTTTATACGAACGTCCGGTTTTAAAGGGTTAATGAAAATGAATTTGATCGAAATCGGCTAATGGTAATAATGCGAGTATATTGATATTTACATATTATGGAACAGAGATGGATTTTCGACTGACTGCAACTCTACGGTTAGTCAACTAAAGATGTGAAAAGATCATGTTAGGCCAGGTTATGTAAGGTAACAATAGTTACAGTTAGTCAAGGTTGAGTTTGTCGTAAGATAATGATGTTAATAGACAGATTTACTGACACAAAGTTCACACTGTGCTAAAGTTTAGTTTATTTTTCTCATTCCAATTAGGTCAGGTAAGGGGCCGATATTTTCACTTGTTACTGACAATGAGCTTCATGTTAGTTAACTACCTTTTTTTTAAATTTGACGCTTTGATTTCAACAACGCGACAAGACAACTGTAATACGAAAAAAACTCTGGTTTAGTGAAAAATGAGCCTATCACGCATTTTGAATCAAACCATGCTAATGATTTGTCTCTCAAACACTCTTCCCTCGATAAAATTGACTATATAATTTATTTAACTATTGCACCTACATTCATAACGAACAGTCAAACCACTAACAAAACGCAAAACAATTCGAAACATACAATCGACAAACGGCAAAAAAAAACAGTCGCACGCTAAAAACGCGAATAAACGGATGCCATCGGCGATATCAAATCGCGAAACATTTCACATATTACACATGCGTATAATTTTACATACATATAATACATATATCGGTATCTCAGAAATGCGACAGAGCCGGTCGGATATACCGTTGTACATTCGCAATCTGGTTTTTCCGCATTTTCACGACAAATTCGAACGAATTTACGACATGCGAAAAAGGCGAACAGCCCGCCGAACGACCGCAGAATTTTCGCGTGAAAAGTGCGCAGAAATTCTATGTGGGGAAAAAAAATGGAAGGTTGAAAAAATGTATAGGATAGTAGGAAAGGGTATGCGAGGAAAAATAGATAACGGATTCGCGAAGAAGGGATGTTGAGTTGAAGCGTGTTTATATATGAATTTGTTGGGAGCGGAGAGTTTTTAGCGAAAGTCGTAAGGATATTTTTGTATGGGATGTTTTGGAGATTTTTATTTTGAGAATTTTTGGAAATATGATTTTTTTTAATAAGAATGATATTTTATGTATTTATGCAGTTTTAATCATTTTCAGTCGGATATTATTTAAAAACATATAGATACATTTACTCGAAAATTTAATGGAGTTGAATCAGAATAGCTTGAAAAGAGAATTGTTCAATATTCCTTATTTTAAAACACCATAGAACTGAAACAAACATATTTTAGAGCCATTTTATTTGAGCTCTGTACTCTGCTTCAAAAAGTTCCGATAATTATCATATGTGATTCTTATTAAATCACAATTCAGAGCAGCTCAAAAAGGTGATTGCGCCAGATCCCAGATTTCAGTGCTACTCATAACACACAATCGAATCGAAATATATTTCATACAAACACCCAACTATAGAAGGCAAATTTATCCACAAACAAGCAAAATTTCAAGCTTCTAACAAAAACTTAGAGGTCTTCGCAACAAAACCGGCGAAGCGAAAACTGCAAAGTGCTGAAAGGTAAGGAGTGCGCGAATAATCTCTCCATGCCTTTTGCACCCGAGGCCTTATCGTGGCGTAGTGATTTTTCGGACTCAGACCGAAATGTGGATGACGACTGAAAAGGCCAAGGGGTACAAGTGACATTTTCGCCGAAATTGAATTAAGTACAAAAATCGCTTCTACGTACGCTCATATTTGGATATAAACGAATTCGGAACGTGTGCCGAGATATATCATCAAATCACTCGATCTCCTCCTAATATTATACATGTAGGTGGACGCCCAACTTTGAGCGCGCTTTTCTCGATATCACCGCGAAGTCACTTGCACCCCTTGGTCTTTTTGTTCGTCAAATGTGATGTGTGAAAAGGAGAGATATGTGGTTTGGTATGGTGTGGTGCGCGTGCGGCGCCGACAGACAGGAAGCAGCACTTAAACTATTGAGCTCTCTCTTCACTGTACGTACAGAATGCTTATAGTTTTTATTTTGGAAACATTTATATGTTTAGTGCTTCGAATTTTTGTTTAAATAACGTTTTAAAATGTATTTGATTGTTGTGTCAGCTGTGTGATCGGTTGAGTTAGGTTGGATCAGATTCTAAGCATGGTTCACATTAGAAGGGCGCTGATCGAATCATCCGCGGAACAGAGACAAACAAACCACAGTTACATAAAATTAAACGAATTATTGACAGTTCATAGTTAGAGGACTGACTGTAGTCTACTATTTAATATAAATACATTTCATACAACTATTTACAGAAGATAGTATTCGTTCTGTATATAATATAATCGCGTGCCGCTACTGGAAAACTCACATGGCGTAATATAAACTCTCATCCCGAAACGAAACGTACAACGTGTACGTTTTCGTACAAACATATTATAAATACAGTACATTTTAGATTATTTCGGATAATCTAGGGTGTACTGTATTATAGATTGTCAGAGCCAATATCGAACTATCCCTTCTTCGCACGTTGCGGTGTTGAAATGTGAAATAGTCGCTGTGTTGCCGCGATTAATTTGTGGGCGTGCTCGCGCATATTTGTGATAAATCGTGATAACACTATGTTTGCCGTTGGGACGATTTTCCGTATAAAATTATGTTTGAGCGTATGTAAAACGGGAGCTTTTACAGATGAAAGTGCGTTGAATAAATACAATTTTAACGATAAATGATTCCTTATTAAACGAGTAGCTTATGACTATGCGTACGTCTGGAGGAAATATAATTGTAGGGCTTTTAAACATTTGCATATTATATAGATTAATAAATATTATCGAATGTAAGGCTGTAAAGGGTGGCTGAATTGAAGATTGTTCATTTTGATTATTTTGTATGCCACGAGTCGATATTAGTGATTATGATTTCTCGAAAATGTATAGAACTTCTCGACAAATCAAAATTTTTAGTAGATATATCGCATAAAAATCACTTATGTCATCATATTGTTAATTAAAAATGACTATTAAACTATATTTTTAAGATAAATCGACCCAAGTAAGCCCGGCATTACGACGCAAAAAAGAGTCGTTAAGATGATTCTCTTATTAAAAACTTAAAAAGGCATCTATTTTTGAATTAATCAATTCAAAATACAACCCTTAAATACTTAAAAATCAAATTCAACTTCCAATTCAGCGAATACAAACGCATTCGCTCAAACACCCCTTCGCCCGAAACCGCGTAAAAGAGGCCGCCCTCTACAACCCGACATTCGATCGATAATAAATATCAAAATTTACCTCAAAAACTCAGCAAAATCTTCACGAAAGCCTCCTTCAACCGAAGAGAGACCGACCTCCGACACTCTAACGATATATTTATTTAAAAATTATCGCAAAACGACGAAAAAAATCTCAACGCGACCGCACTGCGAAAGTCCGAGATAGAAAACCGCACACAACAAACTGACAACACATACTGTTCGTTCGAGTATCAAAAGGCGTATAAAAATCGAAAGTTTTATATTACAATTAAAAAAAATATATGGGGAAATCGAAGTCCTCTCCGTCGACGGCCGCTTCGAACTGCAAAACTGAAAACTCTGATAGGGGGGCGACGCCGAGGGGGCGTAACGCCCGAGCCTGCGCACACGTCACCCCGAAACCGAATCCATACGGCCACATGGCGAATTTTCCAATCGATCAGTGCTAAATGTTGATAAAATGCGAGAAATTCGCAACGAGGATGCGGAAAAATCGCGGAAAAACTCGCGGAAAACTCGCGGAAAACGCGACGCGCATCGATCGCTCGCGAGTCTCTCTTTGCCCATGTGGGTTTATTATTGAGGTTGTATTGATTGTTTTATGTGCATTTTTTTCATTTTCCACGGATGTGAGTTATGGTTTCTCGATCGTCTAGAAATGAAGCCTTATATTGTATCGCGTATGTAGGTCAGAGTGAAAAGCTAGTGGGAAAAAATCGAACGCGGCTCTTTAAGGATGCGATTCGTTATCGGTAATTTACAAATGTATAGTAGAATCAAACGATTATTTTAATATGAAAATTATTTTATTTACATTTGAATCATTTTAAATTAGCTTCATCAATACTAACTAAAAATCGATTAATTACAACTTAATATATTTAAATGAAAATCAAACGTGATCGAAATGGATCTTAAACCTCATACATAAAAAACACTGAATCGAATGGAAAACTGCCGATCGCTTCGACTCCGAGTAGATCCGATGCGAATCTCATGAGAGCGTCGATCTGAATCGAAGAGGCGGCCGATGGTATCACTGAATATCACTGGCGGAAGCGGCGCGAGCGCGATTAGAGACGAACGAGCGTGAGCGCGGGGCCCCCGTAGGGCTTCGCCCCCTTGGCGCGTGTACGTACGTGGTGCTGGTGCGGCGGCGTGTGCGCGAGTGGTGCGGCGCCGCCCCCCGCTCAGCTGACCGGAGTCGGCTGGGCGCGGCCCTCGCTGTCACCGCGAAGAGGATGCGCGCGCATCCCGCCGTCCGCCACCCGCGCTCGCCCACCCCCTCGATCCTGCGGGGTGTGCCTTTTTCGAGCTTAATTTTGTTGGGGTTGTTGCGGGATTGCTGTCGTTTTGGATGCGTTTAGATTATCGATTTTAGTTTGAGCGATTTGATGGTACTGGGAGCGATGCTGGGTGCACGAATGTATGTATTGATTGCTATCGGTTATCGGATGAATGTTTTGTTGATAATTTGCTGCTGTTTTGTAAGCTTTTTGATTTGAGTTTTGAGTATTATTATACTGGGGTTGACGCAATGTGCACGAGTGCATGTTTCGTTGTGTTTTCGGGTGATGATTTTTGTGGGATCGCTGCGTATTATTTGCTATTTTGTGTGTTTTTTGGTTATCGATTAGTTGAGCATTATGACTACGCAAAGCTCGAAAGGGTATGCAAATGAGATGTTATTCAAAAAGAAGGAAAGTTATGCGACTACGTCAGTGGATAAATATATTGGTCAAATTGAAGCAAATTCATTAGTTTCGATTAAATTAAATTGAGCATGTTAAACTAATATTGAGCTTTCGGATAATATAGGAATGCATAGAAGAAGTGATGTCATTATACTATCAGCTGATTATCTTCGATGTCATTACGATTTTACATCAACACTGAACTAAGCACAATATGCACAAACACACAATACTGAACTATCAAAGATTCCACACAAGAAAAAAAATCAAATTTTCTAATCGATTATCATCGACAAATCGACCAAACGATAAAAGTGTAGAACCGATCTAACACAACCGCCACGATATCCTGCGTGCACCCTCTCGCAACGAAGCCGCATTTTCGCACCAATGGGGTGCATCCGGTCCAAAAATACTCGCACCCCATTGGTGCGTTCGATCAGAATGAACAGCGCCCTCTCCGCGTGCAAAAAATGCACGCGCTCACCCCACCGGTTTTTCCTCCGTCAATAAATAGCGTCACATTCGATACCGGTTGAATTTTCCGGACGATTTTCCGACTTTGATCCGTGCATAAATCATAATCTCAATCTTGATTTATAATTGCAATAAATTTTATATATAAACGAAAAAAATATATATGAATCGGGTATAACTGTATGTGTTGACGCATTAATTAATACCCCTAAATTGTACACGTGAATCTTAGATGCCGTTTGCACCTGATGCAAATATCTGAGGATTTACTCACGTCAACATGCTGTAATGAAAATCTGTCGAAAACGCTACTTTATACGTCAACACATATGGGTACACTCGATATACATATAGACATTGAAATATCTATAAGATCAGTATTTTCTTCTCAAAGTCTTCTAGGGGTGTTAGTCGATGCGTCAACACATATCTATGGGTAAATCTAATATACGAACTAGATATGAATATTATACGAGCTACATACATATATGAAAACGTGAGAAAATCTATTCTTCGAGCCGTCATATGAAATGAAATGTCGCTGCGTTTGAATCAAATGTCATATCGTAGATGCACTTGCCAAATGTCGCAGCTATGAGAGTAATGCTATCATGAATAATAATATTCTGAAGTTAAATCCAATTACAAGATTCCATAAAACTCGTTTTATTCATCGCGGATCTGAATAATTCGATTTTCTTAAGACCGAGCGGACGAAAATTGCGGAAGAGTTTCCATCGCGGAAAAATTATTCGAGTGGACGTAAAAAATATTGAAATACTTAACAACGTAATGAAGGTGGAAAATGCGTGTATTTGAAGGAGAAAAAAGGTTTTCCAAAGCACCTTTTCGTATCAGAAATTTCCCGGGAGCTTCTCGACTCGGAAAAAATTAGCAAAACCAACATTCGAAGCAAAGATAAAACAAAACGTAAAAAAAGTATCAAATTATCTTAGAATAATTTTCGACACTTTTCCATTTTACGTAGGTTATTGATCCAATTTGACCCGTACTAACTCGACATAAGTCTTAATTTTATAATTTGTTTTTCATTTTAAATTAAAAATCTTTAAAATAACCCAATTAGTCTACATATCGAAAGATTTTGACATTAGTCAATATGAAAAAAAAATGGAATACTAATTGAACAATCTGTCGATACAGTGTATGTATAAACGTTGAGATAGATTAATTTGGGTTCCGTTTTCGATTAGATTAGCTTAAATCGAATTTTGTTTTGATGATTTATATCACAAATACCCATAATTGCAATTAAAGCCGATTTAGGCAAATACGACTCATAGAAAAAATGCGACTATTTATGAGACTATGAGACCGAGTAACATTTTTTTCATCAAAAATGAATGACAAAAACGAACATTTCGAATGAAAAAACCTCGAATTCTTCAATCGAATTTAACAGAACCTTCGATCACTCATCCACAAGACACTTTCAAATTCAAAAGGATCGTTTCTTAAGCAGAAACACATGCGAAAACCCACATCCAAACACGAAATAAGCGAAATGCAAGAGACCGTCAACCTGGGCAGACCGACCGGTCGTCAGTTGGGGTTCACCGTGTTAATGAACCTTGCAGACGAAAAATGGACACCGCTTTTCGAACCACACGATAAACTAAAATATTCAAAACGAATGAGAGATACATACGTGCAAATGTGAAGAAACGAACGGAAGAATGAGACGAAAAGAAGCTGTGAGATTCGTTTTCAGGTCTGGAGTTTTTATCTTTTGGATCTCAGTTTTGGGATTAGGTTTTTCGTTGGTGCGTCAAATTTTGAAAGATCGATTGTAGTTTCGATCGTTTTTGAAATTGAATAGCATAAAAATGCTAATGAGTCTAATTTTTATTATTTAAATATGCAATTAGAAGTGACTCATCTTTGAGAGCAACTAACTCACATTTTTCTTATATTTAATCGAGCACAATTTTCTTTTTAAGAAACGCTCTTCTTATGGAACTCCCAATATTGTATTCATCATACATACATAAATCAATGAAATATTGCGAAAAGAATCAGTTTGCAATTTTGCTCAATATCCATTTATAATCCGTTGAACCCGTTGAATATATCAACGCAATTTTGGAACGTTACATGGACACACAGATTAGCGCTATTATACAGTTAGACTCTCAGTTTTTACAATTTAATCCTTAGGTTCGTTTATATTAATCAGAAATATTATATCTATATAAGATGCATCTTTATGAGATATTCACTGCGAAGATGATATTTCATAAAGAATAAACGACTCCAATAACTATGAAGCGAAGGCTGTATTATTTAGGTTAAATGTGCCCTTCGTATTATGATATAGCATCTTTGCTCTATATATTCTCAAAATAATACTAAAAATTACCAGTGACATAATTAAGCGTTGAACTTGAGTATTTTAACTGAACGATAAGATAAATAAAGCGGTACGTCTGTTATGTAATAACCATAAAATTTGATAAAACTCGAAGAAATTCCGAAGCAAGACACAAGAAGATTAGCATGAAAATGGCTTCGAGTTCACAACAATATATCCACACGTTTATCTATGGAATAGAATTAATAACTTCAATTTTGTAGTTGTGGTCAAATACCAATAGATATTGGACGTATCTGACACAAGGTCAAAGTCGTAAATTATGTTGATAAAAATAACATTTTCCCGTTACTAGTGAGATTCGGTTAGATAAGGTTGTATACTTTGAGTAAGGTATATTCGCAATAAGTTATGTGTGAATGAAAATTATTCAATATCAGACAAAAAGTGAAGTAAAATTAGACAGGTTTGTTTGAAGACAAATGTAGATTCACCATTGCATATTTAGTAACGTGGAAAATTTAATTGCACACTCACCCTTACAAATGAGAAAATGTATCGTAAAACATTTTGCACTAATGAAACTTTAACGTTTTCTCACATTAAATCATGCGTTTTCCTGCAATTTACCGTTTGAAACAAACCAACAGTAATTTGATCTTATGCTTCATTTGAGATAAATCAAATGAAACACGCTGCAACTATTTGTTGCAATTTACTGCAGAATGCTTTTCCAAATGAAAAAAATACACAGTTGAACCTAAATTATTGCGTTGTTTTTAAAAACAAACTAAAAGCATTTATATGTAAGAAAAAAAACTAAAAAAACATCGACTGAAGATTGGATTTAAAACTAAGCATTGACCATGATCCGTCATATCTAATCTAATACAAACTACAACTTAATCTTCAATAGAAACTTAAAAATTCTAAATTATATCATGATATTTTACTAACTTATTTCATTTTACTATTTCCGACATCAAATTCTCAGACTGAAAATCAAAAAACTATTTCGAATGTCTATGAATCCCAAATAAAATATAATTCATTATCTTCAAGTTTCAACCTTCAAATTTTCAACCTTTTCGCCAGTAAAATTCACTATCTTCACTGTATTTCATTTCCTAAGCTTAACTTCCTTAACTGAAACTCAAACACCATCTCTAAAGCTCAATCTATAAAACTATACTCTAATAAATTCATACCATAAAATTCATCTCTGAAACATACATATACCTAGTCTTCGTATCTAAAACATAACTTCCAAAACATCATCTCAATGAATCCATCATTCAGACTTATTATACATCCTCAAATTTTCACTTCCGAAATTACATCAATTTTATGACTTCACTTCCTAAATTCATCTCCAGAAATTAATCATTAAACCTTGCACCTCCACGACTTCATCATTCAATCTATCATCTTCAAACTTTAACTCCTAAAACAACATCTACTAGATTTAATCTAATCGACTTCACATCGAAAATTTCATCCACTTGACTTCTCCTCGAATGCTTCATCTCAAAACATCATCCCAAAACATCACCTCCTCAACTTCATCCCAAAACCCAACCAAAAACCTCAACCTAACCCAACCAACATCCGAGCGTCAACCCGAGACCTGAACGCCGCGAAACCCTTCTCCTTCATCCGAAACGGATCTTCAGACGTCTCAGGAGCCCCAGGGGGGCCAGACCCCCATCGTCCCAACATCCCAACATCCCAACATTCAGCTAGCTCCACACCACACCAGAGCGGGGTTGTATATTTCGGAGGGCATTAGCCCTGTCTGCCGGCGGGGAGCATTGCTCCTGGCCGGCCTTCCACCGACCGGCCAGGGTCTGGGTTCGAAGAATGCAATCCGAGGCGAAGGAGCCTACTCGCTTCGTAGTGGGGGGCTCGGGGGGCGCAGGCCTGGGGGCGGAGGCCGGGCAGACGCCGAACGCAGACACAATCGATATAACGGCCGAGAGACACCCCGCAATATGTATGTACGAGGGCTGAAGCTGTGGTGGTTCGAAGTGCGCTCTGTTGTGATGTCGTCTGCGATGCGAATGCGATGATGTGCTGGTCTTCGGAATATGATGGGATTTTAGTTAGGGGGGCGGTTTTTTAAGGGAAGCTTTTATATGTGCATTAGAAGAGTAAATTAGTCTAATGTGACAAAAAAATGTGATTTTTTTTCGTTGTGGTGAAAAACTTAAACGATTCTTGTTTGGTATTGAAAAGGATAGGGGGATAAAAGGGTTAATTTAATCAATTGCGAGAGTTTAATTTCTAAAGCACGAGTGTTTTATGTGTGGATAGAGATTAATATGTGCATTAGAAGAGTAAATTAGTCTAATGTGACAAAAAAAATGTGATTTTTTTTTCGTTGTAGTGAAAAAAATTAAATGATTCTTGTTTGGTATTGAAAAGAAAAAGATAAAATAAGGGTTAAAATGATCAATTGTGAGAGTTTAATTTCTAGCACACAAGTGTTTCATGGGTGAATGGAGATTAATATGAAGAATTTTATAGAAATCGCAATTTTAAAAGACGAGACAAGTTAAATTAATTAATTTTCAATAGATTTCATTTTACTAATCAGAATACTTGTACAATAGTGTATATTTTTTTTTATAAACCTGACAATAAATCAGAGATCATAAACTTAAACAGTCAGTATTAACAATAAGACTATTAACCTTTCAAGCCCTAAAAACCCTTAAACTCGAAATAATATAACCTCACAATCGTTCTTTATTGAGACACATACAATACATCGATCCCAAAACGCAAAGAAAAACTCACAACTGAAACTCTAACAGATATTAGATAGATCATGAAACTTCAAACAAATTTCAAGACAAACAATATAATTTAAAACTCTCTTTATAAATTTCGGAATTCAATAGCATTTAGAGCAAAACGAATAAATAAAAAGCGATAATTAAGAACCCCTCCCTGTTGAAGTTCACCCATATTCCCAGTGCGCTCGAAGCGTTCGCCGATATCGGAAATTCCTCGAGTTCCACGTGGAGCGAATCAACAACTGCGAGAGAATTAAAAGATCGATATCTCGAATGAGCAACGACCGCAAAATGATCATTTTCATGTAAGACCAAAGCGCAAAAGCTTATCAAATCCACGGGGAGCTCGAGAAAATGCGAAACATTAAGCGTCGTATAAGAAAGTCGTTACGCAAAATCAATATTGACTCGCTGTATTGTACTTTTTTTTTTCAGTCAAAATTTGTTATACAAATGGGTGCTGTTTTAGTTTTTAAACATTTTCTAAATAGATAGTGGATTCGTTGATTATAATTGAAGTGTGAAAATTAAATGCTGATTGAGCTGAGCTGTTCAGTGTATGAAGTTATTAACTCTATATGCATAAAATACATTTCCTAAATAACTCAAGTCAATAAATATAAAAAGTATTAAAATGCAGTTTATTTGGCTATCGAATAATAAATCATAATTTAAGAAGTCATTTTAATTAATTTCGTACTCTAATTTGAACTGACCACATACATATGTATACGACATTTGTATGTTCGAAATTTCGAATAAATGAAATAATGAATGGAATTAGAAAGAATTTTGAAAATCATTTCATCATTTTTCTCCACTTTTGTTTTATGAAATCGATCAATAAAATACTCGATTCTTTGAATGTAAAATTACAGCTAAGTTTAATCTGCGTTTTTTCAACACACGAACTTTCTCGCTGTGCTAAATATACGAGTGTTCGAACACATTGTATAGAACGACCGCAATATCGAGAACTTCAGCATTATGCCAAAACTTGAAAAATCAATAAATACGTATCAAATTCGTACAGACAATGTACACTTTAATGAATGTACACGTATACGAGTCACTGAGCGGCGTAGACATGAAAGCAAATAACGGTGAGCGGCTGAAAAATTTTATTTCAGCCTGCGAAATTAAAAACGAACGATTTTTTTTTCGTAATTTGGAAAAATCGTGCTTCCAAAATGAGATCCTAAAATATACGTAGACGTTACGGCAATTTTTTTTTATATCTCTTTTTAGACATTCGTGAGAATAAATTACGCATTATCATAGCAATTTTCTTATTTTTTCAGCGGGATGCTCGGTTAAATAATTTTCTACTTAATTATAAATACAATATTGTTTCAGGAAGTGTCTTGTATTCTCATCAGTTATCTTTATGAATAAATTAATTATTTCGAAACTTAAAGGTTATATTAACAGTACAATACTCGATCTAACTTAACTCAAAAAGTAATCCAACCTTTTAAACTATAGCCTGTCGAATATCACGAAATTAATATAATAATTTGATATAATTATTTTCATTTAATTAATTCGGAAAAGATGAGAAGACTTGATCCCCTTTTATTACCACTAACTCCCTTTTGAAAAATTACATTATAAAAATATAGTACATATAGGTATTCAATTGAGTTTACTTTGATACTATCCTTTTCGATATACAATTTTCCAAAAGGAGTTAAGTAGTATTAAAAAACAAAATGAGGGATCAAGTCTCTCATATAGGTTAAGTCCCCTAATCAACCAATTAATTGTTCGATAAACAAAAAAATAATGAAATTTAACCATGGACATTTTATTTAGGGTACGCAAGCTATATGCATAAACATAAATTCGCCACCTTGAATTGAATGATTTTTTTTAATATTTCGTTTATAAATCTAGATTAATGTTAATACTTTTATCGAAATTTCGTTTTTTTAGCAATGTAAACAAATTTTAAACGAAAGGTTCTCAAGGGATGAGTGAAAAAATTACGATTCGTCTCGATTCCGCCTCAGGCGCAAATCCGTTTATTTGCGCTCGCGTACAAAAAAGCTATAATTATCTGACGTGGGCGAGGCGTCTGATAAAATTAGAATTTCTGTAACGTTCTGCTTTGTGTTTGTTATTTTTTGCGATTTGGAAATATAAAAATTTAAATGTTATTACTCCCACTAGCGCCGATAATGAGTTCAGCGGTATCGGACTCTATGAATAAAGTCTTTCTGATGGAATTGTATTTAAATATACAATCAATTGTTTTGTAAATAAGTCTATAAATATTTTCGAAAAAAAAAGTTTATAAATTCATAATGATGATAAATTTGATTCGATGCGAAAATACGCTTTTATTAGTTCACGTTCAAATATAGACAATTGACAGGAAATGTACTAATTGCATTGACATTTTCATTATTGACATGATTAGCGTTTGATTATACGATTTTCATTGAATTTAACTTGAGATTAACTCGTTATAACTTTGCACAAAATAAAAATCTGTACGATCGCGAGATTTTCTTATCGTAAGCCAATTAGATTTATTATAAAACATTCAATTGCGTTAAACACAACACAATGAACGTTACTGACACGAAACAACACAACGTTTTCCGAGAAACCAAATAAGGAATCGCGATGAGTCGTCGAATTTTGAAAACATCAACCGCATCCTCAAGAATAAGAAGTCACGAAACTTTTCAAATTGAAACGATCAACAGTTACTTTTATAAACCCTTCTCAAATCATTGAATTCGCAAATATTTCAAAACTCAGCAATTTTCTACAATGACTAATTTTTTCACAGACTATCTCTTATTTGACTCTCAACTGAATATTTTTATATCATTTACTGAAAAAAAATTAAATGTCGATTAAATATTAATATTCAACTCTTTATCTGAAACAATGTTCGAGTGATTTCTACAAAGCGAGTGAATTAGTCACGTAAAACGCAGTGAATCACTCGTACGTCACGTATCGGAAAATTATACAAAAGATGTAGAAATATGTGCTCCCAATTCGCTCAGTCATCGTTTCGTTGTCGTACAAAGGTTTTCGATGACTTTTTGTTGGAAAATTTACAAATGTGTGTTGGGAAAGTCGTATAAAACTCACGTTGGTGTTGGAGTGTTGGTTGCGGCGTTGAGGTCTTGGACCTGTCGCTCGAACTGGCTGCATCTCAGGTCGGCATGGATCTGAAGTTTACAAGAAATAAATGTAATAAATTTGTTATGAATGTATATATTTTGATTAAATTGCAAAAATATGTGTTTGGTCACATTTTTCTATGTGAAATTTGGGTCTTGAATTCTTTTGATATTATACCCGCCTTAAGCTATATCCAGACTATGCCGGCGACTTAAACCGTCGACTTAAGCCGGCGACACAAGCCATTGGCTTCCTCCGCAGATTTTCGAAACTTTCAAATATACAGTGAATAGACCCACTTGCCAGTCAAGGATAGAGTCAACATTCGATATTTGCATAACTATTTTTCGATTTATCAAATTGTTTCGCAGATTTCATCGAACCTATTTTAATTTCAGAGACTGTCAATTGGAATTTCTCACCTTGATGTAATCTTGCAAAGCGCTGCAATTGGCATCGCGAATATTTGGGATGATTTATAAAACTGATTGTTTGGAAATCTTGTACCCCTGGTAGAATTCTTTCATGAAACTCATTTACGTTGACCTGCTCTGTGATTATCACAAAAGAAAGCATTTTTTTATTTTGAATTTTAATCGTTAAAATGAGTTTGATGAAATCAGCGACACGATTTGATAAATCGAAAAAAATATGCATTCACTGCTGGATTTACATCATCGATGTTGTTCAGGTGAATGCTATTATAGCAAGACAAACTGTGTTTGAAACCTCAGCGACGCACTGAACTTGTTTCTTTAATTATTTGAAAAAAGTACAGCAAATTTTTTTCGATTTTTAACACAAACGAATTTTCTTGAAACTAAAGAATATTTAAGAATACATAACATACATCAAGTATGAATTCATTTCGCTGAAATGATAACGCGAAAACGTGTATAAATATTTACTAAATTCGTTATAAAACAGCAAGATAATAGAGTTTATCATATAACCGAGCGAAATAAAATGCATTCAATAATACAATACTAATCGAGCATTCAACGAACCGATAACGATGATATTGCGAAACCCTCAAAATCACAATCGATCGCAAATACTTTTTCAATGATACAACTTTATTATCGATGACTATTACTAAAAAATATTTTAAAACTAGCTTCAGTAACCCGGAAATGCTCGAGAGTATTTAGAATCAAAGTTGATTGCGAACTGTTGCAGAAAAATTATATCTAATACAAAACAAATAAAATATCTATCAAACATATGAAATTATATCGCGTATGTAGACCATACATAATATATTTGCTACGACTCGACTTAAAAATTAATCAAAAATCCTGTCGATAATGAAATTATGAAAGGAATGATGCAAAAACCTTCCCAAATATATAGACAATAAACCTAAAAAGTTTCATCACGATATGAAGTGTATAGGAAACCACATAAATTAATTTTCATTCATACATAGACTTCTCATTTTTCCATTCACGAACTATCTAAAATTCGAAAGATAGAGACGAATGTTCGTAATGTCCATACGTCCGTCACTATCTGTAGAATTTTGACAGTTCGTAAACGGAGGAACGAGTATATCGAGCGTAATTACAAATGAAATCACATAACGCTTGTCTCAGAAATAAATGCATATTCAAATAAGAAAGAATGTAACGGTCCGACCAAAATAGAAACAAGCGGATGTCTATTAGAAATGCTATTCGACTCACGATCGATTTCGAAAGATTTTCTCACATTTCGATCGATCCAATCAATCCTTTATTGCGTATAATAATATAATACGATCGAAGATCAAGATTTATCACGTCCAGATCGAGATTTTCGTTCGAACGAAGGAAGCAGAAGTTGCGACTCGACGAAGACGAATCGGATTCGGATTAGCGTTTTCGTGAAATATTGAAAAAATAAATATTTGAGCGGCATTAAGAGCTTTTCTGTAGTAGCTCAGGTGCAACGAATTGCGAAATATCTCAAAGGAGACGTCTAGACGAGATTCGAAAGCTGATGCTGAAAAAATGTACGAGAGCTGAAACGTTTGACTGCGTGAATAATTCGATTGTATAAATTTAAACGGTTCACAATGTTTAAATATTATATTAAGAGATTTTCAGAAGTTCTTTCGTGAGATTGAAATGTTTTAAATAGGTAAAATATACAGACTTTAAGCGATTGTATTGCATTCAGTTGAAAATGGTATCTTCGAGTGAGAAGTGGAATATCGATTTTTCGTGAGTTAATCGTGTAGTATCCTCTAGGCGAGGTTTTATGAAATAGAAAAGAATGAATATATAATATTAATAGAGTACGTGAAATAGAGCATAATATAGTACAGATACGGATTGTAAAATTTCGTGTTGACTTAGCCTTCAGCTCACCGGTGAAAAATTTTCAATGAGAACAAAAGAACAACAAAATGAAATCATTTTTTCAATTTCATGAATATTCCGAAATTTGAAATATTTTTAAAAGTTGTTAATTAATATTAGTATTAAATTCGTTTAGATATATAATTTTCAGACTTAAACCACTGTCACAATAGAAGGCACTTATATGTACGTGTTATTTGTATAATTGGGTTTGAGTTCTGTAAAAAGAAAAATTAATGACATGTAATGAAAGATATGAATGCGTTGTTGCAAATGTGAAATCTATAATTGCATACAAGCTGTAACAATTTAACAAAAGCATTTATCGTCGAACCTTGAATAATATAAAAAGGCATAAATAAAAATTAAACCTTAAACGGAACTGACAAAAGGACAAGCATAATTAGACATGCCTAATAAAATATCATTACGCATAATTATTATACAAAGAATTCAACGAGAAACCTTATTTATGAAAATCCATTATAAAACTAAACAAGCACATAACACTGCGTAAATAAAAATAATTTCACATCGATTTTAAGCATAGTAATGATTTAATAAACGGTAATAACTCAAACCAGCCTAAATTCGAGGTTATGTAACGCAACGGTAAAACGTCCGCGCTTCGGAAGAAAATTCGAACGATTCTCATAAATGACCAAAGGGTACAAGTGACATTTTTGCAGAAATTGATACAAGAATCACATCTATGTACGCTCACATATTTGGTGACAAAAGGACATAAGCGAATTTGAATCGTGTGCTGAGACATATCATCAAATCACTCGACCTCCTCCTGATAACTTTGAGCGCGCTTTTCTCGAAATCACTTGTACCCCTTGGCGTTTTCAGTCGGCATAAATAATGGCTGGAAAGAAAAGTTCCACGAATCGAATTAAACTCGATAAACATATTAATAGTCCGTCGAATTAAAATTCTTGTGCGTTTTTGCAATTTCCGCGCCGACGATCGCGTTTATGTACCTTACGTCGAACGAACGGTATTAACGGTTAAGGTGAGTTCACGTGACAAACGAACGCACACATTCGAAAACGCATCGATACGAAACGTATGTGTTTTATTCGAGTTTTGCGAATTCGAATTGTTGCCAAGATAATGTGAAAATGTATGGAGATTGTATTTTGTGCGTTGTATGTAGCGATGTGTATTACCTTGGGTTTTTTGGATTTTTTTAATGTGATTTAAGGGGTTGTGAATTAATGATGAGTTTCGGAAGTGAATGTAAACTTTCTTGGAAAATTTACTGAAGGCTCATTAATAAATAATTATATGACTAAAAGGAGATGGATTTTCAGTAATGGTATCTATTATACATGGCTTGACTTTATAATGTAATATCAACGTAAGTGAAATCTTTTTTATAGAAATATTTAATTTTGTACGATGAGTTTTAAGGTTTTAATGGAATCAAAAGGAATACCAGATAGATGTATTTTGTGGTTTGAAAAAAATATTTAACCAAAATTGAATAAGTATAAAAATAATTTTCAAACATCAATTTAATAGTGAAAGCATAATTTCGTTGACAGACATAAAAAGTTAGTGATATTCTAACTTTGATCAACCCCTATTTCATTTAAATATAAATCCTAAGCTTATTTTAAAAGCCACATATGTAAAAACAAATAATTCTCAATTTAATTAAATTTTCAACTTACGCACTAACAGAAAAGTATCGAAAATTAATAATTCCATTCCCAATTTGATACGAATCCACTAAAATACTAACAAAATTATGACTTCACCACTGATACGATTTCGCTGTAACAAACACCCAACACCACAACCGATTTCACAAATTCCCCATACATAATTAAATAGAGATTAATCTAAATGTCAAACAACTTCACTAGCATCACATTTCAATAACACATTAAAAAATCTGTTAACAGATAATTTTCTCTCGATTCCGAACGCGCCAATAAAATCCAAACGATAGATTAACGACAAAATAATGAATCGAGATAAGTTTGGAGGCTGAAAAATCGTACAGCTATTATATCGTACATAGTACATGACGATTTACAGCTCGTTTTATCTGCGACGGCCATTTTTGCATCCAGTCGCCTGTTTGTGGACAGATAAAAGTGGAGATACATTAGTTGTTGCCGGATTTCCTGGTCGTATTGGTACCTAGGAAATATATGTGTGAACTTTGATGTTTTGATAAAGAATTTTAGGTTCAGGACCGTTATATCAACGCTATTTAACTTGGCGAATTATAATACCTTAGGTTAGGTTAGGTTAGGTTAGGATTTCCTGGTCGTATTGGTACCTAGGAAATAAATGTGTGAACTTTGATGTTTCGATAAAGAATTTTAGGTTCAGGACCGTTATATCAATGGTATTTAACATGACGAGTTGCCTTAGGTTAGGTTAGGTGAGGTTAAGATTTCCTGGACGTGTTGGTTTCTAGGAAATAAATGTGTGAATTTTGATGTTTCGATAGAAAATTTTAGGTTCAGGACCGTCATGTCAACGTTGCTTAACTTGGTGAATTATCTTAGGTTAGGATTTCCTGGACGTATTGGTACCTAGGAAATAAATGTGTGAACTTTGATGTTTTGATAAAGAATTTTAGGTTCAGGACCGTTATATCAATGGTATTAAACTTGTCGAATGCCTTAGGTTAGGTTAGTTTTTTCGGTATAATACTATAGGCACAACGATCTCGATTTGATCTTAAATGTATCCCAACTTAATTTAACTTGATTCTTTTGGTCAAGATTCAGATTAGTTTGAATTAGATTGAGTGTCATGCCATTGATATGACCGTTCATTACCAGAATTTAAGTGAAAAAGTTAAAGATTTTTCTAAAAATTTAAAAATATATAGTTTGAAAGTGTTGTGATTGGTTAGATGTGATTTTTATATGAGTAGATTAAATGCGATAATGATGACTCAATTGAGCATTGTTGAATTTATCGAATTGAATTTAGAATTGAAATTCGGTACTTTCCCGTTTGACGTGAGCCATTGTACAATCTAGGCTTAACCATCGTTCTTACTCATATTAACAACAAGTCCTGATAATCTAACCTATCCTAATTAAAAAATGAAAAGTTTTAATTGAAGAATCTCATAAAATTCTGAATTCGAACGATCAAAATTTTCTATCTTTACAAATCTGTATACGTGACTGACATTGACTCGTACATTTGAATTATATTTGAACATTCCTTATTCAACCTGTTAAATTCTATACAAATTAATAAAGCACGCCAAGTACAGATATCGCTTTTCAACAATATGATTTACGATACGAAATTTTTCAACGTATGATTCACAAAGATGCGATAAATCAACTATATATTTGGACAAACACATTAGCCACTTTACGCGTCAAACATTCTAATCACAAGCGATGTTTAATTTGATTTTCGACTTTACATATGACGACTAAAAAGGCCAAAGGGTACAAGTGACATCGCGGTGATTTCGAGAAAAACGCACTGGAGGTTGACTGTTTATATCCTTTTGCCACCAAATAAATGAGTGTACATAGAATTGATTCCTGTACATAACTCAATTTCAGCAAAAATGTCACTTGTACCCCTCGGCCTTTTCAGTCGTCATATATGTTGACGAACCGTTTAATTTGAATTAATTACCTTAATGAACACATCGAATCGAATGACACTAGTGTGAAACGATCACAATTTCCATTTCCATACGAAAGAATGCAAGGTTTATAGTAATATCATTACGCATAATGCACTCACAGCAATGATGCATTTTGTGCTTAAAGTATGAATAACTGAAGCATAAGGTCAGTACTACACAATGTCGCCTTGAAGTCGCAGTCGAATCGTATGATATCACCAATCAGTGCCCATCAAGTCTTTTTCGCAATAAGATTCAATTAGGCTTGTAGAGCCAGTGTCAATTTTTAGAATTCGAATGAATAAATATTCAATATAATCGATGTTTCATTCGAAAGTGCAATTAAATTTCGAAGAAGTTATTAATTACTTCGATCAATTCTGATGGTGAATTGAATATTCAATATTATATCTATAGATAGAATCATTATCGAAATAGATACGTAACTAAATAAAGTAATAAATACCTTTCAATTTACTAATCGATCACTTAACAAAATTACGATATGTAGTGGAATTTTCGCCATAGGTACAGATAAAGAGTGCAATGTTCTAATATACGAGTGATAAAAGTGTTCATGTTCAATGACTTCGTGCACTGATTAGAAATATTTTATCGATAAGCAATTAAGATCGATCACTAATATCTGAAATAGTTTTCGAATGTCTGACATTTCTGAAATAGCGAATCTTTTAGATATATCTAATGGAACTGAACAACAATTGATGAGTATTAGAATGTAATTGTTTTACGATTTAAATCGAAAAACTATGTTTGAAATTTCATTACGTAAAGAAATTCGAAATATGTATACGAGGAAATACCTGATAAAATTTTACAACTCGAAACATAAGCCCTTTTTTCAAGAATTATATTCTATTCTATAATCTATATTAAAAATGAGTGCAATTTAATTAATTTCGCTGAAATAATTTATTTGAAAGCTTCAACGAAAAACGCTTTGAGAAGAAACTACTATGTATTATGGAAAATATTTGAGATTTAAGTGCATTGAAACATGTATGCAGTCAATCCATTAAATCTTCTACAAACTGAAAAATGATAAAAAATGTCAAGAGGGATATGCAAAAATGCTTTTAAAAACTACGATATGAAAAATTCATGCATTTTTTCAAAATCTTTCGTAAGTCAGAGTTGACACATCATAAAAAAATTATTGATCTAAAAGTCACATGACTTTATCTTGTCTTTAGAATGTTAAGTTTTATCAATTTGATCATTCCACACAGGAGTCGACATTCAATGACCTTTTTTCCATCAAAATACTTCGTACGATAACTTTCAATTATAACAATTATAAAATAATCAATAATATGTGAGACTAATCATATGCAACATTAAATATTTATTATTGACATATTTATATTGATTACAAAATGTCAAATACTCTCAGAAACGAAAATCTTGAATGAATAATCGGGACAAAGATCATAGAATAGGCTTAGAGCTGAGATAATTTGTTGAAATGTGCTCTAATAATATTGTAATTTATTTTATTCTCAAACACACATTTCCGATTACCAATAGATAAAAGATAAGCATAATCATCGCACTGATAAAAGTCAAATTTACGAACTAATCAAATGCTCTATATATTTCTGTGATCAGCAGGATGGTAATATTATCGAAATATTAATCGTACATACATAATATTATATTGATTTCATCGAAACGAAGGAGATATCTGATTATTTTCAGAACGATCCAAATTTTGCAAGAACGTATTAAAAGATATAAATTGCACACAAAATTGATTCATCGATCTATTGTCATCCATTTGCGGCTTTGATCTATTTTAGACACACTGACAATAAAACCCGATCTTTCAATTGTATGTTATTATAGATATGTATGAGTGATGACAATTGTTAAATTCTATAAGCAAAAAAAAGTTAACGTGTTGCTAAGCTTAACAAATGATTAAAAGATCAGGTTTGAAAAGAATAAAACACAAATAAATAAAAGAAAACAAATCGAAGCAATATTTAATGCTTTAAAAATCAGATATATTTTTAAAATCATACAAAATTCAGGTTATCTAATTATCTATAACTCATTTTATAAAACCAAAAATTCCAATATTCGATCTGAAAATGCATTTAATTCACAAATCGATTAAAAATTTAAGCAACCGCTAAATCCTAATCTTTTGATTGAATATTGAACTACTTAGAACTCAGAAAGCTTGCAAAGTTATAGTTAAGTTAAGATCAGTAAAAAAGTCGGTCTTTAGTGACGTGCTAACTTTTATTTTCTATAGAACTCATTTATCGACAACTCATCACTTATTAATTACAGGCAGTCCTCCGACTACGAACTGTCAAAAATCCACATGAGTGACGAAAGACAGATGGAAGTATGACGAATGTACGATCTAAAGATTCAAGCACGATCGTTTATAAATAGCGCCACGAGTGCATAACAACAGTCAATATCTAATCGCAATCGTCAGCTAACAATGATTCACTGACTGAACAGATCTAAATGTTACCTTGCTTGGACGACTTTTTAGATGACTTCATCGTGAGATCCACCTTCTTTTACGATTTCGAAACGACTATGACATGACTACTGTCACCGACAACCGAACGACAAACAGTGACGATTATCTCCAACTTAGACTTGGCCTATTGTCTTTTTTTCAGACTGATAGGTCTCATATCTCGTCTTATCGCATTTCTTACATTTTCCGATTGGAAAAAAATCGAATTGAACACCCCTGATACGACAAAGGGATTGCATTTGCGGATAACGTATTTTAATGTGTTGTAAAGGTGGGTTTATATGATGTTGTTTGTGTTTCAGGGTTGTTCTGTTTTCAGGTTGTCATAAAAAACTTAGAATCCAACTTTGATTTTTGTTTATGAAATGAGTTCGATTTTGAATTCAATTTGATTCCAAATTGATAATCGATAATAAAATAGACCTAATATAAATTTCTTTTGTTTCTAACTTGAATAAAATATGTGACTCTCTATTAAAATAGTCTACTAATATTCAAGATTATTTATCGAAAATAGTTTCTTGAAAAGAGAAGAAGAAAACAGATTTTCGTATATCAAATGTGACATTTTATTGATAAGGTTTCATAAAAAAAAATAAGATAGATAAATAGACCATAAGAGACAGAGCACGATGGAGTGCGAATACAGATCGTACAGTCCTTACGATCTTAACGTACACATATCAATTCTGAAATTGTCTTAAATTTCTCGAAAATTATCATGAAATTGTAAATAATTTCTCTAGAATTCTCTAGAAAGAAAAAAATTGCTTAGTCCCATGTGAATGTGGCTTTAAAATGGTCGAATGGCATTGAGACCATTATTACAGTGTGATGACTATGATTCGACACAAAGCGTCGACTTTAGATACGATTTTCCACCGTTTCCGATGCGAATAAATATTAATAATGTTCTAGAAGTTTGTCGGGAATGTATTCAGCTTTAGAACGAGATACGAAAAAAATCAGCAACACGAATTTGCTGAAGCAATGTAATCAATGTTTTCCCGCAATGCGTCAACTAATGATATTCGAACGTACGTACGTATTGTATATCGTACAGCGCCTGTGTATAAGTTATCTCGGAATTATTTATTTTCGAAAAGTAAATCAATTCTGAATGTTTTGAAGAGAAACGCCATATTATTCGTGACCTTTGAACGATTCGGTACAAATAAATACTTTGTTCTGACGAGACATGGTCAGCGACCTATGTGTGTTCATGATTCATTCGGCTCGCTATAAATGTGTATCTTATTAAATGCACCTTTGTCTTCAGGTACAAACTGATTCTGATTCAAACGCGGATATATATTTTTTTAATTATGTATCTATGTGTATTTTGCGTTTTTTGGATGAGAATTAGTGCAGATTCATGATGCATCTTGGAGCGAGCGATTTTAATTAGACCAACGTGACGTTTGCGAAAATTAAACGATTTATTTAACGTGCAACAAAAATGATATAATTAAACAAAAATATATATGAACTCATCTAAACATTCAATCGACGATTAATAAATCTATGATAATGAGCGACAGAATCGATACGTGATAAAAATTACTAATCGTACGCAACACTATTGAACATTCGAAAAATTTTCAATGAAACATGATTTATGGTCGTAATAATGGAAATTTTCTTAAAAATAAGTGCGCAAATTATGATTATGTTCTATAAAATATATTGTTTATGTGAAATAATGAGTTACATGGACGATGGAATCTTTTCTATGGGTATGTAACGTGTCATTGTAACGTTTCGTACACACAATATATCGATAGCATGATATTAAATTTTGTAATATTGTTTCGAATTAATACATATTACACAAGCCAAAATTAAATGAGATAAAAAATGTACATATGGGGGAACAAAGGATTCTAATATCGTATTGTTTATAATACAATAAAGTGATTGTTATTAGAGCTGATATGTTTTTCGTCTTATATTTACAAAAAAAAAAGCATTTTTCGCAATATTAAATTGAATTGTCTTGTGCGTCTTTGAAAGAAAAAAAATATCAATTGTTATAACTCTTGTATATGATTGAAATTCAGAATATGAATAAACAAACGATAATTCAATAAGAATTGTCTATAATTATTGTCTAAAGATGTAATAAATAGTGCATTAAGTTCAAATTTTATCCTTATGTATTCCACGAATATATTATTGCATATTCGACGAAAGGCATCAGATATGACCTCTAGAATCTAAAAAATACATTTTATGTATTTTGAACAATATTCATACATATCAAGAAGTAAATATTACATCGATTCAAATAAATTACTATATATAATAATATTATACTCCAGTCAGACGCACTTTAAAAACTTCCACCATCGATAAATCGAAATAATTAGTTACTTTAGATCGACAAATTTTATATTTTAAGAAAAACTGATACAAATATTATGCCTATACAATACATATACGACTGGAACATCTAAAAATGTACCCAGAACAATTGTATCCGAGCAATAAACCAATTTCCGATAAATACTTCACACCTCCCCAAATCAACCCCCATGGGGATTAACATCCCTCTATCCCCTCGATTTACGACAAGACCGATAATTGATAAATGATATAGGAAATAAATAATTTCATATCGAGAAATTCGCGAGTAACGATTCTCGATTCTCGAGAATTCGCTGTGAATCATTAACTGTGTGAAATAAATTAAACGTGTATATTAGTATAAAGGGGCATTCGTATGTATCGTAATATTCTGTTTTAATATTCAATGGAGCTTTGTCTATTTTCCGTCTGACTCTTATAGAAAATCTCGTCACGTTTTACTTAATTTTAAATGCGTAATTAGTGAGTTGTCCTGAAAAGATCTAACGAATGCCTTAACGCTCGATTGTCGCATATTTGTGATTGAATAAATAAGTTTTTCAATAGAATATTTTATACATGAAATTAAACAATATAAATCTAATTAGATATTCTCTGCTTAAAAGCTTTTATAACTTGTATATGTACAATATTCTATCTTTAAAGGAAAACTGTGTTAATTAAAAAAGCATCCCATAAAATCATGATTGGATTTTTTTACTATATGTATATGAAGATTTATTGGTTTGTATTTGATACTGTTTATTTATCAATGTGTAATTAATCAAAATTCGTTAAATCTATCGATCGAGTCTCGTTTCCAGATGTTGTAATCAACATTTATGTATAATATAAAGATATAAAGGAGCATAAATGCATGCTTATTAGCATTCCTGGAATAAGCAAAATCTTCATCTATAATGTGGTGTTTACATATTGCCATTCATGTTTCCGTTTTGTTCTTGCTTTGATGCACATAAATACAATAAAAAAATTTTATCCTAGATGCAAACGTAAAGGTAATAAACTCCACAACAACAAGAATGACAACAGCTACATGTAAACGCCTCATAAAAAACAACAATTTCAAGCAAATGAAAGAGCAATAACTCAATAGCAACACGAATATCAACAGCTACGTGTAAATCCCACATAAAAAAAAACAACAATTTCAAGCTAACTCAATCTAGAAATACTAGCAGTAGGCGCATGTGTATCAAAATTGTTCGGAATCAATCAAATTCGTATTGCCACGAATGTGTTTATTGCCATCTATGTGTGAAATAAAAAAGATATTCCACATTTGGATTTTACGCCTTATATGTACGTTAAGCGGTGCAGTTTCGTAATTACGATGATAGCTCGGAGGTAAGGCGGCGGGCTAATAAACTGCACGCGCGGGTTCGAGGCGCGGCTGTGGCTGAAAATTTCGAGCATCGTTAGCGTATTTATAATATAGATTATAATATAGATTCTACACAAACATCCCATTAGATGTGAATTCCCAACTAGTGGCACACTTTCATGCTATTTATCAGCATGCGAGTTTAAGCCCCAACATAAACTACAATCGCTCAAATTATTCATCAATCGAAACCGGATAAAGCATTATCATATTTGCGATATGACGTTAGCACACACCCCATAACCCTATGACAACCTTAAACCACACTTGGACGATTGCGTCAACCGTCGAAAATTGATGGGACACTTTTGCGTCACGTGGGACACGTGGGTGCCCGATCGATAGCCAACGAGAGCTATATTATGGGCCTCGTTTCGAAGACGCACGTTCAGCATCCGCCCACCAGGGGCGAATCCAGGATATGGGGCGATAGGGGGGCCATTTCGTATCGACGCATATTCATTTTTATTCCAAAGTGCATATGACGACTGAAAAGGCCAAGGGTACAAGTGACTTCGGGGTGATTTTGAAAAAAGTGGGCTCAAAGTTGACCATGTATTAGGAGGAGATCGAGTGATTTGATGATATATCTAGGTGCGCGTTTCAAGCTCGTTTATATCCTTTTGCCACTAAATATATGAACGAACGTAGAATCGATTCCTGTATTTAACTTAATTGGGGCAAAAATGTCTCTTGCACCCTTTGGCGTTTTCAGTCGTCATATAGCATTTGAAACAGTGGTGCATATTTTCTTGATGTATTCATTTATTGATACAGTAGGTTGCCTTACGTTCCGGACATGTCCCAGTTTTGAGCTCTGTGTCCCGGTCTAATTAAATGATGCTTTAAAAAAAGGATTTCGTCATTAAAATTGATTCATTTTTTCAATTTTTTTATATAAATCTTAATTTTAATTCAAAAACTCGATATTTTTTTTAAGCCTGAAAATTATGTTTACCCTATGATACATGCATGGCTTGTTTGCTACCTAATACCTTTTTTTTAATTTCTCAATTAATCATTCATTTTTAAAGTGAAAAAGCAAAGCTGCTAGTCTAAAAATTCTGAAGAATAATATCAAAGCATAAAAGGATAAAATAAATCAAATTAAATCAATACAGACAAGACAAGTTCCCCATTTTTGAGGTGTAATATTGCTACTTTTTCCAATCAAATGGATTAAATATTAGAAAGAAAAAATAAGCTGATGAGTTGAGTTTTGAATGGGGTGATTTTTGATTATGGGTGCCATAGCATCCCCATCGGATACACCCCTGTTGCCTACCGCGTGAACGGAAATTCAAATGCGGCGTTTTGGCGGGATTCCGTTTGTCACGTGAGTGTGCGAAGGAAAACCGGAAAAGCGGTTGAGGTTCTCTGAAAATGGTCGTTGAAATTGTATGTAATACATAAATGATTTGTGTGAGAACGTTCTATTGAAACTTGCGCAAATATTAAATTTATGTGAAATTTCCTCTATGTGTTTATATCGAAGTTATCTAACCTTTTGTGCACCTTTCTACTAAAAATAGTGCAAATTCGTTATAATTTTAAGACGTTATTTTCTTCAAATCGAGCATGAATGAAAATTGGGAATTTATATAAACTAGTAGTGCCACAGTTCGGAATTAATCAAATGTGTAAATAATATTATTCAGAATTTTATAAAACTTCGTATTGCCATCTATGTGTGAAATGAAAAAATAACGAATAAAATATCCCATATATACGTTAAAAGTTGCAGTTTCGTAATTACGATGCGTAGCTCGGAGCGTAAGGCGGTGGGCCAATAATCTTGAACGCGCGGGTTCGAGGCACGACTATGGCTGAAAATTTCGAGCATCGTTAGCGTATTTATAATATAGACTAGCAGTAGGCGCATGTGTATCAAAATTGTTCGGAATTAATCAAATTTCGTATTGCCACGGATGTGTTTATTGCCATCTATGTGCGAAATAAATAAATAACGAAAAAAATATTCCATATATGTATACGTTAAAAGCTGCAGTTTCGTAATTACGACGCGTAGCTCGGAGCTAAGGTGACGGGCTAATAAGCTGAACGCCCGGTTGTGGCTGAAAATTTTCAAGTATCGTTAGCGTATTTATAATATAGATATACAAACATTTAAGGGCACTTTATATGCTTATCCTATCACGAATAAACTTTCTAAACTAATCGTTAAACAGATTTCGTATTTATCAGATATCTCATGTCACAATAAATGGCCACGTGCGATTCGAAACAAGATGGCCGCGTTCACCTCGCAACGATACAACACAGCAACAATGTTTTAAAAGGTGATTGAACGAAGCGGCGTCGGCCATTTTGGCGTCGGCCATTTTGACGGCGGCCATATGCATTTTATTCGGCGCGTTTGAATTTCGCGTCACGCGGCCACAAGCGAACGTCTCTCGGCCAGATCTCCTAAACGGGACGAGCATATGGCGCGAACATATTGGACTTTTGGATTTCGATTAAATTCCACTTTGACTTGTCGAATTTCGATTTTAATCTTGCGCTCTGTCTAGATTGTGGATGTTCAATAAGCGAGGCAGTTTCGTAATATGTGTTGCTGTGAAAATAAGGACTGTTTTACTGTAAAATATTGAGTTAAATCGAGCCATTGATTGGGTCGAAATTTAGCTCGTTAAGCAAGTTTGTTTTGAATGTTTGCATTGCGATTTTGTGAGTGAACTCATTCTGCAGAAGTGCGGTTATAAATATTTGGAAAATGTACTTTAAAGATAAATTATTTTGAATAAATGAACAAAATGAAATTTTCAGATTGAATACATCTGTAATTTGATTAAATTTTATTTCATATGAAAATTTTTACAAATAGAATTATGATTGGCATCACGGTCGATTTTTTCAAGTAACGATTGAAATCTAAAAATATAGATTCAATATCAAAATATAATATACACATGTACCCATATTTATGACAATGGCGTAAGTTATATTTTTGATCCAAAATCATCTCTCAATGCACTCGTGAAAAACTAAATTAATTATTACGTTCAAAGCAATATTATTTCCCTAGAACCGTTTTTCTGAAAAAAGTCTCTTTCTATCAGATATCACGTTGAAATCGCTGTAGGTTTTATTTTCATTGAAACATTTCTAAATACCATAAAATTCAACACAATTTCCATTTCAAAAACAATTCCGATATGTTCAGAAATGCAAATGGGATACGCCCACTGAAACTAGTTTTCAGCGCGTGAAAAAAACGCCTCATTGATTTGACGCAGAATCTAGATATAGTCAAATAATAATAAAAATACAATACACACAATAATCGTCGATAAAACGTATTCTATACAGATTGAATAATGTATCGAAATAACACAAACGCACATAGATTGTTATTAAATTCACGCAATTTCGACAATTAATCGCCTGAAAATAGTTCACTTTTTATTTTCAGAACGCACTCAATTAAAAAATGACTTTCTAACACTAATCGGCGAAATTTCAGTACCAGGTGTCGTCGCATATGTTAGCACGAAAATCAAACTTCAATATTGTAAAAAAAACTTTATATTTATAGAGGATTTTCATATTATTTAGAGCTGATTTGTGTGTTTGTGATCGATGATGCTAAATACTTCATTGACACAATTGCATTCGAAATATTGAGTGCACTCTATACAAATAATATTCAATAATGGATTTTTATTTGTCAATACTCAACGTGCTATAACAATAAAATTAATCTTAATTGTATAAAGATACAAAAAACATTTCATAACATATGCCAGAAAAATTGTATGGCAGAACAATATCAAACTGAAATTTCTTACATAAAATAAGATTGATCTGATTGTGGGCGTGTTCTGTGACTGATGATGCTGAATTGGATCCACTTGCTATTAACACAATTGCATTCAAAATTAATTAATTGCACATAATAATCGAATTTATTTTCATAAAATAAAATCCATTGATACTCAACGCGCTTGTAAATTTGCGATATAATTAAATTATCTAAATGTGTGTATGACCGATGAACCAGAATAAACTTTATTGGTATATTTATTATATAAAAATAATGTTAAATATGAAATTTACATTTATGATGAAAATATGTTCACGTTGATACTCAATGGGCTACGTATTAACGGTACAACGAATTCAATCACTGTAGCAAATTCGCTAAAAACGCACGAGCCATTTCGTAACATATGCCCGGATAACGACCGCTCGGAACACTATCGAAACAAAATTATAAATAGAAATCGACCGAACGTACTGAAGATTGAATTACAATTCGCGTGGAAAAAAAAAGTACTAATTGAGTTGAATTGAATTGAGTTGGATGTGGATTGCGTTAAATACGTACGCAGCGATAGTGCGACCGGCTTACGACTGCTCTGGCTCAGCTGAGCGGCGTCCAAAAATAACGAGAGTCCGGGCCGCGCATAGAGGGGCTTACCCCCCGGCGAAACCTCGCAGTCGCCCCCGGGGGCTGCGGACGGGGGCCCGGAGCGTGCGCCCCCGACCGTGGCCCGCAAAACTGTGAACGCCACGCCCCGACACCTGTCGTCGCTGATGACGACACGTGCCCATATTATTTTTCATGAATTAGGGGGCCCCCGAGGGGGGCGGAGCCCTAAATGCATCTAAACGCTCCACGGTCATGGCCGTTCGTCGCCGCCTCTCGGGACGCAGGGGCGCGACATGCGAGTTTGACAGCTGTCAAAATCACATATGGGAATCATCTGTGCCGGTTGAATGTATCGAAATTCAAGATGTATGATTATAGACTTGTATTTTTTGGATCTGTTTCGTGAAATTGATCCATGATTCATGTATAGATGCATAAAATATCTGTCTCTATGCAATAAATTCGAATTGATTATGCTTAATCTCTTAAATAGGCATGGTTAGAAAATTTGAAATCTCGGAACTTTTGTATCTCTTACGGTTTTATTCACAACTGGGATAGAAAATTGATTGAATCTCAATTAATCGGGATTAATTGATTAATAAAAAATGTCGATAAAATATTTTACCTGTAAAATATAAATAAAATTTTACAAAACACTATAAAATACATTATTTAATTTTTTTTGTAAATAAATGTGCAAATATTTGCACAAAAATTTGTTAATATTTTGCACAATAATATGGTCGTATTTTTGTACGTTATTTTCTTTGTTTACAATTTTGACAGTTGAAATGTCAGTTGTTAACTCAATGTGAGTGAGATGTCGCACGTGGTTGATAATGGTGATGAAAAAGTAATAAATTCCGAAGAAAGCGATGTTTCAGTAGCTAGACCTCAATTCGGAGGTCGTTTGTTGCCTTCTGGATCGTCTGACGGAACTGTGTTTCAGCATAATGCATGGTGCGCAGTCGTGGTTAGGTTAGTTTCGATTGATTTACTGTCGTTTATATTCGTATTTTTCTCCAGGGACAATGTTGAGTGGGATTCTGTTCAAGAAGAGCAAGCTCGCTTGAAGGTTTCCTCAAATTCGTGTGTTTTGCTTGACGATGACAAAATTGTTGATTATGAAGATAATGCCAACAAATTTTGGGATGATTTTTACAATATTCATACTAATAGGTAACTTTTTTTCAAAGTTTTAGCAGTACTTTATATGTATACTTCATTTTTGATTCTTTTTCGTAGATTTTTCAAAGATAGACATTGGTTATTCACTGAATTTCCAGAACTTGCACCTGACTATAAAGACGCTCCTAAAAGAATATATCCTGAAAATTCCAATAGTACCCTTATTCAAGAATGTGATTCTAAAATAAAGTCTTTAGAACTTGCAAATAAAACTGAACAAAATCAAATTTCTTCCGAAATAACAGAAAACTTTTTAGCTGAAAAACGTACTATTTTCGAAATTGGTTGTGGTGTAGGAAATACCATTTTCCCTATATTAGAATATAGCAAAGATCCTAATTTATTTGCATACGGCTGTGATTTTTCATCCACTGCTGTTACAATAATGAAAGAAAATAAAGCATACGATGAAAAGCGTTGTCATGCTTTTGTATTAGATGCGACAACAGAAAATTGGGATTTACCTTTCGAAGAAAACTCTGTAGATATTGTCATTCTTATTTTCGTACTTTCTTCAATCAACCCTGCTAAAATGTCTAATGTAGTGAAAAATGCATTCAAAGTGTTGAAAAATGGTGGTCTGATGCTTTTCAGAGATTATGGAAGGTATGACCTTGCACAGTTGCGCATCAAAAAGGGACATTGTTTGGGAGAAAATTTTTATGTGCGAGGAGATGGAACTAGAGTCTATTTTTTCACACAAGAAGAAATAACTGAACTGTTTACATCGAACGGATTTGTGGAAGAACAAAATTTGATCGATAGACGTCTTCAAGTCAATAGAGGCAAAAAATTGACAATGTATAGAGTTTGGATTCAAGCTAAATATAGGAAAAAGGTGTAATTTAATATTAATTATGACAAATGGAATAAAAGTTTTTTACTTCAAGCTGAATATTTCAATAATCGAATAAAATATTTTTAAAATTTGATTGATAGCATAGTAAAATGATTATGAAATGTTTACCTTGATATATAAAATACTTACCATGAAATGGAAAACCTTATTTTTAAGAATCCTTTTTTAACAATCAACAAACTTTACGTGTGAAAAAATCTAATTTAATAGAAGGAACCAATGTAAGTCAGGATTTTTTTTTCAATAAACTAATCAAACATATTTAATGGATTTATTTAAATAAATAGAAACTTCAATATCACACAGAAACAATTCACAATTGTTGTATACAAATATGTGTTACAATACAGATTATATAATTAGAGCAAAAAAATTGAATATCAGATTTGAGCGCAAAAAATAATAGATTTAAGCTAACAATAAGACTTCTACATCTATGTGAGATGTATTGAGTGCTACTCTAATGAAACTCTACAACTTACTTTACTTCGTGCAAGTTAAGCGATTGTTATAAATACACAATCCGATTGAATAAAAATAACTCGTATCTGCAACATATACATATAAGAGTGCAAAAACATACATAATAAAGGAATATATTTAAATTGTGCATTCCGAAATAAATGACTTAGATCAAAAATGACTATTTGAGTCCAATTTAATAAATGTTTTATATATTATTTCTATATAAAATTTTGAAAATTTCGATTTTGTATCACAGAATGAGCATGTTCAATACAGACAGATGTCTAATGGACGTAACTATAATACTCATTATCAAATCATTTTCAAAAATAAAAGTATGGTCATGTATACACGCATAGGTAAATGTCTTTTTCATTTTTGTCTTAATTCCAATAAAACTTCTACAAATTGTTCATATCGAAGAAACTAATAACTAATATATATTTTTTTTATAATACTTATGTATTTTTAAAATTGTCAGACTAGAAAAACACGATACTTAAAACTAAACTACAATGGCTCGACTACTATGACACGCAGTCTTCACGAGAATTAACGCACACAAAACTACTACTGAAATATATATATAATAATACATTCACATTCGCAAATTCATTAAATATCGCATTGTACTCGCAAAGGCAATTTCAGTCGTGTTAATATAATGCCTTAAATTCAATAGGGAATGAAATATCGATAAGTTATACAAATATCGATGAGAGGACTAGAACGTTCATCTAATATTAAGGCTCGGATGGATCACAAGTGACGGATTTATGTCCATTCAAATTATGTGTAAATAAAAATTTAAAATCGAAAGGCTCGAATTCAACCAACAAAAAGTTGTTCCTTATTCGTGCAGGTAATCATTTTATGGCACAAATATTGCTTATTCATATCAAAATATAATATAACTTAAAATGTAAAATAAATACACACAAAATATTTAAAAAATCATCTAACTAAACTTAAACTGTTTCAAAATATGAAATAAAACTATTCAATGTGTTGTATTTTGAGTTTAAATATTTGTGTAATCATCGTAACATCCCAGGTAAAATTTTCGACCAAAATTCTGTGTAATCAATTGATATGTAACGATTTTTCTATAGTTTTATCTCGTTATGTTGTGAATTCATTAATCTGTGTATAAAATCATTAAGTAAAATAGTACCTAAACACAATTGTCAATAAAATAAAATTTTATCCTAAATAGTCCAAATCATCACAATATTTTTTATACATTTATAAAATCAGGTCCCTGAGACGATGTTTGAATATGTTCAACTGAAATATTACATAGAATCGTGTAATTAATGTTTGTTACATACTAGGTAACATAATATCATGATTGATACAAAATTAAGTTTTTTTTTTCAATGCATACTAATAAAATTAATACATCTAAATAAATAAAGGGAGGAAGGTTAATTTTCAGGAGGAGAAGACGATGGAGGTTCCGGAGGTAACAATCCCATGGCTTGAGCTGCACATCCAATACATTCACAAACAAATTTGTATTGATTCTGTAAATAAAGATAATTTTAATTAACAAAACGTTTTCACAACGAACAAAATATATATCTCTAATGATATTATATATACAAATGATACTTACAGAATTTTGAACACACAGCGGACGTTGTTCTCGTAAACATCGTACAATATCGAGTGGATATACAGGCTGAGCGTGTCGCAAAAGTGCTAAAGCGTGATCCATGAGAATGAGAGCACCAGTCCGACCAACTCCAGCTGAGCAATGAACAATCGCTGGAGCAGCAACGGGCCTCAAAGATCCGACGCGCCCAACAAGAGCCAAAAATGTATCAGGAGCCGTTGGAACTCCATGATCGGGCCATGCTAGATATTGCAAATGGTGAACGGCTCTAGATCTTCCTGTTGGATCCTACAATTCAAAATCATTAATTAAATAGGTATATAAATTTAGATAATGATCAAAAAAATGTACTCACTGTTAATAAAAGATGTCTGTGAACGCATGCAGCTGAAGGATCAGGCAATTCTGCAAGAGTTTGAATCCGAGGACCTGAAGATCCTCCGGGCTTTAAGGCACGTCCCATCCCAGCCCAGTATTGGTGGCATTTAGGTCTACCACGTTCAGCTAATGCTCCAAGCATAACTATTAAAGTACTGCCACTTTCCATGACCATTTGCCAAAAATCATTGACCGTGTTTGGAAGTGGACCTTGCGTGGCTATATAAGAGTATGTGATCGAAGTGTTGGGTATCTCTAAATTGATGTAGGATGCATTAATGTAATCTCCAGAGCCACCATTTCCAAGAACAACTCTATTGCAGTCATCTGAATATAAAATATTGAAAATTAGAATAAAATTATTAAAAAACTTAATGAAAAAAATATATATAGGTACTAACATGGCGCGATATCTCTGTATCTGTTTTTGGATTGATTGTGTTGTAAACGAGCTACAGATGCAGGATTATCTACTCTTCGTGGTAATCTTTCGAATTGTTGCAAAGCAGCACCACCTAAACCATCGGCTAAAAGTAAAAGTGCTTGTCTCCATCCAGCATCACCACCTTCTCCAACACCACTTTCTGCAACATACTGAACAGCAGGCTCTTCTTCCTCGCAGCAAAGATATTCCGCTAAAAATACAATCAAATATAAAAAATACTCGACCATGAAATATTAATCACAAGGAAAAATGAAAATACCATTTGGTCGAAGAGTTAAAGTGAGAGAACCACGTGATGACCTTATAAGTTGAACGACCTGCTCGTGCCTCAAACGATCCACAGCCACATCATTTATAGCTACAACCTTGAATTGAAATCATAACTGTCACATCACCTTCACATTAATAATAATATAAATATAAATGGATAAATATAAACCTGATCTCCTTCCTGAAGATGCGGTGTTTGATGTGCAGAAGGAGAAGATGATGGCGCTACCCTGGACACAACTACTGGAGCATCTAAATCAGCTCCACCTCTAACATTGAATCCATATCTTCCAGCAGCATCAGCAGTCAATCTGACTACCACTAAACCAGTATCAGTCTCTTGATCATCACAATTATTCGATGCTTCTATTACTTCAGGCAAGGGAGAAGCTCCATCCATATCAATCGGAGCTTCTTCAACACCTAAATCATCTTCTTCATCATCATCTTCATCTGCATAGCCTAAAGGTACACGAAGAGCTCGTTCTAGAAATCCTCCTTCACTGTGAAATCAAAATCAAATTACCAATATGAAGTAAAAACATAAGAAATTTAAATATATATGTCTTACTCGTCACTATTACGATGATCTGGAGCTAAATGTGCTGTCCAAGCAGCTCTTGGTAAAGGTGCAACTTGACCTTCTTGAACACGAGCGAGTCCTCCACGAGTGAAAGTGCTACCACCATTTTTGCCTTCTTCAGTATCACGTCTTCTAGGAGATCTAATTTTTTTTTTAATATTTTCAGAAATTGTTTAAATTTTTCTAAAAAAAAAACAAAAATTTTATATACCTAATGAAGAAACGATGCAACGAACTTGAATATTTAGGAACCGAAGGGGCTCTTTGCAATCTATGAAACCCATGCTGCTCAACACAATTTCGCCACAAGACTTTTGCAGCTTGAGAACCAGTTGTGTTAAAACCAACAACCGTGTCATAACTCTCAGACTGAAAACACGATCACAACTTATTGTTAGTGATTTATGAAATGATCCATAGATATTTGATACTGAACGGCCTTAATGCTCATAACAACTCAAGTGAAAAAGTATCGAATGACACGATAAACTTACCGCTTCCCTTTTCAGCTGAATGAAAAACTGTTTTTTCTTGAAAGAGATTTTCACTATTTTGGCCCATGAAAACATATTAACACGGATTGTATTCTGAAAAACTGAGAGCCCCTGAGATGTTACTCCGATTGAAATATCTTTTCCATTAGAATCCTTTTAATTAAAAAGAAAAATTAATGAAAAAAAGCTGCATTGATTTGAAATCCAAAATACCTATATTTATAATTACCTTAACAGGATGAATATCAACACCGTATCTATCGAGACGACGAGCGTGTTCTAAATAATGTAAGTCTGCTGTAGCTTTATTTTGACCTCGATGTAATCTATGCAATTCTCGAACTCTTCTTATATCTTCTGGCCCTTCTATTCCACAATCAATTCCTATTTCACCATTAGTACTAGTAGTCCAGTCACCAAATTCAGCTGAAATATACACTAAATTGTTATATATTCAATGACATTTAAAATTATCAAAAATGTTTTAAAACCTTGTGCTTGATATGAAGCAAGAAGTAAACGAGCTGGTCGAGGAGCTTGCAGACGACCATCTTGTAGCATATGCCGCAATTGCAAACACATTAATCTTCTGGTCGAAGCTTCTAATTTAGCAGGTTCTTCAATCCAAAAGCGTACGCCTAACCAGAGAGCTGGAGTAAAACCGATTTGTCGCCTAACCCGCTTATTTCCATCTAGCCATCTCTACAAAATAATGATGATGAAAAATTGAACACAGATTTTCACACAATGTGGAAAATTTATACATTTGAAAACCAATATTGATTGTTACAAACCGTCATTGAAGTATTATTAGGTCCTGGTGGAGATCCGTTTTCAGTGTACTGCAAACCAAAATATTCTTTTTCAACCAATTCGAGATACTGAGCGACCATATCGAGTAGTTCATTTCCTTTGGCATTTTTCTGCAAACAGAGCATCGAATTAGCCTTGAATTTTATTTGGAATTGTTATTGTTCAATCATATTAACAAACAATAGGCTGCTTGAATGAAAAGAAACATTAAGCGCCAAATAAACATATGATCGGCTCACTTCAATTTGAAAACAATGCTGAGTGTCATCTAGAAACGTGACTGTCGCCGAGATGTTATTGATCTTCCTTGTCTTGGCCAGCTCTGAGGCTCGCACATTGTACGTGCCACTCGAGCCTCCGAAAGCCCTCCTTGAAACGCTCTCCAGCATCTCGTAACAGTGATCCAGCTTAACTATTGAAATTCATCTTTCTAATAATAATCTGAAACTTGAATCAAATAACATACTGTTAGTTTATTGATGAAACTTAAATGTTATACAATACACAACATGGGTTTATAAGAAAAAAAAATATTTCTTACGATTAGAGCTTTTATTGATTTATATGTTATTTAGTACGTTATAAAATACTCCGATCAAATAAACAATTTATGGACAATAAAAAAAAAATAATTAAAACGTATTTAAAGAATGGTAACAAAGAAATTTTTATTGCATTTCCTGTTATATCAAAAAAATAATTTAAGTATTGAATATTTTATCAGGAATACAGTTTTTGTTGGATTCTAAGAAAAGTAGATAACTAAATTTACTTCAGCAATACTTAAAACCAATAAAAAAATATATACCAAGATAACATTCGGTGAGTAATTGTCTTATTACGCAAAAATGAGACACAGAGCATAGTGACCAAATTTTTTAAGAGAATAAGGACGTGTTGAAAAACAAATACTAATATAAAAAATATGTAGGACATTTAAAGAACGAGAATAATTTTCTTCAATAGTGGGATTTTACAACAAGAAAAACCATAAATTTGTATAACTCATTTGAAAGTTGCATTTGATATGAATGCATGTTTCTATATCACGTGTATTTTTACATTAGTTTACATTTCATTATTGTAAACATTCATTTGAGTAGAACATCACAAACAATAATACAAGATATAATTAACAATTTTGCAAAAGGAAGTGTAAAAACTAAATATACCTAATAATAAAAATAAATAATGTTTAAGTACAGTGAAATAAAGGAGTGCATATTTAAGCAATTAACTTATCGTTAGTCACCCTATTTATAAAAAAATACTTTTTGTCCATTGAATCAATGACAATCGATAATGAATCACACAAGTGTTATAATCATGAAATTACATATTTGGTGACTTAAACATTCACAGGTTCAAACCTAATTATAAAGGGAGATAAAAAAAACATAACCTAACCCAAAAACCCCAACTTAATCAAACGTTATCCTGTTTTCATACTAAAACTACCTGATCTACTAATAACCATCGCATTTATGCAACTTCATTCAAATTTTCAGCTATTGTTACGACTCGAAGCTTTTAAAAACCCCTAACCTAATCCAACTAAATTTAATTTTGATTCTATTTACACACCAAAATTACCTTACCTACTAATAAACATCGCGTTCATACAATTTCATATGAATTTTCAGCGACGACTACTCAGCACAATTAAACGAAAACGATGAATGAAAACATATCGGAAAATATTAAAAAATGATTACAAATCAAAGAATATCGATCAACATTGGAAGATAATCGAAGAAATGTGTAAATAATACCTGGAATTAATTAAAAATCGAAGAACGACCGGAGAGCGACTCGGCGGTGCGAGATACGAGTTGAAATGCGAAAATATAACACAGTAGGAAAGGAATATGTAAACGTGCGATCGGAATGAATGGAAGGTCGCATGAAATATGGATGTTGGACGAATATTAAATGGTGACGAACGCGTGAGATGACTAATATCAATGCATGCGAAACGAACGAGAAACATACGTACATATTATTTTTGTATATGGAGATTGTCGGACGTTCGACCTCACCGCTAGCGTCTCCAATAACAACGACGCGAATGCCCGTTTGTAGCGAAAATGCCAGCCGGGGTTGTCTTTTCGGAGCCGAGCGCTTTTATTTCGTAGCCGGTTTGTTTTCTTTTGTTTTGATTGTTGTGGACTCCCCCCTCAACACATTTGAATTTGATGATAATTAGCTCATTATGATCCTTAAATATTGCTTTGTTACATTCAACTTCGATATCATTGTGGTTCGTGAAGAAAATCGTTCGCATCCTGTGAAAAAAAAAATTAAAATGGAATGATTTAACATCTTTTTTTCATTGAAAACCCTGAATATAGATGAATACCGTTATAGTAAAAAATCATGTAATTACTAATATCTATCGATTGAGATATTTTTTAATGAAACGAAATGCTTTTTATTTTCATAGTTTTCTTTTTCAATATTTTTGGATCGAGTGACGTAAGCACGCTTAATACTTTTAGCTGTGTCTTCGCGCTCTGAAATCGCTACAAATTGTGCTGTTTCGCAATTTACCGAATATTTGAATATTGATTGGTTCATTTTGAATTGTGAAGGTTTCTTTCAGGATCAGAATTCAACTTCCGGCTGACCGATTATGACCGTTCGATACAATTATCCTTCGCTTATATTTTGTTCAACATTTACTAATTTGTCGCCGGTGGAAAAATCTCGAGGAAAATTAATGCGCTTTGCGCAATTAGCGATGAATCTTAAATCATCCGATGACATCATATGTGAAATTTCACAAAGTTACGCTAAAAAATAAGTAAATTAGTATTTCCACTTTCAACTTGAACAGGTTGAATAAAAACAAATTCGAAATATTTCAATCAATATTTTTATTTTAAACATATCCACAACGAAAGCACCTATATTTTGAAAAAAAAATCAAAAACAAAACAAATATTAAATCTAATAACTATTTTCAACAACTTGTTAGAACATTAGTAATTTCATCTGTTGATAAATTTTATTTTACACAACTTTACAAAATTTAGCATCACATTTATACAATTTTTGATTATTCAAGTTTCCACTTCGAGTTCAACATTTTAAAGCAATTGTAATATTTCAAAGAAAACAATTGAAATTGAAGTGGAAAACCTGCAAAACAAGCCAATTTCTAAAAAAAATTCTCTATAAGTTTAGTTCCTACACATCACAAATGAAAATGTTAATGCAAATCACACTTTTAGTACAATCTCTATAACAATACTCCAAATTGGTTCAAAATTTAGAAACATATTCAACTTTAATACTCATTAATAATGTTTAGTGCTTAAAATTAATGTGAACAATGCGTAAAAACAATCTATTATTTTGCTAACAATAAAACTTAAATTTTCATTAATTTCAATTTTGTAATTACTGAATTAAAAAAAAAACTACTGATTAAATACATAAAATGAAACAATTTAGTGACTAACTGAACTATTTGCTATTCGTTCTTGTCATGTTGAATTTTAAGTAACAAATAAATAAAATAAATATGGGAGCGGAATAGTAGAAAAATATAAAATGGCTTGTGCTATATTAATAAATAAAATCATTTTGAAAGGAATAAGTATTTTGTTTAGAATGAAATTAAAAATTCACAAACAGATTCCAATACATAGGTACATATTTTACATTACATTTCATTTAAACTTATTACATGTTGCTTTAATACTTATTTTTGTTCATGTACACACAAATCCCTCAACAATCAATTTATTATTGTAATATAGTTTATTATATAAAAACAAATTGTAAATTTAGAATCAACATGATAGTCCTAACCATTAATTTTCACTAGAATAATTTAGGCTGTTGCAACATGAAGATAAGTACATACCATAACTTAATAACAATAGATACATACATATATAATAAATGTGTCATGTACAGAAATATTTTACAGTGGTCCCTGAACTTCAAAACCTCACAATGACTATATAACTTCTAATTTCAAACTATAATACTGTTATTAATTAAAAAAAAAAAACAACAAAAATATAAACAAACAAAAACTCAGAATATATATAGAATTGATTAATAAAAAAATTGTAAACATTTTTGATCATTATATAATAAAAAAATAGTATATTTAATCTTTATTCTATCGAATCGTTATTTTCGTAATAAAGTCATGGTGAACTATATTTCAACACCCGTGTTATAAAAATCGTGCAAATGAAATCGAGTGGGCCAAAAATAATGATACTGATCTATTTATCATATGAGAGATTTTATAGTTAAGTAAAACTGATCAGAATTTAAAATGTATCAAAATTTTTTTGTATAATAGTATACAATAGTCCATGTTTTAAGATTGATTTTGATTTTTTTTTTTTTAATTGAAACAGGAATAATGTTAACCTGCGTTGAAGAGTATATGAATTACAAAATTTGGCACTAAAAGTTGATCAGAAGCAAGATGTAATACTGAACATTGAATTTACACTCAGCTACAAAATTTTGGTCCACTCTATGCAAAAGGCACACATATTTTTAAGTTTCTATATATATCGTAATAACAATTAGAATATGTATTAACGAACTGGAATGGGACGGTTTTGAACAATTTATGAAAATAGTTTTCAACTAAATACGAAAGTATCTTGAGTTCACTAAATTCATATATTATGTAAGTTTCATCGTATAGAAAATTATAAAAACAAATTCGTTCAAAATTTGATCAAATTATAAAATAATCATGTGATATATAATACAATATTGATTCATCATAATGTAACAAAAAATAATTATTTGTAAAATTTACGTCCCAGAGCCGCCAGACTTGGCGACCCTGGGATGTACTCCTTTAATCAGTCAATGCTTAGATCATTATGAACGTGTATGTTCGAAAAATTCCTGATGATTGAATTGAATCCAATAGTTTCTTGAGTCGAAGATGAGGGTTGAGACTGAACGTTTCCAGAGATTGTAGGAATCTGAGCACTACTAGGTGGAACACTTAATGTCGGGTTTTCTTCATCACGAGATCGCACTTCAAAAGGTTCCGAGATTCCTGAAAAGCGCATCAAATCATATTATATCATACTATTATTACATTAAATAACGAAAGAATTATATTACCTAACAAACTTCTGACGTCTGAAGATGGTTGACTGAAATACAGGAATCTGTAAAAACCTGGATTACGTACTCCGCTACCGACGGGAAAATCAAATGGAATAATTCTGACTGATTCATCTGAAGGTATGAATGTATTGACTTTTCCAATATATTCATAAGAAATGTAATCATCTAGGTTCATGAAGTCACTCTGAAACGTAATTAAAATTGCATACAGAAACGATTGTGCGAAATTAATTCAGTATGAATTTATACTAACATCATAAATTCCTATCCAGTCATCTGAGTTGATTTCCACATCTCGTGACAAGGAGAATCTTATTGGGAGATCAGCATCACCGATATACCAAACATCTTTTATTGGCAAGAATTCAACACACCGTTCAGTATAATTAGAAAATACCTAAAATGAAATTACGAGGAATTTTAGTAAAATATAATATTATTTAGGGACTGGAATTTAAATAGGTTAAGTATTTGTTGTTTATGATAAAGTGCAAAAGATTAGGGTTTTTATAAATAAGTAAGTAGGTTATTATGTACCTGTAACTTTGACAATGGTCTAAGTCACGTTTATTTTGTCTCAAAATATTTAGTATTTTGCATTTGATTTTACCAGGCTTACCATTGGAATTGAAAACATAACACTGAATAAAATTCTTTTATATCAACAGAATTTTCGAAGATTGATGTGATGTATTGCAAAAATATTAAATGATGTAAAAAATAAACACATTATTTTTATTTTTGACTTACACCACTATTATAAATAAGGATACATATGTTTAGTAGTCTGTTATTTGGGTACTTACGATTCTTTCCTCTGGTATAGAATCATCGGCAGAATAACCTTTTTTGCCATAATCAATAAGCATTTTTTGCATACTTCGAATCTGTTAGTTACACAATGCAAAGAGAATGAAACAAATAAAAAAATTAAGCCATGCAAAAATATTAAAACATAAGAAATGATAAGTAATGACTATAATAGAATAATAATAAATCAAATCAGCAAAATAAAATTAAGATTAGAATTAGCTGAATAAGAATGAAAATGGAAAGCTGTAATTAAATTACAATGATATGAAAAATCGAAAATAATTTTGAACAAAGCCCAATTTTTCAATCGTCAATTGGTAATAATCATTAATATAGTTATAAATTAAACATTAAAAAAAAATTAAGGACAGTTAAGCGGTTTAACCAACTATTGAAAGACTAGGACTAACTAATTTTATATCGGAAAGTTAAAGATAATTAAGTTTTAATGAAAAAAAATGTAGTAAGTGATTTTTTTTTCATGAAAATGTGTAGAGCCTTTAGTAATTTTATAATTCCAAAGCAGTTATAAATACCTTAATGTTGAATTCGGCTACAACAGGCTTATGATCACTCACAGCAAAATGCGATAAACAATTATAACTCAATTGAACTGCATTCAGAGTAATATTCTCATAATTGTTTGGATTAACTCTATGTAGAATACGATCAGTCCAAGCAGGTCTACGCCTGAAAACATCAACTATGTTAATAATTTAATTGCACAAAGATTAAGTAATTTTAACAAAACTTACTTCATATCATATTCATTAGATCCCAATATATATTTGTAAGTTGGGGGAAATCTCGGGGTTGCTTCTTTCAATTCAGAAAATGCCTCTTCTTTAACCATCACCGATCGTAACTGATCATATTTCAACAATTCAGAGTAGTCATCTTTTTCAGCTCTCTTCACTTGATTGACTATCATCATCGGATCCTCAGGAGCTTGCTCGTTCAGTCGGAAGTTCAAATCGCCCATCCAAAATACGTAACTATCGAAAAAGACGATATCAAATGATTCATTATACATACATTGTATTCATGAAAAGTTCTTACTCATGAAAGAAAATATTTGTCGTATCCTTCGTTTTGAAAGTATTATTTTTAACTATGCTGTTGTAGTCAGAAATTCTATCATCGAGCTGATGATCGTGAGCTGTAAGATGAGCGTTCACTACGCATATTGAACACCCATACACACTCAATCTCACACTGACTGCTCCTTTGTTACCCTGTGAAATGGAAATAAAATAATCAAAAATCATATTTATATTATGTTATATTATAGTATGTCAAAAAATTTACCCAAACTCCACCAAATCCAGTTCTCACGTATTGTGCCTCAATGTCTCTTAAATGAATCAGATGCGTTCGAAGACAGAACACGAGCAGTAAGATACCTTGGAGACGATAACTTTTAACTCTAACATAATTATTTTTGCTGAGAATTTTCGTCACCGCATCTGTCCAAGGATCTGAGAAGAACGCATCCATTAGCATATTTTGTGGCTGAGATTTGACTTCTTGAAACCTGTAGAAGAAATTTGATTTAAATAGAAATTAAGATTTGATAATGATTTCAATATGATATTTACCCTAAAATATAAAAATCTGGCATTTGCTTATTCGTGAGAGGAGGGCAATCTAAAAGACTATTCAAATCATTAGCTGGCGAATTTGTTCCAACGTTCCAGGTGGAAATGTAAATCCTAAAAATAAAACCACTCATGATAACATACCAAACATTTAAGATTAAACAAATTAAACAAACAGAACAATTAAAACCTTAAATTTTCCATTGTGAACCAATTATGAGAACAATTTTGAATCGGCTCTTAAAAAAAATCCAATCTGAAACGAAAACGAGCTTACATTATTAGAAAAAAAATCTGTTGATGTCTATTTAATCAATATGTTACTGTAAATTAAATTAGGGTGGATTAGATCATAATTTTTTTTTGGGTTTATTAGGAAGTAAGTTATTAAAATTCGGTATAATGGTATTAATATAACGGATAAGTACCTACTCGATCACTATACATTTGAAGTGCAAATTAGTATACAGATTTAGATGAAATTGGGAATACACTTAAATATATGAATATTTTCGCTTTCACTCAATCGCGACACGATCTGCTTTCTACACATGAAATCATACATATGTGATACATTTAATACATTTATGTATAGTTTTCCAATAATAAAGAGTTGTATTGAATTGAAATATATCTATTGGGATTATTGTGATATCTGTAGATAAGAATGCAATAAAAATATGTTTCATGAGTACATACCTACTCATATGCGGGTTGACATATTCACTATTGAATTATATTATTTTAATCCGAATTGTTAGATTTTTCCTATTAGAATACCACCACAATCTTTCATTTACTAATTCGTCTATATACATATAGGTACATATGTATAAGTTAAAATTGAGTTAGGTTAGAGATTTTTTTAATGAATATTGAATAATGAGATGTAGATTGGGTCAAATCTGGTATGAACGAAATAAGAAAGTATCGAGTTTTTATTTCATTGAATTTTGAGCATAACTCAAATCAAAATAGGAATTAGGCCTAATTCGGTCAATGGCGGGCATAAAATAAGAAAGTAGCCATTTTTAGCAAACGTGACTAATGAATTACATCAAATTCAGAATGTGACCGAGATCAAAATAAAACTTGATCTATGCTCTTTGATCTGAAGGTTGTTGACTATTTACCTTTGAGATATTCGTAAATATGCAGAAACGGGTTATATTATCATAGAATTAGATGAATACTGACCGTTTTGGTGTATTTCACAGCTAAAGGTACGCAGATGTTGATTATATCGATAATATTTCACTACGACTTTATTGAGAAAAATAGCGAAAACCTTTCTCTCCAAAGGTTCATCGCCGACTGAAGACGGTTCGGTTTTGTCGACGCCGTTTCGCGGCTTTTTCATTATCAGTGTTATATAATATATGTAAACAAATATAAGCCTTACTGACAATTGTTTTTAAGATGTTTATTGCATATAACTCATTCTATTTATAGCTGCGAAACGGAAACGAGAACGGTCGGCTAATTGCAGATCATAGATCTCATCTGATTTGTTGTGATACGTTTTTACTCTTTAATAATCAACGAATTAAAATAAATGATAAATCAATAAAATAACATTGAATTTTCATCATCTATGATCATATTAAAAAAAGTAAAAACAATTCTAAAATGTATAAACTCATCCATGTATTGCGATTTTTGCTCTCCGTTTAGTCGTTTATGAATAATATCCATTTGAAGACCATGATGTCATTACATCCACCCATTCCCGTTCCGCAATATTTATGTATAAAATTAGGTCAATCCTTTTATTTCAATTAAATAAATGAATTTATTTTTCATATATTTATTTTTAAAACTAATTTGGATTTTTATGAAATAAATTTTGATCATTTTTTAAATAATAAATCTTATATTTTCAGGGTGGCTACTCTGGTTGTCAAAATTAGTGCCATAACTTAGCATCTTGTCATTCGTGTTTGTTATTTGTTTATTGTCAATTTGTACAATTTATACTTCTCTTTGATGTAATTTGTGAATTCGTGTGATATCCTTAGAGAAAATACATGAAAAAATGGGCGGCTGTAAATGCTCATACCGAACCTGTAACAAAGTATCGGATGGTAAAACACATTTTTACCATTTTCCCGTGAGAGACGAGAAGAGATGCGAGCAGTGGATAGTAAATTCGAACAGATCAGATCTAAGGGGTATCAGTAAATCGCAGCTAAAGAATAAAGTCGTCTGTGAAAACCACTTCCCTGAGAATATGTTTGTGAATTATATGGTAATCGTCAATTCTTAAGATCTTTGATACTTGTTAGTTTTATGCCCGTCGCAATCATACACTTAATTCTTCTTTCAGTATTTAACTCTGAAGTAGGTTAGGTTACCTTATGAAAACATTTTTAGTATTCATTGAGCGTCATTGGAACGAAACTTGATGGGTTAAGTTTAGTTTTATTTATTTATTTTTTTTTTTTTTTTTGTTAAGGTCAAATTGAGTTACATTTTATGAGTTGAGTTACTTATTTGTTTAAAATTGATTTTGTTCCAAAAAATGTGGATTCATACGATCATTGTTGAGTTATAGCGTGTTAAGATAATGCCATGTATAAAAAAAAAAACAATTACCATTTTTACTGAGATTATTTTACTTCATCTAATAGATTCGTTTTACTTTTTCAGCACGAAAGATTAATCCACAGTGCAGTGCCAACTAAAGAACATACAGATGAGAATGATATCGAAAAGCTTTCTAGTTCTAAACGTGAAGAAGCTAAATCAGCTCCCTATAACTGTATAGATATTCCTGATCAAAATATAGTTTCTACTACTGTAATGAATACAGATGTAAAAAGTTTTGATAAAGAATTATCTACTATGACTGTGAACGTTTCTTCGGTCACAGGACTATCTTTTATCACACCTCCAGAAAAGAAACCGAATTCTCCACCATACATAGAAATATTGACACGTTTACCCAATAATTCACTTCATTCTATCAAACGACCGACTTCTCAACCTTTGCAAAATCTACATTCTAAAGGAAAACCTAAATCGACCAAAGAAATGAAAAATGTTCAAGTACCTAAATTGAAAAAAGTAAATAGATCAGTGAAAGAATCGAAAAATTCAAATAAAAATCAAGATATTCCGGTTCCCATTACAGTTAATAATCATAAAAAAATAATACTTCCGGAAAGTAATATATCACACCATGAGACATTCCATAAAGAGTTTTCTCTAATTCCTGAAGTTTCTCATGACACTATTATTCCAAAACCTGTAAAAACTTCAGATCCTAAAATAGTTACTTCATTAATTGTGCGGCCCACAGTTAAGAATGATGCGACTGTTCTAAAGTCAGATAAATCTCCACAAATTCTCGAAAATATAATTATAGATGCTCCTATAGAAAATTCCATCACCACTCTGATTAATAATCAGAAAACTCTTGAAGAAAATACAAAAATAAATAAATCTGCTATGGAAATTCAAACTCTCCTAAAGGCAGTGATTAATCGGAATTCAAATACAATTAGAAATAAACGAAAATATATTGCAGTATTGCCTCCGAAACCAAAAATTGTGAAAACACCTGATACTAAATGTGATGAGAAATGTATTATTGAACGAGAAAATTTCTCCGAATTCATCAACGAGGGCAAAAAAGTATTATCTGAATTTAAAGTGTTGCTTGAAAAAGAAAAAGTTTTGAGAAGAAATGAAATCGCGATTGAAATGATGAGAAAAAAAAGAAATATTTCAAAGCCATTATCTAAATCTCTTTTGTATGCTAGAATTGTGCCATTTTTGTCTCCAGAAACAGCAAAAATGGTGCACAAGGAACTGTTTCCATCAATGAGACATATGCATAACTTTTAGTATTTATTTATGTACAATATATACCTTTGAATACTACATATTGTTTGTGTTGAATTGCTAATAAATTTTTAAACTTATATTCCACATTATTTACCTATATTTTATAAAATCCACCTTTAATTTGTTCCTATTTTTTTTCCACTTCAAGCTCATTTCATATTTCAAAATTGATATTTTCAAGTTGATAATTAGAAAAATGAAACTATTTTACTTGTGCTGTCATATAATTATTATAAAATGGTTTGATTAAAATAATAAAACATTGAACTCAAAAACTGGGAATTTTTTTTCGATTTCAGGAAAAATGAGGATATACAATACATAGAACCCCGTGATACGGTGACGGGCTTTTTCCAATTGGAAGCTATTTACAACAAAACAAATCCAGTTCTACAGTATGTGGGAAATAAATACAATTTATTGTTATTTATCAATATTTTAATGTATTTATATCCTAAAATATGTTATAGATATGATGTAGATAATTTTCATTTACAGTATTTATTTTTTGGCTTTACATTTCAAAAGTTCAAACCTAAGAACTTGAATATTGGGACAAAATGGAGAACATACTCAATTATACATTTATTTTCGCATAAAACATTATTCTGAAATTATCACATTAAAATTGATAAGCATTTCAATTTTATGGATATTTTCATGCTAATATTTAGATACATTTAATTTGTAATAACTCACTTAATTTGAGCAATAGTAGGTAGGTATAATAATTTTAATGTTCATATTGACTTCAAATATATAAAAAAAATAGATTTTTGAGTAAAGTAGTTTTCATACAAAACATTCACTATATGAATACATGTTTCACAGATCCTTTTTAACGTACTATGCATCATATTTATATACCTATTAAGAGAAATTTAAAAATATTTTGATTCTGAAAAGTGTAAGCTGATAACTTCACTTAATTATATATGATTATACTTGATTTAGGTATATTATTTATATACAATCATAGTAAATGACTGCAATTCTTGGACATTTTCATAATAGGTATATTAAGTTTACTTAAATATGTATTTGCAATTATAGCGATATTAATTTTATTTGATACTAATTTTTGTTTTCAAAAAAATCTTATCATTAGTTTACTTTAAAGAAAGAATGTTTTTTGTTTAATTTAATATCTCAAATAATTTATCATTGATTAATTTTCAATTTATATTGAATCATCTTTTGAATTTCATTAATAGGTACGCAACCAATGTTGAAAAATATTTCATATTTCACTAAATACCTAGGTACAGGTTTTCCATATCACATTAATGTTTCAATTCAAGTGAAATATTTGCTATTTAAGGTTCTTCTATTTTTTTGAAACACTAAACATGAGAAAGAAAATATGGAACTTGAAGCATCAAGACCCGTACTTAATGAATGAAATTAAATATCGAATTATATATGATTCATTAATTTAGTTTCATTATCATATAATTTGACATGATTCCAAGAAGATGTAAATTCCTAATTTTATTTTATTCTGATATTATAAAATGTATTATGAAAATATAACTTTGCAGTTGGAAATAATTACAATCATCTCATATTCCTATAGTAAAATAATAGACACATGTTACTTATTCAAGTATATTCTAGAATCATTTACTTTTCCAATACATGACTTCATCATCATACATTCAATAAAAATTTTATTAACGCTCAAATTCTTTGGCAACATTTCCCATCATAGAATGAAATAAAAGTGTTAAACATTAGTGACTGTTAGATAGTTAGCACGACTCGTACTAGGTCGTTCCATGCAAATGGAATTGCGATGAATCCTTCCGGTGGACGATGCACCCAAGAGTCCCAATCTTCCTGGAGGACCAAATCCACCAAGAGAATTACCCCTAGCAGACTGAGACAATATTGGAGAATGGCTTTGCAGATGAATTGGAGTTCGACCAGCACAAGACATACCTAAAGAGTTACCAGGGACAAACCCAGCAGTTGGCGAATGAGATCTTGAAAATGATCTACATTCTTTTTCTTCGGCAATACCCTCAGCCAATATAAGGGATTGGATATCGACGGCAGATTTGGTTTTCCTCGGAGGTGTGTTACCAGGAACGAAGGCCACGGTAGTCGTGCTGCCCACGAAGACTGAATTCTGTAATTAAAGAATGGTCATTCAGTTATTGGATCTTTTAGGATTTGGTTATTATATTTGACCTACTTGTCTGGGTCTTATGAGGGGATAATTGGGTGCTGTGGTGTAAAGCGAGTTGTCTCCCAAGCAAGTGCGAGAGAATGATGTTCGATGCTGAAACATCAATCAATTGAAGTATAAAAAGCATGAAAAGAAATAAATACCTATGCGTTAATATGAAATGATTAAGCATTAATCAATAAAAAATATTTGCAAATGTGTCCATAATTACCTATGATAAAGGAATATGTTGAGCAATTGAGTACATATACATTTGTCGTTTATATAAGTTCATATTGTTTTAAATTGATAAATTTTATTTTAAGCACTAAAAAATTCCTAGAAGCAGACCATTATCATAATGACAGGCACAAATATGAAAACTATGACATGTTATTTTATATAATTCTATAGTAATTTGGCTAGGTTATTGTTATTATGGATTATAAACTTTAAATCTGAAGTGGTTTATTTTTCAAATTATCATTGTGTATTTTATCTAGACCTATCAAAAGATCAAATCGAAATATTTATAAGAAAATCAAAAAGATTATTTGGTTCAGTATTTGATACTAATTCAAAATGAAGACTGGTTTCTTAGCATTAATTTTAGCTATTGCTGTATATGCGGATACATGTGAGTAAAATAATCTATAAAATCTTGAAATAATTCATTTTTGATATAGGTATGATAATTTTTCATGAAAATTTAAGAAAAAACCTTTCTTTTTTATGAATGAGCCACTAAAAAAATAACAAATGAAACACACACAGCTTAAACTTAATAAAATATCTTACAATTTATCTATTTGTGGATAACGTGATAAAAATATTAATCTGCTAACAGAATCGACCATCAAATAGGATAATACCATTTTACGAGATAGATAAACATAATTAATGTCGGTCACACAATTTCTCGTCAGATCACACACATAACATTCGCGTATGATATTGAATATCATTCATAACACTTCCACGTATGTATAATACAATATTATAAGACATTCAGATATTCTCAATCTTTTTCTAAACTAATTATTTTAAATTAGTGAAGTTCAATTGTTCATTAGAATTATTGTAACCATTTTTTGTAGTAAAATTCTGAACATATTATAAAAAAACAGATTTGTCCCGGAAAATCCGGGACGAATGATCTCCCTTATGTTACATTTTCCGATAACGTGCGGAGCAAATAAAAAGAACGAGGACGCGTTTAATACGATTTTTCTAGTCTTTTACCCTTCTAACGAACCCTAATTAATTTATTGCCCAAAGGTCCTTTTTTTGGGGTCGGAAAGGATTCGATGTTTCCGATTGTGACCTCGCCCCATCATAACCGATCCTGCGATTCTTTTCAAGATGTATTTATGGGTCAAGGATCCTCCATTGTATTGCTCGAAGATAAATCTGCCTCGTAACGATGTCCGATATCATCTAAATTACACCCGTTTCAAATTGAGTTTTCATTTTGATCAAATGTTCCATTCGAGTACAGTACTTTGATTGAACTCTTCATACATGTATTGTATTTAAGTACAATCAGATTCGGAGTTAATTATTTAATCAAAAGTTAAATTGTTAAAGTTAGTTGACTTGACGTTTGAGATTTTATATGAGCGATTATGTATTTTTAGCAAGACAGTCATTTATATATTTTTCGCATTAAGACATTAATGAATTTTCATTAGGTATGTTTCTATTAATTAATTTTATTATTCAAACATATTTCAATTAGAAATATGCTCATGAATATAATAATGGTTAGAGACATGTAATTGAGAAAATGAATTTATCGTTCATTCGATTCACATTATACTGAAGAAACACGATTTAGACCAATCTCAAAATAACTGATGCAAATTATCTAACGAATAAATAAAATTACAGCAAAATGGCTCGACTTTAGAGTGAAATATGCTCCCACTGGCACAGGAGCTGATGTAAGTGCTTTTTGGAAGATATACAAAACCTTAGACGAAGCCTATGCTTATGGATGGGTAAAAGTATTAACTGATCAAGATTACGATGTTACAACTGTTTGCAAAGCTGCATACGATGTTAGAGTTTGCCCATTTTATGATGGACATGGATTCATCGCTGGAATGCAACTCGCTGTAAATTTTTAATTTCATTTCCTTTTTAAATCATTAAAAAGCACCTATATTTAATTTTTAAAATTTCAGATTCCTCCTAAAGACGTGGAAAACCAGGGAATCCCATACGACTTCAACGATTTTCCGATATACAAGAAAAAATTGGTTAACGGAGTAGCTTTTTGGACTTCCGTTTATTATATTGTAGATCCTCAAGTGATAGCTTCCGGCGGCAGACCATCAGCTCCGACCTTCGGTGAAGGTTTGTGGTTGAAAAATGGTACTTCTTACACAGAAATTCCAACTGATGAGGAATCCATCAAGAGTGAGACTACATACACTTGGCAAAATTGCATACCGAGTATGGGTAAGATTGTCATTTCTCTTATTATTTGTCATTATACAGTTAAATCTCGATTTATTTTCCATTTTAATTTTAACTTGTTTCATTAATTTCATATAACATGAATTATTATCTTGTCTTTGGCTCATTGCGAAACATTTTATAATCCTAAAACAAATTCCTTAAAAAAATTATTCCCATCTAGGTAAACATTACTACAACAACATGACTCCAGATCTGAAATGCGAAGAATTCCAACCTTTCTTCCTACTGGTTCAAGATGGAAACATGGTCGGTCTTGGATGGCAATTCTTCGGAAAAACAGAATACGTAGATTATGATTGGTATGACAAAATAGACGGCAGAGCAGTCAGATTAACTGTTCCACTAGGACCTGATTGTTTACCTGAAGGAGCTGATCGATATGGAGTCATATCAATTCACATGTATTTCGTGGAACAGCCATGGACCATTCCATGCAATCAGACTACAGACAGTGTAGTTCCAATTGTTCCATTTTAAATTGTTCTTATATTGATTGATTATGAATAAATTGTCGAAATATTTTATTGACTTTTGAAGTATTAAAAAATGTATAAAATACGTACAAGGTGCTCAATGAATTGAATCGTGAATACTCAAGTGAAGAATAATGAATGTAACCACGATATTTTGATGAAAAAATATATATTAACGTTTTTCATCAATAATATTGCATCATATAAAAAGATTTAAAATAAATCATTAAGCCAAAATTTTGAGAAAAAAGCACTTGTTTTCCCTTAAGTGCGTATCTGTTTTCTTTGTATAATAGTTTCCGTATGAAACACGAAGGTGAGCAAACTCATCCGAACTAAAAAGGTCAAGTTGAAAAAAAAAATACACGCAAGCAATAAACGCTTCTAATAAATTAGGATATCTTTTAGCGAAAGAAGAACAAAACGATGTCCGCAATAAGAGCAACCAGACAACGAGTGATAAAGCACGAAACGTTAACACGCATTATTATACCGAAATAACCAACTTCCGTTTTTTTTTCCCGCACCGGAAAATCGTGGATTTTCCCGAAAAGCGTGAATTCGCTGGAAAAAAAACACGATCTTTTTCGTTTACATAATAAAACACACCGATCGGGGTCTCGTCGTTTGAACGAAGTTAAAGCGACCGAAAGAAGATTTATTGAAATAAATGGTCCAGTGGATTTTTCAGTCGCTGAAAGATAAAGAGGAAAATTTCGATCGCGAAATTTCCACACATTTATCTTCATAATTTAGCGACTCGCTAGAATTTTTTCACTTTTGCGCGGAGAGAATTCGTATTAAAGGATGCGATCAGTTCGTGAGGTCGGATTGATAAGAAATCTCCTCGGCGCTTTTCCGAGAATTTTCCGGCGAAGATGAGGGATTTTCCGAGTTATTCTTTCTTCCTAGAACAGTCGACGCTGCATATCGTTACAGTGGGCTTGAATAGGTTCAAAGAAAGTTGACCTCTCGATGGCAGAATTCGACGAAAGGTCGAAATTGGAAATGTTGGTGTCACGAGCACAAAAGTATTTTTCATATGTGAAAGTCGAGACATCCGTCCTTCATTATGGCCCTTGACAATAAAGGGATTTCGTTATATTATTCTACGAGTGAAGGAAACCGTCGTGTATAGAAAAGGGTAAAATGAAACCTTTTTCGTTACGTATTGCAATTTTTACGATATCAAATGCTCGTGTCAATATTGGATCAAATAAACGAAATATTTTCATTGAGTATTGCTTATCAATAAAAGTATGAAGAATTTTTATTAATTTCATAAAATTTGTTATGAGCAATTCATATATAAATGATATAATTTCTATTGCTATTTATTTTCTCGTCTTACCGTTCATATTTAGCTCTCTCTTGCATATACATATTAGTATAAATTAAATGTCAATATTAAAACAAGAAATACAACTATACAACATACAACAATATGTAAATTGATCATTAGATTAATAAAAGAACGAATAGATCCGAAAGTACATGTGTACAATTTGATTATGACTGGTGTATGTCAAAAAATTAAAAATATGAGTAGATAATTATTTTTAGCATATAAAAGTATGAATTCCATTTAAAATAAAGAACAAAATATTTAAAAATAATAAAATTAAGATAGCTTAATAAATTCTACTACAGTACGGTCGTAACAGTTACACGTTTAAAGCGACCGTTACACATTTTAGCGGCGATCGACTTTACAACTTTCCACCACCGAAGCACACCGTAGCAATCAACGAAACGATCCAAAGACTAATTAATCCGGCCGAGATTTAACAGCTACCCTTAAGCCGCACGTTTTTAAAATAGCTTCCGAATCTAAGCAAAGGAAAACTCACACGAACCGCTATCGAACCACAAATCTATATTAATTCCACTTCTAAAAGTCAGTTTTATATTTTAAATCTCAGCTTACATGAGAGTTTTTAAGTGGGCGTATAGATAAAGAACTTTTAACACACTATGGACGATCGGTAGCTGTCAAACTGTCGAAAGCGAGAGCTATTATATTATTTGGCCATAGTGTGTTAAAAGTTTTTTATATAAAACGCTCGTCATTAGATACTTTTAAATAGTGAAGTTTTTTAATATTTTGAGATTTTACAATTCAAATAGACAACATATTTTTTATAAGATTGAAGAAAATTTATTTATATGATATTAAATTTAATCAATTCATCAGAACATAAAACGATATCAAATCAAAAAGTAAGTGTCTTTTGAGTCTAAAGCGATCTCGAAACGGCCAGAACTTCACCAGGATGACAAGACCATTCCCATTAGTGCGATTTACGAGAGATCCGATTCCCTCCTTTTTTTCACTTTCTTTTTTCCTTTTCCACGCCAACACACAACACGTTTCCCGCCTAAACGCGTATTTTCGCATATCCTCTTTTTTTGCGTTTTTCGAGACGTTAGCCGTGATGATGACGGAGCACATTTCGCGGGGCATGGCCGTCGTTGATCAACGTCGTGGACCGCGAATTTCCGGCGGAAGTGCAAAAATTTCTAAACGACTACCTTTTCTCGTTTCCAACCCAATATATTGTATTTTTCTCACAGAATTTATGTCTATATAAAGTTTTTTTTTTATTGAAAATCTGATGCAAAATTTTCACGAGAGTGAAAAGCCACTAATTATTTTATTCGAATAAATTTCACAATCTATGTATTTTTGAACATATGCAATATTTAGATTAAATTAAGACAATTTAATAATAAAATATTCAAAAATTTATGTTAAATATAATACATGCATTGAAAGAGATGGAACTCAATGTACCTTAGTTTTTTGTAACTATTCACATTAATGCGATTTGTTGAAAATTAGAAATATAATTGTATATGAATGATATGAGTTATTCACTCATATTATTCCAAAGAATTTCAATTTAAGACCTACGTCTTCACATAAACTTTATCTAGATTACACTATATTTACACAGTAAAATTTTTATATCATTTTTACGCTATTTTCCTTAGAACATATCTACTGTAAAAATTTAATAGAATTTCGTGCCAGCGTACGATATAAAATATGATAGTTTTTTACATTCATATGCTTTTAAGGCGGTTTTGTTTGTACCTTTTAAACCTCCATTAAATCGCTTCCGTTTTTCAACATATTGAGTTTATCACTATTAAAATTCCACAAAACATTCATACGAACCGAAAAAAATTAATTCATATTCGAAATTCAGAACGCTCTCGTGACGTACGATGAATAATAAAACTATTGAATTCGCATTGAATAGAATATCCAAACGACACATTCGTTACAATAACGTTTTCCATAACGAGCACGAATCGAATGCAGATTTAATTTATCGAACACAATTCAAAAAATCGTCCGATGAATAAATCTATTTTATTAATATAATCGAATTTTGACAAAGTGACAGAACCCAAACATCCAATCTTTCGTCGAATCCCAAATCGATTCGATCAAACGTCTGAAAGAATTCGTTCAGAAAAAGACCAAACGTTCGATAATTGCATTATACATCTTCGACTTTCGATTTATGGAGACAACGAATGTCAAAAAGACATGCTGTTTTCGTAATTTGAATATCTATCGAGTAAGTAATATAATATTTGAACATTGCACAAAAATATGAATAGACATTCGAATATTTGAATAAAAAATAATTTTATATTTTATAAATATTTGAAATACATATATTCGAATACAGAATATTCGATTGGGATATCTGCCATTATCTTTGACCAAATACAATTGATGCGTTTGCAGATTGAAATGGTGATTTGTACTAATGACCGATGTCGTGTTTCGCATTTTGATGATAACACATTATTGTGATACGTTATATTGAAGGCTAAGTATATGTAGATATATGTATAGGTTTTCCATTTCAAATTAAATAATTCACATACATAAATACATATGTATATCGAGTTAAATGTCTTTCACTTCAAATTCCACTGTATTCTTACATTTTAAAGAAAACAATTGAACTCGAATTAAAAATATAATTTTTAAAATTATTCAATTTGAAACGAAAAACTTAATATTTTTTTCATATTTGAATATTTATTATTATATTCAGCATTGTATATTTATTCTGAAATTGTAAATATCTATCAAATGACAATTTTCTCACAATTATGTATATTTTATGACACGAATATATTTGTAACTAGGTACTTCATAAAATTTTCAGAGAATAACTTATTCAAATAGTCATTCTTCCTAGTATTATATATAATACATACGAATACAAATTAATTCAAAATTTTAAGAAAAATACATTCAATAGAATCAATTTAAAATAAGAAAAAAATTAATCAACTCAGAATAGTAAATTTCATATATACTTTCAATTGAATTAAAAACAAAATGGCAGCACCTCTCATATTGAGTCCAATGACAAAAAACTCAATTATGCAAGCAAATACTGAACATTTTATATTAACATAATATTAATCTGATACCAAATTACGTACAAATACAATTAGTAATACAATATTAACGTCAACAGACGAACAGTATTTGACGATTTCGAGTCGGCGGTTTTCGAACAAATTGAAAGGTCCGACCGCAATTACCGTAATTTGCGAACACCGTAACGCTGTAATTTGCTGAAATTAATACAATGCGGGGGTTGATTGAATAATAAGGGTCGAAGTGTAAATTATACACGAATTTTGCCCTTTCGGGGTTGTGTGTTCGCATAATGTTCCTACGTGCCGAATTCGAGAGCCTTGTTGAATCGGCGTTTCGAAGGTTTCTATGTTTGGATAGTATTTGATTCAAATCAATGGGTGATGCAAAATTATATGTAGAAATTCATATTTTATGTATACGATAAAAAATTTCATTTATGAAGAGCGTAAGGAAGTGAATGCAATTGACCGTCGTAGTATTAATCGGTCAGTACATATAAAGCTTTGAAGTAAGATCAGGTTTTTATCGATCTTTTGTGATGATGAAGAAATTTATTTGTTATGAGCAATTTAGCTGCAGATAAAAATGGTGTAATATCCATTTTTTTATTGTTATTGTATTGTCATATAAAAATGATGGCAATTGATGAAATTGACTTACTGGTAGTATGCTTTGTGATTCCACCATAGCGCAACTTTGTCTATGTTGTTGCTGGAATTTGGGTTGATATGGTTCTAACATTCTGAAAAATCAATCATAAAACATCAGAAAAAAATATAATATTAATTATGTTTATATTTTCACTTGAAATTTCGCATATCAGCGAAAATACTATTACAACTCTAATTTTCTATTCTTCAACAAATATAACTGAAGATTCAAAATTCAAACATTTCAACATCATTAAGCAACAATACACATATCAAACATACAGTTAAAATAGAAAACTTAATTGAAATTCAATAAATACAGTTATAATGCATATTTCGCAAAAATATCGAATCATATCATGTCTCTCAACCTTTGACACTTAAAAAACATTTCAACCGCATCCACCTTCGAACGTGAAGCAGATCACAGACTCCTCGACAAAAACTCGACCATAAAACATTCACACACCCTCATGAGGGCCTCGAACCCGAAAGGGGTCGACATATAAAAAGGGCTGACCTGATTTTGCCCCATCTGTTGAAGAAGAGGGCGATGGCGGCAACCCACAGCAGAAGCACGAAGACGACGATGAGAGCCTCCTCGGCCCTCACCACCAGCACGTTGCCGTCTGCAACAGAGACAGATGGAAAATCGTCAATCAAGCCTTCCGTGTCACCCTCGAGATGAAATAAAGAAGTGTCACAGAAGTAAGGGTGGTTCACACGGTATTTTTCGATAGGATGAGTTCACACGGCGTATTCGAGTATACATATGATGACTGAAAATGACAAATGGTACGAGTGACTTTACGGTGATTTTGAGAAAATAGCGCTCATAGTTGAACATGTTCCTACGGGTATTAGGAAGAGGTCGAGTGATTTGATGATATATCTCGGTACATGTTCCAAATTTGTTTATATCCTTTTACCACCAAATTTATTGAAGTGATTCCTGTACATAACTTAATTTCGGCTAAAATGTCACTCGTACCCTTTGGCCTTTTCAGTCGGCATATGTATTTGATGCGTTTCGTATTTGTGATCTATATGATGCAAACAATTGCTGTTTAATTTATGTGTCATTCGATTGATTAAGTTAGGTTAATTTGATAGTAAAAATATAACCTTTAGAAATTACATCGGAAAGTCTCTTTAACATATGGCGACTGAAAAGGCCAAGGGGTACAAGTGGCTTTGCGATTTCGAAAAAAGCGCGTTCAAAGTTGAGCATGTATTAGAAAGAGATCGAGTGATTTGATGATATATCTCGGCACACGTTCCGAATTCATTTATATCCTTTTGCCACCAAATAAATGAGCGTGCATGGAAGTGATTCCTATATATAACTCAATTTCGGCAAAAATCTCACTTGCACCCTTGGCCTTTTCAATCGTCATATATTATGAACGAAAAGTGCAGTTTTGAATGTCAATTGTGAGTTATTTTATGTTTGAGATAAATAGAGCGCGTGAGACAGAGTCTAGATACGATTTGTGGAGATTTTCATTTTGAGCGATTTAATTATTAGATTTTCAATTTGAAGACGCTTTTAGATGATTATATTTTGGCGGTGTTCGTTTTCATTAGTGCAAATTGAATGGTTTTGTTGGAGTCGATTTGGTTTCGGATTCGATTTTTCGTTCGAGTTAATTGAGTCTTGAATGGAAAATTTTAACGAATTTAAAATATCGTTTGTGAGATTTTTTAATTCAATTATTAAAATATGAATCGATATTCAAAAATAAATTTAATAAAGATCAGATAAAATCAATCAATGAAAGTTAACGAATCCATTTCAGTCGTTCATTAAAGTTTCATTCCTAATCAAAAACAAAAAGTTTAATTAAATACATTATCTAAAGAAGTCTTTAAATGCACAAATATAAAATCAATATATAAATTCCATAGAATTAGTATTAAAATACTTCAAAAACTTAACAGACTTAAACTCATCAATTCAAACCAATTAACTCTCACAATCGATTCACACTAAAACAATACACAAAAAATCGAAAATTTTAACGAAAACATTATTAAAACACACCACTAGATTATATTACATACAAAAAAAGATAATAAGACCCCCATATAAACAAATATCCAGAGCTAAACCCTCAGAAGATCACCGCACAATAATCTAAGTGCCGTTACCGCGAATTTCCACTCGCTTTTTCAGCGCAACAATACGCATCGGACCATAAAAAAGAGCACCGCATATATATTTGCGAGGGAAGAAAACATTTCTGTATTTCCATTGCTCAGATGGGATGTTTTGTCGTTATCTTCGAAGTATTCTTTCTTCCCGACACGAGGGCTGACGATAAGCGTTTCGGGCTCAGAAAGAGTAACGGTGCTCTGAAGAGAGCGGCCTATGAAAAAGTGGCGAGGATTAGTCATGAATGAATTCGAGACAATCAGTTCGAACTTGTCGTTTTTTGTAGGATTCTTATTTTGGTCGGATTTGGTGTGTGTGATGGGTTTTAGTTTGGTGGAAATTCGAGATGATTCGATTGAGATTTTCTTAGGTTTCATTCGTGCAGTTGAAATCACAAATACGTTCAATATAAGTTGAAGATGTTAAATGGTCTTATTTGTAGTAAAATTTTTCATATTGTTTAGAAAATGATGATACTTCCTATAGCTTTCCAAAGAAAAGTTAAGTTTCGTGATTGTGCTGATTTTTTTTTCAGATATTATCCACTTGAAAATTCAAGGCATATAATCTCTCTCTAGAGTTTGTATTATATTTCAGTAGGATTTATTATGCAAGATGTGTTTAATTATGGTGAATATTTGAAGAAAATTGATAAAGTTATCGATGAAAATATTTCATTGTTTCATTCATATGTTTTATATCTATTATAAAAAAATGTTAAATAGTTTTATTTATTTAACAAATTTTCATCTTGTTTACAATGAAAAGTAAAATTTCATGACTAAGCTGGAAAAACATCTACTAAAACATTGTCTACTAATCACTTTGAAACAATAAGTTCAATGTTGATTTTTTTTAATAGTATTTTAATTGGAACTTTAGTTTGTGATGCGTTTAAATTGAAAAAAAAAACAAAAGAACTATCTTGAACTCTCAATTATTTTATTTGTTCAATTAAAATCATAAATGCGTTTTATGATGAAAATGTTAATTGGTTTCATTCACTGAACAATTTTCTATCCCCTTTCGATAACAATACTTTTCTCTATATCTTTACAATGAAAGGTGAAATTTCATAACCGAGCTGGAAAATATTCGCTAAAGTATCATCCACTAATGAATTCAAAACAAACTCGTTCGTTAGTGCCTTTTATTCGAGATGAATTTGCATCCGACTCGAATATTTTTCACGATGCACTTTTTTCATTCTAAAATATACAGAGGGATAAAGCATTTTTGTATCAACGATACTTTTTCGCGTACAATATTAGATATGAAATTCCGTGACCAAGATAAAAGAATTCCCACTGGGCTTTCTTCTTCTGTGTTCTTCGCACTAGAGGACACTTGAACTATAAAAAAAGCAACCTTTTTCGGTAACTTTCAATGTACACATGTGTAGTGTTCGTATATATTTCTTGTGTATTGTGTTTCACTATGATATAAACTTGACTTAACCTCCATAAGACTTTTTTCCGTTTAAGAACAATTTTATTTTTAGATTTAAGTCACTGCTAAACTTGATTTATTTGTGCATTAAATATAATACAAATGATTTATTGTACGATTTTTTGTACAATTTTCAAAGTACACTTGGAAAATTCAGCGATATAAAATCGAAACGGATTAAGGACACTCGATATAAAAACATAATACATAAAAAGATTCGATCTTTCTACGAAATCCGTCACAAAATTTCACAATATATTATCCTTTAACATGAAAATAAATCAAAATATAACGAGACCCAATAAAAGACGAATAGTTCAATAAGAGTATTACACACAAGAAGGGGCCTAGTCCGGTTTTATGTCTTTTCCGATAAAATTTTGATGGACATATTCACGATCGGAAAAAATTGATCGTAAACTCGGACAATCTTATTTTAATATCGTATTATCATAAATACATGAAAAATTCTACGAACTCTATTATATTATACAGCAAGTGTCAGAAATGGCTTTCTATTGTACTTTGAATAAATGGAACGAAATTTGAATGAATAAAATTCGATTTAAGATAGAATTACAAAACTTTATAGCGTATTTTATAGACTACGATGATCAGTTAAAATCGAATACTAATATAAAATATGTTGATGTTTGTCGAACTTTGATACAATATTGAGCCTAACAATGAACTTGCAATTTCTTTCAAATATTCATGACTTAAATTTTATATTTTCTGCAATATCACTTTGTATATACGATTAGCTCATTCAAAAGAGTTTTTGTGTTGGAATAGAACGGAAAACACTCAATAACAGTATACTTTCGATTCTGGAATGATTAAAATAGCCATTGAAATCGGTCCAATAGGCGACAAGGTCCAATCCTCGTTCCGTTTTTTCAGACCTTTTCAGGTTTTCGGCAGGTAATATTGTGAAAAGGTTTATCGCGCGAAATTAGTTTCACGAAAGTGAAATGAAAAATGTAAGGCCTCGTTCATTCGTGTCGATGTTTTGACAGTTCCGGTGAAATGATTTTAGTAGAAATAAGTTTTCATAAAATTCCATTGATTTGTTTATTATGAAACATTTTGAATTCAATAGTCAAGTCAATATGTTGAATTAGACTCGATCGGGTATTTTTTTTTTTATTTTGTTTCTATTTTTCTATATTTTTTCAAATTATATTAACTAAGATCGAGTTTTGAGCCTTTGTAATGAAAATTTAACACCAATTATTATATTTATACAATTTGAACTCAATAGACGAACATTTGATTGTTAAATATCAACTTATTAGTTCGATATAATAGTCAACTTTGCAGAAAAAGAAGTTTATTAGGACGATAAACTGTTATCTAGTAAGGCACTAAATACAGAATAAACGTTAGATAAGTCTAAAATTAATATAAATAAATTCTCAAATATGTGAGACTTTATTTAGTTAGACATCAATATTCTAGATACTGATCTAAAATAATAGATATTTCAAGATATATTCGACACACAAATAATTCACAGCATCTCAAACGCCTTCACTCCCCATTATAATAATGAAACTAAATAATATATGACGATCGAAATGGCCAAGGGGTACAAGTTATATTTTTACCAAAATTGAGTTATGCAAAGGAATCGCTTCAATGCACGCTCATTTATTCGGTGGCAAAAGGATATAAACGAATTCGGAACGTATGCCTCGATATATCATCAAATCGCTCGACCTCCTCCTAATAATAGGTTCAACTTTGAACGCACTTTTCGCGAAATCACCACAAAGTCACTTGTACCCCTTTACCTTTTCAGTCGTCATATATTCGATCGAATTTCTTATTTTTTTTTTATAGAATATTTATCAGAATCATCAACGCTCTGATAAAAATGAAAAACTTTAAACTTTTCTCACAATATAAGCGTATCGACGATTCAAAATCTCTCCACCGTGAAAAAGTCGCCCTTCTGTTTTTTCTCCACATGAATTGTGGGGTTGGTTTTGAAGGCGGCGAAGTAAAAACGAAGGGATAGCCTCGCAAAAATAGAAAAGGCGACCGCGAATAAAAAGGGTTTGTTCAAAGCGAGTGCTTTTTTCTTTTGGTCTCTTTATGTATATTTTTTTTTCGTCGCCCCTTTGCGACGTTCCGAGACTGAGAAAAGGCGGGAGTTTTCGAAATTAACTCTGTGTAATAATGTCTTTGGATGGAATACGGGTGAATAAATACGAGTTTTATGTGTATATTCAAATTGGATTACGAAAAGGCTGAGCGAGATGAGTTTTTATGATTTTTACGATGATACTAGGTGTTTGTGCTTGGAGAGATTTTAAGTTTTGAGTGATTTTGAAAAAGTTTTAAAATGTGGTCTTACGATAAATTTTTATATGGTAACAGAATGATTATACCAAAAATTGATAAAAGCATCAATTCTACCTAGAGTTACCAGTCAAAATATTTGAATATCTTTCATATTACCATTGTTATTTTTCTCAAACACAAAAATTAGCATGAAAGTAAGTAATTGCATTTCGACACAATTTTAAATAGTTTGTTGTATTTACGAAATATTTTATCAATCGAATGTTTCATTAGACAGTAAGTCGTATTTATCAATTGTTTGAGAACTCTACGATTTGAGAAGTCTGATTCAATCGTCAGTAACTTAACTCTAATTCAGTTAGTCAATATTTCAACAATCAGTTATTGATTGATTTATTGATCAAATTGATTTTAAAAACTAAAAAACTGATGTTTTGAATAAATAAAATTAAAAAACAATCGTTTTCAAATCTTTCAAAACATTATGTTACATTCACAAATATTCTATCAATTAAGCTTTCAGTAACACTCGAGTTGCAAGCGATAGAAACGAGAGCTAAAATTTCGATATTCCCCAAATGAATTTACAATCAAAGTTAACTACAAGAGCTTTCAGAAACGTATAAAATTAAAACGAACGAAACGGAAAACTCGAAACGAAAACGAACAAAACAAGTACAAAATTCTCAGACGTCTGACTTACCTACAGGTCGCAGTCAAAGTCGTTCCCGTTTAATGAGTCTGACTTTCCGTTAACAATTCCCTCCGATTAATTTACGAGCGAGCCAAGAAATCAACTGTTAAAGGAAACAACGGCAGAAACACTAAATTATTCGCAAATATAAGTAAGTAAGTAAGTAAGTAAGTAACCGAGAACAAAGAAACGCGGAAAAAGAAGCACGAGTCAAACTCATCCTACACTTCGGGACTTTTCCTAGTTTCGGGAAGGATAAAGGATTTTATATATAGAGCGGTTTAATTGTCGAAAATCGAGGGTCAGTCTAAGGCTTAGTTCACACAGGACTGAATAGTCTATTTTTGTATCTCATCGTGTCTCACGAAACCCTGCTCACAAGATGTCAAGCGATTGATTTACAAAAGTCAACTTTTTTCTTTTTGATCTAACAATAAGATAATATTTTTATTATTTTAATAAATTTAATATCAGAGATTTGAAACTATCATTTTTTCAAGGTACGATAATTTATTTATAGCACATTTTGTACAGCTCTTCTACAATTCAATACAATATTACAATTCTTCTATAGAACGATTTTCTATTAAGTTTTCGGCTAGAAAATATCAAATGTTACACAAATGAGGTCAAATTAGAATGCAAATATTTTCTTATACAAAACATCAATCATATTATACAGAAGCTACCACTGAAAGGATTGCTTGTATTTTACTTCTACTCTACACAGTACTACAAGTAGATTTAAATAGAATTGAATATGATTCCGAAACTACTTAAAATGCGGCACAAAGCTGCAGGAAATCGCTTCCAACCATTGTTTTTAATGGAATGTCCGCATTAAGTAATGGATAGTTCATTGCAGTGTGAACGTAGCCTAAGATTTAGTTATATTGAATGAAGTCGAGTGCCAATTTGGCAGTGGAAAGTTGCCGGCCACTGTTGGCTTGTTAATTCGAGGGTTGAACTGACCCCCGGTAATTATCTTATCGTTGTCTGATGGTTGTAATTGACTTCTGTGGAAACGTTGTGTGGATTTATCATGGTGAGGCTCGTGTGATTATGCCATGTATCATGATGCTAAATGCGGTTTTGTTTCGACGGTATGATGTATTGAAATATCAGAGTCAATTTTGTTATATGAAAATTTATGATATTGGTTATCTATAAGTTCAATATTTTCATTTTCATGCTCAATGTTTTAAATATTGAATCAAATCATTTCACGAATTCCACTTAAAAAAATATTTTACAATGTATCGATTCAAACAAATGTTGAGTCTGAAGTAGAAAATATTGAATTTAAGATCGAACATTTCGGTGTTTGAACTTCTGTCATATGTTATTTATCTTTTTTCATATGTGTACGAAAAAAGTGTAGTTTTTATTTCCTATCTGTCATTTTTATACCCAGATCTTTTACAACCGCGCAGGATGAATCATAGGGTCGAAAGTCTCTGCGATAAAGTTTTGATTTTTTTTTCAAGAGATAAAAAACTGTTTAAAATATTTATGGCAGAAGGGTCTTATTTATGTAGGGACATTTGTCCATATGAAAAACGCGTTTCTTCATACGCCTTCACTATCATCATATTGCAGATGTTGCTTTCGGACATTTTTCAAGCGACACTTAAATTTTTCACGTCGCACTAGCTATTTTTGCTAGTTTTTCTTCACAACAGTTAGGTGATAAGGGTCTAACACATATTATGCCTTGAAACAAAACTGAAAGTTTCCCATATATTCCGGGAACACGAAGGGCACTGTACTCGAAACGTCTTCGAATTAATCTACAAAAAGAAAAATATCCTAGATTCAAATTGATATTAAGACGATTTTTCTTGAAAACTTAACGCGACCTCGAAGACCGTTCAAACTTTCACATCGCAAAACGACAATGAAGTACCGAGAAGTTCTCTTAGTAGCTGAGGATTGACCCTTCGAAGTGGTCACTCAGAGTTTGCCCTCACAAATTATCTTTGATACAAGTTGCTGAAAGGGTTTCGTCTTGTGTTCGTACGATTATGAGCCAAGTGCTTCAAGAACTCGCCATAGAAATTGATTCGGAGCGATTCTGGTTCGAGTTTGTCTCGGAATCTCGATTGGAGATTACTATTGTGTTCGAAACAGGACAATAGCTTCGACTTAGAAGGAAACTGTCATATTTGAACCACAAGTCGCTGATTTTGTTGAAATTTTGTAGAAATGCAATGTAAGTAAGAAATGTCGTAAAAATTGCGAAGAAAGAGAATGCAACTGTATATTTTTTTTTGTTATCGTGGGTCGAATGTTATTTCGTACATGTATCTAACAAAATTGCCAAAAATCTTAGAAAAATGAGAAAATATTTAAACAATAATTTCAGCTCATTTTTTATATATCTATCCTTATTTTATATTTATTACCACATTTTATTAAAATAAGCGATCTTTGGTTTGTGAAATTTCCTTTTGAGCCAAACAGTAACACAATTGACTGTCTGAATTTGGAATTTCATAATAATTTAACATTTCAGTCGAATATATTATAGTTTATATTAATATTAAAGCGTAATGTTTAATGAAATTGAAAACCGCATACGAATTTCGTAGTTCGAATGAAACTTTAATATGCTCCAACTATAAAATTAAAGCACAACTTTAATCGAAATTCAAGACCTCCAAAAAGCATATATGATTCTGTATAACGTAGATAAATAAATTCCGACTCGTGTAACTCACGTGAAATGTATTCAAAAACTAAACTAAACACTGAAACTTTGAGGAACGTAATATGAACCGAATTATACAGAACATCCGAACGCAAACAGACCATCATATTGAATATAAATATTAAATTTAATATAAATTTTAATTAATATCAAATTGAATCTTTATTTATTTAGTATCCATTGTAATTCAAGCATATATTAGTTATATAATTTCTCACCAAATTAATAAACTAGCCGCAATTTTCAAAGTTATCCGATGAAAACATAAGTCTCGTGTCATATTTGACGTCAATTAACAACGGTGACATTCAATTACAAGAAGGCTGTATAAATTGTAACGTGTGTGAACACTAATTTGATTATTATTAGCTCAAATTTCTATACGAATGCCACGTCAGCTCTAAATTACAAAGCAGGATATTCTCCATTGCTAAAGGATACTGGAAAATTTTAATTATCACCACAACGTTTCGTCCAATTAAATTATATTCAGGTCGTAATTAATCGATTTCGTATTTTGCGGTATGTGTTCGGTCGGAAAATTAAGCTGACGAGCCTCATTTTTAGAAAATATTATATGTTTCGAAATATTGTTCTAGAATTTATACTTGTATGTGCAATTTTTCGTCGAGGATTTGCTAATTTAAACTTTTCTGGTGGAGTTTTTAAACGAAAACCACTTTCTATACAATTTTTTCAGAGGCTTTTCATAATCTGAAAGGTGCTTAACCGCTTTTTTTTTCATTATAATACAGAGATTCGTTTCGTCGAGTCGACGTTTTACGTTTTTGAAAATTGAATTTTCGCGCACAAAACAAATGTAAGTTTTAAATATTCACACCGTGTTCGACTCAAAGTTTAATTGAACATGTACTTATATCGTTTCATTAAATTAATAAGCATAATAAGCAATTATATTAAGAGTACCTGAGCTTGTTTGCATTTAATTTATCTCTGTAAATGCGAGACGCATACAAAATTTCTCATTAAGATTTACAACTTTAGAGATTTCAGCTTGTTTATCAAGCTTAAAGCTTCAGGAAGAAATTTATTATTTCTTATATTGATAGTTAAGTATTTCAACAATAGTATAAAGCATAGCATAAAAACATTTCACTCTTCGTTATGGATTAAAATAATGTCAAATCAAAATAATTCCAAATTTTTTTCAGATATGTTAAGTACAAATGATCGAAATTTCATCGCAGTCGAATTAACAAATGATCATGATTTTTTTGCATATGATTATTTATACCTGAACCTTCACACATTTAACTCGATCGTTGACCTAATTAAATACATTTTAGACAATTCAAATCATAAATATCAAACACGAAAGCCTACATCGTTCCACACAATGAATCCCGCATGTCTCAGACTACATGTTATCCAAAATTAGCCGAAAACCGATTCAACCCCCATTGTGCACGAACTAGAATCCTATCAGAGCTCATACATCACCAAATTAACCGAAAGACTGTATAATTAAACGCGGCGGGGTTAATTGTGAACTTGGAACCATTGTTGAGCAATAGAATGGCAATGGAAGGCTATTCGTTCGTCAATTTCGTTATTGTCCTAACTTAACTATATATGAAGATATATGGTATTGTAAGAAATTCTGGTCAATTTTGGAAAATTTCGTAAATTTTGTAGATTTTCAAAAAATAGTTATTAAATGAGTTTGTAGTTTCTTTTGTGATTTAAAGATTGATCTAGTATGGTTCTTGATATTGTATTTGACATTGACATTTAGAATGATTTCTACTAAATTTTTTGAACAAACGAAAACATTGCTTGGAGGATATTATTTTCTGAGGCTTATAAACCTAATATTTTATCGAATAAATCTAATTTTTATAAATTTTTAGATTCTTCAAGACATAAAACGCGCAATGAAATATATTTTTTATACATTGCAACAGATCAAACAACTATTGCATAATAATAATCTCTTCCGAGTTATATTTTCATTTAAACAAAATCTTCTATGAAATTCAATATGAAAAATTATACTCGATCATTCTTTAAATAATAAAAAATACTATAAGCTGCAATATTTCTCAAATTAATAAAGAAAAGTGTCCAGACTTTCTCTCAATACTGTATTTTGTGATGCTGAGAAAAGGCCTAGGGAGCTTCGGCCTAGTTTCGAGACTATAACGGTCGTTATCTTTTATCCTTAAATACGTTTTGATCCTGCGAATTTTGGAGTTAGGATTAAGCTTGAAAAGCTCGATAGTTAATTGCGGTTGTGGAATTGAAAATTCGTATTAGAAATCCTTCTCAAAGATTAATTCGTTTGGTCTTTTTGTTGAATCGTAGAGAATTAAGGCTTTCGTTTTGATGAAATAACTCGATTTTAATATAAATTTGATTATTTTATAATATTATAATACACTTTGAGTCGTTTATTATATCGGTTTATATTAACTTTCGCGTTTCACAAAGAGGTTTTCGTTTTGATGTAACGTGAAAGGACACGTCGAGGAAGTGCATTAAAGCTAAGATGAAAAGTGTGCTTAAGTAAATCTACGTTACCTGTAAAGGTTTTTGATAACAATGCTCTTATTATATGTATAATAATATATACATTTCTAAAATTAAATATTTTGTATATTATTTTACTAGAAATATATTATTTTCGTTTTATCCTATCTCACTTCGATGTCGTTTGTAACTTCGAGTCGTAAATCACATCATTTTTTATACACCGCACAAATTGAAAAACCGAAATACTTTTTCATATTAAATTCCACATGTATAAACGATACAGATTTTTACTGAAGTAATTAATCGCTTCCGTACTAAAAACGGAAAAATTCGCATAATTAAAACATAAGAGACCTTTGTGAAAAATTAAACCGCACCAATTACGAAAACCTTTCGTGAATTCCTAACAAAAAATCATATTTTCATACAAAATGAAAAAACATTACTTTCCACGCACGAAAGTTTCAGCATTTAATTAAAGCACACAGAAAAAAACGCAACATTAAAATTATTCACTGAAAATAGAATTACGAGGAAATCGCTACACGTTTTCAACGGAAGCCTTAATTAAGGGAACACATACATCCTGAGTAACAAGAGAGATCAGCACACTTGTAAACATTCAGATTTCTCAAGATGTTTTTCAGACTTCTCTTCAGAGAGAAGCTTAATTGAACCGTCTCTCATTGTTGTAGTACTGGGTTAGGTTAGGTCATTCTCGTATCGTTGGGTTTGGGTGAAATTACCTTCTAGAAGAGGATTATTACCCTCGGTGGCATTGAAGTCTCCTGAAGGGTCTGTCTTCACGCTCACCTCCACTTCAGCCAGGTGGCCTTCCACTCCTTTGTCCCAAACTGAAAAAATACAAAAATAACACAATGAAGACTTTTGAAGAGATGGTTTTATAAATAATTTTATTTGAGTTGTTATTCAGCTGGAAAAAACTTCATTCTTCTGCTTATATTTCATTAAGGGCGTTAATGAAAATCTTGAAATTTTTCGTAGCAGGAAATTTTTTCACTTATATTTTAATATCGCGTGAATTTTTTTAAGATCGTATGAGAGGCTTTTTATCGTTCGAGCATCATAACGTACAAAAAAACTCGAGAGTTTCATACAATATAGCTAACTAAGGGGAAAACTTTAATGCAAATAATTAGCTTGTTATAACTTTGCTCTGATTTAAAAAATCTTCACATCATTCATGAACATTATCTTCGCTCTAACTGGAAAAACTTTAATTAAGGAAATAATTTCTACTACATACATCTTCGAAGAATTTTATTGTTGTTTTTTTCGGGGTTTCTTACCACTTCTTCTAAAAAACGAAAGTTTCATTACAAAGAAGCCTCTGTAATATATTGACACAATATTCAAATGAGTCTCTGCGAAGCCAGACATGGTAAATCCTTAATTATCTCAGTAAAGCTCGCGAGATTTCCCGAGAAAACCATAGTGACAAAGAGCCGATCTATCGAGCGTTAATTCATTTCTTTCCTTTTGCCGATCTTGTTTAGGAAACTTTCCCTCCATTGTCTAAGATCCCATTTGTGTCTCGGTTAATTATTTACTTTATAATACGTATTATTTGAGAAAACAAAGAAATCTATCCGCTTCGTCGAAGAAGTTCTCGCGGAACCCATTTGGATTACTATTTTCCTTTTTCACGTTCTCGTTCGACAATTTCTACAATGAAATGGACTTTTTATACTCTTATAGAATCTAGAGATTCGTTTCGATTCCAATTTTCCAGTTACACTTCAACCATATAAAAGAGATCGATAACATCTGCAAAATACGTTACACTGATTCACTAAAAGCAAATGGAATAAAATTTATCGGATACTAATTCGGTTGCTAATATTGAATTTTGTACATGCAACGTTATACTGATTTGAATATTTTCCGAAGCACGTTCGAAATGTTCTTTGCTTGCATTTCTCTTGAAGTTTGACGTTGCATATAAATACGAATGTTTGCATATTTGATAAGAGTACTATCTGCGAATTCGTACAGAATGCATAAATAATAAAGTCTATGAAAATTTCGAGTGGTCGCTCTTTCGTTTCGGAATTTTTTGTGTAAATTTTCCATGTAGGAAAAAATATACGAAAAAATACAGTATGCTAGAAGTAAAACTTTCATCAGTAAAATTTCAAAACTTTGTATACAAATGTTTTCGTATTGTATACATGAATCTATCGGAAAATTTATCCTTTGCAATCTAGTGTTCCCACTCTAGGGACATTTCCTCAAATTCGAATATTTCCCATAATATCATGGTTTCATTTATTATTACTTTAACAGAAAATATACATACGTTATATTTGTTATATATTAATATCTCAATTCAATGAAAATATAATTTGTTTATTGCAAAGAAAATCTTTCATTTTTAATATTTTTCCGAAGGTGATTTAACAATTATTCGATTGTAGATTTCGATAAAATATAATTCTAATGAAGCTTAATTTAAATTTAAGTATTCAATTATATTATGTAGCCTTTATATTTGATACATTGAATATATCGTATCGAACATGAGACGCGTACACTATTATGCGGTATCATATTAATATGCATACATTTACCGCAAAACTGTTACACTAAAACATATTATAATACGTTACATGTGCATACGTTTGAGAAACGTTAATCTATCGTGAGATTCTCTCGTATTATTCTGGGATCATTTGGTGAGCTATGGAGCAGAAATAAAGGATAGTATCATCGTACAAACATTTTCGATAAACGAACATACATAGATATAAAATAAATCATAAACCGTCTGCGAAAGATAAACCGGTATATCGTACAAAAAAATTCAATGAAATTTTCCTATCGAGAGAATTTTCTGGAAAAAAATATGAAAACCCTTTTAAATTCTCGCATAATCCTTAGAATTATTTATATCTGTCGAATGACAGTTGTGAGAAAAAAATAAGAGCTTAATCTAATTTTTTTTCAAAGTAGACGCTTTTTTCGATCTGGAAATTTTTCGGAAACTTTATAAAGCGATGATGTCTTCAAAGATTCTCATCGATCTGAAAATACAACCGGAAAAGATCCAGCTTCGAATCTTTTTTTTAAACACAGAAACGCGATAAATCCTTCGGTTATCCGATGGTACGGAAACGGAAAGGAAAAGCGGAACTCAACTCCACAAGGATAATATCTCAGATCTTTTCACTTTATACTCGGTTCGACTTCTGTTTTGCGATCCGTGACCAGGATTCAGCTGATAAATTTCGCTTATGATACTCTAATGGAGAATGTGGGCTAATTTAAAGTCCCGATCGATGTTTGAACCCTATTTAAATAAATTCATAACTGAAATATTCATTCGAATTAACTTTTGTGTTATTTCAAAGACAGTTAAATCTCTTCGTATTGTACTAGTATAACATTATAAAAATGCGTAGGAGATACGCTTAGGCTTTTGCTATTTTAACTCGTGGCGATATTTCCCATTTTGCAAAGTGAATTTTCACGTTTTGTGCTCGTAACGTTGTGTTATAATATAATCTGAAATGTTCTTACTTGTAAAGTGGGCGAATCAAAACATTTTCGTTATGACAATGGGTTGATTGTGCTTCAGCACAATTTGGGATACGCAAATATTTGGATGAGAAAATCGACATCAAACTTATCACGAAGTTACGAACACGTGCTACGATAGTAAAAGCTTATTCTATTTGAGTTGAAAACCTAATTAATCATAGTAAAATCAATCTATAATTGCAGCTAATAGATGAATTAAATAATAAAATGATAATCGCTCATTTAGTTCGTATTATTATAAAATTCATATTATGATTGGATCTTAATGGGTCCGTCTTTTCGCTCGTTAGTATACCTAATGTTAGTTAATTTGTTTATTTCTATAGAAATTATGACGTCGAACTCTATAGGGAAACAACAAGTTAACTAACAAGTAAAAAGACAGGCTCTAAGTCTTGATCTTTCAATCGTTAGTAACTCAACTCGAGTGTTAATTTTTTTTCCCTATAGGTAGTATTGAAACACGTCAACGATAAGAATAATAAGCGATAATCATATTCGGAAAAAACTTAACAAACAGTTATGTAACACTTGAATTGAGTGTCTATCGATTGAAAGGTCGGGTCTAAAATTTAGTATAATAAAAAGAATTTTAATTATTCTCATTGAAGAGCCTAACAAAGTCGAACAAACAAAATATTAAGAATTTCGAAATAAATAAATATGACCCAATGATGGAAGCTATCCACATATTTACAACACAGCATTTATATCAACAGTTCGAATTGAATTAGGGCTTCAATCACACAATAAGCAAGCCAGACACCAGCACCATCAACATGTCACTTCCCCGATTTATCAGCGAAACAATATTTCATCACGATATAACGTTCGTCAGGATTATATACTTCGAAGCATAATGGATGTAGCGAAAGCGAGTTGACGCGGAGGCTTTGAGTCCGGGTCCATCGCGAATTAATCAACGGACTCAAGGACGTTTCGGGAACACACTGTACCGAATGTACAGTGTGTTCCTATTCTCGTTTTGCGGAGTTTTAATCGTCGAAGGATTAAGGAATCTGATGAGGATTTATTGATGTAATGTGGATACTCACTCGCTGTGACTTGGTGGTGCTGAAGTTTCGGATACGGCCTCGCGCTCTCCGAAGTCGTTTCCATCGAATGTCCTGAAAATATGGATTTAAATCAGTTTTTGGATAATTATATTTGACGATCGAGAAGGTCAAGGAGTTTAAGTGACATTTTTACCGAAATTGAGTTATGCACAGGAATCGCTTCATTCATTTGGTGGCAAAAGAATATAAACGAATTCGGAACGTGTGCCTTAATATATCATCAAATCAGTCGACCTCTTCCTAATACATGTAGATACAAGGTCAACTTTGAACGCGCTTTTCTCTAAATCACCGCAAAGTCACTTGTACCCCTTGGCCTTTTCAGTTGTCATTTAAGATTGGTATTGTTAAGTGGTTTTCTTGATCTGAGTTGCTGTTTGGACAGTTATAATATACTAAGTCATTCTAACAATAAAAAGAAAGATGATTTTTACATTTCAATTGTAAAAAAATTGCATGATAATACTTCATGAGTACATAGACAAAAATCTACTCAATTCTCATTGTTCAAAAGATTACTTTATTCACTCATAGAATACATGGAATTGTATCGAGAAATATCGTATGAATGAGTCCTTATCAGATATAAACATTCATGTTGGGCTTCGTATGATTCACGTTCAATTTTGAATATGCTTAACGATGGCATTTCCGTTGAATTAATTAGTACGTGTGTGTTGCCATTAAAGTACACACATGCTAGGATTTCGGCGACTAATCGTATTTGCCTCTAATGGATTTCGCAGTTTCACCAACGAATCTAGAACTAAATTGTCTACAAAGTGCATTCGAACTGTCTAATGTGGAACGAACGCAAATGAGTTTTCATTAGGAAGTAGTACTACCCATCTGCTAGGAAACTTTCTTCAACTGCAGTTTTTCCAAATGATTAAGAGTTCTAATTAAGAAATTCCACTTCATACTGCATGCTATGCTATATAGTTGAGTGGTGAAATTTGCATGCATGAGATGAAATTTCATCTAAGAAGGTAAAAATTTTACGTTCAATTCATCTTCAACGATGTATGTAAGCTCTTACGTTCGACTGTAATAAAGCAATAAACTAGAAAAAAAAATATATTCAAACGTTAAAAAGATACTTTAAAAAAATATAAAACGTTTATCTTTTAAGTGTATTATACTTTTATACAAGTAACTTTTTTCGAGGAAAAGAACATTCGTCGACTTAAAAATTCGACTGTAAGTTTTTCGGAGACTCTTTAGCAACTTTGTGTCGTAATTATGAGAGAGTTGTGCTCGGAAAATCTTTCGAAATTAGGCAATGTTTATATCCTTCGTTGAATTTGCGAACAAACTCGTAATCCTGCGTAAGCTTGTAAACATCGAATGTAAGCTTACGCGTTGCGTTAAAAAGCTGAGCCATCGTATATATTGGATTTTTTCAACAAAAAATTTCACATTTTGTTAAAAAACAGGATTATCACGTGACTCTGGAGAGGATTTTCCTCGGTTATTTGTATTATATTGCGAAATTTATGACTTAATTTATTAAATCAACATTTTTTTCCACGATATGAAAATTTTATTTTATAAACGAAAATAACACATTGATTACTTTTGATGAAATAAATAATTATAAGTACATACATTGACTTGAGTTGATCAATTTATGCACCGAAGAGCTCACAAAATAGCTACATTTTCTCACAAATCGATAATCGATAAAATTGAAACTATTTTGCAATTTTTCTCCATACGACGAAAAAATTGCAGAAAAGCACACGAGGAGAGTTTTCCGGTAACTCGAGTGGACATTACGATGAAAACTTGCTTCGTGGACAATGGCGAAGTGGTGCTGTGCAAACGAGCGAAGAAGACCTCGAAGACTTCCTCCACTTTCAAGAAGATTGAGCTGATGGCGTGTCGAATCGCCTTTCATACCTAATTACTCATTTTTGAACCGAGCATGCACTTTACTTCGCCATTTTGCATCGGTGTATGGAGGTTATCGCCATCGATTATTCAACTATTGTAAGGTGAGGTAAAGTGCAATATTGTGGAGAGTTTCTAGTTTAATATGCATCGGGAAGAATTAATATTTTATAGCTAGTGATTAACGAGTCTTTGGAATTATTAAGAAACTGTTTAGATTTTCATGAAATTGATCAAAAAATTGGAATTACTACTAATGTTGGATATTTGTTTAGGTAAAAATAATTCGAGTTTTATATTGAAATCATTTATATGAATAGTTTTGAAATATTAGTTAATTGAATTTGAATATAACATATTTAAAAATAATTTAAATTTCTTATCATTCAAAAAAATGAACAAATTATGCATTTTTAAAATGATTGATACTGTTGACCAATATAAAAATCAGCTGACTCGTTATTTGAGAATAATTTTAACGAGTGTTTCTTGATTTTTTACAAAAGTACAAACTTATTTTTACCTTTTCTTATGTAAAATTTAACATTTCAGTCAATATATCGTATAATTTATTCAGACTTTAACGAGTAGGGCTCTCCAATCGATGACCATTCACGTAATAACCCGTCAGCGATTTTATCATTCGACGTACAAGAATTTCATACACACTTCGATATTTTTTTGAAAAATACATCATAAAATTCAGTAACTATCGATTATACTTTCACCGATATAAGTTTCAGAATGTATGAAAAAAATATTTCGATTCTTATGCACACAACTCGAACCACTCCATCGATAACTCTATCAACACTTATCTTTGAAAAGTATTCGAGCGTATTTTATTTGTTCTTTTCCACGAATTTTAAACTAGAAATTAAACCAAATTGTTCAGATTTTAGTCGAACAAACATATTAGATTTCAGCTTGTAAACATTGTTAAAAACACTTCGTATAAAATTCACTCGAAAAGGCGAAATTACGACCTTCGGCAGATCCAAAGTAGGCTTTCGCGCATAATATACGGCGAATTTAATTAATTTTTCTCCGGTTGAAAAATTAGATTCGGTCGTGCGAAATTTCTCAAAAGTCGGCCGTTATTGAAGCGTCTGAAAACCACTTTTCAGCGGTAATTTCATATTCAAACAGCACACACAAAGGCCTTCCACTCTCAGCCCCATAACATACACGATAATACGTATCATAGTGTATAACGAGTGTTACATTATACGCTATTTCGAAAGAATAATGTTGTAACTCAAAATTTTCATTTCATATATTTATTTTAAACTACGTATACGAATTAAGATTGAATATTATATGATTTTTTTTTTGAAGAAAAATATGAATGAAAGATCTGTTCGTTTATTTAGGGTAATGATATGTTTGCTTCATGCTGACCTCTCATTATGTGTGTTTAGGTTCCATGATGAATAATTAAATGAATCCATACAAAATTTAAGAAAAGGTCAAGAAACGATTTTTTTAGTGAATAATCTAATGCATTTTCTTAAAATCCCATCTTAAAAGTGTGTGTCATAAAATATTATTTTACATTATATGAACTCTTGATATGGTATCAATAATTTCACCAAAGCTACATTCAAACAACATATCTGATTACTTTACTTACTCTGTCTCATATACTCCATTTATATATCTATCTTACTCTGTCTCACATACTCTATCTTACGAAGCCCGAACACAAAATTTTAGACAATTGACATATAAAAATCTACTTTTTCCTTAATAACAATGACTACTACTATCTACTTGATAACAAAAAACTCCATACAAAATAAACCATAAAGATTTTTTTTCTTATTATGAATCAATTTCTTATAGTTTGTGCACATTTTAAGCTATGATTTTCTTCTATCACAGAAGCGATATTATACCTTGTCCGCAAAAGCAGAGGCTTTACATGTAAGCAGTATTCGTTCGGCTTCGATTATGTCGAACTAACGTACTTCCACTAGGCATGTTCGATATAATGTTCAATGTTCCCTCGTAGAGGAAACGATCCATAAAATCGTCATTATGTTTATGCGCCTGGTTCGTAATGTGGTCAACGTTTCGATCGTTGCTAATGCTAATTGCGCTTTCAAATATATATGGATGCAAGGTACAGTTAACCGACGATTTTCAGAGTTTCGATCCGATAAGGAATGATGGATGGTTCATATTATTATGTTGATTGATTTCTCGTTTTCGCGCTTATATTGTACATTTGTATAAGTTTAAGATGGTTTATTCGCTGATGAATATAATATGCTTTTATACGGTTTGATTCGTAAATAAAAGTTTTAAGCGTTTGAACTATCGTGCTGGTTAAAATTTTTCATTCAAAAGTGAAACTCATGATAATTTCAAATCTGTAAATTTCATAGTTCACAAGATAAGACTCGACGAAAGTTTACTGTAAGTTTCGCCATAAATTTCGATGTTTTATTCTCTTTAGTAGTTTAGAAAAACGTAAAAGATACAGTCGAGGTGAATTTTCTGTTTTCATCATAGAAAATTATGATATTTAATAATATCAAAATATATTATATTATGTTTGCTTATGAGAGTTTACATAATAATATTATTTAATATAATATTTTATATGATATGAGACAAGATGCACGTGGAAAATATAAAAACGTTCAGCAGTTACCTTTCAGTGAGAACATTTACCTTTTTATACAAAACACCGAAATTTAGCATGAATCCTCATGAGATTTTTTTACACAGGTAACAAAATTTCACAACCTCACGAAAAGCTATAACCGAGCTACACATATTATACATTTTCACCGCGAAAACTTTCACTACGAAATTTCCCCAAGAAAAATATCAAAATACCATAAAATTACTGTGTACGTACAAAATCGATAACGTAGTTATATATATATATTTGCACATACTATGTCGGACTCAGTGTTGCCACAATGCTAAATTCGAACACTTATATTCCATTTTCTTATTCTTGCATCAAGTCTAAGCCATACGACTGATTTTACGCGAGTAGTTCTTTTGTAGTCAGTAGTTCTCTTTTTGATATATTTGCAAATAATAACTTGCAAAAACGTGCATTAATATATTTATTTATTCAAAATCAGACTGAAAAATCTTTCAGATACAATTCAAACTAATTCCGACTTATTAAATAAGACGTCTGCGAATTCCCGCCAAAAACGGCGGCCGCCATTATCGCTATCGCGCGAAAATCAAATTAGGCTTTTCCGTCGCCTGTTTGTGTTTTTCGTTATTTTCTTATGTGTGTGTGTTGCTAAATTTAAAATCGTGAAAGGATATCGTTTCGGGGAGGAGCTGAACAATGGTCTTATCGGTCGTGGAAAATGTGAAGTCTGGAAAATGGCGGAGTTTTATTGGCGCATAAATGGAATGATGAAGCCTTATAGAGACTGCATATTTTATTTTACGGTCGCCGTTCAAAAGATCGGGTCAGCTATTGTTCTGGGTCTATTTTAAGAATATTTATTTTTAAGAATTGTTAAGGTTCAATATTTGAATATTATTCTGATATTTTGGTTTGATATTGTATGTGGGTATACATATACAGGCAAGAGTCACATACATACATATACATATACCTTCTAACGCTATTATTTTGACGAAATTATGATTTTCCTCAACAAAATTATGACTCACTGACAATAATGATCTCATTATATCATCGACATTAAAATTGATTCAATTCGAATAGAAACCTAATTAATAATTTACCTGCACATTCGAAACGCATCCACTAATATAATATTAACCAAAATTGTAATCAGCACACGAAACTAAATATGTTAACAGAATTTCACGTACGAACATAAATTTTAACAACGCCATATTATGAAAACCGCACACATTGAGCGAACGGGAACGTTTCGGTTTTTGCACAAAATGGAGTACGTGAAAGTTCAAAGCGCAACTTATGAATCGGAAAATAACCGGAATCGTTCACGTTTTCCTATTATGACCTCAGAACGATACGATACGGTATCAAATTAAGATTTATGTGTCGTATGAAACGTGAAAAATGCTTTTGAAAGAAAATTTCGCGTATGTTCTTACATACAGAACTGAGCGTACAAATGATTTTATAAAACGGTAATAATGCATCGCGATTAAAGATTTAAATAGAGTACGTTAATTCAACAATATAAATAAGCATAAATGTGTGATAAAAATATACGTCTAAGACAGATGTCGAACCCCAGATTTTACGCTATATATGGGTAAATGTACACCCATGCTCGAGTATGACAAAGTCAAGTTGGTTAGTGCGTCGGACAGTACAGTGCACGTTCAAAATTTTGAAAATATTTATAATAAAGATAGCGAATTTCATCCATCTTAAATCCACGCTTAGCAAGGAAACATGTGCTCATAAGATATTAATGAAATTAATAGGAAAAACGTCATATAAAAATGACTTCAAATGGTTAAAATTATCTATTTCGTATTTAAAGGTTGTTTGTATGCCCAATTCCTTGAGTAACTGTGTTTACGTTTTTTCGTACATATGTACAATTTTCTTATACTATGTGCGATGAGTGTTAATAAGAAGGATACACGTGTCGAAATTTGAGGCTTTTCAAATATATAGGTTGCTAAAAATTTTCGCGAAAATATCACGTGGAAATTACGAAACGAAATAAACGCATAGAAAATTTCTCAGTATTCGAAATATTCGGCTGTTTTTCCAGCGTTTGTCGGGATTCGAGTTCGAGTTTCGTTGTTTGGTATTTCGCGAGTTGGAAAATTCAATTTCGTAAGAAAATTGGGAATTCGATATCGAAAAAATATGAATTGCGATTTTGTTCTAATCGTTCGATAAATAATCGAAAATTGCGATGTATTAATTTCAATGTGTTTCGACGCAAATATAATTTGATACTACGCGGCTAATGAATTTCTATGTAATGTAGATAAAATTAGCCCTTGGAGTATCTTTGACCCAATTCTTTCACTATGAGGGGTTTTATTATACAGCATTTACCGATCACAAGAGCAAACATGATTAAATATTAAATAAAATCGATACTCAAACACGATGAGATTTTTCATTCATAACCTTGCAGATAGTTTGTATGTAACATAAGCATCATTCGATCACAAATCTATCAAATGAACTTTTTGTATCATTTCTAATAAGGGAAAGCCATATTTTTTTTGTAGGTAATCTTATAAGTATGTAAAATTGTATGAAATCAACTTTCAACAATGTACAATTTCAAAATTCTATAAAAACATTCGAATCATATATTGGACTTTTTGTTTTTTGAAGTTTAATGAAATATTCGACGAGTCACCTATATCTTTCTTTTATTTCTGTAGATACTTAACGGATTATATCTAATATACTTATTTATTAATGAACCTAATAAGACAATTAATAAATACTAACCGGAACTTCCATCTCGACGCCTAGTGACGTCATTAACTTGATCCGATGGCTCCAGGGCGACTTACGAATCTGAAACAAAAACAAATTTTTAGCACACAAAGCTTAACAAAATTCTACAATTCACATGCAAATCTCTATACAGTCTCGCATAATAATTCCTCTCGAGCAATATTCATACAATACATATACATATTTCACATTGAGATATTCCAGTAATTAAAACGAGTCGGATTCCGCAGTCCGTTTCGTCACCACTGCCTTATCTCACAGTGGTTAATAATAAAAAAGGGACCCTCTAAGGGTCAAGAATTAGCATTCGGGACCCCGTGTTTGGCAGTGGCCTTATCTGGGACCCGAGAACATTAAGATGAGGAGTACTACGCAATATAGATCTCTATCAATTCTGGTTTGACGCATTCGGCTATAATTTGGGTAATATAATCTATACGATATGGTAATTTGAATCGTTTTTGTCAAATATACAAATTGGATTCATAATATTCGATGATAAAGTACATAGATTTGCTTCTGCAGTTCGAGTTGGATCAAACTAATTGTTCAATTCATGAACTGAAATGTTTAATTTTTTATTCCGTTTCATAACTTATTAAAGAAATTTCGTCGCTAATTATGCTTTAATTTGAAATGCACAAAGTAGGTCATCAGTTTATATTTTCATTTTCATCCTAATTATTTAAGTGCGACAACGATGGAGACTTTAAGGTGACGTCCAAATAACAAACGCTCCGAATTCTTATAATTAAATGATGAAATTTTAACGAAGTTTCGTGACGAGGATCTTATATTAATTTCATGCGAAAACAATCGTTTCAATTTGAACATAATTAGACGCAAATTAACAAATCATCCTGCCGTCCGAAACGATTCAATTAAAAATTTGTACGATTTTATAATTTCTTTTCATGCTAATTAGATCTATTCACGAATCAAAACTTTTCCAAAGAATACAATGCTTAAAATTTTCTTTGAAAATTTGAACACATACAGAATAATACAGTAATCTTCTGATTCAAGTGTATATATTCATACAAAACTTAAGATTGGTTCAAAAGTGAAAAGTATATTATTTGAGTCATTGTCTGAAAACTAACAAAGATTTATAAACTGTAACTCAAAAGTTACTAAAGACACATTGGAATTCAAATCGATAGTATAGATGTAATACATACTTTTATTTAGTATTTTTAATTTTCGTTTCAATTCCCATCACCATTTTTATACCCATACAATAATGCAAATCCCATTTCATGTGTAGGCTATGTATTTGCTACAACTAAAGGTCCTCTTTTGAAACGTCAAAATTAAAATAAAATAATACAGAAATCTTCTCAGATATGCATACAATAATCCTAAAAAGTATTATGATGAAAAGATCAGCCGTTTAAAAATCTATAAGCAAAATACATACATACATCAATTTTTGTATAGTTTACACAATATTAACACGAAATCTCGAACTCGTCGCGTTAATTTCGACACAACCCATTCCTGAAAAACGGTCATTCCGTTTCGTATGATATACAAAATTATATTGCACATAAAACAGGCTAACTTTTACCAGGCGAAACCTTCGGCGAAACGAGGTTATCCCAGTGGAGCGATACGTACAAACGTCAGTGTCCAGGGTTGTGGTTTTGAAATCCGAGGGTTTGGGGACCGTGGGTATGCTGCGGATATAATTTCGGCTATATATAATATATATGTATATATATAAATGTGTGTGTCAAAAGGGGGTGGTGGGTGGAATTTTAGGGGTGGCGATTCAAAGTCGAGGAGCCGCTTGATTATGGGGACGAATGCAAACGATATGGTAATGGGGTGCGGCGCCGTCTCTTTTTATATCCGAAAATATTGTAGGTGATGATAAAAATTGTGGATCTGTTTAATATTCGGTTGTTGCTTTTGTTTTTTGAGTGGTTTTGGGAAAATTCGTAGAACCGTTCGCTTAGAAAATGTTGCGCGTAAAGTGATTGTTTCGGATATGAAATTTCATTTGATTGCAATGTGTACATGCGTATGTAAGTATATAAGTCCGACTTCGACTATAAGTACTTGATTTTTACATTATTTAATTCGAATTAAAAATACTTAAATTAAACGCCAAAAAACTGTATTTTATGTAATATATGTATTTATACTTAAATTTTTCATTACAAAACATCGTTACACGATTAAACTACATCGAACGTACCTATCTTATTGTGAAAATTTCTACAGGCATAACTTTTGAGAATATTTCGAATTTTGTTAATAGATTTTGTTCACTTGTTTAATTTGAGTTATTTCTTTGAAAAATACCCTTTTCCGCGCTGAAAAGTTCCCATTTCCGTGAGCTAAATTTCAGCGTTCATTTCGGAGACTCTAAACGTACCCAAGGGCATTGAAACGGATAGAAAGGAAGGAAAATCTTTGGCTTTTTAACAACTGTACGCAATTTATATAAACATTTTAATAAGAACAACGACATTGTAATTTAATAAATCTGCAATAAGAATAATACAAAATTATCGTTGTAAAAAAATATATCGCAGAAGAAAAGACTCTTTCAAAACTTAAACATGCACTCGTAAAAAAAGTAATCATTTTTGAAGTGAGAATATCTGAACATTTCCCCTGATTAAATTCGGCTCTCAATCCTGAGCAATATATCAAAAAAATGCATCAGTTTTATTTTTTCACATAAAAAAGCACATAAAAAGTAACTCTGCGGGTCTGCGAGATAAAGAGATTTTCCGGCGCGATTTCCTCGGAAAATTGTGTCGATTTCGTCAGTTTAAATGCGGAAAAACTCCTACCAGATGGTGGCTGTTCTGGCTTGTGAGCTTTTAGCAATGGCCACTTTGTTTCTGAAGCTACGTAGTGTTTCAAATATCCATTTCGAAGTATTATATGTGTGTTGTGGAGAAATAAGGAAATTGATATCGTTACAACGGTGACATTATGATTCCGTTATGCGACTTCAACGTAAAAGCCATAAAATATTCAGTCAGATATTAGATTTCCTGGAAAATTATTTCATTCTGCTTATAACGAAATTCGATCAAATTTTGTATAATTCATATGAGCTTTTATCGAGCATTGAACTTTTCGATCGATATTTTTATTTAAAATTTTGATATTTTAATTCACTTTTAAACGAATGTTAAATGTTGAAGAATTTTTTTTGCAATATGACTTGTTTGATTTCAAATGAATTTATTTCATTCGTATTATATTCAGGTTTTCAATTTCGAACATCTTTTACATTTCGAGACATCGCTTGAAAATTTGACATTTGAACGAAATAAAAGATAAAATACGATTTTGCCAAACGTGACAAGTCAAGTAATGTTCAATTTCCTTTGAGACATACATAAATTCAACTTTAAAGATATACATTTTCCAAAAAATGTATTTTTTAATACAGATTTAAAAACCCGAATACTTTCTTTTGAATACAAAATATCCGACGATTCCAACTTTTTACATTGAAAATAAAATTTTTACAGATAGGTAATTCAATCATACTTTACAGTCGTAAAACACGAATTGTACGACCACAGGTTGAGTAATACTGAAAGCTTATTTTCGTGAATTCTCATAACATTGTCACGAAGAATAGTCCCACTGAGGCAATTGTAACTTCGGTGAAACTTTTCTGATATATAACAATCGTATAAACGAAAGTCCGTATAGAATAACGGGTCAACGTCGACCACATATTGATTACTTTTACTCATCATACATCTTCGCAACTAAGTATTTTATGTTCGAACATCGAACTACGTATTCATATTTGATAGAAAATAGAAAAAATACGTCACTTTCGAGATAATTGAATGTCGACGGTGATCGAAATTGCGAAAATAATGTTCCGCTTATGAGATTATAGATTCAATTTATTAAATCGTTATCTTTTGCGAAATCAAAATGTATTAGTTCTATAGATTATTCGATTCAGAGCCGGTTTGAAATGAAAATTTTCGATTCATTCTTTCGCAAAATTAAATGACAAATCCATGCGCTAATCCTTAATCATATTGAACGAGAAATCCTCCCATTTAAAATTGAGTTATAGATGAAGTTTATCATCTTTTTGCTTGCCTGACTGAACATTCATTATGAAAGAAAAATATGAAAATTTCAATCGAGAACTTAAGTGCGAATTCGATCAAGCAAAAATCACTAGTTTATTTTTTTCTTTTTAAACTGACGCAAAGTGTGCAAAAATGAATTTGCATAAAGCGACCCTGGATACCATCTAAAACTTCATATGTAACAATGCATTATAAAGTTGCACTAGAACCCCGATTATTAAAACTACACATTTAAACATTTTTTTCTATTTAATGGGTTTTATTTTTAACAAGCAATCAACTCATTGAATATATGAATGCAGTATTGGAGCGTTACATGACACACGTAATAGCGCTATTATACAGTTAGATATGTATGAAAGATATTTTTCACATAAAAAATTATTACTATAATAAGAGCATTGTCATTTAAATCTGTGTCAAAAATTACATTCAATCACGATTAGCTCTGACAATAAGCAACTCGTATATCTCATATGACGACCAAAAAGCCTAAGGGGTACAAATGACATTTTTGCCGAAATTGAGATATGCACAAGAATCGCTTCTATGCACGCTCATTTATTTGGTGGCAAAAGGATATAAACGAATTCGGAAAGTGTGCCTCAATATATCATCAAATCACTCGACCTCTGCCTAATACATGTAGGTACATGGTCAACTTCGAACGCGCTTTTCTCGGAATCACCGCAAAGTCACTTATACCCCTTGGCCTTTTCAGTCGCCATATAGAATTACTTCCACATTTAAATTGAAAATTGAAAACAATTGAAATAATCCAAAATATTATAAGTCAAGGATTTGGTATGAATCCTATTGCATTGAATCTTCTTTACAAAAAAATCATATAAGCTTAATCCCTTCTAGGACAACCCCGACAAACACTCAAATCCCTCTCAGCTCAAACAATCCAATCTCCACTGTACACAAGCTAGAGCCCAGCTGCATTCCCGCATTTGGCGCAGTCTAGTTTGTGGGTCGTCCGAAGCCGAAAAAGAGCTGAAAACGTCCGGACAGATTTATGCCGTGTACACTTCCCTTTTGAGAGCTTCCGGTGCACGAACCGAAAGTAATGCGAATCCGCGTTGTAATGCAGTCAAAGAGGCCCTGAAGATCAGCCGAAGTTTATGCTCAACTTTTGTATGCAAGGGTTATTCAAATGAAGCCTTTGTTGCACCGATAGTTGACTCCGCTTGCATATTCGTTAGGTTCGGAATTAGTTAGGGCGATGCTCGAGATGAAGTATGTCTTTGTCTTGTTTGTATGTGAATGTATGAGATTCATATTCGGGTCGCTTAGTGCATAAAGTGATTGATTCCACTTGGTATAGTTGCATTTTTTAGTTGTGAAATATCTTTGCTGAATAATATGAAATGAAATTTTTTTTTAGCCTCCGAATAATCATTTATTTTAGACGCCTTTTTAATTGATTCAGTACTCGAATGTAAATTGACCACATCCATAGAAATTTATATGGTTATAGTTTTGATTAAATAGAATAAAAATGTTATTAAGAGAATTTTGAAAAACACATCAGATAAATTTTATCACTTTTCTCGACTTTTGTACACCAAACAGTTCATATGTTCTTACAAAACGTATACTAGATGTTTAGACAATTTTGGATTTGAGAAGCTTATTTAATTATCAGTACCGATTAATACCGAAGAATCATTTAAATGAAATAAGTTTAGTCTAAAGATATTTTTTTTTAAATAAATTAGTAAAACTAATGTCAGTTTCGTAGATTTAATAGGTCGGTTGTATATTTGGTCGTACTTGAATCAGCAAGAAAGCACTAAAAATTCCAGTCGTTGAATCTGGCAATAAATTCTCTAAATTCGATGGAGATATATTGTTTAAATGGGAACCAATAAACAGTAAAGTATTGCCTTACACAACACCGCTTCGTATATAACACAAAACAATTTGAAGACCAAACTAAAATGAACACTCGAAATATAATAAAAACCCTATAAAAAGAGACACTTCATACCTGAACTAACGCGAATCGACAGCATTTACCTAGAACGTCGTTCTTCGAACAAATAAACCGACACTCTCTAATGGTGCCAATTAAATCCAATGAACCGCATCTGATGCACCGATTTCCCGACTAATGGCCACATTTCCTTTTAGATTCGAAATGGAAAAGTCATTTGAATGCTCGCGGGTTACATAAACGATTTTAGCTATATCACACTTTCGGGAGAGATGGCCAGCGGTCATTTTATTTTTCTAAAATTCAAAAAACAATAATTTAATAACTGCTGGCCATCTTTACCGAATAGCCATCTTTACCGGGATAGCATTATTCTAAGCTCGAAATTCAGCGGTTTCAATGAGGACATTCTATGAGAATTTCTCGAGTCGAAACTCTAACCGACGAATTGGACGTTTCGATTAATTGAGCTAGTCCGAGGAGAAATTCTCTGAATGGTTTTCGAACTTAGAAATAATTGTATATGACGCTTATATGTTCATAAGTAGATGTACTCGAGTCGATTTGCTGAAGGGTCGTTGTAGAAGGATCGATGTAATGTTACATCGGCATACTCGAAGTGGAAATATGTATTGCATCAAACTAATGTTGGGATTGAAATAGTATTTCAGTAGTTTGAGAGAAGTTCGAAACTTTAATGTAATGTTGAAATAACATATCAAAATTATTATAAAATCAACATGACACTTGAAAATCCTAATAATTGTAAAAAAACAGTTTTATAGAATGGGACATTATAGAGAGGATTACTGTACTTTAAACCTTTCGTTTATTCAAGAAACGCATTTACGAACCAAACTCATTTTATATACGAACGATATTCCCACAAATTTCGCAGATCGAATTCCAAAAACGTATACATTACATTACAGAATCACCTCCAAACTCGAATCTACATCGCAAAATCAAAGCAGCATCGAGTTTCGACGATATCGTATTTACCGAGATGAGCTCCGACGTTGACACAACGCTCCTAAAAGTTACAAAACCCCAACTTTTCATCGAACAAAGACTTCAGACGATTTCCTGAAAGATTCATTCGTTTCGTTGGAAACATTTTATAATATAATATATAGAGAAATTATCTCGACCGCGAAGGATTTTATATGCAAATGGCCGCGCTCCATTTTCGCGCCCAATTTCAGCGCTGTCCGAAAACCGGCGGCAAATTCGAATCACGAACCGTATTTTCGGCAGACATAATAATTGTCTCGTGGGAAATGAAAAGCCGAACGAACTCATAATCGAGAGGACGCCATAACCGAGAAAATAACCTCATCTTGGGAACAGATGCGTCAATAAGGAAAATTCTATCACGTAGTGCAATATTTGCATCGTTCATATGAAATATATTTATTTTAGGATTCGTGCCTTTATTTTTTATAGTAAAAATACCGCATTAATTAATTTTAGGAATTGTTTTATGAAACATTGCCAAAACACTTTTCTCCAATCGAACATATTGAAGAATATTTGAATCAATTTGAGCTCTACTGACTCGATATAGGAAGTAGTATATTTTTTTTAATTATAAGTTGATTCGTTCTAACGTTGAAATTTAATCGAAAGTCATAAACGGAGTAATTCCTTCTAGAAGTTCCTCAAGTCAGTTTAAAGCTCGTTACTTACATATTTCATACGGGAATTTCTGAAGTTGTCTAATTCGAAACGTGTGAACTTCGAAGGTTCTCAGTTTACGATCGTAGATGAATGAAGAAGTTTTATTCATCACACAAGTTTGGACTTCTTTAAAATTATATATTTTTCAAATTGTATATCGAATCATAGTCGTTTTCAGAAAATTTACATAAATCAAATTTAGAGTGTGAAATAATAAATAACCAAATCGAGCCGAAACTGAATTTTGTTTTATCAGAATTTCGGTTTTTCGCCCTTGCGATTTGTCAGGATTTTCTCGTTGCGGTTTACAACTGAAACTCGTATTTCATATTCAGTTTCGATGAATTCAATAGTACTGTTACATACATACAAAAGTAATACATAATACAAATGCTTATTCGATAAAGCATGAACGTTTATTTTGAACAGTAAAAATTCTGAAACACTATTAAGAACAAAGTTGCATTATAAAGCAGCCCATAAATCTTCTATCAGCATTGTAACATCTTTCATTTTGAAATACATATTAATACTCGACAAATTGAATAATCGCTCAGATATTTTAAGAATAAATTTTCTACCAGTTTATATCATATTATCTCGCAAAATAAAATCTCTTAAATTCTATATAGATTTTTCAGATCTCATTTCAACACATATCATATAGCCAAACACGTACACACTTGATCGAGTTCGAAAACACATCTCGACAAAGGCGTTATTTTCCACAGTTTTTCCTTTGTCTCAAACTGATTTTCCGGAATCTCACACCGACTCAAAAACGATTTTCCTCTTCAAACATGTCTTAAAGTCGTTCCATCCAAAATGAGACGAATAAGAACAAGAAACTTTCCAATGATGGAGAGATTGATGATGGATCGCCAAGTTTCGAAATTAAACATCATCCGCGTCAAATCTGACGATTAATCTATCAAATTTCACAGCCGCAAAAAAGCATTGATTTGATTTTCATTTTCAGAATTTCAAAAGCTAAGCCCGAGGCGAACTTTTGGCGCTAATGCGTTCTCCGATATTTTGATGTTTAGAAGGAAAAAAATGTCCCAGGAACGAACTAATCTGTCGAATATTCGGTCGTATTAAAAGTTTCATAATAGGCTATGGAAATTCGGGCTGAATATTTTTGAATTTTTAATACCGAGTGCGATCGTTTTCTTCGCTTGCGAGTCGCCAAACTGGGAAATAAAGTAAATTAAGCGTTGCGCAAATTGAATCTGCGACTTGGAAATTGGATTATATGTAGGCAAAGGACGCATATTTTTAGCAAACTTTACTCTTTAGTACGTTTTCGTTTCGGTGGAATTCTATGTTAATTTTTCATTAAAAAAATATTTCAGAAGCTAATGGTTTGAGATTATGCCTGAGGTCGATTTTAGGCTATAAAAAATATTATAATAGACTGAAAATTGATTTCAATTTTTGGTTAGTTAGGATAGTTTGGTTTGGTTAGTTTGGACATAAAAACTATCATTTTGGAATCATACTGAAATTTTGTTAAGAATATTCTTTAGATATAATAAGTTATTTAAATTTTATCAGCAAGGCTTAAGAGATAAGTTAGAAATGTTGATTTCTGGTTACTTAAAATCTTCATTTTTTATTTGATACACATATTTATATAAACATGTATTCATTCATATTCTTATTTTTTTATAATTTAGTTTATACTAAATGACTCAAAACTTTGATTCAAATAGCATTTCAATAAAAATGAATTTCAAACTGAACATCACAATATTTACTTTGAATTTAAATCTATAATTAAATGAAACCTTCATTCAAATCTCAAATAATCTGAGATTTAGTATGAAAAAGAATCCATAGAAATTTTATTTTACAAACAATAAAAGTAAAAACAATTCAATTTCCCAAAAGCCACGTGCAACTTCGAACTATCAAGGACTCTAAAAACTTCGCACTCTCAAAACACGACAAGTGAATTCACCGAAACTCCACTTCAGAACATCCTGAAACGAAAACCAAATGTTTTTTGCAACTTTCAACAACACACGATGGTTAAAATTCTTGCCGAAAGTAATAATGCGTGTAATGTGGCGTCACTAACGAACGGCAAAGTGAGCAATTCACCTCGAAAAGTCGAGAATTCTCGGGAAACTCTCGAGAAAAGTTTCAGACGCATCCTCTTGAGGACAATGCGAATGTCTGAGTTCTGAATAATGCAAAATTTCGTCGGAAAAATTCTCGCAAGAAAGGCCTACTTTTTGAATACTCACAGCTTGAATATTTCAGCGAGCGAAAAAGGCTCTTTAATGCTGTTTTCGGTCCATAATTCCTTCATTAAAGACATTATGAGGGAATAATGCTTCCTATGTTTTTTTTATTATAGTATATTAAAAATATGTTATTTTTCATCGTGTTATAAAATAGGTTCGTTTTCAGCTGAAATTTATATAATTTCTGAATCGTTAATTTGATAGCGCTTTGCGCGATTGTTTAATGAGCGAATATAAAATTTAATTTTTGTTACGAGAATAATTGCTTTTTGCTGAATGAAAGCATTTCTACGAAATCGTCTGAAAATTCATTTCTGATTCAAAATTTATAATTATTTTTCATTGGAACGTTTTAAATTCTCACCATTTACATACAATTTTCAATAAAAGCCCTAAAATTTTCATCACAAAAAGCGTGATAAAATCTTGACAATATTAAAGCTTTCGAATAATCAATGTATTACATTAAACTTAATTTATTATATTCTATGACAAAGTTTGAAACGTAATTCACTCAAATCATGAATGACATAAGTACGTTAAATGGATCCATATTATGATCGAATCAAATAACTGCAGAGTGAAGTAATCATAATGGACTCGAAACTTTCATGAAATTACGAAATCTAAAAAACGCATCAATAGTAATGCGTGATCATTAAATTCCCATCACCGACCCCATAAAATCCACTTTATATAAAATAAAGCGACACAACATTAAGGAAAATTCCATATACACTACGGTGACCTTTTTTTAAGAAAATAAAGGATATTTGAAAAAATGTTTCTTGATTGAAAAATATCATTTTTATTGATTAAAAACTCTACTAAATGTATTTATAGCGAATTATCTTCATAAGAATTTATGATTTTGTTCAAGAATATTTCAGACAACTTCGAGAGATCTTTAATTGATGAGCATAATGTGTATGAACAAAACTTTTCTGCAGTTTCAAATTACCGTTGAACTATTTGATGGTAAAACTTTATATTTTCTCTTGAATCGCTTTTTTATTAAATTATATTGACCTTAACGTCAAATATTTTTCAAGCAAACTTCCTTTGAAGATCAAAGTCTTGATGGAAAAGTTTTCAATTGAGAACTTTCTCAACTATGCTTATATTTCGTTCTATCGAACTTTAAACATCGAAAAATTATCGCGTATAATAAAGAGTAATCCATCAGGCGTGTCATATTTAAATTTCCTTTATTTTGTTTAAATGTACATTTTCTAGTAATTTATGAGTCGTTTAGAGCCAACATAACGTAAATGTTTATATTTTATGAAGGGAATCGAGCAAATTTCAAAAAACACATTTAACACGTTTGATCATCTTTCACGACATTTTGCTTTACAGAGATACATATAAGTATAGGCAGATAAAAAACTATATTAACACAGTCCATTCATACGAAAAAACCTTCACATCGAACCACTCGAACGACACAAAACAGACAACACTCAAATTTTCCACACAACAACCCCTAAGCGAAAAAATTCCCGAATTTCACCAGTACTGACCCTGGGCGGGAAAATTCGACCGGAAAGTCGAAAAATCCCGCTTTTCAGACCTTCAGACCTTCAGACCAGTTTCGGATCCTTTCAGGACCAGCTCGGGTCAACGAAGGGTCCTTTCGTGCGAAGGGTCGCATTAAACGGAGATCGGGGGTTTAATGGTTTGCGAAACCCGGTTCGTTTTACGATTGTTCCGTTTTACGCCGAAAATCCGGAACGATGATGGAAAAAATGTACACGGTCGTTCAGAGGGATATGGCGCTTTATGGTGTTGTATAAGGGGTATAAGTGTGAATGCATCTGTGCTGTGTGATTTATGTAAAGTTGCGGTTTAGCGGATGCTGCATTGCGTTCGGTAATGGATAGTGTGCTGCAAATGTTGGATATGATGCAGTGTTTGTATGCGGAAGATGAAATTCTGAATATCGCTGTACGAGTTTGCCTTTTGTGGGTTTAACCTCGATGTTTCATGTTGTGTCAAATGATAATGGTACAGAGAATTATCATTTTTTTTTTTGCTATTTTTATCATGACGACTGAAAAGGAAAAGGGTGCAAGTGACATTTTTACCGAAATTGAGTTATGCACAGGAATCGCTTCTATGCGAGCTCATTTGTTCGGTGGCGAAAGGATATAAACGAATTTGGAACATGTGCCGATAATTATCATCAAATCATTATCGTAGATGGTCAATTTGAACGCGCTTTTCTCGAAATCACTGCAAAGTCACTTGTACCCCTTGGTTTTTTCAGTCGTCATATTTGAGAGTGATTTTAGTTTCGATCGCTTTATATTTTGTTTAAATGTGAACTTAATTGAAGTTCATTTGTTTGAATCAGATTTTATTTTCAGTATTCAGATTATAATTCGATAAGTTTCAGTAGATTTATTTTCGATAAAAATCATTGAAAATAATATTGAAAACTAAATCAAAGAGATATCTTGAAATCTGAAGTACATGAACGTGTTTGAATTCCTAGACGTTCTCGAAGAAAAAAGAATTCTATACGATATTGAATTCGTGAGATAATTCAATACTCGAACAAAAAAAAGTATAACGTGTATATTTTGAATAGTGGATAAAAAATAATCATTCAAATCCATTTAAAAATATTTTGTGAGTGAGCAAAATTGTACATCAATAATATTGTATTCATTTAATATTGTCCAATTCATTATTTTTAATAACATTTAAGAAAAAGTATATTGTTTAGGAAATATTTCAGTATTAACATTAATTATAGTCAAATATTACATTATTTATTAATAAACCATTATAATTACTAATCATGAAAAAATGTAAAATATACATTGGCATAATATTTTTTTAATGTTCATACTGAAACTTCTCCTAAAACATACAACATTTCTCATCTATACAGGTCAACATTTGAGCATAAAAATCCCACTTAACATTCAAAATAATCGAATATCTACAAAAATTACTATCGGAAAGACCCTCACACGTATTCAGTTAAAATTTATACACTCACAGATGGATTTCTGTATTCGAATTTTGTTTCTTTATCCATCTGTCGTATAAAACAGGCTCGATGGCGAAAAAGCCTCCGTAATGGCGCACCGCGGGCTCTTTTGCAGCTTTTCGAAAAATTCCTATAAATTTTTTATCGCAATGCGTACGTTTTTTCACTTATTCATTTCTGTACTGTGTACATGTCAATGGACTCACGTGAAATGGAACACATTCACAATGGGAGAAAGAAAATCTGATATAAGCTCGGCGAAGGCTTCGCACTATGACGTTACGAGACACGTTCGGTTCGTGTATAAAAATTAAATTATGGATAGATTGGAAAAATAGATGGGGTTTTTTGTACGAAGTGTCGATTTTCCGATAGATGTGAGGCTTTTTTATCGAATTTCCGAGCTCATAGAATACAATGTTTGGATTTCGATTTGTAGACTACTTTGACACGAAGCTATAATCTTGTACTTTATTTGAGATCGCATATTTGAGATTAGACCTATTTTAATTAAAGTTATTCAAAAATAATCATTGAATTATCAAATTAGTCTGTGAATAACATCTCAAAAGAACGCATTAATCTACAAAACTGATCTCAAACGAATAATTAAGAAAGAACTCCGAAATTAGCCGCGATGAAAGCTTTCCCGCCAAAAGCACAAAAGCTTTGAAAAAAGCGTTTAAATGCTTAAAACTGATAGGATTTTTTTTAATTGCAACATCCCTCGTTGTGACGTAAAGCTAAGGGAATGCTTCCGACGGTTTTCGCAATGAAGTTATGCAAAAATTTTCCACTCGAGAAGTGAATATGCGAGTGACTGGCGGGTAAAGTGAATCATTGTAATGTGAAAGATTCGTTTAACGCGGTTTTGGAACAGCGCGATTCGGTTGAGTCCTCGAATATTCTATAATTCAATTTTTTTATATCAGTTTTCTATTGATTTAAAATGTCTATTTATCATTTTTGACTAAAGTATAGTAATACTATTTATAAAAAATCGCTTGATTCACAATACGTATTGTAATTACACATCGAGATGCTCTCAAATATAAAATCATTGTCTATGAATTCATACTTTTTTGATGTAATTTTTAACATGAATCTAGATGTTACAATACTCTCATACATTTATTCTATTATGTACTTTATATAATATATTTTAAGCAAATTTAAAGGACGTAAACATTGGCAATTTACGTAGCATCCGTTCCACACTATAAATTGTGCCGTGCAAACCGTACATTCAAATACAATACGTTTTCGAGTAAATGACAAACATAATACTCCCATAAAAATCTGATTAAACATCAAACATTCGAAAAACAAATCGAATACTCGTAAAAAACTATAAATGCAATACGAATAATTTAACGACTGCAATCATTCATCGACGACTAACAAAATTTAAACGTCGAATATGGTTATAAATTTATCGAATATTTCACGATTTTCATAATAAATTACATACAAAATTCATGCATGACAATGCAGAGTTTCCGATAGACCTATTTGTCGCATCGATATGAATCTATTTGAGAACAATTTCAAATGCAAATCTGAAACGCATCGAAATGCAAAAAGCATCTCATGCGGAAATTCTGGTACGCATTTAAATTTTTTCAATCTTTAAAACGTTCAGATTTGGCGCCGAAACGAGGTCGAATAATTCGCATATATAAATTATCAAATACCATTTTGGCACAGACTGAAATTAAATATATTATACGTGTGGCTGAGTTCACACTCTGTGTTTTCCATCTGCGAAAATAGCTTATATGATCAAAAGGAAGAAAGTCAATAATTGTATGTCGACTGTATATGGTTTTTTTTAGAGAAGGCTTCGTGAGCTTCTATTATTATTATTCTAGTTTCTATTATAATTACTTTAACTCGTATCTGTAACTCTGTTGCACGTTTTGTATAAAATTTTAGTGTACATATGAATGAATTAAGCACGATATAATACCAATATGAACTGTAAAATTCCATGTAAATAACTTATAATAAATAGAAAGCTTTGTATTTATATTCATACTTTACTCGTTAAAACTTTTCTTTATGTTTTAAAATCACAGTAGAACGTGACTTGACTGCAAATTTTTGCAATCTTAATTATATTTTTTTGCAAAAACAATTTTCTGCTGCACCGTGTGAACTCCTTAAAAATTCCGGTGGAATTTTCATGAATTCCTCTGTGTGAAATTTTCGTTGTAATCACGAAAATAGTTGTATATGTTGCGGGATGAAATCGTCTTCCAGATTATATTATCAGGATCCGAGACGAGACGTCTCTTCGAGAATTTCTCTAGAGATGGGTTTTTTTAATCGCACTGTCTCAAGTGATTTCTCTAAGGGACCGGTCATTGAATATATTCATTAAGTTTTCGCTAATTTATACGAAAATAGTTTTAGATTACTCTAATTGTTATTTTAATGATGCTGATATTTTTTTCGTAATTAAGATTTTTTTTAAAAGATAGATAAACTTCATGGTATCTATTAACTTTGATTCATAAGGGTCACTAACCTACGTAAGAATATTTCGAATTTGCTTCAAAGTTCTTGAACAAATTGATCAATTTTTCTCAAAATATTTTAAAATCCTTTCAGATTCAAAATGTTATTTTTATACTAGAAAAATCTTGGAACATCGCTCCTTGAATTCTGTTTCATCTCATCCCTACACAATATCGGTTTCGTATGGAAACGGATCTTCTAACAGAATTGCTTCGAATTTTGTACAAGAGTGGATTCTGTAACTCGGTAACGACTGCAACACTTTATGGTTGACCACAATTTCGACAGTTTTCCTTTTACATTCCATCTTTTATTTTTTCAATCCGACGTTTGAATCGCAAGAAATAGAATTGATTCTGTTATTTTTATACTTTTGGCTCGCTTGTGCTGTTTGCAATTTTCAACGGACGTTGAACTGAACGATTAAACTTTTCCGCAATGTGAATACAATTTTCATATGTTTTACAAAAGATTTTTTCAAATTAGTGTTAAGATATTATTCTGCAAACATTTTCTCATTATTAATTCTTCAAAGTATCATTTATGAATGAAGCAAAAATAACATTAAAAAATTGATTCAAAACGATAAAATCACATTATCAATTGATCAGATTAAAAATAGAAGTCCTTCCGAATTTAATCGCACATATGTATGTTCATTTCGATAAGCGTTCTCATCAATTTGCTTATGTACAGAAAATTAGGACTAGTAAAAAATAGACTAGCTTCCTACATAATTGATAATTTATCGATTTCCACACACGATTCCGATGTACACATAACACAAATTATGGAACAAATCAATGTACATATACACAATCAAATATTTATCATATCAAAAATTAAAAGAGGCTCGGCATTAACGAAGTTCATCACAAAGAACAACGTTTTAATTTCAACAGAATATGACGAGAATATTTATGACTGTTTTATGGAAGTTGTATTACAATTTCGTTTTATAATGCAAATGTATCCTTACAACATTATAAAAGCGTCGGAATATTTTACGACATTTTAAAAGCTCGTCCTTTTACGAGTTTTGAGGATTTTGTGCGTTGTTATTGTTGTTCGCGCACACTTATTTATTTCATATAAAAATTACCATTTCGCGCTTTTTCCCGATTTACATTTTGCAAAAATGAAGCTGTCCACATTTTGACAAAATAAAAATGTTTTCGCACTTTGTCACGCCGAGGAAGGAAAATTTGTATGACGGAACCACCTGCGACATGTGAATGTGAATTTTCTTTATTCCGATCGAGTTTTTGTTTGCTCGTATGATAATAGAATTTTCTAATAGAATATTTAGAAAAACATGAACGCATACGTTACATAAATAAATACAAATTTGCGAATTCACAAATTGTAAATAAATCTGTATTTATGTGTTCCGTAGACGATGAATTTTATTTTTGGTTTTGGATCATGATATGTGTTCATTTTAAACTGTTAAGAAATGAATATTTGAAGAAATTTTATAAGCGATTTCATCTTTTATTAAGTACAAATATAAAAAAAATGTACGTATTCTAAATATTGAATAATAAACTTAAGATATATAGATTTAAATGATTTTATATAGGACTATTTCAATCGATATCGACCTGATTCAATCATATATGAAGATTTAGTGTGAAATACGAATATCCTATATCATTATCAATAAATTATAAAAATACTATATGCACATATAACAGGATATTTTCATTTAAATTTGATAACCATCACCATCACAAACCAATAAATCTTTCTTTGTATAGATCAAAAATTAGATTGGAAAAAAAATATTAAAAAAAGTGTTCAATTTAAGGCTTATGTTGAATGGTATAGTGAATAAATTAAGCAAAAAAAAAAACACATTTATAAAATAAAACGTACCTTTAATGATACATTTTTTATAGATATGGGTATATGTAGAGTAATTCCTGGAGACATGGCATCTCTCCCAGAATTATATAGACAACAATGGGATCCATCACCCAACTTTAAACCCACATTTCAACATAACATCAAACCCAATGCACACACGAAGCACTTCGCGGAAATCACTTCATTTTGAAAACCGATATCGCGTCATATCCAACCTCTTAAACCAACATCGGAAAAACGGAAAATCCACTCGCACGTCACAACCCACGTCTGCGACGACGACCGTTTAAAATTTAACACACGAAGCTTTGAATTTCCCGCCGTTTTTCCGGGAAATTTTCCGAACCACGCGCTTTTCCGCACGTGCGAATGTACGCAGTATCAGTTGGTTGAATTCTCGAGTGTTACACGTGTTTATATCCATTATAATAACAGCGGTGTAAGTCTCCTTCTTTCGTTGAGAATCGGTCTTATAGTGATTTTTTTTTAGAGTTCGATAGATTTGGTACGTTCATTGAATTTATAGCGTAAAATTCTATAGAAAAAAAAGTAAGTTAACTAATATGAAGTTTACTGACATGTGAAAAGACTGGCCTTTAATCATTTTCATATCCTACATTTGACTTTTGTTACGTTGGAGTTTAAAAGATAACGATTTTTAGACTTGTATCACTGTCATAATAAATGGCATAGATATATTATATCTGTCGGGTTTTTCTTTCATATTTGTATGCATATTGGGGAACAATGGCAATAAAAAAAATCGCAAAATTCCCGATAGGCTCTATACGCAGTTTGGACATGTTCGTGTGAATTTTTCAAAATGTGTTTTCCAATCGATGTTTTTCGCATAAAAATGTGGTAAAATTATATTCTTTTATGCGAAATTCAATTTTCATTTCAAAGAAAAATGCTTAAACAATGTTTTCTTTTACTTTATTCTTTATATTTGATTACATTCAACGAAAATTGAACAACAACAATTCTTTCAAATAATATTATAATAGACTAAAAATTGGGTTAAATTAGAGATTTCTTTTATATGAGTTAAGACACTGGTAAATGTAAAATGAGAAAAAATCCTTTTAGTCGATTCAAAATTTGAATGAAAAATTAATAACACCGATTCACAAAGATTTCAACCGAACATGTTCATTTATTAAAATCGCTCAAATCGATAAGCAGATTATAATAAAAAACAAAACGAATCAATTAAAATTCGCACTAGAATCGAATATAAATCTGTCTAGACTACTTTTTCACGTTCACCCATCATCTCCAAACATCAGACAAATAAATCACAAACAGCCTCAATAAAAATCCATAAAATATAACATGACCACATATGAGACGCACATAAACACCATAACGGATCACCATTCATCGGAAAAACGAGCAAACAAGTGAAAATGATTCGGAAAATCGAAGATCAACTATCACCACATTAATCATACTTAACGAGCCACGTACCAGATTAAAGCTAAAAACATACTTCAACAAAAATAATATAAATATTATTTTTTCAATTTTGTATAGAAAAATCTTGTTAGGGAAATGTGTAAAATTAATGAAAAAATATTTTCATTTGTTTCTTGAGTGTGTTCCTAGCCTTTGTCTAAAACTTCGATTAATATAAATTCCTCACTCATATCCTGAAAAACTCTAGGAGACGACAAAAGCTTGAAATTTAACATTTTCCTTCGACGAGGGATGTTTGCCCTGAATTTTGCGAGGACTTGTTTGAACTGCGGACACAAAAGGCTGTGAAAGCACAGAACTTGGTGTCATTGTATAATTAGGGTCGTTTTACACGGACTAGAATGTGTGTTTAAGAAGTTTTTATGCGCAAAAATACACTTGAGCGATGTTGTGTGCGAGTTTGGATTTAATTGTTTCTGTTTGCAGGATTCTAGTGTAAATATGTGCTTGATGTTACATGAATTAAATTTATTGTTTTTTGTTCGTTATTTAAATGAACTTTATTAAAATTTAAAATGAGGAAATTTTCGTTTTTTTTTTTTAATTTTATACAAAATTATACTTAAGTTTGTTAAATGAGTCAAAAAAGAGTTAGTTAGAAATGTTATCAAAACTTAAAAAAAAACTTAGGTTTAAGAACTTTGAATTGAAATTAAATTCAGCCAGAATTAACAGTACATTCCAATGCAAAAAATATATAATGACTATTCAAAAACAACTTAGCCATCACTACTTAACAAGTAACTTATACAGATTTTCCTTAAATAGATCAATTAAACACGTCATAATATTAAATTTCATTTAATGTGTTAGGTACAACAGTTTCACAGCAATCAGTTGAACACTTTCACACAAAATTTTCGAACTAATTATAAATATGAAAAATGCTTAAGTACCATTTTCAGATAATATCGTTTATCGAAAATATACAATTCTCCTAAAAGAAATGTTTTTATGGAAGTATAATACGTTTTTTTTTCTGAAAACTTAAATTCATATGATATCTCAAAAAATATCGAATATCGAAAAATTTTTATTTATAAATTTATTAAAAATTGAATATTTTAGATCAATTAGATGAATTATTTATCGAATTTAAACATTCAAAAAATACATTTTTTTCAATAAATTACATCTATACGTACTTATTTCAATCCCCCATACAAAATTCACTTCCATTCCGTGTACATTGAGCCTAAGCATACCGAACCGAAAATCGCCGAGGGTAAAAAAAAATAGCGGAACGACAGAGTAATGTAATCACGACCTGAGTGCTTACAATATTTACATCCGACGAACAAACACGCGACGAAAAGGTTAAACGTGGCGAATATTCGAAATATGCTTTCAGGTCATACGGTGGTTCTTTCATCTCGACTGTGATCTTATCGTCTCAAGATTTGCGAGAGAATTTAATTTTTTCCCGGAAATTTTCCGAGCTGATGCTGCACACTTTTCCATGCCGCGTTTCGTTTTGTGCGATGTGTAAAGCGAAGTGTTTGAACGATCGTTGAGGGTCTTGTGTATCCAGATTTTGTGGTATCGTGTTTGGTTATGATTTTTTTTTTAATAATAATTTTAATTGAATATTCAATTTTGAAAATAATGAATCGGATTTTGGAAATTTGAATTTTGTTACATTAAACTTGCCGCCAATAGTAATGGGTAAGATAAATGACAAATGTTAGCGTCGCATAAGGGATTTGTGCCTTTTACGTCTATTAATATGTGTCTTACAATTAATGTCTCATCAATCGAATTATTATGATACTATAGAATAAAAATGAAATTAATTCTGCGATAAACATAAAAATTGAATCGTAAAATTAAAAATACAATAATGACGTCTCTGATATCAAAAAGTGACTTTAACTGTCTCAATTTTCTTAGGAATCGTTAATGTTATACTTATTACACATTTTATTACAGCAACAGCTTCAAAATATCTCACTGTTACTAAGAAATATCAATATAGTGTGACTATTTTAGTTTATTTGCGAAATGTTCTTAATTTGAATTGTCCAAGCGAAATGTGAAGTCAATTAAAATGCTGGTACCTCGAAACTTCTTCGAAAGTTTAATTGAATCCACACGAACAAAGTTGATACTTTCTATTATACTTTCGAGGCTTAAGTCAATTCAATTTACACTGATTCTTAAAAATATGCTCTAATTAAAGTTCAATTCTATTGAATAGAGATTACGCATTCAATCTGAATTGATATTAATACCAATCGAAATGATTAATCTACGCCTTTGATTTATATGATTAATTTTCTTAGTATTGACAGAATAACGATCGAAGTGAATACATGTACATATATCACTTTTTATTTTACACTGCTATAATTCAATAATATACATTTTTCACGATTTATATCGTTTGAATGAATCAGTACTAGAATGGTTTATAATTTATATAAAAATATCTGAAATTACACTACAGATGATTACAGATTCATGCAGAAAGGACACAGAAACACGATCTGGACACTCTTCCATGCTAATTTATCCATTAAGTCTAAAATAAATTATTCCGTATGTGCCCTCGTTTTTCATACACACACGCGAGCTCAACGGACACGTCATTTTTGAACACACTGTTGGCTCAACGTGAATATTGTAACGTTCCACTGAACCGGGTCTGTTTTAACGTAAAATTTAATTTTTTCATGTGTACTTTTGTGTTTCACTCTTTTTATTTCTCGATGTTATATTTTTTCAGGCTGACTAAAAGTTTACTGGTCTGACGGTGAATGTTTCATGTCGGTACTTTTTTTTTTGAAAAACCCTTTTCATTTACAAGTTGGTAATTTTAATTTTAGCTTTTTAACTTTTTTTAATGAAAAATTATTAATAAATATTAAAATATACTCAAAAATTTATAATTAAAATAAGTCATCGATAGTAAATGAGTATTTTTGTTTTGAAAACTTCAATGGATACTATCATTGGAAATCCCTTATGTGATACATCAAGCGTGAAATTGATTAACTCTCTAATATAGAACTTTAATAAAATATAGTTCAAATATGTATATCTATGTAAAAATAATATCTACAGAAAAATTTTCTTCACATTTACATCACTTAGTAATATTGTTTGCTTAATTAACTTGGTTAAATGTTTCTATAGTTAATGTATTTTATTAGTCAATGTACATTATTTTCAGTTTTTTTTTTCAGTATAAATTAAATAAACACTAATAAAAATTTTGCACATTTATTTCTATTCATTTACGTGTTTTTATATGTCAGCACCATATTTATTACGACAGTAATGTGGTTCTAAAGTAGAGGTCATATTGCTCCCAAGAGAATGTTACTTGGTTTCAGCGGTTTGTCCTTTATATAATAATTTTAAAAAATCCGCAAAATCGTTAAAGCAAAACTCAAATATCAAAATCATAAAAATATCATCATTTTTCTAATGAATGACATTTCGAATGAGCTTGAAATAGATGCAAAAGTTCATTCTATACATCAAAGCATTCGCATGTTACATACTTAAAACAAAAATAAACGAATCGAAGTATTGATCATATTCATTTTAGCATCAAGGCTGTTCGTAAACATCACATTCATATCGCGAAAGCTCAAAGCATAAGTCCATAATACGAAAAGTTCAAAGAGTCACAGGGGAAAGTTTCGTACAAAAGTTTGTTTACGAAACTTCCAAACTCCACTGCTGCAGCGAAAATTCTTACACACTCACGTGAAGGTTTACAGACTGAAAATTTTATATAATAATATATCATAAACCTTCGGATATATTATCGAAAATTAATCGTGGGCGATTACGAAATTCGTGGAAAGTTTCGTATTTGAATTGAGAGTTTGAGCTTTCGCTGGTGTACCCTCGAAGAGCTTTGATTTCGGCTGAAACGAAATTCGGTCGAGTCCTTTGTTAAAATTGTTTCGGTGTCGTGATATGGCATAAATTTCGTATGAAAATTATTCTCGTGTTATTCAGACGGTTATAAATCGCGGGATAATTACATTTCAGAAAACCCATAACATGTTTATGAGTATGATTTCCACGTATTAAATGAAGCAAAGAGAATTTCGCATACTTGGATTAATCAAAGCTGGATTTGATTGAAACTAAATTAAATTGTTTGTCTCTGTTGTAATTTCGCTAGTGTCATTATGTCAGTACTTATGTATTTTCGAATAGAACAGACAAGTTCAATACTAGCTAGTGTCATTGATTTTCTTATTCGTTTGTATTATAGAAAATAATTAACCATTTCAATAGTTATAATCATTTAGTTAATAATAACAACTAGAATTTGAAGTTCATTTAAATTTAAATTTACAAAGTTCATTTGTTCAAATGTATGTTAAGAATTTTTCAACTAGTGACATTTTGCTATACAATTGAATTTAAAATTCTCAACATTTTTTATCAAAAGTGCTCTACTCTTCTATATCGATATCTATAAATATAACTGTTATTTGACTAGATAATGACAGTTTATATTTTTATCTAACTGTATGCATAGCTAATAATACATAAGTGTACCTCGAAGGCTGACAGCAGGGCCTAGCTAAAAATAACATAACGAAGCTGATTTGACACATAACAATTTCCCATAACATAAATTGACGACTGAAAAGGCCAAGGGGTGCAAGTGATTTTGCGGTAATTTCGAGAAAAGCGCATTCAAAGTTGACCATGTAACTACATGTATTAGGAAAAGGTCGACTGATTTGATGATGTATCGAGGCACACATTCCGAATTCGTTTATATCCTTTTGCCACTAAAAAAATGAGAATGCATAGAAGCGATTCCTGTGATTCGGAAAAAATATCACTTGTACCCCTTGACCTTTTCGATCGTAAATTAGTACACTTTTTAGTACATTTTTTAAATTATAACAATATGTTAAAACCAACATGCACAAAAAACATATCTTAAATATTATACATATAGACATAACTTCAATACAATTTAAGACAATTCAATTCAATCAAAAATAAAATACATTAAAAAAAAATGAAATTCACATCAATCTAAACATCTTCTAACAGCTTTCAACATTCATCGTACAACAACGAAATTTTATGGTTTTCTCGCCTAATTTATTTAAGCAGTATTGTCTGGTGTGGAAATGTACGCATGTAAGAGCCGAGGGTCAACTCTTTAATAAATTACGCTAAATATTTATGTTTTAGGGGTTGAATTATAAATTCCGTGTACGCGTGAACGTTTCGCATAACACACAGGGACCCGTACATCATTCGCAAATTTCAAATTATGCAAACGAGCATCAGTGCAAACACGAGGGGTTAATTTAAGGGTGAAAATTCAATATTTTCACACTAGGATTGCTCGAATTTAACGTTTGGATGTTTTTTTTTTTCATGTGTCTCAAATAATTTTTGACCGGAGTCGTTACGATGATTTGGCAAATGTATAGATTTTTTTTTATTTCAATGATGAATAGATTTTTAAAAAAGTTAAAGGTTTTTCTCAAACGACATGTTTAAATTGATCATGTTGAAAAAGAAAATCAATGGTGTTTTTTTTATGAATTTAAGTTCAGCATCCTTCGGATCTCTGCACCTTTGGCGATAGTCCAATTTTGAACGCTTTTGTGCGGCTCTGGTTTTGATAAGTTAAATAAACATTCAAATTCAATATATGACTATTTAAATTATTTCATTACTATTTAATCTGTTTGTAGAACTAAAATGCAGATAAAACTTCATTATGAAAAAACTAAGAATTCATTCTTGACTTAAAATTTTTAACTACCTATGTTAAATTTAACTCTCATGATATTTGTATTCAAATGAAAATACTAAAACTTATCTATCATGTTCAATATTATACTTTAATCTTAACTGACAAGTCGAAAAGATAAGCACAATATTTTATTAAAAATACATTATATTTAGATTTATTTTAAACTAATTCAAATATAATACAGTTTCATATAAACACCAAGCAATGAATAGGTACATCTCGACCTTTTGAACAAATATGAATAAAGCACACATTGTACAGACACGCTCATTGTATTCAAACCATTATTTAGAAATAATCTTGAAATATCTCCTACAATATCATTTGTTCGAAATTTCACCTCGATCCAACAGAACATATTATAAAAGCCTTTTTAGTACACACTGTACATTTATAATTTTATTAACGTCTCTCGGCCAAGAAAATCCACAAATGAAAAGAAATAACATCTCCACGATGCACAAGCTATAAAGTTGGATTAGACTTGACGGACGGGATCAAATTCTGCAGCATTTATAACATCTCGAGAAAAACCAAGAAACGTCTTCGTTGGGTTTATTAAGTTAAACTGTAGGAAGTTTTCGAGAAATTGAAAAGTTCAACATCGCAAATATGTACTAATATGAACGGTACGTAAGAGAACATGAGGCTGAATTCACACGGGATCGTCTAATATGTATCTGAATCTGACAAAAATCAGATCAAAAATCAAAAACATAAAATTTTATCATATATGCTTCGTGAGTATATGGAAAATAGTAAAAAACACTTACTATATAACTTCGAATCATTATTTTCTAATACAAAAATGTATTCACACGGGACTTAATCCGTACTCTATTGCATTCTGTCTCTTGTGTTCTATTTATTTATCGAACCTGCTCTATTTCACGAAGTTACATCCACAATTTGACATACAAAAATCGATTTTCTTCTTCTTGTTCGATAACAAAAAACAGTCAACGCTGTGTGAAGTCTGCTTAACTTTTGGCTAAAGTCTTTGTGTATTTAGGATTTCAGCTAAGAAAGCATCCTTGTAATATGTAGAAGCTTTAAAATAAGAGGAAATCCTCTATGTTCAGCATTCCCAGTTTCACTAATGCGATTTTAGAATGGAAACCTTGGTTTTGTGGCACGCAATAACCATAAATGAACTTCGCTAACTATTTATTTATGTAACATACTAAGGACGTATTTCAATCGTAAAAGAAAATTTTATGTGTTCAATTAATCTACACATTTTCAACCCCCAATATGTTCTAAAAATGTTTTAATAAAATTAGCTTCGGAAGGCTTAAGTTATTTATAAACTAGAATACATCTATATTTTTTATTTCGAAATTAATTAAATCTTAAACTACACACTCATTGGTTTTGATCTAACAATAAAATGCAATATAGCTACTTGTACATGATTGCATGCATTATTTTCATTGAATTTTCAATTTCAGCATCCATTCGAATTTAATCAGATTCAAATTGTCCAATTGTCGTTCATTCTAAAATAAATACTTCATTCAATGTAGAAAGGAATTTCGATTAAAATGCTTCGGAAAATGTGCAATTGAACCTTGACGTGGTTAAGATAAATAGTTGCACGCATATTAAAGAAACGCAATAATTAAACGGAAATAACGTTGAAACGTTTCAGGAATTTTTTTCACGTAACTTGCTGAAAAAAAAATGTCCAGTGTAAATTAAAGTTTCGATCACGAAACGTTTTTTCGTTCGTTTTGCCTTCGTACGTTGAAATTAAACTGTGGAACTGTAAATCGAATATACACACACGATTGCGATATTAAAACAAACTGTATGAATAAAGTTTTTTCATATTCTTTTGGAAACGTAGTCGTTTCATAGAATCGCCTGAAAAAACCCTTTTAAGTAAAATTTTTCAGATGTTTTTGTGTGTCCTATGTCAAAGGAAAGTTTTTCTATCTCTCCTTTGGTTCTTTCGTTAAAGTGACTTTTTTATATATTCAAACGATTTTGAGATAAATTGATTAAATAATATAAATTTCTTTCATGCATAATATCATATTTATGAAATCGAATATTTTACAATCAGATGAAATATATCGACGTTAACTGTGAAACATATCGATTCTAAAACAAAAAATACGATTGGTTCATTATTACAAAAGCTTATTTCGAATTCGAAATAATGCTGAAAATTCTCATAGAATGAATTTCGTAGATTTTCCGCTGTTTTTATTTATTTTTTTGGCGGGAAAATAAAAGCTTTCCAAAAAATGGAAAAGTCCTGGTATAACAAAGGACGATGCGCGAAAGCTCATCGTGATATATCGCGAAAACGTTTCTGCTGGAATGAAAAGCCATTCTCTTTCGTTTGATTTTTTTTCGAATACAAATAAATAAATGTACTTTTCATTCTATGACCATTTTGCTCATTGTGCCGCGATCTGCAGGAGACTTTTCCTATGAGTTTCTTTTGAATTTTGAAAATTATTAGAGTCATCTTGAATTCCATCCAAAGTTCAATAGTGAAACGTAGAAATGCCAAAAGATACGATAAAAAATATTTTCAGCTCTAAAATAAATTTCAATTTATAAAATTATATTTTAATAAAAGAATCGTTCTTTGAATTATCAAACAGCAGCTTATTAGTTTGATATAAATGTCGAGTTAAATTTATAAAGATAATAGTTCATCGAGCTTAAAATCTGCTATCCGATGATCGAAATACTATTCTTATATTAATAAAAATATTTTTTTTGATAAATTCTAATACTTATAAAAATTATAAAATATGTGCTTTTAATTTCACTTACATATTAGAAATCTTTTTATTTACAGAATCACTCCTATGTTTGCAAACGTAAAAGCTCGTAAACGCATTATACGAAAATAATTAACGAAACCGATATTACTCAAATTAAATTTCCTAACGAAATTTCCTCATCAAAAACATCTATACTTATAAATAAAGAAAATATTCAATATAAAACACATTTTTTAAGCCAATTAATTTCATCTCGTCGTAGCATTATGCGAAAACAAAGCCTCGCTCTCCGCTGCAACAATGGACGCGAATTTTCAACTTTTTTAATAAATCCGGATAAAAAACACGAAATAAGACGATTTTGACGAAACTCGACCCTTTTTCTTCCCAACAAAATTACTTCCGACCCTCGATTATATAGGATTTTGCTTTAGGTGGAACTTTTCGCTTCGACGTCGGTGACAATCAAGGCAGTTAGTTACTTTCGTCGGCTAATAACTGACGACTCAGTAAACTTTCGACGAGAAAAAATATCACGTTATAGCTTCGATATTTCGCAAAATTGAAACGTTTGCAGTAATATGAGTGGTGTTTCGAAAAGGTCGTTAAAAAGAGGAAAATAAGTTCGCTTCATCTCGGGGGTGACGTCTTCGCAATTTATCATACATCGGATCTTATATGAGTTTCATTTTGATACATGATTGATAAAGATGTTGAAACTTTGTATATCTTTCATAAAATTCATTGAGTTTTATTAATATGATATGAGAAATTAAATTGGAGATTTTATATATTTGACCATCAGCACAATCGTACATCAAAATGTATTCCAAAATAGATGATTAATATAAGTTTTTAAAAAAATATTTTTTAATGAGATAAGAATTTTCATTAAGCTCGAATAATGACATAACAAAATCAATATGTGTCTAATGAACAAGTATCGATATGTTTTGAATCGTGTGTTTCTCATTTTCGTTGCGAAACGTTTTAGAAACGAAGCAAAATCGTTCGATTGAACTTCATTTCTGTACAGTAATAAATCGTATCGTATAAAAATATTATTTTAAGATCAATAGTGTACATAGGTGGGTGTATATAAATATGAAAAGAGGCGTGAAAAAGAGTGAAATATTGGAAATCCTTCCAAAGCTTGCGTTAAACGAACGAGAAAAACCGTTTCCGGACCAAAACGTCCTGCCGAACTTCGGTATGAAATATACCAGTTTCATATCTAACTTGAATTCCGAATGTACATAATAATACATATCTTCGAACATAAACATCTCAAAAATACTTTCATACTTATTCCACAGCATTCACATTTTATAACCTCTACTAAAAAACATTTTTTATTCGAACACAATTAAAAATTAAATTAAATTCACACTCTCATCGAAACGTTAATTCATATCAAATCCAAATCAAATTTTATATGGCGACTGAAAAGGCCAAGGGGTACAAGTGATTTCGAGAGAAGCACGTTTTATGATGACCATGTACCTATATGTATTATGAAAAGGTCGCATGATTTGATGATATATCTCGGCACACGTTCCGAATTCGTTTATATCCTTTTGCCACCAAATAAATGAGCGTGCATAGAATCGATTCCTGTGCATAAATCAATTTCGGCAAAAATGACACTTGTACCCCTAGACCTATTCGGTCGTCATATAAAAAACCTCAATGCACTTACGCATATCGTTCTCTTAAAGCGGCCGTTGCAGTTTTACGAGCGGTCCGAATGAAACGGCCCATCAAACGGATATACTGCAATTTGTGCTCTACATATAAAGCTAGGATTTACACAAACTACAGACACACAGATATATTACAGCATATGTATAAGAATATAGCGTTTAATGGCCGGAACAAAAGTGCATCGTCGGGATATCGATGCATCTCCGGCTGCACTTCCGAGATATGAGAGCTGGTCGTAAAAGCGAAACCGGCTTAATTCAGCACTCGAATGTATATTGGCAATAATGCGATATATAAGAGTTATATTGGCCTTCTTGAAATCAGTAAATTGGCTGCGAATCGATTTTATCCTATGGCAATACCGGTATTGCTGAAACCGGGATCCCGGAATTGCTTCCTGAACACAAATATTGAAATACCGGTATCAAAACGTTGTAATATCGGTATTAAAACGGTATTTGTGAGTTTAGAAATCTAATTCTAACTTAATGATTGACACTTTTTTTCAATATATTTGTTGATTTATGAAATATTGATGTCAACCACACTTGACCCATGCCGCACTTAACCCTACTAATATTGAAAAAAAGCAATATATTTGTCGTTTACACCTATAATAAAATAGAAAAATGATAGAATTCAATCTACCTTATAAAAAAGCCTAAAGAAAAACCACAAAAACCTATCAAGCGAATGAAGTATGAAAAATTGAAAAACGATATCGCACACGTAATAAGTACATACACAACTTCTACACACGTTCACGTAAATGTAACGTACATACGTAATAAATAAGTCATTTCGAAACAATATTTAGCAAATTGTCGATTCTTAATTCGATTTTAACGAAGGTCGCCGTTCGGGTCACGACCGACGAACAAATGCAAATTTTCGACGTTCATTAATAAAAAATCAATCATGTATTATATTTCAGCGAATTAGAGACGGACTTTTCACGTGCTAATTGCTTCGATATCGATCGATTTTTTTTCTCATACACATATGTGAATTTTTGCGAATTACATATGGCGTATTTTAAACTTCCGCAATGCGGTGCACTTCGATGAAGATGCAAAAATATTCATCGTATTTCAGAGAAGTGAAAAGTTATTCATAACAATGCTTATCACCTAAACTCCTGAAGCAATTTCGCGGAGAATATTGCGTTAGCGAAACTTTGAAACTTTCGGCGGTCGTGTTGATTTTTTATTTCGCCACTGAACGACGAAGACAAAGAAAACGCTTTGAAATTTCTTTCTGAAAATTTCCCCACATCGAATATCCTTTCGAGTCTCTCGATACGAGTATTTAAGAATTCCTAAAGTGTAAAAGGGTATCTTACTGTAGAAACGAATGTCGAATTATGCATTCAGTGAATATCGTGTGTGCACCGAACGTGACACAATTATTCGAACATTATCTAGTTCGAATCGTTATAAATCGCCTTTATTGTTACAATGGTGCAAGTCCGGAAATTGAAAAAAAATAGTTTTTAAACTATCAAAATAATTGCATATTTCAAATTTCGATTCAAGAGATTTTTTCAGTTAGATGTTTTGTTGTTTATAAATATATCCCTTACAATGTTAAACTTAAAATATCAAATTAGATCTCAGAACGAAATAAATTAGACTTATACCATTTTCATAATAAAGGACACACATTTATTTTGAAACGAAAGAAGCGAGACTTACATTACTGTCATGATTGAGGACACATGTATAAATTTGTACAGACGTTAAGAAAAATACATTATACATACATGAAAAAAATGTGATATTGAAAAAAAACTCACCTATAACTCTTTTGAAATGAATATTTTATTACAAATGTTCATTCAAACATGTTCCAACGTCGCTCCATATCCAGTAGACATTTCACACGCAAAACGATCTACGAAAACAGTTTCAAAGTCACTTATGTTTACATCAAATAAAAACGTCTGTCAGTTAAGAAATTTTATATGAAAACAATAAACTCTAATTTAATACACGTGCGATAAGAACTAAAAAGTTAATGAAAAAAAAAATGATTGAACGTTGCAACATTTCCGCTTACTCGGCAATTAAAACGCATGTCGAATGATTTATGAGACTTAACCTCAAATATGATTGATTATTCTGATGAATTACAATTCTAAAAAGTTCAAAATCATGTCACTTTAAGAAAACAATGACGATAATCAACCATGAATACGAACAAATAAAAATCAACAAATATGATATTTAATCGATTGTTTTATTAAGCAAAATCGATCGGATCGAAACGATTTTTTCAGAAAATATAAAAAATATATTTGAAATTTTATGGACGAATTTTTATTTGAAAGAAAACAGTATTTGTTTACGTTTTTACGAGTTTTCGTAGCGAGCGCGTGAGTTCTACGAGCGTGCGTCCCCTTTCGCTTTCAGAGCCTTACTGAAGTTGAACGCGTAGCTGCTGAAGCCTCACACCACTTCTGAAAGCTTCGAAGATCTTCATTCAGACCTACGAATCATAAGTACATAAATAACATATACTAATATAGCTATATTTCATTATATTTTGTAAGATGGCCTCAGCATTCGGTCTACCTACAGCGCAGAGGTGATTCGCACAAATCAGCTTACGAATTCGTACAAGCAGTTCGCACTGTTTGAAAATTGGATTATTCGTTTTAGTTATGTGTTTTGAAGTTTTGTGTCGTGTATTTATCGTAGTTTTGTGTTTTTAGTAGTTCGGTGAAGTGGGTGCATTAAAATCTTGCATGGAGTGCGAAGTTGTGTTTGATGCTGTACGTGCTTTTGTTAGGTTGATTGTCTTTGTTTCGAAAGTTTTATATGTATGATATATATTTCGTTGTGTATTTCGGTTGATTTTAATAAACGTGTATATTGAAAGTTTTAGGTATGTAATGTTGTGTTTTTATTTCATTCATAACTTCGAAAATTCAGCGTTCCAAATAACCTATTAACGTATTGTTATTCATAAAGCAGAATATGAAAATTTAATTTTAACTATTCAATAATTCAAAATAATTATGAAAATATTCACAATATTATTTTATTAAAACAACATAATACAAAACAAGCAAATAATATCAATATGGATAATTAAAATACTCATTTTAAGCGTATGTACACACTCAATATTCCATTTATTTATAGACAATTAAATGTACTTAAACTCGTAAAATTTTAACAAGAAAATACATATTCTGTTTTAAGCATCAAATCCGACCACAGTAATGGAACTAACAATCGAATCTCACGTAAAATAATACATACATGTAACGGTCAAGGTTTTAACAATATCGCATTCAAACCCTTTGAATTGAGCCTTTATTGTGAAATTAGCATAGCTAACGGCCACTAGCATTCAGACCAACAATCGTAGTTGATCTTTAGTTTCATGCTCGAAATATATTATAGAATTTTGGAAACAATGCCTTGGGTCGATCATATAACAATAGAACTATGGGAACTAAAGCCCTGTCGAAAAAAATTGTTTCAGACTAATTACAGTGAAACCTTTATATATCGTTCGAAATGATTTAATTTTCAATCCATATTCGATATGAAAAAATATTAAAAAAAAAGTAATTTGTGATCCTGATTATAGTATTGTTTTAATGCCATCTATATTTCACAATTAAAATTGTTTAATATTCCCTTCAATAATGTGTTTCAAATATATTACATTTTCACTGTGAATATCTCTAGTGTTATTGCTCACTTTTGAGAATCTATTAATCTCCTTTTCGATGAGTAACAAAGGTAGTGCTCTGTTTGCACTAATACAATATTAATATAATACAATGTCGTATGAAATCGTAGGCGATCTCATAATGCAAATTGAAATATTTTCAGAATCCTCCGTTTAGTAAATGCCAGTTTAAATATTAACATTTACCGAAGCGTTGATTATATTGCGAGGGTTTGCGAATTCCGCGAAATAATTTTCAAAACGAACAAATAATGACGAACGCCCACTTTTCCTTAGAAAGAATATAATATCATTAGAAGAGATCAAATCGTTTGGAAAATTTGTGGAAAAAAAAGCGCGAATGAACTGGACATTATGATTGATAATTTTGTTTTTCGCACCTTTTCTTTTCGGAAAATGTTTACAACTTTTCACTTAATTGAGTTCCTTGAAGTGGAGCGTCTGTTCGTGGCTTGTTTTTCGGAAAAATTCGAAGAATCTTTATGATCTCCTTGATGCTTTGCGATTTTTTTGTAATAAAAATTGCCATTTGAAAAAAAAGGCGATCGTTAATTTAATATTGGTTTCAAACAAATTTTCCGATATTTTTCGTTGAAGTATTTCGATGTCATAAAAATATTATGTACATAAAAATTTCTCTAATTGCGTTCCTTGGTCGACTAAGTACTTCAGTTTATATTTTTAATGGAAATATCAATATTTTTCCGATATCGAAAAATTCGAAAGCCTTTAATATGCTTTTTATTTTATTCCTATTTATAACATTATCATTATGAAATATATGTATTTACAATATGATATTCATTCAATGTTTCGACTATCTTTGGAATTTCGTTCTAGAAACGGTCCTTTACTTCCATTATGTTATCGAATATATTAAATCTTCGGCATAGTTGAGAAATTATTCGATATATTCCAATATTTATCATTATTATTATATAGAAAAGCCTGCTTTTGAATGTACGGAACACATCAAAGATATCAATTCCTAAATGACACAATTTAATTAGTTAAATATAAACTGAATAGAATATGAATGTTTAGCAAATCTAATGATTCACTTCTATTTAACAAATTTGTTCAAATATAGATACATATATAATCTCGTAAAACATTAATCATATAAAGACAAGAATCGCTTCGGTAACCTAGATACAAATTTACATAGTTTCCGAAGAAATAGCGACAATGGGAAAAATGACGAAGAGATCCCTCGGGAAATACACCTTCGTGTAGGAAAAACGCTTTTCCTTTTTCCTCGAAGATTTTTCCTCATGACCACAGTCCGAATAGTTATTGTTAGTCTGAACATCGGGACACATTTGAGGGAAATCGTCCGAAATAAATCCTTAAGTTATGGTGATGTTAGGTTGAACTTTCACTCGTACATCGTACAAATGTATGTTACCTATTACAATTCAGCAAAGTTTGGTATGTTTCGTATTTATCTTGTATCTGAGTTTGGTGCTAGAATTGTTTCTGCTATAAATTAAGACGGAGCGTAGTTTAATTTCCGTCGAAAGTTCAAATTGTGTTCGATATCTGTGCAAAATTTGAAGAAAATTTGGGTATTAATATAAATTGAGGCTTAAGAATCAAATATAAAAACATTCAATTCAATTGTTTTACATTAGTTTAATTTGAATATATTTTTTTTAAAAATGCATCAAAATGATACTCGTCATTTGTTTTATCGAGTTTTTCACTTTGTGCACAAAACGGCTCACTTAAATCTCCAATCGATCGATTTTCAGGTGAATTTATACTTTAAACTTATAAAGTTCTAAAATTGAAAAATCGTTTCATATTGTTATCGATACAATTACTTGAATACACATCGAAGTTAGAAAATACGATTGATTGTAAAAATCATATTTTGTCAGAATTAGTTCATAACCAAATGTCAAAAGTGATCTATTTTCAGTACATTCAAATGCGTTTAATCTCATATTGTTCATCGTTCATATTCATATGTTATTTATAAAGCTAATTCGAAACACTCGTGCGTTAAAAATTATTATCCAACATTTATCATTCGGACTGTAATGGCGTATGTGAAAAATAAAAACCGTCCCATGATTAATCGCACGCCACATTATAATATTTTCATCGTTTAGTAAGAATTTAACTTTTGTCGCATTACAACAAAGCGTAGCCGCATTAAAGGGTTAATTGGGAAAAACGTATGTGAATTGTAAAACAAAGCGTTAAAATCGGCGAAAATTAAATTAGCGTCGTGGCTTCGACCGCAAATTTTCGAATTTGTTTCGCTCCACGTGTTCTTTTAATCCCATGAAAATTTACTTGTGTATCTCAAAATAGTCAAAAATATAATAAATTATATTTTCACTTTATAATCAATTGAGTTTTCAAATCAGAATATTAATAGAATTCATGTCAATCGTAATATGGATTTCTTTTTGACAAATTTCAAATGGCGACTGGTTAATTGGGTCATAATATGAGATAAGGGAATGGTCAGTTTCTTTTACATCGGTAATAAATAAAACAATAAACTAGAGGGACGTGTTTAATTATCAAAGTCGCAATATCATCAGTGAAACGTACAAATGTGACGATCGTTAACTGATCTCCTTTGGGACAAAGAAACTTTAGTGTAGTATCGCAAGATCTTTAATCATAAAACGCACGTTTTGAATACGAAATGTATTAAAATACCGCGTGTAATGTATTAAAATATACGGACGTGTTTCATCGTGTTTTCGAGATTAATTTCAAAAATATTGAATAAACGTAACTTACACAAACAAACAATGAAAATTCGATCGATTCAAATTTTCTTTAAAAAATTAAGTCGTATTTGAAATATTTTCATTAACTAAACGAAACGCTAACACATCTCACATTTAGAAAGCGCAATTAGTGTACTGTTCAAACATAATTTAACAAATTACTAACCGCGTTCTAAAACAACACGTTGAGTAATCCTCTTCAGACCGCGCTATTAAACAATGAAAAATCGTAACACGGAACAATTCCTATGAAACCGAAACCGCCCAAAAACCGGTTCAGACCATAAAACCGGTTTTGGAAACTTCGAAGAGATAAATACCTGCGATTTATCAGCGATTGAATCAACCATTTCTTGCGTTTTCACGCACATCCTTCACGTTCGAGGATCTTCTATAACGCGATTAATTCTAGCTACAGGGTGATTAAATAATTCGGTTCGAAGTGTTCTCAGAAATGGAGAACGCTTTCCGACAAATGACGAAAATAGAATCTAATTGATAATCTAAGGAGGTTTTCCTACCGTAATATTGAAGGGTGTAATCGGCTTTTAAATTGATTGAAAATTTTCGGTTGTCGTTTCGGTGGATTTTGCGTGATGTAATTCGATTTGAAGTGGAAATTGATAATGAATATATTAAGGGTACGTTCACACGGCTCTATCGCGCAGTCTTTAGTACTATGTTTTGCGTGTTTTATTAATTTGTTTATCTCACGAAGCCTTGCTCATAAGTTGTCATGCAATTGATATACGAAATTATACTTATTTTTTCTTGTTAAATGAAAGTTTAGAATATGGATAGAAAACGATGCCGTGTGAACCCAACCTAATAGTCTTCAACTACCAATGGAAATAGATGAAACGATTGTCAATCTAATCCGTAAAAATGTGGTTTTAAATTACATAACGTACATCTTATTCAATTTCATTTTTATTGACGCCTTAATTATTCAAATTATCAAATTTAATAATGAAAATATATATGGTGGTTTCTTTAGTAGATACAATCATTTAAATTTTGAAAATAATACATTTCAAATGAGCATAATCCTCGTTATAATCCAAACACGCGACGCTTATCCAAATTATTTCCTGCAAAAGTAAATTAGCAATTAATACAGAATTTAACGAATAAATTTCGGAATGAAATAACCATACATTATTTACAAAAGACAAACGATCTCACATAACCGACTACCACATTCGTTAAAAGTGCCGTTTATATTCTAATCGTGCTTTCGCTTTAAAGCTCGTGATTCATTTTAAATCTTCTCATATTACTTATAGTTTATCCTTGTTTCGTTTGCATCAAACCAAATCCTCTATTCCCAGAAATGGACATGCCTTGGAAACGTTACGTTGATGTATTCAAAAGATCCACTATTTTTCCACATGGACAAATTCGCACAAATCACTTCAAAGCGTTTTAAAGTAAATGTCATTACTACAAAGGGATTATTAATACTCGATCGAATACACAAGACGAAAATATTGAAACGTGTAACGTATGAATAATGTACGAATCGATATTGTATCTTTTGAAGTGTGAAGCAGAACGTATTCGTAGATATTTGTATAAGCCGTTTAGTGCGTGAAGTGATTAGCTCCATTTGGCGAAAATAAAATGAGATTTAAGTGTCAAAACCTTAAGTATAGTCATATTTTTTTATTTGACGACTGAAAACTCCGAGGGATACAAGTGATTTCGAGAAAAGTGCGTTCAAAGTTGACCATGTATTAAGAGGAGGTCGAGTGATTTGATGATATATTGAGGCACACGTTCCAAGCTCATTTGTATCCTTTTGCCACCAAACTAACGAGCGTGCATAGAAGCAATTCTTGTACATAACTCAATTTCGCTAAAAACGTCACTTGTACCCCTTGGCCTTTTCGATCACCATTTGTAATCGATAATAAAGATACATTAAGTGACAAAATTTGTTTAGACTCTGAATAATGAATCATTTACTTCAGTGACTATTTTATTCAATTCTATACACTAAATGTGAACTGATCACATTTGTAGCTCATCATAAATAAAAATTATACGTTTACAATTTCGAATAAAAGGTATTCTAAAAATTTTATCGACTATGTTGAATAATTTTTCTCGACTTATAGTTTATTGGAGTTAATCACGTTTAGCACTGAAGGGCTCATATCGCAAGCAGCAGATTGCTTTCCTTGTACGATTTCAGAAGCTGAAATCGCGCTGAAACACCATGGTAATTACGAAACAATTTCATGTTTCAGATTATTGATACGAGCCGAATTAGTGCTCGGAGCATGAAAGAGTTAGCTATTCGCCCCAAAGTGATATTTAATAATAGAGGATCCGAACCAATTGTCGTTATGGACGGAAGGTTTCGACGAAAATTTCCGACACACGATACATTTTCAGGCTGAAAAAATTTGTTTCTAGTTCCTAGAAAAATATTTTTTTTCATTCGGCGATTACAGCTAGACGTTTTTTCTATAGATCAACGTACGTGTAATACACGTATCGCATGAGACTCAAAGCACGTTCGTTTGGAATATGAATATTTTGATTAATTAGGGATTTTCACGGAATGGCAATATGATTTTATTGTTTAAATATTTATTTTATAATATTTTTATTAATTATTCAGTTTAAATATTGAATTATTCACTTTACATATAACGAATGTTACATCACATAAATTGTCTTAGTGTGTGTATGTACTTATGTTTCTGACATTATTCAAGGCGATGCAGATTATTGAATTAGCTAATTGGGTCAAAGTTGGGTTGATTTAAGTCATATTAGATTAGATTAAGTAGTCAAATATCAAAATTGAATTGACACGAGAATGAGCATTTAATCTTAAGTGAAATTCTCTTTCGATATCGATTCAATGATTAATCTCACTTCTTATATTAAACATAATACATTATAAGTTATTGAAATATACACGTACAGTTTCAAATCGTTATAATATGAAAAACTCAGTTGAATAGAACTCATTATCATTGTCTGAATCGTTTATATGAAAAGTATATATTGTCGTTCGTGTTATTTCGATTATTTCAGCGATTCAACTAGAATCGTGCCTAACTTTGTTTCACGAAACAACAATGGTGTTGATTTATCGTGGACACTCGTCGATTTGTATTCAGTTCGTATTTCAGCCTCTTCTCAAAGGGTAAACATTCGGCAGAACATTTCGAAAAGTCTCAACGAACAGATGCCTATAAGAAAGATGATACACATAGACAATCTACGAAATCTTCAATTCCATCATCTTTACATTTTCTTTTTAATGAATTTTATAACAACTCCCATTATACATTTTTGAAATGATACAAAAAGAGCTCATCCGAAATCCGTTGCTGAATAGATAATTCGCACAATACAACAACAAAGAAAATGATTATTTCAAAACCGAAGGCAAGCATCTCATTAACGAAATTCCCTTTCGCAACGGTAATAAACGTCTAATTTCATATTCCGAGAAACGATTAATGAAACGGGTTCGAGTTTCCTTCGGATTGATGAGGACGATCGTTCATCTTCAGAAAGAGCCTCGCGATTTATGAAAACGTCTCCGTCACGTCAAATTGTGTCCGACGACATCTAAAGACGTCGCATTATTAATTGTTATCTGAAAAAAAAATGGAATGAACATATTTCAGAACATTTTTCATCATGACATGCCTCACAAAGCACCATACGTTCGACAAAAGGTTTTTTTCCTCTGAAAATCCGCAATAATTTTTCCCGATCATTCGGATCATTTGGTCTATACGTCTTTACGTTATCTAAATGTTTCTCGTTTCTAATATATGTAGCGACTATATAATAATTACTAACTTTACAATTAGGCATTAATCTCAATGTTAAAATTCAATCAGAAATTCGCTTACGCTTTATCGTCAAACTCGAAACCCTTTTAGCACATGCGTTACATTAAATATTGGATCAATGAATACTTACCTGTGTTTTCTATAAATTATTAATTTCATTCTCATCACTGAAATTACATCAACTCGCGTTTTAGCGATGAGCACTATTGTTGAGTGAGGTTCGTAGTTTTCATTTTTCGCTATTATATATTTAGAGAAAGGATTTCACGTGATGAAAGGAGAATATATTCCGTTTTATTTCTGAGAAAGTGCTCTGAGAATACATCTCTCGAAGCATTAATCAACGGTGAAATATATACCCGTAGTGCATCAGAGTAAAAATTCTTGGAAAACTGATTTTCTTAAACAATATCGTTCTATTTTAAAACTGATGTTAAATATGAGTACATAGTCCATTGAGTATCAACAGATTTTCGCTTTAATTAAAAATTCAACGTATGATTTATTGTATCTAACATTAGTATTGCATTCGTGAATATGCATTTAAGTACAATTATTTTCAAACAAATGTAATGCTACATTAACCTATCACCAATATCATATTAATATATGAAAATATTTTAAAATAAAATGATTAAAATTCATCAATTTAAGATTAATATACAAATCTATCAACAAGAAGAAAAATCTCTCATTTTTCATAAGACCTTCCTTATCTTCCACGTGTCGTCTCCGTGACTTTCAGCACGTCCACCCTGAAGTTTCCAATGATGCTTCAACCACTACAAAGCTGACAGACCAACATCTAAATGCGATAAATCACCTTGTCACCTCTTTTAGCGAAAGCGGTCATGTTCTTTTTTCCTGAGGCGATTTTCCCAAAAAAAAAAGACAACCCACTGTCTACGAGGAAACTCAGAGTAATTTTCCCCTCTATATAGACTTTCCGAAATCAATTACCCGCCTTTCTTTTCTATATTTCGCTTCGTTTTTTCACATTATTATTTTCGCCTATAAAAAGAAAATAAGCTTTCGCTCAAAGGGAATTCTCGAAACGCGTAAATACAGGTCCGTTTTTAATTCACAGCCTTTTGAACGTCCGCGTAAGAAGTTTTTCCGACGATTCTCTCATAGTCTTAAGAAAACGTCTTGAATTTTTCAAGTGGACGTGTTCATTTTAATCGAATTATTCATGTCGAACAAGCCTCTTGAGATTTCTCGGAAGCAAACACAATAATAAAAGCAATTTCAATGTTGTCTCGTTAACGGATGTATTATTTTATCAAAGCTGTTATTTCAGCAATTTCATTCTTCTTATCGAAGAAAATTCTATATTCTTATACTAATAATATATCATACTGATTATTTAATTGTATATTATTAAAAAATCACACATTTTTCACACAAAAAAATCGAAAACAACACCGAGAGTCACCCAGCAATTTTCCAGGCGGAAAACTCGGAAAATTCTCGACATACCCACCCATAAAGAAACTCAATGACGAACCACTTATCCAACTACGGCACCCTGTACTAAATTAGCTCAGTTATGAATTATTTATATAACGATGACCGTCAAAAGCAGTCGGCTTTGTGTGTACTTTGTGGGCGTAACGTACTCTCTTGCGCAATTTTCCTACTATCTTTACATTTCCACGTTTTCCACGGGATTTGCGATTTTTCCCTCATTTTACGCCCTTTTGATGTTCAATTTTTTTTTCACCGACAGCATTCGTAAAAATAATGACCATACATTCAAGTATAGTTATGATTTTTTTCGGGAACGAGATTTCATTTTCTATTTGTCCATTGTGGAAGTTTCTGTGAGGTCGTCTATTTAGTTCGTACTCGTATTTTTCCATTATATTTTTTTCCTGTACCTAGTATTTTGCAATGTGATTATATAGAATTGGATTTGTCTTTCATTATGTTTTATACGGATTTTCTTTATAATAATATTTATTATTATTACTTTCAGAAAACTGAATGAATCTGAATCGTTGAAATAAAAAATTATGAAAATGTAAAAAATTCTATACATATTATAGTATTGCAAAGTTATACTGATCGATTCGCATTCGCATATTTGAATGTGGAAAATATATATTGAATATTCGGAAAGTTCTATCCTTTTTTTGGAAATGAAATGTTCGATCTGTAATACAATTTTCGATTTGAAGATTTCGAAAGTTCGTTATGTAAATGTCACTTTTTCAAATCTACTTTTATTACAACGATTTTATCGAAAAAATATTATATAATACATACTCAATATCTAGCTGAATATTTTAATCATACTTATTTAAAAAAGTCATTAATTTTAAATTAACAAAAAAAAGCGATCCAAAAATCGCCAACGCTAATCTGCAATGAATAACCACACTCATTAATTCAGAAGCGATTTAGAGAATTTAAAAAATTTACGATCAGAAAGAAGCCCAGACACCAGGTGGAGTTTCGGCGAAAGAAATTTGGCCAAAAAGAAAAAAATACGAAATCGAATATAAATTCCAAGAGCGGGAAAACTCGTGGGTCGTTATTGTTAATTTACGACAGTTCGAACTGCAAACTCACCCCGTTATAGTCGATGAATCAATCGTCGTATTGAATGATTTATGATAACGTCCCTTGACAAGTATCGATGTTCTGCAAATCGTGGATAAAATCGTTCAACGTTCATTGAGAAGATAGATAACCTTACTTTGTCTCAGATCGGTAATTAAAAGCGTTTTGTTAAGATAAAGTGAGCCTAATTCACTCTACTTTGATTCAAGATTGATTTGAGGAGTTCGGTCCTAAGATGAGTTTGGTTTCAGTTAGAAAAACTTTGAGTTTTTTTTATTTTCAGATTGGGATATGTTTGAAGTCATATGTCGACTGAAAAGGCCATGGGGTACAAGTTACTTTGCGGTGATTTCGAGAAAAGCACATTCAAAGTTGACCGTGTATACATGTATTAGGATGAGGTCGAGTGATTTGATGATATATTTCGGTACTTGTTCCGAATTTGTTTATATCCTTTTGCCACCAAATAAATGAGCGTGCATAGAAGCAATTCACTTGAATTCAATTCACAAAAATGTCACTTGTACCCTTTGGCTTTTTCGATCGTCATATAAAGTTATGTCAAGTGTCTTAAGTCATAAGTTCATCCTTATATTCAAATTCCATGAAAATGTTGCACAAAATAAGCACTCAAAAGTTAAATTATAATAGTGATGAAAAATTTTAAATATTTTAAGTTAAGTTTAACAAAAATGGTTTTTCGTGTAATTCTTGAATGAAAATTGTGAAAACGCTGAATAAATATTTATAAAAATGGGCCATTTTTAATTTCGCGTTTCACACGGTGTATTAAAGTGGTGTTCTTTTCGCATATCGTTGAAAAAACTTTCAGAAATTTATGTTTTCTTTTCTCGTTTGACTTCGGTTACATTTTCGCGAACCCAGGTGTATTGTTCTTATTTTCATTTTTCCGAGCGTGGGTTGCACCTTCGTAAATCTTCCGGATGAAAATAATGAGGAAAAAACGAGAAAGCTTTGTTAAATCATTGGAAAAAAGTCGTTTCTTATAAGTATCGACTGTTATTCAAATATTGAACGCTTTAAAAAAAATGTAATTTTTGACAATATTTGAGTATTGTACAGATTTACTTTTGTTATCATTCTTTTCATTGAAAATTAACCAATTTCACATTAAAAAATATTTTATTTTTGTATATAAATTCTACGAGAATTCAAATTTTCTCTTAACTTCAATAAACAAATCGTTCTGAAGAAATTTCTCTTTGCGGAAATCGTTCATTCGTAACCATTCCTTTGAACAAACGACCCTTTGATACGTAAGAATATAATTTGATAATTTTCAATTCAATTAAAGCAAGCCTCAGCGATTTAAATAAAATTGAACCGAATAACAATTAATTTGAATCAAAGAAACGAAATTTTTCATCACCTTATAAAATAATCTTCAAAAGCAAATTCAAAAAACTGTACAGTATCTTTTGTGAATCTAACGAAGTTTATTCAAACTAATTGTTAGTTTATTTAAACTGATGTGTTATCTTACAAATTTTCTCAATAAGAATTTATATATTTACAATAAACGTTGAATGAGATTCAAATTTACGATATCCACTTCGAACGCGCAATAAATTATATCGATACGATGAATTTTGTTCGCGTTGCTTTCGCGCAAAATAAATGGCTCCAATATAATTCGTGTAAACACTAAACTTTAAATACACAATTGTAATACACACTGATACAATATTGTATTCTGAAATACAAATGCAACGTCCTTTATCTTCGGGAACACGTTCGGTGATATTTGTATAGGCGCGCTATCCTGAAATATTTACTCGAATAAACATACGAGCAAACATTGAAATATTCTAACTTAATCATAATTTATACATTTGAATTATGATAGGGGTGTTTTTGTAAGGAAATATTTTTTGTCGTGGTGCAGTTGTGGAATATGAAGTGTTTGAACGAAATCGATTCGTTAAATTTGTTTCGAGTTGGAATAAAATTCTCGAAGCTCGTTGAAATTCGTCGTTAAATTAAATTAAACCAAAGGACCAAGAAAATTCTTATAATGCATATATGTACGAAATACGTTTTACAGGGATGTAAATTGGATGAAAATATTCTATAGATAATATTAAAAAATGTAAGAAAAGATGTGATTAGAGATGTGAAAATTGTTTGTATCAATTTACCTTCAATCTCATGTTCGTTGATTTTATCTTTATCGATAACGATTCTGATATCTATGAAAGATTTAGGACTACTGAATGGTCAAATTGAAGACATGATAATTGATGAATTAGGTTAGGTTGAATTTCGGATATTTTTTTATTTAGATAAGTTAGATTTGAGTATCTGTGTATTTGATAGTAGGTACATACATTGTCATTAAATGTTTTTTTATTAGAATTAATTTGTGTAATTTTTCATAATCCAATTTACCTGTTAAGTAAATTTTAATGTTTTTCTAATCATGAATAAAAAATTGCTACAGCTTAGATTTCGCAACCCTGTTTCCTTCACAGAAATAGGTCATCGCAGTAAAAGGAAAATCTTACTTTGGAAAAATTTTCAAACACTCTCACTCACTTTGCGCTCGAATACAAATTTTCCTCGTGTATAACAAACAGCACTCTGCATATGAAACGTTAAATTCTATAATAAATACACATTTTTTTCTGCTTTCTCGAAAACTTTTGTTTCTATCATCTCATTCTGCTTAAGTCGTTTTTCATTTCCCGACGAAAATCCGCATTATTAATTCGAATTCGAGAGTGAATCTCACCATTCGTTCTTATACAGAGGTTTTCTTTTTCATTTTATCAAATTTAAATACTAAACCCACACGAGCTCATCTTCCCAGACGATATTCTCTTGAGGATTTCTCGATCGTTGCAAAATAGAAAATGGAAAATCGGACAGAAGTCTCTACTCAGAATGATTGCATACGTGCAATCTGTTTCAAATTGTTTACTCAGCTTATCAGTTTGATAAGTATTATTGTGTCGGATACTTATATAAAATTACGGAATTTTATACTAATTCGATTACTTATACGATTATGTACAGTATTATTTAATATCTTGATAACATATGTAGGTACATAAGTACATTTCATATGTAGGTACATAATATTTCAATTGTCTATTATATTGTTATTCGATTTCCTTAATTTGACTACTGCCACAATCAAATACTAACAAATCATTATGAATATATTGGTTGAAAATATTGAATATTTTTTAATTAAAAATATTTTCTTCAGGCGAAGATTTATGTGGATACGTTGGCCAAAATTAGAACAATGTAATGTGTCAAAAAAAAAGTAACACATGATTATTCATTTCTTTTCAAATTTTTGTAAATACGTTCGGAAAACACAATCGATCTCAATTACCCAAAAACACAAAACTATCAAATATTGCAAATTTATATCTGAAATGAAATAAAAAGAAAAACCAAACACAGTAAAACTAGACGCATTTTCTTCACATTTTTCTCGTACGTCCTTCGAGACAAAGAAGGAATAAAAAATGAAAAATAAAATGGCACAAATGATAACGAAAATCGTTTCCATGGTCCACGTATTGTTCCAATTTCGCGAAAAGTCCTTGGTCACGTTCGGAGAAAGGATACACCAAAGATTTTCCACCGCGCTGAGAAAAATCTGCGATCGCATCGCGAATATTTTCTCATCTTTGTTCAGGATAGATTTTTTTATGATTTTTCCTCGTGTGTTGAAGATTTTTTCGAATCTCGTCCCGAGAAAATCTCGATCTATAAAATTTTCCGATGGTCAAACCGAAAATTTCACAAAACAAATCGCTTTTTTTCAAATAATATAAAAATACGTATTCACCTATGACATTAGTTGAAAGTAACGTGAAATAAAAAAATTCTGACATTACGTTCTAAGCATTTTGACCTTAATTTTACAACACCGTTAATTTGCATAAAAGCCTTACTACATTTAAACTTGCATGAATTCAATCGATTAATTAATTTTCAAAGACATCTAACTTTAATCATACTCACACATTTCCATGGACGGCTCGTCATTTAGTACGAATGGATTATTATCATCAAACCTTTTTTCCAATGAAAAAACTTATAACATTGTAAAATGATAAATATCTCATATGTGTTCACAACTCTGAAAAGTTTGAACATAGAGAAAACATATCGATAAATAATCATTTTTATCATGAAATCAAACAAATTTTGACATTAAAAGGATATTTCAAACATAAAAAGTTATGACTATACCAAATGCTTTGACATTTGAATCTCATTTTCAGTTAAAAGTGGTATAAATCACAATGACCTCTGAACGGCTTATATTACGAACCACCCCAACTCGTATTAATCACATTTGACGACTGAAAAGACCAAGGGGTACAAGTGACACTGCGGTGATTTCGAGAAAAGTGCGCTCAAAATTGAACATGTACCTACATGTATTAGGAGGAAGTCGTGTGATTTGATGCTCATTTGATGTTCCAAGTTCGTTTATATCCTTTTATCACCAAATATATGAGCGTTCTTAGAATTGATTCCTATACACAACTCGATTTCGGCAAAAATGACGCTTGTACCACTTGGCCTTTTCAGTCGTCATTTAAAATTCTAAAGTGAAAATAAAAATATAACAGCCATGACAATTATCGAGTAGTTCGTTTGATGGATTTTCCACGTTTCGAAGTGCATCAATTCGATTTTCCAACCGGACATGTTTCGGACAGCAGAAGGCTGTTCCCATGAAAATGTCGATGGAAAATGGAGTGTGTGCACTGCACATTTTGTACACACGGTGACATAAATCTAGGTTTTTTTCGTCCCCGGGGCGCAATCGTCCTTCGGATAACCATTTTCTGGTGGTGATGTGTAAACATTGCCACTTCGCTTTGATTGAGTGAAGTGTGCTTAGGTGAAAATAGCGGTACATAAACTTCTAAGCTCGTTTGCTCTCTGGATGAATTTCATACACAGTATACAGGTACAGTCGACTCTCTTATAATATAAAACTTATATTATACTTTTATTTGTTTTTTTATGTTAAAGAAAAAATCACTGTGTCGTCTTATCGAAATTCAGCTTAAGGTTCTAATCCAATTTCCCTTTTAATTTTTTAATGCGATACATGCAATTTTCATATAATATTATATGAGGATTGATTGTATGTAGATACGAACATGTATTTTCGTTTATTGAAAATATTGAGTATTTCAATACCACAATATGGAATATTTGTAAATAAATGAACTATGTAGGTTACGATAATTTCATATCAGTTGTAAAGTTAAGTCAAGTCATAACAAACAATAAGTATTTTAAGTATTATCTGAACATGATTTATTGCAATGTGCTATAAGAAAATCATCGAATAAAATTCCATATTATTATCGATTATGCAATGAAGCATTGAATTTAACTTCTAAAAAAAAAACTATTTGAACTGATACAAAGTGCTAAATTTTCAGTGAAAAATCACTAATTCGAAATGCAAATTCATCTCGAAATTCTCTATTATGTGAATAATTTATGAATGTACAGTGTGAACGCGCCTTAAGCGAAAATGCTATATCGTGCTCCCGATCCAGTTCGTCGACACGACACCCTTTCTTTCCCAAAAATAAAAACAGCGCGAAAATCGAGCCCGCGATATATTTTTATATTTCTCCGCATTGATGGCGTTTTCCCGCCCACGACGAGCGGCGAACTGCACCCGAGGGACGCTCGAAAATGAAAAAGGGAAAAGGCGCCAAAACGCTCTTGCTTCGATTTCGCTTATTTACGGCCGTCTCCCGTACCCCCCCCCCACCGCCACCCTTTCGCGCAAAGGACAGGGGCATTATTTGCGGAAGGGGATAAAATGTAAATACTTTCTTTAAAATTTAGGATTTATTTTTATCTTTGAGATTATTTAAAATTTTCGTAAACTGGAAAAATCGTGAGACACTCATGTTTAAGAATTGAAAATCTTTTTCATTTAATTAAATATGAATATGTGGGTATTAAAAAAATCTTCATTGTCTGAAAATGAATGCCGTCCCTGATAAAGGGTTGACTGCGAACGGTCATTGTCAACCCGTTCACGCCTCGTTTGATTTGCGTAATAAACCCGATCCATTATTCGGGGATCGTTCGCGTGGCTGAGATTAGATTCGAATAGTTCGGTACTAGGTGTTCATGTGTTTATCGATCGTTTTATGATCGAATATTATTTATATCGCAGTCAAAGTTTTTTTTAATATCAAAATACATATACTTATTAAAGTGATAATTTTGCTGTCGAATTATCAACGGTTTAAATAGTAAATGTGTAAATCATTTTTATTTCTGTACGATAACAATAAAAATTCAATTTTCTTCTATTTATTCGAACCGATAAAAACGCCCGTTCCTTATCGAAACCGAGATAAGACCTCGAACGACAGATAATAAACCTGGCGCACTCCGCGCGGAGACTCCGCGCGAACCTGAAGCCTCCGCGAAGCCCCACGTTTTCCGAAGCGATCCCTTTTCCGTAAGAAGAAAACCGAATAAATGTTCGAAGTGAGAATGGTGACCCGCTCTCACAGTCAGGCCGACTCGCTGCGTTGGCAGCACCGCGACCGACAGTTGGCCACACTGCGCGAGATCGACTTCCGCGTCCGACGCTCGCCATCGCCGTCGCCGAAGGAACGACGCACCTCAGCACTAAATCTCAAAGACGTACGTATTCATCTTAGATCCACGCTCTAGATCTTTGCAATAGATCATTTTTAGATCCGTTCGATCGTTCATCGTAAAAACGTCGATATATATCGGTTAATTTCTCGAAATATAATTTGTCAAAATAATTCGTTCGATAATCATCCCATACACGTATAATTTTTCATTTCAATATTTATCGTTAGAAAGTGTGTATTGATCGTATTTTTCAGTTATCCGTGCGCCTTCGAACTCATCGATGCGTTTGTAGTCTAAATATACCCGTTTTCAATATATTGTGTCAATATTGAAGTGAGTTATCAAAAATATTATCGATAGTGTAAGAGGGTTTGCGATATGCGATCGAATCGATCGTTTCGTATATAATGTACATTGTGAATTATTTTAACTCTATGTGACAATTTTTAGTATGCTATTTAAGATCTTATGTGCGCGTCTATAAAGTTTATATTCGTCGAACTGCGTATTTTCGTATATAACCTCAATTCGAATGTGCGTCCTTCGATCGTAAATTCGATCTATAACTATTCATCGCATTACATTCGCTCATAAATCGATAATGTATTAGATCATCCGATTTCTCAATAAAAAGCCAATTTTGACTAACAATTTTTTCGACTCCAATTATATGACTGCTCTCTTGTGAAATAATTATTTTGCAATGAAAAGTTTTATTTTGAACGAAAATATTGATTCATCATTTATGAGTGAAATTTTACGAAATCTGAAACCAGATTGCGTATTTATTAGTCATCATTGTGGACACAAAGAGAAGACTAGGAACACTCGAATCACTCCAAATTACAAGAATATCAAAAGTGTTATATCATTTATTTGCAGGCACGTCGAATGAGAATGTCTTCGCGCGGACGAGGCTATGGGTCTCGCGGAGGCTACGGTGGCCGCGGAGGTTACTCTTCGTATAGAGGAGGCGGTGGAGGTAGCGGAAGCGGCAGTGGAGGCGGAAGCAGCTCCTACAGGGGAGGGTCTAGCGGAGGGAGAGGAACGTACAGCGATCGAGGAGGTCGCGGAGGATTTTCGTATGGCAGTTCCAGCGAACGCTACAACACCAGTGGAACTAGTGATAGATACGCTTCCGGGAGGAATGACCGTTCCGAAGATATTCCAAATTTCAAAAGACCGTATAGATTGGTAAGTTTATTTACCATAATTCTAATATATCATAATTAACCAAATAACTAGATTGATATTTTAAAAAAATAGCATATTTGATCTTCAACCTGTTTATATTTTCAGGAAGGTCCAAGCAACTATAGTTCCAGGGAGCACATCAATCGTATAACTCCGGAGAGAAAGCGGATGCGTATAGAGGTGAGGCATTTTTAACAATTCTCTTTTGAACGTTTTTTGGTTTTTGAAAAAATCTATTATTTTTTAGTACACTATTTTATGCTGTTTTCAAGTAATTTTAACTTTCAAAATTGATTTGAAATTTATTTACAGTATATTCTTTTTATTGAGATATTTCTGTACTTTTTTTTATCATTAATTGGTAATTTTATTATATTGCCCCTTGCAGCTAAGTAAACCTCGTCAAAATAAAAAAAAAAATGATTAACAATTCATATATACTTGGTTACGTTAATCTGTTGTAAATTTATGTCTGTCATGATCATAGCCAAACTGAATTTATTTTTTTGTTTTTATTATTCCCAGCAAAATCCATGGACCTCTTGAAAAACATTATATCCATTGGTCTTAATCTTATAAACCTGACATCTTTTGATTTGCGAATTTGTTGGTGACAGTAATAGATAAAAAAAGTCCCGTTCAAATTGTTGGATGCTAATGAAATATTGTTGTGTGACTTGTTTTGACACTTTAAAACCACTGACTTAGTTTCATTTGGATGATTGTCAAAAAAAAAATATAAATATTAACTATATTTGATGACAATTCAATAAATTCCATAACGACATGTACAAACACTTATGTTGATGACATTGCTTGTCATTCTAATGAACAAAACTTAACAATCTTTTCATACGATTCAAACTGTATTAGGTATTGAACAAATTCATAGATAAGCTCTTGACAGATTTTTGACAGAAATATAAATAATCTTCCCTGTGAAAATTTGCAGAGAATTTGTTGAACTAATTGCAGAATTTTAATTAATCAATGGATTTTTTTTTTTGATAATTTGTGATTTTTAAGCTCATGATATGAATGTAAAGAAGAGCTTTTGATTCGATTCATAATTTATAAAAAGATGTATTTGCTCTATTGTTAAGTCTTTCATTCAACATATCTTAATGTAAAACATAAAAGGATACGTTGAAAAAAGATTTTAAACTTGTGTATATACGCAATATCCATAGAATGCGATACATTGCGAAAAAATGCACATACGAACAAAATAAAAATGAAACGAATTCGATGAAACGAACGATGGCCATAGGAGTTGTTGTAGTAGATTGTTGAATTATATTCAGGAGCCAAGCGGAGGCAGGAGAAGCCATGAAGCCGGCAATCACTACGGAAGCCGTCGCGAATCTTATTCGAACGAGCGAAGAGGCTATGTAGAACAGAGGCGCTCGCCCAGCAGAGACAATGGTTATCGCAAAAACACAACTGGCATTCCGTCGCCGCGCAGTCCAATAGGGGTGCGCCCCCGAGTCTCGAGGGGTGCCAGAAGCAGTGCCCCTATCCGACGCTCGTTCAGGGGGCGCACCATGCGCACGGCACGCGGATCCTTTCGCGGCATATCCAGGATAAGAAGCTATCCTCACAAATCATTACTCAGCGCACGTCCCCTATTCAACCATATCCGCAAACAGACTAAGATTCGAAGGTAATATTGCCATTTTTTCCATTTTCTACAAACATAACTACTGTGCGCCAGCTTTTATAATCTGTCACACAATTTGATTGTTATAAATCTATATATACCTACTAGTCTATGCATTTGACTTTGCACAAATGGAATATACATATGCGCTAATAGAGCATTGCTTAAAAGATGAAACATAAAGAATTGTACAGCAAACAAAAAAAAATAACAAGATTATCTAATTGACTAATGAAAGCCTTAACAGAGTGAAAGATTTGTCGGTGGGTTTAAAATGATTTTGAATTGTTAGTACACTGAAGGTGAAGCGTGATTCGGCCACATCTAGCGAAGTCGAGGAAGAGGACTGGAATACAGAAGAAAAACCAGAAATTAAAGTAGAAGCAACCGAAGCTCCTCCTAAGTCGCCCAATGTGAAGGTAGCATTCTCATTTTTGCAATAATAGGTGTCGTTGAATCAACGTGACACAATTGTTATGTGAACAGAATGAGCCAGAAGGTGATGAGGAAGCTACCGACAAAGAAGCCGTAGACGCTGCTTCAGGTGACGAAGAGCAAGAAACTCTGCCGAGGTCTAAACTCACTGGAAGAGCTTTTATACGTCTCACTTGCCCTCATTGTCACGAGAAATGTATTACTTTCAAGGTGAACTTGCACTTGTTGATTCAATAGCTTTCTTTTTTTTTTCTAGCTCCCTTCTTAAAAAAACCTCATATGTTTGAATATTTTACAGCTGTATGCTAGACATTTACAGTCATTCAAGCATCGTCATGTTATGGATGATGTCGCATCAAAATTGAAACTGATGTTACAAAAAATGCGTATCGTGCAACGCAACGCTCAACGAGCGTTAGAAGATGATAACACAGTGGAGCTCACAGATTCTGCGCTATTTTGTCAGCTTTGCAAACTCAATCATAGAACTCCTAGACAGGAGCATAATCGCTCTGAATACCATAGAAATATCAAGAAATTTCTCACTCCCTATTGCAGAGTTTGCAAAATCGCTTTGCGTTCGCCCATGCTGTTTGAACATCACATTTGTTCCTTGGATCATATTAAGGTATGAAATTTATGCTTTCTTTATTTATTTCTGTTTATTCTTTTGCTTTGATTCAATGTTATAATTCACAGAATAAGGCTCGTCTTGACAAAGTAAAGACTGTAAAAGCCACTGAGAATAGAAGTGGTGATGAAGGTATGGATGTAGACCTTGATAACTTCATGACCTTAGATTCAGTTGGAGATGTTGATGGTAATATAAAAGACTCATTGGTTTATGATACATTTCGTCAAAATTTAATATACTTATCTTTTTTGCACAGAAGTAAATGACGATGAGTGCGAAGGTGAAAAGAAAAATGAAGACGGAACAGATAAACCGAAAGTCGACATCAACGTAGGCAATGAGCATGTCAAAAAAGTAGAGGTCTGTATTTTTCTGGTTAGCATTGTAATTTCTGTAATGATTTTGATCATTTTATTCTTCACTTGGTTTTTGTTAGGTGTTCTATTGTGAACTTTGCAAAACATACCTCCCGCGAGGTGACGATCAAGCAGTACTCAAGGTACATTGTCGCTTGCGAAATCATCTGACACGCTATGTGCGTTTCAGAGATGATCACACGTTACGTCTCAAAGCCGAAAGAATCCATAGAAGTCATCAACAAGCCAAGGAAAACAATCAGGGTAAAATTATAATCGAATACAACCTCTATTTTTATATTACCGTTAAAAATACCATGTTTTATGAATCCAAATGTTTTTTTACAGACGTAAAGAAAGAAAATGCAAATGCAGATTCCAATACCAACTCTGAAACACACGTATCTGATAAAAATCAAACTGCAGCTAAAGAAAATGGCACTGCTAATTCAACAATTGACGATGAAGAAACTGAAGGAGAAGATTACATCAATAAAGAGATTGGTGAACTCTTAAGAGATGTTGTTGGTGATGATATGGCAAAGTATAGCGATGACGAAGAAGATTCTCATATCGGAAGGTAATGCTCAAAAATTATTATATATATATATATATATTAATTTTATTAAACTCACGTGAATATTATAAAACATATATTTAACAAATATTTTTTTGCTTTTACCAGATATGATCGTTTTCGGAAGTCTGATAAAAAGCTTGAGTTGAACAACGCTGACAATAACACCTCTTTAGATACTACGCTGGACGCCACAATATCAAAGAAAGATCTTGATAGCTCTGCAGCTAATGAAAATACTGTTAAACAGTAATTTTCATATTTTTCATTTATCTTTTTATAATTTACTAAACTTGCATTAGCTACAAATGAAATAGATTATATGAAATAGATAAATATTGTGAAGTCTATGTTTCCTAGGTTAAGAAGTTTGTCGATTTAACATTTATAAATTATAATGTTATATTTATATTTTCCCTTTTCAATGCTAGTTGTAGAATCTCTAAAGGTCATAATTTTACTTTCATGCTGAAGCATAATTTAAATTTAATTAGTAAAAAGAGTGATCAATGTTTTCATTTACATTATACTACTTATACTAGGCCCTTAATGAAGAGAATCTATAATGAATAAAATTAGGTTAAAAATTAATATGTTAGGCATGCATTTTGTGTGAAACTAAAAGAACTCATTTTCGTAGAAATACCTTTTATCATATGATCTTACGATCACTACTATTAAACTTCGTCGATGTTATCAAATTTAATTTATATTATTCATATTGTGTAAATCATGGAAGATTTTTTCTTCAATCTTGCTTGTGAATTTGCCAATTCAGTCATTTTATTTTATGTTTATCTTTTTTAAAGAGCATTTCATTTGTATATTTTAAGATTTCAAATAAACTTTTCGATTTTAAACCATCTTTTTTTCAACCACGTTAGAATGAAAAACATAATCAAGTTTACAATTTTATTTGTATCACAAGAATGAAAAAATATATACAAAATTTTACACTAAATTATTTTGCTTGCTCATATCGTATACCTGGCTTTGCAATGAACTGTAAAATGAAAAGAAAATATTGAAAAAACTTGCATAGATTAACACTTAACGATATTGAGAAAAGAAAGTAACCTATAAATTCAGAAACAGGATCGTTTTCACCTTCAGCACGCATAGTTCCAGTAATTTCTTCATTTTCAACCATAGGTAAGACTAATTGAACGAACTCTGATGTGTATGGAGGAGCAATAGCATCGAGAACCTACAATGAGAACTCAATTAACAAGAATAAGATTGAAAAAAAAACGGTGCCATTGAATACATACCTCTGTTACGAAATAACGAATAAGTGATATATCAGTGTCGCCTTTTTGCCAACATTCTTTTATATATTTCAGCACTGGTACAACGCAACCTCGACTCAGCAAATTAACCATGCGATCCAATAACATTTTACGCAATTCGAGCTGGAAAAATATGCCATCTCGTTAAAATTATTGTTGATCTCATTTTCGGGAAAACGGAATATCAGCAAAAAACCAGAATAAATAGTTAAAATGGTAGAAATTTGAATTAGAACATTTAAATTTATGTAATCAAATAACCTGAACAAGAATTTCTAGTTCTTCTTGCTGTGTTTCAAAAAGCTGTATCAAAAGCTGAAGCAACTTATGATGAAGCAGAGGATGACAACTGGCGACTTCATCCAAAAGAGCCAAATGTATTGGGCAATGCTCCGTGCACAATTTGAAATATGATGGCTCCGTTACTGTACACTCAACCCATCTGATTATGCCAACTCCAACAACAGGCGTTCTACAAATCATAGAATATAATAATTATCACAATACACACAATAATTAAAAAAAATCAACGTGTACATACTTAATGCAGTTATACAAGGTAGAAACCTCAGCTGTCAATTCTGAAGAACCTTTATCAATGTTACAAATAGTATGAACCTTCTCGATTGCTTGTATTGTTGGTTTTAGTTCATCTTTGTTGATAGTTCTTTTTACTGGGCCTTTCCTATTCGAGGTTTCAGAGACACTAGCAGCGAAAGCAAGTAAAAAAATATATTTTGGTTTATGTTCAGGATTTAATTTTACACCTGGTTTGAACAATGAATCAACGAGTAATTCTGTAATGAATAAGTTCAAAATAAGCAACTGATTCAATATGTTTTATTTATTTTTTATTTATCTATGTGCCTAAAAATTGTGGTGTCCTTATGAGATCTATCGGAGGAGGTTCCTGTGAATTGTAGTTTCTATACAAAACTGATATATCAGCGGGATTTAGAGCATTTCTAGATAACATTGAACTTAATGCTTCACAAGATTGTGGGAAACCTGCTGCTCCATTCAGTGCCATCGTTATCGGCGTGACGTCATGATGACTATAAAAATAAATCCAATTTCAACAATTTCCAAATCAAATTCAACGATTTCAAAATTGAACATGTTACCTTTGTTGTGCGCATCTAGTTATTTCTTGGGATAGCCTTTTCATGATAGCTCCGCCTCTTGGTTCTTGAGCCAGAATATGAATTAGCACTTGACTGTAAACATATGTGTGTTGTCCATGACATACCATTTTCTGAAAAAAATGTACTTTCATGAAAATTGAACACCTCGATATTCACGCATAAAATTAAAATATAACATACTGCACATTCTTGTACACTAGTTTGCCAATCGTCAGTGCTTTGCAAAAATCCAGCGATTGCAGTTTTCAAAACTCTTGAGAATACTTCTATCTGCTGAGCCGCAGTAGAGATACTGGTGATTTCTCCTTGGAAACCAGCATCAGATATAAGTTTTATAGTGAAGTTTAACATTAAACAATCGGGATACTCTTCGGCTAATCTATAAATCAACGAACGCCAAGTCGGATGCTCTATCATTTCAGTCAACCAAGCCGGTGTCTAAATATACATTATGCACGACATAAATTATGTTATCGAAAACATTATATTAAACAATGAAATATATTTTTATTTGCCTCTCCCTCCTCTGTGAATATAGTATCAGCTTTTTTGGGATCAAAAGTTTTCAAAATCATATCTTTCAAGTGGTTTTCAACCATCGCTTGCACTTCAGTTACCTCAACACCTAAAAATTTTGTGAAAGTTATATTATAGGTGATTATACATATATATAAAACCTATTCTAAAAAAATAAATGATATACCTCCTAGTATAAGCCATTCAGCTAAAAGATTAGCCATCTGTGCTACTGCACTGTAATTCATAGATAGTTGTTCTATAACCTGTTCAGGATTGCCACCGGCTTGAAAATATTTTTTTAACTGTGCAAAAATTCCAGGTTCCATAATATAATCAGGTGTCGTAAACTTTTCACAACATTCTTGAAGCACTTCAGCAGGATTTTCAATGACTTCTTCGACTCCATCTTCCTACAAATTATTTTAAGTATATTAAAGGACGGTATTTTCATTGCTTTAGTTAACTAACCAGAGAGTTACAGTCGGTCCATCCACTGTGAACCGTCAAAAATCCACAAAACTGACTGTAGTTTTTAGTTAGTTAACTCAAGCAGTGAAAAGACCAGCCTTATTAAAACCGGGCAATTTTTTGTTATTTACTTTATTTTCATTTTTATTAAGTTTGGACTTGTTTCAATCCATTGTGGCTTAATCACTATATATATTTCATAGTTTTAGACTGTAAATTGAGAATTTATCACACTCGTGTAATTTTACTTCTTAACTTTACTAACGATATGAAACGTAAACAGACTTTATAACACTGGAGAATTACAAAAAAAAATTATGTAGACAATATGTACTTCGTAGTTATGATGATCGGCATTGGGTCCAGATGAGTTGGAGGAGTTTCCGGCGTGGGGAAGTGCATTTGCTCCTCCTGAAGCACCCGGGGGCCCTCCGGCTCCGGTTCCTGGTCCGGGAGATCCGCTCATCTGCTGCTGGTGCTGATGCTGATGCTGCATCGGAGACTCCCATCCTCGCGTCTCTCCGTACTGGGCCGGCATTCTCACATTCGACGACGAAACACTGCACTATCGTAACTATGTATTTCTAAAACGCTAGGTTAATGTTTATATTCGTAAACCGCGACGAAATAATGAAGCGAAGTATCGTTGCGTCGCTTCTGTCAACTGTCAACTCGGTTGCCAGCAACGCCAACTTGGCCATAAGCAGAAATTTATAGATTTTGAATTTGAATAATAAATCGTTATAAATATGAATAAAGGCGGAAACACACCGTTCTGAGACGTCATAAAAGAAAAAAGATAAGCAACCCATTATTTTTTTGTGTACGAGTGAGAAAGCCACACAAAGTGACAGTGACAATTCACTAATGGTCGGTATTTCGATCGTTGAAACATATATTTCTGGACAGCGTCCTTTGCGATTTTGACAGAAAGTGTGCGTCCTTTTTTTGGCGGGATTCGTTACTTTTTCTTGACAAAGTTTCACTAATATATTCCAAATATGACTTCTGAATGGATTCACTGTTAGTACTTTATCAATTTGTTTATATTCTTTGTCAATTAGACATATTTATATTTACATTTCTGTTAATTCAGTGACTTTTACAGGTTAGATTTGTGAAGAGATACAAAAAATGACGTTAAATATGTTTGTTTATATTTTTAACATTTGTGATTTTAAATAAAATAAAGATGAAAAATTTGAGCGTAAAATTGCTGACAGCTTGATATGCTCAAATATAGATAATTTGATATATTTTTCTCAAACTAATGAAATGATTCAATACTAGCTGTCATGGTCTCTCAGTCGGCACAGCTAGATTCCCATTCCATATAAATTAACTGTAAACGTAAATGTCAGTATGAGTTTATGAATGGTTTAGTGAATTAGGGGATAGCGATATTAAACATGTACTTATAAATCTTGTGTTTTTGTTGAATTTATGCCAAATTTCATTTTATACTATGTCACAGATTATCTTTAAACTTTTAATCGTTTAATTTTATTTCATTTTCAGTACATAGCTTTTCTGAAGGTGACATGAAAAAAGAGAAAATACCTTCTGATATTGCCATAGAATGTGAGCATGAATTATTATTTAGGACCAGTCTTTTCACTGCTCTAGTTAACTAACCAGAGAGTTACAGCTACGAACTGTCAAATATCCTCACAGTAGAGATGGATGTTGACAGTTAACAGTCAAAAGACTGACTAAGTCTATGGTCATTTAACTATAGCAGTGAAAAGCCCTTAGATTTTTGTTTATTTTATACTGTCACTAATCATATTCCATCTTAATAATACGTCATTAAATTTTATTTTTAGCGCATAACTTTTCTAAAGATAACATAAAATTAGAAGATAATTCTTCTGATATTGCCATAGAATGTGAGTATGATTTTTTTTTATAATTCGATTAATTTACATGTTTCCAAAACTCACTTAATTTAAAAATATATATGATTTCATTTTTCAGATAAAATTTCTTGGCCTTCAAATGACATTTTGACTTTAATCAACACGCTCAAAGCATGTGTACCTGAAAATGACCGTTCTCCATACACTGTAATGTTGAGAAAAATTCAATGGGATAACGTCAGTAGTTCATTCAACCAATATGCTAATTTTCTCATTAATATTATTAAACATATTATCTTACTTTGTTTAGATTGCATTTGATAACTATAGCGGTGAAGATTGTCGGAAAACATGGGAAGCTATTTTGAAAAGAATACGTAAACATAGGCTATTGAATGAAGTTTTAAATGATGCAGAACAATGGGTAGAAAAACCGTGGACTCAATTTAATTCACGAAAATCAGTAAATATTGATTATCCTAAATGTTCAAATAACTAATGCCAAAACAATTTATTGCAATGAATCGATTTTTAGGCACGCCATCCTGATTTGCCTAAAAAACCTCTATCACCTTACTTGGCATTTTCACAAGAGCATTATCATTTACGAAAAAAATGTGCTTCAATGGTAGGACATTTTTCATTTCATATTGATTTCTCAAAATTACACATTTCAAAAATTCTTTTATTCTTAATTTCAGCAAGAATATCAAAACAAACTTAAAGCTATGTTTAATGAGATATCTGCTGAGGAGAAAGAAAGATACACTTTGAATTACAAAATAGAAAAAGAGGAATACGATAGAAAAATGAGAGTGTTTAAGTAAGTTAATTTAGGAACAGTCTTTTTGCTACTTTAGTTAACTAACCAGAGCGTTAGTCAGTAATTCTACTGTGAACTGTAAAATAATCTATCTCTATTCTGTGGATTTTTGACAGTTCGCAGTGAAAGAACTGACTAACTCTCTGATAAGTTAATTAAAGCAGTAAAAAGACAAGCACTTTATAAACTATATTCCAGAAAAGAAATGGGCCATCTTCAGAAAATAGTGGCACTAACTGACCCAAACATATTTCTCCTTTTGATGAAAAAAGTACATTTTTCCCACCAATATCTTGCATTATAATGCAATACCGTTTTCGAGGTAGACTTTATAGTGCGTACCATCCTGGCTGATACCTTACTACTACAGGCTCATAACACGTTTTAGGGTGACCATGATTTCTGTGATTTTTTTGGTCTTCTAAGAATATAATTCTAAGGATAAAAATAAATCTATTTTATCTATCTATCTTTCTATCTACTTCATTTCGTCAATTGTGACTTTGCTTTCACGAATCGCAGGTAGTCTTCGACTTACAAAAGCCAAAGAATCGCGTGGCGTGAATGCGTCACAATTTTGTGAATTCTCAGAAAAACCATCGAAGTTCTTATCTTACATCTATTGTGAAAACGAAGAGTAAAAATTAAATTTACTTCGATATTTGTCCAAAAATTTACACTTAGATATTTATTTTCTACTATAGATTTTGAGCGATGTCATGCGCTACCTGAAATATAAACTATCGGGTAAAATATTCGCGAAATCGGGTATAAATGTTTCTTATTTTTTAAATAAAATAAAACAAACTGTATATGCGATATTGGTTTAGTGGAAAAGGCAAATGAAACAACAAAAAATGAAAAACAGAAAATACAAAAAAAAAAATACAAATGAAACAAAGAAAAATGGAAAACAGAAAATGCAAAAAAATACACAAATGAAATTATACAAAGTAAAAAAAAATTAAAATTCAAATGATAACATCTCAATCCTCAGTGGAAAGAAGAAATTACAAACAAATGAAACAAAGAAAAACGGAAAACAGAAAATGCAAAAAAATACACAAATGAAATTATACAAAGTAAAAAAAATTGAAAATTCAAATGATAAAAAACATCTCAATCCTCAGTGGAAAGAAGAAATTACAAACAAATGAAAAAAAGAAAAATGGAAAACAGAAAATGCAAAAAAATATACATATGAAATAATACAAAGTAAATTTAATCAAAGTCACTCTCAGATTCTGAGTCTGAATCACTTTCAGTATTAATTATAAATTGGTCGAGGTTTTCCTGCCTGTCCAAAATATTTTCGATTTCCCAGTATTTTTGTTCTGCGTATCAGCCAGGATGGTACGCACTATACCTGCCTTATGTGTCTATAATATTCTCATTTTTTCATAATGCCTTTTGTATTTTCAATGTTACTAGTCGCCCTCGTTTGAGATAAATCTGTCCAGTGTAACAATGTGAAATTATGTTATTATAATTTTTCATTTAACTTGTTGAATATATGTTTCAGACTTCAAAATCCCAATTATTTCAAACCAAAAGTGTCCAAGTCGAAATTTGATAATGAGTTTGCTTTCAAGAATTATGTGCAAGCTCAATTGAGAGAAATTTCATTAAACGACTCTAAACCACTGGAGGAACTTGTTCAAACATACAAAGAACAATGGTCAGACCTTCCTGATTTAGAAAAAATAAAGTGGTTCAAACTATCAAAAGAGAAAACTGTTAAAAATGTAAGTTGTATGCGTAAAACTGCAAATTATTTCTTTTTATTTTGAACGATTTCAATTTTCAGGTAGAAAAAGAAATGGAAACCAAAGTAAAAAAATTAAGAAAGACTAGTGTGTATGCTATGTTTACAAAAAAAGTTTTCGAGGAAGGCAAAATTGCAGGTGTACCTTTTAAAGTAATTTCATTTAAAGTCAATCACTAAAATATATTGCTTAATTATTATTAGAGATTAATGTGGATGTGTTTTAGGAACGTATGGCATACGTTTCAAAATTATATAAAGCTCTTACTCCTGAAGAACTGAAAGAATTGAAATCTGAACATGCGTCTCAGTCAGAAGCTATACTAAATGGAGTTGACGCAATCAAAAAACTGAAAAGGAGCCGGTATATTTTTTTGTAGTTATGATAGTGGTCTATGTCAAAATATTGAAAAAAAAAGAGTTTATTGCTCATTTTAGTTCATATCCTTATTAAGTATTACATTAACCTTTTTTTGTAGAATTGAATAAATTTTGCTTCTAACTAACTTCACAAAACATAACACGTGACTCAAACCATTATCATAATGATAAGCATAAATTTCAAATATAAGTTTATAATATTGTATTAAAAAAAATTCTATGATTTGTTTTGGATTTTAGTAAAAAAATTCTTGTATCAACCAAAATAGAAGACTCTCAAGCTGACGAGCCACCTCCAAAGTAAATTTTTGCGTTCATATTCAATTTTAATATTTTGAAAAAGAAAATGATAATACATTCACATATATTGTTTCAGAAAAATGAGCATTGACGAAATCGACAATGAAACGCCGCAAAATAATTCAATGAAAATGTAAGTTGTAAATTCAACTTCTTCAATGTATCTTTGAAATCTAATGATTCATTCCATATTTTCAGGGAAATTGCTGAAGAAAACAATGTTTCTTTGGCAAATACCAATGATATTGGTCACAAAAAAATGTTTCCAGGAGAACCGGAAGCTCCGCCTGAGTAAGTTAATCATATTATTTTGAATTCTTCTGATATATGTTTTTTGACTAATTATCTTTATGGTTTTCCAATTTAGAAACGCATACTCAGTCTTTGTAGAAGAAAAAAGATCGAAAAAACAATATAGTGATGAAAAATTACTCAAAAAATGGAATAAATTAGAAAAAATACAACGAAAAGAATATAAACAGAAACTCAAAGAAAAAAAGGCAGAGTACGAAGCTTCTTTGAATGCATTCATGAGTTCATTATCTAAAAAAGATTTAAAAAAATATGTCGCTTTAAAGAAAACATGATAATTACCTTGGATATTCATCCAAATTATGATTGTCATGTCTCAGTGCTCCAGGACATATCCCAGTTTCGAGTCCTGTGTCCCAGTCAGAGGGTTATTTGTCCTGGCCAAATAAAAATGATCATTTCAAAAAAATTTTTTTTTCAGTAATATATAGTGTAACGAAACATCTTTTCGTTAAAATTTCATGTTTATAAATTCGTGCAAAAAGATTTTTTATTATAATACTTAGTTTTGATTCGGAAAATAAAAAAAAGACATGGGGAGGTTGTTCAGGTTGGTGGCCTGACACTAATGGTTACCCTAATCTAAATTGCTCAGTTGTTTCATAATATTGTGACATTGAATAATATTTAGATATCCTAATTAATTTGTTTTCCAAATCATAATGAAATTTTAAAATTTAACAGGAAAATCTATTTCTATAGATTGAAGAATGAAATATCGTATATCATGCATGAATGCTTAATTACGAAATAATATTTTTCAGTTATCGGTATAATATCTGTTTTATTCACTCTCTGTTGTGTACATAGTAGGCGTGAAACTGCTTGAGTTATATTTTTATATTGATAGAAAATTTTGCAAGAAATTCATTCAATTGATTATTTGAAAACTTGTATTTTTATAATGTATTTGTATATACATATGTATGTTGTTTTGAATTATACCACTTTTATTTACATTGTTTTATCATTTCATTGCATGAAAAATTCATAATCTCATCCTCGCATCCTCCGGCATGCCGGGTTCCTACCTTCATGTACCGATGCTTTCATTAATCTCTAGCCTACAATTTCTGTCTTACAATCACCTTAATAGGCTTTAAATTGATGTGTAGTAATCAACCATCTACCTCGGCCTTCTAGGCTGTTTATTAGTATATGTATGTGTGTTTTGTGAAAATATGTATCTCACATGTGTAAAATCTCAACGTCTGGCTGTGTTGTGTAAATTTGATATTCGTACCTGTTATAAAATAAAAAATATAACTAAAATTACGATTTATGAATTACACTCCACCATAAAATTTGTTTTTAACATTCTCTATTAAACCAATATTAATTCATTTATGAATGAAAATCCTTCGATGATAATTGTACCTAATGAAATACTTTTTCAGATGAGAAAAAATTAATATTAAATAACTTTTTTTTCATATTAATATATGTATGTATGAACCTACAAGTTACGGTAAAAGTAATAAATCGGGAATTGTTCACAATCTCTGATGAATATGTATAGTCTCACTAAGGTTGGTAAATGTGATTATTTTTTGAAAACTTATTAAAATAAATTAGTTTGTATAATTCTCAACTTGTGATGGTAACCACTTGACGAAGTTTTTCTAACATTTCATCTTAAACTTATCATACTGACTCATCAATAAATTTTTCAACTCTTTCTAACCAACTGAATATAAAGCGAACAAATAGGTAGGTACTCATATAATTTATTTTTGAAGGAGCAATTGAATTGATCAATTGAAATGGAAATTTCTAAAATTGTACATATCGACTGTGTGGATGAACTGGAATATTTTACAGATCAATCACCTCGATTTCGTCTGAAAAATCAAATTTGTATTCGAATCGATTTCTCATCGAGCACCTGGACCTTATCGAAAATTAAATTTAGACAGTTTCAAAAATTTTCACAGGTTTTTATTGCATTGTAAAAAATCCACAATAGATAAGAGGGCTTATGGAATTGACACTGCTTGCGAAATACTTATTTTCATACAAACTGTCTGGGTTTTTATCATTGCATAGATACCGTGTTTGTTTTTTCGTATGAAATATGCATTGTTTTTTCGACAAACAAAGATGCATACTTTTTCACTTAATTTGAATATCAATTGAACAATTCTGAAAATTATTATTTTACAATCCCTCATAAAAAAACATAAACGATCTGAAGACTGTACAATTTATCAGAAGATCAGCAGTTCGTGGGATAATCTATCGGAAAAATAAAATTGAAAATACACAATCGGACAGCAATTCATCAATTCGGTTGATAAATAATCTGTTGTGGATCAAGAAATTACGAATGCATAATTTGTGTATGTGCACGATTGTGTTTTATTTGAGTTTAGATATGAAAAATCACTTGAGCTTATAAATATCGTGGAAAAAAATCATTACATTTCTTATCGATCAGATTATTAAAAAAAAACTTAATTTTCGCAGTTTCGTTTCAATGATGAAAATACACATATTAGACGATTCTGAAACTAAATCTGTATGAAATTATGTTGAGTTAAATTAAGAAAATAATTGGGTTTTGTTAGTTAAATTAAAAACATAACTAGGAAGGGTGAAGCCTTTTTTTGTTTTTCCAACAAAAATGATTTTTGAATAATTTCATTCGAATCAATTCTCTGATCGTCATTGTCACCGTCATTCTGAAGATTATTTCGGATTATTATTGAATAAAAAATTCATCTTTGGGACCTTTTTTTATTCCGATTATTGCGTTGATTTATTGTTTTGCTGGAAGAATATTTTAATTGGTTAGCGTAGCGCTAAAATTTCAATTTTTTATCCAATTCGATTTCAACTTCAATGAGGAAGTTCATAGTATATGTTTGATTGTGACAAATAAAACTAACGCTTTTGTAAACACACGATCGTTGAAAATAAACTAGACATTTTCTAGAATCGAATTTCACAAGCATACGTGCACTCGAGCTCGTACACATATTCAAAACGATTAATTCATCATTTAATTGTGTTATAAATCGTGTTTTTCAGCACACCTGACGTTTTCAGATATAAAACATCAAGGTGTTATTTACATTAATACGTCTTGCAATCCGCCGATAAAGAAAAACTCGAAAATGTACTAAACATATCAATAGAAGCGTTGAAAGAACTGAAGTTTTGAATTTGAACGGAAATTGGCGCGAACGAGAATATATCGAAAAAGCTGAAAGGTTGACCTTGCATTGTATAAATTGGACTCGTTTAATCGTTTTCATCATTACAATCGTAATCGCATTACAAATATGAGTAATTCGACAATCTCATAGCGTCTGATCATAAAAAAAATATAAGTAGATATCGCAGATAAGCTTCATTTCGAATTTACATCCGTTCGCTGAATATTGAATGAGGATTTTCATTATATAGGGTCACTGTGAAATTTCAGTACTTTACATTTCAGATTTTGCAAGTAGATGTGCAGTAATCCAATTAATCTTATGCATAATAAAGCTAATATGTATATGATCTTTGTGGAATTACGTTTAAATTTTCATCGCGGCTAGCATGATTGCATTTAATATCATATTAGGCGTGTATTTTTAAACGGTTTTAATTAGCTCAGCCCGTTTGTTTTCTTTATTCTTTCTTTCTTGGATCAAATTTAGTAATTCAAATTTCACCCACTTCCTGTCAACCGATTAATCTGAAATTTTTTATACACTTTGGATTTTGGTGACAATACAATTATGTTTATTCACTATCATTATAAATTCAAGATGGCCGCCGCTACAAAATGGCGGATGATATATGTTTTATTAATCCTATCAATATGGGTACCAAATGAAAGGGCTCAACAAGCAGAATACAATATAGTATAAAAAATTGAAATCCAAGATGGCGGCCGCTACAAAATGGCGGATAACGTAGGTTTTATCAATCCAATCAACATGCGTATCAAATGAAAGGACTCAATAAGCAGAATACAATATACTATAAAAAACTAAAAACTAGAAAATAAAAAAAAATAGGTAAAAAAACTTTTTAAGTTAAACGGTTTTATGTTAAACATACATTGCAATGTTTAAGATAAATGTACTAAAAACCAAAAAATAATAAAATAGATACAGTCGTAGGAATTATAAACATATGCATAGACTAGACTAAAATTAAACCGTGGGGCACGTCGAATTTAACGACGAATTAAACGATTCTTCTATCGCACATTAAGTCGATAATTTGTAGACAATTGACTTGCCCCACGGTTTAATTTTAGTCTAGTCTATGCATATGTTTATAATTCCTACGACTGTATCTATTTTATTATTTTTTGGTTTTTAGTACATTTATCTTAAACATTGCAATGTATGTTTAACATAAAACCGTTTAACTTAAAAAGTTTTTTTACCTATTTTTTTTATGAAAATAATACTCAAATATTGTATATCTGTTAATATACATGTTGTGGCTTATAAATAGCTTAATTAACCTTCTCATCTTTTTACTATGTAGTTATATTAACTGCTATGGTTAGACAATAAACGGGAAAACACAATTTACGGATACATTATTCATATTATGTAGTGCATGTGTTCAATTTTGTAATGCTTCGTTTTATGCAGTTAATCACAAAGCTTTTTCAATGTTCCGATCGATAGTGTCAACAAACATCACAAATCGACTATCGGTCACGCATCTAAAATAACTGTTCAAATTGCACAAGAACAACACGATGACACTGTAAATACTTTATGTTATGTTTTTTTCTCGTTCATATGTTCGGATAAACTTATATTTTACTTATAGACTCTTTAGTTGTTTATCCTATTACAAAAAAATATCCGAAATTGTCCGAAATTATTGTGTGTGTATGTATCTAGAAAGGTTTCTGCATTATTAAATTTTAGTTGGCGTTTACATATAGCTGATGTTATTCGTGTAACCGTTGTCTTTCTCGCATTATCGTTCACAACTAGTTCTTTCTTGCATATATGAGATAACTAGATAAGAACAACAGATCGAGAAAGATGAACAAATAAAAATAATTCACACCGATTTCAATTTTCAATTTCTATATTGTTTTCGATCGTCTGAACCACCTTCGTCCTCGATTAATTCGGATAATCGAGATTCGACGATCGGCTCAAAACCCATAGAATCTCGAGCGATGTCATTTCACAGATCCTAGATAAGAAAAAGTAATTGAATTAGCAGAAAAATTAATTAAAATAACCGTTAGAAACAAAATTTGCGGGAACCCGGTAGTTACACGTGATCGGTGGTGGGAGTCGCACGTGCATCAAACGTCATCGAGCCGGCGTCAGTCGAACTGTCAACGAGCCGAAGTTCGGTCGTCCGATCCACCGAAGGGCGGATTCCCTCTGCCTTCGCCTTGAACTGAACGAGGGACACGCGTTCGTTCAAAATGGGGGCCCACGTGACGCGCACCGACTTCGAGTGGAGCTACACCGAGGAGCCGCACGCGTCCAGGAGAGCCGTCATCCTCAGTCAGTCAGCCACGCCTACTCTTTAATATTAGACGATGTTTCATTCCTCGGATGCACCTTGCAATTTGTCGTTAATGCGTGTCTTTCTTTGATGATGCACTGATGCACGTTATGCATATATAGTCGCTTTTCTCGTGTGGAATGTTGCAGTTTTAGTCGGTTGTGGATGAGTATTATTTATTGCTAAACAATCGTTCGGTCGTCGGTTTACAACCGGTATTTCAATTGTCGGCCGGACTACTTAACCTTAGTTAAACGTTTTTTTCCCTATTGAATTTGAGAATTGTCGTCGCTCGGAAGATCGGAACTTATTGTTAGTTTTCTAAAATGGCATCAAATTGTTTTGGGAAGTATCCTTATCGATTTTTGTAAGTATTAAAATATATTAGATTGTTAGTATCGAGGTTAGGTTAGGTTAGATTCAAGGCAGTTCGATCCTTGGAAGATTTTTCCCTCCTCGCCAAAAAACTAAAAAAATGGTTAGGTTAAGTATTGCTCCAAACACTTGCAATTCAATAATATATTATTACTATAATAGCTACACTGAAAAATAGATTTTCAAAATTAAGTATTAAATGTTCAATCAAATTCCATCTGACATCTATGAAATTCAATTGCTTAAATATTTCATAAACGAGCTTAAATCGGATTTAATACGTAAAAATTAATTTAAAGAATGAATATCATAATAATTATAATGTAACTAAGTATTAATATGTAATTATATGAAATAATGAAAATTTTGTCGACCTTAATTTCAAAATGGTTCCCTTACAAATAAACAATCTGAACAACTTGAGTGCTGACTGTTTATTAAATACACTAAAATGGAGCACCATCGCGTTCTTCAGCACTCAAATAGCTAAAATAAAATCAATTTTGGTCTAATTTTTACCTTGTAATATAATGGCCGGTTGATACTTACCATTTAATATAAATACTGACAATTAATATTTTAATACTGAAAAAAGTAGAATGAAATACGAGTCTTCTGAAATATTGCTAAAATATTTGTTTTCTACAAAATTCCATAGTACAAACCAACAGAAACACCAAATCTTCAAGTTGTCAGTCAATCTTCCTGACTAAATGCTTTTTATTTAATTTGACCGCTGTAGTTGTTGAATTTTATATTTAGTTGACAGTAAACATTGCTCATAACATAATCAACGATTATCACCAATTAACTGCTAACCAATGAGTGAAAGATCAATTTTAAATCATCAGTCATAATGTTAAATTTAATAGTGTCGAATACGACAATTGACTGTTTAATAGCTAACTAAAAAATAAAATACTAACTATTAAACTTACATAAATGTAAATTTAAGGATTAACATAAGAAAGAATATAGAATGATCAAATTAATCAATTAACTTTTATAAATCTGTAGGTACCTATATACCAAATATTTCTTCATTCGCTTAAATCTATAATTCAATGTATTATGAGCCCATCAAATATCGTATATGCACAGCGCATAAACTTATGAAACGTCCTTCTTTGAAACTTTCGAAACTGTTTGACTAAAGTATCTTCCCTTGTGTAAATATTAAAACTATATTATCATACATCTGTGTATATAAAAGGTTTCACCTCAAATAACGTATCGGTGATATGGGTTTTTCCATTTAGATTTTATTAATTAATATTGTAATCTAATTGATTGAGCACTTGATTCTCTCTAGAGTTTTTATTTTGTTGCTGTGATTGTGAGCAAGTTATATGCCGAGATTGTGTGAATGAATCATGTAAGATTGCATTATGTTTAGTTTTTATTTGTTATCAAAAAGTTTCCTGATTTGAATTTCTTCGTGTTGATGTTTGATGAATTAATGTTTTTTGCAATGCTGGTTTTCCACTTCAACGTCAATATTTACCATTTCACATTTCAACTTCAATTGTATAAACAGTTTTAAGATAATTGATATATGTAATAGTATGCATGGAATAGTTTAATAAAATTTATGAAATTGTTCTTATTGGACTTGAAACATAATACCTGTATACTTAGCTATTTTCAGCAAAATTATATTATTTGTCATACAAAGTAAAAAAGTCATTGTGATTCAAATTAACTATCGTCATATTTAAAAATAAACTATGATCTTTTACTGGTTATTTAATTTCATCATAATGACTTATTATGAAAACATCACAGTGCAAGAAAAATATAAAACTTATCGTGTTTTGCATAATTTCAGAAAAATATCCAGAAATTAAGAAACTTTTCGGCTATGATCCTAATTTTAAATGGGTCGTCACTGGAATGGTGGTGACTCAGTTAATAATGCTTTTTGTCATGAAAGATCAAAGTTGGCCAATTACGATGTTGGTCGCGTACTTATTCGGAGGAGTTATAAATCATTCCTTAATGTTAGGTGAGTTGTTTTCAATAAAATCCATTTTATGATTCATTGTAAAAGCAAAGAAATCAAGGAAAATGTATAAGTACATATTTGATTGATTGATATTGAACTGCATAATTGTTGATATTTGCAAATTAAACATTACTTATTTATTTAATGTTGCGATATTAGTAGGTATTAATCACAATGCTTACATTTTCGTGGAAATTTTTCATCTTTTTATTACAATTTAATCAGCATTATGTTCTTATAAAACATTCAAATATTTTTTTATTTCAAAATAAAATAAAGTTTATAGTCATAAAGAATCATCATATCTTTTTCTGAAATTTAATCAAAGTGTATCTATTTTGCAATAATTTTACGATAGCACTTGTTTCGCAATAATAATTTTTTCAATGGCTCTCGATTGTGAGTACATTTAATAATCAGTGTTTGTCATCAATTCGTTCCCGGGTAATTTATTGAGAGCTCTTGTGTGGGATGTACGAATGTCCCTATTTATTGTTTACAGCCATTTGTGTTTTTCAAATAACCACTCATGTAGATAAATCGATTGTCACGCTTATCATTCTATACTGGAAAAAAATTGCATTCGATGATCTTATCGATGAGAGAAACCCTTTGTTTACCGTTTTCAACATATTTCAACTGGGTTGTGAACACTTGAATCATGTAGATTTTTTTTTCAGCGGTGCACGAAATATCTCATAACTTAGCATTTGGTCACTCTCGTCCTATGCATAATAAGCTTTTTGGTTTTTTCGCCAATCTACCGATTGGAATACCAATTTCCATAAGTTTCAAGAAGTATCATCTCGAACATCATAGGGTAAGTGAACTGTTCTTATTGTTTACTTTATGTCTAGTAGATTACTTGAATCGATAACATTCATGAGAAGTATCTTTTTCCGTTTTACTCAATATTTTTCCTATGATATGCTTACATGTATATTTCTATATAAATTTAGCTTTTGTATATCGATATGTTACTAGTCCTACATACATGTGTCCATAATTATGATAATGGTTGATGTATGATATTGAAGAAATTTAGTTTTATTGTTAAATTTGATTCACATTGTTTTGAAGTATCATAACATATGTACTTCAAACTTTATAAGTTTCACAGAATTGAAAAAAAAAATTCATGTCAGTGTATTATCTTTACTTTCAACAAATTGCCTAAAATAGTCAATGTACAACTTGTTAAATATCTAAAAACGAAAGAGACAGTGTGCAATTATATAATTATCATAATAATAAAGTCATATTTCCATTTAACTTTTAGTTTTTTTATTTATTAACATATGAAGACATTAAAAAACTGATTATTTAAAGATATGAACCTGCATTTGATTCAAGTTAATTTATGTGTTATCTAATGATTTGTTTATTATTTTTCAGTATCAAGGAGATGAAAAACTGGACACCGATTTGCCGACGTTATTAGAAGCCAAATTATTTTGCACGACTTTTGGAAAGTTCATATGGGTGATTTTGCAACCATTCTTTTATGCATTCCGGCCGTTGATCACATATCCAAAACCGCCGACTTTTTTGGAATTTATCAATTTGATCATTCAACTAATTTTTGACGGAATCGTTTGGTACTTCTTCGGTGAGTTTGAAATTTTGCATCAAATACATATATTCTTTAATTCATATGTGTTTGATTTTTTTCATGTTTTGTATTTAGGTGGACGAGTTCTTTGTTATTTGATTTTCGGATCCGTTATGGCTATGGGTCTTCATCCTGTTGCCGGTAATTTTTGAAATATTTCATATTCTGTACGTTTTATGCGATTTTTTGATTCAAATGTTGAATATTCACAGGTCATTTTATATCTGAACACTATATGTTCAAGAAAGGATATGAAACATATTCATATTACGGTCCACTTAATTTTATAACATTCAATGTTGGTTATCATAATGAACATCATGATTTTCCCGCAGTTCCTGGTAGTAAATTACCGGAGGTAAGAGATTTCATCATACTTACTATTTCATATATGTTGCCAACCAATAATACGGTTGTATACAGTGTTGTCATTGTGCAACTGGGTTTGAATCCTCATAAGAGGCACATATTTCCTTCAAGTGATATGTTTGTTTGTTCATTTTGTCAGAATATTAATCGATTTTGGTGACATTTATGATTCGCTGATTATTCTTTCAAAATCTTTTAATTCTGGTTCTTCATCTAGGTAATCATTTGGTGTGTAGATCTTTTATCATCAATTATCATAAAACATATAAATGTTTGTTTATACAGTGATTGGGTTATAAAACAAGTGTAAAATATAATTTTGGAACTTGAATTCAATTGATTTTCAAATTTTCAGGTGAAGCGTATAGCGAGTGAATTTTATGATGATCTACCACAACATCACTCATGGAGCAGTGTCTTATATGATTTCATTATGGATCCAGATGTTGGCCCTTATGCCAGAATAAAACGAAAGCACAGAGGATTAGACTCATAAAATGTTACTTATTCTACCTGTATGTTATTCTTATACAAATCGAAAGTTTACGGGTTTAAGAGTAAAAGTATTTTTTGAACTACTTACTGTTGAAAGAATAAACTACTATTATCTTTCAGAGCATGAACTTTATATCTATTGTGGTGATTCTGCAAGTTATCTATTGCTAATTCTTATTTTAACATGAAACAAAGTGGAATTTCTTTTTTCATTATTTATATTTGCAATTATTCCTTTTTAAAATATTTCAAATTTAGTCTATTGTAGTTGATATTTTCGAAAATTTTTTTGTATTTTTGCACAATATTTTTCATCAGTAAAAACAGAAAACTAGTCATTCATATATTTTTTTCGAAATATCCTGATCAGATGGAATTATCTGAAATTCATATGTTTTTGTGATAAAAAAGCTAATTGTTTTTCAATTTGAAGATTAAAATTACCTGCTATAATGTGCTAAACTTCTTCATAAAATGTATATTATCAATAATACATTGATATCTTTAGTTAAAATGATCTTTTTATAAATCATTTTGTAATTGAACAACATAATGAATTCATAGTTTTATTTACATCTTAATGTGAATTAATTGATCAAATAATCACGAGTTTACTGGTCACATATTTTTGCTTTTTGTAAATGATTTTATTATTGAAATCCATTGATATTATTTGTCCATACAGATGTTTCCATCATTATGACAATTGCTTAAGTCATATTTATTAAGTTTCGAAATATTTAACGATTTGTGTTTGATTTTGTCAGACTCGTTGTTAAAAGTGAAAACATAACATTAAACAAGATTTGTTTAATTATTCAATTTTTTTCAAAGTCTAGAATACGTTCTAATACTTTATGACAAGTGTAAACCAATATATGTACGTAATAATCTTTTTTTTTTTTCGATTTTTTGGTTTAGGCCTCTTATGATGATCATGGGTTCATGCATAACTTATTTTCTCTTGTGCAATTTCATGTATGTTGCTTAATTGTGATATATTTACATAAACTATATTAATACTCATCTGTCGATGTGTTGTATTTGTATTTTGTATTATTATTGATTGAAAAAAATCAATCCATTTGTAACATCAACTCCTTAGAATCTCAATATTTTTCAACATAAATATGTATATTTTTGTAAATTGTCATAGCTACATTGTGAAATGTTGTAAATATTGTTTTCGCTAATAAAATATACTCAAAAAGTTATGAAATATTTTTTTTATTAACGAAGTATGTTTCCCCAAAAATAAGACATGAGTTCTTAGCATATTTTTGAGAATCTTTGAAAATCTAAACAAAAAGTAAATGAAAATTCTGATTTGAATAAAATATGAATTTCATCTATTGTATTAAATATTATGATATAGGTACCTACCAGTAATGATTCATAATCCATGGTCATAGATCGATTTTCATTGCGTATTTTTTCGATGATGTTGAATATGTATAATATTACGCGTACCTATATAATATATTTATATATATTATACATGATGAGCTTATATGACCCATTTCAAAACCTGTATTTTTTAAGTTCCGAAATTCGGTGGAGAGTAAATGAACCACTTTCCCTTGTGTAATTTCACTTTCATAATTTAAATACTTGTTCATGAAGTTTATTGTATAATATTTTATTTTCGATGATAAGTTTTCCATTTCAAGTTGAATGTTTTGAAAATAATCAAACTGTTTTAATCATTATTCAAATTGACCTGAAACATTTTGTTTCAATTTTTAAAATAGGTATTTACATGTATTGGAATTAATTTAATTCAATTGAAAACTGTATATTAAGTATTTAGTTAATCAAAGTTTATTGAAATCTATGAACCATAACTATTAATTTTTTTACGCTTAATCAACCATTAAACTGATGTTTTTATTTAAGAAAATCACAGAGTCGGACCTGATTTCATATTTTATGCAATGCTATCTGAAAAGATCGAAGAAAATTTGATTTCACTACTTAAAAGATTTACTGCGATTTTTGAAAATGAATTACACTTTCTAACGCTTTAAATTTTTAACTATTTCATATACCTAACATTTAAATGAAAATAACACATTCTGATTCTCCCAAACTTTTAACTGGAAAAACATATTCAACACTGAAATCAAAAAGTGAATTCCAATTCGACTCTGAATCCAACCATCAATTGGAGGGGCAAAACCGAAAACTGTAATTTTACGTGACTCTGATCATTCAGATCAGTTTGGAAGTTGTTGAAGATGGAGACTAAGGTTCCTCGTACTGACTTTGAGTGGACTTCGAGGGAGGAGCCTCACTCTGCTAGAAGAGATGCGATTCTAAGTGAGTTAGATGATTATGATTTCATTAGAAAATTATTTTTCATCAAGTGTTTTAAAGAAATTAAATTTTGTTTGATATTATATAATAGATTATTTTATTCATAAGTGATTTAATCACTGATTTTTATTTAATTTTTAATTGATGTTTAAATATTTACGTTTTATAAAAAAGTACCTAGGTACCTAGGTACTTTGCGTTTTTTCAATTGATGAAATTTAGGTTGGTAGGTACCTAAATTATAAATTATGTTTCTTTCAATAAACTTAGATATACCCATACTTAATTGTTAATAGAAAAATATCCAGAAGTGAAAAAGTTGTATGGTTGTGACCCGTATTTCAAGTGGCAAGTCACTGCTAGGGTTCTGATTCAAATCTTAGCACTTTTCTTCGTGAGAAACTTAAGCTGGCTATCAACAATGATGATCGCTTATTTTTTTGGTGGAGTCATCAACCATTCTTTGATGTTGGGTAAATTTATTTAACCAGGATTATTGTATTCATAATAAAAACTGGAATTTTATTTCAAAAACTTCAAATGATTTTGGTTTTTTGCTCAGCCATACATGATATTGGACACAATTTGGCATTTGGTCACAAATATCCAAAAGCCAATAGATATTTCGGAATATTTGCCAATTTACCCATAGGAATACCAGTGTCTATCAGTTTTAAAATATACCATAATGATCACCACAGGGTAATTATTATTGAATAATTTTCAAATCATCTTAATCCGAAAAAAAATCCATTTTCAATCTGTTATTTTTATAGTTTTATTTTTCGAAAATGTGTTTCAGTTTCAAGCAGTGGATCGATATGATCCTGATTTGCCAACCTACTTGGAAGCGAAACTTTTCAATTCAACGTTCGGAAAACTAATATGGGTAATAATGCAACCAATTTTTTATGCATTGCGTCCTTTTCTTGTCAATCCAAAGCCACCATCATCAATGGAAATTATAAATATTTCTGTGCAATTGATTTTCGATTTTGTTGTTTGGTATTGTTTCGGTAAGTTCATAGTTCAACTAGATATTTGATATTATTTAGAAATTTTCAAATAAATTCACATTTTTTCACATTATAAATATTTTTCAGGAATCAGAGTGCTTTGTTATTTGGTTCTTGGAAGTTTGTTAGCAATGGGATTGCATCCAGTTGCAGGTTAAATAGAATATAATTGCACCCATAATCATAATAGTGGTGTATATGTTAACACTGACAACAAAACAAAAAGTTTAATATTTATTTCGGTTCATAATAAATAACTAAAATAACTTCAAAATATCCTAAAACAAAAAAAAATGACTTCCACTGTTATTATTATTAAGGGTTTATACATCAAAAATTTTAATCACTTCAAAGTATTAGCAATAAAAATATTTTCAGGACATTTCATAGCAGAACATTATATGTTTGCTAAAGGCTTTGAAACATATTCATATTATGGTCCAATGAATTGGATAAATTTCAACGTGGGCTATCACAATGAACATCATGATTTTCCTGCTATTCCAAGTAGTAGATTTCCTGAGGTATGTATTCCTACTTTTGATTATTTTTCATAATTTTAGAAAAAAAAGATTTATGTGCATGTTTTAGTTAAAAAAGATTGCTGGAGAATTTTATGATCCTCTACCACAGCATAGCTCTTGGGTGAAAGTACTTTATGATTTCATAACAGATCCCAGTGTGGGTTTATATGCAAGAATAAAACGACACAAAAGTGGTTTGAAATCGTAAATATTTCACATAAAATTTGGCGAGTATAATCAACTTATAGTTAACTTTGAGTAGTTTTACAAAATTTCAATGATAATTTGAAAATCAAAACGAAATAGATACGACTTAAACACATGTAAAAATAATGCGTATCTATATAATAATAAGTATGTAAGGTGAACATATCAAATGAAATCATATGTTATAACAAAAATATATATTTTTATTTAATATCACTCATGATTTTGTATAAAAAACATAGTATTGTAAATAAATATTGTTTTAATATAAACATTATCTAATTTGAAAAATATCTTCGAAGAGTAGCAGCCTCTTCTCTCATTACATTGATATCTCGAGCTGGTTTCAGCGGTGCACTAAAATTAGGAGCAGCATCATGTTTGGCTAATTCCAAATATATCAAATCGACATCTTTGAAATCACCTTTTCGTCGAGGCATTATATGACAGTGAACATGCTACAATAAAGTTAATATTTTTAATATTCGATTCTGATCTATTAATATTCATCTTCAGTATAATAAAAAAAAAAAAAATACTTCAACTGTTTGACCAGCATCAGGTCCATCTTGAACAGTAACAGTGGATGATGAAGTTTGATAAACAGTTTCCATAACCTGAGAAAAAAATGTTTTATTAGATGTTCAAAAAGAAATGGTCAGTCAGATAAGATGAAGTAAAAGTAATATTAATTTGATGTTATTTAAAGTAGTCACATTTTGAAAATGAAAATATTCAATGAACCTTTTGAACTTTGATGACGGTTTGGAAGAAATCTGCTGCTTCTTCACGAGTTAAATCTGGTGCTCGTTTAACTACTCTTTTAGGAGCAACTAATACATGGCCAGGTACCACGCATCTGTAATTATAAAATTATAAGTACTTATCTATTAATCAACTTAAACATATGTAGGTATATACGAAATATAAGACATTACCTTATATTTACAAAAGCATAGCATAGTTCAGAAACATAAAATACTGTTGATGCTCTCACTTTAATGTTAGAAAAATTGAAATATTCTTCATCTATGTCATTATTCGATGAGAAACTAGGAACATTATTTATATTTACATTATTAAAATCAGTTATGTGCTCTTCAATCTGATTTTTACGAACAAATTGATTAACTATACTATAAACATCATTCCTGAAATGTAAAAATATATTCAATCACACTGAAAAATATATTAGGTAAGTACCTATATAGAAAAAAATAGTGGAACAACCTTCTATGATAGAAAACTGGCATGTTTTTTCTAACTTCTTCAAGTCTACTATAATCTAAGTCAGCAATCGCATAGCATGGTTCATCACTTTTATCTTCACAATTGGCTAAAACTTGTCCCCATGGATCAACACACATTGCGTGACCGAAAGATCTCCTTTTAGCATTGTGCTGACCAACTTGAGCAGCAGCTATTACGAAACATTGATTTTCAATTGCTCTAGACCTTGAATATATAAAATTTCAGCTAAGAGCACATAAAAAAATATTATTGTACACAAAGATTATAACAAAACCTCAGTATAATTTCCCAATGTGCTTGTCCTGTAGCATATGTGAATGCTGAAGGGAAAGTTAAAATATGAGCACCTAATTTTGTTAATTGAGTGCTCAGCTCTGGAAATCGCATATCATAACAAATAGCCATTCCGATTTTACCAACAGGACTTTCAACTGGAAACACAACATGAGATCCACCGGTTGCATAATCAGATTCTTTCAGTCGTACATTTTTTTCAGGTATTTCAACGTCGAACAAATGCAATTTTCTGTACGTTTGAACTATATTACCTTCATTGTTGATGATTATGTGAGTGTTGAAAACTTTTCTTTCATTATTAGTATCCTGCACACAATAATTCAAATTTACCATAATTAACAGGGAGTTCAATGAAAGATTTTAGACTGTATTGAATTTATGATAATTATAGCTATGGTACCACTATTTTACATTATGTATGTGAAATTTGTACAATATATTGTTGAAAAAATAAACCTTTTCATGAACACCACCCATCGAAAGCCAAACATTGAACTTTTTAGCGATTTCTCTATATTGTTTTACAATATTTCCACTAATCAATGGTTCGGAAAAAGCGAGCATATCATTTTTGTTATCACATAAGAAATCACAAGCTTCGGGAAAAAATACCATCTGAAAATATAGTTAGATAGTTAGTTAAATGTATCATGTGATAAAAATTATCGAATCATTTAAAAGTTTCACCTGTGCATTGTCTCCGGATGCTTTTTCAACTAGATTAGATACAATGTTCATATTCTTTTCTCTGTCTCCTGTTGCGGTCATTTGACAAACAGCAATTCGCTTTTTGTTTTCCATAGTCACACTTTTATTTCTAGATATAATTCTAAAATTTATTTTTTTATTTAGATTAAAGTTATTATATTGACATAAACAAAACAGAAATGATTTAGGTGATATCGTTTTTAATTGCAATACGACCATCTGAAACAGAAACGAATCAGAATTACAAAGCAGCTGAATCTGTGATAATATTTACAAACTTGCCCATAATTAGGATAGTAACGTAAGTTGAAATATAAGTTAACTATTTATTTCATTCACATATATTAACTAATAACATAATATAATTTAGACTTTGTGAAACAAAAAGAATTTTATTTGGTGTGTTGTTTTTACTTTAAATGACATATTTTACAATGCAAACAGAGAATATTAAACAAATTGAAATTAATAAAATGTAACTTACACCACTATCAAAATTATGAATGTAAACGATGATTAAGCAACGTTACGATAGTAATTTCTAAACAGATCAAGCGATACGAAACAAGACAAGTGTGAAGTAAAAAAACAGAATTGCAGGGAGATAAGAATGTGACATTATAATGACCTTTTGTGGAAGTATTCACAATGTATATGTGATAGATGCGAATTCTCATTCGCAACCTGATAATGAAATTATGATATCAACCTTGATTTTTACGAAACACTTAACACTTGAAAAACTGAAAAATTTGACAGTTGACGTCTGATAATTTAACTGTTGACAGATCAAAAAATACTCCCCACTCTCGTTTCATCAGTAGCGCCAACTTATTTTTTTATTTCAAATTTCGCGCTTTTTTCAAATTTAAAAAAAATGCAATTTTAATTAGTTGTTGCAGGAAATATTAAAATAAAAATATTTAGATAATATTCAAATAGTTTTATATTGATTGAGTGAGAATATATTGTTGATATGACTCAATATCCTTCTAAACGATAAATATTTCAATCAATGTATTTTTCTATTAATATTGAAGCAACGTATTGACAATATTATTGATTGTTTATTTATAAATCATGGTCATATTCTATGCAATTTAGACCGCCAGCTTTAGTTGACGTTCGGATTCTGAGTCGTTTCTAGAAGTGTCTTCTCCAAATATGGAAGGATCTCATGCTCAGGTTATTTTTGTCGTTTTCAAGTATAAAAATATAATATGAAGATTTATTCGCATAAATCTGTTGACAGAGCAGATTTATTTCAACCTATACTTATTTTTTGCTATTCATTGTTATGCTGAATTCAATATACAGGTTGTATTTTTCAGGAGGCTCTTCCCATGCCTAAAATCAAACATGACTGGTATCAAACGGAAACTCACGTCATCATCACTATACTCTTGAAGAATGCTGTGAAAGAACAAGTCAAAATAAATTCCAATTCCAATTCGGTTCGTATTTTCATTTACAGTAAAATGTATCAGTGCACTGATTATATTATTGTTTAATCTAACCCAATTTATGGTCTATTTACATTTTAATAATTTTCTTGATATTTTTAGCTGTCTGTCACTTCTCCAATTCCTGGCAGCCAGTCAGAATATAGTTTGGAATTGGATTTATGGAGTGAGATTAGCGATGTGACTTTTGTCACTATGTCGTCAAAAATAGAAATTAAAATGAAGAAAGTTCAGGGATTGAGGTGGGATCATCTAGAGAGGAAAACAGATTTAATTAAAAATGATAATGTCAAACCTATTCCGCAATGTATGTTTATAATGAAGAATCATAGGTTTGTTTTTATTCATTTTTTGTTAAAGTTTATTTGTGGAATTATTTCAGGTGTTATGGATGCATCTAGTCCAAAATATCCTTCTTCACACCCCTTTCAAAAAGATTGGAATAAAATAGAAAGCGAACTTAAAAAACAGGTATTTAATTGAATTTTATACAAATTTATTCAACTAATATTAGTATTGATTTATTTAATAAATTGTTTACAGGAAGCCGAAGAAAAGCCTGAAGGTGAAGAAGCATTGAAATCTCTATTTGAACAAATATATGGCCAAGGAAGTGATGAAGTTCGAAAAGCAATGAATAAAAGCTATGTTAGTAGTATACATCTTGTATTTGAATTTGAGAAATTTTTCATACGATTAATATAAATGAATATTTTATTTTAGATGGAATCCGGTGGTACTGTTTTAAGTACAAATTGGAATGAAGTTTCGAAAGATAAAGTGAAAATACAGCCTCCTGATGGAATGGAATGGAAGAAATGGGACAGTTGAATGTGCTGAACTATTAATTTTCGTGTGAAATTCAAAAAAAATAATAATGAGCAACTATCTTTTCTGCATTAGTTTACAAATTATATCTTGAGTCACTAAACTAAAGATATTGTTTAACATTGTGCATTTCACAGGCTAATTTTGTAATCGAACATATAAATATAAGTGTTAATTGAATAAAAAGACGTTTTGTATATAAAACATTTAATTAATTGTATATATATTTAAAACACATGGAAATCGAAAGAAGGATCATCTTACGGAATAGATAAAAATAAGTGAAGCCATAATTTCCCAGTCCGAAAGTAAATTAAAATAAATAAAATAATTTGTATAAAAATCTCCGAAAACATACAGATAAATTTGGTTACCTTGTTAAATTATACAAAGTTCAACTAAGTAGATTAAGCTGTTTGTGAGAATGAATACTTATGCAATGACAGATGATACTTCTATTTCCCCTTTTTTTAGAACAACCGGGGTTTACATTAGTCACTATTTAGTTTGTATTGTGTTATTTTCAAAAATATGAGGTATAGAGTGTCATATAAGTCCACTCTCTGATGTATCCATTGCCTGAATATTCACTCTTATAAATGGTTCGATTGTCTCGGCTGCACACTAATTTAATTAGGTACAAAGCCGATGTTGAAATCATTCATTTTATCCGCTTGGGATTCTCGAAAACAAATATATCCCTACAACACCCAAAACAGCAATATACCAATTATTGCGTATAATCTCTTGGGTAGTCAGTGGCTCTGTAGGAACGGTGGGTGCATAATTGTTTTTGTTTGATAAATTATCATATTTTCGATTGGTCATCGAAGAACTGATGAGATTTTTCGTGTTATTAAATTGGTTTTCTATCATTTTCTCAATTTTCACAATATAATCTGAAGTGGTAATAATCATTAATAACAATATCAAATTTAAATTAAAAATAATGTAGTTACCTAATATAGTTCTTTGGTTTGTGGAAATAGCGACTACTCTAGTTTCCAATTCGACTAGCTTTTTCTGCATTGCTGCATCTGTGACTCCAATGTTCCAAATTCTACTCGCAGACTTTTCTTCTAAAAGCAGCTCTTTGAATTCTGCCATTTTTATTTTGTTATTAATTGTGCTACCTATTACACCTAATGCTGTACCTGTTTTCACATAGAATTCGTAAGTTTCTTATGAACTGAAGACAATCTCAACGAACATAAATATTTACCGAATAATGATGCTAACACATATAAATATTTATTTTTTTCTGTGTACATTTTCTCGGTTTCATGACTTAATTTCACAGCCGACGTCATGGTGCCAAAATGTTCCCTTTCTTCTCTTTCGATCATTTCAAATTCTTTCCGTAATTGTTCTTCATCGACAATCATCTATTGTATTGATAAGAGTTTAAAAAAAAAAACATCTGAAATGATTTAATTGATGTTTCCCCGAAAATAAAACCTTTATATTTTCAGAGTAAGAAATATCAAGACAAAGATTTATGGCTTTGTATTATGTTAAAGATAATTGATATTGCATATGCAATGCATTTTTATTACAAGATAAGTTCTCATTTTGGAACAAATCTCATATCAAAATATTTATAGTAATTTTCGAAGAATCATGATTCCTGTCTTTAAGGATACCTTATGTTCTTCAGTAATAAGACGGAGATAACTAGAATCGCCTTTTGATATGCTCTGCATTTCAGTATGAATTTCTTTCAACCTCTTTTGAATATCCATTAACTTTTGTCCGGCTGCTTGCCTTTTTTCTTGAGCGGCTATGAACTTTTCCTAGAAATTAAATTGGCATGAGAATAAGACGAGTAATTTATTTATATTGATATTGTAATTGATATATACCTGGGCTGAAACAACGTTTTTGTGAAGATCACGAACTTCTACGACCCCAGTGAAAGCCTCGTAGCGTTTCATCGCAGACTTAATGGGTTGTTGAGGAAGAGGAACCGCGGGCATCTTTTTCAACTGCCCTTTTGCTCGATCGGTTATCATACGGAGCAGAACGCGAGCTCGTGATGCACCTCCTGAACCTGCACCACCACTCATGGTGATTTGGACCAGAAGAAACTCTGAGAACGTCAAATAGAATGTTTCAATAACTATTTTTTGTTATGATAAATACATATGTACGTAAAATACGTGTCACAATTAATTACTATTTTAAATATCTTTACAAATCTTTTGCTAATAAAATATAGATAAAGGTGCACAAATGCGAATTCTCATTAGACAGTTGAAAATAATGTCATAAAAGTTTAATGATCCTAATAAGAGGGGAAAGAATATAGAAAATAATCATAACCTAACCCAATTTTCGGAAAAAAAAATACATTATAACACTAGCCTATGAGTTAAATCATTGCGCTTATTTTAATTTTATCTAAAAAAATATTTATTTTCTTAAAAATGAACAAAATAAATCAAAAAACACTAACATTTAGGAAAATTACTAGGAGATGTAATAGTACATAACCTAAAACTGTTTTTCAATTTAGCGATTGACAGTTGCCTTAAGAATGTTGTTTTGTCGACCAGCTCATAGACTGCGGAAATTATTTTTATTTCGTTACATAATGAGATGCTTAAATTTAAATTAAACTATTTAATAGACATTCTCAAACTGTGCACTTTTTTATTTTTTTAATTTCAATAATGAAAAATAATATTAATAAAATAATAGATAAAATACATAAAAAATCAAATATGAAACATAATTTTACCAACAATTATTAAACCAAATATAGGTAGATCTATTCAATATTTGAAATTTGCGGATTAAACGTACCAATTATGAAAAACGAACAATTTTGCAAAATAATCAAATATCAAAGTTCAGAAGACATTTAAAATTTTAAAATTTATGGAAACGACAATGAAACATACAATTGCGTGCGTATTTCACATTTCCATAAAGATTAACGATTTAACAACGGAGGTTGCGAATTTCCAAGGTGTGCTTTTGCGATTCACCCTAGCCTTGATTCAGCAAAGGATAAAAATAGTTGTACCGCCACTGAGTGGCGTGATTGCCGTTGCGTTGCTGTTTTTCTGTATGTGATTAACAACCTTATTTTTGATTTAATTAACGCATATATTCAGTAACCGATTAATTTCTGAAATCCATCATGTGGTACAAAAAAATAGTCTTAATTATTGAAATACATAAGGTTGATACTACTGTGCAATAATTTTATCGATAATTTTGAAAACGTACTCGATTTCAAGCGGCCGCGTCGCAGCGAACTTGTCAGTGGCGCGTTAGCTTTTGCCAGTGGAGGACGTTGTTACTATTTCGATACGGATTTGCGTTTTTATTTTTTGTTGTTCTGAATAAACATTTTTAATTTTTTTCCTTATTTTTGTTACGAAGTTTGAAAAATTGTATTCTGAATATGTCCAAGGTAAATATATTGTTTTATTTATTTATTTATTTACTTGTTGAAAATTTTCGGTCTTGCAATGGTTTCGAATCGATTCTTCTTTGCGAAATTTCACCGACACGTCATTAACCCTTTTGCACACGAATTATTTAAAAATCGATATATTTTAGCGCAATTTTTGTTTTGGTATGACGTAATAATCGCGTGTTTTCTATAATAAACTTTCTCCTTTACTTTTAAGGTTTACTTTTTTTTTCTTTAATTATATAGTAAAACAGGTTACTATCGAATATAATAGAACCATTCCTTCAATCGATGATCATTTTTTTCTAAATTTCATAGTATGTGCAGCGTATTCATAATGGTTTATTTATCTTTACAAATTACATTGCATATTTTATATTTTTCCTCAAGGCTGGTTGTAAGTAAAATAGTAAAAACTAAAATTATTATCATATTTCAATATGAAATTTATTTATGTTAATGTGTTTACAATATTTAACTTTCAATTAGGATAAATCAAACTAAAATGTTGAGTTTGTCAGAAATCTATTTAGATTATAAATAATTTGATTTAATAAATACATTTTTTTTGTTTTCGATCTTTGTGAAATTATTCTATGTCTACCCATACAACAATTTATTAAGAAAATATACGCATTTTATGAAGATAAATTAATTCTAAGTATTTGTTTATAATATGTATTTAACACCTGTTTCAATATAATACGTGATGAGAATTTTGTTTTTATCGTTTTTACCTTATGTGTTTTCCCGTATTAAATAATAATTGATAAATGTCTTCAATCTTTTTTTGCATCGATTTCATTTACCTAGTTACTGTTTACTTTTTTCGTTTTTATTTTTAAATTACTAAGTAAAATTTTATTTTATCATTTTGTTTTATCGGAAATTAGCCCACATTTTCAAGGTAACTTTAAATGATTGTTCGCAAAACGGTTAGATAAATTCTACAGTTATCTTTTATATCTGATATGCGTAACATATTGATTTCTCTTCCTCAAATTTCTCATTCATATATTCCCATATTGATTTCCAATTTATTAGTGAATAGTTACATACATACTTATGTATATGTATTAAATATGAAACAAACAAGTACTTAATAAGACAATATCCGAAAAATAGGTTCAAAAGGTTTTTGTGAAACAAACAGCAAAGTTGTAAAAACAAATCATTGACCGAGATCTATGAAAATAGTACGATTTCAGAAAGACAATTTTAATCTCGAATGGCATGATTTTTTATTTGTTTATGTTTTTTCTTCAAAACATGAAAAAAAATCCGTTTTCTACTACTCTCAGAGCTCGTTTAACTGCTTTTTCATTTTATCTTTTTTATTCTATTTGTTTATTATGTTTAGCTTCGATTATTTTTTTATGCGCAGTTCAAGTCTGGCAAACAAAATGTTCGGTTACAACTCGAGTTATCACCTGTGCATTAGATTACGAATCGTTTCTAAATCGGGATATAGCTAAAAATTACTTTGAAATCGACGAAAGCATTTATAATTTATTTACAGAAGTTAATTTTAACATTTCCAACCTAATCAATTATTTCTGTTAACCAGTCTTCCATTAAACAGTAAGCAGTTAATCCGCCCATCATACTTTTTTCTCATAACTAATTAGAATTTTAATCTAAGAATGAACATTTAAACTGCTAAATAAATATTGAAAGATTGACACTAAAGATCGATATTTCAATCAATGATTTAACTACTTACAATTAATCGTGGTTAAACATTTTATTATCTGACTGCCATAAACAACGGTTACTGTTAACTACGGATTGAAAGAAAGGTCAAAAATTACTCATTTTTTATCTAAATTCAAAACATCACGCCACGTTCGGGTTGATCGAACTCTAATTTTTGGCCAAAAATACTACGAAAATATGTGCATGACATTATAGTCTGTTTCAATGCAAATATATTCAGAAAAAAATCACCTTCTGCTGAACATTGTTTTTCAAAATAAACCTAACCGACCGTTAATTGCTCAAATTTTCTACGGTATTGACGTCACTAAAGCTTCATTGTTTTCCCGATTAAGATTTTAACATTTAAATATAAATGATCGTTCGATAGGTTTCCAAACGACTGTATAGTATAATTTGGCACTAAATCGTTATATAAATTATATAAATACTTTCGTCGTCTAAAATCCTGTTATATTCGATAGCAAATAGTAGTAGGTGCGTCATTTGCAGTTATGTAATTGTCGAAAATCCAAAATTCGCAACATACGATATTTAATTAGTGCCTTTATCTTATTTCGGTTTCTGGGTCACTTTTTTTTTCGTTAAATCGATAATATTACCGTAATCTTGTCGTAAAATAGCATAATAGATTGTTGACACGTGTTTTTTTTATGTATCACTGTTTTTAATCATATTTCAATTCAATCAAATAAATTGATTTGACTGTATGAAATTAACAAATGATAATTTACAAAATGTTAAGTATGATTTTCATTATGTGTGCCTATTATAGTATGTACATTTGAAAGCAATTTTTTTCAGCAATATAATGCGACTTGCATTTAGCGTCATTGTCATAGACAAACAAATTAGCACCATTTATTGTTAGGGTGGATTACTTTCGCTACATACAATTTTGTAAAAAAATAAAATAAGCAAAATATTCTAAATTGTCATTAGAAACATTTATTCACTTGTTTAATCAGAATTATTAGGTTACAATGTTTGAACTTTATGAATGTTTACTAGAATTTGCACAACTCATATAAGGTCTGTTTTTACACGAGTACGAATAAAATTTTACGATTTCTCATCTTTTCGATGAATCATCTCACTATATTTCGTATGACGCGTTTTCTGTCAGACATTTTTCATACGTCTGAAGAAAATCGTTAAATATTTCAAGCTCAATACGTTTTCGTGTAATTGACCGATATTCACTTCTTTATCACGAACGTAACACATTTTTTTCGATTATTAGATGAATATTGAAAAACATCTTGAACTATTCAATATTTCATTATGAAAGAAGAAAGTGCTTATAACGAATGCTTTGCGATTCCGTTGCACAACATGAAAACGTATCTACAGTTTCAAAACGGAATTCGATTTCTAGAACAGTTATGCGGATTTAATTTACTGTCTGTTTACAAACATGTATTAATTTTATATTTATTTTCAATTATGATTAATTTTATTTTCTAGCTATTTATTTTGGTCTTCTTTGATTGGTTATCGAAATTAATTCGAACAATCTAGATCCGACTGTACATCAGTAGTATTGATTGGTGTTGAGAAAATGTTCTCGTTCAATATGCAAAAACGCATTTACAGCCTTGAAGTCAGTAGATGCATTTATCATGTACACGTTTTGAATTCGAAATTTTCCCTAATAGCCTTCCACGCTTGTATAAAATTAAATTTAAAAGCTTGGAAAATTCAAAACAATAAAAATGTCGACGTCAATTAAAAAGTGTCTCACAATGCAAACGACAGGGTGACCAATCGCAGAACAATGGATCGTCGAAGAATGACTGTTTTTTCCCCTTTTTGCATTTTGCACATGTACAGATGTGTATTTCAAATAAGACCGTATAAATTTAGCGCGTTACGCAAATAAGTTCTTCGCTCTCCCACTGAACGAAAATCGATCTTAAAAGCTATATTTTCAGTCATATTAAAAAAAAAATTATTGCCATATATAAAAATTCGTTGAATGATTAAGCTACCTAAGTTCAAGGTTGAGTTTTTTCGGTTTTATCGAAAAACCGTATTGCTTCTGACGTTAGAATTTCAATATCGTTCTAACAATGAGACAGAAAGTCAATTTTAATAAAACAATACGAATTAGTTAGTGAAGTTTTGTCAGTTTAATTCTTCAATTTATTAATTATGTGCTGAAATTAATATCTAGTTCTTTTTATATGTACGTGTATACCTATTCACATATGCGTATTTTTATCATGTGATCATGAATAGTAAAGCACGTACAATAAATTACCTAATACTGATGATACGGATCATATGATTCATTTCATCAGTAAACAAATATTTCACAGAAATGAGCTATCGTCATCCCATATGCTCTAGTTTTTTAATAAAAACAGTTTTCAATTGAATATTATTACACCAGCATTTTTCTATCAATATGTAAATCAAAATTTGCGTTTTATTTGAATTTTTTACTGTAAATAGATTAGGACTCATGTCTAGTTATTATGGGTATTATTTCGTCAAAACATCAACATTTTCATCCTACATTAAAGTCATATTTAAAATGTGTACATTATTAATATATAGGAATAATAAATAAATTTCTAATAGAACAATACCCTTAAGTATTATCCATTTGATTTGCAACTGTCGAGATTTATTATAAACATGAGAATACCATTGTTCTTTGTAAATCTATTTCCCCATTTTAAAGCTTTGTTTAATGTTTTAACTTCGTATATTCTTCCTTATCACAATAATCTTCAATTGACGCCAATTAAACAGATTATGAGATTTTCAGCATATCGTTTGATAAAGAAATACTTAATTGAAACACTCGTTTGATACGCATCTGAAAATTTACGACGAAACTAACTTCCGCATGGAAATTCCTATTTTAATTTCAGCATATTCAAGTTTATTTTATTTTTTTTTAAATCGGGTATATTTTTCTATATTATGGATATCGAGCCAATTTTCATACATAACTACCCCTAATAAAGAACGTCGTTAAATCGTAAACTTTTATTACTCTTACTCAATTACGTTCGTGTACCAAATAATAGAAATTTTCACTGAAAATCACGCAAACATTTCTGAAAATATCTATAGAAATAAGTCAAATGCCACATTCGATAGAAAATATCACATTTCTCAAATCAATTAGATTATTTGACGACTGAATTTCACAAAGGGTACAAGCGACCTTTTTCATCGAAATTAAGTTAAGTACAGAAATTGGTTTTGTATCAGATATAGAACGATTTTTCGTACATAACTCAATATCGATAAAAAAGGTCACTTGTACCCTTTGTGAAATTCACCCGTCATTTAGCATTTGCGTACATCGTCAGATAAAACTTGTTACACTAGGTTAGTTATGTTCTCGAGCTAATTTCTTGCTGAATAATCGATACGTTCAACATATTTTCGATTCAAACGATAATCCTAGTTATGAAACTATATTTACAAACATAAAAATTGCGCAATTTTCCGCTAAATTTTCCTCAACGTCAAAAACGAGGAAAGTGCGAATGGCGCAAGTCCGCCCCATATCGATCAGGTAGGAGGTTATAGTCAGTCTTCAGAACCAGTCGAACATGAGACGACTCCTGGCAGTCCTGACTCCTGAAATATGAAGTAGATCCATCTTCAGATAGTCTGAAAGCTTCCGAAGATCCATTTCTATACGTGCACTATCGATCTGTTCGATAAATTCGCGTCGTTCTCTTGATATGCTGCTGAGTTCGGTTTGTTGATTAGTTTTAATTCAATTTTTCATATTGAATGATTTTCTGTAAAAATATTCGATATTTCTTCTATAGTACAAATGATTTTTTATATATTAGATTATCTATTGGAAAATGTCGAATGTTATTTGCACGAATGGAAAGACGATTATTTTTTGATTTTATATCGATTTGTCAATGTCGTGGCTTCTTAATCTTGAGTCCTTTACCAATTAGAAGGTTATTTTTTTCAATGTGAAATTTGTTGATTCAATTTATCGTTGCTGCAGTATATGTTCCTGGTGTAATCAGTTTTTGTCATTCATGTTTGCATTGCTTTACAAGTTTATTTTTTACAAACATAGAATATCCGCTGTTATCGCGGTCTCGTTCTGTAGTGTATTTGTTTTTTTATAACTTATCAGTTAGTTCAATATTTTATAAATTGTACTCATAAATCGTAATGAAAGTACTACGATATAATATGAATGCGAATCCATTTCAATTTATAGAACATGGGTTTTAAAATCTAGACAGTAATTTGTTTCTATTTTTAATTATTTTCTTAATAGATAAACAATGAGTTCTATTGTATTAATTATTTATAAGAATAGGTTTTATATATCTAGGTATGTAAAATAATCTGTGGTATTATTGTAGCAATTTGATGATCTATTCCACTCGATATCATTTGAGGTTTGATCTATGATCCATCTTGTGTATTTGTTTTGATCTATGATCAATTACTATTATATAAAATTATCCAAAGAATTTCTTTTTATTTATAGATTTAACTATAATCGGATTTATCAATGATTATCAAATGGTTTTCTATTTTAGATTTTCTATCTGAATTCATGTTTACATTCTTTAGATTAATATCTGCAATCTAGATGCAATTATAATTATCTGCAACATTGGGTGTTTCTCATTATCTTGAATAGGTGAAAATTTTGTGATTCCCTTGGATAAAATCAGTATGAATATTTTACCTGCATATGTTAACTCATCAATTAGGGGAGTGTAGGGAGACTTGATCCCCTTTGTTTTGCCTCTAACTTTCTTTTGAAAAATCGTGTTTTTGAAATAACAGTGTCTATACACTTGAAATAATTGAGTTTAGGTACTTTGATAATATTTTTTTGAAAATATGATTTTCCAAAAGTGACTAATAGACAAAAGACAAAAAACAAAAGAGGGGAACAAGTCTCCCCACATCCCCCTACATAATTCTATTTTATTGCATCGATATATAATATTATCATGGTCGTAATAAACAACCTTATAGACTCACAATCAGATTGATTTGACATTGTACGAACTGACATTTGTCACATTCGTTCTTATTGTGAAGAGTAAATATATTTTTTCATATTTACTGTTCACATTTGTTGAAATTGCATATTTTTACATATATTTAACGTTTTCAATATTTCGCAAAAAATAATAAATAAATACATTTTACATATATAAATACATTATCAAAAACTTCTTGCAAATCAATAACAGAAACTAATTGTACAATTTTCATTTTATATCTTAATTACTGTAAATAGCTACTAATTAGATATGTTCGAAAGATCAAACAGTCCATTATTGCATTTTTTTCTGTTGAAACTGACTGTTAAACTGTTAATTGATCCTAAATATTTGATTTTTCTTTTTAGTATTTACCCTTGTGTGCTAAAGAAGAAGACATGCGAGACGCAGCTGTGAAGATATGTAAAGACTTTTTACACGGTGCATGGAAAACTGTTTCACCCGAAGATCTTGTTTTTAAGAGAATCAGGTAAATATCTAACTATATAACAGAGCTATTCTTTGTGTGTTTCTGGTGTGTGTGTGTACATGTAACTCTCCAAAACTGTGTGTTGATATATTCAACGGGTTGATCGCAATTTTGTAAAATTTTGATAGTGATGTGACCACAACCAAGAATTCAAAAAAAATATATTCTTACTTTTTAATTCACAATCATCACACAATACAATATTATAATAGTATACATATATTCCAAACTTTGAAAGGAACAAATTGAAAGTTGTTTTTACGTGTGCTGTTTTTAATTTTCACCTATCAAAGTGAAGGTTCAATATGTATCCTGAAATAAAAGGTACATCAAATGAATGATAGAAATTTGTAATTTCATATTTGAGCAAAATTGAAACATAAATTTGAAGTTTTACAATATTTCTTATGTGAAATTTTATTGTTTGCAGCGGGGGTCTTTCAAATTTTTTGTACTATGTGGCTTTACCAGAGAAAGTATCAACGAGTGTACCAGTCACTCCACCGCTAATTGAACAAAATAAAGAAGATAAATCCGCTATAAGGAAATTATTAGGACGTTCTCTCAGTAGACAAATGTCTTTTTTGACATCTGAACCGAAAAAAGTAATTTATTTTCAAATAAAACCATTGTTGTTTGAAATTTCAAAACACATATATGTTCAATATTTTGTAGGTTTTGATACGAATATATGGCCAAACTCAAAGTGAAAGGGGTGCTGACAATATTATTATGGACTCTGTGATATTTACATTGTTGTCCGAGCGACGTCTTGGACCTCGGTTACACGGAGTGTTTTCTGGTGGTAGAATTGAAGAATATATTCCAGTATGATATTTTTTGTTTGATTTGATTTGATTGTTTGCTGTGTGACTCATGATTTTGGTTGATTTTATAGGCTCGTCCTTTATTAACTCGAGAACTATCGGAACCAGCATTTTCCATGAAAATTGCTGAAAAAATGGCAGCAATACATTCAATGGATGTTCCATTATGTAAAGAACCACAATGGCTCTGGAGAAAAATTGCAAAGTGGCATCAAGCTGCCATGATCAATTTAGAAACAAACAATAATGATGTATGTTTATGATATTCGAGAATTATAAGAAAATATCTGAGAAATATATATTAAGTAATAACTTAAATTATTTTTAAATAGGATCCACGTCTATCGGAAGTTATAGAAAAAATACGAAAATTTAACTATACTAAAGAAATATTATGGCTTAAAAGTTATTTGGATTCTGTAAATTCACCTGTTGTTTTCTGTCACAATGACTTACAAGAAGGTATTTTTCATTCATGAATCAATTTCGATAATTTTTGTATTTCATGCAAATATTTGTGCATATTTTTGATTTCAGGCAATATTTTATTAAGAGAAGATGTGATACCACAAACTGATGAAACTAATGATGATATAAACATTGACTATTCTTCAATACAACACGATAGTTCTTCCGATTCATTTCTTAGTGCTAGCATGAAAGGCGAATCCGAAGACGAGCACAAATTGTTGAAGACAGATTTAGGAGCTGACTCAATATCCGAATCGGCAATGGACATTTCCCAAAATGACCAAGTCAAAAATAGTCACTATAAAAATACACAACCAAACAAGAAGAGAAAATCGTCTTTCAATCCTGAAGAGGATTGTAACTCTTCAGATTCCGTGTGCAGCCACATATCTGATGGATCTGTAGCAAATGGTGAACCAAACCTGGTCCTCATTGATTATGAATACTGTGCGTACAACCATCGAGGTTTTGATCTGGCAAACCATTTCATCGAGTGGGCTTACGAATACACGAATCCAGACCATCCTTTTTACTATGAAAGATTTGATCAATATGCAACACTGGAGCAGAAGGTAATGATCTCTTTTCCTTTCATCTCATTTGTTTAAAGTACCACCATCATTTAGTTATAGTGTGTTACTTTTTTCTATGATTTTTTAAGTTACAGGTATTCTTCTTATTGTGTTTGGTAAGAAATATCATAGCAGATTGATAGTTCATATATATTTTTATCTTTTACCTTTTTTGTTTATTACTATTTCAGTATAGTTTTGGAATGTTTCTCTATAATCATTCATGTCCATATTTAGTCTGATTTTTATGTGTTGTTTCATCAAATGATAAAATTTCGAATACTATTAGTTCTCGACTTAAGATGGAAAAAAATGCTGATGACTATAAAATATTTCTGAATGAAAACATTAAGTGACTTGAATTTTTTCTTAAATGTGATTTATTATTAGATTATATTACATTTCTTTCAATTATGTAATATTGTATACTCTTATATCAATGATTAATTTGTGTAGTTTGATAAAAAAATAATTTATAAATGCAACTTAAAAACCTTTTTTTGTATGGATTCGAATTATGATCAATTTTACTCACAATTGTGGTTCAAGAATTCTTCTGTCTTGAGTTGAGGACGACTAGTAATACGTACAAACATTATTTTGCTTTTAACTTTATCGAAATTCGTCCGAGTTAAAACTAATAAAGTAAAAATATCTTAAATAGTTTCATACTGAAAAATCCAAAAAATAAATTATGTACATTTCCATCGAACAACTGTTATTGACAGTAAGCACATTTGAATCCGTCATTATTCCAATGTTTTTCAAATTAGACGATAATCATTCAGTAATATGTACCTACATTTTTGTGATAATTGAACCGTAAATGAGCATTTAAATGCATACAATCATTTAGATTCTATATTTTGAAGATTTGCTTTAATTAGTGGATGTTTTTAAAATCTTTCAACGGGATTATTAAGTCTGAATAGGCATTAAGGAAGATTTGCCGTTTTAGTTAGGGTCGTCTTTATTATCTGTGCGTGTCTGCTTTTTATTGCTTGGTTTTTTAGACGAGCTCGAATTTGTCCATCCTCGGTACTGTTGATGGTCTTGTGCGAACGCCCAGCTGAGGACATTTACGGCCACATGAAGCGTACACTCAACTGTGTGCTAAATAACCCCCTCGCACTCTAATCGCAAAAACAGTAATTGTGTTAAATCATTATAAACATGTGGAAAATATCTCTAAAGAGGATTGAACACACATAGCGAATGCGTTTGGTATGTACAAAGGTACACACCGTGAGCACATTCGCACTCTGACGATTCTGCCCTGTTCAATATTACATGTCATTATGATAGTGCCATAAGTCATAAAATTCCAAAAAATAATTTTAACATTCACTTTAATTTTGGTTTACATTTTTGTAAAACATTATATGAATATTCTATTTCACATTCAATATATTCCATCTAATTTTTATTTTTTTATAATTCAAGTTTGATGGATAGTATTGAATAAAATTTAGAAAATATTGAAGTTTAAGTGGAAACCCTAACTATATATACCTATATGTATATGTATATATTCTTAATTGAAAATTTCGTAGTATTGAGAGAATTTTGTTAAAATTGTTCTTACTTTCAACTGTGTGCCTAACAAAGTCGAATGTAAAGCATTGAATATCTTGAAATGAAAAAAATATGACTTTCACCATTATCATAATGATGAGCACAATTAAAGTATGATCTTGTTTTCAAATTTTGCAAAGCAGTAGACGTCAAGAATGTGTTCAAGTCTCGAGTCAGTTAATCTAGAAATCGTAAGCTTATGTTAACGGTGAAAAAGTTTCTGTTCATAATGAGTTTATTCTTTTCTATTCATACTTCATTTTTTTTTGTCTGAATATGTTATATTTGATAGTCCATTCAAAATTTAAAATGTTCTGAATATTTAAATTTTTTTATGCAAAAAAACACTGAACATACTAATATATGAATTAAAACAAAACTATTACATTTAAATAATTCTCAACGAATATCAGATTTTGAAAACTAAAACTATTTGTTAAATTATTGGTTCGTAATTTGATAAAATGTATAATTTCAACAATGTCACATCACATGTTAAGTTTTTAATTTCATTTCAGGAAATATTCATGAAACAATATTTGTTGAAAATGAATGGAGGAGAATCACCTTCGTTGGAGGAGTTAAATCAGCTTAACACCGAAGTGGAAGCTTTCTCTCTCGCCAGCCACTTGTTCTGGTCTCTCTGGGCGATAGTAAACGCTTCCAAATCTCAGATACCTTTCGGCTATTGGGTAACATTTCACTTTCTTATAAAATCACATATTTATTGAAAAATTTTAAATGTTTACGAAATATTATTTTAGGACTACGGTTTATCGAGAATAGAATGGTATTACCGATGTAAACAAGATATTGTCAAAAATGATAATGGCTCTTCTCTCAAGAGGAAGATTCGAGAAGTAGACATTTGAGCCTCTTTCCCTGGTAAATCTTTTAATAGATTATTAGGTAAACCAGGGTATAGTAGCTAAACAAAAATGTGATAAAAGTTTAATTTGTGACGAAATAGTTGAATTAAAACTGGCAATGTTGAATTCATTTGCTGAGTTTTGTACTGAAACATGTTTTATTTAGTTTTGTAAAAGTGAATATTTTATATATTGTATTAATTTTGCAAAACTTACTCCATCCCAGTCATACATATATGTATTTCCAAAAATTTTTGAATAGAAATCAAACTTTAATTTTTAATATTTTATTTATACATATTCAACTAGATTTACTTTCATATTATTAAGAATGTATCACATTCGTTATTTCAATTTTGATAATTTTATTTGTGTATTTTCTTATGATTGTGAAAATATGAATGATTTGCCTTAAAAGGAAAAAACTACTATCATTTTAATAATTGAAGTGACATCAATTTAAATTGTAGACTAAAGGCATTTTTGATTAAGTTGCTTAAAGGTTAAATTATAATTGTATTGAATTTTACATCAAATATTAAGTTTTCTATTTTTCATGTATATTTCTTTTCAACTTTAGATTGTACAGAATCGTGTATTAATTATTAAGCGTTATTGTAGCTATGTTGCATATTTTGTGCAATGCTAGCATCCGCTGAGAATTTTTGGAAAGGTGACTATGAAGTTCGATGACCATATCATAGCAGCCTATCGAATGAGACTGAACATTTTGTAAAAGTTTACTCAGTGTGTTTCGTTTGAATATTGTTTAGACGGCTTGATCATATGTTTCGATAATTTTAAGTCTTTTAATCCTAAGATTTGATCGATACATTGCATATTTTGAAGGTTTTATTTTTCCTTTAAATATATTTATATATTTCTTATAGTTATTCTTACACATTTAAGAGAATAATTCTTGATCATATACATATGTATTTATTTTCACAGCATCTTTTATAAACTTCCACTTTCAAAGTATGATATGCACAATCTGAATCAGTTATCTCCTTTCAAATAAGTTTTATCATCCAAAACGCACGAATTTCTACTGTTTCACAATAATAGTGTATAGTTCATATATAAATAAATGATATTTTTAGTTATAAGCTTAATTGGAAATAGAGCAACATATTTTTATTGTATACCATCGTAATTTTGTATGTGGTATATGATTTATGTTTTTATTTTTGTCGTTAACATTTTGTACAATAAATGATAACTTCAAATTATAAATTGTGTTTTCTTGTTGTGCATTTTACATAAGGTAACCAGTGTAGTTGTGGAATCATTGAAACACAAATCACAATTATATACATATAATTCATATGAAATTTTAATGCAAGAAAATGAACATGAAATAGGTGATTATTATTAAATTCTATAACACGATTAATGATGATTAAATTTCACCATAATTAAATACAAAATTAATCAAAAATCTTATTAAATTACCTAAAATACTTTTATATTCAAAATATGTGCAAAATATTCATTATTTTGTTATAATTTTATTTAATTGATGAAAATGTTTATGTATTAGACTAGTACATATGTATATACGAAATAGATTCAATTTAAAAAATTCAGATAAAAGCTATTGAGACATTTTAGAAATAAATCAAAAGTAAGACTCAATCGGTTATTCATAATATATTTGGCTATCATGGAAAGTCTAAACATGTTTATTTTAAATGCATAGTCGTTAAGAATCCATTAAATAAAGTGCAATGGAAAATTACAAATAAATCACTGGAATTGGAATGATATAATTCAAACATCTTCTTAATTTAACGTTAAACAAAATCACAATTCTTCTACCAGAGATAGAACTGTTGTCAACAACATCACATGAGTCAAACACTGTGTCAATAGATTTTCGCTAAACGATTGGTCCTTAAATATCATATTGCACAATAAACAGATCACGCATTCCTTGATTTATTAATTAACGTTCAAAGTTTCAGCAATAACTATTATTCTGTGTAAAATAATATAACAATATTAGAAATCTCCTAATATTCATATAGACAATGATTTTTCATTAAATTTCATGATTATGATATTCTTACTAATATTCACGAGCCATTCTAGAAATTACTTATGTACAAGTAAATATTCTTCATATTTAGGTACTTATGAAGAAAAAAAATGATATGATTGTATTATTAAACTAAAATATTAAAAGTAAAAAAAATCGCATTATTTTATAGGTCTAAAAGCTAAATCTTAATAAATATTCTTCTAAGTAAATAACTAAAAATCGAATATGAAATTCTTGTATGGATCATCTATGTTCTGACAAAATTAATCATTACTAACTTAATTCACTATTGGCAGAATACAGATGATAGGTATACTAAATTTAAATGGATTTTTTTAGTTATTTACATTTATGATCATTTCGAAGATCTTAATAATATGAATTTTACTTTCAATCAATAAATTATTAGTGTTTAAATATTAAACACTGCATGATACACAATCATTTCAACAAATATACGAAAGGTAATATTAAACAATGCTAAAATACCCATTTGGCAAATAAAATACATAACTAAGGTTCAGTCGGATCAGCTTGTTGTGGTGTGCTATCGTTCTGTTTATTTCCTGCACCATCTTCGACAGCAAGTGCTTGCATTGCGTAAAGTTCTGAATATAATCCTTTCTTAGCTAATAGCTCACTATGTTTGCCCTTTTCTATTATTCGACCTGATAAGAAATGAATGCGCTAATCAAATAAGATTCTAAAGTGTCGTGTGTATTTTTGTTTCAAATTTTACCTTTATCCACAACGCATATAACATCAGCATTTTGAATTGTAGACAATCTGTGAGCAATGGTGATGCACGTTCTTCCTTCTTTAGCCACATCTAAAGCTTGTTGTACTAGCTATAAAGGAAGATATTTTACCATTATTTGATTGTAACATAATATAATATGAATCTGAAATAGTGGTTGGAGTTTTTTTTACCTTTTCACTTTGAGTATCAAGAGCAGATGTAGCTTCATCGAGTAATAGAATTCTTGGATTTCTAATTAGCGCTCTAGCTATAGCGATACGTTGTTTTTGTCCTCCAGATAATTGAGCACCTTTTGCTCCCAATGGAGTATCATAACCCTATTCATATAATTTCAATTAGTATATACAAAGATGCAAAAATTAAGATTATGTAAGATGGTGCATTACCAATGGTAAACTATTTATAAAACTATGAATATTTGTTTTGATAGCTGCTTGAATAATTTCTTGTCGTGTTACTCTACGATTGTTATCACCATATGCAATGTTTTCTGCGATAGTTTTATCGAAAAGAGTCGGTTCTTGAGATACAAGACCCAATTGGTTTCTCAGATTTGGTATAGTTAAATTGGTCGATACATTTTTACCATCCAAAGTCTAAATGATACAAAAAAGTCAATCAAATTTTACAGTCAATATTAACATTATATATTTTGCTAATAATCTATTTACAATTTTTCCTCTACTTGGTTCATAGAGCCTTTGTAGAAGCTGAATGGCAGTAGATTTTCCGCAACCGGAATGACCTACTAATGCTATTGTTTGTCCGGGTTGTACGCTAACGTTAAATCCTTTTAATACTTGTACTTCTTTTCTCACAGGATAACTGAATTCTACAGCATTGTATTCTATTCCCCCTTCAGATTTCTTTGAAATTTTCGAAATATAATATATAAATAAAATTTCATATGAAATATTTTAGCCGAAAGATCAATATTTCTATAACATACCCAGGAAGGATCATCGTTTAGTTTATCATCACTTTTGATTAAAGGAATCCTTTCCATGAGTCTCAAAATTCTGGCACCTGATATTTTCGCAGCATTGAAGTTCGGTGCGAATGCCAAAACTTGTCCTAACATCCATGATCCAAATATAAGAGCTTCAGATACCCTAAAAATTATTATGTATAAATATCATTACAATTCAAAAATTATCGAAACTAAAGATTATGTAGAGAAATATTTACAAGATAACGCTTTTATAATGGATTTCTCCATTTGCGACTAAAATTCCACCGTAGTACAAAGATATACCATATCCAAATGATGGTGCAGTGAGACCAAGACTGTAAACAGCTCCACGTAAACGAGATCTGATTCCTCCAGCTTTTTGTGCTGTTTGCAATTCTTGTTCATATTTTTCAAGAAACTGTTCTTCGGCACCTGAAATTAATTTGTGTAGTGTGAAACTTGTTTTAAAATTCTGTATGCTTGTGAAATTGTTATTCTCAATTCGTACCAATACTATGTACAGTTCTGATATTCATGATAGCCTCAGTAGCGATTTTGGATGCACCCTCCATTGCTTTTCTTTCTTTGATTTGTGAGTTCCTGATGATACGACCCTCAAAGTATATTCCACCAAGCACCTTAATAGAATAGAATTTTGTAATTTACCAAATATCAAATCTAGCATATTTTAACTATCATTTGTAAATCAACTTACAATGGGAATAGTTACAAGTGAAACAAGAGTCATTTTCCATGAGAAAACCATAGCCATTATGATACCGATAAGTAGGGTAGATATTCCTTGAAGAATTGTTCCTATTCTCATTCCTGTTGCCTATAAAGGTGATTTTTAGATTAATTAGCTACACTTAATTCATAAATATGTTTGTGTAAATTGTTTCAAATAGATATATTTATGTATAGTAATATGAAAAGACATATTTTATGGATCTATTTTGAAAAATTAAAGACTACAATGAAGAGACGTACAAAATGTTTGTTTCTCTAATATGGTTTAAAATAATATTTTACATACTCCTTGAACGGCTGCTGCATCTCCACTCAACCTAGCGCACAATGCTCCAACAGAATTTGTTTGATCATCATACCATCCCATTTCCTATTATTGAAAATTTAGTGTAATTTACAAGTTTTTGAATAAAATCGTAAATATTAATAACAATTATTTAATACCTGTCTAAGAAAATTGGCGAATGTTCTCACTCGCAATCTTTGAGTTAGCCGAACTCCAGCAGTTGTAAATAGATAACTCTGTAAAAATGTACCCACACCACAAAGAATACCAACTACTACAAATAGTACGCAATAGAATGCGGTACTTGTTGCTATTTCATCAGGATCAGGAAGAGACAATAACTGTAAATGAAATATCATATTAAAAAGTATTGATTATAATATTATTTTAAATGTTGCTGTTACTTACTCCGTATACTTCTGAAAATAGAAGGGAAAATGCAGGTAATACTCCTCCAACAATAAGTGAAGATAAACATCCGAAAACAATGTAAACCCATTCTGGCTTGTTCAATTTTACAAGCTTCCAATTGCTCACAGATTTTTCTAATTTCTGCAAAATAATATTATTCATTAGTTATTGCAATAAAGTTATCTTGGTTATGAAATCTAAAATTAAATACTTCTTGTTCAAGTTCATCATCATCTTCTCCATCTGCGTTTTCAATAGGAATTACTCTTTGCGTTCTGCCAAAACTTTGGACAGAACTAATGCTAGCTCTTTTTTGAACACGTCTAAGACTATCTTGACTTCTTTGTCTTATGTATTCAGGAGTTGATTCTGAGTAAATAAATTCATATTTTGTAATACAAATAGGATATTTTCATTTAAATTAACAGAAATAAACTATCAACCTCTAATGCTCTGAACTCTTTGAACAGGACAAGCTACAATGTTTTTATTGCTAGGAATATCTTCATCATCATCATCATCATCTGCTGTTTTGTCATCTTTTACCGATTGTTGATGTTCCAAGTCGGCTTGAACTAATTTCCAATAAAATCCTTTTGCCGCTAACAATTCTTCATGAGAACCTTGTTCAACAACTTTTCCTTGATCGATGTACACAATACGTGAAGCATTTGTAACCGTTGCTAACCTGGTTTCAAAATAATGTTTTAAGTGAATTAATTTTAATATTGAACATAGATAAATAGGTGAAATTAAAGAATTCTGGTCTGGGGAAATTTTAAGTTTTCTCTAGAGTTTCTAGATCGTCACAGAATCTCTTAAACTTTTATATAGGTACCTACTAAAATATATTATGAAATGAAAAAATATTTACCTGTGGGTAACCATAACTGTTGTACGACCGTGACTCGCTTTATCTAAAGCATCTTGAACTTTTCTCTCACCTTGAGCATCTAAAGCAGAAGTAGCCTCATCTAACAATAATACTTTTGGATCTCGAACAAGTGATCTCGCTATGGCAATTCTTTGCTTTTGACCACCGGATAATTGGGCACCTCGTTCACCAATTGTTGTGTTATACCCCTTTTGAATGAAATGTATGTATGAAAATATGAATATACTGTAGGACCCCACAATATGAAGTACTGCAGTAGTACTACGTATCGTAAGGACATAGTGTACATACATTAGATTATGGAAAAACCATAAAATTTTACGAATATATTTACAAATGGTAATTTTGTGATGAAATCGTGACAATTAGCAGCAATGGCAGCGTTTTCAATTTCAATATCGGTGCATCCAGGTTTACCTCTCGCGATGTTTTCTTTTATAGTTCCACTGAAAAGTACAGGCTCTTGTCCAACCACACCTTGAATATTATGTTTGTTTAGAAATGTACAAATATTTCAAATTTTCAAATAGAATGAGGAAATATGAATGCATACCAAGTTGTGATCTTAGCCAATTCACATTGAGAGAAGTAATAGGTCGATTATCAATTTCAACAACACCTGATGATGGATCATATAATCTTTGAAGCAATTGCAATATTGTTGATTTACCACATCCAGAGCTTCCGACTAATGCAACAGTTTCACCAGCTTTTATTTCAAGATTCAAACCAGAAAGAACCTGTAAGTAAAATAATTTCAATCAATAAAAACTGTTAATAATAAATTAATTAAAATATATATATCGACATAAAATTTATTAAGTTACTTTAACATCTGGTCTAGATGGATACTTGAAATGTACGTCTGTTAATTTCATATTGCCTAAGAAACTCTGAGGTTTTTCTCCTTCATCAGACATACTGTCTATAATTGGTTTACGTGCAATTGTTTCGAAAACAGAATACGCTGCTCCTCTAGCAGCAGCAAAGGCTTCAGTGTGAGGAGAACAAAGTCCCAAATTTTGAGCACCACCTATTATTCCCCAAAGAACCTAAAATAATTTGGAAAATATCAAATGTAAATCATAGTAAATAGGTGTGTTTATAAATGTAATAATGCTTATAAGTGTACCATATATTATAACAACTTACTATCACTAAAATTCCTGGAGTGTAATTTCTTTCATCAACAGGTAAAACTAATTCTTCTTGAATCAGCTTTACTCCATACCAAAATGCAAGAGCAAAAGAGCAATACATAATAAGCCACATAACACCTCCTCCAAGACCAGTTACCATTCCACGTTTAATGGCAGCTTTGTTGGCTGGTCCGAGTCTTTCAGCATACCTAATTAAAAATATATATATATATATATAAATACCTAATCAATTGATATCAAAATTTTGATTAGGTATATTGTATTATTGACACACATACCTTTGAATTTCTTTATCTTCCCCTCCAAATGCAATTACCGTCCTTATAGCGCTGAGTACTTCTTCAGCAGCACTACCAGCGTGACTGTAACTATTTAATTCTTTAACCGTCAAAGATGACTGTGCCTGTAATGTTATTAAATATACGCATTATAAATTACTCACTTTTAATATATTAAGTAGATAAATTATATGTTTTACTTTAGCTACGAGCGCAGCACAAAATATAATCACAGGAGTTGATGTCATAACCACTAAAGTCAATTTCCACCCATACAAAAATGCAATAATTACAGAAAACAGAAAAGAAAATAACAGATAACAGAACATTCCTATTTTCTCTCCGATACCTTCATTCAGTTTGTTCAAGTCACTAAAATAAATGTTGAAATTATTTTTCGGCTCGAATGATCAGAAAAGTGATAATGATAAATTATACTAACTCAGTTATTTTGCTGGCGAAGTTCAAATTTTGTTGGGTATCATACCATGCCATATCCTGACGTAGTACAGATTTCAAAAATAAGAGCCGAATACGAGCAATCTGAGGAAAGCAATGGATGTAATGTGAATAATTAAAATTCTTTTTTACAAAAGTAAAAGAACTACCTATAACACAATCGGTAACAATATTTACCTGTCTATTTGCACTCCAATTCAAAGAATGAACACTCAAAACTCCAGCGACGAATTGAGTGCAACCAATTACAAGACTGCTGATACCAAATGCTCTGGCATCGTTAGCTAAAGCGGCAGAATTCTGTTCATCAGTTCCATCGGTTCTGCTCAAAAAAAACCTCAATTTTGATTTGTATAATATTAAAAAAAAAAACAGGCGTTCAACAGAGTTTACACTTCAAATCAGATTTGTGGAGATCAGCAAAGAGAGAGGAAATTCGACTTGGGCATTCCCAAGGATGATGATTTTTTTTCCTCTTTACTTTTCATTCTCTCAACTTTCATTTCCTTCATTTTAACAATAAAAAGAAGAAATAAGTTTGAATTGACTAAATCAATTTAATGTTTGAAATCTATCAACGAATACCTGTAAATGTTCATTTTAAAATTCACTTACATCACTTCTCCACCGCCGAACAATTGCAAAACTATAGTTTCAGTACTTGTGCCGTTGTATCTTGAACGTTCCACCATCAGATTCGTGAATTCTCCATATATCATGATCACTAGAGGAAGTCCCCATGCTGTCGCAAGTCCCATTAGGATTCCAAACCATGTTGCTGCAATTTCTAACCACGTGGCGTATCGAAACTGAAAAATTTCGAATGAATATACATAAATATTATGCACCCCATGAAAGTCTTTAAAAACTTGGATTTTCTATAATATAATCATATGGTTGCACAATTATTTTATTTAAATTTAAGTGATTTCTTCAATATTTCTAATGCCATCACCACACACGTGGTCATACATTTAAAAATCTATTTCAATTCACAGATCCAAAAATTAACATTTTGTGTATAGAAATTTTCTTTGATTAAATTAGAATTTATACACAAGTGTTCACTGGCAGATTTTACGTTTAAAATCAGATTTTTCGCGACTATAGATCACTGTTCTGATGAAAAGGGAATTAGTAAATAACAGGAAAACTAATTTAACAGCAATTCTATTAAACAATATCCATCTTTCTTCTCTGTCGTGATTCTAGTCGCTGAAAATCCGATATAAAGCGTAAAATCTGCTGATGAAGAGTTGGAATGAAGGTTGGTCAAAGTTAAAAAGATGCAAGAAAAGTATCAAAATTTTATTTGTTACTTTCTCTTAATGTTTTAATTATTTCACTAATGTAATAAAATGAAAGTGATTTATATGAAAAAAAAAAGCATAATTCTTTCACAATATTTAATCGAAACAGTGTCGAGAGAAACTATATTATACGAGAACATTTTAAACTTTAAACTTAATATCAAACTAAATTTATTACTTAAGAATCACTACACAATTTTTTTACACAATCGTAATAATTAAAAAAAAACACTAACCAATTCTGTAAATTTCAAAAATTTACGATCAGGCACTTTAGATTTCATTGTTAACTATTTTCATTCATAAACGCACAACGTGAACAATTTTGGCGGTTAAATATATATATTGTAATTTGACGTCACGCGCGAATAATAAAAAACCGCCAAAATTCGAAATCGAATTTTTTTCGCGCGCAATTCGACGGCCGTAACACGCCGATAGCCGACCCGAACTGACCGCGGTAATCGGACGAGTTGCGATTTATAAATGCGCGTGCGCATCGATTAATCACACGTGCAAAAGTTGTTCGGAATTGTTAAATGTATCGGAGATCCCCGAGTGATTATGCGAATAAATTAGAACTCATACTTAATACATGTGGCCCGTCGAGTATCAACGGAAATAACGACGATTTGTTTTGATAAGATTTGCACCTATGTTGTGAAGCTGTGTTGTATAATATCTACATTATGATATATTACATAAGATTTAATTTATTTGAAGAGAAACAATTGATCTGTGTATGTGTGCCTTAATAGGATTTGTATGCAATTAGCTACATATATAGTGATTATAAAACTATTTGTATGCATCAGGCAATGTTGTATTATTGTATTAAAATTATGAAGCTCTTAATGATCTTTTAAATAAGAATTTAAGGGATGAAGAATTTATGATTGATAATTTAATGTGATTTGTTTTTATAGTGTATTGTAGGCTTTATGATGATTTCTTCAATAATATGAAATAAATTGTGGGTAGTTCTTTCATAAAAAAATTCGCCGTTTAATATTGTTACTCATTTATGAATAATTTGTCATTAAATAATTATGTTTTAATCATTTACTAATTGATGATAACAATCAGTATTCTCTTCATTGAATCAAAGCTATTTTAATTGATTTTCTATAAATAAACATAAAATCAATAAGATCACATTGAACTAATAGAGATGGCAGTTAATAAATTCCCTATTTAAGAATATGTATTAATTTGAAATTTATGATATTTACCAGATTTATGAATAAAAATAAACTTTTAAATTACAGAATTAATGGAATTGAAACATAAATTATTAATTGAGGATTGACAGATTGATAAATGCCTTGAAAAATTCACAGTGGAATTTGTAGAATTTAATCAATGAAAATTCAATAATATTTAATTAACCTTTACAAACAACACTGTAAAAGATGATAAACATATTTTCAATTAAAACTTCAATTCAATTTCTAATCAATAAATTCTACAACGACCTCAAACAAATTAAATTCCAAAATCTGAACAACCGAATTTTCCAGTCAATCATAGGAAAACAAACCTGAACTATTACATACAATTTTGCACCATGAACTTAAATCTACCAAAATTCCCGACAGACCAAAAAATCTCCATCATCACAACTCCGTCCTTCGATTCTTCGTAAGCCTCGACTTCCCCATGAACATCGACACCATAAAATGGCTATGGGTTTATCTCGACGAGTTTTCCTCTCGAAAAGAAAAGGTAAACGAGTTCTCGGGGAATCCTACGAGTGTGTGTCATCGACCGTATTTCCACTTTTCGAAATTATAACAAATGTACACATTGAATATGATTTCATTATCGTTAAGGCTACATTCACACGAGATTGTTCGAATTCTGTCTCATGAGCTATATTTATATACTTATCCCGGTCTATGTCATGAAATACTCCCCACAAAATATCTTTCAATTGACATAAATAAAGAACTATTTTCAATGGAAAATCTAGAGTATTTATACCTGAGATTGTTCAAAATGCAATATTTTAACAATTTTCAACGATAAATATGTTACACTGAATTTTTCCGATGCTGCAATTTTCCGACGATCGATAGTAAATTCCAGCTTAGCCTATAAATAAGTTTTTTCCTCTTGCACAAAGACATAAATCATCGATTGAAAATGCGTTATTTACAATTTTATAGCATTATCTTTAAATCACGACAATGCAATGTTCGTAATAAACAAGTTTTCGTTTTTATACGTGTTATTAAAATGTAATATAACTGGAGTCGTTTCTCATTATGAATATTATTAAAAATAATGTGTGATGATTCCGGAAATTGTATAAGTTTCGTTATTTGAAAAACAATTATCTGTATGTGGAAAATGTTTATTTTCACTTTAGTCATGTACCGCATAGTAAATTTGTCGATCAGAATTAATGACAGTGAAAAATCATTTTTTCCAATATTAAACACATAGGTATATAATATTTATTATGTGATTATGAATCTGTCATATAATTGCCTGTATAAAAATTTCCTTTATAAATTCAATTATTGAAAAAAATATAGTTTTCCTGAACTTAGAAAACTCAAACGAATAACTTATATATTTCAACTATATTTTCCTTGTCCAATTCTTAAAAATCTACTAATGGCGACATTCTTTATGTATAAGAGCATTTCTGACAATAAATTGATTTGTTCATATTGATTAATTAATAAGTGAAATTTTATTTATATTATAGACAAATACTATTTGCTAGTATTGAATCTTACTATACGGTTTGGTTTGGTTTTCCCACTTTCTCTGATATATTCTTTGTACGAGATGCTAGTCAGAGAAAGTAATTTAGTATCTATCTATCGTTATATTTTAAATTATTAAATCGATTTGATTTTCAATAATTTTGTTTTAAATGGCATTCGTAAATGCTGTGGAGTCAATCGAGAACATTTGTTATATTGTTTAATGTCAATATGCTCCACTTGTATGAAAAAAATATCATATGAAATGCAAAGTAAGTTGTTTGTAATTAAGCAAAATGATAATATCAATCTAACACACAATAAGCATGTTGTAAGACTTGTTATTAATGAGAAATATTTGTAAACAGGATCAAGTTCAATGTTTTAATTATTTTAGTCAATTACATAAGTAAATATTCAAATGCAATTAAAATACATATGACTAACTTAATAAATCGATGTGAAAATTATGTATAGACACTCAAATAATTTCAAAAATAGATATATTCAAATTTATTATATAGATTCAGATTGATTGGCAGTTGAATTAAATGTATGTGCAATCATCTTTAGAACATAATTAAATTTTGCTAGAAAGGGAACGGCAATTGACACACTTGCACAACCAAAGATCGATTTATCGAAAATCGATTCCAGTTACATCAAAATTTAACGAAGACATATAATTTATATTAAACTTGAAATTCATTGATATAAAAATTAACCAAAAAATCCAATTCAATCCAATCGACTGAAACTCCGCTGTATGAAAATAGTATGAAAAAACGTAGGAAGTCTGCGAATTTTAATCGCAGGCATCCAAACCCTTTCTCCATCATCACGACTGAAGGTCGTTTAGAAATCTGGTGTCGTCACTGGACAAAAGTTTAATTCCAGTTCTGCAGATGACGTCCGTTCTGCACGAGACTGGTTTCCACATTTTTTCTTCGCTTACATGACAATACGGTTTCACAACGATGAATCACTTGAAATATCGTGATAGTATCTCGTTACAAGTTCCGAAATTATATACGCAAACTTGGAATGTGACGTTGTTGTGACGCGAATTAGCCCACGAGGAAATCCCTGAATGTATTCTTATACAAAATGGTATAAATTTTCAAAAAAATCGATTGTTATCTTATGTATAATAAGTCTGGAGTATGAACTGATGTTGCATATCGATAGATTGATAGTAATTAGAAATGATCGCTATGGGCATTTTCTTATTTTATGCATGCCGTTGATCCTACTTACAATTCATCCCAATTCTATAATTCTCCATAATTTGTCACAAAAAAGATCCATAATTGCATACAAATATTTTTAAGGCGCAAATAAAAGTATACAAACATGTTTTCCACTTCCAATTGAATAATTTCCATTTTAAATTTTACTTGATGTTTTTCTCGAAATTTCACAAGAAAACAACTGAACGTAAAATTGAAAATGTAATTTGAAAAAATAAATAATTCAACTTCAAGGGAAAAATCTGCATTGCAAAAGTTTAAAAAGCACTCAATATGAAGTAAATATAAAATTTCGAATTTAACATTACAAAGAAAATAACGCCTTAGGGAAAAAAACCTCCAACAGCAGACTTAACCTAAACTAAATCGACGATTTAAAATTTACTTATCGTCAATTTAGATAGATTTAGGATGTGATTTATCTAAGATCGTGTTTTCCGTGACATTTATAAGGTCGCATCTTCGCGGAATGCGGTTAAGTGCACTCTGTTAATTCTCTCGGTTTGTATCCACATCTGTTCGATAGATTATTATAAACTGTTACGATAAATTATCGGTTGTGCACTTTTGCAAAATTCAGAAAATGATACGGTTTCTTTGCATGGTTGGCAGTTCAATGTTTAAATGTTGAGTTCGAAGGTTTTTGTAATTTTATGAACGGGTCTATTACGACGATTTGTATTGGCATTCAAAAATATGTGTATCCATATGAAAATATTTCATATTTTTCTTATAATTTGCTTGAAATTACTATATTTTTGAATTTTAAAAAGAAACTGAACATTTGTGATTATAGTTTCAATATGAATTTATCCCTTAGTATGTTTGACAAATTCAATTGCAAAACTTCAAATACAAAATTTTCAACTACAGTCTAAATTATTTAACTTGAAAAGTAAAACTTGCATATAGAAACGAAAGAATCATGACTCACATCACAAACATAATTAGAGGACAAACATCATTGAAACACCAATCAAGTACACACACACTACGTCCCATACAGTTTTATATCGGATTCGAATATAAACAATGTATAAAAAAAAGATCCGATAAAACCCTCAATGACGCCTTCGAAACCCATAGATAAATTTAACATCCGAAGCCCATAACAATCAATTTTTACGATTATCAAAACTCGGATGACCCTGCGTTTGAAAAATGTGGAGCTTTCGAAAATTGTGGTCGAACCTGAGGTCGATTCGATCACGAAAAATTTTCGAAGCGTTCAGGTCAGGTTATTGATCTTCGAAGGTGATCCTGTCGTATTTACGGATCATGTGTACTCATTTTCGAAACGATTTTCTTCTTTTTCGGTTTTCGATTTCCGAAAATGCGAGCGCAAATATGCATACGCCGACTGAAAAGGCCAAGGGGTGCAAGTGATTTCGAGAAAAGCGCGTTCAAAGTTGACCATGTATTAGGAGAAGGTCGAGTGATTTGATGATCTATCTTGGGACTCGTTATGAATTCGTTTATATCCTTTTGCCACTAAATAAATGAGCGTGCATAGAAGTGATTCCTGTGTATAACTCAATTTCGGCAAAAATGTCACTTACACCCCTTGGTCTTTTCGGTTGTCATATATCGAGCTTAAGAAGTACGGTTCTGTTTGCACATCAAAGCCTTGAATCGTTAATGTGTTTAAAATAAACGTTATGCAATTGAAGTATCACTGTTCGTTTTTCGATAAATGACGACTGAAAAGGCCAAGGGGTACACGTGACATTTTAGCCGAAATTGAGTCATGTACAGGAACAGCTAGAGGCAAAAGGATATAAACGAATTTGGAACATGTGCAGAGATATATCATCAAATCACTCGATCTCCTTATAATACATGTTTAACTTTGAGCGCGCTTTTCTCGAAATCACTTGTACCCTTTGGTCTTTCAAGTCGTCAAATAATGATTAAATGGCGAATTCGTATTTGAAATTGTCTAGACGAGCTTTCGATTGGATTCGGTCGGTTTAAGGTTAAGTTTATTTGTGCAATGCATATGAAAAAAGTAATGAATGAACTTGAATGGTAAATGTAATAAAATTATTATGTCTTCCGATAAATTCTGTGTTTTATTTCACAGTTTGATGGCTGCTCGATTCTTGTAAAGCAACATAATAGCCGTTTATGTTACGATCGATATGAATAAATGAAAACATTAAAGTTTTCTGTGAAGTTTGAATTAAATTCATCTTTGTAAATATAGAAATAATTGTGTAATCGAATGTTGATGATTTCACATAAAATTATGTAGGTACTTCTTAATGTGATGCGAAATTGTCGATGAACCAGTTTCTGATCATTACAATTTTATATATATTAATGAACATGAATTAGAATAGATTTAAGTTCGTTTGTGTCTTAAGAAATGTCATCTTCAATATATCATATTTTTTTTAATGTGAAACATTAAAATAATACATCGACGAATAAAAAGAATTATAGATTGATTGATTGATCTAATGCAATAGTGATTCTGGAATTCCATTGACTTACATCAGCATTTTTTTTTACATAAAAATGAATAATAAATATTTTCATTTAATAAATTCTAAAATTATGTATGTATGATTATATAAAAAAGCATACCCTAAAAATTATCATTTTTTCTTTCAAATCGAAAAAATCTTAAATTTTTATAAAAACTTTCCAACAGATAGTGATTTTATTTTCAAAGTGAATATCAAATAGTAATATTTAAAGTGATTATTTAGCAAAATTATTTCAAATTTCAGGATAAAAAGAATCATTTTCCATTTTTTTATTAAAAAAAAAATCACATAAAGAAATCATTACTGTCACGATTTTACTGCAATATTGATGCATTTATATTATATTACAAAATAAAAACATGAGGAAAAAATAACTTCTGAGAAAAAACACACAAGGAAAACTCACCAAGCTCACGAAAGAAACGAAAGGTTGATCGCCCTTCTTCAATTTTTTCTCTTCTTTTTCCTCCTTAAGCTGGTTATTGACGAACTTTCTGCAAACAAATTTGAAGAATTACTCAACAATCTATGAAAAAAAAACGACAAACAAAATCCTACACACTTTTCCTTACAATTTATAAATACAATTATCAATTTATACGAGAAAAAAAATCGACAACACGAATATCTGCGGCAATATGTAAATCGACAGTAATACATTAGCCACAAGGAAAGATTCGCCCGTTTGAATACATTGATCTATATATCTTAAAGGCTTTACAGGTTGAAGCAAGTACGACGAGTTCATTTACCCGTGAATACTTGTAAAATTTACATAATTGAGCGAAATATCCTTTTCGGTGCATCCAAGGTTTGCCACTTTTTTCACGGTCTTTAACATCTCGGCGATCCGTTTTCTCACAAGACTCTTCCTTGTTCGTTTCGAGTGCAAATAGTCGAGTGTTTCTCGTGTGAAATCGACGAAATTGTAGATAAATGATAGATATATTTAACCCGAGAGGTTCATTGCCGATTTCGAATCAATTATGTTGACCTTTGTCAGTCAATTAGGAACAATTGTCTTATAACGTGAATGGATTGGATATTTAAAATATAGAATGCATATATTAGCCAGTGCTATTATAAGTTTTTAGTTATTTTTGATTGATTAAACGTTGTATAGATTTCTGTCATTGTTTGATGTACATAAATAAACAATGAAGCTTGTATGATTTAACAAATATAACTAACAATAAGTTCAATGATGTATCTATGGTACCCATAGTCAACAAGTATATATTTTAGTTCACTGTAGTGTATTATATTTGTATATTAAATATATGTATTTGATAAAATGTAAAATAGTTGTACAAATTCTGAATACAATTCGCTGAAGTTCGATTGCCATCAGACGAATGGTACAGGAACCTATACGATACATGTAAATTGCAAACGTTCATTTTGAATAAAAATTTAAAGAAATATATAAATTTTAAATCAAAATTGACACTGAATGTTAAGGTTAATGGCATCACACTCAAAGAATTGGGCTAGGTTAGGTTCGGTTGAAAAAATATGCTCTTAATTAGAACGTTCCTTTTCAGGCTAAATTGTGAACGCAGTTCAAGATCGTATTTTTTTCACGTGCTTCGTATATTATAAGGATTTTATTGTCTCTGAGCTGAATAATTTATGCAAGTGCGTGAGACACCTTCAATGTCTTCGTCTGCGACTCCCAGAAGACCTTCGAGCCTTCGGGGCAAATAGGTATGAATAGCGAGTTTCTTAAATGACCGGGTTAAACAGTCTAGTTTGGTTTATTGAGCGGACAGTGGGCGTGACGAAATGTTTGATTTTGAAAAATTGCACAATTAAAGTCATTGAGGTGGTGGATAGTTTGATCAAAAGAACGATACATGACCTAATGCAAAAAATTGGAAAAAAAACCTGACCTAACCTAACCGAACCTGTCGAAATGTACCGTTGACCTAACCAATCAATATCGTCATTGAAATTGAACATTAAAAATTATATATGACGACTGAAAATGCCAAAAGGTACAAGTGACATGTTTGCCGAAATTGAGTTATGTACAGGAATCGCTTTTATATACGCTCATATATTTGGTGGCAAAAGGATGTAAACGAACTTGGAACGTGTACCGAAATATATCATCAAATTACTCGACCTCCTCTTGATACATGAAGGTGCATGCTAAACTTTGAGCACCCTTTTATCGAAATCACTTGTACCCCTTGGCCTTTTCAGTCGTCAATATATTTAGTCATGAAAAATTTCAGATTGTTCATCATAATAATAATTTATTATCTGTTGGCAAATCAAGGAATGAAACAATTGCAAGATTTGATGTTGCATATGCGTTGCATTAAAATGTTGAAATTTTTGATCTTTTAGATAAATTTATTTTTTACACAATTGTATTTTATGTTAAATCAATGAATGATGAATAAAAAAATCGTTCGAAGAATTCTAATACGTCACAATCTTAATGTGTAATTAATTGTGTTGTTGTTGTATATAGGAACCATACATATGAGCAATTTGTACATATTTATTATGATTAGAAAACCTATGTATTCTAGATGTTATTAAATATTATAATATTACATAGAATAAATAGCGTTAGATGGCACAAATTTTAAACATAAATATGTAATAATGTAATATCAATCGATCGATACATTTGAATATTTAGCAACTGTGCTGTAATTATCAAACACGCAATCTGCATACGTACAAGACAATGTTGAGTAACGATTTTACGAATTACGGAAATAATTCCACGCAATTGAACGAGTTACGATGAATAATAAATAATCTCCGTTGGAAGGCAATTGACATTAATTATAAGCAACATTCGTGTCAATTCGCACGTTTTAACTGGTGTTAATGATCTTCACCCCGTGTGCTCTATCACTATTTATACGATCTCGAAGAATCTTCAATGATTTTCTCAAGAACCAATAAACATTTCTATCTTATCACTCGATTGAGATGCGTTTTTACAAGTCCAATTAAGACATGATTGATTACAGTATGTATTGTGTATTTGTGCAACTTAAAATCTGAGCAATGTAAAGGTGTTTGATTTGAAGAAACTGTATGAAAATAAGAAATGTTGGTTTATCTAAGGCTCGTATTTACATAAAATTTCAGCATGTTTCTCTTCTTTTGGTAAGTTAGACTTGTAAACTGTCATTGTAAATGGTTAGTTTAAATTATAAATGGTTTATATCCTATTATGGTTAAATATATAATTGCGCTATTCTGTATGTGACTGTGTGTCTTTTTGTCCGTGTAACGCTCCAAAACTGCGTTGTATATTCAACGGGTTGATCGCTAGTGGTTAAATACATATTATCCATAGTTGATGAATTGAATGATTTTTATTTAATTCTTTAAAATATTCAATATTTTTATCTGATCAAAATTAAAATAAAAATATATTGAAATCGTATTGATAATGAAAAAATAATTCAATTTCATCATAAACACAAAAAAATCACTAGGTTTGATAATTGATTTTAAACATATTTTACCTTTACAGTGGATTTTCTCGTATGATTCATTCAAAGTTCTTTGTTCTTGCTAATTCAGTGTTAACTATTGATATGGATTTACCGACTTTTTGTGAGTTTTTTCTACGTCTTTCGAATTCGAGTTAATCGTACGTTTCCGTGTTGCATTATTTTTTAGATTCCAGTCGAGATTCTCACAGAAGCCTGTAGATTTCACCAAAACGAAATGTAAGACCCAAGGTTATATATAGCTTTTCGTATAAAAAAAAAACTATTCTTAACAGCCGAAACAATTCGATTTGCATAGGAGCTATTTATGAGAAATTATTAATTGAGGAAGTTTTTTTGATCGAAAATAGCACCGATTTGAATAAATAACGGATCCGTCGTTTAGTGTGTTTATGCTTAAATATTTATATGATTTTCTAATTAAACGATCAAAAATTTGATTATGCCACGAAATTAACTATTGTTTTCGTATTTACACAAAAATACATTGTCATTAGCGAAAATTTTCGACTTTTTCAGTTTCGACTTCAGTATAATTTGGGGTCGAGGACGATTTTCGCACAATAGACAGCCAGTTAAATCGTAATTAAACGAATTGACACATATTTTTGCGAAAAAACCGAATTCTCGAATTTCGCAAACTGGTATAGCTTTCGAAACGAAATTGGGGACTTTTAGTCGAATTTTCCATTTCATATTTAATTTTAAAATTTCAGTTTTTTGACCCTAATCACGTGTGGAGATGACGATGGCCTTCTAGACGTGGATCAGCATCACTTTCAGTTTCAGCTCTGGTCACTCATGCGTGCAGTACTAAGAACGTGACTTCAATGATCTTCTGCTCTCAATTCCATTAATATGATAATATTTTGGATATAGATTTCACTTGGAGTAGAAACTGACTCATGTTCGGTTAAAGCAGCACAATTTCACGATCCAAATATCGAAATAAATGTAAGTTAATGTCCTTCCATTAACTTTATACAAACATTCAACTCGATTAAAATATCAATTTAAGATTTGTTCAGTATATTTTTCTGCGCCTGTTTTATGCAATCTTCATAACACGTATGTAGAGCGAATTGCAACCCAAGCGTTACACTGGACAGACAAATTAGAAGATATAATTTGTCGGTTTATTCGTTAAATTCGTATAAGATACTAATTGAGGAAATGCGACGAAAAGATGCATTGCAAATTAAGTGACTAATGTTACTTGACGAAACGTACAAGAATAAATGAAAACAATGATCGTGGCGTGCGAAGTAACATCCAAGGTCCAAGATAAACGTTCCACAAGTAGGCTTCTAGGCTCGATCGAATCTTTCTTTGTCATTTCAGTGCTATGTTATAATAGACTTCATTGTTTCGAAAAAATGAAACGGTTTGTGAACGATCGAAATCAATTTCATACTCGAAGATCGACGCAGAGGCTGTGTTTGTGACTAGATAAAGAATTACTGCATAAAATTATTGATAAATAAAACTTAGATAATGAACTTAAGCTGTTTTAAAAATAGATTTTTTTATGTGCGAGAAATATTATAGTAACATAATATTTTGATTTCGCTACGATAATTTCCGAGCATAATTGTGTGTCTTTTAAATTATACAGTTGAATACGGAAACTACCCATGCATTAAAACCAAACGATCTTTTATGTATTTAGACGTGTTAATTATGAATATCGTATGCATATAATTACAAATAATGCAAATGTTAAAAAATAAATTACTGATGAGTATTTAAGAAACCCACCTATGTCATGTCTTTATAAAAATTGTAATGGAAGAGTACTTTTCTATTTTTTTTTTTGCAACTTGAAATTTTTGAAAAAAAAAGGTCGATGTGCAAATTTTGATAATAGATTCGTAATCAGCTATATTTCGATTATATGTGTTATTATTGAATAATGTTAGAATGAAAATGGTATTGCCATTGAGCAAATAGAATCCCACACGAATACTTTGATTAATGATGTCAAATCTATGAATCGAAATGTACAAAGAAACCGAAGGTGTCCGTTGCAGATCGGCCTTCGTCACAGAGAAGCGCAAATGTTGCATCAGAAATCAACAGTTGACCCAAACAAGTCGACGATAATCATATTTTTTTTTCGACTCAATTTCTAGTAAATATACCATCAACGCCTTCATAATACGCAGTTTGTTTTTGTTGTTAGTAAAAGTTAGACGAACTCGTGGCGTCGATGTTTTAACCTCCGTAAACTTATAGTGTTTGTATAACGCGTTTTAAACTGAGCATGTTTTTCGAGAATTTTATATGATTTTTTCGGATATTTGTAGATTCGTTTAGGTTTGAGGGATACTTGGGCGATTTGGATCAAAGCTTCGAAAATTAAATAGTTTGTTATTCGATTATATTTCAAATTCGACAAATATATTTGGTGCCAAAAGTCGTCAGATGTCATAGACTACCAGTGTTGCCAATGAAAAAATGAACTTACACTTTTAATATTTCTGTAATTTGGAGTGATCTAAGTCTCCTATGTCATCCAAGTGTACTCATTCTCTTCTGGTTGTAATTTTTTTTCAATTAAATTAAAATATAACATAATATTTTCCTTTTCGAAGATATTTGGCTTTATATTAATCAATAGTAATCTTTTTATAACGCAGTAATTTGTATAATGTATAATAAGTATTATGTTTCAAATGAATTTTAAATCTAGAAAATCTCTCCTTCTATCATTTTATATCAAAAATTGATCGAATATAAAAAAAGTTCAATCAACTTCTCGACCGCACTTTATACATTATTCAAAAAAATCCTCAAATATGAACTTCAATTAAATTGAAAATTGATCACACACATCGAAAAAAAGTAGACCCGAACAAAAATCAAAACGTCTCATCATCGCACATAATGAGGAGTCAGTCGACTTTTGCTTCTTTTGGGGCAACGGCTCCGAACGTGACTGTGGTCATTTTCTCGAGTTTCCTTTCGTTTTCCTTCCACGGCCATCAGGTCATTGTCAGACGACATCCGACTGTCGGCTATCGTCTGATGACTTCATCCGGTTTCGGACCTGATGGTCTTCCATAGCCTTGGAGGCTTCGATCGTCCGATCTCTTGTGGACGCGAAGAATGAGAAGACTAAGAAGACTAAGAAGCTTCGTGGATGTGGATTGTTGTGTGGTTGTGGATTTTGTTTCGGTTGATGATTTGAAAAGTTCAGTTGATCAGTTGATCAGTTGATCGATTTTGATCGATTATGGGAATTGATTTAGGGTGACCTTAGGTTAATTGGGAGAAGGTAAAGGAAATAATTTGAGATTTATTTCAGGAACGTCTAACGTCAGGAACGATAGAATGCTTTTGGAAAATAATTTCAATAAAAGTTAAATGATTTTCAATTCTAGTCAAATAATTATTCAAATTAAATATTTTTTATTCATTTTTTTCATTCAAAAATCATATTAAACCGATTTAAACATTGCATTATAAATGAATATTCCTAAATGAATCAATTCAATTATTGAAATATTCTATTCGAAAACGAATTTATTTGAGTTAAATTGAAAATTATTTGATAAAAATTGAGTTTTTTTTTTACTTTAAATTTAAATTGGTATAGAAATATATTTAATACCATTTGTGTTCATTCGAAAAACAATAGGTTGTTCGATAAAAATTTCAAAGATAACTTTCGTTTTGGTCAGAAACTATTACATCCTGTTACTTTGAATATTACCAGTTCTTGTTCGATCAGTATTGCTTTCTTAATCTGTGTCAAAAATGCAAATTATTACAGTGCAAAATTCCTCAATGAATTGTTGCAAAATTATGTAGTTTATTCCGTTCAATTAGCAATCAACTCAATTATTTCGATTAATTTAAAGCTCCATTCATTCATACAATAATTTGTTTTCAAATATCAAAACATTATTTTTTTTTTGTACAAAATTTTGTTTAAATATCATATTTTACACTGACACAGCTCGGATAAAAATTCCGGTTTTAAAACAAATGTTAGCACAGTTATTAAGACGTATTATCTACGGACATCACACAAATATTTCATTATTAAATATTGCATGCTTGATCGACATTCACAGCATTCAAAAGCTGTCTCTATAAAACAGAGATATGAATAAAATATAATAACGAAGCCTTATTTTCTCCACGATAGCTATGTAAAGTACATTTTTATGGAGGCAAATAGAGAACGACAAAGAATTCGTTTGCACTCATATATGTACAAAAAAAATATTATAACGATACTGAAATTCGGTGAACGAACAGCTCGTTTAATTGCAATCAAATGAGGTCGATTGATATAAAGGACACTTTTGTACAGTTTCATAAATTATTCTAAAACATGGAAAATGTAGGTCAATTAAACAGGTGCGTGAGTATCGAAGGGTTTTCGTTAGATGTCAAGGTTGATTAGTTCTTTTCCTCAAAAGTATACCTTGCCCTTCTTGATAATGCCTTAAATTTGTTTCTAAAGTATACGAAGGTCTGAGAAAGGATTGGAATGGTCATGTATCAACGTTTAGATTAAGAACTTTGAGGAAATCGGATCGAGGTTTTGAGAAAAATCTTCGTAAATTTATTCTAGGCGTTAGTCATTGAGACAATTGTAAAATATTTATTATATTCCAATTAAATAAGATTTTATGTAGGTCAAAAACGTTGTCACCCATTCGTAATATATACAAATTTTAATTAGAATTGTGAAGCATAAAGAGAAAGAATTTATTAAGCGAGTCATGCAACGCAATAACCAACTACAATAAATGAATGAAAACTAATTGATTTTTTTTCGTGCAATTTCTTAATAAAGAGTAAATTATGCAACTTTGAAGACATTGCTAGTGGTCGAAACTTGACAATGAATCTGTGAAAAATAAATATTCAATGTGTAGCACAAATGTTAGGTAAAATTAAAGTTGGCGATCGACCAAATCTTGCGGAAGATATTTGTGCCAACTCTTTTAGGTCATTCGTATGCAATCTACAGATGGATGTGGGTTTTTGTACGAATGCAGTTGAAAAAAATAATTATAAATGTATTTTTTCTTAATCAATAATTCGATTGGAGAAAATCTTTGAAAAAAATCATAGTCGACTTCAATATGACACTCAATGTAACGATTGATCGAATTACATTCAAGTCTTGACAATTGCGCAGAATTACAACAAAAAATATATTGTATATAAATTGTCTTTTACACGAGCTACAATTACTTTCATTGGAGATTTATTACGGTTTTTTGTTAAATTCAAAGAAAAAGTAACTCTTCAATAACAATCACTACTTGATTGATATGATTCTTTGAAGAGTAGCAAATATTTACTGACATAATCATGTGTTTTAGATAACGTCAATAAAATCACATTCTATATGGATCGAAAACTTTTACCGACTAGCTCATAAAATTATTTTATGCGAAGAACTTGTTTTATGATACTTTTACTAAACATTTACATGTCGAGTGCGAAATATGAAAGCGGTCTTTGCTACAAGATGAGTCTTTGGTCTTGTTAAAATCAACAAAACGATTATTTCGAATAATAATTCTTATGAATGAAAAAAGTCAATGAACTGTCTCCTCTGTTGTAATTAAAGTTACATTTTAAACTTTGAATTTTCACTTTGGTGACCTCTTAATGTAAAATGTATGATAAAATTTAATATAAAATTTCTATGCACTATTGGTTCTAATATATGGCTGATCTTTTCTACTTGTGTTTTAAGTTGTATAAATGGATAAAAATAATTAATTGGATTGTGAAACCTTTTGAAAAGCAAATAAATTGAGTAATAAATTATACAATGGAGAAGAGAATGATTTGAAGTTCGAAAGATAGGAACTGAAAAAAAAAACTGGTCCACTTCGAGGTCTAGTGCAACGATGTCCTCGTGATTCAGGGAACTTTCGAAAACTCAACCTTCGATCACTTTATCGATACATTTATCGATCGATTTGTTACTGAAAGATGCCAGATGCAATATAAAGGTGTGAAATAATAAATTTCGAATTTGTGACGTGAGCTAATACAAAAAAAGCCAATGTGGATCGTTTGAATGAAAACCGATACGTGTGTAATTAGTGAATTTTTGTTAAATTGTATTTGAAAGAATATGTATACATCGACTTGATAAAATTTAAAATACGTTTTTTCGATTAAGGAATGATTTTTCGCGATGTTCGTTATCACGATTCGCGTTGTAAAAAAATTTGCAAAAAATTATAGAAAAACTTGTTTCACGTTTTTTTTTCGTATTGTGTAAGGTTTGTTCTTTTTTGGGCGAGTTTGCAAATTTTGGAATTTAGAGTGTTTTTTTAATTAAATTCATGCAGAGTTTAATGTCCAGATGATAAATCTGGCTTTCAACGATTCGTTTGTGTTCAATAGGTTGGATTTATTATAAAATAAGTTTATAATCGAAAGAATATATGAATTAAAATAAAAATTTGTTTGCTCAATAACACTTTTTCGTTCGTTAAATAAATTTGTGACTCATTATAATTTGTAGAAAAAAATAATAATATGAACGTTGAATCTACGTGCAAGCCACGAAGATTTCGCACGTAAGTCCGTGTTTTATGAAACGTGATTATTAATTATTTTTTCAATAAGAAAAATAAAAACAATCACTCATTACGATATGAAAACACATACTGAGCAATCCTTATACTACAAACTATCATAATTCATAATCAATAACTCGTAGTTTCTTTCATAATTCATTCACCGTTCAATACTGTCGAAATTAGTTTACTAGATTATAAAATTCAGCGTATTTCACCATTTCCATTTTCATAAAATGTTAACTTTTCATATAGTCGACTTCCTTAATGCACAAAGGAAATGTTTGGAGCTGGTACGGAAAACTAGTTTACTACCCATATGAAAATGAGCACAAAATATTTCGTCTTTAATGAAAATTTCCAATAAGAATTAACCCCATTTTTATAATACAAGTCATTGTCAATGGTCCGTTAATCTAATGCCGATCATATAGTGCGATAATATGCTAAGAAACGTGCCTAATATAGTTCAAGTTTGGAAATTGTCTGATATGAAAATATATTCTAAAGATCGGTATTCCGATCGATGGATAACAACTCATCGAAATAACCGACAACATTATAGAACAAATAAGTTGTTATTCAAAGATTGAAAGAACGGATCTTATAAAATTAAGGGTTGGTCTATCAACCATCGATTTATTAACTTCGATAGCTTCTATGATTATTGCCAAGATAAAATAAGTTTGGGTAAAATTAGAGTACTTTTTTAATATATGATCATTCTAATTCGGACCAACCCTCATCACAACTCGACATAAGTCTTAATAAAAAAATCCCTAATCTGACCCAACAAAATCCAACTTTCAACCTATGCATCGACAAATATTTATACTCAAATTATTAAATCCATCTAAATAACAAAAGTCCAAATATTTAACAATAAAACTGTATCAAAAGCAAACTCACAATTCGTCCAGAGTCGAAGGCGACTTCCTGAACTTTGCGTTCAGGTTATCCACCGAGTACTTCTTATTCTTGAAGATGTTCTTGCCGACCTTCGCGTCGGGATGATCGGCTCCTTGCTCCTTCGCCTCCATCCTCGCACTTTACAAAAATCGTCTTTATACGAAAAAAAAAACCGAATATCTTCGAAAGGGAGACGAGATCAGCGCATAGTCGCGAACTTGGACGATCTTCACGAAGGTTTCGACTTGGAAATGTACGACACGAGACGTTTGGAGTCGGACGCGAGCTGACGACTACTGATGGTCGTCGTCGAGGAGTGCTGACGTTTTAACACTTTGCATCGACGATGGCTGATGAACGGGGGCTGCTAAAAAGTCTCACAAAAACCGTACAGTGGAACCTCTATTTGACAGTTCGAATTTCGTATGATGAGCAGGGGAAGGAAATTTTCGAATTTGTCAAATCGGTGCAAATTTATGAATAAATATGATGATTGAGTGTTTAGAGCTTATGTTAACTCCTGAGATAAATATTCGAATGTGTTTTTAAATTTTTAATATAAACGTACTTTTGTTTATAATAAGATATACAAATGTAGTTAATTCGTTTTAAATTGAAGAATTTATTGAAATGGCTGCTGAAATAAATGATTTATTATACGATGGTCAAATTAATTTGTCATTTATTGGTGTTTTTCTTTAATATTTAGGAAATACATATTACATATGATTATACCAATTGCTTGAAATTTATATATCATTTTTGTTAAAAAGTTGAATTTTGTTTGAAAATTCGGTAAAAAAAAATTATTTAATACACCTATTAATAAAATGGCTTTGGTATGTTTTGAAGAGTTTTATAATTTTTAATTGTATTAACATTTACGAGTATACCGTAAGTTTTTGTGGATATACTTTGACGTGGTTCGTGTAAATTACATATTTTTTGTGAGTTTCAAAATGGAAAAAAATATTTATTAATGTATCTTATTAAAGAAATTATTCAAACAACAAGTGTACTCGTATTTTATTTGCAAAAAAAAAAATCATTCAGAATTTCGTATATTGTGGCCATAGTGTGATAAATCGACCAATAAAAAGTCTAGAAAAACTAGTCATTCTGTGTTACATATTCATCTTAATTTTTAAACAAATAGCACTTATTATATTTACATTAGCTAACATCTTATCTTGTAATGCGAATTTTACAATTGTGTAAGCTCGAACTATGATTCTAATTTTACATATCAAGATAAAATGTTGATGAAATTATAAACATGTAACTATTTAAGAAAAAAAAAATGTTATTTATTTTTTTTTAAATTCAATGAACCTTTAAACACCTATAGGTATGTAGCTATCTACACAAACATACCTTATATAATTTAAAGAGACTTAAGTATAATACATATGTTTATTTATATTCCATTAATCTGTTTTGAATCATTGTTTTTTTAAAACGAAAATTTCATCATATTTAAAATATTAGTATCGAAAACAATAAAAAAAATATTTACAAACAACGAATAAATATTTGAAAGATTTTGAAATGTACATAGTATTATATTAATTTACATATAAATAAATGATTTATTATACTATGAATACGAAATCCTTAAATTTTCGTTAAGTTCATTGCTTTGCATAGGTAATTACAAATTAATATACCTACCAATACTTAGGCTATATATCTAATAGTTGATCTCCTAAAATAATAGTTTCACCTAGTCATGTAAGCTAAGCGCAATTTTCTCTTCATATTAAGAACACTTACGTCAATAGATCGTCATTAAAGGCTTTTATTCATTACGTAGGATAATTCAAATCGAGCCATGATTGCGCTTTTTCCCGCCAAGTTTACGAATAATTGAATAATAAGCCTCCGACGATTTTTCGCTTTAAAAAACTCCAACATGAAAAAAATTTACTAATTCACATCAGTGTCGAAGGATTTCTGAACGATGCTGATATCAATGGCCCCTACACGATCGATAATATTGTCAATAAATGCCTTCAATATCGGTTCTCTAATATAACAAAAACTATACTAAAAGCGAGCATCAATATGCTTTAAATTGAATCAATATGAGCTCATCGGCGATCAATATTGAATCAATATATCGAAAATATTGTTCGTGTGATAGGCGTTTTACAGTGCGTGAGATCTCATCTTATGTTCGTGTTATTTAATTTTATGTAACGGCTAAATATTCAATTACAATTGTAAATTGTAACGTCACGCAATCGAAATGCATTGACAATGACACAAAATGCATTTTTCTCTTCGTTTATTAACTCTATTATAATTTTGCCATCTCGTTAATTCGTTATGGACCTATGCAATGAGAAAAGAACAGTAGTTCAATGTTGATTGTAAAGTTTCAGTTTCATTGACTGTTAACAATGAAAATATGTAAAAATATTCCGTTCATGTTTTTTTTCTTTAAAGATTAATTAGAAGAATTTATTTGAAGTTTCTCAGATTTTTTTCATTGAAATATGTGTATGTAATGCTGATATTTTGTAACATGAACTGAAATATGAATGATACATTACGTGTGTGTCATATTCAATAATCGGTTTAATTGACATTTTTGACAGTGAATTTTCATATGTACAGTTTCTCAACAATTGCATAATGATTCATTTGGGTTAGGCATATTTTCATTTTAAATTTGTCAAACAATATGAATAAACTTTCAATGTTTGATTTGAATTTTTTATGGGAATCCCACCACAAGAATAATATGAGAATTGGTTATGAAAATCACGATTAAACGAGTTATTTTCTTATATAAATTATACAATGAATACACGTGAACGATTAGCATATCAAAGCATACTATTTAATTACTTAAATATATCTATAATAATATTATTAGTTTTTAAAAGATTCTATCAAACTAAGTTTCAGAAACATCTTTTTAACTTTTTTAATGCCAGGAGAGAGAATGTATAAATATATTTGTATATTTTACATTTGAATAAAATGCTTGATAATTTTTTAATATTAATACATTGAAATATGTATCAAATATTAAAAATGACATCAAAGGTAATTTTTTCAGCAATGCAAATGAATTGATATATAACTAAAGCAAACTTTTAGGAAACATTTACCTTCCCCAATAACTTCCTTGGTATAATTGTATAACAAAGTTTAAAGCTTTACTAATTGTAAGTTTATATTTATTTAAAAAATATGATAAATCTAAATTATATACAATATTTTTTTAAATATTATATGATGAGTATTTTAATGCTCCAGATTCCCATGCTATAAAATAACCTGAAAGCACCCAACTAATTATCAATTGCTTCTGATTAGCATGCATATCTATAGCATTGCTAATATCGAGCATGCTTAAAATCAATTTTTATCCATAAAGAAAAACAACGAGCTTATTTCAAGCACATTCGTCAATACGTTATTTATAGGCATGTGTATCAGTACCTTAAAACCTCCACAGCGATAAACTTACGAACGTTTCCAACAAGTGCAAGGTGACCGATTGGCAACAATATCACACCATTGATCTCCAATTGAACCTCAGAATTATTATATCAGAGCAACGATGACTTCCTAACGAGGAAGGTCATCCAGTGGCCAAAGTGTCTTCACGGCCGATTAACCGATTTCAAGTGGTTCACGACTAGGAAGCAAGGCTCTGTTGGGTTTTTCATTTTTTATAAATACTTTTTTCATATAAACAATAATGGATTTTTTCGATTTTGCCCTCAGAGTTCGTCTCGATCGGAAGTGCTGAAAATCTGAAAAAAAAAATGGTACAAATCCGAGTTTTTCCAAACGAAAAAAAGTTTAGCAAAGATTTAACACTTCATTGCCATTGAAAAAATTGTGTAATTATTATGTTCGAGGAAAAAACTGAAAACATTGATCTTCGATGGTTTTTGTTTGTGACTTCGGAAGGTTTTTAATCGCTTCGTAGGTTTTTTAATTCACAATTGAAAAAAAGGATGTTCGTTTAATTTTTGTTCATTGTTTGGGTATTTTATTGATGTCTTTAATATTTTTTGTAAATCAGGTCGAGGGTATCGATTGAACTTCCGTTAGTAGTATTTTAATTTATCGATCGTTATCGATCAATTTTCATTTCGGAAATGTACGTGTTATAAATCACGTTTATACAACAAATTAAATGATCTCATTATGATATTAAAACACATTATAATCATGTATTTAAATATTTTATTGCGACCCAATCTCTAGTTCGTATGACATTTTTATCTTTATTATGGATTTTAAAGTAATATAATCTGGCAAGGACATTAATAAAGATCTGTTTCGGAATAGTCCAGTAAATGGTTATGAAAATACATTAAGCTGAATTGTTTAATTTGACATAATTAGAGAATATGGCATGTTTACGTTTGTGTAATATAAAAATTAACTTATTAAGTTCCAATCCTTTGATATTGCTTTAGAAAAATACGCAATGAAATAAACTGTATTACCTTTAAAATAATGGTATTGAGCGTAATCACTTTGCACGCCTACCTTGATTTTTATTATTAGTGGACCGATTTGGAAATGTGTATCGATACATAATACAATTAATTCAGTAATTCTATTATATTTCAGAAAAATAAAATGTCTCAAAAGATTTATCGAAAAAAATTATAAAATGTTTCAATCAAATTTTCGCAACTTGAAGTGCAAAACCTGTACCTATATTTAATTCAATAATTATGTATTTTTGATGCATTTACAAGTTTTTAAGAGTAAATCAATATTCAAATTGAAACATATTTATTATCGTAATAAGTCCATCAATAGCATATTGAAAATGATTACGCACTTAAGGGAGAAAATCATCATTGAAAATTTAATTATATACTGATTATCATATAATTGACCAATATGAGTTTAATAATGATTTACGATGTTGCAACACGCCATATTAAATATTATAGATCAATAGATCGTTTGGAAATGCATTTGGCTTCCGGTTTTCGCGACCTCGGATCGAGATCCGCTTACTAGAAATGGATTTCGTATCGAAAACCACAAAATAAATTCCTCGTTAAGGTTATTGGCGATTTTCAGATCACCATAACTCTCAGTTTGAAGATTTTTTGTTTCCCGCCTTTTTTGATCGTTTTTTTTCTCATCAGCGCTGACGTAATAATCATTGAAAATCAGATTCGGAAGTTATGAGTTGTTAGAAGAAGCTTGATCGCTTAAGAGGACATTGCTTAATTGCAAAAAGTGTCCTTTGTTTGTCTGAAAATGGATTTCCGATTTGATGCAAAAAGTTGACAATAAAAACTTAAATCTTTCCTGTTTAACCACTGGCCATTATTATATCGATAAATATCTGTTAATTTAAGTTAAAATTGGGTTAGATAAGTTCTTTGCTTTTTTTTTCAAGATTATAATATGTCTAAATATGTAGGCATAAAATGGGAAAATACTAAAATTTGTTTTTTTTTAACATAAAATCATTAAAGTTCAAAATGAGTGAAAATGTAGCCATTATTAGGAAAGTGGTCTCATTGTTGGTTCAGAAATTGGATAAAATAAGTTTGTTTATATCAGTTTACATTGTTCCTAAGTATTAAAATACAAGAATTCAAACTTTGAAAACTACTTACTTATATTTAAAGTTTAATATGAAATATTTTAAATATGTGAACAAGATTCAAACCACTGCCATAATTATACACACAAATTTCGCCTGAAAAAGCTGTAAAGTGAAATTTATCGATATACCAGAGCATAGTTTAATATAATGGGTATAATTTATTGGAGGCAAATGTTATATCTTCATATGTGAAACTTTGATAATATGCCCAAGGGGTTTGCGTACATTTTTAATATCCTTTCACTTCGTCTGGGTCAGTGAATTGAAATTTAAGGTCAAATGTGAACTTACAACGACCTGACCTTTCATTTTGAAGCTTTATCAATCATTTAGTCAAAAATTGCTCTGACATAATTTAGAAAATGAATATGCATCTGATAAATATTAACTTAAAACTATATTGCAAGATTATTTGTTGAAAAATAATTTTCGTGTTGTGTTTCAGATGTTCTTCTTATAGAGGACATAAATTGAGCGGTTTTCAATTCAAATGTGGTGCTGTAAATTTTTGACAGTGAATTCAGCAGAATGTGATCTAATAAATTGTGTTAAGTAAGATCAAGTGGGGTCGAGAGTGGCAAAGTATCGCAAGCGATCAAGGTATTTCAGCATAATTTGTGTGAGTTGAATATCAAATCAAGTGAAGCAATTGATCGTCGTGTCTGCAATTACAGGAAATATAGATTTCATTGAAAAAAATCAAATGACACTTTAACAGAAATTTTATTTAAAACTTTACAATATACAAGATATACAGGCTATGTTTTATACAAATGTTATTTACAAATAAGTTTTTTTTTTCAAATAAAATCATGTTCAATAAGAACAATTTGTAAGAATAGCAATTTAATGAACACCACCATTTCAAACAAAAAACAATAATGCATCTTCTATACATACATACTACAATTTGAATGGCATATAAAAGAAGAAAATATAAAATGGTGCACGATAAAAAATATACGAATATACAATATAATTTAAGTCTAGGTTACAGTTTAAAAATTTAAACATATATTAAAAATAAGTAAAAAAAAAAACTATCATGTTATCATTTTTATATAATAAACATAAATAGTGTAAGAAAAATATGACATCCGTAAGATCTCCATAATAAAACCCATGTAGAAGAATATCTATTAAGGATTGACATGATTGACTAGCCACAACCCAAAATAACAAAACAAATATTAACTATACTGTCAATCTAATATTGCCAAAATGAAATGATAAATATGATCATAGTACTAATATAACCTAAGAAACATGAACACTGAGGTTTCAAACACGATCACGTGGAGAAAAAAATTACAGCTGTTTTGATAACCATTTCTGTAATATGTGTCTTCGATGCTTTGTAAAAAATCGCCTATAGTCAGTTCTGTTGAAGTATTTTAATAACATTTGCGAAATTCAACAGTAATGTGTCAATATTTACCTACGCTCAACACGTGTTTTGGATGTTAATTTCAGTTCAGGAATTTTAACATATACTTATTAAAATTCAAAATAATGAAGTAGGTGATTGATTATCTTTATTGTTGTGACATGATAGAACAAAATAAATAAGTCAGTCATAGTTTATCTGGTTTAAAAATATCAAATTGGTTTGAAGTTTGTAAAACACTATTTTCTAATCTTACAATTAGTTTAAAAATTCCACCAAACAATGATATGGACAAATACTAGAGAACAAATGAATGCCTGAAACAGTTTTATAAATATTTTCATATAAATTTCTCGACAATTCATTGTATTGAGTTGTAGCTGAAAAAAAATTTTCAAAATAAAAACACACAACTCTGTTATATTTAAATGGGTTGACTTAGAAGTGAGCTGTGAATTGTGAATTGCTTGAATTCATCAATGTAACCTAAAATATCAGTTTTTAATTTGTAAAATGCACATGTATTTAAGTGCAAAAAAGTGAAAATAATTAATTCAAATTAAAAAAAAATGTAATGAAATATACAAGAAAAATGGATGTTTTCTAATAAACCAACTAGAATCATAAAGATATTGCACATCATTAAAATTTTATCATAACTCACAATAGTATAATGATTTCAAGTATTATTTGAGCTTTCATTAATAGGATTCGGAGATTTAGCATTGGTATTAATAATGGGCTTTAAAGATTCATTTTTTGTATGATTATTAACTAAAATATCTTTCAGATTACTGTCAACATTCTCACTCACTTCTTCATCAATCTCTAAAATTTCATTTGGTGTATCAGGATCTGTTTCTGTCGAATCAATATGTGATTCATTTTCTTTTTGTCTTGCCAATTCTTCTTCCCTTTCTTTAGCTTCTTGGATTTCTCTTTCTTTTTCCCTCTTTTTAGCTTCAGCTTCTTCTCTCTTTTGTCTCATTATAATAGGTCTAAATCTCTGGAAAAATATTACTTTTCTGTGTTCTTTTTTCAAAACCCAATCTAGACTCAACGAGGTATTTGCAATCCTTTGTTTAAATCTTTCCGCATCTCTTGAGTAATTTTGCCAGTGACCGATTCTTGCCATGTGGTATGCATGTTTCCAAGCTATTATTTTATGAACTTTTGGAGGATTCGGAGAAAATGATACCTGAAAATTAAAAATGAAGTTGTTAATGAGTGCTGTTCTATTGAACATCTCGACTGTTAAAATAAATTATGAAAACTGAAAATATTATTCATTTTTTTTAATATAAAATTTTGATGTGTAACAAAAAAATGAAATTGAATAATTAGAAATTCAGTTTTTCGTAATATTTTTTGACAGTCCAGAAGTTCAGTAGAACAGCACTCATTAACAACTAAAATATTCTTATTAGACTAAATTGCTGGAAACATCATATATTTATCGCATAAATATTTATGTTTTGAAATACACATATAGATTAAAAAAAAAAATACAATTAATATATCAAAATGAAATGACTTATGTAGATAAACTTTGCACTCAAACTAACGCTATGTGTGTATTTCATCATTTCCCCAGATTATTGCGATGAAAATAAATCATTCTCTACATATGAGCAAATATCAGACTAATGACAAATACAATACACAATGAACACAATTGTCCATTCAGATTTTAGTCATCAAACAAAGCAAATGGGAAAAAAAAGTCATAAATTATATAAAATGGAAGAGATAAAAAATAGCCGTATTTTGAACAGTTAACGATGCTGATATGAAATGGTTCAGAAATGTGTGAAACAAGATCAAAATACGTTCCAGTGAAATTACGAAGAAATATACGAAATACTAGATATTTTCGTGAATCATACAAATCAAATTAGAATATCTAAAAACACTTGGTTCAAAATAGACGTATGAAATCCACACAAAATTTGACAAACTATCGGAGAATGTTGAGCATTTCGAAAATCGCCAAGAGGCAAATAGATAGTATGTATTTACGAGAATATTCCGAAATCAAAGTTTACTACAGAAATGAAGTATTTGCACGTGAACAGAACAGCAAAGATTCAAATCGGCAACATTCTCGCAGTTTTGTCAAATTGAGCAAATCAGACGATCGAATGGATGAAACAGAGAACGATAAAACTGGGTTCACATCTTCAAACATCTATCGTAATTGTATCTTGTCGTGTCAAATAAAAAAACATAAAGATAGCTACATAATCATTTCTCTCGCGTATATACGTCTTCATATTTTCCGATCGACCAATCGACATTTTTTCATACTTTGCATTAGCGAAGAAAACAAGAACAAGAGTGCCAGGAAACCGAAAACGATCGACGAGCGAAACCGAAAACCGGCAAACGGGCAGCTGGGCTACAAATATAACCCAGCACAGCTTCGAAACTATTCCGTTCATACGACCAGCAACACATACGACGACCGAAAAGGCCAAGGGGTACAAGCGACATCGAGAGAAGCGCGCTCATAGTCGAGCACGTATTAGGAGGAGGTCGACCGATTCGATGATATATCTCGGCACACGTTCCGAATTCGTCTATATCCTTTTGCCACCAAATATATGAGCGTGCATGAAAACGATTCATGTGCATAACTCAATTTCAGCAAAAAAAAGTGATTTTTTTGCCGAAATTGAGTTATGTACTAAATTCGTTTCTATGTACGCTCATATATTTGGTGGCAAAAGGATATAGACGAATTCGGAACGTGTGCCTCAATATATCATCGAATCAGTCGACCTCCTCCTAATACATGCTCGACTTTGAGCGTGCTTTTCTCGAAGTCGCTTGTACCCCTTGGTCTTTTCGGTCGTCATATGTACATATGGACGCTCATATATTTGGTGGCAAAAGGAAATAAACGAATTCGGAACGTGTGCCTCAATATATCATCAAATCGTTTGACCTTTTCCTAATACATGTAGGTACATGCTCGACTTTGAGCGCGCTTTTCTCGAAGTCACTTGTACCCCTTGGCCTTTTCGGTCGTCGTATGTGCATATGTACACCCACAACCCACACACCCGCGATGACTAACGTTTCTGATGACGGCGCGGCGCTCCGGTGACGCGTCGTCGGTGACGTCCGCGATGACGCTGACTCCGACGTCGTCCTTGGGCAGAGGCGCCATCGAGCTGGGATGCAAGAGCTGACGAGCGACAATTGCGACTGAACGAGCCCGGGGCTCCGGAGTAGGCCCATTCAGATGTGTGCTTTCGGGATCCGGATGATAGGAGGAGGTCGGGGATCGTCCATCGGATAGTCTGGGGAAATGTTGAGAGATCAGGATTAGGTTCAAGATGATGTAAATGGCTAGGTTTGGGTCGTTTACATGCTCTCGTGTTATTGTTGCATTGAGACTTTTAGCGAGGAAGACGATGCGAGTCGCAATAGGAGCATGTGAGCCAACATTGGTGGAAGTCTTTGGGAGAGGTCAGTGTTGAGTTGTGAGTTGAGGTCGTCGGAGAATATCCGTTTGAAATAATATAATTAGTTCCCGAATTTAACACGTAATGCAATAAAATATTTTTCGAATGACGAAAAATCGAAATGTTGCAACAGACGTCACAAAATGTATCCTTTCGTCACTCATGTGAAACATCGTTCGTCAAGTTTTTTTTCGATCTTTAAGCGAAATTCCACTGTACGTAGACGATTTCGAATATGGATTCGAAATTCATAGATTTGGGATATCAATGATGGCAAACTTCGAGATAACGATGGTAACAAGTTTGGAATTTACATTGTCAACAGGTTTTGAGATAACATTGGCGACAGGTCAAAGAACGTCAACTGGATAGTTTGAGAATTTGGGGTAAGAGTAGAAGATCAGAGATTTGTTTTGAGTTTGGGATTAGATTACAGCAGGATTTCGTAAGACGGTAAATTAGATATAATGAAACATTTCTATGGATAATCTATGGATTTATATTTTTAAGTCTGAATCGGATCAAATCTAGATCGAATTTGATTTTCTACAGCTCAATTACAAAGTCGTGATGCGATTTCTCATTTGGTCCGACTTAAGTTGTTTACTAACGGCTCTGCCTAAGTATTTTGGAATTGGGGATGATTTTTTCTGGGATGGCCTTGATGTGGATCGAGATGAATTGTGATCGGACCAGTTTTGAATCGGATAGTCGGGAGACGAAGATATTTTCGTAGTGTGTGCGATGAAAACGATACGCTGGATTTATTTAGACAGTGAATGCGAGTGATTATCAGAAGCAAATGTGTGGAAATCGATTGTTGAAACCGGAGTGCACGATTGTGTCGTGATGATTTCGAAGTAAATATTTCCAATTGAAATTTCCATATCGATACATCAGTGTTACGAGGAAAAGTTTACTCTTTTATTACATCGGCGATTGGAAAAAATACTACGTTTGAAGCATCACGTAGTCAACGAGGGAAAATTCGACGAGTTTCAATTAACTAGTGTGAAACAATGTGTCAACACATACGCTAATTTAACTCTGACGTACTTTGTAAAATGCGAAATTTCTATATTTAGCTAAGGTTTTACGAAAAAGTACATGATAATAACGAGCATATTCATGAAAAACACTATCGTCAATTTTATGCGGTTGATGAATGAAAATTGACGAGCACAGTAGTCGGTCGACATATTATGTAAATAAACATGTGATAAGATTACGAATATTAAAATGCTAAGCATTAATCATTAGCGATATACAAAAGCACTGAACCGAACCGAGTCGCACAAGAGGAAAATTTCAACATAAAACAAGCAGCATATCGAAATTTTCGAAGAAACAACGAAATCTATACGGGAAAATTGCCAATTCAGCTCGATTATTCTCCTAAGTGTGTTCCGAGCCTAAATCGTCCCAAAGACACTCGTAAACTTTTCATACGACGCATTCGTGCAAAATTACGCAAATCTACGCCGAAAATCGCATTCGAAACTAAAATTCAAAATCGACTAGATTATTTCGATTTTTATACAATTGTTGCGTAAGAAAAATTAACTCCGATCGCTCATCTAATCTCGGCTTTTCCCGCCACATGACAACCTTATCATTTCAATAATGAATTGCTAGAAAAAAAAATGTAATACAATAAACACACGACATTGTCTCAGAACTAATACGGATCCGTGGCTGATATTCAAAACGAGTTCTATCGCCAACATTAGCGATAATTGCTCCGTGAAAAAGTCACGATCGACTCGATGCTAATTTAGAGTATTTCACGTTCTCTAAACAGAGGCGTAATTATTTTGCAGATAAACGATATATAAAATATGTATCGGGGCCCAAATTTAAAAATAATCGATCGAAATGAAAAAAATATTCAGAGTCCTGTGACATTACTTGTTGACAAATTATTTAATTATTTGAGAAGTTCACAATCGAATTCTTTTAATTTAATTCATAAATTTCATACTATGTACGTAAATGATAAAGTAATACACATAAGGCGAGTACATACTAATATTTAGGAATATAAATATTGTAACAAATTATTCTCTTCCTCCCATCTGTGTGGCTTTCTCACTCGCACATAAAAAATTGAATGCGACGCTTCACTTTTTTTCTTTTATGACGTCTCAGAACGGTGTGTTTCCGCATTAGACACTAGAATTCATGGAATTCGGGAAATAATGTATGCGTCAATTGTGTTTTTTTGTAAGAATTTGAAAAAAATCGGAAAGGACATGCATTAATATCGCTAAGGAGCTTTCCAAACGATTGAAATATCAAGCCTAACAATAATGTACTTTTTTTTAATTTAATTTCAAGACAGAAACCATGAATAAAATTCGAAATTTTTCGTCATAAATTGGTGAAAAGGTGTCCATGTTCAATTTTTTACTATCCACCTAAATTTCTAACGTCTCCACCGTCTCTGAACCGAGATGAGACGTCGAAGCCGAAGATCGAAGAAACTGGGCAACATCGTACATACATATGTATGTGCACATTAGCGTTGTGTACCGAAAGAAACTTTTACGTAACTTGGTATCAAGCCATCATCTTATCAGTTATGCAAACTGCGAATACGACGACTTATTTTCGGTCGCAATTAGAGAATAAAAAGATCGCGTTCGGATTTCGACACGTACTTATTGTTAGTGCATTCTTCGATGGAGACTTTCATTTTCGTATCGTTCATAAGAATGATCGGTTGATGAATTTTTTTTTTTTTTGAAATATCTATGTGAAAACGTTGTTTCGATTGAATTTGTAAATGTGAATGATTCCGTATTTTATTTTTCGAATTAAGTTATGAACAAATTGTTTCGATTAACGAGTAGTGTATCATCTATGTTACGTGTAGCAGTTTTTAGAATTAAATATCAACAAAATATTTGCTATCAGAATGTTTGTTTGAACATTTAGAAACTAAATTGGTGATACAAATAAAAAAACTAAATGCCCTAATTTGATTAGAACATTTGAAATTCTTTCATTTATAGAATAAACAAAAAAAACTGAAAAATACATATATGTACATAGGTATAATATGAGTATTTCATAAACACATATGCTCAAATTCATAACATTTTTTCATATTCAGTTGAAAGAAAAGAACGAAATCTCGATATAAAAACTGATTTTCATCGCATAGCAACAAAAAAAAAACTACATACGACATTAATGCTCTGCGATAAATATAACATTAGAATCGTTTGCATAGAAATACCACAATAAATCAAGATAAACGCTCCGACGAGATTTATGCGACTCGGGCTGAGAACACACAGCATAGACAAGCTGTCATCAGCGTTAAGCAGGATTAGATCAAAATTCAATAAAATGTTTGAATAGTGAATTTCTAGCGAGAAACAAAACATATTAGATGAAAAAAGACGATAGACAGATTGATAGAGCAGAAGCTCGAAAGTGTTTTGGTTCACACTCCGGCTGCTCCAATATATCATAGACAAAAATAGTCCGGGCAGCAGCTAACGAGGACGTCTTTTTATTTACTATACAAAACAATGAAGACGACCCTGAAAGATCTACTAAATATGCGCACCATCAGATCGTTAATTCTATCAAATTATCATTTCCATCGCTTATATTCAATAACATTTGCAATATGCAAGATTATTATACTAAATGGTGAATATACCTTCTTTGTATCGTTTTCTGGTGAAATTTTCATTCTTGGTGAAGCTTCTCTAAGACCAGTTTTCTTCAAACATCCTTTGAGTTTAGGAACATCCTCGACGGAGGCCCTCTCGCACGAAGAATAATCAGAGTCGGCCTCTTCTGATTCGTCGCACTTTATCAAAGTCTCTTCATCCTTTTCGTCTTCGCTAATTTCGTCCGTGTGATAAACAATATCTGTTAAATATTCATCTGTATCACTAGGGCTATCGACAAAGCAGATAAACGAATCTTCCGAATCGCACTCGGAAATTTGTCTGGACACCCCTAAATGTTCGTCATTTTCATCAGCTGACATATCTTCAGACAAACTACTGTTCATTGTGTTAGAAAATATGATGAATTCGTCATCCGAGAGACCACAACCTGATGATTCACTGCTCGATATCATATTCATAGAATCATCTTTGACATTCTTTGAAATGGGAATACTGGAACTGGTCGAGTGATTGGTGAAATCAGGATTTTTAACTGGAGGTTCAATGCTAGAAATTTCTTTAGTTTTCTTGTTTGGTTTCTTTTTGCATTTCAACAGATCTTTCATATATTTGATTCCTGATTCACATTTCATCAAAGTTTGATTAATTGGAGATATTTCTGTAGAAGTGTTTGGTGTCAAGCAGAGATCTTGGCAATTAATTTTTAATTCTTCATTTTTCATTTCCATTTTGTTTTCGGTTGATTTTTCATGTACAGAATCAATTTTTTCAGATACTTCGCTATCGGAATCGATTTTTCTATTCAAAATATTATATGTTTTACTTTTTTCAGGTACAATAATATTAATATCTTTTACACTATTTTCACTAGAATCATTACAAGTACTTTCTTGTATTGGAATCGAATTAGCTTGTTTCAATGTTTCATTAGTTCCTATATTTTTTTTCGAATTCAAACTATTTGATTTAGTAGAACTTTGAAAAGTTTCTTTACAATCTTGATTTGACATGGCAATAAGGGCTTTTCTTTCAGCTGATGTCTCTTTTAGTGTTTCTGCTTGAAATACAATATTCGAACAATCCACTATGGAACTTTGAGATGAATTTTTAAGGTCTTCTTTTTGACACGCTGGTTGTTGAACGTTGACTGAACCGTTTATACACGACAATTTACTATTTACAGAATTACAATTAGATATCACAGCATTTGTATCTGCATTTCCACACATAGTTTCATTATGATTATTTACAGTTGCAACATTACTAGGCTTGATTTCACTTTTACTAATTTTATGGTTGTTGAGACCATTCGAGTTCCTGGTAAAATCTATATTTGTACTTTCATCTTCGGTATCGGTCAAGTGTTTTCTCGCTAACATTTTTTTGATACTTTCCAATTTATTTTCGCATCTGACAATGGAATTGGTTTCACCATCTTCGGCTTTCTTCATCTTGTTTTTTTCCTTCTTTTTTCTATTTTTGCCTAAAAATCTACTATTGGGTTTTTTTTGAGAATCTTCACTGTCATTTTTAGACTTATCCATATCAGATATTTTAACTACAATTTCTTCTTTAGTACTATCTAATTTAGTATCTGCAGATTTATCGGGCATTTGAAATGAAACAGATACACAAGGTGGGATCTTCTCGTCCAATTTACTAAAATATTTCTGCTTGTGTTTATTTGTATTAGGTTTGTTGTAATCCATATGGTCGAAGGAACCCGTCGATTTGGTAAGCTTAGGAGTGTCGTACCTTCTAGACAACGGCGGCAACGACCCGGACCTTTCCAAGATGGCCCTGGGAACGATTGAATCACAATTGATCATTTTACTTGTGATTTCAGGATAACTAGTGAAAGTCGAACAGATGACCATAAGGTTGACAGGAACGGCAGAACTGGAACCAGTATCTTTAATATGAGCGGAGCTACCGTATGACCTGGAGAACTGATGAGCTTGGGAGCTTATGGGGGAAGTCATACTTTTCAACTGATTTTGATGATGATGGAGACTGGAACTCTTCAAATTCAAATTCAAATCCATCTTGAACAGTGGGATGGATGTCTAAATGTCACGTTTTGATATGTGTTGGTATTGGAAACGTTTTGGTACCACTTTTTCTTTCTCGCTTCGATCTGAACACCTATCTTGTACTCCATTTCTTCAAGAATTAAGGAATTGCTGTTCAGCTGATGAAACAACAATACAATACGATCTTGAGGGCAGCCATTTTGGAAATGAGCGAGGACGTTTCCCCCACCACGAAATGTCACGTAGGCGGTCGTAGCTAGCGCTTTGGCGGCCTAGGCCGATTCGCAAATTTTCAGAATTCGATTTTTAAATAAAAACGCGCGCGTCATATGCAGTTTTAACCCTGAATGGTGTGAGATTTGAAAAATAATAGATTTTATTTATTTTCGCCTTGATAAAATACAATATTAGTAGGAAATATATATATTTTTTTTAATGAAGGCGGGAACATAGGGCGGGAAGGAAGAAATTAGGGCTGCCACATTCTGGTATTCCGGGATTTTCCAAGTTTTGAGCTTTCGATTCCGGTGTTCCGAGAAAACTCTTTGATACAATATACACTCAGAAGTCTCGGATTTCAACATTTTACACACTTTATAAGCAATTTTATTCAACTAGTTTAAAACGTTATTTTCATTTTGCAATATTGAAATAAATATATTTCCATTATTATTTTAATGAATTAATTTTATAAAAATAAGATTTTTCCAAGAGTGATATACTAAAAATTTTCTAGAAAATAATAAAATATGTTCTCATTGATTTTGCTTGGTTTTATTTATATTCAAATTTAGATACCCATTCATGAGATATTTCTGAAACCTCAAAAATACATTTTCATCTTCGCCGAGAAACATAAAAGAATCTTAAAAATTCAACTACCTGCATATGCAAAAGTAATATGTATTTATCCCTACCTATGACTTCAATCGTAGCAATGAATAGAAATTATTTCAGAATTAAATGTAAGAATCTTATTCAAAAAGTATCAGGTCAGCAACGGGTGAAATTTTATGTGAACCGCACTTTAAAAGTAAACATCTGAAAAATATTGAATGGACGCAAATCCCCAAAATAAATATATAAATAATGTATAACAGCTGTTTAAACAGTCATTTGGCTAGCGCTCAAACTATCATAAATTTCTTATGTATATTTATTAAAACATTAAAGCTTTTTTCAGACGTAGGTACACAAGAGAAAAACTGTAAACTATGTCTAATGTAGTGACACTATCGATTGTTGCTAGGGTTTGAACAACATAACATATGTATTTTATTAAGATACGTAAATACATAATTTCAATACGGACTAGATACATTGGTAGGTAGGTACATATTTAATTTTATGTACCTATACTTACAATTGAAAAGTGTACATATTTAGTCGTCCTATGTATAATGATACCTACTGATACAGATATTTCATTTCACGTTGTGTACGATGTATTTAAAAAAAAAAAACATAAAACAATCGGGTACATTGATAGTTTTTCCGATTATTCCTTTAATAAAAAATACATTCCAATGAGTAGAACATTAACATTTCATTAAACTGGTCATTGCATTTCGACAGATATTCCGAACACACAGTTTAATTGTGAGCTTGGTGACCACAATAAATATGAATCTACTTACAGTAGAATTCAAATTGCGATCAAAATAAGTGCTCATAGACCTATTCGGTTCGAGTCACTGTGCGTTTCGATCAAATTTTCAAGCACACGGTCTGCTCGGTGATCACAAATTCAATGGTGTAGTTCATATTGTGAGTAATGTTTCGCATTCATCGATTCCTTAAATTTCGATAAATTCAAGGTTCAAAAAAATTAAAAAAATGCAATTAAGTAAGAAATCAAATTGAAATTAAAATTAGGTACAATTTTGATTGAAATTAAATCAAAATTGAAATTATAAAAATCAAAATTAATATTTGGTTGATGGTTGACATAAAAGCTGTTAAAACTATAGACAACAGGCCGACCAATCATCGATGCGATACAAACTTGACGCAAACGTCACGCGTCGACTGAAATATCTAGTTTTTCTTTCAGTTTTCTTCTATTCGATTCGCTGAAATGGTAATTTTTCACGTGGTGTTTTCTTAGTCTATTGTAAATTAATCATTTTCAGGCTCCACTGTAAGTTTCGGTGTCATTTTGAAATCGTTCGAATTGTTTGCATTATAGGTTAAGTGTTCTCCGGTTTTGGTGGTGCAATTATTCAAAAAATTGTGTATGACTTTTAAATTCGATGTACTCACTCATTTTTAATGAAATAACCATCTTGGTTTAATTATTTGGTGCTCGTCCTCTACGCGAATGTCACTTCAGTCGTTAGCGCTATCTTACGTACACATACACTTCTTTCGTTACATAGACCGAAGTTCGGTTGGGTTTTGGAATTTTGATCACTTTTTATGATTTATGTTAACTTAATAGAGTGGATAATGGTACATATTGTGATATAATGTAGCGATGTAATGAAACACTTTTTTCTGATTTGATTATACTATATGTACATATTGACCAATCTATAATCACAATTTCGACCAATTATGGAAATGTTTTATTTTTCAGTCTCACACAATACTACTTGTTCAGCCAGGCTCACGTCCAGAAACTCGAACATATTCTGACTATGAGAGTGTTAACGATTGCATGGAAGGAGTTTGCAAGATATATGAAGAGCATCTTAAAAGAAAGAATCCCAACACTCCGACTATCACATACGATATATCTCAACTTTTCGATTTCGTAGATCAGGTTTGGATACAGATATAGCATATTGTTTCCCTGAAAATAAAATCCAGACATATATGAAAAAAAACAAAAAATATATTTATTTGAAAATTAATTTTTCAGTTAGCTGATCTGAGTTGTCTCGTATATCAAAAATCTACAAATACCTATGCGCCCTACAATAAAGATTGGATCAAGGAAAAGATTTATGTGTTATTACGGCAAGCTGCTGGTCAAACTGATTAGAAATAGACTTTTAATTATAAGTATCAATATTTTTTAAAATGTATGTGGTCTTTAATTTGAAAACAAAAAAAAATATATTTAGCAAATTTAATACAAAACCATTGAATATAAAAATATTTTATTTTATAATACTTTAACTATGCAAGCTTAGATGAATCATGTCATTTTAATACAATTCAGTGTGTTTATATAAATTTGCTGAAAGAACGTCAGTGTTTGTCATCCTGAAAATTTAAAATTTCTATTTCATTGACAAATATTGTATAATTTTATCTCATTTGTCGTTACCAAATTGTCTATCACTTCTGATCAGGGTCAATATCTTCAATTTGTCTCGTTAATTTAACTGTATGTCGAAAATATATCTGGAAATAAAAAAATAAAAATGAAATAGTTGTTTAAAATAATGGAAAACATTTCCTTCTCGTGTTCTTCGTTTAGTTATTTAGTTAAAGGAATCATATTGCTGCCATGCAATAGAAACTTTAACAGCATAAAGCGTGATGGTTTCCACTTTGTATTTAATAACTTACGGTTCAAGTTAAACTGTTTTCCTTGAATTGAAAATTGTTTAACATGGATTGGAAAACCTGAACATCGATATGCATCTGTCTTGAAAAAGACAGTGCAACAAGTATTTGATGATCGATAGCCAATAACCAAAATGAAAAATTTTAATGGTCCCTTTCTTTTTTTATCACTGATAATTTTTTTAAGTGTTAAAAATATAGAAAAAAATAATAAAACTTAGGAAAATTTTCAAGATTATTCTTTTGATTAACACTTTTTTTACATGTTTTTTTTTTGTTCTCCAATATATTTTTTCTTTTGTTTTTATTTATTTTTTCTACTCTCAGTGATTAGGGAACCATTTATTTTATTTTTTACATATACTTCTTTTTCTTTTGTAATCAAAAATAGTATCAAGAAATGTTAGAATCACTTCTTTTTAAATATTTTTTCAACAAAAACTTCTACAATCAATAATATAATGACAAAAATCTTATATAATGTTGTAAATGGCTAATGAACAAAAATTTACAAAGATTTAAAGTGAAACTAGTTTAATATACAGTGGTGAAAAAAAAAACATTGAAAGTCATGAAGGATATTTAAAGCCAGCACGATCGAAAAAATCTGAATTTCAACATAAAATAAATATGTTAAAAGGAATACATTAACTTCAACAAAAAATTATATAAACTTTATCATATGTTTACTAATATTATTTTTGAAAAATCAACGTTCAATGAAACAATTACTTTAAAAAATTGTTCACAGGCTAATTCATCACTAAGCTGATTTTAATTAGCGATATCAAATTACTTATCTAAAAGGTATACAACTTTATTAAATGCAAACACACCCATAAAGAATGAAATTAGCAAGCTGGTATTTTTTTATATGTAAATATTAAATTCATCAAACTTTGTACCAATTTTGAATTAAATTTTGCACCACTGTGTACAAATACTTAAGGGTAACATTCATAAATTTAAATAGTTATATACAAATTAAAGGATAAAAAATATACATGTAATATTATACTATGTATTATAAACGCTATTAGAACACTCAAACCAAACGAAAAAAGTAAATGAAAAAGCAACTCTGAAAAATAGCACACAAATGACATACTTCATTAACGATATTTATGAGAATTACGAGATGTAAATATCACCCAGATTCCTATTGCTTATATTTGTAATTGAATGATACACAAAGTGGATATCATTGAAAGCGTTTAGTATGATTTGTAATAATCTTAAACATTAAAGTGCTCTACTTATGTATGTATATTACAAATTTATAACGAAAGTTATTTTTCAAATTGTAAAAGTTAATGTTATTATAATGAATTATCAAAGAATAAATGTTTTTGAAAAAAACCTCTGTTAAATGATGCAAAAAGCGTAGTTTTCTTTTCTCTCAACAGAAATATGAGGACATTTTTTGTTTAATTGTTAGAATATTCATTTATAAATATTTAACATTAAAATATTGTAAAAGAATCCTAGCTACCGATAATTCATTTAACTTTGAAAATACTATATATGTGTATATAAACACAATACAAAAGTTAACCTACACATTGCAATCGATGGAAGTGCTCAGTGTTCAAAAATAACTATTTGAAGACTAAAAGTTGCGTGAAAATGTCAGTGCTCTTTTATGATTTCTAATTACAAATCAAGAAGTAAACTCGATGCATACATTATGAAATAAGCAATTAACAATAGATAAAATGTCAACAGTAAAAAGTGCAGCTATATCCGTCGAAATAGCTATGGCAGTAAAGCGATGAGTGATGATTTGTTGTCAACGCCTCCATGACCTGTCCTCTTCTTTTTCGTCATCTTTACCTTCATCGTCCTGTAATGACAAAAATTAAATTAGTGATCTAAATATTTCGTATATAAATAGTATTTAAAAAAAAAACTTACTTCAGAATCGGGGAAATTGAATGACGGTGAAACCGGAGGATATTCCCAATCTAATTTGGGAGATGTTGAAAGTAGTATGTCTTCAGCATTGAAAGCGTCGGCGTTGTCCTTTTCCAATTGGGGTTTAGAAGCAGCATTCGATTTTGATGCCCATGTCTATGGTAAAAAGAAAACAATTAAACTATGTTCTCAATTAGATTCATCAATAATATGTTTATTTACCTCTGATTCGAAAGGACTGTAAGATGGAGATGTAGAATTGAAGTTTATCTGTTCATCAACTGATGCAATATTTTCTGTATCAGCATTTTTATCAGTTTGAGGTTGAGGAGTAGATGGCACTGTACGTTGCTGCCAGGTGACCTAAGATAAAAAAAAAAATAAGTCAATTTGATCCATTAGAAAAATAAGATAATTTGAAACTTACAGTCAAAGTCCTATCATTGAATTGTCTTCCCTTCGTTGCGGCTTGTTCGGCAACTTTTCTTGATTTGAACTGCAGCCACAATGAAGGTGTAGTCGAATCGATAAGGCTATCAACAATTTCACCGTATTGCTGAAAAAATTTCATTTTGTTAATTTGAAAACAAGTTGAGAAAATTTATTGTTAAAATATAAATGAGTACTGTGAAATGTTGCATTAGTTGATCCAATTCGTCAGCTTCATATCCAGAGACCAAGAAGGATCTTGGACGATGATCAACAGACTGGTTTACGAAGAGTCCAGGTTTTCCAGTAATTGCTGTTTTCGCAAAACGACCTCGTGCAGAAATTCTGAAATGCAAAACGTTTAAGTTAAAGCATGATCATGAAGGAGTAAAAAGCAGTTCATCGATGATCATAAAAAATAAATTACATATTTGATGAATGTCAAGCAATATAACTTACCCAGCTTTTTTCCTAATAACACGATAGCTATGCAAAAATTATTATTTTTGAATTACGAATGGTTTTGTGAAAAAGAAAAGAAAAAATGTATACCTGTTAACTGGGATTCGCCTGACAGGAGTAGCTGTTTTTAAGGCAAGCTGTTGTCTTCGGAGCTCTGTAACACGCTTTTGTAATTCAGAAACATCTAGTCCTTCCTGTTACATAGAAGCGTTTATAGTTAAATTACATATAAATAAGATATAATAGAAAGTAAAATTAGTAAAATAATAAAAAAAAAACTGACTTGCTGTTTAGTAAATAGATCGAGCTCAACATCCAAAATCTCTTTTTGGGTTTCTTCTTTACTTCTTGGCACTTTTTTCAAATGTCCAAACACAGTTTTTTTGGCCTAAATCCAAAACAAAAATGTTATTAATATTAAAAACTTAATTTAGTCGAATATGTTAGTATGTAAATCAATACTTTTTCAATTCACGGCAATTAAAGCATACATGAAATATTATTTAAACAAACCTAAATATAAAAATTAAAATTAAATCAGATGAAAATAAAAGATAGACGAATTGAAAAAAAAAACAAACAAATAAACAAACATGAAACATAAATTAGATGAAGATGATATACATATTTTAGATAAAGTAAAAATTCAACATGAAAAAACAAAACTAAATGTGTAAATACTGGACTAAAATTATAAAATATATATAAATGATTTCTTCATGCCAAATACTGTATCTGTGTATGCAATAATCAAAAATGTATAACTCCAATAAAGGTAAAATATGTAATATGAAATAACTCAAGCAATTCAAAAAAAAAAATTAAAAATAAATGCATAAATGTAATAGATATAAGTTTATAGTATATGTGAACATCTATGCCAGATTAGTGACATTATCAAATGATTAGTTAATAGGTATACGTGTACACATGTAATGATTATTATGTATGCACACTGATATTATAATCAGTCCCTTTCCAACATACTATGTATTTATAAAATGCACACAGAAAACATTACAAATATATTTGATTTGAATGTTAACCATTGCCTTCATAGAGTTTGTCGAAGAGAGGGACATTCTCTTCATAGATTTCACCACAAACGTATCTTCCAGCTATAAAATGTAAGTTGGACTGTGTGAATTGAAAAATTTAAATAATATACATATAAACTAAAAATTAAAAAATAAAATGCTTTCTTATGCTAAATATGAGTTTTGAGAGAAAAATAATGACATGAATACATTGAAAGAAAAGAATAACCAAAGTATCTTCACCTGTAAGTTTGAAGTTTTTGCACTGGCTATTAGTTCAATTTTTGTCTTCTCGATGCTATTTTGAATGGATTTTATGGCAGCAAACAATATTTCTTTTTGGGCACCAGTTACATTGCCTGAAATTCGAAAAATATTAATAATCTCATAACAAGAAAAATAAACTGATTTAAACAACAAATAAAAAGGTACCAGATTCTAAGCGTTGCAGAAGAACTCTCTGTTCATCAAGCTGTTTATTCAGTAAAAGTTGGGAGCGACGGCGAAGATCCTTCATCACTTTCATTGCGCTTTCACCACGTTTCTTAACCATAGCAGCTAGCTCCTGAGAAATAAATTACAAATAAAATTAATCAAGATTTGTACTCAAGATTACAGGTTGAATCCAAAGAAGCTATTCAACATAAAATGAATTTAAAGTAAAAAAGCTGAAAAAATATATCAGACGAAATGTCACACAGATAAATTTATGAATCAGGTGGCAGTAGATAAAAAGAGAATATACAAAAAGCAAGAAAACCCACATCGAAGGAGAGCGAATCCAAGGGAACGTTAGATGGACCGACCACATTTTCGTTACAATCCACATCCATGTCCATCTCGGTCAATGTCCAGAAACAACACTCTCACAAACGACACTGAATAACTGCACTTGATATGATGTGCGATCGTCATCGACGAAATCTGGTCTGACCAATCGAAAATCGCGCTTTCGAAAAATCGGCGCCAAATTTCAAAATCGAACACTTTTCGAATTTTCGACAGAGACGGGCGCTCAGAGATCGACTTGTAGACAACGATAATGATGGATCAGATTTAAATGAAAGCCTTTTGTAAAATCGATCGACGGATGAAACGAAGATTATGATTTTTGTATTTTTTTTCGAATTCAATCGAATCGTTCGATTAGATCTGGACCGCGAAACTTCTGTTGGAAACCCCTGACTGCACACGTAGTGCTGATGAGGCGAATGCAAGCAAGTTCAAACTCGCGTGTGCCATTTGAAGAAAGTCGTACTGATCATTAATCAGTGGGAGGAACGAATGATTTTGTAATTGTAATTTGTAACGAATTCGTATTTTTTGTCGAATACACAGACTTGCGTATTCCGAGTTTCATAGCGGAAACGGTTCGTTCACTTTCAGCATCTGAAAGACGATCGATAAATTGTTTGTTCTGTGATGAATCGCTTAAATTGAGTGCCCATTATACGATCGATATGTATTGTCAATATTTCGATCAATATTGGGTGAAAATTATGTTAATCGTTCGGGAGCTAATATTCGTGCATATTGAAAGGTCTGATGTGCATTAGATATAAATGAAGAGCTCCAATATTAATGTGATTAACACATTGACAATATTGTATGAGCGAAGTTTTCGGCGCGATTTTTCAACATGAGGAAAATAAGTAAAACAGTGAATTAAAAACACTACAGTGATTTTCTCCGTATATTCTTAAATTGTTTATTTGTGTTTTTTTTTTTATTTTAAGTGATAATGAGTGATTGTTTATTTTATTTTGGCAGAAAAGTTCTTAAAAATAACTTTGGATGCTGCAAACGGCTCCTTGGCACGGTGCATTTAGGTAAAAATTGATTCAGATAGCATATATTTTGATAATTAAAACTATGCTTGAGAAGTGTTTACCGCTTTTGAGTATATTTCTCATTAACATTTCATGACATAATGTATAAATATAAGTTTGATAAATCAATTTAATAAGATGACCTCTAAAATTTGGTGAATGTCAAATGACATTACTCAACATTCCCAAAAAAACTTTTAATGTACAGATTATGCATGCATTTCAAATAAGCATTAATCTAGCTACATGCATAATTTGAAACACTCACCTCAGATGGAGGAATTTCTGGTTTCGAAGGCTCGGTGGAGGAGACAACGGGCTGCTCCTTGGTGACTGCAGATGTTATATCTTCACCATTTTTAGCACATTCTGTCGCAATATCTGCATCTTTCTTTGGCACGGCAGCGGGTTTGGCGTCGGCTGCATTATTGTTGATTTTGTTGGGATCTTTGTTGATCAAAACCTGACAAAACAACGGTAATAGATTAATATTAGTTAGAAATTATAATATTAAATATAAAATTCAATTAACTTACTTTATTATGTGAGATGTGATTAACATTGTTGTTATTGATGTGTGTATGATTGGAGGTGAGTCTGTCTTTCACTGGGCCTCTCTGTCCGGGTGCTGTATTTTCTTGTTTATTCTATAATTAAAAATTATATATAATGCCAACTTTAGATTATTTATATTAATTTTTGACGAAATGCTTACTTCAGCATTATGCCAGAAAACTTTGATAAATCTATTATTTAATACAGCTTCTGTGCTTTTGTATGCAACATTGGCTTCGGTGTGACTGGAAAATGTTATAAGGGCTGCTTCTGGATCACCTTCATGGCATACCTAAATTGACAAAAAAAAAAACATAACAAAACATTGATGACTGAAATCATCACATTATATAGAACTGATAAAAATACCTGTATATTGACAATTTTGCCAAATTTAGTAAAATGATTGTTCAAATGCATAATGTCGTTGAGACCACTGGGTATTTTTTTTAATTCTAAAGAGCAATTTCCTCCAGATGCCTTATTCATATGGTGACGATTCGGACCTTTTGAATTAAAACAAATGATTTTCACATATAAATTCAGATAAATTATAAGTATAAACAATTGAACTTCACTTACCAAGTCTAGTGAAATCAAAAGATTTCTTCTTCCCCATATGCACCGGTGCCATTGGAGCAACATGGTTGTTGGAAGGCATAATCGGTGGGTTAGCAGATGGAGGAGCGATGTTGGGATTTACCATCGGAGCAGTCATTGGAGGAGGAACACTGGTGCCATTTGGTGGTACACTATTGATTCCATAACAACATTATTAAAATATAATTGTTTAATACATATTTGATTAGAATAGAATAAAAACTGATAATATTTACCTCACTGTTGGTATAGAGATGAGTTCTCTTTGTACTGGGTGATGGCCATGCGGCGGAGCATGGATGAAAGGATAAAATGGTGGCGGAGGAGCTGGATAAATTCCTCCTCGTGTCCAAATATCTGGAGCTAAAGGATTGTATTCAGATATACAACCTATATAAACAAAATATGAATAATTGATGATGTCGAAATGAGTTTTTTTTTTTTTATCTCATCGAATGAAAAATTTATCAATAATTACCTGGTGCAGGTACTCTTGGAGGAGGTCTAGAAATCGGCAAGGAGAGAACTTGAGACAATGTCGAGTCTTCTAAAACTACAGGATCAGCACCGTGATCGTAGTTGCAAAGATCTCCGCGCATGCAATATCCTTTTTCTAATATAAATCAGAGATAATAACTTATAAAACAATCAAACATATGTAGTGTTCAACAGAATGAAATGATCAATTTTATTTTACCATCGAAATCTCTGCAACGTTTTTTCTGCGAAAGTGGGAAAATTTCAGCTAATGTTGTGGTTCCACGAGGCTGATTGGCACTTTCACCAGGATTGGAATCTTGAGTAGGAGTTGCGGCTCCGCTCGCCGAATCTCGTCCCCTTCTTTCATCCCTATCTCTGTCTCGGTCGTGTCTATCCCTGTCTCTATCAGTTTTATCTCTATCGACTCTGTCTCTAGTTCTAGACTGCCTATCTCTTTCCCTTTCCCTGGACAATCTGTCGAGTCGTTCCCTTGGTAAATTAGGTATTGGAGAAATAGCGCGTTCCCTTGATCTATTTTAAAGTAACAAAAAACATCTCAAAAATTGAAATAATACAAATTGATTAGTTGAATATGCGTATTAAAAACCTAGATCTGCTTCGGCTTGTTGGAATATCAGCTTCAGCGGCAAGAGGTGGACTTTTGTTGCGATATCTAGGGACTCGTGGAACAGGTGAATCAGATCTTGAGCGCCTAAAAAAAATAAGCGTTGAACATAATTTTATATTATAACAATAGAATTCAAAGTGAAAAAAGCAAATAAGAAAAGTGATGTTCACAAAATTCATACAGTCGTCCTTCGTTTAATACGCATATTACACACATACATACATGTGCAATATTGTGTAATATCTAGTAAAATAAAATACCTTCTTTCATATCGGTTTGAAGGTGGTGGCGATCGATTTCTCCATAAAGGTCGGCCACCGCTAGGAGGTCGACGAGATCGATCCCAGGATCGACTTCGGGAACGTGATCTGTGAGGTCTTCTTCTCCTTTCTTCTTTATCCTGTGAAAATATAAAATACAATAATTTCTCAAAAGTGAAATATTTAAGAAAATTATTTGTTTTATGAGAATTTACTTACAGAATCACTTTTCCTATCTCTCCTACTATTGCGAGCTGGAAGTAGGTCATTCAAGCTGAATAAATCAGGTATAATCTAGTGAAAAACAATAAATAAATAAAAATCGGTTTAACATTGAAGAACCACCTCAAGTATATAAGTTCAAATATTATATAAAAAATTACTTTGACTAGAGTTTGTTCGGTAGCATATGCAGGTTTTTCTTTCGGCACAATAGCCGGAACGAACTTCACCGCTCTGTTCAGAACAATTCTTGGTTTTCCGCTGGCATCTTTTTTGGAACTATCGCTGTGTCGACTTCTACTATCTATTTCTTTATCTTTGGTGCTCAGAGATTCTTTCTTATCATTTCTTCCAGAGGAGTTTTCTAATTTTTCTTCTCTAACCTCACCGTACAATTGGTTCGATGTAACTAACAGTTCTTCAACGTTGATCGATGTTTTAGGAGGTTTGTCCGCGGTCGCGGGTGATGGAGGGAGAATTTTATCCTGGGAGGGTTGATCGGCGATCGCCGGTTTCAGATATTCTCTCGTTTCCAAAGATTTGAACAACAGTTCGACGAATGGCTTGGTTTCTGTAAAATAATATAATTATGAAATTAAATATACAATGAAAACTTATTAGCTTAAAATGGAGATGCAAACCTTGTTGTAGAAATACATCGAGTTGATCCAACATGCCATCTCGTAAATCGTCCAACGGTTTATCTTTCTTGACGAGAGCGTATATGTACTTGGCTAAAGCGGCCGGGTCTGCATCGCAACTATAATAAAACGTATTTGTGATCAAAGGTATCTAATAAAATTACAGAATATGAAATCAGTATGAAATCTTTTTAAGACTGTTTATAATCTTAGATGAGAAAAATCGTTCAATCATTGGTAAGTTGTATTTTGTTAATTTCATAGAAAATGATAAGGTTTAATTTTATGAAGGAGTATGCCTGAATTATGAATAAACTTGTTTATCAGTGATGATATTCCAGAAGATATTTGATCATCGGGATATACATTTTTTTTTCAATTAGTCGCTCGTTGAAATGCGAAAGAGCGGCAGATAGTCTGAGGCGAAGAAGCGGACACGAGGGCTACATATGATGCGAGCGTCATAAGATTACGAAGCCTCAGTAGGCGTAGAAGTTATTGAAATGATCTTTGAAGCAATTTTGATCGGATACAGAAAAAGTTGTAGGAATTATTTTATGATTTAAATTGATACTCTTTGAATGAAACGGAGTATATAATTAAAGAAAATATTCAGTATCGATATTAATTAAGGAAATTAAAGCGTGAGTCTTGCCAGATTTGAAGCGAGCAAAGTTCGTGACGCTCCGTACTGAAAATATAACCTATACATAAGAGATTGTGGCTCGTGAGATTCGAGTGTGATTCCGACGATCGCATAATCGAAACGACGAATCGGACGATTGTGGTTAATAGAGCTCGAATCTGCGAGTCGACGAAGAGCGCAAGAGCGCGGTCGCTCTAATGTCTAATCGGTGATATGATAAGAGATGGAAATACTGACAGCGGTTCCAGCACTGCGGTCAACCAGCTGTTGAAGGCGTCGGGATTCTCGATCAGCATGGTTATTCGAAGATCTCTCAACACTCTGCACTCTACACTCTACACTCTTCACTGATGTATCAATATGTACGCGGGGAGTATGTGTGTGCGTGTGTGTGTGCGCGTCCTACGATCGGGCGTCTGGAAGGTTCTTAAGAGCGAACTGGGCTAGTGAATAAAATCGCGAACGGGAGGGCGAGCGGGAGGGGGGCGTAGCGCCGAGGGGGCGCACCGCTAACGAGAAACGAGACCGCGCGCCGTCACCTCGCGCCCGTTCTCCGTTTTCTCGCAAGATTCTACTCGAATTTCCATTCGGACATTTTTTATCAGGACCGCTTCGCGTTTGAACTCATTTTGTGCGTAACGATGCACTAGTTCAAATTTCACGTTGTATTTATTTTTTGTACGATTTATTTTCAAATAAAAATCGTTTATATTTGATATTTCAATTATTTTATCCGATATTTGTAGTTAATTTGTTTTTATACGGCTCCACGAAATAACCGCAGGACGTCGAGTGAAGAGCTCGCTCAATAATAGGTCGCGAAATAAAATCCTCGCTCTAGTTTTCCGATTTCGCTCTCGCGGCCTAAAGCGCTTTCGCGCGTCGGCCATTAATCATTTGCAATTTTTATATAATTTATCAAAATAAAACAAAAAAATGCAATATGCATTTTGAATATGTAATTTTATTGAAAAAAAAATTTTTTTGGATAATTGATCATATTTTCTGTCATCTGTCAGTTTGACTACATGTGACAGATCGATACGTATCGAAAATTTCAATCGAGTTTTCGTAAACGACGAAAACATGGAAATCGAAACGATCAATAAGATTGCCAAGTTCTTGAACGTAAAAATTGGAAAACCCACAGTCGATCGAGATCAAGTAAACGCTCGTATTACTCACTTAAATCCTAACCAGGGCAGTACTCATTCTTTATATGAATGCCAATAACCTAATCTTACTTTGGCCTACGTACGATGAACTATAATATCCACATAAAAACGGCATTCATATAACGGATGAGTGCTTTCGAACCTTTAGCTACCTAATTAGGTGTGATCTGTAGGGATTTGAAACAATTATACTTTTTGATTCTTTCACTTCAGCTACGCTCTTATTCTAGCAATTTTATTAGTTTTTTTTTATTCCTATCAGTTACATAATTTCATTAATTTTTCAGACTCCTAAGTTATCTGTAAACGGACGCGAGTATGTTGGATTAGCGACGGTCGTTTTAAAACTTGTGGAGATGAGCGAAGTGCGATGGATCGGCAAAGAACAAGAATGCTCCGTTTATCAGTGGTTGGAATTTGCTTCGATCAACGGAACGCAAATTAATGTGAATACACCTCAAGGAAAAGCAATTTTGAAGGTTGGTTTTTGTTTATAAAGTTTTTCAAAGGATTTATATAATAATAATTTGTTTATTTTATATTATAGGATATTAATTCTTATTTAGAAAACTGCTCTTATTTAGTTGGATATTCTAGGACCATTGCCGATATTCTCATTTATTACATTTTATACAATACAATTGTAAGATGTGATGTTATTATAATATATCGTGTTTTTTAATATAATAGTAATGTTGTTAATTGTTACATTCATTTTGTAGCTTTCGATGAGTCCATCCGATAAAGAAACCTATGTGAATCTTTGTAGATGGTTCGATCATCTGCAGTTCGATGAAGAAGTTCGACAAAATAACGAAGTGGTGAATTTTTCTTCTAATTATGTTGCAACGAGAGTCTCAGTTCAAAATTAAGATGAAAACTATTTACCTAGCTTAAAATATTTTGTTAGCTAATTTTCGTGATATACTTGTATGTGTTTTTATTTATAAATTCCATTTTTGAATAAAATATTGTAAGAATTTTGAGTTTTGATATTGAATACACAATAGGTTTCTCAAATTGTTTACAAAAAAAAAAAAAAAACAGAAATTATCAAAATAAACATTTTATTTTGAATACATGCATCTAAACAATTATAACTATGAAAAGTATACCTACCTACGTAAAATATTGGTTCATTGAAAAATTAAGGTGAATCATTTTCTGGGATTTTTCTTTTCTTTAGTTCTAATCCCATGCACCGTTCTAATGCGTTTGAATATGAACATTCATTATCTTCTGATTCTAAATTTAGAACAATTTTAATAATTTTGATAAAAGTGAATAATAAACTTATTTTTTTTTTAGGTATATTTACCTGCGATTAACTCTCGGAAGCAAGATTGTATTTGTTTTTCAATGAGGGATTTTGTTTGTTGTGATGTTATATTATTTTGAACAAGTTTGATAAATAGTGGTTCTTTTGGTATTCCGCGATCATCTACCTGTAATATGAGTTATTTTCATGAAACCATTAATAACATAATTGATTATATGAAAAATAAATACTTAACAATTTGCAAATTTGTGAAGACACATTGACTTAAACACTGTAATAGATACAAATTTCAATTATGCATATATAAAATTTCATAAATATATTCATTGATTTTGTAGATTAACAAATATATGTCCACTTAAATAGATATTTTCAATATATTTTTTTCAGTAGAACAAGTGTTAAAATCTTTGTATACGTACCTCGTTATCGCTAGAACTTTTTATAAAACCTGAATTCCTTTTTTTTCTCATTATAGCAGAAAAACCGTTAGCATATGAATTGTATGGATGTAAAATCAATTCAAAATCTTTTGAGTTTCTTTTTCTATTAGCATAATTAGTTTTAACAGATTCAGGTGTATATCGTGCTCCACGGCTATCAAAATTATTTTCTTGATATCTTTGTCCAGAATTTGTCGTATTTTGATTTCGCATCGATCCTGATGATCTTTGATTTCCATAATCATCTTGAGTATCGTTTCTTCGCTCATGATTGTAAACGCTGTCCCGTGAATATTTCTCATCTTTAGGATTGTACCATGATTTGCCATTGCTTTTATTCCCATCATCATAGTCCCAATCACCGCTATCGTTATCATAATTGTTTTCTCTTTTGTATCTTTCAGTTTTCATGGGACTGCTTGCTCTTCTATCGAACTCATCCATAGCTTCTTTTCTGATGTTCTTATCTGCACAATTTTCCATTGCTTTGGCAATTTCCTTTTTGAAAATATGAATGTTACCATCACCGTCTGCGTTGATATTAGTTAACAGTATTGCTACTGTGATGCAGATGAACAGCTTCGATACGAACATTGTGAATTTGTAATTTATTTTTCATCAACATCGGCGTTTTTATATTTTCTTTGACTGACAAATTATAGTAATTTTCTAATCAATCTATACACAATGTCAGTAATGTATGCAAAATGCAATTAATATGCATTGATGAATGTGCATCAAATCAATTTGTAAATGATTACGGTTGATGCATTCACATAAACAATCACATTGTCATTATTGAATGAAAAAAAGGTTTGTTTCGTTTTTTGTTTAGCGAAATCATAGTTTTATATGAATTATTTCATATAAAGATGTTAACAGATAGGTTTTTTACATTTGTTTGAATTTGTAGCAACTAAAGCCATAGTAAAGAAGAAAAATATGTTTAAAAGTTATTTCTTTTCACTATACATACTTATCGAAAAATATCAATTGAATAGCAGGTATTACTACTTTCCCCTTGCTATCGTGGTTCTATTCGCTGAAAATTCATTTTAAACCTTAAAAAAATATCTAACTGTATAATAGTGCTATTCTGTGTGTGTGTGTGTGTGTCTATGTGTGTATCTCTCTGTGTGCCGTGTAACGCTCCAGAACTGCGTTGATATATTTAATGGGTTGATCGCTAGGATAATTTTGCACATTTTTTTAATGGTTCACATTATAAAAATTATAAGTATGTATGTATTCGACGGATTACATGTAACATTTAATATTTTGTTTGTAAATTAGCTATTTCGTGCGCAAATTAAATTATTGTTTGCTTAACGGATTTCAACGATCAGCACAAGCTCATAGTTAATTAATGATCAATGTCGGATGATCAAACTGCAGCAGGGTCATTTTTTCCACTTGGACATCTATGACAAAATAATGACGGATCGGATTTTTTCCTCGAGCGTCGATTTGACGAAGCTATTTCGTCAATTTTCCTCTGATTATGAAGAAGAGCAACTCTTGTGTAAAAAATAAATAATCATAATGATCGTGATGACGTCGTAAAAATTTCGGAGCAATCATATCCCTGTCTGTAAAAAATATAAATAATTTAAACTATTATAATATAACATATACCTACTTCTTTTCTGTGTGTAAGTTGAAGATTTTCGAATGACATCATTACATCATTTACGAGGCATTTGTCTTCATAGGAAAAAAATGTTAAAAGGACTTTCCATAAAACGCACCTATGAATTATGGTTTTATTTTTGCAAATTTGTCATCGAACGTGATTCGATTGCATAAATGGGTTTTTATGGTTTTTTTAATTGAAATTTTTGATTTTTACTGTTTGTATAAGTTTCGAAAGAAGTTCACGATTTTCTTGAAGTATTTTAACATTTCAAAATGAATTAATATCAGGTTCAAAGTTATAAACATGAAGCATTAAGCGATGTTTTCGTGAGAAGGTGTTTAAAGGCGTGTGACAAGAATAATATAAGGATAGTGGAAAAAATAAAATCTCGAATTAGCAAGTTTCAATAAAATGAAGATATACAATTATGTTGCCATTTACTACCTTTTTCGTTATCTCACGATTATTCCAAGAAACATATTGTTTTGAAAAATAAAAGTAAACATGTGATCATCAATTTATGTGATTGAAGAAAAATCGACAATAAACTTTCAGATTAAAATAAATAAGAAACTATCGCACTGAATTTGATTCGGTTTCCTTTTTTTTTTGAAATATAAGCTTTTGTATAGTTTTGCATAACCACTAAGAACATAATCTTCAACAAAAAATATCCCATTTGCATAGAACTTAACAGATAATCTTTCGTTAATATATTTGCACAAATGAAATGAAACACGATTCAACGCGGTCCATAATCGAAAATTCGAATTTATTATGAAAAGAAAAAGAACACTAACATATTTTCGAACAAAATCCGATTACACACAATGATGAAATATATAGTTAACTGGTTCGAGATTGCGAAAGTCTATTGTCAATTACTTTCTCAACGTTATTTAGCAATATTCTCTTCTCATATGGACCGAAATTTGTATAATCTTTTCGTGTTGAATATCGATCAGAGATGAATATATAGTACATTTTGAATATTTTTAAACCACAAAGGTCAGGCAGATCTCGCCCTTGGTCTCATTTCTTCGGATATACCGAATGTACTTACTCACTAACAAGACGAAGGTCTCAAAAAACGAAAGCTGTACGAGAAAATTGTTGCGACATTGCTGCTTCATGAGATGATCATTTCATTTCAAAATGATTGATGTAAAAGTATGATTAGCTATTTATTAATAATATGTACTCATCTATTGTGCGACTGCACTTTGTTCGTTCGATCATCAGGATAATTTAAGCGAATCGATTTTTTTCAAATTCATAAATCTTATTATAAACGTTCGTAATTGTGAAGTTTATTTTCTAATTTTAAAATAATTGTTAGATTCGAGAAAAGAAAAGTTATTTGATGAAAAGTATTCACTATGCATTAGGGTGAGGAATCATGTGGAAAAAAAACGACCCAGATTTTGAATGTATAGTCGATCTTAAATTTCAATTTAAATAATTTCTAATTCAAGTTGAACATTGAATATATGAATTTTAATTTGAAATTTTAAAAAAATGTACATTTTCCTGACTCTGACTGGAAAATATTCGACTCTCATGATTTACGACTTCGACTTCAATTCCCCAGCCACACTTTTACTAATATACAAAGTTATTTTTTTTACATATTGTGAATGTTTACCGTTACAGTTATAATTGAATCAATAAATCGAGGTTCTAGTGTACCAAATCGGTCAAGTTCTGCGATCTTCGATTTGAACTCTCTCGATCATCAACAGTTTAATGATGCTCGTTGACATTTGATCGGAACCAGAGGTTTGAGAGACGTCTCGAACACGAGTTCACACATAATTAGAATTGACTAACGTCGAAATTCGACAAATAGCCGAAAAAAATAAAGTAAATTGACGATAAATCGGTGATCTTAACCTTGTGCGTTAATACTGCAACCGGGCGGGGAAGTCCACGTGTAAACAACATACTGTTCATATATAAAAAGACAGTGCGACATCGAAATCTCAGTCGATTACTGATCACTGCTTGAGAACTTACATCCATCTTTCGATATTACGAAATGAAGGTGAGGTGTAGTTGAATTCGTATATGAAATAATGGGTTTTGTTGTGGAAGTACTATGGTTGCTGAAGTCGAGCGAAATTGGCGATTTTCATTAATATAAGTGCTGGTTACAACAGTATTTTGATTGATTAGTGTGTTTTTAATCGTGTGATTTTTGGTATCAGTTGTCGCTATTTAATTTTTTTATTGATTTGAAATTGATTTGGTTAATTTTATTTTCAGGCGTTAAATTTGTTGGTCATTTTCGGTTTGGCTTGTTTAGCAAATTGTGCTTCTATTCCTGAAACGAAGAATGCTGTTGTAGAAGTGCCAATTGAAGCTCCTGTAGCTGAAGGTAATTATTTTTAAAGTATTTACTATTATGGCTTTTCCTGTAATTATATTATATTATATGTATAAGAAAAAACTGCGGAAGTTAAAAATATGACTCGAAAATATTTCACAGAAATAAAATGATGTCCGAAATAATAATATGACGATTGTATCTATAATTTTTTTTAAAAATAAGGAAATTGTAAATTTCAGTTCAATATATTGTAATTGAAATATTCATCAACTATATTATTAAAAAGTTAACCTTCATATGAAAATTGAAATATGATTAAAAATAAAAACTGATAAAAATAGTTTTTCTATTTTAAGAATACGTTCAAAAATAACTAGGCTGATACTATGTATATCAAATTATGTGACCTTAAATTATTCACGGCACATATTTTTTTGTTAAAAAAATAATGTTAATACCCGTATATATCAAACCATACTTTGAATTATTAACCCAAATACATTTCTATCGAAATAATTTTCATCATATGAAAAAAATATATAATTTTCAGCCGCCAAAGATGATTTGGAAACGTCTGAAACTGGATGGGGTCATCATCACCACCACCATCATCATCATCATGGTCATGGTCATGGACACGGACACGGAGGAGGCATCCATCTAATTATTGGTGGAGGTCATGGTGGTTGGGGACACGGAGGAGGCTGGGGACATGGGGGAGGTTGGGGACACGGAGGAGGACATGGAGGAGGCTGGGGACATGGAGGAGGCTGGGGACATGGGGGTGGTTATGGAGGAGGATATGGAGGAGGCTTCGGAGGAGGTTATGGAGGAGGCTTTGGAGGGGGCTTTGGGGGAGGTTATGGAGGAGGTTTTGGAGGAGGTTACGGCCATGGATGGGGAAGATAATCATAATAGGAGATCCAAAATCACGCCTGTCATCTGTACTCAGCAGTGTAGTACTAGTTTAGTCTATTTTGTTTAATGGATAATCAATTTGAAAGATCAGCATGTTATGCAACGTATAGAATTGCATTACTACAAAGTCAAATAAAAACTATAATTGAAATTGGACAATGTACTTTCTGAAGTAGAGAAAAAAAATTCGAAAAACTCGCTTGCACTGTCGCTGACATTGATTGTTCGTACGTTAGTAATATACGAGTGGAGTACATGCACTACTATGGTTTATACAGAGTGATCTTCCTTAAGTTAATTGTTTGTTAAACAATATAGATAGATCTCATTATTACTACTGCATTTTAGTCAGCTTAATTAGGCTGACCTAGTTGAGTACTAGCTATACTAGACGAAACTATAGGCGTCATATTTACATGTACGGGGAACAGATACATTTAAATCATTTCACAAAACTATAGGAAAGGGAGGGGAATTTTATCGTGTTATTTGATATTATTTATTTATTTATTTATTTTATACATATTTGAGAAAGCTCTATGCATTTGTGAATAATTTTCGAATGATTTTTTTGTATATTTTTAATAAAATGTGTACATATCTGACTTATTTTGTTTGTTTCTTTTTTAACAACTTTTATGAACACTTGATGTAAGAAGTTGCAAGTAGGTAAATAACTTTATGGATTGGAGCTTAGAGTCCGCTTTTTTTAGATATTAAACAATGTTGAGAAAATATTAAAACGATACTCTTATTAATTTTCGAAGATAGCAAGTTAATATTGAGATTTTTTCATATTTCGATTTGTAAACGATTACTAAGAATAGATAAGTAGCTTAAACTTGATTTTCACAAAATGACAGATATCGAAAAGTGTATTTTTCACATAGTTATCACCCTCTTATGTCTAAAAAGTACATACGATTTTTACTTTCGAAAATTTATCGAATTTAATTTGAACAAATTTAGTTAGATGGAAATGTATTCGCTAATAAAACTCGTTTGTGATTTACGAAAAATGTTAATATGAACCGAAATATTGTTGGCTGAAAACGTTAATTAGAAAAAGATAGTTAAATCATTTTGTGTTATGTAAAAATATAATTAGAAACTGCACATTAAAAGAGCAATATCTGAGAAAATATTCCTTTCAATTACTAAAACGAATTAAGATTAGATATTTTTAAAACTATAAATAAGAGTAATTCATATACTCGACAATTCTAGTAGAGTTTTCGACAGTCACAAATACAATGAGGGTAAGATATTATAAATATTTTTATGTGTTATATTTTATGCGATGAAAATTCAATGTCTTTTAGGAACTTTGGTGCTTATTCGTTTTTTCCATCATGTTCTTGGGAACGATTGCTGGTATGGCTTATTTATATACTTACATCGTTTGTGTATGGAAAAATGAGGTAACGTAAAATTTCAGAAAGAGCACAATATGGAAATTTATTGAGTCATCCTTTATTTCCCTATAATGATGATAGATATGCTGAAGTCGATAATCATTTAACGTTGCAAAGCATTGGAAGACGTCGAAACCTCGACATCAAATGGGAAAATGATTAAAACATTCAGTTTTCATTATAATGCATATATTTATATCAATTCGATGATTCTATTGTAAATAAATGTGTAGATCTCAAAATTATTCGTGTTTTCGTTATTTATGTATGTGAATTTTCTGAGAAAAAGGCATTGAAATTTTTTTATGGGAGGTGTGTTCATTGGTATTTTCCTGATATCATTGAAGTTCAATGGTAAACTGGTATTTAAATTCATATGTAAAAAGCGATGTATTTTTGAGGAAAAAATCCAATAAGAGAAGGTTGAAGACGAATTAAGAGACCAGTTTTGATTCAACTTCGAAGTAAACAACAACTGCATCATCATGTTTAAGGTAAACTTAAAACAAACAGATACTCGAAATCGTTCGCGAGTGTCTCATAGAAAGTGAGAGTAATATTAAACATATCTTAAATGTTAATTTATTTATATACACTGATCTTTTAAGTCGTCTGACATAATTACTATAGTATTATACAAAAAAAATCATATTTGATTTTCATCATATTCCTACAGATTTTTTACAGATTTTCTGTTTGAAATGTTACTTTCGAAATAACATTTTTCCATAAAATAATATATTATTAAATAGTATTGAAAATAAAATTTCATCTCATTCTAAAATTCGCATAAAAGATATTTTGAGTTATGTGAAGAATCACAAGCCGATTTATGAATAAAAAAAATATTGCTTTTATATAATCGACTAAAAATTGTTGCCGCTGAAAAATTTACCTGTACTAGTTAATAATCAAAGTTATAATGCTAATTAAATCACTGTATTAATATTCGACAAATTTTCAGGCTTCGCTAATAATCGCTCTGATTGCAATCAGTGCAATAATCAGCGTCTATTGTGAAGAAAATATAGAAAACGTCAATCCAAACGTTCTTGTGTATTCAGTGCACAATTTGAAACGAGGTTTGTCAACAATTCAATATGTAGTTCGTAAAAACTCATACAAATCAAACTAAATTGTCGATATTTCAGAGAAACGTGATCCTCAATTTTTCGGATTTGGTGGTTATGGACATAGACGTCCTTATGGACATTATGGTCATGGACATGGCTATGGAGGATATGGAGGATATGGTGGATATCATGGTGGACATTATGGTCACAGACATTCATCCGAAAGTTTTTCATCTGAAGAAAGATATGGTTAATACTTAGTTGGAAATCGATGTCATAGCTTCTGAAACGTAGAGTCAAGTTTGTTTTCAGTAATGAAATATTGTATGAATAATATATATGTATGTATGTAAAGTGAGGCACATAATATTTTTATGTGTGGAAAAAGTATTAAAAATATTATAAAATCATAAGTTTGTCAGTAGAGTTATGATCGTTATACATATTTTTTTCAATAAAGATTTACAATTAGTGTAAATATATAAATGCGTTTTCATTTCATTTTCTGATAAGTGAAATTTATATGGTTAGTTAAATAAAGCGGTGAAAATACCCACCCTAAATGTAATACTTAAAATGGATGTAACCTCAATAGTTGCTGAGATGAAAAATCAGTAAACTCTTCATTCGATCAAATCTTGTGTAATGATTAAAAATTAAATGTTATAAACGATATATCAATTTGTTTACATATGAATATGTAGCTACATTCGTGTATGCAGTTGAATTAATTCTGGTATGAACTGACGAGTTATCTATTTAATAGAGTTCAACTCATATCACACATTTTTAAATCATATACAGTTTTCAATATGATTTTCCTTAAAGATAAATTATTAAATTATCTACATACATTTATGGTCTGAGTTTTCAGTGTTTTTCAGACACGAAACTCGTCGGTAGTTGTTTCTATCTATACTTTTACATTTCGACCAATTCCATAATGAATACGGTATATCTAAAATATTTATTGTATTATATATTACAATTTGACAATTGTATAGTACCATAAAAACTGTTTGATCAGTTTCAGTTTTGGAAAATTGTCTTCATTTTCTTGTTATTTAACTTATTTGGATCGAAAGATGTGATATCTCGTAAAAATAATCCTCCTCCACCTAGACGTCCACCAGCTTCAGCAACTCGACCACCAGCAGTTCAATGGATTGGAACTGGATATGGATATATGTAGAAATGCTCCTCAACTGTAACCACCTAAAAGTAATCCACGAGGAAAATAATAAAATATTTTCGTAAAATACCTACTTCTATAAAATGCATATTTGTGAAAATATATTAAAAAATTCGTATATTTTTCATATCATGTATGAAAATTCTCTTGTATCCAAATAAATATTTTTTTTATAACTCAAAAAGCATTTTTCTAGGTAGATATTTTATGTTTTTAAATAATCAGTAAATATATTTAATTTTATGAGTAGGTATAGTAATTTTATATTGTTTTAGGTTTTTGCTTGATTTCAAATTTTTTCATTACATATTAAATGAATTTTATAAATCTAAATCTCTCACGGTTATTTTGAGTAATGCATTAATTGTTAAAGGAATGTGAATAAAATCTTTTCCATTAAAAATAGTGTCGAATTTACGATTATGAATTACATATTATTGATTTGGTTCAATACGAAAATTATATACATTACATATTTGAAGTGTAGTACATTTCTTGTTTTTTTTTTTTATTTATTATAGATTATTATAAAATATTTTTTAATTAGTTTCAATTTTCCAAAATAGAAAATTTAAATGAATATTGATTTCAAATGCACGTTATTCGAACCATTTTATGTACTTAACTCAATTTCGATAAAAAATATCACTTGTACCCTTTGTGCTATTCAGTCGTCATATGCATATATCTACAATTGCATTGCATATTTTTCAGCCCAGTTTTCGATCATTATTATGTTTACAATTAGACGTATGAAACTGATATTGTGCTATTTCTGGCTCAAAAAATATAATATCTCGATATGTGACCACTAGTTCGTTGACGTTTTTCTCAACAAGTCGATGTTCTGAGCGATCCCACAATGAAAACGGTATTGAAAGAAAACATTATATGTATTTATTATAAAATTCGAAAACTGTGCAACACATACAATGAAATAATCTTCGATTAATTTCAGCTGTTTAAAATTATGCTTCTTTTCTTATTTATAAACTTATATGGAACTAAATATGCGGTTTCTGAAAAATCTCATGTTCGAAAGCCTACTCAAAAACCTCCTCGAGCACCTTCACTACCTGCTTATATGGGAATGGGATTTGGATATAGAAACAAATAATGATAAGATTTGATAAAAAATAAATGTCGACTTTTATTTTACTCACGATTAAACAGACTTTTTTTTATTCATCAATAGTAATATATTTATTTAAGTCCTGCCAAAATAATTTCATTAAAATGTATGCTATTCACAAAAGTTTCAGTTAGCTCTGTGGAGCTATTTTTTTCAATATTTTTAATGATAACAACGATATTTCAAGCCTTTATCGAAGTAAAGAAAAATGTATTTTCAGGTTAATTTATTCATGAAACTGTAGTGTGTATAAATAAGTACTGTGATTCAATAAAATGAATGATGATTTAAAAAAGTCGCAGTTAATAAAGACGAACTCTTTTCTATTTTTACCATAAAATATTTAATAATAAATAATTTTAAATATAATATTAACCACAAACATTTTTTTGTATAAGTTTTGTGATCCTATCATATTTTAGAATTTTCTGTTTTTTATTTCGATCACTTGAATAATGAAATTAATTTGAAACAATCACGGCCAAGTTAAAAAATAACGCATGCGTATTATACAAGAAATACAAAGAAAAACTTGTTCGTTAGAAAAAAAGGTTTCGAATTTACGATATAATTTTATACATGAATCTCACGATATTTATTATTGTTTTCGTCCAAGACGAGTTTGGTTTGTATAGGTATACACTTTTTTTTTTTACTTATTTTGAAGATCTCATTAAGGTGTGTGGGATTTTATCTACAAGTATGAAAATGTTTTCGAATAGCGAACCAGTCTGTTTTCAACTCTCCTAGCGAATACAGCCTTCAAAAGATATCAAAATGATCAAGGTACATTGAAATCCTTTGAGATGAAAATCTTAAATGTAATGTTATTTTATCACATATTTATAATTTTCAGATACACTTTTTCTTTTTCTTGATGTTGATTATATGTGGCACTTTAGTCTCCGGTGCTCCATATGAAGTCCATCATCAGAAAAGAGGTAACTAACAATCAGATAAGTAAGACCCTAAATGTGCCATGGGTTTCAAGTTATAAAAAGTAACTGGAATTGAGTTATCAGATATAATTTAAATGAAATTTAAAAATTATTTTTCATGTATAGTTCGACGTTCTCCACAATGGAATCCCTATGGACATTTCGGTGGATATGGTGGTTATGGTGGTTATGGAGGATATGGAGGATATGGTGGATATGGACATCATGGCGGATACCATGGACACCACGGTGGCCATTTTGGACACGGAGGCTATGGATCTTTTGAAAGTTTTGAAAATCACAGTTAAATCGAAAAATTTATTCAATCATCAAGTTTATAAAAGTTTATATAATGAATTAAAGTAATATTTTATATGATAAACATGCATAGGTATGCATCATAGTTTTTCCAAAGTTATGTATGTTTTTTATAAATAATATTTCTACTCATAAATTTAATTTTGCTTGAAAATTGATTATATTTTCGATTGGGTATAATTTGAATATACATACTCGAAGAAAAATATATTATAAGTATAAAAATGATAGATTATAACAGTAAATAAATGCATTTAAATTAATAATTGTGTTTTTCTTTTATATCGACTTACATATTTATTAAAACTTATGGATATGTAATCTAAATACTCAAAATGTTAGCTCAAAATACCCAGAACAATTAATTGTTTAAGATTGATTAAAATTTGAAGAAGAAATATATACATACCTATTTACAAGTACATAGATATTATCGAGATTGTAGTTGTTGCGACTGATAAAACTCGTTATATTTTCCAGTTTAGCAAGAGTCAGATTTTCTTAAATATTTCTACTTTTTTATTAATATAAATTCATTAAATTTCGTTGCATTATTTAGCATCTTGTTTCGTTTGCGTCAGAAGCTAGTATGATTTTAACTGCCTCAACGAAAGTATCTCAAAATAGTTCCGTGATAAATAAGGTGAAAAATTACATAACAAAAATTTTATTTTAAAAAATTAGGTATATTTAGAATATATTTATATTTATTCAAATGAGTCTAGATCATCAAGAAAGTTTTCATTTTAATATTAATCACTACACTTGGTATTGTGATTTCTGAAACTATTCAAAAAAATGAATTAGGTATTTAATATTCTAGAGTATCAGAAAATAATTTGAGTGACTGAATTAATCATGAACTTTACTATTTAATGACATATTGGTTACACGGCATACTTAAATGAGTTTGATTAAAATGAAGCTTTTAATAAATGCAACAAAAGATTGGAATGTTTACTGATGTTTTGGAATTTAGAGTATCAAAGTTTTCAAAATATATTGAGAACATTAAAAAAAAAATAGAAAAAGGATTCTCAATTATATTGAAAAATATCTGTTACAAATCACTTCATATTGATTAATCGAAATTTATTAAACGGAAATATCAATATCTTATTGTAGAATTAAAGTTTGATTTACACTATATATGTCATATTAAGATATTTTTTAATCCAAAACTAGTTTATTTTTCTTTTTTTTAAAAAAAATCAATTACTATGTTACAAAGGATTTTGTTTATAAATATCGAAGGTTGTATATGCCAAAACCAGTCTCAACTAAACTATCCTGACGTGTGCATCAACCAAAAAACGAAATGAACAAGGCATATAAAATACATTATTTATCTTGAAACAGCACAAAAACTATTAATATTGATTTCAAAAACTTTCAGTTATACCAAGTATTTTTTCTGATTCTAACATTATCCATACTGTTTGGAAGTTTGGATGCTCGTGCACCGTACATCGCACGTCATAAAAAAAAGCCTGTAACTCAAAAAAGAGGTATTTCTCGAAGAAAATTATTTAATATAGTAATGGAATATATCTTTCAACAAAGTCTATTGTATTTTTATTTAGTTGGACGCTCTGCCCAATGGGATTCATATGGTCACAGAGGAAACTATGGTCATTCAAATAATGGATATCAAGGATATGGAAGACGCAATGGAAATTTCAATCATCATGGACACCGCGGATACGGAGAATCTTCAGAAAGTTTTGAAAATCATAGTTAAATAAGTTTATTTCATATACAGAATATGCATTCGATAAAATGTATGTTTTTTTTTCCAATAAATTGCATATTTCTCTAAAAATATTTTATCATTTGAAAAATTTTTAATGTGTACTTAGAACATTTATTAATAAGTTTGTGCGAAATTTAAATCGTGTGTAATAAGGTATCGATCAATCATATTTTTTTACAAAATCAATTTGTATACTTACGTCCAAAACTTTTTTGTATTGAAAAAAAGTAAGAACGCCCAGATCGTGATAAACGCTCTGTTATTTCGACTAATAACATTTAGATGTTTGGAAAAAACAAAAACATAAACAAATTTGAATTTTAACAAATAAATCAAACGCACCACTCAATCTGAACACAGGTAAACAACTCTAAAGTTCACAGGCCTCTATGTAAAAAAAATATCTTCAAACATCTCTAATGGTAAACAGAATGAGTCAATTGTAATTTAATAAACAATTATATGTATCGGGTGCTTATTGAGAAAACCGGCTTCTTTGTGTCTTTGGCTCTGGGAATTCCGTTTTGCGTTTAAAAAGTTATATAAATAAATAAATAAATAAAGGCGAACTTTGAGATTCAAGGATTTTCGAACGTCTTAACTGAGATATCCTTGTTTACAAACAATGATCGGAATATCCTGTTCAGATCGGATCACTTTCCGATTTTTGATAAAATAAATTTGAATATAAAGTGGCCCATAGACGATTAATAATATCATCTATATGTCGTTTCAATTTATATTAAACGTGAGCTTTAATATGTATCGATTGTTACTAATTAATATTCATTCTGTAAAACATTGAATTGCACAGTAATTTTTGTTGGAATTTCCAAAATTGTATTTGGGTTTAAAATACTTAATTAATCTTTTTCGTAGATACTCTCGGAAAATGCAATTTATATTTTGAAGTTAATATTGACAGTGAACTTATTAGAAGTTGAAAACGGTCCTTAAATATAACTATTCACTCAATTAGTCAATATTAAAGAGATGCATTTACAAAATTATTGACTGTGTAGGGTGCACTTAACGTTATGTTGATCAATAATAAATACAAGATGAATCACCTGTTTAAATAAAACATAAATAAATTAACCAAAAATCGGTACATAATTACAATGGGCAATTATATCATAGATTGTATTGCGGAAATCTCACGCTGCCATTAATTGAAATTGCACAAATCACCGAAGCGTCTATAATTCAACTTTTTACATAAACAACAGAAAAAAGTATATTCTCACAAAGGATTCAATGTAAATCAATTAATCTCATCATTTTGAAGAAAATTCGAAAATAATAACGTTATTAGGGAATGTTTTTCGAATCGAAAATGGGATTTAGGAGTGGCTCTAATCGAAAAAGATTGATCTAAGATCGCAAAAAAGCAGTCAGGTGAACGTACCTGTAGGTTTTCGTACGTAGACAAAAAAGTGGATACACATACCTTAGATGGACTCGAGTTCAAGGCTGTGTATTTGATGTGGAATATCTCGTTCTTGGTGATGGTCAGTTTTATTGCCTGAATATTAAGAGTGTCGTCTACCTTTTTCGATTTGTTCATTTTAAGAAAAATAATCATTTATGATTAATCAATTGAAAATTTGAAGTCTTCAATAACATCCTTTTGTGGGTGTCTAATATTTTTCATATAATCGTTCATGGTATATATGTACACACAACACAGTGACGTAACCAAAATATTGTCCATGTGTAAAAATTATAAAAAACCCTCATATGATTTTTGTATTCCACCAAAAATCGATACCAAACAATAGAAATAGTATTTCTTTTTATATTTTCAACTGATGTAAAATGAATTTCTGGTGTTTTAGATGATTCTATATCTTAAATAGCCTACATGTATGCAGTGCAAGTATTCATTTCACATGTTAGTAACAAATTTACGCCATTGCCAAAATAACAATAGGTACCTATAAACTATAATCACTTGATATCATGCAAACATGGATATAATGCGATGTCTAATGTCGAATTGAAGGATAACTGATATTTTGTGACAATGACTAATACATGTATGATGTGCATATTTTCAAACATGCTAATGAAAATGATCTCTCGATATGCGGAAAAAAATTTCAGCTTCCATCGTGAATTTCTTCTGTCAAGAGCATTCTAAGATTTTATGCGGGAATCCCAAATTCAATGAACTTAACAATTCTCGAGAATGACACTAACAATTGCGATCGCTTATTAAATATGAATTGTAATTCGCTGAGGTTTTTCATACGTGAATACATGAATTTTTTATCGCGCGCGTTGGTGTTTGGACGCTTCATGAACATAATGTACCGATCGAAAAATAATTGGTTCTTAGAATTACGTCATGATTACATGGATTTTCGGAAGGTCATAGATCATGACGCAGTATAGGGTTCACGTAAAGTTCCCAGGAAATCAACTTGTATTTCAATACGAAGCGATAAATCTACGAAATGTCGAAAATAAGAATAAGTAATTGCCAGTTCCAAAGCAATGTTCTTTTGCGAACCGTGGCACGATCTGTACATTTCAACGTTTGTTGTTTGCGGAAACCTTTTTAGTAACCTTGTACTTGGTAAGAGGGTGAGTATTCAAAGCACACATAGGTAGATAATATAAAAAGCTTTTGACGCTTCTAGCCATTTCAATTTAAGTTCTAACGCAGACCAGTTATCGCGTACAACGTCCGGTCTTATTTTCCACAGTACATCGTACTCAAAGATAACGCGAAAATGAAGATGGTACGTTTAAACCAGTGTTTAGAATTCATCAGTTTTAATCATTTTAGTTATATTCAATTCAATTAAAAGTGAAAAAAAAATCATTAATTTTGTTCTTACATTCAATTCTCGAATCACAATACCAAAACTATTTCAGATATTATCAATTGCGACCCTCTTGATCGCTGTATCAGCATCACTGGCCCTTCCAGCCCAAGTGGTGCAAGTCGATCCTTCATCGCAAGACCTTCAAGCCGAAGCCTCAGAATGGGTGGCACCCCAACAGCAGATCGTCCAATTGGAGCCAGTTGACGAGGGTAAGGCTGCAGAGGAAGAAGCCCTAGAAACGGCCGAGACAGCCCACCATGGGGGCTATGGAGGAGGTTATGGAGGAGGCTACGGAGGAGGGTACGGGGGCCACGGGGGCTACGGGGGCCACGGGGGCTACGGGGGCCACGGGGGCTACGGTCATGGCCACGGAGGCTTCGGACATGGTCATGGTGGCCATGGTCATGGATTCGGCCGAGGAGGTGGATTTGGTGGATTCGGAGGTATTGGAGGATTCATCGGCGGCTTTGGTGGTATTGGAGGATTCGGAGGTGGTCATGGGGGACACCATCATGGATGGGGACGTCGTTAAAATGCTCTTATTGATGTCGGATTAAGTAAATTGTGTTCATTGTGAGTGATTTCGTCTGTGTATTTTTTTAAAAAATGAATGATAATAAATGTTTTTATTGAAAAGTCGATGTTTTTTTATTGACTGATTCAAGTACACGCGGAATAGATCGATTAAATGGATCGAAAAATTACGATTGGTTAATAATGATTTTTTTTTGGTTTTGAGCAAATTAACGATGAATTTTTGAATTACTTTCGTAATTAAATCAATCAGTGATTAATAATTGGTATGATTAATGGCTTATATTTCGAATATTTCCGAAATGCAATATTGACAATTGTGAAATCTTAAAAATTCCATACGCATTGCAAACACACTTAAGTGCTAATTGTGTGAATACGTGCGAATATATTGTTTTGTTCTTTTATGACGTCTTTGAAGAATTGTCATTGAATAATATTACTCATATTATTCGCATCGAGTAATGGGAAACTATTTAGTGTGATTTGAAGCGAAAGTGGAAATCAACGATGATTCATATTTGATTAACATAGTAGTTCCGATCATGACACTTAAAAGGTATTTTGTTTTGGTTCATTTGAAGGTCTATGAATTTGTAAAAACCATATACGAAATTAACATAATTAATTTATCATAAGTGATTCATTAGAAAATATTAATAATATGGTGTGGTGTAATCAGATAACCTTTACAATCGATATTTTTTTTACGTTTCAAATAAGAAGCCAAATTGATAGATTTCAATATTCTTAATGAAATTTTGGTTAATTTATGATCGAAATTCGAAAATTTTATATTTTTATAAACGTGTTTTAAAAAAATTAGGTTTTAAAGACATGAACGCACGGTTAAGATAGAAAATTAGTTTTTGTACGATGCATTTATTTTTCAATATTTTCCTAAAAGCAATGAGAAAGTTATGCACTCTGCAATTCGAACCACTTGATTGATTTCAATGTCACTTACATCGCTAATTGTATATGTTCTATTTAAAGCGATCATATGACTCCAATTGTTTCACACCTCAAAAAAACCTATAAAACCGGTAGAAATTTGATTGATGATATCAGATATTTGTGATATTGTGAACGTGACAGAACTCGGCTATAGAGTTCTAATTTTCGTATTTCTGTGCAAAATACTAAAGCTAATATGAAGACATACATCTTCGTAAGTACATATATTGAAAATATTAGCAAACTATTCGTAAAAAAATAGATGAAAAAATCAGAATCAAAATTTTGATTCAATATGAAATTAGTTATATAATATAATGTTTCAAATATTTGACTCAATGATGTAATTTAATGAATGTTCATATAATAATTGAATTCATAAAAAAATAAATATTAGATAGATTTATAAAAAATCACATCACTCTGAAGTATATATTTTTATTAACACGTTAAGAGCATTTCAAAAAACTTATAAAATGGCTACAAGAAACAGCTAAAACCTGAAACTAGTTTTGCAGCTTTTTATAATCATAATTTTAGATTGGATAGTTTTTTTAAATTTATAAATCCTTCTTTGATAATTGACGATCATAAATTTTGCAGATTTTTTCCATTCTCGCATTGATTGCTGTAGCCATGGGTGCTCCTCAATTCGGTGGTATTTTTGGTGGACTCGGATTAGGAGGAGGTTATGGAGGATATGGAGGTTATGGAGGTAACGGTTATCATGGATATCCTAATTATCACGGATATAATGGATACAATGGATATAATGGATATCATGGATATAGAAATCCTTATAACAGCGGAGGATATGGTGGGAGCAGCTTAACCCCATTCGGAGGAATAGGATTTGGAGTTATCGGTTAATCAATTAATCGATTATACTTTCAAATTCTTTTATTTAATGTATTGTTGATTTTTGTAAATAAATGTTGATTTAAAATATGCTTTCTACTATTTTATTAAAAAAAATAAAAATCAAACTTATTTTTATTGCAAGTTAAATCGAAATAATTTTGAAATTTAAATTTAATAATTAAATGAATATTTTTGCAAATCAATATTCTTTTTGAAAATTTATTCATATAATTTTCAAAAGCAATTGAAAACGGTTCGGAATATTTCGTGAATGTCATTTCAATCATTTCGAATAGATGTCGCAAAGAAATTACATTTTCCTCAATTTACGTTACATTGATTATATTAACTAGTATAGAAAAATTAATAACATTAATATAGTTCATAAGATCATAAAAAAACTATGTAATATAAAAAAAATCACTTAAAGATTGTTTATGTAAATGAATATTACAAATGGTTTTAAGTATTATTATCAATATTTGTCACACTATTAGATTTACCTCTAGGATTTTCTTTGTTTTTCATGGCTAACATTCCGTATCCTTCCAACATTCCACCAAAACCAGTATACTGTGGTAAAGGAAGATAGAAAAAAGGATTATTATAGTATCCGGGGTAAGCGGGACCCATCGAAAAAGGATTTCCATATGGTGGATATCCCATTCCTGAACTTTGACTTTGAACCAAAATATGCTTATCAGGATCGCTATTTTGGTTTTTCACTTTTAAAACTTTTCTATCTTCAATGATTCCTATGGTGCTTCCATTTTGTGCGAGAGTTTTATTTGTATCAGTACTGTTTTTAATTGTATTTTCATCAATTGGAATTGTATTGCTGTATGATTGTTTGATAACAATCATTGCAAATATTATAACGATTATATTAACGTTTTTCTACAAATAAATTTTTATATATATTAATAAATGCTTTTTTCGTATATCAAAATAACAATGTCTTACCATTTTGTACGCTGTAAAAATTTTAACTGTTACACTTTATTTTTTTTTTAAGCCTTTATATAGTCTATTGCTTTTATCTTTGCAAACCAATTACATGACATTCAAAAAGGAAAACGTTCATTAAGTCAAGAAGAAAAATATTCAATCCTTTGCATAATTATATATATGTAATCATAATTTTGAAAATTCTATACAATTTTCCATATTTAAAATAACCTTCTAAACGTTAGATAAAATGTATCATACGAAAGAAATTATTCAAAAGCATTTGTTTGAAGATTTAAAACGCAGTTTTGTATTAAATGTTTTCATTTTGAGTTCACTTTATTCATTCATTTGTAATTGCAGTATGAGTACAAGTACATATCAAGGTTGAATTAATCTTTTCTTTTACACTAACTAGTCTTCACAGTGTAAGACTGTTTAGTATAAATACATTGTAAAATATTGTTATAAAACATCTTAAAATCTAGATGACAATACAAAATTCACAAAAATAGTTATTATTTATTTCAAACATTTTATATACATAGTACAAAAGTACAAAACTGACCAAATTCCCATTTTTGATTTGTTATATACACAATTTTATAATAATCGGAATTAATTGAACTATATAATAGAAAAAAATATTATCTTTAAAAGAAATATCTACTAAGAGAACTTTGGTTTTTATTGATAAATTTTAATTCATCTATCGATGCATTTTAAAGATTAATACTGAATTTGAACGACACTTGAAAAAATCACAGTTAGTAATATATTTTCCCTCCTTTTACTCCTCCTTTTGTGTATCTTCTTTCATCTTGAGGGATTTTATAAACGACCGAACTATCTTCTTCGCTGCTCACAGTCGGAAGATTCCATACATTTTCCACATGAGGTGGTTTCAATTCAGTGGAAAGAGTATGGTCTTCATGGTCTTCATCAGAAGATTCTTCCTGTTGAGGTACACTGGATTGATTTTCAGGAATTGTTGTCATGCGAGCCAATAAGTCATCTGAAATCAGAATGAAGGTTATATTATCTATGATTCAAATATTATAAATTCGAAAATAGTACCTTCATGCTCATTTATGTCACGATGTTCATCACTGTCATGTTGTTCATCACTATCATGATTTTCAACAATGTGAATTTCATCGTTTTCACTTGGAATTTGTTCAGTAACGATATCGTGCATACTTTCTTCGTGTGTGATAATCATTGGTGTTTCATCACCTGAAATTACAATAATATACACATTCATTGATTAACAACTCTTAATTATGAAATGCATTTATTCAATGACCAAATATTTTAATGAAAATCTCACCATGAACAGATTGATCACCACGTACATCTTCAATAATTTCAGTCGAATGTTCAACAGGAATACCTTCAGGAATGTCATTAGTTTCTTTGTCTTCTTTCTGATCTACTTTTGAAGCTGTCGTCATCGATGGATATTCATCTTTTTCCACTGGTGTTTCTTGACTGCTAGAATCTTCAGCCGTCTTCAAAACACAATATCCATTTTCGCAAACCAGTCTCACATTATTCCCCCTGTTTCTTTTGATCGTTTTTGCATATTCACTGCTGGGTGCAGCGAAAACGACAGAAACAAGAGCGAGCTGAAACCACAACAAATAAACTAGAATATCAACTAAACACTATCGATGTAAAAATCGAAACAAACATACTAGGACGAATGCGATCTTCATTTTTCCAAAGGACACACACCTCTGTCTTTCTGGAAGCTGTAGGAAAGACCAAGTGCGATACAAAATGCACTCGTTACACCTTTATATAACGACGACGAGAGGAAAAATTCAATTCAATCATTCTAGTTTACATTCAAAGCATATATGCGTTCATTGCGGTTGGGTTTACCATATTCGGCGACTACTGACCATAATTCATTGTTGAATTGTACCTCATCCACGTGTGAGACACGAAGAAAACAATGAGCAATTTGACCACATAAATCGAAGCAATCGACAAGAATCGGTCTTAGAACTACAATAGACTAAACGTTTTAGTCCACCAATATAAACAAATAATTCGAAAAAAAAAGATCGTTTGAAACATGACTCTAGATAAGAATTCATATCCATATTTATAAAAATGAATGTATGTGAATCTGTCTATACTCTATATTCATACAATAAGATTTGATGTGTGCACATTTGGAGATGTTTTTGTGTCATTACAACCGATTTTGAAATCTTGTACATAGTGTAAATTGGTCTAACATATTCATATGATTATGTATTTATGAATTAGAATTAACAATTTATGTGCTTATATGAAAATTGTATGTAAATCATAAAAAAAATGAAAGTTTAGATGCATTAGAAATTATTTGTTTGTGAAAAGTTTGTTAAGTGAAATAATTGTATGGGGACATATGCGTCACCAGGTAATTGTCAGTGTATGAAAATTTGTCGGATTAAAAGTGCGATTCAATCGCCTTTTCCTGCTAGTTGTTATGCATGAGCAATACTAATGACAATTTCAATGTCAATTAAATCGATTGTGACGTACGAAGATGTTTTGAAGTCGATTTGGACGTGTCCGAAATCGAAATTGTCACCAAATCACTATTCAATCGAAACCAATGAGAAGAAATGGTCTTAAATTGTATTTATTTCAAAGCGTTTACATTTTTATGAGTGTTTCATGCGGAAAATTATGTATTATTTGATGAATGTTGTTCTAACATAGTATTAGGCAGTTTTATTGAATTGTTTACTCGTTGTATGTTGATTTCCATTGCTAGAATTTCGAATTGGGTTTTCCTTTACGATTGTTGATTTATTTGCGAATGGATTCCATAAATGTTTTGACTATATCACTGCCAATATGTAAAATACGCAAAAAAGTACAAAGAACAATGCAGACTGAAAATTAATATGAAATAATATTGAAAATAAATACTAGATATATATTTTTTAATAGTTTAAAATGAGAAATGTTAAAAAAAATATGTTACTCACGAGAAACTTCATCTCAGCTTTGATCTCAGTCGACGTCAAATAGAAAATGCGCGTCATTTAAATTACACGTTTATCATTTTATACGTGTTTATGTAATTGTGACCGATATTTGTCGTTTATGAAAATGTGTGAAAGCTAATTGTAAGCTAATTTTGAACTCGATTTTTTCAATTTTCTTTACAAGTGTATTACATATATCTGACGATTTGAATATTTCGACTAAAATAAACGGATTTTAATTTAAAATATCGATTTTTTTGTTGATCAACAAAATATTTTTACACATATCATGAAATGACCCCGTTCACAAGATAGCCTCTGTATAATATCGCAAATTCAAATACAAACAATATTCTCATATACGATTAATGTGAACAAGTGTTAGAGTGATGTGAGTTTTAATTGAATTAATTCACCCCATAAAACTCAATAAATTCCCAGAATGTTCCATGATTTCAATTGAATGAGCACTTATTAAAATAGTTATATAACATTTTATATAGAAATTGTATTTTAGTGAGGATCTGTATTAACATAATACATAGGTATCATTTTTTGAATACAACTTTGGTTGAAAAAAAAAATCATTTAATAAATATTTTTTATTTTAATAAACTAAATTATATAAAATGGCATATTTTCTTAATGTACAGTTTAATGATGTCCGTGTCCATGTCCATAACCACCATGTCCGTGTCCGTGTCCGAAATTACCATGACCATGTCCATGACCGACATTATGACCATGTCCTCCATGGACTCCGTGTCCTCCTCCATGGACTCCATGTCCTCCGTGGATTCCATGTCCTCCATGAATGTCATGTCCATGTCCACCTCCATGACCATGACCGCCTGGATAGTGATTTCCTGCATTATTAAATGTGTTTTAATATAACATATTATACATATATGCTTGACAGTGAATTCGTGACAGCAGTGAGTTTGTGGCTTACGTGGATATTTTTTTTTCATCCTATACAATGAGATACTGATATTATATTATTATTTTGAATATTAATGCTTTGATATCAGCTTTGGAAATAAAATTGGTCAGATTTTAAAGAAAGTATCACTTTTCTTAAAGTTGATTGAAAAGATTAATTCTATTTCGAAGAAAATACTAGTTATCTATTTTTTTATAGGAAAAACTTGAACTTAATCACATATTCACCCATGTTACGATTTCACCGTAAGAATAATTTTTAACATCTATCACATGTGAGAAAATGAGATTATGCATAAAACATGTGTGCAGACTATTATAATATTTACATATAAATGAATTAGAGTTTATAACATCTTGATATTTTTGGATTAATTATAAATAATCTCTATTAAATTAATACACTTTCACATCTATTATTAAGTTACATGAAAAAAACGTTTGAAAAGATATTGTTTTATAATAATTTCTTAATAATTAATTATTATAATTACCTATCTGTGCATTGGGATATCCATGGGGTCCATGTGGCAAAGCTGCCACATAAAACACGAAGAAAACCAAGAAGTAAAAAGCTGCCTGCAATGCACAAAAACGATCTCGGTGTATCTAATAATTGAAATAAGTAAATGTCACTTATGAATTATCTCAATTATCACTCACCAAGAACTTCATTTTGTCTTGCTCTGCGATTGAATCGAACTGGAATGCGAATATTTTGAACTTCACATCTTTATATATGAATGATTTGTCATCAAAGTAAACATCCACAAATCATTTTGAAATCGGTTCAAGTTCGATTTCTAGGAACACTCGAAACGCTGATCTATTCGTATGGGGTTTTTTCATTTCTGTGACGCAGTAGTCAGATATTTTCAATTGTAAGCGAAAATTGGATAAGGGGAAATCAGATTTTTATCTAAACTTTAAGGCAATATAAATAATTATATTATTATGTATCGAAAATAATGAAGATTTGTATTGCAAAATGTACGAAATTGATGAATAATATGTGAAATTTAAGTGACTGATATTTAGAAATCATTATTGATGAGTAGCTGCTAATAAATTTACAATTAAGTATTGTCATGTTAATAAATCATTGTTCTTCTTCCGATCTGGGAAAAATATGTTTAATGAGTTTTTGATTGGAATTGACTTATTTCGGTTAGAATAAAAAATGATATTGTGATTTTGAAAAAATGACCTCACTCTGATGACCTCTTTTATTGATTCTTTAATTCAAAATATCCGCAAGTTCATGTGTTTGTATATTCTATACAAATACGAGTACATTGATTTATGTAATGATCCAAATAAAACAAATGTTTAGTTAGTAAGACGTGAGGAATTAGTTGATATTAATTTTTCAATATAAAAAAGACGTTCAATGATAAGAGGATATGTGAAAGTACATATAAATTAAAATGCATTTGAACTGTTATTTATTTTTTTAATGCACCAAACAAATAATATTTTACAAACAGTTAAGAAAAAATATTTAAAAAATCAATTAATTTGAGAAAAATAATTAAAATACATTTTTGATTTGAAATTCAGAAAAAAACGTAGAAACTTTAATGATGTCCATGAGAATCATATCCATGTTGATCATGTCCGTGTTGTACGTGTCCTTGTTGCTCATGTCCATGTTGATGTCCATGTCCATGCAATTTGTCATCCTTGACTATTTAAAATAAAATGTAAAAAAAGAAACAATTTAATATATAAAAAAAATTGAGAAATTTACCTGGTGCATGTTGTCCATGGCCTTGCTTATAGCCACTGACGAAAAGGAAAGTCATGAAGATCAAGAAGAAAAATCCCTACAATTTCAATTTCATCAAATGTAAAAATCGGTAGAAAAAGAGAATGGAACAAAAAATTTATGTTATAAAGTATACTTACGAAGAACTTCATCTTTGCTGTCGTTTGTTGAACAACTGAATGAATGCAGCAAGCTCTGCGGTTTCACCTTTATATACCCGAAAATGCAATTTAATTAATTGTCGAAAAGAGAACGATACAAAACTATCGAGTTGTTTTTTCGTTATTTTCGTTCAGAATAATCTTTGCCTTCGACGGAAATTTTCATCGATTTGCTCTGACGCTTTTTTGCTCGGAGTGCAAAACTTGTGTATCGGCTTGTCGCAGAAAGAATTATGTCGTGTTTTCGTTGTTAAAAAAATCTTAGATTTAATTAGATTTCACAAAATTCATTGTGTGGATTGATAATTAAATTTTATTGAATGTGTATGTATCGATTACCTCATGCGAGCTTTTCGATACGAATATCTCGGGTCAAAAGTGGAAGAAAGTTTCCAATTTTTTTCGTGAAATAAATAAATTTGTAAATTTTACATGATTTGTGTTTAGTTATCAAAAGTAATGATATTATGTGTTGTTACATTTTTGTGCCATATTGTATTAAACTGCGTTGTAAGTTGATTATGCTTTTTGGAATATGTTCGAAAACTTTTAGTAAATATATTTTTTTTGGGTTGATATTCTCAAAAAAATATCAAACCAATCATAAGTTTCTAGTACGAATATTTGCAATACAATGAAAAATTTGTTAGAAACAGGAATCAAACAATAAAAAATATATTTTTTTACAATTGCTGTTTTAGTATAATTTCTTTTATTGAATCATTAAACATGTGATTTGATTAGTTTAACATATACATATTTATTGATTTAGTTTACAAAGTTTTTTAATAAAAATAGGGATAATTGTATGGATTTGTTTTAACTGGATCATTTTGTTTTAATCCATATGGATTATATTGTTCTTGGGTTTGAGTACTGGAAGCTGAAGAAAATATAAATGATATTTACATTCGAATTCGATTCAACATTTCGATTAATTATTTAAATTTACCAGTGGGTTTTGCTTGTTGTCCTTGAACAGATACTAGGAACATGAAGAACACGAGGAAGAAGAAAGTTCCCTGAACAAAAAAAAATATTATGATTTAAATCGTATAGATGTAACGATATATTGAAAAACTTACTAAGAATTTCATTTTGAAAATATTCGCTGAAACTGATAGACGGAATCTGAATTTAACGATATGGTTGTACTCCTTTTATACCAAAAATTTTCACTAATCGTAAGAAGTGTGATAAAAAATAGATATTTTTTCTAATATGTGCCAAAATAAAAATATAAAGAAAATTATCATATTTTACACATGCTATTATAAACATATCACTAAACAATTTCAGTGATGACATCATTAAAAAAAAATATTTGTATTGAACGGATGTCTATGTACATATAGAAATTTCACTTTTATTGATTATTATTACCGATACATATGTAATATTTTCTATAAAAGTTCTTCCAGATTAAAAGAAACTTTAATTTCAAATTATAATTGATTATATCCAATTTAATGCAGGTGAACTTAGTTTGTAATATTTAACTAAGATAGAAAGAATATCTATATTGAATCATTAATGAGATAGTGAAACTTTAAGAGAAAGTATTCGAAATAACAATATTCAATATGAAGTGTTGTATTTTAATTGAATAATTAAATAGGTTTGTAATGCGACGAAGTTTGTCTTAAACATGTTTTAAAATCACTACTCCATATTTTTGTGAATTTCTTGATTCCATTTATTAAGTCTTAAAAAATCTCTCTTACGTTTTTTGTGAATTTTCTCGATCGTTTATCCTCCATGAATTATGATTCCTTAGGGATTATTGAAAAAAAAGGAAATTAGTTGTTTAAGATATCAGTTTGAATTAGAAATTATTCATTGAATTTACTGTTGTTCCATCTCTTTGTTTGTATTCTAGAACTGACTCAAGAAAAACTAAGAAATTGAGGGAAAAAAAGCTCTCTAAAGAAAAAATTACACGATTTAATGTTATCAAAGTTGACACACATCTAGATATACATAGTTATATGTATATACGAAATAATCTTACGAAGAGTTTAATATTAATATTATATTTAGAAAGTAATTGATAGAATCTGACTTAAACAATATGATTGTTCTCTTTTTATATTCAACTATTTCTATCACGAAGTGCGATAAAACTTTGATAACTTTCCAACATACATGTATATATTGTATTAGGAAAAAATCGCACTAAAATCATGATATTTATAAATAAACATTGTAAATGATTGATTAGATACTTGACAAATTCAATTGTGAAATTATAATAATAAATAATTTTCATTGCTTGTACATTACTTCTACTGATTATATCATACAAGATTTTCTACAAAATATCTCTAGCCATAGAAATATTGTTTCAAAGAAACTCTTTTGAAATATGAATAAGTACCTATTTAAATATGATTCGGTTTGTGCTTTCGTAATTATAACATATTTAAAATAGGTAGTTATGGGGCATCATAGTTATATCATAATATTTGTATGGTATTGTTTTTGTGGTATTGATACTTTAAAAGAAACCATTTGACTTGATGATTTTAAATATAAATTATTTGCATGTAGAAAAAATGTTATGTATTTTCATTTTTGAAATAAGATAATTTTTATATAGGAATGGAATAAAATAACATATATGTTGAAATCTAACAATTTCTGTCTATTGCACTTTATTCAATGAATCATTACACAAAAATATGAATTTTAAATGGATTTAAACTAACTGTTGCTTAATTATTATTTTTTTTTGTAAGTCTCCGGTCTAGTTTAGGTCCTAATGATGTCCATGTCCATGTTGTCCATGAACTTGTCCTCCTTGTCCATGGGATCCTACATGTCCAGATTGTCCGTGTCCACCATGGACTCCATGAGCGTTATGTCCTTGTGAATGGGGATCCTTAGGGACTGTTGAAAAAAGAAATCACAATAAATAATTTGGAAAATCTATAAAAAATATAAATAATTCAGTTTAACTTACCGGCATGTTGTCCATGTCCTTGTTTGTATCCTTGGACTGAGACAAGGAATACGAAGAAGACGAGGAAGAAGAAACCACTCTGAAAAAATGAATATGATTCAATGATGTGAATGTTCACACATTAATCAAATTAGATGTGCAAAATGAACTTACGAAGAATTTCATTTTGAAAAGATTTGTTGAAACTGATCGACAGAATCTGACTCTAACCGTGCAATTGTACCCCTTTTATACCTAAAATTTTCATCACTAACCGCGATAAAAATTTTGATAACAATACATAGGATAGAAAAAAACGATGCTGAAAATAATCTATTTTTTTCATATGGAATTACAAAACACACGTCAGCTAAACATACTTAATGACGACATCTTATAATAGTCGATTAAAAATATGTATACCGTCTACTTCATATTTAAGAAGTCGTTGATGCTCTTTTTCATTATTTTATATGTGAGATACATTTCGATCAATTTCATTTAGTAAAATTGAATCGAATGAAGTGATTTGTAAAGTTTTCCTTAAGATTTTCCAAACAACGTATTTATATTTCGAAGAAAAATTTCCTCTGTTACAACGTCTTCAAAGGTCTTATACGATTGTTTATACGCAATAACATTATTTTAATTTGATTATTTTCGAAATATTTGTATTCTTTATTCATAAAAAGAATTCAATCTGTATAAAAAATGAAAATATCGCATTTTAGATAAGCGGCTATGACCTTATAGCAAATTCAAGGTTGCAAAGAACGAAACTCGAAGAGGTCAACCGTTTCCTAAATTGTCGTTAGAATTTCCGAATTTCGATTTTTCGATTAATTTCATTAACGAGATTTATTCATTGTTAAATAGCGATTATTTCAGTGTCGTTTTCTTTTCGGTGGACACTATATCGTAGACCGATGTGGATGACCCTTGTTTTGACCCAAAGTTGACATAATTTCGGAGGTTATCTTCATTTGAATATTTAGTATTTTTTCGCAATCACTTTATCTGGAAAATAGTCTTATAGAGTCTATAGATTCACACCAAATCATACACAATAAGCGTGAATCCGATTGTTATATTCTGATTCAAAATATTCTATTGGATTTTTTACTTATATTAATCTTCACTAGTTTGTTAAACCAGTTTAGTTAGAAGATTTTTTTCTCAGTTCTCAGAAGAAGTTTTATATGCATAAAAAGAAAACGATACAAAATATGTATTAAAAGTTATATATTTAAATACAATAAATAAATATAAATTTTCATCTTAATACTAAAATAAATTAATAATTATTAACGAATTAGATTGTGATCGTTGAAATCTTGGTCATCAAAGTCAACAAATGTTGTCGAATGTCCATGATCGAAGCTTAAAATATGTTTTTTTATATTTTCATAATTTTCTTCGATAGCATAATTACTAGAGGGAATTCTGTCAATTTCATAATCCTTTTCCTTCAATTCATCTCCATGATCTAATATACTGTCTATTACGTTGTTGTGATTGTGAGTCCCAAAACCGCATTTTTCTGCAAAATATATAACAAACACTTAGTAAATCTATGTAGAATCATACTTAAATACTCTTAAATCAATCTATCTATGTGAACAATACTATAAATCGACATAGAAGTTATCTTTGTTCAGTAAAGTCGCAGATCGACCGATATACATAAAAGGTCATACTGCGATTCGCATAATAATCGTACATCGTCGTAATGGAAATAAACTACAACGACTTATTTAAATCGATACAGATCAAGATTATTATTTGAATAAGATTAAATGTATCAAACCATGATTGATTTCTTCATGTGTAGCTCGATTTTTCAATTCAGTTTTTCCAAACGGAGAACTTTGTACTAATACTGCCAATGTGATCAACAATCCGAAAATCTGAAATTTGTTATAGAAATATATTAAATTTTAATTTATTAAATTAGCGATTATTAAGCTAGGATACTATATGATTAAATAGAATACAATTTTGATTGAAAATATAAAATTTTTAATTGAAATTTGCTGTATAATAAAAACGACGATAACGATGCTCAACAGAAAAACCGTTAGCCGCGTAAAAAATATACAGATGTCAAGGTTATCACAATCGAAAATATAACACAAATATTATATTTTTTCATGTATATATGTATATTTGAATACTTTCTTTGTACACTCACCATAAAGTTGTTCATGTCGAATCGATCTCGTGCGCTTTGGCGAACAGTGCAAATGAGTTTTGCGAATTGAGAAAAACTGATAAGACGCTTTTATATATTCGCTTCGATTACATTTTTCCGTTGAACTGTTGGTGTTTTGGTGTTTATGTGTACTTTAAAGATCACGATGTCTCCAATAAACATCGTTTGCTCTTATCTTCTGTCGTAATTATTGCGAATTGCGTGTTCGTTTCGTGTTTTCCTATAGACTTTGCGCCATTGATATGACATATTTCGAATTTCGAAGAAAAGTTATAATAATCTATAATGAAAAATAAAGTCGTTTATAAATTTTTACATCAAAATGTATAAGATGTGTGTAGAAATAATTTTGCTTAATAAATTTTAGTTATCTTGATTCGTAATGTTATGAATCTTAAATAAAATTTGTATGCTCGATTCATTACATGTTTGTGTATAATTTTTCTTACGTACGTAATTCTTTGTTTGGGTGAAATTTAAAATATATTTTTATGAAATATTGATTTAAAATTGTGTCTGAAATTAATGAAAATACGTAATTATTAATTAAGGTTTCATAAAGTACAAGTTTTGTCATTTTTCATTATTAATGAATATCACATTGATAGCCTATGAACTAGGTGTGTGAAATAACATTTTAACAAATGTTTCGAAATTAGCCGATCGATATATTTGCGAAATTTTATTATTTGAAGTGACCTTTTACAAATTCAATACAGATTACATCAGAATGTTCGTATCATTGTTTAAATTCGTTAATAATTATTCAATATTATTCAGTTATAAAATTAAAACGAAATTGCATCAGAACTAACATACATTCGATTTATTTCGACAAATAAATAAATAAATAATTAACATGATGACGAAAATAAATATTTTTAATATTAAATAAGTATATTTATTATATGCTACAATTTTTCCTATCACATTTTAAAGTTATGCGTATGGTTTTTCGACGATTGGAGCATATGGTTTTTCGACAATTGGAGCAAATGGTTTTTCATCGATTGGAGCATAAGGTTTAGTTTCAACTGGAACTACTGGTTCTGGTTCGATGTAAATTGGCACCAATGGAACATATTGGATTTTATTGTAGTGAGAGAATCCTAATTCAGGATGCAATCTGAAATATACATAAAAACATATAAATATATTTAAAGAACGAAATTATTTTTATTTTGGTTAAAACTCACTGATATACAGGCTCCTTTTTGTTTTTCTTGGCGAATTTCTTTTTGATCCATTCAATAGGATTATTTTCCTTAGCTTTTTCTTTCAATGCTTCTATGATGGCTTTGTAATCTTCTTTTGTGAATAAGGGTTGTTCTTCTTCTTTTGGTTTCTAAATTGAAAATATTAATTATTTTTTTTAAATATATATAATTTTAACGAATATAAGTTAATCAATTTTTACCTCTGGTGGTCCATAGACGATGTGAGGTGCATAAGAAACAACTTCAACATCTTTTTTGTTTTTGATGAAAAAAGCTTCAGTTGCTAAAGCACTGATCACTACGATCTAAACATAAATCAATTAATATAATACACACACAATTAATATAATACACACACAATTAATATAATACACACACAATTAATATAATACACACACATTTAATAAAAAATAAATATGAACAAATCACTAACCGAACAAACGAACAAGCACTTATGCATCTTGGTTGAATTTGACTTCCAACTCCAACAACGAATAAAATTCACTTCTATTCTTCACAAATTTACAACTAACACTGAATATAGATTTCGATCAGCTGTGATTTATAATTATAGTTACATCCTGCATTTTTGACTTCAAGTTTCATAATTGTTGTAGATCTAGTTAATCGATGAGTTCAATTTTGGTTGAGCGAAAGTTGTTATTTTGGTCGATGGCGGATTTGTGGTTTGTAATTGTAATATGTAATTCAAAAACTGTCGAAAGTATGTATAATACTATTATATTTAATTTATACAATAATCTATTGAATCGTAAATATCATGAGTCTGATGACTAAACGGATTCGTTTATTTAACGTAAGTTATCTTTTTTAATTGGTTTTTGCCAAAATAAAATTTTTGTTTGTTATTCACTCTGTTCGTTGTTTACTCAAATTAGAGTAATTATTATTATGTTAATTTACAAAATAACATTTTTTTACAAACTGAAATGTTTTGATAAACATACCCCCTATGTGCGTAATTTATGTTGAAAAATGATAGCGTATCTCAAATAATTAAGAAGCGTTTCACCAATTAATTTTGTTTTTTTTTATAAAGAGCGAATTTCGATAAATGTATGAAAAGGTCTTATCGAAGGTTAGTGTTTTGTAATGGCGATTAACATATTGTTTAGTAAAATTATTCAACAGGATGTTTTAGGTTAACCGCAACGTTTCCGAATTCACGAAAACTTAGATAAAGTTATCAAATCAAATTTTTTTTTTCAAATAGAAACGCATTTAAGATTATCGCATAATATATTCGATGTAATTTTTATTTGAAAAGCGATGAGTAAATGTAAGTTTTCAATTAACGCTTTTAAAGTGTTTCTAGTTTCGAACAATGAAATGAACGAAGATTCAAATACAATATTTGCACATGCTATTTTATGGCTTTTTAATAATTTTCCGTGGATGATTCAATATTTAAGATGCACGGAGATCATCTTAATAGAGGAATTATTATGGAAAATTTTTGTTTATCATCAATTAAATACATGTGCAATTCGACGAAACGTTACTTGTTGAGAAAATTCGTTTGTATTTTTTGACATTGACATTTGTGATCAATATTTAATTATTTATCTATATTATAAAACAATCATATCTAATTAATAAAATACACATTTTTTCGTAGACACGAGTCTGATGAAATATTTATATTTCTTTCGACAAACGTTTCAACTGTTTGTATTAAAAATTTTCGCGCATGCAACTAAACAAGATATTTTCACATCTATAGAAACGATTCAGGATCATCAACGAATTTCGCTGAATAAACAAATGGCACAATGGTACAAATGCATGATTCAGACGACAAAAGACCAAATCATCCGATGAAACATCAACGTTTCCTGAAACAATGACGCGTTTCACGACGAAAATTAGCACAGTGGGGATTTTCGCGCTTTTCCGAGAATCTTTTCACGGTTCATATGCATCGATGATCTCCAGTATCTTCTATGCACTCGAAAATAGCATCGTTTCAGTGTTTTTCTTTGTTCAACACTTCGGAGAAAAAAGTTTTTCACTTCGCACTCCCGTGTCGAAGTGGCGCGTGTGGTTTTAGCGCACCGGATACCACAAACAACGGCTCTTGTGGTTTTTTCAGTTTTTGTATATAAATGATGTTGCAATTGATGAGGAAGTTCAGTCGTTAATCTGCATTCGAACTGTATTTGAAATTATTCAGTGGTCGTTCGACGATAAGAGAGAAGAAAATGGGAAAATTCAGGAGCGCCCTAGCTGTGAGTTTTCGTTGAAAATTTTGAGTTGTGTCGATTACATTCGATTACTCCATTTACATTATAATTCGATTGAATTCATAATAATTATAGAGATTTTGATTAATTGAATCAATTGTATTCAATTCTCAGATAGATAGTATGCATAATTCATCTTACAACATTTTTTTCGTCAACCTAACATTTTCATTCTTAAAACGAAATTGATTTACAATTTCGTATGTTGCCTTTCAAGTAGATCAACTATTGGTCGTATTCATTATTCATAGTTATACGTTAATAATAAATGAATGAAAGTTTGATAAAATGTGTCAACATACTACTCGAATGTTTGCAAATAGTAAATGTTTGAATTGGAGCTATTTTTTCGCATAGTTACTGTTCATAGATAGCAACTATTTTTATCTTATTATTTACGTAATATAAATTAGCGACCATCTAAACTATTTTCATTACATTTTTAAGTACATATTTATTTTTTCAATATTTGACTATTTTTTTTAAATTTTAGATCGCGATAATATTCGCAATTGTATTGATTGAAACGTGCTCATCGTCTGATCTGAAATCGGAAAATGGATTGAAAAAAAGCAGACATCTATCGTCAACGAAAGACAACTTGGAAAATACTTTACCCGCAGACGAAAACCAAGAAGAATCTCTGAAGAAAGACTCATCGGAAATAGCTCCAGAAGATGATATGGAGACTGCTGAAAATATAGTTTTCAGACCCCTGTTTCGATACAAGCAACAAAATGTATCTAGAAGGAGGATTTACAAGGATAGAGAGGGAAATGTTTTGAATCCGACTCAAAAACCTCAAAAGCCTCGTACTCCAGAAAGAGTTCCACCACCAATTTTAGTCTACGATAAGAAGACAGGTTCTTATTACCCGATGACTGCACCACAAGGCTTTTATCCAGGATCATTCCAAAGCGCTGGAAAATAATTCGATAATATGTACTTATACCTAACTTTTCTGCTTAATGAGAGTACAAAGATTTTTCTATGCAATATTAATTAAAATCTTATAATTAGATTGAAAAAATGACTATAATCGAGTCGATACGAAATTTAATATCGTATATTGAGGAAATTACGCTTATTTTTGAATAGTTGATGGTGAAAATTTTTAGTCAGTTTTATATTTTGAATCCAAATATTATGTATAATTTAATCATATTTAGAGTAAGTTTTTTTTTTATAAAAAGTGCTCGCTAATTTTTCAAAATGTGTATTTAAATATTTTATCTAAAGTGTGTGTGCGTAGACATTTAGCAAGTGCACGACTGAACTTATACCGTAAATACAAGTATACGTTCATTTCTAAATTTATTTTAAGAAAGAATTTGAAAATAATGTATTGAAAATTGACTGACTAAATTCCACATATAATATTAATATTAAACTATATAAAATTGTGCAATGTATAATAAATGATTATTTTAAATAAAAAAACATATGTCATATATGAAAATATATTTTATTGCATCTATTTATTTACAGTTAAATGAAATACACTAGTTACAAATCTGAGACTATTTTAAGCAAAAATCAGTTCAAATTAAATATTATCGTATTTACAAGGAATCAATCGTTTCATAGAATTTTTTAAATTAGCCCATGAAAGATGGAAGAACCTTGAATTTCTTGCTTCCGATGAAAGATGATTCTGGTTCGAATTGAAGTGCATAAGGATCTACAACGAAGATTTTGGCAAAGGCATCGTCCCTCTTGACTGCATGATGAGTATTAGCTGGGATTTTTTGGATGGAAGATGTGTGAACATTTTTGTTTTCGTGTTCACCATCCTTGGCCAAAGTCGCTGGTGGTCTAGGTTCGAAAACTCTCTTGGAACCTTCGGTCGTGGATGAAGATTCGGGGGTCTTTGAAGATTCTGTGGTCCTCGATGAAGACGAAGCTGCTTCATGTGCTTTGAATGCGTCGATGGAAGGAGTTTCCCTCACTGTCTTGATGGTTGGAGGATTTACTGCGAGAGGAATTGCTGATGGCACTTGAGGTTGATTGTAGGTCGCTGGGCGTCTGTAGTTATTGTTGTTGTTGTTGATGACAGATGAGCCTGTGGTGGTTGGAACTCTGTTCAAATAATCGGTACGTCTCGTGGAAGGCTTCACAGATTTTTCATCGTCTTTTAAGAAAGTTGAAGGCGCTGGATGGTGATAAGTTGGACCGCTTTCAACAGGTTTGTTCTCAACAGGCTTGATTTGTCCATCGTGTTCTTCAGCTGGACGCACTGGAGACGTCGGAAGTTGGTTGCTCAAAACGAAGCACGTCGCCAACAAGAAGAAAGTCGCCGAGGAAACCATTTTCCTCTAGGTTTCTGCTAGATTATCGTTTGGTACGTGAGCTACGAGACTGTTGTCCTGTACTGAGGATAAATCGGCTTCGATATCCCTTTATATATTTATATTGAATGTGTTGATTACAAAAAGAATTATATACCTTTTAAGTGGACGAAGATGCCAAAACATCTCGTGATTGTAGTTTGCAGAAACAAATTGAATTAGCACTCACTTTGAATGGATTCTGCGTTCGTTTGAAAAGTGGCGATGTTCTCAAAAGTTTTCAAATTTTGATTTTTATCATCGTTTTGAAATTTTATCCGTTTTATTTGGTGTAATATTACATGTTTTTTTCCTATTTTTGTTCACGTATTTTACTATTAATTTATAAAATTTTTAATAGACAATAGTAATTCAATAAAAGAAGAGTATATAATTTATTAAAAGTCAATATGATTTGGAATATTGAGAGTTGTATATTGCGAAAATTTGAGTAGTATCATTGCAACTAGTTTTAAGTAGTTTAAGCAGAATATTCATGCTATTTTTAAGGTTCGAAAACAATTCACTATTGAAAATAAAATTTTATTTTAGAACTGATAATAAATTTGAGAACTTGCTATTGGTTGTCTAAAAATGTGCTAAAATCATTAACAGGTACATGGTGAAAGTGGGTCGAAATAAAAGATTTCTTAGAATTTTTCACAAGAGTAGATTGCAAAAAAAGTGCAAATATTTTCAATTTACGCAAAACTAAAAAAAGAAGGGGATATATAAAGAATATTTACCCTATCAACTTCTTTCAGACGTTTGGAGTTCATCGTTTTGGCAGTAAGTTTCTTAAAAAAGTCGGTCTGTAATTTAAAGGATATTATTTAAAAGATATGAAAAATTTAACAAAATCTAAAAATAAACAATCAGACGTAAGTATTGTTATTATATTGTATTATGAGATGTAAGTATCGAAATAATTATCTATACATAATTTGAACTGTACCTACGTCAATTTAACAATGACGTTTTCACAAGTGCATTTTATGTAAATAAGAAAATGTCGTAAATTTATTATATTACTCATGCTAATACAATAATCAGATTAATCTCAGGAAAAAATCATATAAAACCAGCCTCATAAAACTTTTCATAAATCACTGTGTCTTATAATTCGACAAAAGTTAGAACGTATTATATTTTTGTACGAAATGAACCTCTTGTTATTGTTAATGGCGTCATATTTAATTCGAGTTTCGTCTTTACCAATTGATGAAAAACCTGATTATGAATTCAAAACAGAAAAACCTGTTAATATCGAAAGCAGTGAAGATATTGATATGAATAACAAGGAGTATGAAGAAGATGATGTAACTGGAGAAACTACGACGACTTCAAATGTTATAGAAATTCACGAAAATGACAACTTGAATCATTGTTCTTGCATAAGTAGAAATGATAATTCATCGAATGTAATTCAGTTAAAATTAGATGAAAAAAATAAGAGAAAACATCGTTATAAAGATGCATTTGTACCAATAGCTGCTTATCATGGATAAATAATAAAAAAATATTTATACACTTATGGTATGTTTGTATTAATGAAAATGAAATAAATTATTTTCGAATTATTAATGTTTATTTATATCCTTGTGAATTCATTTAAAAATATTTAAATTTATCACAATGTCTATAAGAGAACTTGTGAAATATGAATTTGAATTATGAAAGAAAAATCAATTCATGATATAAGTTATTAAAAAATAAATGAAATTACTTCAAACCTGCTAAGATTTTTTTTTTAAATGATGTAATGACAAATAATGTGTCATAAGAATAATTCATGCATATTTCAATTATTCGATAACGATTTGATAACATTCCAATTAAATTCCAATGAATTGAATCGAAAATATGAAAATCAGTAAAATATACAAATATTAATTGAGCACAAAAATAAAATTATACATTTTCCAAGATTACATAAGGAAAATTACAGATTATATTTAACCAACCACACTAAGCAACAAGACCGACTTGCAGTTCACGAATAATAATCGACAATGATCGTAGAAGTTGGCGAATTTTCTCCAATGGAATATTACAGAAGCGAAAAACATTTGCCATCGCAAAATAGCGATAATTTCCGAAGCAAGCCACTAGAATCTTCTAATGTCTTGGACAAATGTACCAAAAAGCTTTGCACACCTGGGTGTGTAGAAACAATTTGTTCCAATATAGGCACGTACCAAAGCAAACATTCCGATAAATCCGAAAAGGTATAAATTGACGGATGGGCTTAGTTCGAGATCATTCTCGAATATTTGCCGAGATAACCGCAGCACAAAAGGGATATAAGGTTAATATTCATCATATTACATTCTTGATTAATTAACGAATTTTGAAAATGGGGCATGTACTTGACATTGTACGAGAAATCCCCTTTAGATCATCATCAGCTTTAAGATCAAATATTTATCTAATCATATATTTTATTTATTGCAGATGAAATCTATAGCATATTTGAGCATTTTGAGCTTATTTGGGTTGTCTTATCAGATGCCCACAAGTCTCGAAGATCATCACAATAAGAATTTAAGACTGCATCAGGTCGAAGATATCGGACCTGAATTGGTGTATGAGAGTTTTCCCGAATTCTCCGATGTGTACAAAAATAAATTAGTTATAGTTTACTATCCAGCGGAATCTTTGAATGTGGATTCGAACGATTTGAAAGACGGATCTGAAGATGATAAGCCGATTGCTCATATTATTGGCAAAAGGGAAGTCAATGAGCAAGAAAATGAATTTGACAATGTGATTTCTGGAGTTGAAATTGCTGAAAAGGGAGATTTGGTCAGCAATGCTAATGGAAGAAAGAGGGTTAGGTTCCCTCCTGCTTTTCATGGATGATGGATTATTTTTTTGATGGATTTCGGATTGTGTTATGCGATTGTGGCTTTTTATTTAGTTTGTAAACGTCCTTTGTTTATATTAAATGATAGGACGTTTATATTTGTATTTTGTATTTTTTTTTATTATGGTTACTCGTATTTCTATGAAATTTGAGTGTAATATATATATGTATAATAATATGTACCTTCAATTTGATATATTTTTTAATAAAATATTTTTCTGTAACATAATGTTTTATTTTTATATTCGAAAAGAAAAAGTTATTGACACAACAAATTTTTAAGAAACAGCCGATGTTATTTTGAAAAATGTGTTTTTTTCCATATTATGTGTACTTCTTATACATATTTGTGACACATTTAGATAATAAAAGTATCAATATTTATTTGAAAACTGAAAAATATTATGAATCATTAGAATTTTTGAATAACATGTTTTGAATTACATACTTATTTCTATTCAGTGTTCAAATATTTATAATGAAAAAAATGTGTATGAAGAATTCGATGGAAAATCTTTATCAAATTACAATATTGAGAAAAAAATAAATTCATACTCAATAGATTTCAAACAGTAGAAGGATAAGAATGAAATAGATAAATAATATGAAAAACGTATAAAGATTTTGTCAGAACACGATTTTAGAATAAAATTTGATATTGAAATATTGATTTAATATAAGATGTAATCTTACTTATATTTGCATTAACTTATAGATAATAGTGATAATTGTATTGAAAAACCATCGAAATTTGCTAAATCAAGCCCCAAATATATTGTACATATTTGATAAGTAGCTAAATATAATTTCATAATTCTTATAAAAGAATAATTTTTATCATCACCATTACAACCCTTGTTAAGTCTTAGCTACTCGCGGTTACACTAGCATTATGAATGATTACAGAATACAAACTTTGATAAGATCTTTTAGAATATGAATAGGATTCACGTCGACTTGTGATAGGAGTTGATCCATGTCAGGACAATGGCACATGCAAAATAAGAATGTACCGAAAACCCATTATTTCAGGATGACCATAATTTTCAGTAGTAAAATATGATACACATGTTATTTGAATGAGTCATATTGTTATAAACCAAAAATCCAAGTCGAACGATCAGTCAAACTAATTACTCTAACCTGTTTTCCATCTAAATCATGCATCACGAAAAGTGGTGCAACTTCTACACAATTGACGATATAAAGTTAACAAGCTTAAGGTCAATTCACAGAACGTCTATATAAGGAGAATGACAAATTTTCCGAGAAAAACAATCACTTACTTCGCGAATAATCCAGACGCACACGTGCGGAAGACATACAAAATAATGCATTAGAGAGCAGCTACACACACGATATGAAAAAAAAATCGATTCTCACAATTCGAATATCCTTTAGCCAATTATCGACCGACTGCGAATTATTTTTTCAGTTAGCTTAAAAGCTTTATAAACACGCCGAACGCCGCTTCCGAATAAATCAAACGAAAATTCGCCTCGTTGTTGCACACACAAAAAAAAAACATTTACCGGCCCCATAAGTGATCGCAAATATTGTTGTTGATCGGAATTGTACCGAAGCCATAATTGGAAGGATATATTTTGAAATAAAATTTGGATTTTTTCATATATAAAGTGAGTACGGCGCTCGGTGAAAAGTCAACTCTTACCGAATAGCGATCGCGATCGGTTCGCAGTTGAGTCTCATTTTGATTGTTTTTCTTTGGTTTTTTTTTTCGAAAATGTCGATCGTTTTGAAGTTGTCGATTTGTGTCTCTTTGTTACTGATCGTGGCCAACGCTAAGTATATCGATAATACTGCCAGTTTGTCTAGGGACGATGTGAACGTCAATATGGACAGAGTCAAGCGGGCTGCGATCAAACGGCAAACTAGCAGTGGTAGTTTTGAAAGTTATGAAAGTTTAGATGCACAAGAGGATGTTGTTCTTCGTCCTTTGTTTGTGCATAGATTGTTGAATAGAGATAGAAATGGTGGACAACGGAGAAGACTCGTCAATCCAATCTTCTCCGACGTGTCCAATAATAAGAAATTAAACTTTGACGATAGGCCCTATGTAATTTTAATTTTAGTCTTAATATCTTCCATTTAATTTCGAATGTTAATATTGTCTTTTTCAATATTTCAGAACTACTTCTAAGAATGTTTGTTCCTATAATCATCGCATCGCTTCTGATTTCTATCAATTGCTCGCCGTTGCCTCAGGATATGATCAGCGCTTTGAACGAACGAGAATTTGAAAATTTTAATGGATTGAGATATTTGAATTCGCCATCTGAAGAAGTGCAACACTTTTTACCAAATCATTCTGTGAATTTAAACGAAAATAGTGATGATGAAATGATGGAAGGTGCTGAAAACGGAGTCGTATTCAGACCGCTGTTCGCTTACAGGAAACTCATAAAGAAAAAGGCAACGATTAGACAAGATAAAATTAAAAATTTACAAAAAGTCAAAGGATATCCTAATATAGTATTTGTGCCTGTTAATAGAAATTAAATCAGTTTTAGTTTTGTGTTGAAATGGAATTATCAAATTTATAATTTCCTTCGAAGTCACAAAGGAAATTTGTGCCAGTTTTGTGTTCGGAGTCGAATTGATGCGGAGATAATGGAAAATTTGATTGTTTATGATAATTTTTAAGACTTATGCGATGAGAGACTTTTGTATTTTTTATATGAATTTATTAAATAAATATGTTGTTTGTCCAAATTTGTACTTCTTTTCATTTCATTTTTACAAACTCAAATTATATAACATCGAACGGATTTCGATTTTTCTTCTATATTTGTGCAACCTTCAATTAACATACACGATCATATTAGCACATAGTTACGAATTTGAGATTTTTAAGGGATTTCCGAAAGAAACTGATATCGAGGCTATGTTATTTTTTCAAATTAATACAACTGTTACAAAGATCAAGGAAAACCCTTGTAACCTATTTCACAAGTACACATCGAATGTCTCAATTCATTATCACAAAACCTACATATCAGTGTTTGAAATTTACACCAAACATTTTTTCAAATTGATTTTTTTTAAGTACACTGGTAATAACTAAAATAAGTAAGAATTTCAACAAAATATTTTCGGTAAAAATTACATGAACGAACATTACGTTACTTATTTCGTTTTCAAAAGCATCCTTCATTCAGTTATCACAATTATTTTTTAAAAATTTAGGTATAAGTATTGAATCACGTAGTATCGATGCATCACTTGTGATACAAAACTGTATCGAGACACACGTATAAGATAATATCTCTTATATTCACCTATGGTGTCTATATTATGTGTAAAATACTAGTAAGTTATATGAACGAATTGCTTTCGAAGTACAATTGAAATAAGCGATTGACCAGTTTGATTTTAGTTTCTTTTAGCAATTTTCAACATCATGCCAGTTTGGATGAACATTATTTATCCTGTTGTTGATAACCGAAATGAAAATGAAACCTATTTATTGCGACACGAAAATGATTCGTTGAAAGAAAATCTTAAAAATGAAAGTATTGAAATATTAGAATTTAAAGTTGATTCGAAAAATGAGAATGATTCTATAAATTTTAAACATGAAAATGACACATCTATAAGTACAAGAGAGTCTTTAAATGATGAAATAATCGAATTTGAAAATGTAAATGGCACATATTCGAAAGATTCTAATAAAACTGAGTTTATCAAAAATGAAGAAACAGAAGATTTAGAACCTGCTGAAGATAATATAGTTTTCAGACCTCTGTTCGCTTATAGACAAATGCAAAGAAAAAGGCAAGGAATAGCAAATAGAAGACGGAAATATTTTTATCATCCAGAATACTACTATCCGAACTCATTTTATAGTCACTTTATAAAATATCCTTTGTTTTACAAATTTCCTTTTATATACGAGTATCCATACATATAATTTTTTTTTTAAATAAAATATTGCATCAATATTTGTTTTTTCTTTCGAATCATGATATTGATACGACTATTGAATAACATTTTTTTCACTCATATCATTAATTATGAAAATTATGTTTACGCTAAATCACTAGCAAAACAAATTCGTACAAGACATACGAAAACAATTACTATCTATTTCTATGAAAAAGCAAATTAATCTTTATTTAACAAAGGTTATCATCTAATAACAATAAAAAATATATACGTTTCGCACTTTAACGTCAAATAAAATATTTTCTCGATTGAATAACATATGTATTTTTTGCATTTAAGTACGATTTGAATTTTTAAAATAACACACATCACTAAATACCACAGGTGAAGGATGATCATTTTCTCACCTTTGATCGTGTGAAAATTAACGCAAACACCCACTGCGTAATACGATTTTCTTAAAATAAAAACAAAAAATTTTCACCTTTCTAAAAACAATATCAAAACCTTATTTAAAAATTGATTGAAATAGCAATTTCGACATTGTTACTTCTATTAGATCCGTGTTTTGTTTAACACCAGATGAATCGGAATCATCCGGAACAAACCAGATGCGAATCGAATAAAATTAGCGAATTATTGGGAACCAGTTTTCGGTGAAAATGGTTATCGACGATAATTTTCAGAATCGCCATTGTTTCGTTTTCTGATCGAGAATATTGTAGAGTTCTTCACAAATCCGTTTTGCCCAATGCTATTGTGTAGTTTTGAAAATTTTCGATTGCGTTTTGAAGAAATTTGTACTGTTTGTTAGTAGTTTTTGAAATAACTGGTTGTTCAAATGCTGTGTAATAGTTGTTGTTCTCGCATTTGATTACTGATTCGATATGAATATCTATCAATTTAAAGAAAATATTATGAAGATATTGACTTTACTGATTATGGTTCAATACAATTTTTTCATTTTGAATCAAATGTTTTCCATTTCTAGTTGTTTTTTTTTAAATTTAATTACAAATTTTTTCTTATGATATTTTAATGAAAGTAATTAGATTTGATTTGAAAAATATCCATATCGGAATAAAAAACCTACAGATATTATAATATATAAAAATATTATAATATCTACAACTTTTTTATGTGATTTGAAGGAAAATATGACATCTACTGAATAATTTTCAAACTTTTAGTTGAATGCTTATTGTTAGATATTGTGGAAAAAAAAGGAATAAGTGGTTTTTTTATATTAAAATATATTTGATCATTTTCGACGTTTTATGGAAATAAGATGCCCATCTGCTGCACTAATCAATAATTCCAAAGACAATTTGATCTTTTTATAATCGATTTTCGAACGAATTTCATAAGCTCTTAGAATCTGACACAATAATACTTTCATAGACATCATAGCATGAGATTTACCTTAAATTTTAACTCACATTTGCAAAACCATATTTTTAATTAACTAGATTTATTTCTATATAAATATTACCAGCGCAATTTCTCGGTCCAGCACTAAAAGGCATAAAAGCTGAAGCGTGACTTTTTTTGAAATTTTCCGGGGAAAACCTATTTGGATTAAATTCAGCAGCATCAGGTCCCCAAATTTTTTCGAGCCTGTGTATTTTGTATATTAATATGAAGCAACTAGATCCAGTCGGTATAGTATATTTTCCTGAAAAAAAATGAATGTTTTTAGTGATGAATAACACTAATGAAAAATATAAGTATCATACCAAATGTCATATCTGACGTTACAGATCTTGCTAATATCGGAGAAACTGGGAAAAGTCTCATAGTTTCTTTGATGACATATTCTAAGTATTTCATTTTAGGAAGATCTTCTTTGACAAGTGGACGATCTGAATCTCCAAATATTCCTTTAAGTCTGTAAAAAATGTAATTATATAAAAACCTTCTTTATTTATCTGAAATCATTTAAAATTATAGATTACTCTTCTAAAACATTGTCTTGAATATGAGTAAGGAAACCTAAAACCATTAAAACGAAAGAAATCGTTATTGACGTAGTATCACTTCCACCGAAAGTTACGCTGACAAATTCTCCATCTCTATCAATTTTAGAAATATTTCCATTTTTATGATTTTCAAGTAAAATATCCACATACGATTTGTTCACTGGACTGTCATCTGAAATCACAGCAATTCATTCATAAGAAAATATTACTTTTTATGTATTTTACATATGCATATGCAACTCATAATTTATACGAATAATATTTTCTTCAGGCATTGACATAGTACGTTAACAAAAAAATCTCACCAAAATGATAGTTTGCATTTTTATCGAGGTTTTTCATCAGTTTCTTGTTGTTGAGAAGTTCTTCAATGTATAATTGAAAACGATTAAGAATACTATTTTGTAATTTTGCATATTTGGTGAATTTGAATGCCCAATCGACTTGTATCCATGCATTTAGCATTCTCTGTTGCATGAGATCTTTCATTTTGTCGAAAATATCGACAAATTCCTTATTTTTACCATTTTGATAGTCACATTTGTACTCCAGAGCTGTTTCTATAATAAAAAAAGTTTCATATGCAAATTTTGAATATGTACAAATAACAATAGTAATAATCATGGATATTTTATAATAATTACCTGATATTACATCCATCATACACAGTTTTGTGTATTTCAGAACGTCAAATTCCTTAGCATCAACTTCGACTGATAATTTGTCAATTAAAACTTCTGCTTTGTCCAAAATTATTTCGAAATAACTGTTGAGATGATTTTGATTGAAGGCCGGTGTAAGCATTTTTCTACGTGACTTCCATAATTCAGCTTTGAAAGATGCAAAATAATATTAATCAAGTGTCCCCATCCTTTCCTTACAGTTATAATATTCGATATATTCACCTGGTGTAGTGATGATACTTTTGGCAACGTATGGTTCGACGAATTTATACATTAGTTTTTCTTTAGTTATTTGTTGCTTTAAGATCGATTGAACCATATCTGGATCAAGTGGAACTGAAAATTGATGCAATAATAAGTTTATAGTTTTCACATTTCATATTAATATGATGAAATCAATTTGAAAAAGAAATCTAAAATATGAACTTGTCGCAAATATGGTGTAAGTCTTCTTACGTTTCAAAATATTTAATGTTTTGCGTACGACATTGTCATGAGTGTAGAAGTAGTAAAAAATTAACATCACACTGAAATTATTCTTTTAAAAGATTTAAGTTTTTAATAATATTATGATAGTTTCCATCAATGAGAACCGAAAAAACTGATTAACTAATATTTATAAAAAAAAATCTAAAAGTCTACAGAACACAAATAATATAACTTTAAAAACATTTTTTTCATAAGGTTTTCATATATCATTTTTGTACTTAATACTTCATTTTAAGATATATTTTTGTAATCTTAATTTACTTACTGATGTAAAGAAATGGTCCCAGCCACACTTTTGACATTCCATCCTCGTTTGCGTATGAAGACAAATGCATGAAAATATCTATAATTTCTGAGAGTATTGTGCGAATTCTTAATTTATTATATGTATTACACATCGACTTATAAATTCATTATTGTTGTGTTTAAAAAATAAAAGCGAACCTAATTTAGTCATTCCAAAAAGCCAATGCGAACTCCCAATAAAAGGATAAGAAGGTGGACCGGGAATTTTCGATGCACTTTTATACAAATTTCTTCGAGAATATAAATATTTTATTATATACGTGATCAAAACTGATAATGTGCATATCGTTAATGTAATAAAAGTGCCCATTTTTAAATTAATGATGAAGTTTTGACGAAAATCGATGGATCATACCACACTTATGATGAAATTCCAATGTGAATGAAAAATGATGATGAGCAATTCGTGCTTAATTTTATACACGTTTTATAAAGCTTATTCATGATCATCGATGAAAAAATATAAATCTGCAAAATTAAATCAACAGAGGTCTTGATAAACATTATCATTATGGTAAAAGTAAGTAAAAATCGAAAAAAAAATTAAATTGTGACGTAAATATTAAATCTTTATAAACATAAAGGTTTTTCATTTCAGGTTAAATATATTTTATTTCGAGTCCATTTATTTTTATGTAATATAAAGGATGATAATCGAATTTGAAATATGTGAAATATTAAATTTGAGAAAATGTTCAACTTGATGTGAAAAGCGGGTAGAAAAAAATAGTTTATTGTTATTTATGTCGTTTATTATCGCAAATCGTATTATTCGCACTGTATTTGCATTATGAGGGGTTTTCATTATGCATGAAGATTGCAATTACAAGGCAAATATTTGTCAATGCAGCCAACATAACATGTGACATGTTTGCGCATTCAACTGTTGAATCGAATATGAATATTAAATAATTATGTTGGCTACATTGTTAAATGTTCATGAAACTGGAATGTTTATGCATAATATAAAACACCCCTTAGATAAGTTTTGTCAAAACGTAATTTCGCAAAACGTATTTTAGACGATAAAAATATGTTAATTTATACAATGAATATATTTTTATACATAAATCATCAATAAAAATTAGATAATTTTTTTTTTTGTTTTTTTTCCATCTACGTTAAAAATACAAACGACAGAAATACGTCATGGTTAATTCATTTTAAACATGTACTGAAGTATTACACTTGATATAATATATTCACATTTGTACCTATACAAATTGCTTCATAAAAAAATAAGCATACAAATTGTACAATAAAAATTTACAAACTCGTTATATTTTCTGAAACGTAAATCAACAACTGTATGATTCAACGATTCATGGTATTAACAGCTCATCAGATCACATTTTTTCAAATCAGGATAGAACTTCTCTCCACAATCACAAACCATATTGACCGGATAATCCCCTATTCCGTTCGATGAGCAAACATTGAACGATTTACAATCACCAGGAACATGAAAAATACCACTTTGAACACATTTTCCATCAGAATTCACTCCAGTCTCCAAAGGACTGCACTCAGGACCTAGAAAAACTTCATCTCTAGGACACAAAAGCAACTGAGGAGTCGACAACGAATCTTCACCATTTCCTAATTGTGGCAAACATACGTAATACATACTCGAATGCCCTTCAATTTTTCCATACTGACCATCGAATTCACATGGAGTCAACAATGGGTTACAACTATCCTTCTTTTTATTGCATAGAGTGGTCAATGGGTCATATTTGAATCCATCAGGACATTCTTTAGGTTCTGGAGTCACGTATAATTCGCTGCATATGAAATACTGATCGCATTTGAAGGGATGTGGAAACATCCCAGTGTGACGACATGTCAATTTGTAATCGATTTGATTTTCTGTACATTCAGGATTTTCGTTTGATGTACACTGTCCAGTAGATTTTAGGCAAGTTCTATTGTTGTTTGGGCATATTTCGATTAATTGGGCGATTAATTCATCTCCAAAACGTGAACAGTAGTATGATTTGTCACATCCACTGCAATGGTATCCTGGTTCTGTGCAAATGAAATCGTCTCGATGTGATGATTCGTCTTGATATGATGATTTGTCTTTTATTTGGGAACAATTTATTGTGATCTAAATTTTTAGAAAAGTCGTTTGTATTGTTATTGTAATTATTTTTTGTGTCGCTATTGAAAAAACTTACTATTAATATAGAAACAATTAGTAATGAAGTTCTCTCCATGTCGATGCTGCTCAATGGTCTTTGAAAAAATGAAATCTTATGATCGATAACTTTATCTGATTGATTTGAGTGTTTTTTAAATGATAAAGTTCTGTGAACATTCGATAAAATATTTTCCACATATTAATGTCAAATGTTTTCATTATGGTTTGTAATGATTTTTAACAACTATATCTGTTAAATTTGAGTTTAAGTATTTTTCAACAAATGATAATTGCCTACATTTTCCAAGATTTTTATCATCATTACTGACAATAATTTATATAAATATTTGAAAATCGAAATACAGATGTCATCTTATCCTAGAATTAATTGAAAGTCTTTATATGTATTTTAAAAAATATTTTTATTTATACCCTTATTATAAAATAAAATATCATTCTTAAAAAAAAAGTAGTTGCTTATTTGAGTTTTGTGAATCTATTCACTTTTTTTCGCTCTTAGCTTTAAAAACACGTATGCTATTAGATGAAATATTGAATACAAAACACATATTGCTATTAAATCTCTAGATAAATTATCTTCAGAAAAACTGTAAGTATCCAACACTTCTTGACCATTTTTCAAACATGGAAGATCAGGATTAGATGCATCACAAGCTGAAAATGAAAAAAATCTATTTTTCCACACTATTTTAAAAATATTTAATACATTTAATGATTTTTAAATATATTACTTATATTAGTGATTCCTTCCCATTGAACAATAGTCATAGCTTCATTGGAATACATAAGCCATGAAAGATATCTAACCCACGCAATATAAGCAGGTAGAGAACTATAAAAAATCATAATTAATTAAAATGCATATTATTTAAACTTCATAATTATTGTTTTCCAACCTTAATTTGACAAATAAACCTGATGTTATCATCAATGTGTAATCAAATGGTATTAAGTAAGCCATACCTAAAGCAACAGAATCAAATGCACAAGAAAACATACAACCTAAAATATTAAAAATATATATAATTTTTCCTATTTTAAATGATTTATATACTATTTTTTATTACCACAAGCTGCAGCTACATTCATTACCATAGCTGCTATCATAACAGTCATAGAAAAAGCATACCACGTCGCTCTAAGTCCAGCCAATAAATAGGTTATAACTCCGAATATGACAGGCTCTATAATTAACCCTGGTAACTAAAATATTTAAAAAGATCAAAAATCACTAAGTTATTCATTCAATAATCATATTCATCATAATTTACTGACTAATGAAATCAATTTGGCCACATAGTAAGTTCCGGTTGAGTAAAGTCCAGATCTGTATTCCCTCAAAAACAGAGGCAACTCCTGAGGAAACAGAGCCAAAGTTGAATACATCGGTGAAAATGTATTTTCCGAAATGAGAATGAAAAGTGCACCTTGCACAGATTGAACTCCTGATTGTGTGAAAGCATTTGTTCCCACATAACATAGACCAGCCATTACAGCAATCGCCTGAAAATATATATAAACCATGTCATTATTTGGAAAATATGATGCAAGATGAATGTGATATTAATAATCGGAAAATGTTTTCGAAGTGGACTAATTAAACGAAATTTTATTTTGACATATGCCAAACAATAATTAAGTCGATAATAGTCAGATATTGGATTTGATTGCACAACTTATTTATTATATTTAGTACTCACTATTTTCTGAAATATTCTAATCGCTTGAACTGTTGGATCTCTAGCGACTTGTAAAATTCCTCTGTATATCAACCAATACATTTTCATCCACCAAAAAGCGTGTTTGAAATCGACTTTTTTAGTATTGAAGTTTTCCTAGAATAAAATTATAAAATCAAAAGTTTGTTCTTAAAGATTATATTTTTTACGATAAAAGTATACTTTGGATGACTTCATCATGTGAAATTCGAGTTGAACTATGAGATGCAATTCTTTAGCAGCATCACTGACAGCAAAATGATCACACAGGACTCTAACAGCAGTTTGAGTAGCATCTTCAGCCCCAGGAGTTGGAGCAAGACTTCGAATTAAAAATTCAGCCACATTGTAATTTTTAGGACACTCATATCCTTGACTGTGAATTAAACGTTAATTAATTCTCCAATAAATGTCATATTATTGTAAAATATTATATAAACCTTCTGAAAAATTCCACAGCTCCTTCTGAAGTGCCGCTGTATGCAATTCTTCCATCTGCTACCAAAATGAGTTGGTTGAACATGGAGAAAAGTTCTGATGATGGTTGATGAATTGTGCAAACTATGGTTTTTCCTCTAGCAGCCATTTCGTTCATTAAACGAACCAATTTTTGAGCAGAAAAAGAGTCTAGTCCAGTCGTTGGTTCATCGCAAAAGAGAATGGCAGGATTCGTCAAAAGCTGAAAATTTATCGAAAATGTCAAATTTATGATTTAAGCAGTGTATTGAATTTAAACATACTTCTGTTGCAAATGAAAGCCTCTTTTTTTCTCCACCAGATAGTAATTTATCATCGGCCTGCAAGCCAATTTTATTATGTCTCACTCCATACAATCCCATTTGTTTTAATAGTTCTTGAACGCGATGAAAACGAGCTTTTCTATTAGTCCTTCGATCCATTTTTAAATGAGCCTGGAATAATTTACGATTACAATATTTTAGATATTTAAATCGGAATTCAATTGAAAATTTACCATAAAATTCAAATGTTCTTCCACTGTAAGGCAACCGATGAATAAATCATCCTGATGCATGTATCCACTGATTCTATGCATATACGATCCAACTCTTCTTCCATTCAGTAAAATATCACCATCAACCATAAATCCACCTATTTTAAATTAATTGTAAATAAATATGAAGTTATAAGTACATTATTGTAATTAAATTGAAAAGTACCTGGATTTCTGAAGGCTAAAGCGCTCATCAATGTACTTTTACCAGCTCCACTGAAACACGATACATTTCACACTTATTGCTTTCATTAAGAACTTTGTAAACTTGGAATTATTTTCATATTTATAATACTAGTTAGTAAAATTAATGAAATAATATTTTTAAATACCTTGGTCCCATTAGTGCGACTAAAGTACCAGGACGAACAGCTCCACTTACTATAATTTCAATCAATTTATTATATCTTTAAAAAAATTTACTATTGTTAAATTTTATGATATATTTACCACTGTTGACGATTCTTTTGAACACTTTTTGCTGTTTATGTTTAGCATAAACACTAACTTCTCTCCAAACTAAAGTGGCTCCTTGTGAATCTGGATTCCAATCGGAATAGCTCCTAGTCGATAAAGTGATTTGATCGTTTCTACTATCCGAATCATCCTGAATCATAACATATTAATTAATAATCAAATATTAAACAAAATAATAAAAAAATAATCACGTTTTCATTGTGCATCTCTGTACGAAAAGTGTTGATCAAGGGATGCAAAGTCGCAGGTCCACCGTTCATTTGAAGCAAAGGAAAATTATTTGACATTTATTGTATAGTTTTTTTAAATGAAAATCTATCGAAGTACAGTTAAGAAACCGTCTGTTATGTAGACGAGTTTACTCTCAACTAACATAGTAAATCTTTGTGATGGAGGGGAAAAGAAGCCTTATACAGGTATCTTATTACCATTAAGTATATGGTATTTGTATAACACACACTTACGATTTAGTCCATGTGTTGTGTAAACATTTGCATACATATTACACATATTATGTATCCGATAATGTCAACGACACTTTGAAAATTTAAATATTTTTAGTAGAAATAGATTTTCTTTTCGCTAAACTGTTTCATTGTGACTTCTTATTTTTGGTTATGTAATGTACTTAAGTACTTTACTTTGATGTCAAATTAGTATATTTTTTGAATTAGTAGACTGAAATATTTTATTTAAATAACTTATAATCACACAAGTCAATTCAAAAATATATGGCAATTACTTTTTGTAGTAAAAAAATATTAGTTGTTTGAAATAGTTTGAGTATTGAGATATATTTTTTTAAGATTTCGGTCGTGAGAAAATAGCAACCCTTCAGATACAAAACATCTTCAAAATCTATAAGCATTCTTTGAATAATCTGAACCGGTTAAATTGAAAAAGTTGCCTTGACATTACATTAACTGCTTTAGGTTCATCTCTTACGTAAATGACCAGTTTGATTAACTGATAATTTTTGGATAAATATTTAACAATCATCACTGAATGAAACACATAATAAAATTTTGAAAATATATAATTTATTTGAAATTAAATTAATACATACATTCGAAAATTTTATATTAACGAAAAAATACATTTTTTTATATACGTGACTAACTAAACAAACATATACTCATTACACCATTTACGAACTGTAAAAAAATCATATACATATACGTCCGTCTTTGACTTTCGGTATTCTGCCGATTTTTCGACAATTTATTATTGGCGAAATGAGTGTAATTATTTACAAAATATACTCTTTTGTACTTCGTGTAGATTGATTAAGAGCGATAAGATTTAGCCAAGAGTGCTAAAAACGCCAAAATTCTAAAACCTATAACCAATCCGACCAGAGCTAGAATATCCATATTGAAATTATCCTGAAATTAATAGATGACAATTTTATTATTTTACAAATCGGATAATCAATATTTGCAATTATTTTTATATATAATTACAGCAGAAAAGTTGAGTGTCTGCAATACAACAGCCCCTGACCGCGGACAAGAAGAATTTGCTCTGGTGCATGCGATATCGTCAACTCCTGACCATTGGTTTATCATCAAAGCTTCATTGCCGTATTTGAACCACGACAGTTTCGATAACCACTCAAAGTAAACCGGGACAGATCTAAAAAAATATCGAAAATATAAGACAATTCGAAAAAAATACTATAAACGATCGATTAGTGATGTTTACCCGCTGTTCAAGAAAAATCCTCCGAAGAGCATGAAAGGAATAATCAACGGAGGTCCTATTGATAATGCCATTGATATATTTCTGCTTGCACAGGACATCATGTAGCCTTAAATTTGTAATTTTTAATGAATTAATACTCTAATAAATTATGTAGATTGTGTCGTCATTTACTAAAGTTTGACTAGATGATGTTGCGTAGCTAAGTGAGATAAGAGGTTTTTGTTTATAACGAAAGCATTCTTTGAGATTTATTGCATGTGGAAACTATTTAAATATTTGCTATGCGTGTATGTAACGTAAAAAATGTAAAAATGATAGAAAGTGGCAGTTGACCACACAAGTAACTGATACATGTGAACATGTCTTAAGATATTTATCTCATCTCGTCTAGGAGGTTGTATTTAATACACGGTAGTAATCGGAAACCGCATCGATGCAAAAATATGCATAATCGAACAGAATTCTTATATATGTATGCATTTTATTATATCTTATGTTTAGTTCGAAATAACTGAACCTTGTTACGTTTTGATTCGATAAAAGTTTATAGGAAGAAATCGTCTTGTATACGTATGAATGAGAAGAAATCTGTCATTGAAAATAGTGCTATTTTTTAATTTTATCGTCAATTTGTTTAAAATTAATTTATCAATGAATATATTTTTTCAATGACCGCATTAAATTGTTTACGCAAAAGTGAAGGAATGAAATTTAAAACTACTTTGCATTGTATGCAACTTGTTGCGTCGATTTAACCGCATTGATAGATATTAAATTTTCATCGATATTTGAAAATATTGACGTTTTCTAAAATATGTTTATTTTGTGAGATTAAGTTCACACGTGAATTTCAACCTACTTTTATAAGGTTATCTATCGTTTCGTTTACAAATATATGCGTAAATGTTAAATTAACAATATAATACAATAAGCAATATTTATTTAAAATATGACTTTATCTAAATGTCATTCACATCGTTTTATTTTGGGACTTTGAGTTATAATATGAATAATTTTACAAACATACAATATTTATTCAATGCACGAAAAATATATGATCTCTTTGTGCAATTATGATAAATCTTTACGTCAATATTCCAACGTTTATCATTTCAAAAGGTGAAAAATAATTCGAATCATATCAATAATAATATACGCACTTATGAAAAAATTGAAATTTTCGATATTTTCATACGAAATTAAATCGAAATAATTACCGAACGAAGTCGCAACGTTGGTGACTAAAATGGTAACTCCAACGGTGATCAAGAATCTTTGAGGCTCTGGATTCATTCCGATCATGAAATAAGCAATCGAAGTGAAAATAATCGGCATTATTGCAAAAATCGGAGTTTCAGCCAAAGATTTGCATAGAAAATAAACATCTGTGCGATACATTCCAGATCTGTGTTCTCTAAGAAACACGGAAAGCTCGGAACAAAACACCTGCGAAATCAAACAATTTTATCAAAAGTTCAAAACAAACGGAAAATTCGTAAAAATCATACCGACATTGGTCACGGAAAATACATTCTGGAAGGTCATGTTTGTTAAAAATATGAAAATTGCACCGTTGATGTTCATAACTCCATCTTGGTCCATTTTTTGTCCGAAATATATCACGCCGAGTAGAAGAGCTACCATCTGATTGATTACATTGAAAAAAATATATAATTTGCTCATTTATAATATAATTAGCAATTAGTTTCACATCTTTGTATACATAGTTGAGATATGAATTGTTTTTGTTAGATAAGATTGCAATGAGTTAGTTTGGGTCATGTCGATAGAAGTGCAAATCGATTCGGCTAGGTCAGTTTTATCGAAAATTCGTTTGCATGAGAAACTTTGATAATTTTTTTTGAATTATTGAAAAATCTTATTTACAAACGAACGAGGCCGAATGGATTCGTATGATATCAAAATATATTATAATAACACTCACAATTGTTTGCAAAAGCCTGACTTTGATAAGCAAGGGTTCTTTGATAACGCTGAGCCACGATCTCCAGAACACGGCCCTGAATTGTGCGAACCATGATACGCGATATGGAGATTTCACTCGTTTAGAACCAGTCCAAGAATCGTCGATGTCCCATGGAGCTATCTGGAAATTAATCATGATGAAAATCCAGATTCTAAGTAGATAATTCTGAAGAATCGTTTATACAGCTTCATTTGACTCTTATATCTATACATTCGTTCGAAAATATTCATTAGAATAGGAAGAATAGAGTCGTTGCTCATATACTGATGAAAATATGATGACTGAAAAGGCCAACGGGTACAAGTGACTTCGCGATGATTTCGAGAAAATAGCGCGCAAAGTTGAACATGTATGTACCTTCATGTATTAGGAGGAGGAGGAGGAGGATTATCTCGGTACATGTTCTAAGTTCGTTTATGTCCTTTTGCCACCAAATATATGACCGTACATTGAAACGATTCCTGTACATAGCTCAGTTTCAGCAAAAATGTTACTTATAACCTTTGGCCTTTTCATTTGTCATATGTAAAGCGACGTTTTTGTATTTGAATTGAAAAAAAAACGATTCTCTCTTTTTTGATCAAATGATTAATTTCGATCGAATCTATAGAAAATATAGAATGTAGTAAAGAGCCGTTAAAAATTTTTCGCTTTTCATACTATATCGAGATTTATCTCACGAACTTCTTCCCACAAGATGTCATACAATAATTATTTTTCAAAATATCAACTACATATGAATGTATCATATGTGAAAATATCAAATGTATCCTTACTTGTTTAGCAGGAGTGAGCTGATCCATTTGCGAAGCCAGTCTCTTTCCTTCTTCCGAAGTCTGGAAAGTATCACATATGCTTTCTATAGTCTGTTTGCTGAATTCTTCTTGCGATGGAATCACAGCTAATAGTTGTACGTAGAAATCGGCAGGGTTGTAGTTTGATGGACAAGGTGCTCCAAGTCTGAAGAATTCGATCGTTTAAACCTTGTTATTTATTCATTTTTTATTAGAAATGATCGATTTACCCCGTGAAAAATGTCACAGCATTGTCTGGACTTCCCAAGAATGCAACTCGACCTTCAGCCATTAATAATAATTTATCGAACATCGCGAAAAGTTCAGATGAAGGTTGGTGTATCGTGCATATCACAGTTTTCCCACTGCGAGCCAATCCTTTAAGTACCTAAAGTATATTTTGGTTATTTACCAAAATATTCATCGAAATTTCATATCAAAATTGTTATCGAATACCTGAATGACGTTTTGTGCCATGAACGAATCCAATCCAGAAGTCGGTTCGTCGCAAAACATCAACGGTGGATCAGTCAAGACTTCTGATGCAAAGGAGAGTCTTTTCATCTCTCCTCCGGAAATTCCTTTCAAAAGTCCAGGAATTCCGATAACTGTGTTTTGGCATTTAGTCAATGCCAACTGTGCGAATTTCAAAACAAATTCATTATGTTTTCTAAGCAATACGATATGAAATTTAGCTTATATTCACCTCTGAAATGACTTCGTTGACTCTACGAACTCTTTGAGAGTAAGTCACGTGTCTATCCATCCGGACTAAAGCCTATAAGAGACATAAGGTTTGTAAGAATCGCTTAAAATCTGTAAATTAGTGGATAAATTTGAATTACTTGAAATATAAGATGTTCTCTGACTGTGAGAGTTCCAATGAACAAATCGTCTTGTTGCACATAAGCAGAAAGTCCTGTCAGATGAGCAGCAGTCAAAGGATGTCCTCCAAGTGCTCTATATCCTCCAGCTATAACACCTTTTCCGGATCTGAATGTTAAAGTGTTCAATAGTGTAGTTTTTCCAGCTCCGGATGATCCCATTATAGCCATAAGCTCTCCTGGTCTAGCTTCCCCATTCACTGATTTTCAATAGAAAATTTAATAACCATTCACAAATTTCATAATTTTCTGATAAAATATTAAAAACTGACCACTTCTTAATATTTGCTTCCGTTGACTATTCGATTTTCCTCTGCATCTTGTAGTGAAAAAGTCGCACAAATTACTTTTGTTTGAAGAAGTTGTTTCTGAAGTGAAAACGTTTATATCGTTCCAAGTGTATACTAAATTTTCATTAGGAACTACTGTATGTTTGGTCACGGATCCGTAAGAATGAGGTCTCTTATGAGGGACTTCATATTTTTCGCTAGACAATTGACTGTAATCCAACTGCGGAAGCTGAAAATATAACACGAAATAAAAACTCAGATCGATTCGAATCGATTTTCCGAAATGCGAAGAATATGGCTTCGGTCGACACATGTAATTATACATTAACACCTCCAACGAAAAGTATTGTGTTTCAATTCGTTTTGTATGGCTTGAAAAAATCGAAGTGTTAAGAAATTAACGAACAACTCACTTCTTCCGTCGGGTAGATGTTTTCCGTAGTATTCAATAAAGGTTCCTGTTCTTCGTTTCCTATTCCCATTTTGATTTATTTTTTAATTAGCTTAAGAAAAATATTGCTCTGTTTAATTCGATTTATTTTTAATCTGCATATTTCGAATTTTATTTAAACTTTTTTCTGTTCACTATCAGACCACTTTATAATTATGTGTTAAAATTATCGATAATTAATCAGTCGAATTATTTATATTAAAATTAAGGCTAATGAGCAACACACTGATCAACGGTCTGACTATGACTGACACTGAACTTACCTATCTGAGCAGTAGTTGTATGCATACATGATTAAGCAGTAAGCATTCACACTTACATACAAGCTCATTTTCTTCGTGTTGATTTTTCCTTACTTTTTGAACAAAATATTTAAAACCAATATAAACGCGATCATTGACGTCGATGAGCATGAATAAACGTATCATACGTAACAAGATTTGATGCTGTAGATAATAATTGTATCATTTAAGTTATTAACATTTTTTTATATCATATTAAGTACAATTAAAAGAAATTGAAGGGATTTTTAAATAACTCTGAATAGGTTTATAGAGAAATAAATAAAAAAATGAACACAAGCACTTGCACGTTAGAAGAGAAATTTTATTAGTTCTAGAAATACCCACTTTTAATTATTAATTTTTCTGTTGCAATCAGACTAATTCTATAATTTTATCATTCTGCACACATGCATATAACTATAATTCTAAGTTCATAGTTCTATGAGATGCAAATCATTTTCATTGGATTTATTTGACAAATTTTCCTGAACTTTAATTTTTATATCACATTCCTTTTGTGCGTATGAAATGACAAATATTATCATTACTGACCTACTCACAATCAATTGGAAAATATGCCATATATGTAAATACAAGGCGGCAAGTTAATGAAATGGTTTTCAACAATCTCAATCAATATCCAAACTATTTTTTACTGTAAACATCCTACAATTTCTTCAGGAAACAAATAGAAAAGTAAAATAATATACCTTTGCCCAAAAATGCATTTTCGCTTTTTCAAATATCGAGTTCACAAGAGTATTTTTCAATTTCAGGCACGTGTAATCGAAGGATCCTTGGTCGACACACTGACAATTTGTTACCTATTCTGAGTTAAGAGGGGCACAGGTCAATTAAAAGAATTTTCTGAGGAGTACCAAACTCCTGTATTAGTGTATACGACCTTGTTTAGTTGCAAATATTTTGAAATTGACTTATATTTATTACGTACTATTATATCGCAGATCTATAAATATTGTACTCACTGCTTTTGTAGTTGTATATCAGGCTGATTTTCATTTATCATTGTAAACAGTGCATAAAATCTTAAGTAATTTCCATATTATTCTGTTTTTGAAATAAAATATTGTTGCGATTATACTTTTGAATTTCATCAATTTCCTAAGCGTTGCATAAATGTGGTAAAGATCGTTGAAATCATCAAATACATTAAATATGTATGTATTTATACGATATTAGAATGAATAAGAAAAAAACAAATATAATCATTGAGATAATTATGTATTAAACTTAAATTACGTATAAGCTTACAATCACTATATGTACATACATAATTATTTACTAAAAATAATTTTGTTACAACTAAGGATATTTTGTTTTCAATAATTTTCAATAATATTAAACTCTAAAGACTGAATATATCTTGCATTTCTCAATGACAATGAGAATAAGCCGGAATTGAAAAACTTAATATACACTTATATTTGAAATTGTGAGCACCATATATCATTTATATACAAATTAAAAAAAAAACTGTCTATGATTCCAATTAACTTACATATGTGAAAATTCGAAATTTTACTAGTTCCGAAATTATTTTTTTACATACGATCAAATAAATGACCCTGTTTGATTCGAAAGTTCCAAAAATTTTTCAATATAAAATAACAAAATTCTACAATAAATGTATCGAAATCTTTTTAGTGTATGTATGAATACTAAAAGACAATAATTTCGTGTTGTATTGAAGTATTTCTTTCATATCATACAATTCACATTTGATTATTATCATTTTTGTTGAATACAGCTTTTAAATCATAGATAAGAAAATAAATATAAGAATATAAAAAAAAACTCAACAAAAAATTCAAGAACTTGAAAATTGTAAATGTTTCTGAAAATGACGAAACGAGTAAATGCATTTTTCAATAAAAAAAAAAAAAACAATATATCAGAGATCATTTAATTTACTCGTAATTCAATCATTCACTATACTTAGGTTCGACATTTTAATATGTATAGGTTATAATTTTATTTACAATAATTAAATTATGATTATAGCTATTTTTTCATTTTAGTTACTAGTATAATAATATATATACATAATAATAATATAATATACATAAAGAGCATCTTGTAGGCATTTTGTAAATACGATAATAATTTAGTAAGACATATAAATTTTAGTATAACAAATGTCAATGCACACAGAGTACAAAAACGATCATTTCACTACAACTATAAGATGATGTCATTAACAGAAAAATACACAAAAAGAAAAACAAAACAATTTTTGAAAACTGATAATATGGCAATCATGAAGGATTGATGATACATGAACTGGAAATTCGACATTCACAAGACATATTACAATTTTCATAAAAATCAACTTCGATTATAACAAACAGGCCATGTTAATCATTTAATGCATTTGAATTTTCGTATGGATTCAGAATTGATCACAAAACGCATAAAACATTGAATCTTTAGAATACAACACGTTCAATGTGAAATATTCAAATAGTGAACTTTCTTAATTCACCCAACATGATGACTTGTTTATAATATTATGAGAAGCAATTTCACGCGTTAGCATATAAGTCTTTTGCAAAATGTTAAATTTTTTCGGATTATATACAAACAAATATAAATAATCAATATATTATTACACATAAATATATATATATTATAATTGAGTGCTCACCGGTCAGTCAACAAAACATGTATTTAAGATAAACATATTGACTCAAGTATAGATAAAAGCACTTGCAAGCTTTCACAGTAAAATTAAACTGCTTCACATAAGCTTAATAACAGTTATAAGTGCTTTCAGCAAGACTTGATTTCAAGCAAATATCACTGTCGGTTATTCTTCGCCATGTTATGAGACGCCCAATTTAAGGAAGTTTTCCACGAATTACTCAAGGCTTCATCGAATTTGGATCGAAAATGAGAGAGTGCATCCGAATCTGACAAGTCTAATACCTAAATTTGCAAAACGTAATTATGTTTAAATATCGAATGAATCTAAATGAAAAATAGATAATGTATAATCTAATAAGACACAAACCAATGTTTCCCTAAGATAAACAAGATCTTTTTCCGAGCTTAATTCAGGCAATCCTGTTGATATCATCATGCCAAAAAGAGAAAGGAAAAGATAACCGTGTTTTCTAAGAATCATAAATGCCTGAAAATGAAATTAAAGGGTGATCACATTTTTGTATATGAAGAAAAATAAACATATTATTGATACTTATACAAATACTTACAGTCTCACAGTGAGTTTGGAAAATTTGAAATTCTAAATTTTTCCTCGCGTCCTTATGTCCTTTGTTTATAACATTCACGAAATCATGAGTCAAAACAAATGGTACCCTTTCCCGTCTGAAGCCAAATTTCTCTTTGAAGTGACCCAGTATGTGACCAAAATCGATGTGGAATAACTAAAATTTTCATGAAATGGATATTATATGTATTTTTAAAATCATCAAGTTGAATGTATTGTTCTTCGTATAATTTACCTGGCCATTCTTTTTCACCATTATATTATCAGAATGCCTATCAGCAACACCTAATACATAAGTTGCAACACAATAACCGGCACAACTAAGCGTAAATTCTAAAATTGCTTTATTGAGTGATTCTTCTGTTCGATTGTGATCTTTCAGCCAATCTAGAAAAAATATTGAAATAAAAATAAGATAATTGAGTAATCCATATAAAAATATAATGAAATTAGAACTTACTTAGCAAAGATCCTTTTTTGAAAGGTGAAGTAGCGGAGAAAATTCCTTTTTCTTTTTGGATATTTGCAATTGTCTCAGCTTCGAGAACTACTTCTATCATTCCAACTCTATGATCCATAGATATACAGCCATATGGAGTCATTCTTAAAAAAAAAAAAACATTTTTAGTGCAACGCAAAAAGCATAACTACACATAATATAATTGAGATTACCGAAAATCATATCCTTCATTTTTCCACAGCCCATCCATTATTTTAATCATTTGTAAAGTCAACATATCTTGCCTAAGATCATCGCCATTTTTGAGAATAATGGAAATGTCATTTCCAAAAGAATTAAAATTATCAAAAACAAGCCACAAAGGACGCATTTTACTATCCATCACACGACATTTGTCCACTCTGAAAATTCAAAGTAAGAAATTCAAATATCTCATTTGTCTTGTAAATTATACTATCACTCATAATTTGTTACTGACTTTATTTCTTTACACTTAAAACTAGGATCTAGTGTACTGGTGAAGTTTCGAAGTCCTTCTTGACAATGTTTTTCTGATAAATATTCAGTTAAGGTAGATCTTGCATTCTTGATATCTTTTCGATCACGAACCATTTCGCTAGCACCTTCATTACAACATATTGATTAAGAATCCATCAAAATAATTGATATCAATCAAATAATCGAAAATTGAACAACTTACTAATAAGTTTTCCTAAGCATTCAGTTTGTTTTAACAATATAGGCACATGTTCTTTGCAACCGCGACAATAAGCTTCTAAAATTAAGCCAAATCTTATTGAAACAGAGGGTACTTGCATTTCAGATCTGAAAATTTTTATAATGTGGCTTACTTTAAGTGGTTGGATTTTTTGAATCAATTCAAAAATAATAAATTTATACCTCAAATGCCAAAACAGAAAATGTCCGATATTTCTATTAGCCAACGCTCTTCGTAATAAAAATTCCATTAAATCACACATATAATATGTTTCATGCTTTAAAGCTTGCACTAATTGTAACAAATATAACGATAAATCTTCATCACTGTAAAGGTGAAAAAAAAATTGTTATTAGAAGCAAACACAGTGAGAATGTAAATATGAGCATTATACCTCATTGTGTGTAAACAAGATACTGCAAATCGTCTCACTAATCGATCAGCATAAGCGTAATCTAATAATTCTAAAGCACGTGCAGGCGATAAAGGCGGCCAATCGCTGACGATACCGGCAGCATCTGAAGCTTCTTGCTTCACATTCCAATCGACGCACAATAACAACTTTGGTAAAAGGGAGGGATGCTGTTGACGAAATTGCCATCTGAAAATATTTTTTTATTTGAGTGGAACAATGTATATGGATAATTGTCTCAATTGTAATTCATAATATGCTCACCGCAAATCCCATATACATTTTCGGTCTTGTTCGTGCATTTCATAGACAGGATCGTTTTCTGCCGTTTGAAATAATTGTTGTAGATAATCAGGTGAATATTCATTCGTCGAATTTCTATCACTGTGTTGATCGCCTTTGTCGGCAGTTTTTAATACTTCTTCATCGGGTGGAAAAAAAATTGAATGTTCTCGTTCGTAACTGAGATATGATAAAAAAAAATAATAATTTCAAGTTAAATCCTGATATCAATATTTATTATGGAATCAATATCTTAGGAAAACATACTCGTTGCACTTGATTGTTAATGCGGCACACTGATCCGTATTGGGATTTGGCACAATTGTACCGAGAGGATTTAATAAATCTTCATTTTGCATATCTTCGGCATAAGTCCACATATATAACGTCAGGGCACCGGTTTTTAATTGATTTTTATAATCATAAACAGACATGTTAACCCAAGCTAAAGGATTCATATATAAATCCTAAAGAAAAAAAAAACATTTTTGAAAAATATGATTAACAACAAAAATAATGAAAACCAGAAAGTCGCATACTCGGGCAGCATCTTTGACACGTTTGCTTTTCAATCCTTTTGCAGTTTTAGTGACTTCGTAAACGACAAAACACAATCTAGTCATACGTGGTAAATTAAAAATTTCTAAAGGAAACGTAAGAGACTCGTTGACGTTGACTTTGCCGTCTTTTGATACTAAATATTCTGCCGTAGTGACAACATTACATAAAGATTTTCCGCTGTGATACAAAGCAGCCTGTACTGCTACCTACAAAAGGAAGATCAATTAGAGTTTTACATTATTATATGAATTGAACGCTACATCGATAAAATAAATTATTTGCTTACTTCAACTGTTCTAGAAGTGTCAGTATTTAATCTGCATATTGTCAAAATTTCACATGAATAACAATCTTCTATATCCCAAGAATAAATTATTTTTCCCTTTTTTCGCAACGTAGAAGTGGACGATTGATATAATACACTATCAATATTCAAAGGTGCAACATGAACATATTTGCTATCAACTGTAAATGTATAAATATACGAAAATTGATACAAATAATAAATATTAACCATATCATTTCAAATAACTTATACTAACGTGGAACATTTTTAATGGGCATAGTAACAACGGTGGGAACACCGTCTCTCGCTAAAGTTTCTTGTATGTATAGAAATTGAATAAACGGATGTTCACCATACATGTATTCTTCTCGTCCGCAAACTTTTAAAATAAAATCGGAAGGTTGTTCATTGCGCGCATTCATCGCCGTCGCTCTTTTGCTTAGTATTTTTTTTAATAATTTAGATGGAGTAATATTATAAGACACACTGAAGGTGAAAGATGTCTGAAAAATAATAAAATTGGTCAGTTCCTATGTTGAAGTCTTATTAGCGTATACGTTTATGTGAGATTCAGTCAAATGGCATTTTCATTGGAAATGTACTAACATCTGTGTCTTCAAATTTTGACGTGAGTATGAAAGTATATGAAGGAACTCGATCGCTACGCGTCGGTGGCATATCGGAAGAGTTTGCCAGTCTCGGAGGATACTGTTGATACATTAGGTCTATCCACGTTGGCAGTTTCTTTACATCTCTGGTGAAATTTCGCATTTTCAATCGAAAATCATTAACTTCTGTAATTTTTAAAGCGTCGAACTGATCGAGAACTGAAAATTTAAGCAATCATTAATATATATGTATATAAGCTTGAAATATTGAAAATGAAACAAAATATGAAAAAAAAAATACCTTTGCCTATAAGACGACTGATTTGTGAATTAAAAATTTCATCATTTTCTTTAACCTTTTCGACAATTTTAATCAAACCGTAGGTCGGTTTTAGGTCAAGCAGTCTTTTGCTCTCGTCTTCGACTATATCGATGCCAGCCAAACAGTTGATGTATTCCAAATAATACAAGGACATGTCGAGTAACATCCCGAACAGAGGATACTTGGAGGCTGCCTCCCATAGATCCTGAAAAATTTAATATTTGTGAGTGTTTGAAATAAAATTTTGCAATAAATGGAGGTAAGTCAAAAACGAGATAATGGAATTCATAGAATAGTAACTGAACGGCGACGGTTTTTGGTTTTTAATCTTTGCGATCTTCATTCTCGTTTCATATTGCAGTCGATGTTTATTGAAATTCAATTTATAACAATTACGTTCGAAATGAGTCATTTACATGGAAGCGTTATCCTTAACGTAACCGTTTTGGTTTTCCTCGTATTCGAAAGGAAACGAGCATGTTTTCCTTTGCATTTTAAATATTGAATAATGTCGTATGTTTATTTACATATTGAAAATACCTATATGCAATATTTTACATTCTTCGAAAGAATAAAATGAAAAAGTAAATTGTGCAAAGGGTTCGGTTTGAGTTTAGCGCGATGCAAACGAAAAATTGACGATCGGAAAGTCGTACGGCGCATATGAAAAGATCGCTTAGAGATGTGAGAGTCGACTGGAAAGTAATGAAATACACTCGTTCGATATGATTTTCAGTAGAGAGCGAAGAGATTTGTGATGTGATGCACGTGTGTGTAGCGCACCTCCTTGATCTCGTGTATGGAGGCATTCTTGGAGACGGTGAGCGGCACGACGACTCCCGTCGGCAGGAGACAGGTGAGCTCTATCCAGTCGGGAGTCCCGCGAGCCTCCGCCCAGAAGTTCCAGGCGAAGGTGCGCGGCGCGGAGGCGAACGTGTGTGGCTCGGGAGCCATCTCGACCGAGAGACGGACCTCACCGAGCCACTTTACTTATTTGACGGAACGGAGACGCAGACGCAGACGCAGACCCTGCCGACCGCGCCGCGTCTCTCCGGTGACTCGAGTGGAAGACGGCGCCGCCAACCGAAACGGCGCTCGATAACCGTCCACTCTTGCGCCGGCTCCGCACTCTTTGTTTATTTTGCGGAAACACTCGCCGAGACCTAATAAAAGATAGAGACGAATACTCCGAGCGCCGGTTTTGGGTGCAGATACTAGTTATTTCTATAAAATTGAACAATAAAACCATCACAGTTTCTCATTAATAAAATTATCGCGGAATTCGGTCGTTCAGGGGTCGACAACCTTTCTTGATTTACCTCTATAGTTACGTCGTAAAAATATTCAGGCGAAAAAATATCCAAATTCTAATTGGAAAAAATCAAATAGGAAAAATATTCAATCTAATTGGCGAAATATTCAATCCAATTATAAAACTCATCTCACAAACAAACAAATCTCATTCAGGGGTCGACAACCTATCTCGATTTACCTCGATAGTTATTTCAGGTATTTAAAACAAAACCGTTCGTTCTTTGGAGACGATTTCGAGTGATTCTGACCATTGATTAATCAATTATTGATATTAAGGGTCCTGACCTAAGTATACCTAAACCTAACCTAACTAATGTTATTTCGTTTGGATATAACCCTTTCTAACGAGTGTAGCGCCGACCTAACGATCTGACGCACACATTTTCGCGTATGCGCAACGTAGAGGTTCGCGCTCGTGTGGGTGCGTGTCGGCTGTCAGTTCGGCGGTCGGCGGTGTGGGCGCGTCGAGTCTCCGTCGCTCCGATGAGGCGGTGATGGGGCGCAGGTGGCGCTCGTGGCGGCCCTGGGGAGGCGGAAGCGGAGGCGGAAACGCCTGCTGCGGACGCGCGCCCCAAAGAGACGAAGAGGCCGAGCAGCGCGCGCGCTCCAAGGACATCGACCGCCTCCTCGCCAAGGACAGGCAGCAGATGCGGAGACAGGTGCTCCTTCATTCTCCTCCTCGTCGGCCGCACTCTATCCTCACTATTCCCTATCGGTATACGGCGCTCGGGAATAAAGTCGTACGCTTCGAAAAAAAGCTGGGCGTTCGCCACTCACAGCTCTATTGTGATGTACAAATTCACACTTTATTTGGATTTCGATGCTTTTATTCCTTCTAGTGACTCGTCTGCGACCCACAGTTTGTGAACAATGTATCCGTGCGACGATGAGCCGTCGGTCACTCGTAGATCTATCACGATGCGTAGAAATTTTCAATGCCGGAATCGATCGAGTTTATATTCTAAACGTTGATGCGTTTTATGTTTATCTTTCCTCGAGCTTATTGTTCGCATCGAATGGTTCTTAATAAATTGGTAAGTTTTCATAATAAAAGAATAAATTTCTAAACATTAGTTTTCCGATTATGTGCAAAACTAGTGTAATAGTAAGCGCATAACACAATATTGCAGAGTTCGCAATTTTACCATAAATCTCTCCGGTACATTTATTCAACTTACCTTTTTGATTATTCATAATTTCATTTTTGACACCAAAGACTATTTATACAATTTTGGGTCAATCCATTTAACCATGACTAATTTTTTTTCTCTATAAAATTTTACATCTGAATCTGTCAATTAACTCTAAAAATTCTCTTTCAATCGTAGAATAACTAATCAATTCAATAAACATTTTCCTCATAGAATTGATAGTTATATCTATCACAATGATAAGCCACTAATCGACAATTCACAAAACCACTCTAATTATTACTATAAAAATATGACTAAACTACAAAATATTAATTCTTTCTTTTGAGATTTATTATTATTTATTTTTCATTTCCATTATAGGTGCGATTGTTGTTGCTCGGCGCTGGCGAATCTGGCAAATCTACTTTCTTGAAACAGATGCGCATCATACACCGAGTTCATTTTGAACCCGAACTCGTGCGCGACTTTCAACTCGTCATTTACCAAAACGTCGTCCGCGGCATGCAAGTCCTGGTGGACGCGTGCGAAAAGCTCGCGATACCGTGGAGCGATCCGCGATCCATCGAACTGGCGAGGATCGCAGCCACTTGGAGGGCGCCCCCGCCGCCCGTGCACACGCATCCCAACTGTCCCCTTCAGCCTCACTTGGAGCCATTGGATGCGAGAGCCTTCGGAGCTATAGCTCCTCACGTTCGCGCCCTGTGGCATGACCGTGCCATTAAGCGTGCTTACGAAAGACGCCGAGAGTTTCAATTGGTTTGTATATCTGAATATGTTTCGTCCTTAATTCGTGCGTCGTTTTAAACTGTCATTTTTATATGTCGCCGTCTTGTAATCATTTGATACTTAAAACGCCCACAGTTTTGTTTCTGTTAATACATATATTTCGATGACTTTATTCTTGTTATGTTACTTTATTCATTTGAATAATTTAGTCACATTAACAAAAAATTCTATAATTTGTAGTTCATATGTAATTTAAATCAAAGTATCAAAAGTATGTTTGAAGGAAAATATGGGTTTTTCCACATATTCATGAATTGACGCAGTAAAAATGTTTCTGAAAATTTTAAAAATGTACATGATATATTTTTAGTCATAACTTCATTTTTATACAGTGTTTTAAATGTTTAAACCACAGTTATTGCGATTATGTTTTTATCTATCATCAAATGACTCATAGTCTTGGTAATAAATACATATGTATCACTTATTCAGAAAATATTTCGTACTGTTCTCATTTCTTTATCAGTAAAGAGCTCGTATTTCCAAATGTATTATCTTAGGAGTGGCAGTTTTATTTTCACTTTAAACTTGAAACATTTGAAATGTGATAATCTTTGATAGTGAAAATATAGCTTTTATATCACAGACAAAAGTAAAATTGATTTGTTATCTTTAAAGATATCAAATTTAATATAATATCTATATTTTGTTTATTTAAATCTATTCTCAAAACCTCGTGTTTGCTGTTTTGAAAGATAATAGAAGTTTTACCAAAAAGATTCCAAAACAGGATATGCCATTTGACATAATGCATCCTATTACATTAAAACCGGTGATATAATTGAAACCATGTTCAGTTTGTCTTTTTCGTCCTGATAAATTAAGTAAATTGGACGATTCCTGGGTTTAATTCCCTTTGTACTATTTTATTAACTGCTCTTTGGCTATCCTCGCTCAGTATCCGCACAAAGTTTCACACATGCATCTTAATAAAATCTGCAGACATTGATAGCATTATTCTTTTGTTTGCTCATTCAGCAATTTGACTCAATGATTTATCTGTGTTCAGATGTCCTCGTATATCAATGTTTCTCAACATTGCCAAGTTCAATCTATGTAGAAAAATTTAGTATTTTCCTATTTTATGCAAGTTATTGTCCCTACTTGGCCTAACCCCTTTCTAGTACTTTATTTTTCAATCTATGTTTGTTTCAGTGTGATTCTGTGAGCTACTTTTTTGATGAAATCGACAGAATTGCTAGGCCTGACTACATTCCTACAAATCAAGACATTTTGCACTGTCGCAAAGCCACTAAAGGTATTTCTGAATTCACCATCAATATCAACAAAATTCCATTCGTATTCATTGATGTGGGAGGACAGCGCACGCAACGTCAAAAATGGACACAGTGTTTCAACTCTGTGACATCTATTTTATTTCTCGTTTCGTCATCAGAGTTTGATCAAGTTCTTTCCGAAGACAGGTATGTGTTTTGAAATTTAATTGTGCATGCGTAGTTTTCAGTAACACAAAATTTATTCAATGTCACATAATTACAGGGTAACAAATCGATTGGAAGAAGCCAAAATTATTTTTGACACCATTGTGAATAATATAAGTTTTAGAGGAATATCGATTATATTGTTCTTGAATAAATCCGATCTTCTAGCTCAAAAAGTTGCCAACCCTGAGACTGATATTCGTTGGTATTTTCCTGAATATACAGGCGATCCTCATTCTCTTCCGGACATTCAAAAATTCTTGTTGGAAATGTTCGCAAATGTGAGGAGAGAACCTAAAACTACACTCTATCATCATTTCACAACTGCGATTGACACTCAAAACATAGAAGTCGTATTTAATTCCGTCAAAGACACTTTATTGAACAGAAATCTGGCATCGCTTATGCTGGAATGATATTTGCACATCCGTCTATTTGTATAGTTTTCAAAACAGCCTTCACTGTGCCTTGTATATTTCACTTATTATGCACGTAAATATATTGCGGAGTCTAAATATGAATGTACATTTCTTTACGACGATAACTTTTTAATCAAGGTTTATAAAAATGTACCTTAACAAAACCCTTTTGTACAAATAGGGTATTTTTCTAAAAAAAATTTTTTTTCAAACCCGCACTGTATTTACATTTTATATTTAGTAGTACAAAAATGTTATTTTCATATAAAAAAGAACATAAAAGTTTCGTTAATTTTTACTGTATGATAATGTAAATATTACGATTTCATTTAAATGTTGAATATGTGTAGAGATTTTTATTATTGTATACATTTTCAGTTCATTTATTGTTTTATTTATTTGAAATTCGATGTTTCGAGTGAATATAGTCAGGTTTAAGCCATAATTTATTTTATATGTTTTTCTTTTTCCATTTATACATGTGTAGTTATTTTTTACAAAGTCTGCAATTGTATGCATTTCTCTTTTTTTTTTTTGCTATCTGAAAATTTTCTTTAAAAAAAGTTAAATATTTGTAAATGTTAGTGAAGTAACAATCAAATCTGAATACACACTTAGGTATTCAAATTTTTTAACATACATATTATTTTTATGATGAATATTGTATTTTCTAATGTTTTTTTTGATTAAATCGATTTTATTACTAATGAAGACTGAACGCAATTTAGGTGATGGAAAAAATTAGTTTATATAAATGAAATTTTGGATATTTTAAATTTATTACTATTCACATATGAATATTTTGAACAAAAAATGTATTGAGTCTGCGTTTTTATTTATATTTTTGATGAAAAACTTTTGGATACAAATGAAACAATCATAACTTTGTGCCTTTCATACAAGAGCAAAATATTTTTATAGTCTTCCCAATGATTTTAATTAATTAAATAGCATAACGGACAATTGCTGTTCAAAATTGTCAAACTTTACGATGTCATTTTTTCAATTATTAATTTACAATGTGATATTTATAACATTTACTTATATGCATTAAACCATTTTTTTAGTATGTACATACATAAATTTGTGTTAAATTTTTCACACACTAAAAATGTGCCAAATCGTTTTGATTTTCTCGATAAGTTCACAGAATTTGCAGCTCACTCGGTTGTGATTTCTTTTTTTTAAATTACACCACTTTTGTACACTAACATTTTAGAAATTTTATAAAACAGTCTCAATAGTGTAATTTTAATTTCATATTAAGTCAAACATATTTTGGTCAAATTGATCAGTTTGAATTTAGTCAAGATTCTTCTAAAATAAATTAACGATTGAAATCAATTATCATCTGTTTTAGCATTTGTCACTGCTTGACTTGTTTGAGTTTTGCATATTTGATGATTTTGTGTAACTCATTCACTTTTCATATCTCAACTTCATCTTCGCACAAATATTTTAGTAATAAAATTATATACATACATATTTACTGAATACAGCTCTATATATAAATCCATTTTTAATATTCATAACTGATTTCATCATAGTCGGCGATTATATATTTATTGCATTTTTACATTTAAAGAGCTAAAATCTTATTTATTGTTAATTAAAGTATTTTTGTTAGTTATGTTTTGATAATATTTTTCATTAGTTTAGATTATTTTAAGTACGAAAAACTTTGCGAAAATCAATCATTTACCAAGATTTCATATTTATGTCATTTCGGAATCAAATCAATAATTTTTTGTTCCATTTTGTTAAATTTTAATACAAAATCTTGATTTAATAAGAAATTTTAATGATCGGTCACATAAGACTGACAAACAGAAACTTATGAAATTCTGCTTGTTCTCGCTGGACAGAGGTAATGATCTTAATTTGATGTGAAACTTATTTTTTTATAATAAAGTTTTGTGGAGAAATGAATACTCTTATTTATCAATATTTTTTCTTTATATCACTATACTAGCACGAATATAAATATATTAAATTAAATAACACTGAAAATATATTATTGATTTATATAAAAATGTATTATTAAATATTGATATATGTTCAATGTATTGAAAATGAAAGTGAAATTTTGTAATAATGGTTATAAACACGCACTATGAAGTTTGTATGGATTTTCTGTAAATAAATCACAACTATTTTTTATAAATTAATTTCTTTTCTCGAATTAACAATATACATGATACATACATACATTCAACACATTTTAAACTGTGATATTCTTACATTACATACTTACACGGATAAATATCTAAGTACAAACATTTAGTATCATTTTTGACAAATCCATAAATGGAGTAGTTATTGGAAATCTCATATTTCACTCCGAGCTCTACCTATTCACATATTTTTAGTTATGACTGAAAAAATGGAACCTTTTCAAAACATAATCAATATGAGAACACACAATATTTTTCTCATATCATATAATATATTTATTGAAATTTCATCCCTTTTGGAAATTGATTATGAAAATGGGTTATTTTCATTGTTTTTCAAACTAACATTCATAAAGACAGTAATCTGAATTATTGTTTTATACAAATTTATAGCCAGTATTAGTGAATTTTGAAATGTGTCCCTAATTTATCAGCAAGATGTTTTTAAAATAAAGATATTATTTCACTTTAATTTGGAATATGTATTTCTTGACGATCACTTTATTTTTGGGCTCTTAAAACAAGGATCGCAAAAATACATTTATGGCAAATGTCAAGAAATATATTGCATTCTCATGAAAGAAACTGACAATAATGAAGGTAAATTATCAAATTTATTATTATGAATAGATTGAAAGCAAGATACAATTTCTATAGTTATACCTAAATATTAAAAAAATAAAAATGAGCTTAAAATTTTCGAAAAGCTGAACTATGTATATAGGTAGGTATATGAACTTTTTTGCATTGGTAACTTAACATAAAATTAATATAGGTACATGCTATATTTTTTCTAGACATTTGTATAAGTTTAATAAATATCCGTAATATTATTTTTTTAATTATAACATTCAATATACATTTAAACACTTACCATAAATACGAAGTATGTAGTCATGGGTCGAGCAAATATAGAAATTTCAAACACATTCAAAAATTCGTTCGTCATTTACAAAATTCATATTTGCAAATAATTCGGTATATATTTAAATATTTATAACATTAGATACATTGATATAAATTAAATTAACATTTACGTCATTTTTTTCTTCATTTTCTTAAATCTCACTAATTGATAATATAATTTTTTTCACATCTATTAACTAGATCATATTTGTAAACCATTTAGGTGTTTAATATAGAATTCATATGTCGTACAATTTTTACATACTCTATTCAAAGCTCATAAAAAATATCATTAGTTTTAAATATACACGAAATATTACAGTTCGTTTTGATAAATTTATATCACTATTACCACATAAAATACAATAGCATGTATAAAAAGGCACTTGAACATTTCATTGGAAGTGTCTCAATCATCGTGATGCAGATTTGGTTTTAATATTTATACAGAGAAACAGACAATTTTGTATAATATACAAACTGACTAGAAATATATTCTTTTTAAAGAATATAGGTATGTACGTATACTTTTAAGGACTAGGTCGCTTTGAAAAATTCAACATACATATTTGCATTGAGTATATGGTCTTTTAAAAATTAATTTCTAGTGAGTTCAATTATACACATTCCCATTTATGTAAAGATATAATAATACATTTATGAAGTTCAATATATTACAAATTGAAAACAATGAACACGTCTGCATAATTTACAATTAAACAATCAATATTTTATACCTAATCGTTGAAAAGTCTTTCACCCCAATAACAATAAAACAAGAAACAATGGCCCACTATATCCAGTATCATTTTCCAAACTGAAAATAAAACAGTATTCACCATGTGATAAATATTCATATTGTTCAAATTGAATTTCACTGAAGTATTTTCAACACATCAACATTGATAAATCAAAGTATCATAGGCTGAGGTTATATCGGATAAACTTCGGAACATGAAATTTAAAGATTGTACACTATCGTAGGAAGTGAACAGAGTCGTTTGGGTTTGCATATGTAAAACGAAAATGCATTTACGTTTTATGTATGCAAACGAAAAATTACTGTATTTTCTTTGTTTGAAAGAATATATTTTCTGTGACATTTGAAAAAACAAACGCTCCGAGTCAGGAAAGATGGAGTTCATGTAAAGAAATAGGTTTCAATATGGCTGTGTTTTGATAAGGTAATGTTCAAGGTTATATTTGACGATCGAAAAGCCCAAGGGGTACAAGTGACATTTTTGCCAATATTGAGTTATGCACAGGAATCGCTTCTATGCACGCTCATTTATTTGGTGGCAAAAGGATATAAACGAATTGTGAACGTGCACCGAGATATATCATCAAATCAGTCGACCTCCTCCTAATACATGCAGGTACACGGTCAACTTTGAATGCGCTTTTCTCTAAATTACAGCAAAATCACTAATACCCCTCGGCCTTTCCGTTCATCATTTGAGGTTACGTTCGGGAAAGTGAATGTCGGGTTAGGTTAGGTCAGGTTAGGTTATGTAGTTTAGAGGTCGTGCCGCGGCGAATGCGCGGTCTTTCGGCGCTAGACATGCGTCATTTGCGTTTTGTCTCCATTAACGTGGCCATCAGGATCACCGTCTGCGTCGTTTTGGGCGACGGGCAACCATTTCGGCCGGAACAATTGGGCGAACGTCGCCCTGAACTGTCGGGACATTGTGCAGTACAGTATGAAGTTTATCGCCGAATTGACCAGCGCGAAGATGTCCATCAGCTCGCCTGAAACAAACACGGGCTTTATTATTTTTTTCGTTCCATACGACAATGTTTGTAATTTCAATCTGTTTTGTACAAGTTTTCAACGGCTTGAAATGCTAAGAGAATCTAGTGACATTTTTGTCGAAATTGAGTTATGTACAGGAATCGCTCATCTATTCGGTGCAAAAAGATGTACGGCCAAAACACACCTGTCTGAGACGCCGTTAGAAAGAGATGAACAACCATTTGTTGAGGCTTTCTCGCTTGCACATTAAAATTTGAATATGTTGCTTCTTTTTCGACGTCTCAGACTAATGTGTTTCAGCCTATAAATGAACGTGTACCGAGATACAATATCATCAAATCACTCGATCTCCTAATACATACACGTAGTTACATGCTCAACTTTGAGCGCGCTTTTCTCGACATCACCACAAATTCATTTGTATCTCTAGTCTTTTCAGTCGTCGAATATTTTCGAGTCAAATTAAATGACTTTGTGAATTAAAAAAATGTAAAAGGGTCGTTATATTGAATAGATTTCGTGAATCATGTGTAAATGTCAGTTCATATACATATTTCTGAAAAATACTCAAATTTTCTTTTTTTTCATGAATTTCACTCAGCTGTCTCTCACAGGCGCTTATGAAATATATTTTTGCATTGAAACAATTGCTTTTTCGACGATTATTAAAACCGGTTTTCATAAACTTAAGCCTATTAATGTGAACTTTTTCACATAAATTTCTATAATAGACCGACTAGGATAAACTGAAAATTATGCAGCCCCAATTTCCTTCAGAAATACGTTTCATTGTGAAATGTGAGGACGCGAAATTGAAATTTAAATATTAAGAAAACACTATGCAGTCTATTCTGAAACTAGAAAAACAGTAAAACATTCGAATAACCAAACATTTTTTTCAGAACCTGCTTTGAAAAGGGGGAAAATGAAACTTTAATCTGTACATTCGAACCACGCTAGCTTTATCTAGATTAAAACGCAATCCGCTTTGACATTATTTTTTCGTTTTAATTATGTATTTACTAGCGATCAGCCCGTTGAATATATTTCAAAATGACCGAAATCGAATTATTATTTTTTAAATTAATTATTTAATTCAATTTTTTTGCACCAAAATTGATTTATAACATAATTACCCGAGTTCGAACCTAATCTAAATCGAACTGGCTAATAAGTGAGTGCTCACGGCTATCAGCCAGTTGAACTGTCAAAGTTAGTGTAGAGCGTTAGTTTTCGATATCACTGCCCATCGCGAATTGTCGTGTATGTATGGAAGTCGTCGAAAATTTAATTGGATAGTTGCTTTGTCACAATCTCGGAGCGTTACACTGGACACACAGACGAACACACACACAGAATAGCGTTATTATAAAGTTAGATTAATTGAATGAAAATATCGACGTATATGGAGCAGTCTATGATTTAATCGATTTTTTTTCGCTGAAACCGTTGAAAAAAACTAAACGTCGACAGCAACATTTCAGACGCTGAAAGATGTTTTCTCTTCGAGATTCGCTCACATGCAAAAATATCGGGCACATAGTTATTTAAGCATAACAATGTTCCTCATCAGAATATTTATGAAGCCGGGATAAACAGCAAATGTTCTACGTCACTATCGACATAGAAAATACATGCATACGATGTCTGTTTCGATCTTTTTCAAGACTTCTGAAAGATTCTCCAGAAAAAATCCAAAACCATCCTGTAACTAAACGATGCATGATTTTATAAAATTTCAATTCAATTTTTTTTTCATCACACATAAAAAAGAAAAACTAACCAATCTCACATCAAAACTCTTAAATTCCAACACATTTTTCTGAATAAAAATCTTCCATCTGTCGATATAACAAAGGCTCCGACGCAAGATCGAAGAAGAACGCGAAGACCTGACTATGTATTCCATCTTATACAGGGTGACGAAGGTATTCAGACGTGGACATTCTTGGACCAGAACCTTCGGAATTCCTATACAGGGAAACGTCAGTCATTGTATATCCATTAGATGAGGATATTTTCGTGAATGCCTTCGCTTCGGATGAAGTAGGATATTCTAATTAGATAATTGTTGCGTCTGTGGGATATAATCGAAATTCGGTTCTTCGTTAATTGAATTATAAATTCGGTTAGGGGTTGTTTAGTGCGGGGTGGTGCGAAAGTTGCCCTCGTTAAAAATATATACAGTTATAAAGTTTAATATAAAATTAATTAGCGGATTTTATATTTTAAGTACTCTTGAAGATATGGTGTGTGAGTGACTAATTAAATCTTTGGATTCGAGTGTAGATATCTCTATTAAAATTTCTCTAGCTTGTATCTAACCTGTCTGGGTTTTGTATGGGAAATTGTCAAGCGTCGAGTGTCGAGTATATAGATTTGATATATTGAAATTTTAATGAAATGCTTTTTCGAATTAAAAATTTGAATGAAATCAAATAAAAAACGTGAAATTTGACCGAAAATAAAAGGATTATGAATTATAATTTGTCTACATATATACTGCAGTATGTACTTTAGTATGTTTGCTGTGTCCCACAAATGTTTTGACAGTTCATGATCGGAGAGCTAATTGTATTAACGATATGAATCGAAAATAACGATTTATTATTTTATTTAACTTTCGAATCCATACTAATATATTATCAGAGCAGACGATGAAATCTTTTAATTATTGAATTAACAATTTGAAAAATATTTGAAATCCCGTTCATATGTTTTCATTTATTTTTTCAGTCAGTTCTTTCGATTTCAACGTGCGATCGGAAAAATTTTTCGCAGTTTCAAAATTCTCAATTTTTCATTTCACAATTCGATTTTACATCGATATTCATTCTAAATTGCATTCAATATAATAATAATGAACGATAAATACAATCGACGCGTAATGTACCCAACATATAATAAAAATGTGAAGTGTGTTTCAAAATAAAAAGCAGAGCAATAGTGATGTGTATAGAAAATCAGTGAAATAATGAAAATATAAAAGTGTATCAGTGTTTCCGAGAAGAATTAGCACAATTTTTCAATTGTGCAAATGCGTTTTGTAGAAAATTTCTATGGAACTTCTAAGCAACGAGGGATCGGAAAATTCGCCGAGTTTCAAGTAGGTGATTTTTTTTAACGATTATCGATAAATATTGATATTGATCAAATTCAGTTGAATTGTAATTTGAAAATGTCGTTTAAATTGAAAAAAAAAGTGAAACAAATGATCGCAATATAATATTGAATTTTTTCGACATATTTTTTTCAAATATTTTTTAAATTAATTTTCAAACTCACATAAGTCGTTTTATCGTTTTTTATACAATTTGCGAGCATTTTTATGTCAAACTACCGGTTTACGTATTTTTGCAATTCAATAGATTTTTTTTCAAATTTTATGAAAATAATTGAAAGCCTACTATTGTAAAAATGATAAACTTACGAAATAATATCAGCTTAGTTGTCTATGAATATATGATATTTCGAGAATAAGGGTTTTGAACTTGGATTGGAATTTCTTTAATGTGTAATGAAAATATTTGATTTAAAGCGGAAAATCTGTAAAGTTTTTAGAGTTAGAAGTGATTTTTGCACTCCGTATAAAGCTCTTTTTATGTTTGAATACAGTGTGGTTTCTTAAAGTTGAAGAATATAAGTAACTTCTATGTTACTTTTTTATGGGTTATTAAATATAAAGTAGTTGAATAACCAGTAAAATTAATTGAGTTTTGAAATCCTCATAACCGTTAAGTTTCTACATTCCTTAACTTTTGAATATTTTCCTTTCAAATGAATGTTCGACGAGTTATAAATATTATGCAATACAAAATTTTATCACTTATCAAATACTATTTTATATAAGCTATTAACGAAAAAATTGCATCTTATGACCTTCCTTTTGCACCATTACAATTGAAATTTATAGATATTAGAATAACACAATACCATTCGTAGAACTCTCAATCGAAAAGTCTTACAGAATGCAAACGATGCAATTGAAAATTGCAATTAATACTTCGATTCACATAAATTTATCTACAAACAAAATTAAATCAAACAGACGATTGAATCGTTATTCAACATCACACATTTTATACGGACACTTGTACGAATGTGTAATACAATGTGTTTTCCTTTTTTAATTATAATAAAGGTTCACGTACGCTGAGTCATAATGGCGTTGTAAAATTTTAAAGCTCACAGAGGCACAGTCGAAAAAAATATACTAGAATTGCGTCATTTGCAGGAATCCTAATAATGAAACCATCAGATTCAGCTTACAGTGAAACCTTGTTATATTTCAAACTAAACCGGGATCAACTCCTCGGATGGAGAAAAATCGGAAAATTAAGTTGAATTCATTATAAAATAATCTTCCAATGTCTTAACATTATTAGATGTTATATTATTTTAAATATTACTTTTAAATTTTAATTCACGTTATTATAGATATTCATATGAAATATCATAATGAATAGTGGAGAAAAGTTAAATTAGATTGGGTTAAGTTTGAATTTTAGCTCAGTTATCTTTCCTTTTTTTCAAGATTAGTTCAGATTAAGTTATTTTAAGTTAGTTCAAGTATCAATATAACCACCCAGTATCTAAAGATTTGGTCTAAATTGTATTACATTCATTTAAAATCTATGCAATTTATTTGAAAATAGAGGTTTTTAAGTCAGCTGTGACTCATGGGTATACGACGCTTGACTTTTGACCGAAAGGTTAATGGCTCAATTCCCGGATAACACAAAGCCGATTTTATAGAGATTTCTTATCTGGATTTTCCACTAACACTTGCTGTTATTTATGAGCCAGATTTAGAGATCTCAAGCGACGGTAATTGTTTCTGATTCTCATAAAAGTATCTTTGTATAGAGAAAAAATCATTACGTCCACGATGAAAAAATAAACTACTAGTTTATGGTTTTCACGAGAAAATTAGTTTTCTTTTTTTTTTAAATTTAATCGAATCATTCTTAATTTTTTCGCTTGAAAAAAATAATATTAATGTTTTTCTTTTCCTTTTATAAATTTAATTTTTCATCTCGCCAATTCTCATTATATCGAGCAGTTTTGAGGCACTGCGACAACGTTCTAATGCTGAGGTTTTCCAAACTTTTTTCAACAAACTTTTCCAAACAAAAATCTTTAAAGTGGATTTAACATACAAACATACATATATAGAATCGGTTCACTTCACACAACGTTAATAGAGTTGATGACGTTCGTGGAAATCTTACTGAAACTTTGCACGCGAACTTTTCTTAAAGTTCTAATAAAATTTCTAAGAATTTTCTGTAAAATCTGTATGAATTTTCTATAAAATCTGTATAAAATTTGAACGAATTTTCTATAAAATTTGAGCGAAAATTCTATAAAATTTTCATTCGAATTTTCAACAGAATTTTCACATATTCTCAAAGGAAAAGTCGCAGAGTCAAATAGACGCTAAACGAACGACACGTCGTACGAAAGTATAAAGGATGCAAACGGGATTTTCTTTCAAAATAGACAAGTGAGAAACTTTGAGGATGTTTACGACATCCCCCTTGGAATAGATTTAATTACATCGTCAAGTTAACACCTCGACGCAAACGAGACCTCATTGTTAAGGCTGCCGCTCTTTAATCAACGCTTGTTTGCCTTTTAATACGCCACGATCATTATGATTTCACGCTCACCTATATTATATTATATGACGACTGAAAAAGCCAAGGGGTACAAATGACATTTTCGCCGAAATTGAGTTATGCACAGGAATCGCTTCTATGCACGCTCATTTATTTGGTGGCAAAAGGATATAAACGAATTCGGAACGTGTGTCTCAATATATCATCAAATCACTCGACCTCCTCCTAATACATGTAGGTACATGCAAAACTTGAAATCACCGCAAAGTCATTTGTACCCCTTGGTCTTTTCAGTCGTCATATATCATATATTTATTGTGATTTAGGTATGTAGGTTGTATTATATGTGTGAAGAATGGGTGAGTCGTGTATAACTTTTTTTTCGTCTTAATTATTTTCCTTCGTCTGGTTCAGTATAATGGGAGAAGAATTTTTCTGTTAGACGTGAAGAATTTTGGGTTATTTTTAATGTTATAAATATTTTTAGGGGTGATATTTGTGTTTTATGATTTTATATGTGTGTATATGCCAGATGAGATGTTTTATTTTAATTATTGGATTATTTTATAGTTGATGTACAGTAGACTAACACATCTCTGTTAGTAATTGAGTACAAAAAGTTAGATAGGGCTAAGTTAGGTATATTTTATTCGAAAAAACCTTTGTTTATTAAGTTGGAACTTTAGCAGAGAATGGAGAAATGTATGAAAATGGCATGCACATATAATAATAGAAGAAGAATACTGATACTGAATTCCTATCCTGAAACTTGAACCCAATTAAAATCAAATCGAAATAGAAACACACATCGCTCAATTATTACGAGAAGGTTATATCTTACAAAAATAGAAATTTCAGAAGTGCGAATTTAATCTTTCAACATTTTTTCACTTAATTCAATTGACTCGTGACACTCTTGCAAAGAAAACTGCCGAAATGTCTTATATTACACAAACGACTTTTCTCAAAAATCCCCGCTAAACATAGAATTGAAAATTCAGATTAATTTTATTCAAGATATACCACTCTGAAAACACCCACACATAACTAAAATCAGCCTAATCATAAGACACAACAATCAAACGACACATGTGATAATACAAACTGTATACATCAATCACGTCTGAATACACACAAATCTCACAGTACATTTTCATCGAATCGTATTGCAACACTATAATAGTTTGTTCCACGTGTACTTCGGTGTTCGGCATCGACGTGGCTTTCGGCCTTCGTCTTCCAATGGCGATGCGGCCATTCCGCGGCTAATGGCACATTCAATACGTTCGCATTCGACGGTTTTATGTCCCCATCAAATCGGCGACGAATTTTCGCGAGTGCAATTTCGACGACGTTTTCATACTCAAGGCTGTCTTTATTGTGTTCGATAGTTTTTTTTTTTATTCGATCGCATATTATTTTTTTGCCTTTGTACCTTGTGTGTGTGTGTGTGTGTTTCGATTGAATTCGATCTTTTTAGTGACACCTGTGTGCGCTCTGACTTAATTTCCGCAGTCATTGCCTTGTGGCTTACATCGTCGCTTTATGATATTACTCGATAGAATTGTGTATAAATGGATAGAAATTAACTGTATAAAAAAAATAGAAATCGGCTATAGATGAACTATTCATTAAAATAAAAAGATGTTTCTAAATTCAATCAATTTCAACTTGAGATTCGTTTTGTCTGCAGATCGTTTAGAGCGTGGTTCGATGAGTTTAAGGGTTGTGAAAATTTATGAGGAAAGTTTGCTTTTCGTTATACGAATTTAATGTTAGTTTTGATTTGAATGTTGCAAATTTTCAATATTGGGATGTCTGTTTTGTATCAAATGTAATTCAGATTTATCGATTCCGATTTAAGCAGTTTCTATTTCTAAATTGAGGTTACAATAATGAAAATTCGACATGCACAGTACATATTATATTATTTGACGTAAACGTCTATTTTGTAATCGTTTTGCATTATATTATGTTTGGCGTTTAATTTAATTTGACGTACATAGTCGATAAATTGAAATTATTCAACATCAAAACCAGTCTATTAATTAGTTACTAACTATTACATATTAATTTTCATATCAGTAAAATGACATTTCTGTCATATTAATTATTAAATGTTAGTATGTATAATAATTGATCGTGCATATTCAGAGCTATCAAATTTAAAATCATCATATGTATGTTGTTGTGATTTTTTTTAATGAGATTTTTATTTATTTCACAAACATATCAGGAACCAAAATGAGTACATAAATGAAATAATATCGAATATCATACATTCGAAATAGTCGATATTATTCAATACAGAAAACATGAACTCGAATATGATTGATTTAAACAATTTCGAAATCTGTCTGCGGGTCAATGTTTTTCGGTTCAATATTATATTACGTTCCATACACTAGGTTGACAATATTTTTATTTTACTGAGACACTTCGTGATATTTTTTTTTCGAATTTGAATATCAACGACTGATTTCGCACAAATCTCAAAAAAATTTCAAATTAAAAAAAAAAATCATTCTAGTTTATATGGCGAAGTTAAACAACTCAAAGTATACTTAAACGTACTTAGCTCGAGATCGCAGATAATACGCTTACACGTTGTGTGATGTAAGCTCGTAAATGTATAATTGCAGAGTGTAAAATATTGACAGTTGAGTGGCGAATGAAACAGCTAACTGTCAGTTAGCCGTCAGATTTCATCTGTACGCCATGCCACTCCATTTTCCATGGTGTTTCGTAAAATCGTTCGATATCCCCATGGGAACGATTTTTGTGAAAAATCATTCACACTTGATGGGTTTTCCGACCTTTGCATGACGAGAAATTTCGTTGTTTCGTTTCGTGTTTCCGATTGAGTTATATACAGGGAAAAATATGATTGAATTGAATTTGTAAATAATAAAGTAAATAGTGAAACGAACGATATGTCATTATTTTCTGTAATTTATTAAGAAAATGTCATTTTTGATTTATATTAAATATTATATTTATGAAATTAATACGTCACAGATACCAATTTGAATATATTTTAGAATTTGTTAAAATTTATTAAATATTTCATAAAGAATTCAATTCTGACAAATATTTTGATCCCAATGAAATTTTTCGCAGTATTATACAACATGTTCAAAACATTAACATTTTCAATGTATTGTATTATGTTTATCATATGTATTGACATTCATGTCAAGATTTTAATATCGGATTTCCATGGAAAATATTAATTAATTTTGACGTTAATCGAATATTAAAATTTAATATTTTCTCAGATATGATTAAAATATAATAACATCGGAAGCAATTACAAGAGTTTGAATTCAATATTAATTTCAGTTTCATATTCGAATTGTAAACAATGTAATAGATTTCCTATATGCTCTATTAGTAGAATTCTGTCGTATGGAAGTAATAGACTGTTTTGAATCAAAGCAGAATTGTTACCACAATCCGCCGATTGATTTGAAGTTTCATCCAAATAGACCTTAGAATTGCATTTCAAACTAATATTGTGATTGATTTTCGTATTCAACTAACAACGCAATTTTGAACGCTGAACTAGTATAGTATCTATCTATAGAATAAAGTGTATAGTATTCCGTTGTATAAATGATTTCTCATTTCAAATTATTTCTCTCGATTTCAATCAGTTGACGAAAATGACACTTCAGCGTTAAAAGTTTGGCTTTCTTGTTTCAGTGACTGGGATTACAAATGGTCTTCTACAAACTTAAACAGCCAACTTTCACAATTGTTGGTCCGAGCTAAAGTTGTAGTGTTTGATTTGGAAATTGATTAATCGTCGTCTTTTAGATTGGGATCGGTCTTTAGGGAAAGCTTCGGTACTCGTTTATTATAATATTTTTACATATAATACATGCAAGTATATTTCTTTATATAATATCTGCATTTCAAATCAAATATGTGGAAACTTTGCAAAATTTTCTGTTCGGTTTATTTTTATTGAAAATATTATTTCGATTAATTTAACAATTTATTTTCATTTGAAATGTGAAATTGAAAATTAAGTTTATACGAATTGATTTGCAATATTCTACAAAGTCGCAGACTTTTAAAAATTATTCGCTCGATCAAGCTATTTTGCTTTCAAAGTAGAAACGTTCGAGTTTATCGACTGTGTTATGATGAAATTGAATTTGTAGTTTGGAAAGAAAAAGAAATTAATGAAAAATACACTTATAGTCGGTTTCATTTAGTTCCATTGAAAATAATTGCATGAAATTGAAATAAATTGGATTCGATATGTTTTTTTTATTATGACAGTAATGTAAGTCCAAAAATTGAAAATTTTTAAATCGATCTTTTTTTGTTTAAATTATTACAAATCATTATTTTAAATCGAAAACAAAATAGAATTAAAATAATTATTTCAATATAAATAATTTTCTTTGTTTTCAATTCCTCGCCTAACATAATAAAAGTAACACATAAACATAAATATCTCTAACCAAAATCTATCTCTAAGGACAGTGAATTTCACTAAGAACCAAATTCCATTTCAATCACAATACATAACCATCGACTATATCAATTCCAGATTAAAAACCACTATCTTTGATGAGATCTGAAATGAAAAAAAAAAACCTAAAAATCCAAAATTTAAAACCTCACCGTTCCCAAGAACACGCCCAACATCCACTACCCTAATAAGGGATAGGAAGCGATCCCCTTTTTTTTCCACCACAATTGAGCTTATTGCTTCGTCGGAAAACAAAGAAGTCCCTTTCGACATCCGCCACCTTTTCCCGCCTTTTTTTCCCTTTTTTCGTGTCTCCGAGAAAAGCGATAATCCCGACAGGGTTTTTACCGCGAACACTCTTCGTCTTTATAGAAGATATATCCCATGTTCTAACCCCATATTTTCGCAAGAAGATCGAAATTTGAGAGGTGTTCGTCGTCGTGGAAAACGCGGTGTCGCGACAATAAGCGATCTGTGGAAATAAGGCTTTCGAGGTGATGGATTAATCTGGTCTCTCTTCGGCGGAAGAAGGTGACCGTCTTTTTTTTAATCTCGTCCGTGATCTTGCGATTGTGTGGAATCGTTTTTTTTTTCAAGGCGATGTTCGACGTTTTTATTTCTCGAGTCGAATGTGGGTCGTTTTGAGCTGAACGTGGTTAACTTTACCCTTTAAAGGAGAAAAAAAATAGATTATAATTTTAAAATATTTGGTATAGTCATAACTTTTTATGTGTGGAATATCGTTTCTGAATAATATTGATAAACTAGCGATCAACCCGTTGAATATATCAACGCAGTTTTGGGACGTTACACAGACAAACAGAATAGCGCTATTATTACGTCTCGAAATTACGATTTTTCAGTAGAGTGATTTGAGTTCGAAAGTGTATTGTATGTTGAATGAAATGGATATTCATGAAATATTGATAGAAATTCAAGGTAACACTCGATTTAACCTGATTTAATATAGGGCATAATTCAATTTAGCCTTATCTAATCTAAAATCTAATCAAACTTTTCCGAACATAACTTGTATAGTATCATATTGATAGTCTGCTTCAAAAGTAGCACGAAAGGTATTGAAAATAAATGTTCAGCTTTAGATTGAACTTATTTTGAAAATTATGAAAATGAATTGCATCAACATGTTTTCTTATTAAATAATGAGTTAAAATTCTCAGATTTTTTGTTTAGACATATTATTTTTTCATGACATTTTTATTTCATGCATAAATATGAAAATCGAGAGATTTTTTTTCTGAAAGGAGTGAGTGATGTGTTTACGGAGTTATGATACATATTCGTATTATGTTCAGTGCAATGTATAATATGTTGAATTTAGATGGTTTACCTCTTTATATATTAGGTGTTATATAAGTATCCATGCGAATTCTCTTTTAGCGTTAATATGTTCATGTAGCACAGAATTTCATTTTGTTTCTGAATGAAAATTATGCTCATCGCGCTTATAGACTGCGTAATGAAAAATTCCTTTCCACCTCATAATTTAACAATTGATTCTATTTTCGATATGATTCGTTTCGAGAGATCTTTTGTTCATTTGATGCCTTTGCTAGTGAAATTTTTGAATTGTAAAATGTTTTTCGTTTGCTCTCGATATCATTTTTTCAGAATTCATTGTTAGAAATTAAATTATATAATTGAGAATATATCGAATCAACTCGTAACTTTTGTTAAAAATATACTCGATGTTTTCGTTAAAGAATAAAATTTGCAAATAGCATTTGAAATAAATATTTAGAATGTTTTAAATTCTCATATTTTGTACATTTCAAACCATGCATTGAAAAATGATGATCATAACTGAATTGCAATACAATTGATATAAATATCGAATGCTTTTATGGCAACCTACACTCTTTTTTTGAGGTCCTCTTGATAATACATTTCAGTCATTATTTTGTCGAATTTATCTTCAGGGACACATTTTTGTCACATTTATATAAACAAATGTGAATTTATTCGAAATCATATAAAAATTTACACTTTCACATTGTTTCGGACAAACATTTCAAAAAAAATATTTCATTATTAATAAGGTGAAATTACACAAATTCACTTGATTACCTTCATAACGCGTCCCTTTATCGGCGAAGGTTTGAAATTTCATTCTATCGCATATTTTATCAAAAATACAGAAATATACATAAAATGAATATTGTGTAACAAACGTGTCTTATTTTTCACAAAAAATAAATATTTCCCAAACGTTCAAATAAATAACATTCAATGTTTCGATGTATGGTAGACTTTTTATTTTTCGTATTTATCAATTTGTATTGGAATATTCGTAGAAAAACATAATACATACATATCTGGATTATTTAATATGAAAACGTTGAAAAAAGAGTAGATTACCTCGAAATTGAAAAAAAGAATCAAAAGCATTCATATTGCCAAATTATTTTTTCAATCATCCAAATATGTATGTACATATTGAAAATTAATCCTACCTGATAACAGACGTTTTTAAATTCAATTATGTATATCCTATTCATATAATATGAAGGGTAATTCAATGTGCATACATATATTCATAGAAAAGGATTTTTTTCCTAATAAATGATCATTTCTCATATTATATTTGCGTACACGGTCTGTTGCGTACTTTTCAAACAGCCTACGTTACATTCGAAGTTTCAATACGGCGAAAAAAACACTGGAAATTATGTTATCGAAAATAATACAGAGGGGAAAAGAACAAAAGGCTCATTGGCCCGTAAAAAGGAGAAATTTTTACATGTAAAAAGCATTTTTTAAATACTTTTTTTCTGTAAAGGGATAACCTTTAATTTTTTTACCCTCCCTCGATGTCGTCTGGCAACAGAAGGATAATGCTCATCATATTGTCATCAGATTTTAGAATGAAAAATTTCGCCCATCAGACAATTTACATGAAAAATAGACAGTTTTCCATCTTCATTTACAACTAGAAACGTCGTGTTTTTTACAGGCCACTGTTGAGTTATCATATCATAAATTTACATGTTCAAACGTACATTTTTCATTTTGCTTTTCTCTTAATGTTTCAATTTCATGTGTGTATCGTTCATCATTTATACATAGATACATATCGATATGAAAACTATACAGATAAATGTATTTGTAAAATATGATCATAATTTTTCATTCTGATGTATTAATATGTAATTTATGTAATTTATGTACATCGGTGCATTTTTATTTGAAAATCATACAATTGAGAATAATATAATCCGTCGTATGGAAAAATACTTTGTAATTCGTCTCTATTACAATATGTGAATTTTCATGTAAATATAGGTTTTCTGATTCGGTTCAATTTAATAATTTGCGATTCATGTATTAATTTCAAAAATATATGTATTTGTTCCTTTCAAATCGTTTCAATCATGTAATAATCCAGATTATCCTATAACCGTTTGATTCAATTATAAAAATATGCAACATGAATAGGAAAATATTCGAATCGGAACGGAAAATTTTCAACAAGAACCGGAAATTATTCAACGCAAAACAGAAAACTCGCATATTACGACTGAAAAGGCCAAGGGGTATAAGTGACCTTGCGGTAATTTCGAGAAAAGTGCGTTCAAAGTTGACCATGTACTAGTAGGAGGTCGAGTGATTTGATGATATATCTTGGCACAGGTTCCGAATTCGTTTATATCCTTTTGCCACCAGATAAATGAGCGTGTATAGAAGCGTTTACTGTACATAACTCAATTTCGGCGAAAATGTCACTTGTACCCCCTGGCTTTTTCGGTCGTCATATAACAAAACGATTCGAACGCTATATTAATTGATCGGTTAATTAGCGAGCGGAACATACACGCTTGTTGAAACAAGATAACGTGTATGGGTCGGCTTATACAAACTTGCGAACGTGTAAGCGGATCCAATACAACTTCGGGTCAAACACCGAACAATAAGTCCGTTCGTGTCAGTAAACTGATTGTGTATATCGAGAAACCTCGTTTGTACTTAGACTTAATTATGTGTGCCTACGTATAATATAAGGGTCGAGGCACATCGTCGCAATTGAAAGTTTCTAATGTTTGGTGTCTTTTATGAGTTTATTGTTCGATGATGGTGATTCGTGTGAGTTCGGTTTAGATTCGATGGTTGGGAAATTTGTGATTTTTTTTCATTTGAAGTTCATATGACGGCTGAAAAGGCCGAGGGGTACAAGTGACTTTGCGGTGATTTCGAGAAAAGCGCGTTCAAAGTTGACCATGTACCTGCATATATGTATTAGGAGGAGGTCGACTGATTTGATGATATATTGAGGCACACGTTACGAATTCGTTTATATCCTTTTGCCACCAAGTAAATGAGCGTGCATAGAAGCGATTCTTGTCCGTAACTCGATTTCGGCAAAAATGTCACTTGTACCTGTGTGAATTTTTTTTTATGTCATGGAAAATTGTTGAATTTGAAGTAAAAATACAGGCATCTTACTCATAAAAATTTTAGGGCTTCATTTTTTAGATATTTGTACGAATTAGCGTAAATTTTTTTTTCTGCTAAAAATATATTTTCTTAAAAAAAATTAAATAGGTATTATTTGACTTGAAAAGATTTATTGATATTTTGCTCACTCGTGTAAATATTATGTTTGATCGTATATATTATAAGAGAATCCGAGCATATTTTTTCATTATTGCAAACTTTTAAAGGTTTCTCAAACTAACGTTAATTGTACGCATTTCCCTAGAGAAGAAGATATAATACAATATTGTATAATTGAGACAATATTACTATAAATAATAATATTCCAGATCCTCAAAGGAAAACTTAAGAACTATAATTTCATTTCGAATGACAATAATACTCGGTTTATAACCGAAAGTTAATGAAAATTCGCTGAGTGCTTTCGCATATGAATAATTTAAGTGGAATATCGTGTATCTTGCGAAATTATCCAAGAAGAAAGATTTTATAGAATTTGATTCATAGCCAATGCTGAAGTATGGTATTTCATTTCGCGAGAGGATTAAGTTTTACGAGAGATAAGCAAACAAGAGTTCGACATAATAAATAATATTTATTTCCACCGTTTCTATATAGCAATGGAAGTGTCGAAGCGAAAATCGCAATAATCCACCGCTAATATTGACCATTCTTGAAGATACAATTCAAAGTTTCTCTCTCGGAGAGTCGATTATTTGCTCTCGCACTTCGATCTGTTGATTAAAAAGTTCTTTAAAAGGATTTGTATTGTACAAAAACGCATTTTCTCATTTATAATTGGAAGCCTTATCGTCGAGGACATTTTATCGTTTAAGGCCCAAAGATTAACGATATCTAACTTGTTTATAGAGAATTCTATCGATCAGTACGTGCAATAAAATAGGGATGATAGAGTTTTGTTTGATTTAATAGATTTTTAATGAAAATTTTCACTTAAATATTTTTAGTGTAGAAATTGAATTTAAATTTTGTTTTACAATTTAACGAATAATTAAAATAATTAATAACATAGTTGATAGTGATGAACCGTTTGTTCACTTGCTTGGTTGTTTGTTGTAACTCTATCAGAATATAATTTAGGAAACACAAATTAAAGCGTAGCTGAAAATCAAATACATATATTTAAAAACTTATCAGCTTTTCCAAATAATTCGGATATCGGCAAGAACATTGTTATATATTTATCCATTTGAATTAAGCCCACTATCTTATAAATGAAATATATCTGCTTCTATTGAAAACAATTGAGTAAGTCCGACAGTAGGCAATACGCAAAAACGTGGGTCCCGGTCCAGAAAAAGGGTCAAACATTACGCAAAATCGAAGGTTTCAGTCACGAATTGTAAATATATAAGTTTTTCACTTAAAGATTAATATTTTTTTAGGAAATGTTACAAGAAATCGATCAAACCATAACCAAAAAAAAAAAAATTCAAATCGACCAATCCAATTTTCTTTATGTATACCCCATTTCCGAGTCCATCGACTCAACTTCGCATCTTGACAGATTTGTATAATAAAATAAAAGACATGTGAAATAGTACACGATAAAAATTATAGAACAAATCCACTTCCCATTGATTCATTTTCCTGTAAATTCAACAAGAAATCAATCAAACTTAAATCGAAAAAAATTCAAATCGACATGAAAAACCTGTATATTTCCCAATTTTCTTTGTATATACCCGCATTTTCCGAGTCCATCGGCTCAACTTCGCGTCCTAGCAGATTTGTATAATAAAATAAAAGACGTGTGAAATAGTATTCGTTTAAAATAATGGCTTCGGTGTTGGTGACCCTTTCCGACCCTTCGCCCATTAATCACCGCCGGTTTAGGTCTCTGCCGACCAACAAATGTTGCCTGCGGAAAAACTTCCTTTTGTCCCGCGAATCCATATTTGATTGCCGGATTAATCCCGGATTATATTATATTATACGAAGGGGAGACTCGGTTCGGGAAGAATCCGATATGTTTATTCTCATTACAATAATCCGGAAGAATTGGTCGGACGCGAGAGTGTAATGTGTCTCTTGTCGATTTTACTAATCTGCTTTTCGTGCTTGAAGAATGATGTATGATCTGATAAATCGTATGAATTGTGAAAAATGAGGAAATTTAGAATGAATTAGGTTTATTTTGATGTATGTAGTGTGTTTTGGGGTTGGTAGGTTTTGAAAAATTGGTTGAAAAAAATTTGAGTTTTCTTCAAAATTTATTGAATTAGACGATAGATTTTCAATGCGGAAAAACCAATTTATTTAAAGCTATAAATAAATCGAAAAATATTTGATATTTAACTGCAATTATTTTTTTAAATATCTAATGTAATTCTAGCAGTTTTATTAAAAGTTGGTTTTTGTACAAACCTGAACACGCTTAGTTGGGTTAAAGTTACGACTGGTTTAATTTGAATGAAAATTTCGAAATTTTCCGTGAAACATAATTAAGATTACTTGCGAAAATATTCTAAATGTTAAATGTATGTTTTCTGTGTTGGACGTTTAAATGAAAAATTAACTATGCGTTACAAGGCATTTATGGTCAACTATTAAAATAAGACATAAATTAATCACGACTTGGAACGATTCTTCGCGCATAGTTAACGCTGGAAAACTTTCTCTATAAAATGAAAATTTTTATTTTTCCTGCTTGAAAAGTGGTAAAGAAGGTCGTAAATTCTTGCTTCAAACAATGTTGATTTTAAGATATTTACGATACTATTAACTAACCACTGTTCGATAATGGAAATAAGCGAAGTAAAACTTTTAATTTTTGCACAGAAAAAAAAATAAAGATTTTCTTATTTAGCTTCTAAAAATATTCATGTCAGTTATTTGACTTCATTTCCATATTTCTGTTTGACAATTCAAATTTACTCCGAACTTCAAAGTTTATTTCTCTATATACAAATTTTTATGAGTCCCTTTCGTGCAGCTCTGAAAAACACTTGCGGTTCGTTTTCAAAAGAACAGTTTAAGTGTTATATTTTATGAACGAAATAAACGATCTGGCGAAAATCTGCATTCGAATATAAATATTTTAATCGTCGATGAATATTTTTTCTTTGAAATAAAAACCGACAAAGCTTCATATCCCAGCACGGATCGCAAAGATTCGATATTCATCCGAAATTTAGTGCGGCACGAGATTTTTTGTGAATGACTTTAAAATTTACAATTCAAATTCGGGTTTTCAATCAGTTCGAATAGGTTTTTTCGGGATGCTCGAGGGCCAGAAGTCAAAATGTGATTTATGGGATTCCTTTTACACCACCATTGTGTACCCCCTATCATATAAAACCGAATACATAAATCCGCTTGTATGAAAGTTGGAAAAAATTTATCCTTTTTTTTTCTTCCCCCATTTTTTCCAACGATATAGTTTTCAATTTCAATATGTTTACATTGAATTTATTAGAAATGTTTTGCATCTAATAATTTTGTATAAGCACTAAACTATTCAACCCTAAATGATTCGAATCTAAATGAGATAATAGTTTGTATTACATAATGAATTAGTGTAAAAGGTTAAATTTTCAACGTTTACGGTATTACTATCCGCAGTGTATGGGGAAACTAAGACGGGTTTATGTTATATTATACATACTATCATGCTATAATAGTATTGAAACGTGCTCCTTCAAAGTGCTTTAATTAATCTTATGTATTTAATCTCAAAACACTAAGACGTTTTAATAACCTCACGAGAGGATATAATAAAAGTTCGAGCTCGACGGGAGATTTCCAATATACTAACGAATATTACGATGTTCGGTAGGAAACACAGGCTTTTATTAAAATTTATATGTAACAATCAACATTTAAGCAAAGTTACATCGGAATCGCTTTTTACTTGCAAATTACTTAAATTCATATGCTTCTCAGACTAAATTTTCAGATTTTACCCTCATTATTTATTTCCTTCCCTAAACTTACTTTCAATGAAGAAAAAAATTAAGAGCACAATAAAAATTCGAACTGAATGAAAACTCTTGGAAAAACACTCTCATTCTTCAGGGCGATTATTCACGCCACATAAATCCCATCTGAAATATTTCTGACAAAATAACGCCAACGATAAAGCGCCATATTAATGCCTTTCGCAAAATAAATAATTGCAGCTTTCGCTTATAATAATATACATACAATACACATGTACCCATCGGTAAAAAGGACCAAGGGAACGAACGGAAAAGCCCTATTGTTTCCGTCGCATCGAAGTTACACAAAAGGACAAATTGCGCGAGCAGGTCTCTCAAATTCGAAATCGGAAGGTATTGTATAGGTGGTGTCGATTATTTCTCATTTCGCAATTCGAATTTAATTTCGACGCTTTCGCGAAAGCCTTCCGATAATGCAGAGTTCGAGTCGAAATCGAACCGAACGAATCTCTAATTAAACTCGTTCTGATTTGTATTGATTGTGGGTTCGATATGTATTTAGGTCGCTTATGTGATTGTTTTGGAATATTTCGAAGACTGCTAAATGATACGTCTTTGGAGATGAAATGAGTTTTGAGATGAACAATGTCATCCGATTTGGTAAATATAAATTTTAGTTGAGTATTTGAAAGCCATTGAATTTCTTAGATATAATTGTATGGCATGTAATATATCTACAATATACCTGTATATATTTCGAATCAAATGGTTGAAATATTTTTCTCAATGGTTTTATTACAACCTTTGTAAAAATACTTTTTTTCTCGAACTTCAAAAAAATCTTTTAATGGTCTTAATTTAAGTCTAAGGAGCTTGTGTAACACAACAATGATTGAATTTTCTTTCCCTAGATAAATAAACGAATTCGTAAATTGACAACAATGAGAAATGTTGCTGTTTCAGATTTTTATTTTTTCATTTTGTACGTTTTAACTCCTTATTGTTGACTATTTCTTTTGTTTGACAAATCGAATGTCGAGCTGGAAACTCTTTGTGTTTGCTTTTAATTGGAACCGGTTTACATTTATTCCCCGTACATTTTCGTTGCTTTTCCTTCACATTTATTTATACGTAGTGAACTGTCGTCGAACCATTTCAGATAAATAAATAATAGGGTAATTCCATTTTGTTGCGAAGTTTTCAATTTTGAAGTTTATTTGCTGCAATGTTTATTTTCGATCAAACTTAACCCTACATGAAAGCGGTGTACATCGTGTTATACAATAATTTTATTGTTTGTTTCAAGAGCTCTTTTCGTTTATTTTCTGAAGAAGCTTTTGTTGCATAATGTATGTATTATACACATTATTCATTTATCTAACATTGGCTGAAATCTGAAAAGGCCATGTCTCCTTGTTGTCCTGTACAAAAAGAATTCTTAGAAAAAATCCTCTGAAGATGAAAGGTCGGGTCTAAAAGAGGTTCAAAGTACAATGTTTAAAATAACCTCGCAAAATTCTTAGTGGACATGTTTTGAATTACTAAAATTTCATATACTAAAATTCATTAGAATTTCAAATAATGAGCGTTTCTTGAAACTTGACTTAAAAGGCATTATTTTTCAGTTCATATCACGTAATAAGAAACAATTAAAAAAAAATGAAAACCCATTCTAAATGAAATCGGCTGAAGTATCGACCCTTCTTTTGTTAAAATTTTAGTGTTATGTCATAAAAAGCAGTTCAATGTCATTGTTCGATGGATGTAATTAACTTTTTATAGCTTTCACTGTAACGACGTTTTCACAATTATTACTTGTTTTATGTTTTATATAAATCACGATATAACAAATATATTTCGATGACGAATATTTTCAATTTTATACTAGAATATAAAATTACTTAAAACGTTGAAAACAAAAACGATGACATGCTATTAGAATCGTTTATGCAATATATTATGTTTTTCAACACAAACACAGATAGCTTTTATATTGTACAGTTTTTATGGGGAAAATTCAATTAAATTTTTTCCAACTTTCATTTTGTGTTGTAGAACGAACTCAAAGTATGACAATATTCAGCGAAATTGAACGTCAACTTTACCAGAAAGGACTTCATGGAATATAATATGAAAATTCGCCGCATTTATTTTCGGTTCATTGGAAAAGTTTTCACAATAATGTAATTTGTATCATTCATACTAGTATAAGATTTCTTTCTTTTATCGCATTGAAATAAACAGATGACTTGTAGCTCGCCGTTATAAGTAAATTCAGTATTATAGCAATACGTAGATATATTTCATTTCGGTGTTATTTCATACGAATAAACACCGAACATTAATCCGAATGTGATACGAACATTTTCGGAAGATTTAAACCAAACACTCGAGAACCTAGATTAGTTTACACAAACCGACATCTCACACGATTTTCATCTTTGTTTCGGTTTTAGCGATTTTCACCGAAAAAGTAATCATCCGAGATGTACACACGATATTATTATTAAGTATACCTATATAATATTAGCTTAATTTGTTCTCGTGCGGTTTAAATTTCCGCTACGTTTCTCGTAATGAACGTCTTCGTATCTGACGTTAGAATTGCACGTCTCTGTGTTATGTTATATGTGTAGATTGGATATGAAAACACAAAGGTTTCGAAGACTTTATTGTGAAATAAGACGCTTCTATGTCGGAAGCGCACATCAATGTTTTAATTGTTATATTTATTCTAGAAAATTAATGTTGCGTAGTCATATGTGGTTTTGTTTTGAACATCGAAACGTTTTCAATTTGAAATTTTGACATAACAATTAAAGTATAGACAGTAATGTTTCGAAATCATGTCTTTAATTTTTTTTAGAAATTTTGATTTAAATTGGATTTGAATAAGGAAATATTTATAGTAAATATATTCAAAAGGTTCTTTAATATACAGAAATATAAATTTACATCACTATCTCTCAATATTGATGAAAAATTTCAATACACTCTTAGACTTTTGTTATATTGTCATTAAATCTCTTCAATATACATACATACATTTGATATCAATCAGAGTTGTACAGTCGAAATTGTCATTAGATACTTGTAAATTGAAATATTGTCGAATTTGAATTCGTGTGTAAGCATTGATACATTTCCCGATCTCTTGAAAATTTCATTTCCGAACTTAATTTGTTTAGAAAAAAAAAAGACAACAAACTTTTATATATTTAAATGATTCTTAAATGTTGTAAAAAATAAGATGAAAAGATAATTCGATACTCTCCTTTAGTTTTCGTGTGATAATTCGATACGTTCATTGCGGTTTTCTATCGACAATGAAAACATTATCGATAATTTAAGAAATATTTACTTAACCTATATACAAGTAATATAAAGATGAATAATATCAAATTTCCTCCACATTTAAACACATATAATTGAAGAGGTGCAGATTACACATACGAATATTCCGCCTCGAATTTCCTCATACAAATTTCGCGACCACATTTTCGCGGCTCACCCTGTACTGAGGAGTACAAGGGGCGTGTACGTATTTAACACGAAGAATTTCCTAGGGCGTCGTCAGCTCGCGAACGCAAATCAGATTTATCACACGTGAGGCCCATGTTCTTCTTCTTCTTCATGCTTTAACGCAATTATGGACCGTGTTGATGTTAACTGGGAACTTTTGAAAACTTGGCGAAGACTCGAACTCCGTTATTCGCATTCAAATATTTCTTTAAGTTGTTAGTCTCTTAGCGCCGAATGTCTGCAGCGGAATGTTTTTCGTCGTTGATTAAATCCGAGTCGGAGTTTTGGAGTCGGATTTTTTAAACGACTCCACGGCCATTGATTAAGTCGTGTCGAATGATATTGTTATGGTGTGGTTCGTATGTTTCGGCATTCCAATCGCCAAGGGGCACAAGTGATTTCGAGAAAAGCGCGCTCAAAGTTTTGCGTGTACCTACATGCATTAGGAGGAGGTCGAGTGATTTTTTGATATATTTCGGTACACGTTCCAAGTTCGATTATATCCTTTTGCCACCGAATATATGAGCTTACATAGAAGCGATTCTTGCACATAACTCAATTTCGTCAAAAATGTCACTTGTATCCCTTGGTCTTTTCAGTCGACAATTATTAACTGTTAAAACTGAGCTGATCACTTGCAATAAATAAGTATATGCATAAATATTTTCGTATTGATCGCATCTTCGTTGATATTTTTCATTATTTTGTTTGTCGGTTCATCGTTTGCCAGTAAATGCTCAAAAACGTTTTAATTAACGGCGTATAAATATAATCTGGTTTATTTTGGCACGAGGTATATTTAATATCTTTAAAAAAACGTTCATTAAACCGGAGATAGGAAGATTATGAGTTACCATTTAATTTATAGCTTTATTACATGAAAAAATAAAGCGGAGATTTTCTTAAATTCTGTGAATTTTTAATTAAGTGTTATATTAAAAACACAACGATATTTAGACGAGTTTTCGGTAAGTCTGTTAGTTAAATCACATTTCAATGTAGGTACTTAGTTTGTTTAATTATTCAATTGATTGTTGACAGATATTCTATGTTTCAAAAAAAAACTGAAATGAAATTCAAAAGTGTAATGTCAAAGCTGAAAGTAATCAGACTTTTATTAATAAGTTTTTCAATAAATGAGATCTAAAAATAGTGTATTTAATTAACGTTGCTTATTTAAGTAAAACAAAATGAGAAAATCATTTTCACTATTTAGGATTTTTTGAAGAGTAACCATTAGACTTTTTAATTTAAAACTTAGATATTTGAGAAAGATAATTAAATGGGTTTAATAAAGTTTTTCCTTAATGATATAGTTTAAAAGGTTTCTAGTTTATTTTAGTTAGGAAAAAAAACTATCCATTTATGTAACGTACACGGAAAACTTATACACTACGTATACTTTCAACGTCAAATGCGAGTTACGAAAAACGTCAAACCCAGATACTCGAAAAAAAGGATTAAAAATAAAAAAGTCGATCTTTTTCAATAATTGAAACATTAAATAGAATTCTATAACGTTTTCTTTGAAATAACGAGACAATGGTTTGATCTTTATATATTTTCTTATATTGAAGTTCCCTTTCTTACATCACTTTCAAATGATTGAAACATGCAATATATAATATTTATATACTCGTACACATCAAAGCGCTTCGACGACAATGCAGAATATATTCCGACGTTCATTAGGGATATTTTTGAAAAAAAAATCTTGAATTCTAGAAAATGGTACACTTGAACCGAGAAAAGCACAAAGCTTCAGAAGCACTCAAACGGTAACCGTAACCGAAATCACTTGATTTTATCCCGATCTTTTGTGAAGCGTATTTAAAACGTTGAGTTGAGTTGAGGGACGCTCTCGCTATACAAAATTCAGTGCCCTCAAAGTGTGCTTTTATTCTTTTCATTCTGCGACAGTATATCCGAAGGGTTTTTGCATATAATAATGAATAATCTGAGGCGAAATTTGAATCTGAATAGAAGTTTTCGAAAGATGTCAGTTACATTAGGTTCATGCTGAGGACGTGCGTTTCGTTGAGGGTCATCGTTTTCGATGGTACAAAAATTAAGGTTCAATTCATTAATTATTTATGAAGAAAAGTTTCAAATTTTATTTGATATTGATCAATTTTGATCTTTCAAAATATTTCTATGTAATGAGTGTAATGTTTTTGAGAATTAGGTTTTGTTTATTTGAGCACCGTTGCAATCTACGCCATTAAATCTTTAGCAATTTGTAGTAATTGTTAAGTTATGTTAGAATTTTTTGTAAAACAAATATTCTTTCTTCATGTATTTAGACTTATGATGAGTTTGGCTAACAAAGTTAGAACCATAGGAAAAATATTCAAAAGAAATCAAAAATTTTCTTACATTATGAAAGAAAAAAACATTTTTCAAATCTTCTTATCGTCGGTCCATTTCTCTTTCAAGTACCGCACACACAATATATAACAGTTCAAATCGAATGTTTTTAACATTTATATAATAACAATCTAAGTGATTCATATGTAAATACATTCACTATTTCCATACAGAACGATACTATACTACTACAATTTTCAGAGAGCATTCCCCTTTGAATATTCGAATCGATTTTTTTCCATGGCCTTTTTATAATTCCATGTAGCCATACGTATTATCCGTGTTTGTTTGAACGTGCCTAGAATAAAAAAATGCATATTCGAGATTGATATTCGACAGCTGGAGGGCAAAACGAAAGAAGATCTGATTGCATTCAAGCAGAAATATGCCTAATTTTCGTTTTCGAGATTTCCTAATTTTCGAGAAAATCCGATGGAAAATTAGCACCATTCAACTCGGTTTCGAAATTGTATTATCATCGAATTATCGAGTTTACACCTTTATGGTTATGAAACGAAGCAGTTTTCGAGAGAATTACGTCTATTTTCTCACATTGCGCGTACGTATTATTCGCTTAGATTTTATTATATTATAGCCTTTTGAATTCAATATGTATAGAGTGTACAAAAAATTGATTTTAATTTAAGTTATTTAATATATGACGACTGAAAAGGTCAAGGGGTATAAGTGACATTTTTACCGAAATTGAGTTATGCACAAGAATCGCATCTATGCACGTTCATTTATTTGGTGGTAAAAGGATATAAACGAATTCGTAAAATTTTCTTAATGTGTTACATTCATATCAATTAAAAATATTTCATATTTTAAATTTAATTAAAGTTTATGTTCGTTTTAATTATGAAAACGAATTCAGAATACTTTCATTAAAAATATTCAGAAAGAAATGTAATATTACATTATTCTAAGGTGTGGACGGACGGAGCTTTCAAATAAACACTTTCCAAACGATTAAGTTTGAAATGGAATAGCGAATTGCAACACAGCGCATTTTATGCAAAATAAGAACGTTTCAACGAATTAAATCCCCGAAAGCATTCTGTGCATAAACTTCTGACAACATTCGCTAAAATAAAAGTATATTAAAATAAGTACTGAGGCGAATGAAAATTTTATTCTATGTAGCTATGACATGTTGTCTCTCGGCACGTTTGCTAATGAAATTAATTATTGCTCGACACGTTCGAATAGTTTCATCAGAATTTTTAATTGAATTACGCATTTTTATTAAAAAAGAATCGAATTCAATGCGAAAATTCAATTCACGAATAAAATTGACTCAAAATTCCAATCGAACATTCTACGATATTCAACTATTAAATGCCGAATTTCAATGAATATTTGAAATCTAATCAAAAACATTTCAGTTTTGTTTCATATGATATTGAAAATCCTTCGACCTATGATACTAAATATTGTATGGAGAACAAGAATATCGATGAAAATACGAAAATTCCCCATTCAACAAACATGACTTGAAAATACATATAAAATACATGAAACGGAAGTCTTTGAAATTCGCTAATTGAAAGGGTAGTTAGATGTATTGAATGGCGCCATTTACCCAAAGGCTGTCACGTACATTGTATGCGTTCAAAATACGTTTTAAATCCGATACAAAACTGACAGTGAGCTTTGATACACCTAATACATTCGTATTATACATACGTACGTTTAGTACTTTGAGTCGTTTGGTCGCAAGACACGTTTCTACGAAGGCCACACACAACGCAGTTTTCATTGCCCATTATTATTATATTAATGTTTGGCAAATTTGAGAGAAGTTTTGATGAAATTTAAGATAATTAAAAAAATATATATGCAGGTATTACTTAAATATTTATAATTTGTAATATGTTTTTTTTTGTGTTTTAAGGAGAAATGAAATAATTACTGATATGAGATCATGGTCCATAAGTCAAATCAATTGCAAAATCATTTTATTGATGCCGTTGGGTAAAAAGATCAATTATTATCGCAATAAATTTCTTCTAGCTAAATGAACAAGTTCAAATATTATTTTTTTCGTCTAGCTAAATTTATGAAACTAAAAATAGCACAATTAGTTCTATTTGACTGGAACACAAGTGATGTTAGCTCAGCGCAAATATCAAATAGCAAAAAGTTTCAGTTTTCTACAATTCCTCACTGAAATAGAATAGGTACATAGTTACATTCCACTCGAAACTATTATTGAAATACGTTTATCTTTCCGATCAATCAACACAGTTGAATTTCAAACGATATTTTTGTTAATTTCGAATCAAACACGGTATAAATTCGGAATATAAACGAAATGAAAATATATCAAAACCGCAAATCAAACGAACCGAACTGCATACGTTTTCAATTATTCGACAGTTGGCTTTTCGAAGAGTTTACTGCGGTTCACCGAAGTATTTAATCATAAACTTCGTTCTGTGAACATTTCGTATCGAAACACACATCTACGTATAATAAAGCGTAACCATATTCGAAACAATTCGACGTACGAAGAATACTCAAGAGCATACGCGTCGATATGCAAATCGTATACGGTTTATTATACAATATGTATATGACGACCGAAAAGGCCAAGGGGTTCAAGTGACTTTGCATTGATTTCGAGAAAAGCGCGTTCAAAGTTGATCATGTACCTACATTTATTAGGAGGAGGTCGAGTGATTTAATGATATATCTCAGCACACGTTCCGAATTCGTTTATATCCTTTCGCCTCTAAATAAATTAGCGTACATTTTTGCTGAAAATGAGTTATGTACAGGAACCGCTTCTATGTACGCTCATACTTTTGGTGACATAAGGATATAAACGAACTTGGAACGTGTTCCAAGATACATATATCATCAAATCACTCGACCTCCTCTTAATACATGTAGGTACAACTTTGAAGGCGCTTTTCTCGAAATCACTGCCGTCACTTGTACCCCTTAGCCTTTTCAGTCGCCATATATAAACTTATTATTATATTATATAATGAGTATATTTAACTTGTTGTGGAAGTGTAGACTCAACGGTGAGTAGTTCGCAAAGATGGCAACCTATGTACGTCCAAAAGTTCAAAGCGTAGTCATGTTAGTACTTATTTGCCCAAGGCACTGATCGATACCCTTGTTGTATCGTGTTGTGGTTGAAATAATATATTATTGCAAATTAGAATTGTTAAATTATTATAATCGAGAGTTTTTTGGTTAGTTTATTTCATTTTCGTATGGATATTTGAGTCTATGTACGTGTATTAAAGTTTCGATGTTGCATGAGTGTAGTTTATATGTATTTTATCGCATTTTTGTAGCTTCCATATCCGATGTTGATAAATTAGTATTTTGTTTCGTATATGAAATTATTTATTATATTGAATATATTTAATAAATGTGTTGAGCGAAATTTCGATGTTAAAATTTGTCGCATAATTGCGTGAATTTTAATTACTTACATATATTGAGTCTCATTTTGAAAATTAATTACATAAATTATTGAATATTTAATAACAAAATATGTTATGATGAAAATACCTCGTTAATGCATACGATAAAATTGCTTCTTTGAAAGAAAACGTCGAACTGTGCTTATTACAGCATGCGGAAAATAATTGAATGAGATCAGATTAAGTTTTCAAGTCGGTGACATTTTGAAGAATTTGATCGAGAGGAATTTCTCGAAGGGATTACGCTAAGAAGGTTTCGTCTTACTTCTTAGAGGCTGTGATTTAAGATCAACTAGAAGGGAAAAGGGAAATTTTCGCGCTTATCTCGCGACTCGATTAGAGCAGAGATTCTTTAACGGTCGATGCTCGAATTACGGAATTCGATCTGAAAATAGGCTGCTGCAATTTGCAAATTGAAATTATTAGGTGTTCCTAATAATAATCTGCTGCTATTTGAGTCATTTCTTGTGATAGAATAAAGATTTAATGAAATATATGAGGATCTTAGAAGTCAATGATATCTGTATAGGTGAAAAATTTATGTTATGAAGTTTATCTGAACTTCAAATATATTATTTGGATATTCAAATTTGAGTATTTGTATACACATATCCCTTTTCCTCATTTCTAATACAAGTTTCATGCTTAATCTAGTATAATTAAACGCGATCCAGCCAAAATCTTAAAACGTAGTCTATAAATTAGTCTTAGTTTAAGTATCAGATTTTATCTCCGCTGTACGAATACATACATCTATTTAATTTCTCGCAATATTGCATGCAATCAATACAGCTTCAAACTCGACTTCAATCGAACTGTAGAACATGAAAATTAAATTGATACAACTCAATCGACAATCGATTCGTATTCAGAGCCGAATCGAAAGTTTCTCAATATAGCGGAATATAGAGATTCGTTAAATATTGAAGTACGTATTATTAAAGCAAACGCTCACAAGGAAAGGCTTTATAAAGTTCTTCGCCGATCTCGATGAATATTTGTACAAATGCAATAAAAGTATAGATATGTAATGATTTTGAAGAACGAAAATGCAATTTTCAATAGTTCAGATATTGCATTTAAAATTTTGTGATATGTGTATGTTAATAATGTTTTAAATGAAGATCTTTACGCGGTTTATTCAACGTTTTTATAGTGATACTATAATTGACGACTGAATTTCACAAAGTGCATAAGTTACCTTTTCATTGATATTAAGTTAGGTACAGAAAATGGTCCTATATATGATACAGAACCATTTTCTGTACTTAACTTAATTTCGATAAAATTCAGTCGTCAATTGTTGCTCTTATTTCTTTAAAAATATGTCGAAATGCTTCATAAAAATCATAATTTTGTTCGTATACCAAACAAATATACCAAAATTTGATCTTCAATAACTAAAAAACTATTGAGGAATTGCATTTTTGTTCATCACAATTATTTCATGTCAGTATTTACACTATGCGAATTTTACATAATGCATATTGCAATTTCATCAATATGTCTCAATGCAGCCAACTTAACTATTCAATAGTTCAATATGTAAACACTACATACGACATATTGAATATTGCTTATACAACTGCAATATTCATGCATTATATATGTAAACTCTGCATTGAATTTCTACGAAATTTCATCGAAATCAACGAGAACATAAACGAAACAACTCCTCGTCAGATACGAAGCCATCCTTGGAGCGAAATTGAGTTCGAGAAAGTTTTCTCCTTCCGTCAATCAGCGACATGGAAAATTTCAACGGCACGAAATTCAAAATCGCTCCGACCGATTAACCTCCGTTTGATGTACAATACATGGAAGGATTGCGTTCGAAATTCGTCCACTTTTGGAAAATTCCTCCAACTATAATATAACACAATGTGTGTGTGTGTGTGTGTGTGTGTTGTTCAGCATTTGGGCGGTTAATTGCGGCCTCCGGGGATTTATTTATGGGCCAACTTAACAGGGCTCAAAGTGATTCACTACTAACTTCGCGGCACGACTCCCCACATATTACTTCGCTCCGTTTCTGATCATAATTTGAGTTCTCGTGAAACTCGCTTTGCAACGTTATAATGGATTATTGTCTATGGTTAAATTATGGGGTTTGTCAATTTTGAAAAATTTCAAATTCGTTGTGAATAGTCGGTTTTTTTGGGGGGGAAATGTTTAACTAGATCATTGCTTTGATTTGCTTTTGCATAATTGCTTTAAACTAATGATTTAATAATAAGAAAACAATTTGTAATTCTAATTGAATATACTAGAAAATTGAAGATATTTAAATAAAGACATACACTATGATGAATAAATTATTAATTTTAATAGTTCCAACGATTCTTAAAAGTTAGATTCAATGAGACTAGATTTTTTTAAAATTTGGATTTGATAGTTTCAAATAAGATTATTCAGAATTAAGTTCACCTTCTGCAATCATGGTAAATAAAATAATATTTTTGGGAAAATTCAACAATCGATTTCAATAAATTTTCCAAGAATTTGTGAATTTGACTACCGGTTTGAAAAACGTCAAATTTTGTTTAATCCTAGTTGTTACATTTCAAAGTCGCGATGAAAAGTCGAATAGTTTATATTTATAATTTTCAAATATTTTCCAAAACAATGTATCATATCGTAGTGATATCATACCAGTGACTCGATTGGAAATGTTCAATTGCCTAGAATTAGTAAGGCGCTTTTAAATTAGAAGTTATAGTTCGTTGCTCAACTCTAGAGAATATTCGCAGAAAAAAATACTCGAGTCAGTTAATTAAAAATATTACTCTTGTTAATTTTCATTAAAATACGCCGTCTGTATTTTCATCTCGATGCTTCTAATCAGTGTTTCAATAAAAAACACAATCAATTAGATCACTTGAAGCGACGACGCGTAATTCATAACTACATCATCTACAATTTAGAAAATTAATTTTTATCTCAACATCGATCGCATATAAATTGAGTATATTTTTCATTTTAGAAATTAAATATCACTCTCAATGATTAAAACTGGAATTTAATGCTTTTAAGTTTATTAAGAAGCTTCGTTTAATCGTGGCATAGTGATACAGTCGAATCGATTAACCCGTTAGTTTAGAAATGAGATTATGACCGGAGTTTGGTTCATTTGTTAGTGGCCATAACGGATTTCTATGTGCAAGTGATGCGCAAGTTTCCATATCTATTTTATTGTACAGTCGTTAGCTAGTGCTATGACATAAATAGATTATTGTTCTAATCGAATTGGCATCTCGTCCGAAGTATATGAAGCTCTATTTCATTGACGATAAAATTTCAGTTCATAAGAATCGCTCTTGTATTATACAAGTCAATATAAACGATAAAATTATTAACTGAATAAAACGTTCGAAGTTTCACAATCGAATCACGAATTAATTTCGACGAAATTTCGTTATTCGAATTTTCAATTGACAATTTATTCGAGTTTATCGGTCAGCGGATAAAATTTTATTACGAAATAAATGTATTGCATAAACAAGACAATGTCCGATGTCGAGTATCGAATATCATATTAAAGCAATCGAGTGATATGTGATTTTTACTACCGAACAAGAAAGTTTCGATTTACGCACGATCTACGACATAAATTAGAGTGTCTGTGCGACATTGATGGATAACTTATCTCGGAAGCGTTATTCGACATTCCGTAAAGTTTTCTCGATATCTGATCGATATTATAACGATGGGTACCTGATTGGACGACTGTTCGATTCCCTATCCGACGCCGAACGATCGATCTTATTCTGACCGCGCTTTGCTAAAAACATTTGTCGAATTAATAGAAAAAAAAAGACTCACCAACTTGATTGTAGCACTGCAAGAAGAACGGTTGTCCCAAAAATACAGCCAGAAGTCCCATGATTCCTTGAGGGAATTCGGTGAGCAGGAAAAGAATGAGGACGGCCAGCAACATTCTTGTGGTTCTGTCCGTTTGTCTTTCTGATCGTCTTCTGGCTTTGGCTGCTAAACTTTCAGCACCGTCTACAGTGGGTGCCATCAGATGCTGTCTCCGTTTCTTCGTCTCCACCAGCACCATTATCAGCTTAGAGCTCAACACGGTCAGAAGAATGCACGGAATCAGCTTGATAACGACACTGTATATGCAGAATATGGCTGTCAACATCGTCATAGAAGCTGTCGAATCTATGAAGTAAATAGTTTCATTTCTAGGAGCAGGCACTATGACTTCGCTAGAATCTTTTACTTGATGACCATCCACCGTTAAGAGTTCTTCCTTCTCTCCTATCGTCTGAACGGACAAAATGGGCAGACAGATCAAAGGGCAAATAACATAAGTGGCCACTATTGTACTGGTAGTAACCATCATATTGCACCATCTTCTATTAGTCTGAGGATGAGCAATGGCTATATATCTCCAAACAGCCAACACTACAGTCAAAAATATCGATATAGTATGACAAGTCTGCCCAAAAATCGAATGAAAATAGACGAAACACGCCCAAGGATAGCTGAACCGATCCCTAAACGGTCTTCCTTCAGCAGGCCAATACATATGAAAAGCGAACGGGATATATTCAAGCATAACTAACAAATCGGCGACAGCCAAACCGGTCAATATGGAATTGGTAGGAGACACCATCTCTTTCCTAGTCAAAACTGCTATGTTCAAGGTGTTGGCCACCGATCCGAATATGCAGACTAGTACACTGACATACCCATGCATAGGTACATAGGCATTGTGAAAATCGGTAGTCGACTGGCCACAGTAGACCGTCGTCGAGTTGTCCATCGTCTCATCTCCGCCGTTCATCTTGATGCCGGTGGTCATAAAACGCTGAAGAACATCGTCGATTGGCAGCGGGAGGTTCTTCGGGCTAGTCTCTGAAAGAATTGAGAGAACGTCGTGAAAATTGGTCGAAAATCGATGTCTGTTAATTGGATGTGATATGAGGTATGTCGTTGAGTCGTTTTACGATTACGAATCGTGTTTTAACGATCGATAAATCAATCGATTGCTGTTTAAGGTTCGAGGGTTTCTCTTTTGGTTTTGTACTGTAAATTATGATTGGTATGGTGATCCTTTTTATATAACAACATATTTTGATTATGTCCGCTCAAATATATCATATGATGACTGAAATGGCCAAGGGGTACTAGTGATTTAGAGAATGCACTCAAATGTATTAGGAAGAGGTCGAGTGATTTTATGATATATCTCGACATATGTTTCGAATTTATTTATATCCTTTTGCTACTAAATATATGAGCTTACATAGAAGAGAATGTTGTGCATAATTCAATTTCAGCAAAAATGTATCTTGTACCCCTTGACATTTTCAGTCGTCATATGTTATTATTATAGCATGAATGAGATGAAATTAAGATGCGTCTAAAATTATTTTGTCAAAATTAAATTAAATTTTCATAATAAGTATTACACGAAATATCACGCTAGGTATAGAAATTTCCCTTGAATTTCACATTAACCGTTTTAATCGGCGTTAACTATAATACATACATTCATACACACATGAAATTTGATCAATCATTTTTCAGTTACGTTATTTGTAGATATACACATGAAATTTTATCTCACCGACCCGCGTCCAAAGATAAAACGTACACCGTTTTTTTTTCTCGTTTGAAAGGTCAGCGTTTTACATTCGAAACACGAATTTTGATACCCGCCCGAAAAAAGAGCAACACCCATTCGTTTGAACGCTTCGAACAAACAAATAACACCAATTTGTGACGTTTTATCTAATTTAATTGCAAACAAATATGTTTTTGCCGAATCCCGAACGATCCACGGGAGGATTCCGGGAAACGTCAAAGGGCTAATTAAACGTTTGTAGGAAAAGACGGAAACGAAATCAAAGGTTCAGTTCCGCTGACAGTTCGAGATTTTCCCGGGAGTTTTCCCGCAAACGTATTATATATTTTTTTCGGGTTTTTCGGGAAAAACACTCGGAAAACCCACATTATCAGGGCTGAGGAGTTGCGTGCGAGAATTTTCCGCTTCTTCAGGTCAAGTGGATGTCTTCGGAGATGGATCGAATTCGATTCTGTTCTCTTTATACGCGTTTCGAATGAAAATATGGGTTTTTATTGTCGAAATTGAGAAATTTTCGACAGATCGATTCGGATTCTTGATCATTTTTAAGTTGCATTTTCATTCTTTACCATTATTTTATCTTCATACTCATAATACGTATCTACTGACATCAAAATTGGTGACCCGAGTAATGTGAATAGTTTTCGTGCATAAGTTAAAAGTACTTTCTTATTTCACCTAAGGCGTTCTCCTCTACTTAATGTTAACCCTATCTTTATTCCAACTCAACATAAATTCTAGCCAAACGATAAAAATGTTTTTACATAAAAAAAATCTTAAGTCTTACTCGACTTTTGACTTATACATCGAAAGAGATATTTTCGTTTAATACTCAAATAAGGAAGATCCGAATCGAGGTATACTTCTATAGATAGTAAAAATAATCCGATCGTTATAGCTGAAACCGAAAATGAAATCGAATTCCGATACATTTTTAGTGAACACATCCCTGAATATTATAATGCGATAGAACGAAGAAGAAAAAAATATCGGGAAAAGGCGAAAATCGCACGTAGCGATTTTATTGCTCTTTTTTTCATCGAGAGTATTGCGGAAGCTGAGTTTGCGGTCACGCGTCGCTTTTACACTATTATATTCCATTTTGGAAATCTTAGCTTATTTTTTTCTCAAGAAAAACTGAAATTTCTCCCTTTAAAGACGTGTGCGCTTAAGGGTAGGTGTTTTTCGTCTGAAAATGAAAAAATAGTGAGAACACCTTCGACGAAGAAAGGGTCGGATTACTTTCGTTCGCGATTGATACACCTCGGTTTTGTTCGTCTTTCGTTGTATTGAGTGTCAATGAAATCTCTTTCATTTTTCTCTCGGGTGTATGTAGGTATATAACGTTGAGTTTTTCGAATGAATATCGTTCGAAATATTCAATATGATAAAATTGGAATAGGGCTACCGAATGTTCAATTCATGTAACTGTTCGAATGTTGAATACAAAATTAAAATTAAATTTAATTGAATTAAAATAAATTGAAATTGTGTTATATTTTATATGGATATTTGGAAATTTCTATATGAAAATAAAAAGGCAATATTAATTGGTATTTTTTTTAAATATGGCACGAATGCGAATCAAAACATTAATTGCAGAGAATTTTCGAATATTCCATGAATCGTTATTCCATATTCTTGGATTGAAAATTATCAAAATATATAGACCTTCAATGCATCAACAAAGTTTTCGTCGAATATTTCCGAAACATTTTGATATAATTCAAACAAATACAACACTTCAGATTTTCAAATTTTCAAAAGTTCACTAGACTCAATTTATTAATGAAGTTAAAATCTATCAAATAAACGCCTCTAACAAAAAAAAAATTTCAAAATTGAACTAATATCGAATACATCCGAACGGAAACCATGAAAAAGAAACCCTCAGTGTTTTTCGATTCGCACATATTCCCGAAATACTTTTCAGATTTCGTGAGGATTTTCACAAAGACAAGTTTTTGAATCCCACAGGAACAAACGTATGATATTGTACATATTTCCCGTGAAACTTCCACGCGAATGTGTACATTAAATAAAATGACACTCTCGACGCGAGTTATTTGCATTGTATAGGCGAATGTGAAGACATAGCATTTTTTTTGTTTAAGAATTTACTAACACAAAAGAAACGCTGAAACGTCTAGTACGTGCCCTGAAATCGCTGAATATTCATTCGACGAGAAATTCATCAATATGCGATTTTATGATGAGTAAATATGTATGTATTTGACGAGTATTTGAAGGTTAAGTTGTCGTGTTCATTCACATCGCTAGTTAAATCGTATTAATTGATTCGATAATATAAGTTCTAGTTTAAATTAATCAATTAGTGCTTTGAGTATGAGTTTATAATTGTTGTGTCTGCTTCAGTTATTTCGAATTATTAGAAAATTTTCAATTAATATTATCTAGGTCTATTATATGTTGGGAAAAGGAAAGAAAACTAATATTATATTTCAATGCATTTATGCTAGTATAATATATATGAATTAGAAATTTAATCTCATTTCGTAAATATCATGAAAGATAGTTTACCAAGAAGCATAAGGAATGCTAAAAGGATTCAAAGATTATGGAAATTCCTCTCGAAACGAATAAATCCTCAACCTCACACCAAAAATATTCTAATACCGAAACTATAACATACAATATTCTGATAAATCTTTACACATATCTCATATATTCGACTATTATTTCATATTTTTGATAAACTTTTACACATATCTCATATAAACGACTATTATTTTATATTTTCTCACAATACATTTTGCTTCAGAAGGAAAAAAACCCATTCAGTCCATCAACAGTTTCACGCGCGATACATAAATATCCGAATTTCCGCCAATCCGGATGATTCTAACTCTCCTAAGAAAAGGGTCAACTTTACCAGTTTACGACAAGCTTACTTTCACAAACAATACAACACACACAAAAAAAATATTCCTATTTTTTCTGTTGAATAAGAACTCCATTTGCGTTCGAAGCAGACATCATTAGACGCAGGAATCGGGCCGAAGACGGAAATCCGGATAATCCGGTATTTCGGTTGATACGCGTAAGGATAACGAATTTAAATTGATTGAGATATGTATCCGATGTGTGTGTGTGCTCTTCGCATATTATTGTATAGGTATGCGGATAATTGACACGTCTGGTGCTCCTTTGTTCGTTCGCGCGTGTCATCCTATAATATTATATACGCGCGTCTTGTACAGGGTTAGTCGACGGGATGTGATCGTTTTTGGGGGTTCGTTGTTCAGGAGTCGATGGGTTAGAAGAGATTTTTTTTTTTGCAGTGCCGTATTATGTATGTGCGTGTTTGAGGCGCGCTGCTTAATGAGGTGTCGTGTTTCGGAAAAATATGTATTATATATATGACTGAATTTCACAAAGTGCACAAGTGACCTTTTTATCGATATTAAGTTAAGTGCAGAAAATGGTTCTATATATGATTCAGAATCATTTTCTGTGTTTAACTTAATTTCGATTAAAAAAGGTCATTTGTGCCCTTTGTGAAATTCGGTCGTCATATGTACATATGATGTTCGATTGAAATCGGTTTTGACTTGATCGATATATCAAGATCAAGGGGTACAAGTGATTTCGAGATAAGTGCGTTCAAAGTTGATCATTCACCTACATGTATTAGGAGGAGATGGACTGATTTGATCTTGGTACACGTTCCAAGTTCATTTATATCCTTTTACCACCAAATAAATGAGCGTGCATAGAAGCGATTTCTGTGCATAACTCAATTTCGGCAAAAATGTCATTTGTACCTCTTGGCCTTTTCAGTCGTCATATATGTGCATATGTCGTTCGATTGAAATTATTTTTGACTTGATCGATATGTGTATTTTTGAAAATTTATTAAATATGTAATAGATTTATCTCGTTAAAGACTTCTATAGAAATTGAAAAAAAAATCAACTACTCTTACTTTTTTCTTTGAAATTTATTTGAGTTCATAAATTAATTTCATAATAAATACATATATTTATCGTGGAAAAAAATAAGCAGAATTGGAACGTCGCTTAACATTTCATTAATAAATATTTAGATTTCTAAATAAAAAAATTACTTTTAGACTCGTTTATTTACGGCTAACTAATAATAATGTGATGTAATACATATACAATTCTGAATTCAACAGTGTAACATGACAATATTATCGATCAATATCGATATTCTTAAAATTAATTAACGAAAAAAAAAAACAAATTTCTTTGAGCAGCCCTATGCATTATAATACCGTATGACCGAGTGTGTAGAAACGCCTTTATAGTAGCACGCAGTTGCGAATCGTTCTCGCGAATAATATATTACACGGCTTATCGCTGAATAAATCGGAATTCGACGATGAAAACCTATTCGGAAAATTCACGCATCTCCGAGGAAAATCACGCGAGGAACGATACAATATCGTCAGTAAATCTGCGAAATACTGTTCAATACGTGAAATCGCATAATATTGTTTCACAATCGCAATAATCGAAGCGAATAATGCGCGTATGTATCTATAAAATGATATTTTATTTCGTGCACAATATCTTTACGAATGTCGGAAGAGCTTCTAATATTTTTTCCATATATTCTAGTGCAAGTCTTTGAAATGCTAGATACTTTCATATATGAGCGTTGAATTTCTTTTATTTGAATACGAAGATGAATGAAAATGTTCTGCATTTATTTCCTCATAAATTCAATGCAATATAAGTTTATCAGAGCTAAACGTGACTAGTTCCACTTGGAAATAAGTCGAGAAAAACAACCGAATGTATTTGATGCGTTTTTATCAAAATTCCCTTTCACCTCCGACATTATAAACATCAAAATATTTATAATATGCTATGAATTTAATAAGTTCATTTTAGAGTACAAAATTAATTAAAATGGCTTCTGAAATAAATGACAAACCAATTTTGTCGTTTAATAATATTTATCTTTAATTATTCAGGAATAATATTTCATACTTATATTACATAGAAAGTTATTACTATACTAAGTGTTAATATTAAAATTGATTTTTTTGACAAAAAATGTAATCACGATTAGCTCTGAAAGTTTCATATACCGATTTATTTAGTATTCCTATAAGAGTCTTTTATCATCTAATCGTCAGAGAGAAACCTCATTTCTGATAAATACGTGACAGTATTCTCAAAATTAAACCCATCGGTGTTCATTTAACTGAGAATTGTTAACCTTACTTACATTGAGAGCACGTTTTCTTCGAAAATAAGAAAAAAATCATTCTCGAATTCTACGAAAGCTCCCCGCATAAATCTCGCTAACACTCAGATATCGACAAAGGGTTCGATTGAAAGGGAGAAACGAAATGTTCACTTTTTTTCATTCTTCGGCAGAATTCCCAGATCGACACAAAACATCTTGGGACATGTAATTCGACGTGAAAATCAAATTTCTGAGAAATTAGTGATTAAACTAGAGGGATATAACATTGTCAGGTTGATTTCGTGGATGTAATTTTATCAGGTTTACTTAAAATTGAGCGATATCGCAATGTTTTTTTTTTTTGGTTCAAAATATTAGATAAAAGTGATTTAATCGTTTGATATTGAGAAATATAGTTTGATTTATTTAATTTTAAGAAAGTCTGACGAAGTGTTATACAGTGACGAGGACATAGCCTTAAAATCTGACGGCGATTACATTTTCATCGATGAAACTTTGAGCGTTTTGTCATCTGATTTATTATTCCGTCCCAGATTTTTCGATTTTTCATGTAAATTGCGATACAGCGTCGTTTCGGACTTTTTATAATCGGTTTCGGCGATGATGATTTATTAATTTTCTTAAATGTGTACGCAAAAAATCGTTTCGATTTTGAAACGATCATTTTTCTTTTGAATAAATTATAGTAAGTACAAATATAAATAAAGTTATTGTGTATACAAAAGACGAGTGTTATCCATATATTTTAATATAATTTTGTTAATAAATAAGTAAAATCTCTAATCTGTATCGGTACCCAAATCGTATCTGAAGATTTGAAATTATAAGATAAATATTTTTCTCTATCTATAAGAAACTTTTTTTTTCTAGGATAGTTTATAAATTTTCTCATTATTTTACACTAAATATGAACAAAATTAACTCTTATTTTGAATAAAAATTAATTTTCTTAAGACTTTTTCTAGGGGTACGACTTAAGCAATTTTAATGACATAATAAATCTTCGAACATTCTTATTTTATCAACTACGTGATTCTAACTTAGTTCAACCCACATCCAAATCGACATATGTCCTGAACTTGATGAATGTAATGCAATATTTCTTTTAAATCCATACCTAACCCATACCAACCTGATCCAATTTTTCACATTCACATTTACGGTATAAAATTGAGCCTGTAGTCAAATAATTTTCAATATAACTGATCATCGTTAAGCATAATAATATATTTGTATTTAATTTTATATCATGTTTAAGTAGATTATATTGTATCCACACAAAGAGGGAGGCTGACGAAGAAATTAACGAGCAATTTATTTGCAAGGCTACATCTTCGCTCTTTTTTTGATATTCCTCATTTTGGACGACATCTGACACTTTTTCTCACACTGAATAAATTTTCAACGTGATGCGATATTCGGCGATGGCGAATTCCTCAAAGGCCCTTTGAAGTCAACCGAATCAAAGTAATTACGAACTGTGCAAAAATCGCAATCGAAACTCCGACTTAATTTTCTCGCGACGAAAATGATGAACTGTTTCGTATATCTATCTGTCTTACGTTTATTTATAATCGTTTGTTATAGTGAGAGCAAGGAAATCATTGAATCGTACACATTTCGAGGGCAATGTAAATGTTATCGTATTTAAATGCCATAGAAAACGTTTAATATTGTGTAAGGATTGGAAATTTTGCGTTGTTTCATCAAATGGAGTTGCTCGTATAGAAAATAATTTTCCGGATGATTGCCTGCTTGAAAATTAATATTCCTTAAAGAAAAATCCCGTCATTTCAATATTCATTAGTTCATTCGATTTTTTACAATAATAAATTATAAAAAAATGTATTGAATAATATACACAGAGATGTATACAATAATATATTATATTCGATTGCATTGATTATTATGAAATAATGATTTTTGGCCTGCGGTCCTTGGTTCTAATCAAAGAAGCATTGTTTCCGTATTGCTCATTGATGTTTCTAAAGGACCGAAATCAATAAGGAAATTACTTTCAATTGCTTTTAATTAATGTTGTGATCTCTGTTGAGGCTATTTATTCGTAAATTAATATTGTCGAGAAAATTTACCAATAACTCGAAGTACTATATTTTAAGGCTCTGTTGAAATTTGATTTAAAATAATGTTTCCTTGTTCGGTTTATTTATGATTTTTAATTTTTGAACAAAACAGGCTGAGAATCACTATATGTATAATAACAATTTCTGGAGAATTTCTGAAACTGCGTTGCGTAGCTAAGATGAATTCCATTTTAATAAATATTCCAAGGCAACATAATGATGTTCCTTTAACCAGTGTTACATCTTGCTTGAACATCAAAGACTTTAGCGTAAAACAGATTGTATTAATACAGAATTACATTATATATTACCTTATTTTTATAATAATAAAATAAAAATAATTTTAATATTATATAAAAACATGTAGAAAAGCATTTTTTCCGCACCGATCTGATTTTTTCAGTATAAACTATTATAAAACGAAACATGAATGTGTGTGCTTCAAAGAAGCCTTTTACGTGGTTCCTTCTCAATAAATATGGTTCGCGTATAATAATTTGAGCAAATACATACAAAGAGTAATAAGGGCACACACAATTATACAAATTATTTAATCGCATTACGTTCCCGCTTTGCACATACAGCAGTCAGAGGGAAATTTTCTCAAAGTCAGATTTTAAATATTCATGAACGAAAATTGTTTTCGCTCCTCAAATGTTTATTTATACGTCTGCAGTCACAATTGTAACATCTGCAATTAAATGACAGTGGTTTAAGTCCAAAAATTTAGAAAATTAGTGAAGATTTAAAGTAAAATTGCATTTCTAGAAAGATTTATTAAAATCATCATGTATTTTTATGGAGTTGAAAAATCATTGACAACACTCAAATCATTTCATATTATAATTAAATAGTATAATTAAACAAATGTATGAATTTAAGATCATATTACACTAGTAAATGTAAAAAATAATTGATATCGATCTATTATGAGTAATATATTCCAATTACTGAAAATTTCACGAAATTAAAAGAATTATATTAACATTTAATATTTTTTTGTGATTCTTATGTTACATCTGTGACAGTCGAATTTAAAATATTTAACAATTGAAAGAATCGTGTCTTATACCACTGTTATTATAAAAGGCACAATTTTACATACTGTCAGAATCGAGTATTGAATTAAGCAGACTCACAAAGAGATTCCGCATGTGAAAAATGGACAAATATGATTAAAAAATGTATAAAGTCAACGTTTCGTTATTTCGTGACATTTTTTTCCAATTTTATTTTAATATAAGTGTTCCGAAACGTTTCGGTGCTAAGCCTTATTTGTTTGAGCTTTACGAAAATCAGTCTAAATCAGCTTATCGGTAAATACAATCTATGAAAAAGAGCTTTATTTGATTACGAAACTGCGTTCTGTGTTAAGTAGAATTAGCGACTTTTTTCTAGTTAATTAATTAATTAATTAATTAGTTTTTTAATAATCATGTAATTTTGTTAATTGGTTCGGAAAATAAAGAAATATTCGTGGTATATTATATGAATGTAGTTAGAGTTGATATTTGGTTCTGACGAAGGCAAATATGCATGTCGAATATGAAAATACTCGATTATTTTTTTAATGAATAAATTTTGTAGGTACGCCTTAGACTGAGTTGAAATTTAAATTTTATTTTTGATTAAAGTTTTTTTTTTCAATTGAATCAGATTGGGGATGAATTTAAATATGAGTTTGTTTAATTTAAATTTAGTTCGGACCTGTTTGATGATAAACATGAAAATGGCAATAAAAGGAATTAAGAGCAATAACTTCGATAATACCTTTTTAACGATCTAATTGCTTTAGAAATTATAGTGTCATAATTATAATTTACAGCTTTGAAATTTTGTAATCGTACATTACCTTAATTACATCAAATATTTGGTTCCTGTCAAAATATTAATAAGGATAATTTATTATCATTGTTCTGAACTTATACTGTAATTACACAGATATACTAGATTTACACGTTCATTTTGTCTAGATAATTTATTTGGTGGCAAAAGGATATAAACAAATTCGGAACGTGTGCTAATTTATCATCAAATCAGTCGACCTCCTCCTAATACATACGAGTAGATATAGGAACATGATCGACTTTGAACGCGCTTTTCTCGAAAATAAATATCAGATTGTTATAAATATATCAAACAAAATTTTAATTTAATAATTATAATAAACAAGAAAACAAAGTGACATTCTACATTTTCAATGAAAACACCCTCAAATAAGCAAAGTTACAAACTCCCCGCTCTAACGATTTCACCGCACCATATGCAAGTGCACACAATAAGCAACATTTCCCGACATTCGTATATAATAGAAGAACTTCCCTTCCAGCGACAAAGCCTCATAGAATACGGTTTGAACCTGAATTTCGACGAAACGAGCTTCCAGCACGATTGTCTTATTTCGTCGAAAAAGAATAACCTTTAAATTTCCCTCCTTCGTGGCAATTTCGAGTCGCTTCTTTACGAGCAGAATTTTTCCCCGCAAAAAATTCCTCATCTATATATTAATAAAGTCGCCTTCGTGTTTTTTTTTGTTCCCCACGCACACACAAATCCCCGAATATTTATTTCATTTTGGCGCGCATTATTAAAAATATCTGCGTTATATTAGTATTCGACGCGTTTAATAATACATATTGTATTAAATTCGAGTTGGCATCGAAAAGCGTTTGTTTCGGCGCTAATTAAATCGCTTCGACAGAGCCTAAGCAAACAAGGTGATCTTCCTATTTTCACATCTTTCGACCTACAATTAGACGTTTTGCACATTTTAATTAATTCATATTGTTTATATACGCACATTTCGACGTACAATAAATGTTATTCTTCAACTTCGGGCTTACTGTTGGGGTTTTTCGTTAACACGCACGATTTTCATTTCGGTTAACGTAATCAAAACATTCATATTACAAAGTCGTTTGAAATTTCGGATCATACTTTGAATTTTGAATTTGTTATGAGTGTTTTTTTTTTATGTAAATAATATTAATGAATGTTCTATTTAATTTAATATTAGATGAGTTCGAATCTAAAAGATTTCAATGGTATGAAGTTGCTACTAACGATATCTGAAATTTATTAAACATAGGGTAACCGGACGTCCTTTATTTAAGAGGATAGTCCTATTTTTCAACATCCTGTCTTCTAATTTTATCGAAATGGCATTTTGTTCTTTATTTTGTAAAATTATTCCTAACGAAAAAAAATCATGTTTAGTGTCGCATACCATAATTGTTAATTACTACTTATTCGATGTAATTAGAAGAACTAAATAACGTATAATTAGTCCAGGAGAAAGGTAGAAAAATATGTAAAACCTTATGTCCCGATCACTAGTTGAGGAGCAGACACATTACAGTAGGTCTTTCAACTGTGAATAGTAAAAAATCAGAAACTGATGTATGCACTGCAGCACGTAGTATATAGTATGTCTGTTTCTGATCTACATATGACGATCGAAAATGTCAAGGGGTACAAGTGACATTTTTGGCGAAAATGAGTTATGCGTAGAAATCGCTTCTATGCACGCTCATTTATTTGGTGGCAAAAGGATATAAACGAATTCGGAACGTGCGCCTCAATATATCATCAAATCAGTCGACCTCCTCCTAATACATGGTCGACTTTGAACGCGCTTTTCTCGAAATCACCGCAAAGCCACTTCTACCCCTTGGCTTTTTCAGTCGTCATATACTTCGAGGACCGACCGCATAACAAAAACGGATCACTTTCAACGAACTTCAACCCACCGACCCGAATATAACCCGAGTTTTGTCGAACTCAAACAACTCGAAGCTCAAACGACCAACTCTCCCCGACATGGCAGTTTCGGAGCACACGAGAGATTCAATGAGGAAATGTTACGGTGGTGTTTGTGGTGACAGGTGATGGCTCATTCGGTGGTACTTCATTTCGGCCTTAGTTATTGAGTCCGGCAATCCATCAAGTCGTATTGCCGACATCCGCAACGCAATATTTCTTCCGGGGAATGTTCTACGCAATGTTCGACTTGCGACGCATTGGAAGCTTCAGGCTTACGACTGTTCTATGATCGTATTATACTCGGATTAAAGAGAATTTTAGTGCTAAATGTATGTTTTTCTTTTCTAATTTGCTTAAACTAGTTTTTTTTTACTTGTGAATACGGTTATGAATCTTTGATGTTGGCTTCAGACTCATGCGTGATTCACGCGCGAACGACGCGAATCGCGAGTGTGGATGGTTTTTGCGCTTTTTTCTTTATTTTATTTTTTGGTGCATGAGTCTAGAATTGATTTTATAAAAAAGACGTATTAACCGTTCAGTGCACAAATTGATTATTTCTATAAAATAAAAAGTCAAGAAAGATGTTAGTTTTGGGTTGAGATATAAAATTAATTAAAATATCCTCTGAAATAAATTTGAAATTTGATTTGAAGATTTGAAAAAAAAATGAAAAAAAATTATCATTCAATGGGGAAAAAATTTGACATTCGATTGTTTTTTGTTTATTGTATCTTTATTATTCAAAAAATATATTTCACACATAAAATTTAATGACCATAGCGAGTGTTTTGATTTTTTTTTAAATGAATTTAATCACTTTATTCACTCAGTGGCTCATATGACTCACAAAAAAAGACTTGGACTCAGCATTATGACAATGCTGAGCTCGATGCGGCATACACGAACGATTTATACCATTGCACTATTACGGCGTGTCCAGACTAGGGCCGGCGGCTTTCAGCGGCAAAATACAAAATATGCCATATATTTTATATCTTCATGCATTATCACTTCATTTTCATTTAATTCGAGTAAAATAAGATTTCAATTGGAATAGATTGAGATAAAATATAAAATGAATGAAGATAAAAAAAAATATGGCATGTTTTGTATTTTGCCGCTGGAAGCCGCCGGCCCTAGTCTGGACACGCCGTTACTCACCAGGTTCTAAGTCCCAATTCACATATTTTATACCCCTTTATGGGATTCTGAAACGTAGAAATATATTTTAAACCGGTGTATAACAACTTATCACTTAAATAGGTATTTTTTTCAGTTGAATGTCGTGACGAAGTGATAAATTGCTAATTTAACGATTTTGAAATCAATCCTAATCACGGAAGGAATAATAGTAATCTAACTAGCTGTTATATTTATCTCAGGGTTTTTATCACGTTTGGCTTTCGTTAGTAGTAGGTATTTATACGAAACGGGAAATGTTGGCGAATTATGTTAATACGTTATGGGATTTCATTTTCGCTTTGATCATTTTCAGTGAGGATTTCTTAGTGGTTTATGTAAATGTGAAATATAAAATTATATTTTGTAATAGTCTATTAGATTATTCGGGATTTTGAATTGAATCTAGTTTCGGATAATTTTATCTTTGTGGTTATTTTTAGTATCGAGTTCGGTTATATACTTTATCCTATAATATAATATATCACAAATTTTCTGCTGAACATCATATTTTTGCACATTTCGCTAATTTAATCGAATAAAACGACTATAAATTACAGACTCAATAGAAATTTTATTTTAATTTCCTCATTATACTTACATAAGACATTAATTTTCAAATCAAATCTGTTTGATCAAAACACTCATTTCAATAATGCTACGATGTTTACCGTTGATAAAAATAAATGAATATTTCTATATTCGAACGAATAAAATATATACTCGTTTCGCAGAAAAAAATATAATAAAATCGCAAAAGATAGAAGAAAATACGCGATTTCCATTGATATAAATAAATATTTATATGAAAATTCAAACATATCAGTTCATCGCATAAATAAAATTAGGGAAATCACCTTGAAATTATTTTCGCAATGAAAATCACATCAATCTCACGATCAGTATTGAAAGTATAGTGATGATAAAATATTAAAATAAAAGATTTCACTATAAAATTGCGACCTTCGAATTATTTCGATATTTATCATCACATTCACCGAGAAAATTTCCAGGGTTTCGAATAAACGGATATCTTCGAAATTTTCAGCAGTATATTCGAATTTGCGCGAACAGTTTATAGTCGCGGGAAACTTTCCCATAGCGAAAAACTCAAAATTTTCGCGATTTTCACGCAATAACTTCGAAATACGACCGACTCTAAAACGCGCGATACTTTTTTAGTGAAATATTGAAATTTCTACAATTTCGGGCTGTAAAGTCGATTAATCGCATTATCGAAACCGAACGCGTCGGAGTTTTCATTTGGAGTAACGTTTTTGGAGCGATTTGAGTGGATGAAAAGAGGTGGGCCAATTCGATGTCTGAAAGCATTATGCAAATCGAGACGGCAATTAAATTCGGGTCATTAGCGTAATTGGGGAAGGTATCGCCGCGATTACGCGATTTTCGCTCGTTTTCGCCGAATCGTCCGAGTTCATAATTATCCACGTCATTTTTGAGCGTATATAAAGCTTCGAATGAGTTTTCACTTATAACAGTGGTATAAGTACTATTTATTTTGCATTAAGGCTAATTTTGTCTGATGTTCAGTTTATGATGAAAAACTAAACATTGATTTTTTTTTAATAAAACTAGCAATAGGCGCATGTGTATCAAAATAGTTCGGAATTAATCAAATTCGTATTGCCACAGATGTATTTATTGCCATCTATGTGTGAAATAAAAAAAAAACGAAAAAATATCCCATATATACGTTAAAAGTTGCAATTTCGTAATTACGATAGTAGCTCGGAGGTAAGGCGACGGGCTAATAAACTGAACGCTTGGGTTCGAGGCACGGCTGTGGCTGAAAATTTCGAGCATCGTTAGCGTATTTATAATATAGATGTAGATGTATTATTACTGTAGAAATATAGCAATGTAAATTGAAAAATTTGTTCTATTCATTTAATTCGATTCAATTGTGGACATAAATGTAAGAGTTTTCTTCGATATAAATTTTCTAACTGTCGATGAAAACTTTCTATAAAGATAAAAATTCAGCAACAGGTTGTTCCTTAACTCGAACATAAAATTTTATTCATCGTTCGAATAATCAATGTCGTTAAGTGAATTTAGATCTTGAAAAAAATAATGAATTTAAAGCATATTCAGATTTGTAAAGCTGCTAGGTTTTTCAATATGGTCATAGTGTATGAGTCACGTTTTTATTTGAATATGCTTCTAATTCAACTAACGATTGATATGAACAACTCTTGAATACAAACTGACTCTTTAATCCTTCTATTCAGATGGAATAAGCTTTACTAATTTATAATATCCTCGAATGAAAACAGGGAAGAAAATCAATAACACTAAATGCGAACGGCTCGACTCGAAACCACAATGATTTTGTATGCGCGATGTATAAAGGAATCTAAATTTATTTCATATAATTGATAGAATGATACATTTCAAATTAAATCTTAATCCCAAATTGATGTGATTAATCTGAAACGTTTAAAAATTGTATACGAGAGTTACGTATGTATATTTTATGGTAAAAAATACATCGATCAATCAATCATCGTATCGTCGAAGCATTCGCCCTTAAACGAAAAACCCACAAAACTAATTACTAATGTAGATCAGATACGAGGTTATATCGAATTACGGAAAACTTTTCGCCAATTTTTCGATAATGGAATACTAATAATACCGGTTAATTGGCCGAGTAGCCCTTTCGTACAATGTTAACCGTGACTTCATAGTTAAAAGCATAGTTGGCATAAACACTTTTATCATTCATGTAAGCAAATCGAAATCGAACGTCTGTCGAATCGACACGTGAAAACAAACCATTTATTTCAACGTCGATCGCGAGAAATGCGCGATTTTCGAACGATTCGATCTTAGAGATTAGTGACACTAGCGATTTTTTTCCATTCCCATAGCGAAATGATAAGAAACGAATGTGATCTGAATGGAGATGAAAATTGAATTAATTTTTCGTATTTAAATAACAATAATATGCATTTTCATTATAGGCATACAACAAGTGACTCCATTTTAATGCTATACTATTTGACGACTGAATTTCACAAAAGGCACAACTGATTTTTTTTATCTAAATTAAGTTGAGTAGAGAAAATGGTTCTGTACAAAGAACTTCTGTACATAATTCAATATTGATAAAAAAGATCACTTGTGCCTTTTGTGAAATTCAGTCGTCGTTTAGTGTGTGACTATATGAACATTAATTTATATTATTGATTGACTAATTCATGCACACGCATCATACAATATCATTTGTATATAACTGAGTATTCGCACATGGTCTAAGTATGTATAACCCAATATTTGCAAATGTATCATGTTCATATGACGACTGACAAGGCCAAGGGGTACAAGTGACATTTTTGCCAAAATTGAGTTATGTACAAGAATCGCTTCTATGTACCCTCAAATATTTGGTGACAAAAGGATATAAACGAACTTGGAACGTGTACCGAGATATATCATCAAATCATTCGACTTCCTCATAATAGATATATGTAAGAACATACTAAACTTTGAGCGCGCTTTTCTCGAAATCACTTGTACCTATTGGCTTTTTCTGTCGTCATATAGCCTCATCCTACAATTTAAACTTGTTTCTCGTAATTTGGCCGATTGTGAGAAAATCGCTAGTGTATCACTGCTCTTAAGACCTTCGAAGGGTTCTGTAGAAAATTTCCGACGAAATTGTCCCAAAAGAATTACTCGCTTTATGCGCAGTCAACATAATATAAATGCAAATTTGATAGCGAGCAAGGATGTATGAAATTTATGTTTCGCGCATGTAAAACACTCGAAATTATAACATTCGCTAGGAAAAACCTATTTGTTCTCGTGTACGCAGATAGGTGAATTCTTAAGCTTGTTTACTCGCATAATGCATTAGATTCTGGGTGAGTGTTTGGCTTGAAAATATGTTGTGAAATATCAACATGTGTTGTGAAATATTTTAGCTTCTTAAGCAGATAAGAAATAATTCGAATTTTCGTGTTTGGAAAGTTTACGGCTTAGCTGCTGTTTTAGTTCATCCGATGTATGTACGTTTGAAAGTTTCGATAAAACATAGCTTATTAGTTTTCAGTTTATTTACTATGTGATTAAAAATAGTAAGTAATCCACATTTGACACGAGAAAATCATAAATTTTAATATTTTCTCATCAATTAACTCTATAACTAAATGATATTAAAAAAATCATATTAAAACGTAACTTTAATTTTTCTATAGCCACATTGCAACAGCAATACAAAATTTCGTTACAAAACTAATGGAATTCACAGAAATGATTTTAGATCTCTATATTTATTTTATTACTATTTAGAGAACTGTAGTTATGTTATAAACGTAAACTAAAGTGCATTTTACAACAGGTACATAAATATTTCGAAAACCGCACACGCTAAAGTCGAACCGTAAACGCGAAAGTAACATTTCAGCTGAAACAGATCAAAATCGAATCACTCTCGAAACACTTAAGTCTTCTGAACGTTTTGCTGAAATCGGCAATATCCAAAAGCGAGATCATCATCATCATCATCACCACCATCACCGACTCCACAGTTCTTGGCGCCATCCAATGCATAATACTTTAATATTATATAACCGTTATATATATACGAGTATAACAAACATCGACCTGCGAAAACATAGAGTCGTATTTTCTTCACAACTATTTAATGTCTACACTTACACTAAATTTCTACAAATTTTCATCGAAATCGAAGACGACAACACTTCGAAGTCTCTCCTCGTTAGCGATGTTAATCACGATTAGCTCCGAACGACTGATATAACGCACTCCGAACTTGGCATTGGAAAATTCGATTTTCGACAACAAATTTTTCATCCGACGCATTATTTTCGATTCGATTCGATTTTCGACATTCCATTAGTGCGAGTCCGGTAATGTACGCTGAAAATAATTCGGTTTAAATTATGCGTTCCTCGCTAATGGCGAACAAGGTCGACCTCTAATCTCATCTTCCGAAATGCTCTGTGTGTTGTGTGTGTGTGTTCGGTTTTTCCATTTCGAGTTGAATATTTCGAAAAAATCGTTGGAAAGCTTTTTACTTTAAAGTGCAGATGGGAAAGTGTGAATTCAGCTTTACGTCGAATGTTCGTGTTGAGTGAGTATGATCTTATTGTAGTAGAAAAATTCGGTCCGAATTCTTGGAAAATTTAAGTTCAAAATACAATCTACGTCTTGAGTTTGTTTTTGTTTTGAAATAAAATGGAATGGAATACTTATTACATTTTTAATCTCGGAGCATTTATCTTATTGAAAATAAAGCACGAGCTGAAGTTTTCATAGAAATGAAAAAAAAATGTATACTGAAACTGCAAAAAAGTAATAAAATACGTCTTTTGAATCAAAACTACACTACATAGCTCGACATTTCATTTCTATGCATTCACAACACGTACGAAACAAATAAATTTATCCTTTGGGAAAATCCTTTGAAATGCTCGTTGTGGTGCAATATTTCTCGTTTTAAAATTTATCTTGAGGATAAAAGAGCGCGGAAATGCAGCTGTACCTCGCAGACATGATGAAGAATTCAATTTAAAACTGCAAAACTATTTACGAATTTCTGAAAAGCATCAGAGAAAAGAATAAGAGAAAAATATATGGAAAAAAAATCAGTCATGAAAATAATATATTATGAATGCATAGTCTTAGAAAATTCTTCAAAGTTTAATTCGATTTTTTTTCAATTTAAAGTGACGTGAAATGCAATTACAAAGCAAGAGTAAATGTAAGAAAAAATGCGAAAACTAATTTAACATCGTCGTCGTTTTACTTGAGAAGTGCTAAATAAGAATGATGTGAAAATTCAAAATCAGAACATAATTCATTTAATATTCTATTATAATCTTCATAAATAAAAATTTGAGTATAAACGCGTACTAATAATATCTCACGAATAACTATACATACAGGTACTAATATATTTTCCCTGAAATCGCCCGTTGATATTTAATACACATTTCAGATTATTACATGAAATTTATAACAGATAATAATTAAAAATGTCTTTTTTTATTAAGGTAGTAATTAGTACAGGCATCAATTTAGATAATTAACGAGATACATTACCATTTCCGATGTAGGTGCGTACGTGAGCGGAAGATAAACGTTTCTACTTTACATACAACGCATAACATTACACCGGGTAAAGTAATTAAAACATCAACTAAACGTGATAAAAAATTTGTTAAACTCGATTAATTATCGTATCGAAGCACGCACGATTAGCGACGTTTATAAAAATTACACGTACCCGATTGAATAATGTAAATATTCGAATTGCGTACGTCCCTCTGCGCCACACCCTACATTACGCATATGAAATTATTTAATGATTCGTTCTTTTGCCGTTCGTGTGCTTATGCAAATCTGTTTTCGAATTCGCAGATTTTATTTTTCGATTTCAATATTGTGATTTTGGATGATTTCTAAAAGCGTTTTCATAAGATGAAGCGTGAATGACTAGAGGATTTGAATGAATGAATAATGAGAATGTTGAGTTTTCATTTGTATGTATATTTCGAATATCTTAAACGATTTTTTTTTTTAATTAGAAAATGATTTAAATTTGACTTCATATCAAGTTTTTTTCAGATAATTTTAATGCCATTGTGAAATCATAGTTTTTTTCTATTACACCAATTTGTATCTAAATGTGAGAAAATTAATATTCTGGTATATAAAGGTTATTTTGATAATTGATTTTCATTTCAATTGAAATATTTTTTAATGAAAGTTTTTATGTTTTCCTTTAAATATTGCAAGAAAATAATTGATATTAAATACAAAATATTCAGTATGAAATGGAAATGTAGTAATTTTCTTTTATGTTCATTTTCATAGTGCAACACTAAGAATCTAAGCTTCTGTTACGTAAATCGTATCCGGAATTTTAATCGAATCGACATCAAATTTCGAGGCAAACTTTACGAACGACTCTAAAATCGAATCATAACGACTGTAAAACCCGAAGATTTATACAACCGAACAAATTGGAAGAGCACAGTAAAAGCAAACTACGACTAGAACAAAAAGTTACTCCGGTCAACGGATACAGCACCTGGATCGAAAACGGACAAAAGAATCTTTCGCGACTCTCATAAATATTCCAGACAATCTTGCTTCAAAACTTCTAAAGAACACATACACAAACATAAGGAAATTTCCAGTTCTGTCAAAGGTCGAAAAAAGTAGGGAACGGACCCTTCGATTTTACGACGTTTTCAATGTGCAAACACAGCACCCAAAAAAGCGAGTGACTCGACAAAAGTACGCACCGCTAGAAGCACATAGATATAAATGTGTAGAAATAAACATTCAATTTTCTTATTGTTTCGAAAAAACTGATAAATTTTGCGATAAAAGTTGATTAATGTTGGGTTATAACTGTTTAGATTGATTATAACTTATTGAATTGTTAATAACTGTTGTGTTAGATTGAATATGTGTAATCAGATTAGAACTTATGTTAAATATGCGTTCATCGATAAAATAAAATACTAGCTTTTAGGCCCTTATTCACATTTTATAATTCTGTATCTCAGGCGTTTGTATATTTACGATGTTCTATCACACGAAAATTTTCATATGACGATTGAAAAGGTCAAGGGGTACAAGTGGCTTCACGGTGATTTCGATAAAAGCGCGCTCAAAGTTAAGCATTTACCTACGTGTATTAGGAGGAATGCGAGTGATTTGATAATATATCTCGGTACAAGTTCCAAATTCGTTTATATCCTTTCGCCACCAAATAAATGAGCATACATTGAAGCGATTCCTGTACATAACTCAATTTCCGCAAAAAAATCACTTGTACCCTTGGCCTTTTTAGTCATCATATAATGTCTGTTATTTTTATTAATTAATTAATTGTATTATTTTGTGCGCCTATATTGGCGCACTCGTATCGTTGCGTTCTTTTGTCGAGACACCGAAAAAGTGGAGCAACCAGGTGTCAGAAATCTTCGGCTCTTAAACAATTTATACTTTCATACGCTTCCGAATTGACTGCCATTCTTTTTCGAGATACTCGAACCGTTTTCAACACGTGTTCTATTTAAATTTTGATGGAGCTCGCGGTTTTGAGTGCCGCTTTTATGTCTTTCGAAAAGGTCGAGTTCGATTTTTTCTCATTTCGATTCGTTTCAATCGAATCGAGATTGTGTTGTGTGCGAATTAGTTGGGATTAATCTACTGTGTCACTATCGTAGATTAATGGTTTCAGTTTGCAAAGGACGATTTATTCGCGTTTAATCAATAGTGATTGATCGCTTTCAGTATAATATTTCGACGGTGGTGCGTTTTAAATAGAATCTGAGCCGATATGGAAAGTTGATTTTTCGCGGTTTCTTTATTTGGCGTCGGAAAATTTTATGCGTCGTTAATTTTTTTTCCTTCATATTGTACTCATTGAAATTTTCAAAGTTACATCCTCGTGTATTTTTTCTTACGGTGCGAAAGTTATTAAAGAATCGCTTTTGTGTAACTTGATTGAAATTCTCTTTCCGTTTCGCGACTAATTATCGCCGACAACACAAATTGAAAAAAAGTTTCGCAGGTAACTCGATAAAGTCATAATTGATTTTTTAATTGCCATCTTGTTGTTTCGCAGCCCTTTAAATAAGAAACAACACAAAAATTCAACAATCAACTTCTCATGAGTAATTTCACAAACCAAACAATCACAATCTCAACATTTGAAAAAAAAAGATACATGTTTCCAACACTGAGTTGAAAAATTTTCTTCTTTAAAACATTCTCAAATTCAAGCTCAATTTTTTCTTTGATACATCTAAAAAAAACAACCCAAGTCGAAATGGAAAACCTGCATAATAGAATCATTTGTATCACGAACTAGATTCGAAGTCGCCGTTGATAAAAAGGGGTTCTTAGCACGGCTCGGTGCGCAGAGCTTAGGAAATGTCTTCGGACAAATATTTGCTCATACAATAGCAAAAGCCGGTCACATTAAGCCGGTATTACACCGCGAATGCGATGCACACGTGTAACACGGTCATATTTATAGTGATCCGACGATAAAAGCGCCCGCATGTTGGCCGTTAACCCACTACACCCAATTAGACCACTCCGTGTTGTACTCGGATAGAATCTGTAATGGTTTTTATCTATTTTGTAAATGACGACTGAAAAGGCCAAGGGGTATGAGTGACTTTGCGGCGATTTCGAGAAAAGCGCGTTCAAAGTTGACCACGTATTAGGAGGAGGTCGAGTAATTTGATGACATATTGAGGCACACGTTCCGAATTCGTTTATATCCTTTTGCCACTGAACAAATGAGTGCGCATAGAAGCTGTACATAATTAAATTTCGGCAAAAGTGTCACTTGTACCCCTTGGTCTTTTCGATCGTCAAATAGACACGGTGAAAAAATAGTGAAAATCTCGTTCGGGTTTTGCATGTGGGAAAAGTGTCGTCTCTGAATGTCGGCATGTGGGTTAAAGTTGGCGCTCAATGTTCGCGTAGGCAATTAAAATGGTTTTAAGTTCGTTAAAATTGTTTTTCAGCGTGTCGTGATCTGTTTTTGATTCAAAGTCTGCTGATTTTGAATTTCGTAAAAAAATATAGCATATCGGTAAAAGGAAAATCGGTGACAGTTACATTGTAAAAAGTATATCTTAATTCCCATACGATCTTAAAATTTATCGGTCTTGAAAATCGAATTCCGTCAAAATTAAGTTGCTTATGTAAACGAGTTTAAACTGTATTTAAAATTTAAATTATTATTTTTATATTATTATTATTGATTTTAAATACAGTTTAAACTCGTTTTCGTTTTAAATTCGATTTTCAAGACCGATAAATTTTAAGATCGTGGGGGAATTAAGTTTAACTTTTTACAGTGTATATTGCGTTACATTTTTATTCCATATTCAATGTGATTCACAAGCCTTTTCCATTTCGAGTCAGGTTCTTCTACTAGCTTAAGTTAGTTGACGTAACTAAAGTCAAGATTTATGTCGAGTCGAAATAAGAGTTGGTCCAAGTCACGAAATCTTCGAAAATTCAAACGTGCTAAATAAGATGACGATTCTCTATCTTCACGGTAATTTTTCTCTGATTATTCCAAAAGAAATTGCATATGACAAAATATAGTAATACGACATTATTTTCAGCATAACGCCATGTCGTGATGTCGTCTCGTAAAGGCAATGAAGCATTTTGAGTTTTGCACCATTCTAGGTTCTACGAAAAACCTTTTAGTTGGGTCGTTACGACCCTCTTTATGGTGGAATCCTTTTTATCACTCGAACGAGATTGCGAATCTGATATTGTATTATTGTAAACCGTAAAATATTATAATCTTCGCGCTCTTTTTGTACGTTTTTTTTTTCATTATATTTATACATTTTTTGTCGTCTCGAGAAATCATCGCGTCAAAGTAAATCTCGAAAGCACTTCACATCTTCATTGCGATTTCGCGGCGTTTTCTCGGATAAAAAGGAAAAATTAAATTACATTTGGCTTTAATTCTAATAAAATTCGTTGTTGTCGGACCGCGTTTTTCTTTTCTGCTAATTTTCATAATTCAAATTATTATTCGGCGGTTTTTCCTTTTATTTTATTCGGAATTACGCGATTCTTGAAAAAGCGACCGTGTGAAAGAGAATAATATTTTCTCGTTTAACATAATTTCTTTATTTTTCTTTCATTTGACATAAATGTGATTAAGTACTAAATAAATGTGATGGTGTTAATTTTTGCTTTTAAGCTAAGTTATTTTAAATCTTTTTCATCCAATCACCATTGAAATAAAACGTATATTTATTACGAATTGATATATTTTGATTACAAGTTATATTTTGATTTTCGATACAAATTCGAATAGAATGTTTTGCACGTTCATAATATCGACTATTTTCCACTTTTCTAATCTATACTTTCACTAATTCAGAAAAACGTTTCTCTTATCACTGAATATAACAAAAAACACAACACGAAAAAAATATATATCGCGTGAATCTAGTACGAGTGGAAAAATAAATTATTTCAAGTGCTTTGAAAATCTAGATATCAGAAACAATCTACATATGAACAATATAATCAATTATATTATTGAAAGTTTATATTACTGAAAAAAAATCTAATATACCTAACACACGAATTGTGTAATATGAAATTCCTTTCAACAAAATTGTTTCGTATTATAAATGAAATCCGTTCGGTTTGTAAAGCAAGTGCGTAAAAATAGATTTTCGGTGAAATATCTTTTCAAGTGATTCTTGACCAATGATTGATGTTTGATTTGAAATATTTTCGGGAAAATTCTATATTGAATATATTTTTTGTATCGATAAAATATGAATGAATGTGTACTATTCACCCCTTGAAGATATTCAACATAACATAGTTGCTATGTTAAGAACAAATTAAAAAATATATATATATATTTTCTGGAAATGATTCAAACACAAAAGAATATCAATCAAAAATTTGTAAATACGAACGTAACCATACATATAATTAATAGTACATGTAATTAATTATTTTTTATTATACTCGACATATTATGAATCTAAAGTATTTGTACAAAATCATCAACGTTTTACTGTTATGAAATTGTTCGACGTTCGTGTCAATATAACCCCTGTAACTTTTTTCATAATAAAGTCGGCTTAATTTAGCGGTTGAACTTCGGTGAATTTTGCTCAATATGAGAATACTTGGCAGAGAGAATATCACACGTTTCCCTTGTGCCGTTCAAATATGTGGAAAATTGGAAAAATATTCATTTTTGGAAATTAGAAAAAATACCTCATTATTTCTGAACAACTTAAAGGTATTTGCAAAAGATTTCATCTAGGAAATAAAATGTAAATTTTCAGTAGCAAAATTTATTCGATGCTTATCATTTCTTTTATGAACCGCAATTCAGAAATACATATATAATGTTTCTACATTTTATCGATAATTCGAATGAAAAGTCGAAAAGAAATTCATTCTCGAAATGTTGAATACATGTTTCGTTTCATTGTGGTGTCAGATTTTAACTTTTTTTCTCCGTTCGTTATTCCCATCGGAAAGGTGTTGAGAAAATTTTCCCCTTTTATGTTCGTCGGTTTCGGCTTTTTTTTTAACGCGAAATCTTTTTGTGAATGGAGACGTTTGTTAAATTATTTTTATAGGAGTTTTTTTTTGACATTTTTTGTGTGTTCGATGTTTTCTTAAAAGCGGAACAGACGTGACGACCAATATTTTTTGGAAATTTCCTTTCGCTGCTTGCTCGGAAATAAAACAAACTGAATCTGAATAGCTTTTATATTTGAGAGAAAACGTGTATTTTCAAAATATTGAAACAGTTAAAATATAATATAGTAAAGGTTCGACGAATTTAAATTTGTTAAGTTGTGAAATTAAACCGATAAGCTGTGATTTTGAATAATTTTTCGTATATTATTACTGTCTTATTCGATTTTACATATTAGGTTATTTCATTGTAAATACATATATCTTAAAAAAAAAATAATGTTGATTTTAGTTTCTCGTTAATCTTAAAACTATATCGCAATAGAAGGAATAAGTTTGTAAATCGATTTATCATTTACAAAAACGGAAAACCTTAATTTGTCAACTGAAAAAAGAAAATTAATGGGAGACGTTGGAATAAAAAATATGTAATCGGCTTAGATTTTTCTGAAATATTGAAACAAAAACATATTTCATAAAAATAATTAATTTCTTTGTCGATATTTTAGCAGGTATGATAAGAATTAAATTATACTTCAAATAGAAATATTTTATTTGAAGAATCAAACGATTTTTTTAATGAAAAATTATTTTTACATCAAAGTATTATATCAGTACGCAACAGGAAACTTCAAAAACATAAAATAAACAAATTTCATTGAAAATTTTCAGAAACACGTTTCTGAATATTCTCTTCTCATAACCTACCTCATTAATTTTTATATGAAAACAAAGAAAATAAACAGTGAAAAATGTTTATTAAATAGAACAAAAAAAAAATTCATTCACTAACAGAAAACACAATATCTGGCGGCACTGCTTGATTATAACAATCATATCGAGAGATATGTCAGATAATAGAGAAGCGCATTTGATGGAAATTATAATTACAAAAGATAATCAATGAAAATACTTTGCGTATATCGATTTCAGGAATTGTATAAAAATCGAACTTTTTCTGTGTTATCAATCTTACTTCGAAGTTATAATATGAGTTAGAATTGAGCAAAACTTGGATACTGTAAAAAGAACGCAGTCAAATATGATTATTGAAGTTAGCATATAAACATCGTTAAATCGGCATTATGTGTATAATAAACTGAAAAATATCATTTTTTCCGTCAATAAATTGTACATGTTGGTTATAATTCGAATAATAAATATATTATTTGCCACAATATAATGTAGTGATGATATTTTCATTAGATTTTTTAAGGTTTCTATTCATAAAAAAAAAAAATTCACACTTAAGAGAAAACTATGGAAATTTTAAATATTTTATTAATTTGAATATTTTTATACATTTTTGATAATTTTTCAAGCGAAATTTTATAACGTTGAAACCGTTCCTAACGATAAGATGTATTTGTTCGTTCGCGTTATTTATTAGACAACAATGGCAAGTGTTGATGTCGAGTTACGCGCCTGTCTTTTCAGAGAAGCAAGTTTGTAAATATTTTACTAATCAATTCGCGTTTAAATATGTACAGACGTTTTAGAATATAAATGGAAAATAAGGAACTCACGAAATCACATCGTTTCTATGATATAAAATTGATAGAATTAAGTTTGTTGATATTTTATAATTCGATCATCATAACTACCTTATTAAATTATGCTTATTTTATGTAAAAAATATGGGAACCAATTTTATTGTACTGATTTTTGTTGCTAATTATTGTTTCAGAAATGTGAGTTTTCAATAATTGTTTAGAAAATTTACATTATTATTCATAATCATATTTCAAAATCGATTCGAATAAAACATAAATAATTATTATAAGTATACATATTCATTTTTAACTCTATGTAAAAAATATAATAAAAGACTATTCCGAAAAAGAAAATTTAGAAATATTAGAATATTATAAATAAATATTAAAAAAAGTGAAAAATTATAATTGACGATTGAAAAGGCCAAGGGATACAAGTGATTTCGAGAAAAGCGCGTTCGAAGTTTATCATGTTCCTACATGTATTAGAAGCAGATCGAGTGATTTGATTATATATCTTAGCACACGTTTCGAATTCGTTTATATAATTTAGCCACCAAATAAATGAACATGCATAGAAGCGATTCCTGTACATAACTCAATTTCGGAAAAAATCTCACCTATACCCCTTAGCCTTTTCGATCGTCAATTAAAACAACATAAATAATCGGAATTTTCAATTTTATACAAAATCAATCAAATATAAAAAAAAATACTTACAGAAGAGTAAACGAACTTCGACGCATGATTATCTCAACTGAACTGTTTTCCGGAATAAAGTCGGCGTGAAAAAGTCGGAAAACTGAACAGCGCTGAAAAGTTTTTCGTCTGAAAGTCTTTTCGTCTGAATGTTTTTTTTTTGTCTGAAAGTTTTTTTTGTCTGAAAGTTTTTTATCGTCTGAAAGTTTTTTATCGTCTGAAAGTTTTTCAGTTCGTAAAATGTCGAGATACGTGAACTGAGCGAGTTCACGTGAACGCGTGTTTCCTTCGCGACGGTCAGTTCGCCACTGAACTATCCCGTTGAACGTTTTCACGTTTTCCTTCCTGTTTTCACGTTCGAGGGTCGTTCACGTGACGGACGACAGTACGCAGGCGTGCTGATAAAAAATTATCGCCGTCGTCCTATTCCACAATTATCCTAATTAGACCCGATAATCCGTTCTGATTCGAGGCGGTGAAAAAAAAAATGTATTTTCTATGCAAATCATTCGACTGTGCATCTGCGTATATGACGACCGAAAAGGACGAGGGGTATAAGTGAGATTTTTTTGCCGAAATTGAGCTGTGCACAGGAATCGCTTCTATGCAAGCTCGTTTATTTGGTGGCGAAAGGTTATGAATGAATTCGAAATGTGTTCCGAGATATATCATCAAATTACTCGACCTCCACTTAATACATGTAGGTACGTGGTCAACTTTGAACGCGCTTTTCTTGAAATCACTTGTACCCCTTGGCCTTTTCAGTCGTCATATAAGAAACGTCAAATATGGAAACGTTTATGTTTTAAGTGTGTGTTTTCCACGTTAAATAATCGATGTTCTTGAAAAATAGGTTGAAGCCTAATATACTTAGAGTTTGAAAAAAATGACGATAACTGAAAAAATATTTTTTCATGTGTATATCAAATATGAAACATTGGTGTTTTAATACGAAACAGTCAAAGGGTGCCCATTATAAAATACTGAATTTTCAAATTAACGCATTTTCAATCCAACTAATAATCTCATAATATATCCTAAAAAAATATCACTTTTTAAAGTTATAGGTGTTGAATTAAATTCATGTATTTATTGTAGCGATGTTGTAGTTCGCTTGTTGTGTGAATGAAGCTTTTGTGTATTAAATGAAGGTATGCTTTTGAAGATACATTGTCTTATGTAAATCTATACTCTATGGTAATTTCATTTAAAATAGTGTGTTTCTAAATTGCGTAAATTCACTCAGTATATGAATGGATATTGCAATTTTTACATCTCAAACAAACGTGTGTACTTCAAAATATTTTTAATACATTTATAATTTGAATATTTTTCATATTATTTTATGTGTTTCATATATAAATGATTCTTAAGACATTATTAATTACAAAATTCATAAGATCATTTCATACGTGAACGAACCTTAATCTCCATTATATGCAGCGTATATAACATACATAAAATGAAAACAATTGCTATTAAATGTCATTTCACGTTCGCAAATGTTAGTCGAGTAATTAAATTTCTTGCATCTTATACGTTTTATTTATTCATCAGACTCTTTTTTTTTTGTAATTCAGAAACTAGTTCATTACATGATCTAGATTATAATATCTCAAACATTTAACTTGACAATACATGATAATTTCACTATACAGAAATGCACATTCATAGATAAATATGGTAATAATCGTGAAAATGGCCATTCTGCGAAACGTTTGTTTCTAATCGGGTCTAATGCGTTTATCATGTTGTTTGTGCTGATTTTATTTTAATCATGTTTCGAAAGTTCGTTTTCCATTCATTCATTAATCCATTTATCAGAGTTTACCTGTTAATTGTGAAATTTCAAATTCATGAAATTTTAATTTCCGGAAAATTCAAATATTCGCGAAAAACATGTTCACGCTATGATAGTAATGATGATTCATTATTTTTTTGTTTTAAATATGTAATGCCTAATCTAATTCTATCATATAAATATTACAATTGAGTATTTCAATTGGTGTGAATATAAAGAGCGTGAATTTTGATTTTTTTACATTATGTAGAGACATCTGTTGTTAAATGAACAAATTTTCAATTAATATTATAGTACATTTTTTTAAATAATTGTAATAATAAATAAATAGTTTTTATATACATACATATAAATATTTGATAATGAAAATATTTTGCATAATAATTATTAAGATGCCAACAATCGCTTTAATGTTAATTGATGATTTCCAGCTCTGCTTAACTAATGTTATTGGTACGAAAAAAAGATTATAAATCACCAGATTTTAATTAGTTTTATGATAATCATTTGAACTAAATTTTAACGGCGAAAAAAGTTTTTTGTCTATCATTTACTTATGAAAGGACATTGCACAACATTTATAACAGCAATAATAATATTACAGTCGATGTAAACCATAAGAATTATTCGACTTATATTGTACTTGATTTAAATGGCGCTGAATTAAAATATTTCAAATGAAAATCCAATAGATCAAAAAAATATATATCCATACAGCGTGTTTATGTTATTCATTATACATGAAACATGTTATCACGAAAATTTATTTGAAAAAATTATAAGAATCAAATATTCAGGTATCTAAAAATATTCAGTGACTAAATAAGTCAATATGAAGGTTAAAGAAACCTGGTCTTGATAACAGAATACATAAATCGATGCGATTGTTTTCTTGGAAATTCCAACCGGTTCCATCATTTATCTCGTATAAAAGTCGCTTCAGTATACAGTGAAGCATAGATGAATAAACATGGATCACTTCACTTATAAATTTTTGATTATATTTTCGACTCTATGTTGTTATAGTTACGCTCAAATCGGTGGTATCGTATTAAAATAATTAATAAGGTATTTTGGTACTTGTGGATTAAAAAATCGGCACGATATTCGACGTGTTAAGTTAGAATGTTTTAGATTTTTTCAGGTTAGGTTGTATTATATTCTAGGTTTAGTCGAATAAAATGCAGATGGTTTTCTCTACAAGTACTAATATTTCATTTTAAAATTGTGTTTACTATTGCATATATTATTTAAGGTAATCCATTTTTTCGTGAGGATTACACATACGTAAAGAAACTTAACGCTTTTTATAAAGAGCATAATGATAAGCAAGATTGGTACAACGCTTTAGCAATATGCAGAGAAGAAGGAGCAGATTTGTTAATGCCATACTCTAGAGATGAATTAGATGGAATTTCGTCATTTATTAAAAAAGACAAATACTGGTTGGCATATCAGGATATTTATTCTGAAGGAACTTTCGTCACAGTCGATGGTGAATCATTTATAGTTTTTCTATCAGTGCATATTCTTTCTAATGTGAACTTCAGTTGCAAAATGACTTTCAAATATTGTTATTACCAGGAAGATCAGATGATGAAATATATATAAACTGGGCAGATACTGAACCCAACAATGGCGACAATGAAAACTGTGTGACTATGTTTAAAGAAAACTACAGCTACAATGATTATATGTGCAGTATCAAAATGAATTACATATGCAAGAGGAACGCTGCGAATATAACGAGGAATGAATTGTGTGAAACCTACGATCCAGGTTTTTATACGATACCTTATTCATAATCTAAATTTATTGAATACCGTTGAATTTATTATTTTGACTAAACAGGTTACAAATATACAAACGTCGGAGATCGATGCTACAAATTCCACAAAACACCAACAAAATGGCACAGTGCTTTCAGAGTGTGTAAAAATGAGGAAGCTTATTTAACAATCTTAAACAGCCAAAATGAAGCTAAATTGTTGGTTTCTATGATGGAAAGATATCCAGCTAATAGTTTGAAGGGTAACTTTGATAAGAATGCGATGCATCTAGGTTTCAATGATTTGCTGAAATATGGAACGTTCATTACTACAGCTGGTACGTTTTATCACTCATGATATTTGTAATCTTTTGGATAGATCTTTGATTTGAAAAAAAATGCAGGTCAGACCCTCGAAGAAGCTGGATACGATAACTGGAGTGTGGCTTTCTTGGGTTGGGGTCAGCAACCAGATAATCTTGGCGGTAATGAACATTGTGGAAGTATGTTCAGAGATGGTACTCTGAATGATATACCCTGTCATGTTAAAACTATGTTTGTCTGTGAAAAACCTCTATCGTTCAATGGGGCAAATCAAAATTCTGCATCGCCTTTTGCTGTTCTTCCAGACCAAGAATAAGAAAAGATTTAATTATTTTGTTGCATTATGTATAACTATATTATATTATATTAAAAATTGCAATTATATGAAATATAATAGCATAAATTGACTCGATATAAAGTGATTATGTTTTCCTGCCATTCAAACAACATTTCCATTTAATTTTATTTCATCAAACTTTATGTGTGTTCGAATGAATAATTCTTACCATCTCAACTATACATACATACATACTATCAATCAAAATTAACTTTGCTGTTTGTTTAGGTTCCCTACTTCACTCATTGCTGCCTTTCTCCATATACCTCCATTTCGTTAAGGTTCACAGATTTTCACCATCGATTGAATCGAAAATAAAATTTTATTTTTTTAATCCAATTGCTATTATTTTTTTTTATTAAAATGTAAATTTTAATAACATGGCGAAAAGTAAATAAAAATTAAAATACAACGAGTTTGTTTTTTTTTTCAATCATAATGTTGAATGAGTTGTTATTCAATATTAGTACATCAATAAAAAAGTATATGACTTACCGAAATGGCCAAAGAGTTCAAGTGACATTTTTGCCGATATTGAGTCATCCACATGAATCGCTTCTATGCACGCTCATTTATTTGGTGTCAAAAGGATATAAACGAATTCGAAACGTGTGCCTTAATATATGTATCATCAAATCACTCTACCTCCTCTTAATACATGTAGGTACGTGGTCAACTTTGAACGTACTTTTCTCGAAATCACCGCGAAATCACTTGTACCCCTTGGCCTTTTCAGTCGTCATATGTAAGTACTCATGTGAAATATTTTTTTTAAGAATTCGCAACCGGTTCCAGCAGTATCTATCAAATTGACCTCAGTCTCAAGTGGAGTATTGAGGCGTAAACATGAATTTTCCTACGCATAAAATTTTAATTCTACTATCCGTTTCGAGCTGTTATTATTGTCAAATAGGTATTAACATTTTTCATAAAATATGATTCTTCGATTTCTTGAAATTCCGTTTTTTTTTCCGTTTAATTTCAGTAGATCCGTTCTTTCGAAAAGACTACAAGTATGTGAAACAGTTAAATGCTTTCTACAAGGAGCATAACGATAGACAAACTTGGAACAACGCAATTGCGATATGTCGAGAAGAAGGTGGAGAATTGTTGATGCCATTTTCCAAATTTGAATTAGATGAAATCACATCTTTCATCAACAAAGATAAGTATTGGTTGGCTTATCAAGATATATTCTCTGAAGGGGTTTTCAGCACACCCGATGGTGAGTTTGATGATTTTTTTCTTTAAATAATATTCTTTTTAATATGACGAGTTAATACAAGTAATCTTTTTATCGAAATTGAGTTAAGTATTGGAATCGGTTCTATGTACACAAATTTGTTTGGTGGTGAAAGGATATAAGTGAATTCGCAACTTGTGCTGAGATACATACATATATCATCAAATTACTTGTGCCCCTCGCTAAACGTACGAAATCGAAAGAGGGGAAGGGCACAAGTAATTTTTATTGTTTATTCGGCAAACGGTATCTCTCACATCGCATGCAATTCAGATGTGTTTTGTGAGAGTTTCGTAAAATCTGTAACCTGGAATTGCTCTAAACTCTAACTACTTTAAGCTGATTGTGAACTTTTTCACAGCATTTATCTATATAAATGAAAATTAATATTTATGTGAATGCAACTCACTACCGCGTTAACTACTGCTACTGCTATAGCTACTATAACTTTTCTCTAACCAGACATGCGTTGGTATATTCAATGGGTTAATCGTTGTAATTTAATATTTAGGAAGATCTGATAGCGAAATTTACATAAATTGGAGCGAAAACGAGCCCAACAATTGGCAAAACGAAGATTGTGTAATGATGAAAAACGACACCACTTACAACGACATCGCATGCGATGCCTTATTAAATTACATTTGTAAAAGAAGTGCTTTGTCGATTTCTAGAAACGAAGTCTGCGAAACGTACGACCCAGGTTAGAAAAATATTTTTATTTGAAAAAAAAATAATGTGCACATAGAAAATTTTATCATATTTTGAATGTTCAGCTTACAAGTACACAGCAGTCACGGACAGTTGTTACAAGTTCCACACCACTCCGTCCACATGGCACGAAGCATTCAGATGGTGTAAAAACGAAGAAGCCAATCTGGCAGTCATAAACAATCAGCAGGAAGCCAAATTGTTTGTGTCCATGTTCGGAAGGTATCCTGAAGAAACCCTGAAAGGCAGTTTTGACAAAAATGCGATTCACTTAGGATTCAACGAGTTGATCAAACCGGGAATTTTTCATACAATCTTCGGTACGTTTCTTGATCGAATTCGAACTACAGTTCTGACCTTCCATATCAAAGGAATATATATTGTATAATGAGCTAATTTTTTTCTGTAAAAAAATATTTCTACTTATTCGTTATACATAGAATGTTTTGTTGCATAAAATTTTTCTTTTACAATTATATGTTTTTTGAAATGTTGAAAATTTTAGGTCAAACATTGGCAGAGGCCGGATACGATAATTGGAGTGTTTCTTTTATGAGCTGGGGCCAACAGCCAGACAATTTGAATGGTGAAGATTGTGGAAGTATGTTCAGAGATGGTACTCTGAATGATATTAATTGTGATATCAATGCTATGTTCATATGTGAAAAGCCTTTGACGTCATTCAAGCTGGATCCTCGTATATCTTCAGCCTCTCTCCCAGATCAAGAGTAGTTTTAATTTTTTTTTGTGTTTTTATAGTGTTCCGAGTAAGTTTATTTGTATATTATTTATTTTAAATTTTTATTATACTTCTAATAAAATTGAAAAAAAAGACTTATTTTTATTATTGTACAGCATGGAGTATGGCGTGACAGACAAAATTATATGATTTTACTCGTAATATATAATATATAAACATTTGTATTAAAAAAAGTGATAGATACACAATAAGTGATACCTGCTTGAAAAAAAATAACAGAGATATCGGATTTTTTTGTCATTGATTGATACTCAAAATTTTCATCCTTGTTTTGAAACATGTGAAAAACAATGAGTTACGTTGTTTATCTAAGATTTCGTAAATGAATAAACATCTTTGTAATACGATTCGGAACGTTATTTAAAAAATAGTTTTTATTTTGCCATATATTCGCAATATTATTAATATATTCGGAATCAGGAAAATATCTTGTATCTGGTGACCATATCATTGAACTCGATGACCTTATTTATTAACTCTTCAGGAAAATCCCATTATCTACATATTTTCTTCAAAATAATTGTTAGATGTAAATTTCCGTTCTAATATTCTCAACATTTTCGAACCTAAGTACATAAATATGCATATTCTAAAATATACGATTTCAGTGGTACAGGCAGTCGCCCAACTACGAACTGTCGAAAATCCACATAAGTTATGAAATACAGAGACGGACGGATTACGAATGTGAGTATACGTATAAGTATATATCTTTCTTTCATCAATCGTGTGGATTTTTGACCGTTCGCAATTGCTGGACTACCTATACCGTATTTCAGTCGATTTCTAATTTTTCGGCCGATTTTCTAATTTTTTTCTCAGTTCAATACAACGTTGTTTATTTTAATTATTATTATGATGCCGATCATTAATATGCGTTTTATTAGGACGCGGAACGTATCTCCGTATTAACAGATTCTATTGTACTTGAAATTGATGAATATTTATTGATTGATGAGATAAAAAACTATTGACCGTTTACATATATCGATCTTTCCTCGTATCTATCAAATTGACCTCAGTCTCAACTGGAATATCAAGGTGTGAACATGAAGTTTCTTATGCATAAAATTGTAATTCTATTGCCCATTTTGAGCTGCTATTGTTGTCATAAAGGTAATTGTCAAATTCTGCACTGTACATTTTTCTAATTTTATAAAAAAAAATCATTTATTCTTGGTATTTTAGTAGATCCGTTCTTTCGAAAAGACTACAAGTATGTGAAACAGTTAAATTCTTTCTACAAGGAACATAGTGATAAACAAACTTGGAACAACGCATTGGCGATATGTAGCGAAGAAGGTGCTGAATTGTGGATGCCATTTTCAAAATTAGAATTAGACGAAATCGAACCTTTTCTCACTAAAAATAAGTATTGGTTGGCTTATCAAGACATTTACTCCGAAGGAATTTTCACCACACCCGACGGTAAATATAATGAAGTCTGTCACATAGAATATTTCTAATATAGCTTATAAATACGCGACATATTGTATTATATAATATAATACTATTTCATCTTCAGGGAGATCCGATAGTGAAATTTATATAAACTGGAGTGAAGACGAACCTAACAATTTACAAAACGAAGATTGTGTAATGATGATGACAAACGACACTACTTACAGCGATATCTCATGCGATGTCCTATTAAATTACATTTGCAAAAGAAGCGCTTCGTCGATCTCTAGAAACGAATTCTGTGAAACATACGACTTAGGTTCAAAAAATATTTCTATTAAAAAAAAACAAGAGAAAATTTTATCGCATATTCGATTATTCAGATTACAAGTACTCGGCGCTGACGGACACTTGTTACAAGTTCCATACTATTCCGTCCACATGGCATGAAGCATTCAGATGGTGTAAAAACGAAGAAGCCAACTTGGCAGTCATAAACAGTCAGCTGGAAGCCAAATTATTTTCGTCCAAGTTTGAAAAGTATCCTGTAGATTCTTTGAAAGGCGATATTGACAAACATACCATCCATTCAGGATTCAACGAGCTGATGAGACCGGGAATTTTCCGTACAATTCACGGTACGTTTATTAATCGAATTCGAAATACAGGCAAACCTTCTATAACAAGGGCATAGGTTGATTAAAGTATAATAAAGTTTTGGCGAAAATTCATTTGCGAGAATAACATTCCACACTTTCGATGAGCCAACCTAAAATCAAAAATTGCTCTATAGAAAAAATGTCGAATGCATCATAGAAGATTTTGCAGTAAAAATTGTGTTATAGAAGGGTTTATTTTGATGTCAAATAATTTTTTGAGTGGAGCCCGTGTAATCTACGATATAAATACGTATATTTAGATAATAAAAAGATACGTCACGGACAGAAGTCGAACCCCTGATTTTACGCGTTTTATACGCAAAAAGTTATCGTATGCTCGAGTAGGACGATAGCCAAATAGTTATTGTATCTGCACCGATCTGCACGCTTGAAATTTTCGAGCTTTAGTGTATTTATAATATAGATGTTTAAAATTTTCAGGACAAACATTAGCAGAGGCGGGATATGAAAATTGGAGCATTTCTTACATGGGCTGGAACCCACAGCCAGACAATTATAAGGGTGAAGATTGTGGAGGTATGTTCAGAGATGGTACTCTGAGTGATATCAGCTGTGAAGCCAAGGCTATGTTCATATGTGAAAAGCCTTTGACGCCTTCTCACATATCTTTAGCCAATCTTCCAGATCAAGATTAATTAATTTATTTTTCGGGATTTTCATAGTGTTGCAATTGTACATACATATATTTAATTTAGAATTTTTATTATGTAATAAATTAATCTGAAAAAAATCTTTTATTATTTTAGTATTGAATTAAGTGAGGTGTGACAGATAGAATGATATTATAGAATTTCATTCGTAATTAAAATTTGTATCATAATTTATACGAATTTTACTATAAATGATATCTGTTTGCAAGATAATGACAAAAATATCGGATCAATTTATTGGTTTGCAAAATTTTAATCGTTATTTCGATGTATAAAATTAACGAATGAGATATGTCGTTTATCTACAATTTATCATATGAATAAATAATATACATTTTCAACACATTTCTAAAATGTATTATTTAAAAACCTTTTTCATTTAAATTGGCAATCTTATTTAATTATTCAAAATGAAGAAAATAATGGTTTTTATATCTGGTGACCGCAACTCTGAACTCGATGATCTTATTTATTTGCTCTTTTGGAAAATCCCATTATCTGTTTTCTTTAAAATAATATAATATTTCATTATTACATTCTCAATAATTTTGAACTCAAGTATATTCGATATTATATGATTTCAGTGATAACAGTATTTTAATCGATTGTTGTTTTTTTTTCCACATTATAATAAATTATCAATATCATCAAATATTGTTGTTTTTCATATTGTTTTTGTCATTATAAATTTGAAATGTCAATAAAACTATTCGATATTATTGTTTCTTAAATATGGTGTAGGTATACATACTTATATAAACACAAATGCCATAATAGAACCTGAATCGATAAAAAAACAATTAAATTATCACAACAATGATATTTTACTGCAGTCAAAATATTATTTCACTTCATTTGTAAAGGTTCTTTCGGCAAAATTTTCACAATGAAATTGAAATACTTTCCATCATTCGTGGTTTTGTTTCTAAACCTTTTAACTTCCATAAAATGTGTCATAGGTAATTGAATATTATCATAAACAATGCTTTACAAATAATTACATTAAATACAATACTATAATAACATATTTCAGGAAACTCACCAGTCATCAAATTTTATCGAAAAGACTATAAATACCTCCAAGAAATCGATGGATTTTATAAAGAGCATTCAATTCTTCAAAATTGGTCTGACGCTTTAGCGACATGCAAATCTGAAGGAGCAGAATTATTTTTACCATCATCTCAAAATGAATTAAACACCATTATCAACTTGTTAACATTTAATTCCTATTGGTTGCCTTTACATGATATATATTCAGAAGGATATTTTATTACCGATAATGGTAAGTGTGATCTATAGATATATTCATTCCCAATTTCGTTAGTTACTCCATTTATTTATATTTCAATTAAGGGAAACCTGCTTCGACTATATTCATGAACTGGAAACCTGGAGAACCGAACAACGTAGAAGACAGCGAAAACTGTGTGGCAATGATGAAAGACGGTTTTTACTTTGATTTTAATTGCAATAAAAAATTGAATTTTATATGTAAGAAATCCGAAGATAACATCACACAAAACAGCATATGTGAAACTTATGATTTGGGTGAAATACGAAATTGATTTCAATATGACCTTTTGATTAAATATAAAAACTATCACATGTTGACTTGTACGGTTTTTCCAGAATACGCTTACGCCATAGAAACTGACGAATGTTACAAATTACATAAAAAACCCAATACATGGCAAGAAGCCTTTAAAATATGTGTTGGCGAAGAATCATCTTTGGTAATAATTAACAGCCAAGCAGAAGCACAACTTCTAACGAATATATTCAATCAATATCCGGAAGGAACTATTAGGGGAAATTTCGACAAAAGATCAATTTTCGTCGGATTCAACGATTTGATCGATCATGGAAATTATTTGACGATAGACGGTATTTTAATTGAAGCAATTTAGAAAAATCAGTAGTTTACTTTTTATATTTTTCAGGTAAATCGCTAGAAGATGCTGGATATTCGAATTGGTTTCCAAATCAACCAGATTATGGGAATAATAATGGGCAATGTGGTGTTATGTACAGAGATACGACAATTGGTGCCATGGATTGTTCAACGAGAGCTATGTTTATTTGTGAAAAGCATTTATCAAATCCTAAAAAATCAGATACTAATTATAGGTCGTCAGTTCAATAGCTCATATTCAATCGTTAGAAGTCAGAAAAATAATTGATAATCCTGTTTTATGTTGAGATTAGTCGATAATGTTTCTGAAAATTACTATAGAAAAATTTTGTTATTACACATTGTCGATGAATTCGATGAAGGTATTAATAATAGGTTAATCATGTTATTATATTTAATAATTTTCGATAGAAATACGCGCTTCGTGATTTCATTGAGCTTATTAATTCTGCGAAATGAAAATTTTCATGATCATTTTGTATAATAATAACATTATATTTGTATATCAATGTACCTATCATAATAAGAAATATAAGATCTTTTGCTGAATATACAATGCTACACACTGTTATATGTATGTTTCATTACTATCATTTGCTAAATCGCAACAAATCTTACAAATTTTCTATTTAAATAATGAATCTGTAATGAGAGAGTAGTGCTAATCTGTATGTCTGATTTATAATACTAAATTTAATGCATTGGGTTATGAAAACTGCTGATAAAATTGCATTCAAGTTCACATGATACACCCAACATGAAAATATACTAGACAAAATATAATAAATTGAAATTACATATGAACTTATTAATTACACATCTTTATGTGATATTGAAGTCTATAGGTATCAATTTTCACACTTCTCTCTATGAACGTTTCGCTATAAATTTTGAAAATAAACACTCAACTTAAAAAAAAGTATTGATTTGGTAACATCAATACATATTCAATAATATTTTTCCTCGTATCGTCATTTAGCTAAAACTGGTTTTTATCTTGGACGATACCGTCAGTGTGCGCAGCAATCGCTAACCATAAACATGTATCGGAAAACAATTATTGTTCTGTATTTCTTCTGTCATTTCTTACATTCCGGTGATAATTTTGAATCGAATCAATATATTTTTCTTCATATAACATTTCACTAATTTTTTCAACACTTCATACAGAATGTCAAGAGACACCTTCTTACCTGCCCGGCTACAATTACGTGAAAGGATTCAACGCATTCTACAAAGTTCACAAAGAAGGTCAAAAATTTTCTGACGCTGTAACGACATGTAGAGGTGAAGGATCCGAATTGTTTGTGGCAGACACAAAAAATGAACTTGACGTAGTGACAAAAATGGCAAATTCTACCAGATTTTGGATCGCAGCTCACGATATGTTCTCTGAAGGAGATTTCGTCACACTCGATGGTATGTTGTCCATATAAAAGTGTTTTATTATATTATGTTTTGTGAATATTTTTTCGATATTCCAGGGAAGCCTTTCACTGATAAATACGTCAATTGGAGGCAAGGAGAACCGAACAATGCTTGGAATAATGAAAATTGCGTCGCTTTGTACGGAGAAGGAGTTTATTTGGATTATCCGTGCGGTGCAGTAGAAATTTTCATCTGCAAGAAGATTGCCGTCAACATAACTCTGAACCACGTCTGTGAATCTCACGATAATAGTCTGTTTTATAAATCATATTTAATATTTAAGCTGAAAAAAAAATGAAAATGTGTTTGAATTTAAGATTATCAATACTCTTTGGAGTTCGACAAATGTTATAAGTTCCATACGGAGCCGTTTAATTGGCATTTAGCATTCAGAACGTGCAGAAACGAAGGGTCAGCTTTGACTATAATCAACAGCAAAGAAGAAGCACAATTGTTGGTGAAGTTGTTCGCAAAATATCCAGAATCGACACTCGAAGGCTCGTATGAAAAAAGAGTGATATTTGTCGGTTTTAATGATCTACTTACGAATGGTATTTACTTGACGACCGAAGGTTCGATTCAACGTCTCATTTTCGATATATTTCAGTTGCAAAAAAGCTTTTTAAGACTTTAAACGTTCTTAATTTTCAGGGCAAACGTTGACCGAAGCCGGTTACAGTAATTGGGCTGCTAATCAACCTGATAATAATCAAAATAATGAACATTGCGGAAGCATGGATAGAGATGGTCGTCTCCATGATTCGCCTTGTTCATCGAGGGCTATGTTTGTATGTGAAAAAAAATTGTCATCTCCTCTTGATAGAGCTTCCAATAATATTCAATCTGTCCCAAGATTACCTGACGAAGTTAATTAATTGAATAATTCAGATGATTATTGCAATTCATACTCGTTAATAAATATTTTTTAGAAAAATTTTACAAAGGTGTAGGCTAATTTTTGTATGTATTGTATTGTATAATACATAGTCATAATAAATAATAAACTTTTATCATTTATTTATTTGTTTTATTTATAAATGTTTTATATGAATGAATTTAATTTTATTGTAATTCGGATTTTTTTTTTTTGAATTAATTTTGTAATAAGTTGATATTGTATCTCAATTGATATTAAAGTATTTTTTTAGACTAAATATACTTATCTTATTTGAAAAAAATATATTTATCAATGTAAATAAGTTATTCTAAATATAGTGTACATAGGTTCCTGTATGTTGTATTATATTGTGATTTACTAACAGCATCTTCTTTTCTTACATGTATATTATTTATCGACCAACAAGAGGATAAACCTGATCTATACGTTTTAGATATTTATATCGGCATCTTATTACATTGCCATTGAATATGGCATCTTATTACATACACAAAATAAGCATCAGATCATACATCGAATTAATTATTGCTGTAAATTGACGATATGTACACTGAAATTATATTTAAAATCGAAGTAATCATCAATTATGTTTTATGAAATATGTTATCAATTTTCGATGATTCACATTTAACATTTGAATTAATTTATCGATTAAGCAAAAAAAAAAACTTGTCTTTGGGTTTATTTTAATAAAATTAAATGGTAAAAACTTGATTTGATCACCCATAAGACCTTCAGTATACGTCGAGACATCCAAGCAGAAACATGTTTCGGATAACAGTTTTTGCTCTGCTATTCTTCAGCCATTTCTTACAATCCGGTAAGAATCATGAATTAAATCAATGTAATTTACCTTAGAATAACATAAATACGACGTATATTCTCGACATTTCATACAGATTGCCAAAACACACCATTTTACCGATCCGACTACAAATATGTCAAAGAGTTCGACGCGTTCTACAAAGTGCATAATGATAAGCAAAAATGGTCAGACGCTGTAGCAACATGCAGAGGCGAAGGATCCGAACTATTTGTGGCTGACTCCAAAGAAGAACTCCTCATGGCGAAGAATATGGCGAATGTGTTCAGAATTTGGATCGCAGCTCATGACATGTTCTCTGAAGGGGATTTCGTGACCCTCGACGGTAGATTGTGCGATCGAATGTAGCATCATGTGTTTTATGAATAGTTTTTCGATATTTCAGGAAAGCCTTTCCATGAAAAATATATTAATTGGAGGGAAGGAGAACCGAATAATGTCGACGGTAATGAAAATTGCGTTGTTATGGAAGAAGATGGAGTTTATTTGGATTTCCCATGCGATCGAGTGGATGTGTTCATCTGCAAGAGGCTACCTGTCAACATAACCTTAAACCCGATCTGCGAATCACACGATTCTGGTATATTATAAATATATTAATGCTTAGTTAATCTGATAGTGTAGTAGTAGGAAATATTTGTGCATAAATCGCCTTGTTTGTTACAATTGAATTTGTTCGATTTTAGTTCTATATTTAAAGCGTCTTCGGAGTTTCTAGCCTAGTGACTGATACTTCATTTTGAATTACATGGTTCATTAAGAAATTTTAAATTAAATAGCTACCAATATCTTCATTCAGAAATTTACTTATAAACAAAAATATATAGCTATGTATATAATTAATCGGAAAATATTTGAATTTCAGATTATAAATACTCTTTGGAAATGGACAGATGCTACAAGTTCCATTCTGATCCATTGAATTGGCAATCGGCGTTCAAAATATGCAGAAATGAAGGATCAGATTTGGTGATAATCAATAACAAAGAAGAAGCCCGATTATTGGTGAAATTATTCGCCAAGTATCCCGAATCCGATCTGAAAGGTAACTTTGAAAAAGGAGCAATTTTTATCGGCTTCAATGATTTGCTCAGTAGCGGAATGTATTTGACAACTGAAGGTTTGATTAAATGTTTTAGGCTCAATGTATTTTTGCTCGAAAAATAGTTTTAGATAACGAAAATTGTATACTTTTAGGGCAAAAATTGTCTGATGCTGGTTACGATAACTGGGCTCCCAATCAACCTGATAATCGTCAAAACAATGAACATTGCGGAAGTATGTTTAGAGATGGTACTCTTAATGATCTCAGTTGTTCATCTAGGGCTATGTTTGTGTGTGAAAAAAAATTGTCATCTCCTCACAAAAATGCCAATAATATTTCTTCAATACCGAGGTTACCTGACGAAATCAATTGATTTTTCATTATGATTATTGAAATTTATTTTTTATTAATCGATGGAATGTGTATGCATATCATTTATATTTTATTGAAAATAGTATGAATTTATCAATTATAAAAATCTCGTGAATTATTAGTTTTCGATTGCAAAGAGTGACTTGTGATAATATTGGTTTTTTCATGGATTTTTTATTCATGTTTTCCGATTTTCCTGTATGATTTGCGCACTAGATCGATGATGTGTTTCAATTTTGTAGAAGTCAACATATTGTTTAATAATATTTAATCACTAAAAAAATAAAACGTTCAAATAAATGTATATCATATAACTCATTTTTTTATTCAATATATATCTGTTCATATCATTTATATTTTTTTCAGCAATATGACAATATATATCTGTACAAATTGTATTTATAACAAAATTATTCAAGAATATTATGTACATATTTATTTATATCAATTAATTACTCAATATAGGAAAAAATGTGTACGTGTAAAACAATATTATAAATTAATCATTTTAAAGTAAATAAAACGAAATAAATACACGTATGATATAATTTTAATAAAATAAAATTGTGAAAACTTGATTTGATCACCCATAAGACCTTCAGTATACGTCGAAACATCCGAGCAGAAACATGTTTCTAATAACAGCTTTTGCTCTCCTATTCTTCAGTCATTTCTTACAATCCGGTAAGAATCGTGAATTACATCATTGTAATTTACCTTCGAATAACATAAATACGACGTGTATTCTCGACATTTCATACAGAATGCCAAAACACACCATTTTATCGATCCGATTACAAATACGTCAAAGAGTTCGACGCGTTCTACAAAGTCCATAAAGATAAGCAAAAATGGTCAGACGCTGCAGCGACATGTAGAGACGAAGGATCCGAATTATTTGTGCCTGAAACACAAAAAGAACACGATATGTTGAAGAATATGGCGAATGTGAACAGATTTTGGATTGCAGCTCATGATATATTCACTGAAGGGGACTTCGCGACCCTCGATGGTGAGTTGTACTATCTGAGGTGTAATGTTTTGTTTAATGAATATTTTTTTTGATGTTTCAGGAAAATCTTTTTCTGATAAGTACATCAATTGGAGAGAGGGAGAACCGGACAATTATGGGGATAATGAAGATTGCGTTGTTGTAGAAGAAAATGGATTTCATTTGGATACTCCGTGTGAGAGAATATATGCGTTCATCTGCAAGAAACCGGCTGTTAACATAACATTGAACCACGTTTGCGAATCTCACGATCCTAGTGTGTTTTATAATGAATATTTCATGCTCTGCACATATGATCATAAATCGAAAAAGCTTAGAAAATAATCGAAGACATGTTTGAATTTCAGATTACAAATACTCGATTGAATTGGATAGATGCTATAAAATTCATTCCGATCCGTTGAATTGGCATTCGGCGTTCAGAAAATGCAGAAACGAAGGGTCTTATTTAGTCATAATCAACACCAAACACGAAGCTCAACTATTAGTGAAATTATTCGCTAAATATCCCGAATCGTCAATCAAAGGTCAATCTGAGAAAAATTTCATGTTTGTCGGCTTCAGCGATCTGCTGTGCAATGGAATTTTCTTGACGATCGAAGGTTTGACTCAACATTTAATTTATAACGTAGAAAAAAATATGGAGGATAAGGAGAATCGTATATTTTCAGGAGAGACGTTGTCTGAAGCCGGTTACGATGAATGGGCTGATCATCAACCTCATCATTATGGACACACTGAGCATTGTGGAAGCGTATTTAGAGATGGCTCTTTAAACGCTATCAATTGTTTGAATAGAGCTGTGTTTGTGTGTGAGAAAAAAGCTTCATCGGCACATAAAGAAAGCAATAAATATGTTATTAAGAAAAGTGAAAATAATAAAGTCGATGATAATAATAATTACAATATAAGCTTTATGGCGAGATTGCCCGATGAAGATAAATAAAATTTTCTTGTATTTATTAAAGTATTTTATAATCATACATGTATTAAATAATTACTAAAATACTTACTGTTGTTGAAAAAATATTGTCATCTAACAAAAGAACCAATTATATATCCCCAATATTGAGGTTAACTGTCGAAGACATGATTGATTTTTTTATAACGATTATTGAAATTGATTCTTTACTATTCGATGAAATTCGATGTATATTATTTATATTGAATTGTATCTCAATTTCCGTAAAAGTAAAAATATTGTTTAATTACACTTAATCACTTATAAAAAACCAAATATATCATAATTATCATAATATCATGCATACAGATAATAATGTTTATCGTATTATATGCTTATGTATACACCAATGAATAATATAAAATAATATTTAATTAAACATTGTGATAATATATACTGAAGAAAGATGGAATTGCAAATGTTGGAGGTAAACTGTACTTATGTACTTAAAGAAGTAAAAATATCAAATTCGAAACATATAATTTCACTTCCGACCCGAATTCGATTCAATACCAAAATTACCTAATTGAATTGATTCAAATATTTTCGAAATAATCTAAATCACTCGACTGATAATTATATACAATATACAAAATATTAATATAATTTATCAATTACATTAAGATAATTGACTGAAAACAATACAAATCGATATCAATGTTCAAAATAATACGACGCCCGATTCCAAAACGGTCAGAACTGAAAAGAAAAAAATGAAAACTCAAACACCACACGTTCGACATTTAATATATTTCAGAATACAAAACTAACGATTTCTAGCACTGAGATGAAAATTCGGAACTATTTCGCAGAAAAACTGAAGTGGAATCGTGCATGAGTAGTCGTTCAATTTACCATTCTTCGCAATACTGCCGCATCTTTCTTCAGCACTCTCGTGGTTGGGTTCTCCGTCGCCCCAATTCACGTATCCAACGTCTTCCAACCTTCGATCTGAAACATTCAAATTGGAAAACCCTCGAAGTTTCATATCGATCGAAAAATAAAATCGCAAACTGACCGTCCACGGTGTGAAACGTGCCCTTTTCGTACAAGTCGTGAAAGCCGATGAACGCAAAGTTCTGATTGAAGGACTTTTTCCATTGGTTTTGCGGGTCGTTGAACATGTTGGCCAGGAAAATTTCCTCCTGCTTGCATTGCACGATGGCCAAATGTCCACCTTCGGCCTGGCAAATGGCACGAGCTGTTGGCCAGTCTCTAACATCCATGTGCAATTTGAAAAATTTTCCAGAGTGCGAGTGGTATTTGTATGCTGAAAATTTTAAATTATTTCACACGAAAAACTGTATTGAAATTGGCCCCCTGGAAAGGTGTTCTTCGCGATAGCTTTTGTAATGATTTAATGTAGAGTTCCCTGTAAACGTAAATGTGGCGTCCGTAGTTTTGCCTAGTTTTGCTGGTACCCAACTAGGCCGGCCTAACAAGCTGACGTGATGGGATGGTGGGCTTTCTTCGTATTAAAATTGGATATATATATATTAGATAAGTCAAGTTGTTTTCAGAAATATGCAACCGATATAGCTGAGATTTACTAACTTATATAATTGATATCAAATCAATTATAAAATATACATTCATAAAAACGAAACATTGAGCATTAATGTCAAATAATTTACTCTTTATATTTGAATTTATTTCACTTTGAAACAATGTTAGATTGAATTGAAAAATTGTTGTCAAAAAATTATAGTAGAGATATACTATTGAATGTAGAGATATATGTTTATAATATTTTTTCACCTGGATCATGCGAAGGTACCATTTCATTTTTCAATTTCGTCAAATACGGTTTATCTTCTTTTTGGCAAATGAAAGAATAAGGATACTCGCAACTATAATCGTGCAATTTTCCATCACGTTTCATAACTAGACAATTTTCCTTCTTTCCACCGTTCGGTTCACCCGAATGAAACGTATGATAAAAGTATTGTATATTATAACCTGAGATGGATATAAAAAATACGACTTTAATTGCTTCAAATATAAACTGAGGAATTCACAATACCTTGAGTGAGAAATTCGCCATCCTGAAACATATCGTGAGAATCCATCAATATGTAATCTTTGTCAGGCATATCAGGAAGTGCAGAATTTGGATATTGACCGAATATAATTTTAAGTAACAATGCTTCATCTTCATCCTTTGGCATTGCCAATTTTGCTCCTTCTTCATTGCAACGCATCTTTGCCTTCAACCAATTTAGTGGCGATTTATGAAATTTGTAAGAAACTCCCACGATTGAATAATGTACGTATCCATCATCGTTGCAGCTTACACCTATTATTTTTTCATGATGTAATATAATGATAGTTATTTTAATGTCATGGGCACTTACTGTTCAAGAGGAACAAAATGAAAACGTATTGAAGTATCGAGCACATTGCTTAAAATGTCTACAAACGATTTACTAATGTTTTGATATTTAATGAATTATATCAAAACAATACATATGTTTATAATAAATGACTGATAAAAAAACATATCTTTTATATTTGACATGAGTAACCTATAATTATTTTTATTTTTACATAAGACATCAAAAATATGTGATTCAATCACATTTGCTCGACTCGCTACAGCGTTTATAATCTATATATTGGAATACTTGATTTTGTAAATTTTCACAAAAATCATGACACATTTTTCCAACAGATTCCTTAAAATCCGAAGATTGTTCACAGAAAAATTGCAGCGGAATTGTACAAGGATAATCGTTCAGTTCACCAGTTCCTGTGATACATCCACATCTTTCATTATTTCCTCGATCATTCGGTTCACCAGCTCTCCAACGCAAGTATCCGATATTTTCTAATTTTCTTTCTGAAAAATGAAAAAAATATATATTCTAAGGAACGATATCATTACAAAAATAAATTTGTACTTGTGAAAGAGGCTATTGGAACAACTCTCGACTTGATCTAATATTAAACGTAACCCAATTTAACTTACAATTAATTAGAAAATAGAAAAAAAAAACTGATCCAATGTAACCCTCTAAATGTAGTGTCTATTCTACAAGTACCACTAAATTAAATAAGAACTAACCATCTACAGTGAAATATGATCCCTTTTCAAACAAATCGTGAAATCCAATTAATGCATTATTCTTGTTTATTGCAAGAGGATATTGATTTTTAGGATCGTTGAACATGTTAACCAAAAAATCTTCTTCTTGTTTACTTTCCACAATGGCCAATTGTCCTCCTTCAGCATGGCATATTACTTGTGCAGATGGCCAATCTTTTACATCCATATGGTATTTGAAATATTTTCCAGAATGCGAATGATACTTATAAGCTGAAAACGTATTATTCTCAAAATTAAACTCTCATATAGAATTATATTCACGGATTTTATCATCTTTACTTGGATCGCGCATAGCTGATGAAGCTTTCTTCAATTTCTTCAGATATGGATTTTTTTCTTTTTGACATATGAACGTATAAGCGATAACACATGAAGCATCGTGCAAATTTCCATTTCGGTTCATAGCCAAACAATTTTCATGATCACCACCATTTGGTTGCCCCGGATGCCAAAAGTGATAAAAATATTGTATACCATAACCTATGAATACATAATTATTGAAAAAAGCATGTAATAATTCATATTTGAGCCAAAATACGTCCATATGGAACTATGCAGACTATATCATGATGTATTATTAATTCAATTTAGATGAACTGTCCTAAATATGGAAACACCTAAGCTTTAAGCGTGTATTTTCCACAAATGAATAATAATTAACATTCTTAAGAAATAGATTGAGCGCATAATATACTTAGTTATGTGTTGATTATAGCAAAAGGAAGAAATAATCACTCAAATTTGAAGAAAATGACGATTACTGAAAAATGTTTTTTTCGTCATTTTTCATATGTGTCTGAAATATGGAACGGTGGTGATTCAAAATACGAAATAGTCAAAGGAAAGCAATTATGAAATACTGAATTTTATTTCAAAGTAATGCATTTTCGATACAAAAAATCACCAGGCAGGTGTCTTATAACATATCCTAAAAAAATATCACATTTCAATGCTATAGCTGAAATTTGTTAAAAAAAACCTAGTAAATTTCAATCCCCAATATTTTTAGACTCAATATCGATATTGTTGTTTATTTTTTTGAAATCTAACAATAATACTATTAGTGACTGATTTTATGCAAAATCGGCAGATTGTCGAAACTGAAAGTAATTAATATCGCAGTGTTCCATAATTGACGCACGTTTCATACTTAAGACAAACCCTCTATCTTGTTATTTCCGAAGAAGCTTCACCCACAAAACAAGAATATTTCCCATTGAAAGACTAACGGACGGGAAAAAGACAATTCCATGCGCAATATTTAATACCTTGGGTTATAAAATCGCCTTCTCGAAACAAATCGTGGGAATCCAACAACATGTGTTCTTTGTCGTGCATATTTGGAAGCGTAGATTGTGGAAACTTTTCGAAGATCGCTTTCAGAACTAATGCTTCGACATCGTCTTTTGGCATCGCCAGTTTTGCTCCGTCTTCGGAGCAACGCTTTTTAGCTTCGAGCCATTTCAAAGGTGTTTTGAAAAATTTATACGAAACTTCTATGTTCGAATAATATACGTAGTCTTCGTCTTGACAATTTGCATCTGATTGTGAGAATTGAAAAAAAATCTATTCATAAAATATACGAAATTTGAATGGTTAACACAGAAAACTAGAGATTTTTTCTGCCAGCTACGTGAAGCAATTGTAAGCTGTAGATCGATAAAAAAATATTTTTCTTGCATTCGTATAATGCAAACACAAAATAAAACACAAGTGACCTTATTTTCATTGTTATACAGCTTGCATTTGTTTCTTGTCATTTTGCTATGAAAATTTCGAAAATAGATCGTATCAGCTAATTTTCAAAATGTTTATTAGATAGATATATTTTTAGTGAAATTTTTAAGTTATATTGATTTTAATTCTTACAATGCAAAACAAATAAAATTATGGTATATCTTAATACAATGCTCATTGCAAAATAAATATTTTATACTGAAAATATTTTATATCCGTTTTATCAAAATAAATGTCTATATTTGACTGATCTCTTGAAACAACTCTTATTGCAAAGTCACTTGAGTTCAAAATATATATATTAATTTATCTTTGTTTGTTGTTTTCAAAATGACCTTTATTCGTTTAATCATAATAATATTCGAATCGTTAATTTAATTAACAAATTATCAATTTATTTTTCATTTAATACTATCTAAACGAATTGAAACAAAAATTGCCAATTTAATAAGTATTTTTATTATTTTCATTTTCATACGTCAATTGAGAATTTAAGCCGATACTTTCACAAACTCGAAGCGATTAATTATCAGATTCGCAAATGAAAACGGCAGGAATGTCACAGGGAAAATCGTTAATTCCACCAGAAATGTGCATAGATCCACAATTTTTCTTATCTCCAGCATTGTCCGGTAGTCCTTTTTCCCAATTGACATACCTATCCTTGTGTAAACTACCACGAAAGACCACCCTCGCAAAAAGATCTCCTGAAATTTTTCAAAATTCACAACACAACATCAATCTATCGCATATTGATTCGTTCTAACCTTTAACGGTGACGAATTGATCATCTTCGAATCTGTCGTGGAAACCGACAAGAGCATAGTCTTTATGAATGACGTTCAACACCCTATCTTCTGGGTTAGAAAACATTGATACTAAATGATTTTCTTCTTTTTTGCTATTTATAATTGCCAAATATCCTCCTTCGGCTCTGCACATAGCGAGTGCATCTGCCCATATTCTAGGTATTAAATGGAGCTTGTAGTACTTTTTTAACTCCGCGTTATATTTGTATGCTGAAATCAGTACTTACACTGAACTGAATTGTCGTGAAAATTATTTTGATAAAATAAAAATTATTTATAAAACATTAATATATGTATGTATACACCGAGTGGATTAAGTTGCTTGAAGAAGTGAATACTCGAGTGGTTATGATAGACCAATATTTACACCATACTTCGCGTTTTGAAAACCTACATTGATTGTAATCCCAAGTAATGTGACCATATTTTTCAAGACCCAAATCTGTATGTTCTGGAATATTTGAGCTCCCACTCTAATATTTTATTCCGATAACTAAAAATAGTGCCGCAAGCAAATTTTTTTTCATCGTTTTTAATTGATCTAACGAAAGTTTATATCTCTTCGCGTCAAGACTTAATACACTCGACTGCACTCTTTTCATACCCGGATCTCGATATGAGCAATTGGAATTCGAAAATTTATTATTTTCTATAGGTTTTTCACAGATGAAAACACGTTGCTCGTCACATGACGCATCATAGAGAAATCCAGTTGAGTTTATGGATCCACAACTACCTCCATAGCTACTTGGACTACCTTCGGTCCATTTGTGATGATAGTACTGAATAGGGACACCTGATGACACAAATTACCATTACATCATATTATGAATAGCGGTCGTGTGGAAGCCTCAATTCGTTACCAGTGTCGGTGACGAACTCTCCTCCTTTGAACAATTCATGAAAGTTCACCGCCAAATATTTATCTTCATGCCATTTGGGATCAGGATGGTATTCTGAAAATAATTTTAACAAAATTGCTAGTTCTGCAGCATTTTCAGGCATGGCCAAAGATCCTCCGAAATCGGGACATGTGTTTCTAGCGTTTGCCCAATCTGTTAGTGTACTATCTACTTTATACTGCTTATTGACTTCTGGATAGCTTCGGTAACCTGAAATTCAGTCAGTCAGAATAAACCGTGGAATAATTCACTCACGCTTTATACGTAACTAGAGTTTAGTACCCGGAGTTGATCGGGTGTTTGTGTAGATGAAATTCGAATGTTTTTTGTTCGAATACAACCTGAACCCGATTTTTCGTATGAAAATATCTTCTTTTTAAGATAAAATGGAACGAAGCAAAGTATCGAAAAACGGATTATTTTTTTTTAAGTTTCCCGGCTTTCAAAGTATAATTGTGGCTTTAGGTAAGATTCGTTCATAGATTAAAAAGCATTCGTGCGTCATACATACATACATCATTTGTACATTTTATATATAGTTATAATTAAGTAGGTTTTTCTGGGTGATATTTTATGAATTTGAATCAAACATACCTGAATATGCCTCGTTCAAATTCACCAAAAACGATATTAGAAATATAAGTCGCAACATTTTTAACGATTCGTGTGCAGTTGTTATCACAGTGCTAAAGTTTTGTTGGGAATGTTTAGTGTTTGTTGATTGCGTTTTTATACTTTTACTTATGTTAGTAACTAAGTGATAGAAACATGTGTATTTTTAGAATAAATTGTGTTTAAATGCAATCGAAGGGTTATCCTGTTGTGAAAATTAATTTATTGCTCAGAAAATGTCATACGATAGTTTATTATTCTATGTTTTTCTTAAATATCATTTTTTATCGTCTAATTAAAATATTTTCAAATCATTAATTCCTCAAATGAAATATGACTTTTTTTAATTTTATTTCTGCTCTTTCTGACATTGATTGAAAATTTCAGCTTTTGCTTTCAAAGCGTGGATTGATAAAGTTATATCCATTAGATTCAGATTCACAAAAGAAGACTGCAGGAACATGGCAAGGAAAATCGTTAAGTCCACCAGAAATGTGCATGGATCCACAATTTTCTTTCCCTCCATAATTGTCGGGTTGATTTGGGGCCCATTTGACATATCCACAACTGTGCAAGTCTTCTCCTGAAAATTTTCAAATTTTTTAATCTGAATTGCATCTATCTATCGTATATTGATTTAATTAAATGCGAACCTTTAACGGTGATGAAATGGTTTTCCCGGAAAATGTCGTGGAAACCGAGTAATGCGTAATCTCTATGAATAACGTGGAACACTCTATCTTCTGGTTTAGTGAACATTGATACTAAATGTTTTTCCTCTTTTTCGCTATTTATGATGGCTAAATGTCCACCTTCAGCTCGACATATGGCAAGAGCATCAGCCCACGTTCTAGGATCCAAATGAAGTTTGTAGCACTTATTCAATTCCTCGTTATATTTGTATGCTGAAAATCGTTATTTACAAATGATGTTCAGTCAGATGTTACATTTTCAATTCGTACCTTATTATGCTCTGTTATCACAATGTCCATTAACTATTTCTCTCAATTTATATCAAGAAAGTAGATGGATAATATGATGCTTGAAGCAGTGCACAATAAAATTTGGAAAGAAAACAAACAGATATCTATTGATAAGATCTTCGTTATTACATTTCAATCTATAAATTGGATTCGATTTGAGACAATTATAAATGTGGTAATGATAGAAGAGATAAGAGATATCATTCGATTAAGTAGTGTTTTTAAATAGTTTTTTTTCCTCTTTACTTCAAGTCACTTATCCTTTCACTCACTATCATTAAAACGAGAAATAAGGTACATGGCTTAGAAAAGAAAAGGGGAACATAAGAAAGAAAAGAAAAAGATTTCTTTTTTTTCTCGTTACCACAAGTCAAATGATTCGAAAAATTTACACACCTGGATCTGGAGAAATGCATTCGAAACTCAACTGTTTATTACCATCTGAAGGTTTTTGACAAATGAAAACAGCAGCCACGTGACATGGATAATCGTTGAGCACTCCGGATCTATGAATAGATCCACAATTTTCATTGCCAGCATAATTATCTGGTAAACCGGGACCCCAGGTATGAAAATAATACTGAATAGGAACACCTGATAATTCGAACGACAATCAAAATTACTTTAGGAACAACTTTTATCCAATTTTGTGAATTGATTATGTACCTTCATCGGTGACGTATTCTCCTTCTTTGAACATGTCGTGGAAATTCACCATGAAGTAATCAGGATGCATGACTCCGTGTAACATGGAAGCTGGATATCCTGAAAATATCGTCTTTAAAACTGCTACTTCTGCAGCATTTTCAGGCATGGCCAAAGATCCTCCTTCAGCACGACACAAGTTTCTAGCGTTTAACCATTTTTCTGGTTGTCTATGAAATTTGTATTGCTTATTGATTTCTGGATAATTTATGTAATCTAAAACAAATTCTTCATATTATAAATGACACGTATTGTTAGAATAAATCATCATGTAATTTATATACACGTGAAACAATTTAGATTATACTTTTTCATATGTAATACTATTGAATATTTTTTTCTTGTTTATATCATAATGTATTTTAGAGTAAGGAATGATGTTATTTAAACATACCTGGAGATGCTTCGTTCAAAATGACTAACAATGGAACAAGAAATATAACTCGCAGCATGTTTTGATAACTAAGAGATGATGTCTTCGGAGTACTGATGTATAGTAAATGAGAACGTTTGATGAAATGTTGATAGCGGTTGTTAAAAAAAATTGTTTACGTCGACATAGAAACTGAGCTGAAACTGAACATATTTTTAGAATAATTTGAGTTTATATGCAAAAAAAATGATAGTATATTGTTTTGAAAATAAGTATATTGTTAAGAAAATTATTCAAGTGTTTTACTTTATAATATTTTTTGTTTCCCGTCTAATCTTAATATTTTGAAATCATGAATAACACGAATAAAACAGTGAATATTTTTAAATCAATTCTCATAAAATGAACAGACAAAAAAAATATTTTTCAAAAGAATTTTTATTTTCTTTACATATCAATTGAAAATTTTAGTTGTTGCTATCAATGCGTGGATCGATAAAGTTATATCCATTAGACTCAGATTCACAAAAGAAGACTGCAGGAACATGGCAAGGAAAATCGTTAAGTCCACCAGAAATGTGCATGGATCCACAATTTTCGTTCCCTCCAGCATTGTCCGGTTGTCCACCGGCCCATTTAACATACCCACAACTGTGCAAGTCTTCTCCTGAAATTTTCCAAAATTTATTATCTGAACTGCATCTATCTGTAGTATATAGATTATTTCAAAGGCGAACCGTTTACTGTGACGAAATGGTTTTCCCGGAAAATGTCGTGGAAACCGAGTAATGCGTAATCTCTATGAATAACGTGCAACACTCTATCTTCTGGTTTAGTAAACATTGATACTAAATGTTTTTCCTCTTTTTCGCTATTTATGATGGCTAAATGTCCACCTTCGGCTCGACATATAGCACGAGCATCAGCCCATGTTCTAGGATCCAAATGGAGCTTGTAGCACTTATTCAATTCCACGTTATATTTGTATGCTAAAAATCGATATATTAGTAGTTAGTAGAGATATCACTCTTGATCAGATTTGTAAAACTAGATATTCGACAGTGAAAATGATGATGTCTCATTCGATTCATTGCTTTTTGTGCACTCAAAATGTGTTCCAAAATTTAAACACACCTGGATCAGGAGAAACGCATTCGAAACTCAAATGTTTATTATCCTCCGAAGGTTTTTGGCAAATGAAAACAGCAGCTACATGACATGGATAATCATTGAGTACTCCAGATCTGTGTATGGATCCACAATTTTCATTATTTCCAGCATTATCCGGTTGACCAGCACCCCATGTGTGAAAATAGTACTGAACGGGAACACCTGATGATGCAGATCGTAATTATATCAAGTCAAATGAATAACGGTTATGAGAATATCTCAAATTATTACCTTTGTCAGTGACGAATTCTCCCTCTTTGAACATGTCATGAAAGTTAACCATGAAATAATCGGGATGCGTGACTCCGTGCAACATGGAAGCAGGATATCCTGAAAATATCGTCTTCAAAATCGCCATTTCTGCTGCGTTTTCAGGCATGGCCAAAGATCCTCCTTCAGCACGACACAAGTTCCTGGCATCTGACCATTTTTCTGGTTGTCTATGGAATTTGTATTGCTTATTGACGTCTGGATAATTTATGTAATCTAAAACGCATTCTTGAAATTATAAATATGGGTTTCAATGAATTTTTATTCAATTCATTTACATGTCGAACAATTTAGGTTAGGTTGGTTTGACGTATACATATATTTTCTGATAAAATTTTTAAGGTCATGTTGATTATGATTATCAGTGAACATAATAATGTAAATATACCTGGAGATGCTTCGTTCAAAATGACCAAAAGTGAAATTAGAAATATAGTTCGCAGCATTTTGAACGATCCGTATGCTGATGATGTCTTCACAGTGCTGAAGAATCGCTGAGAATGTTCAATGCAAATGTTGATAGCGTTTTTAAATTAAGCTTTGTTTTCATTGACGTAGAAAATGAGTAATAGAATCACATTTATTTTTAGAATTATTCTTGTTTATGTGCAAACAAATGAGTTTCCTGTTTGAAAGTGGGTTTATTCTCCAATAAAATTGTATGAAATTAATTATTTGAATGTAGATATTTATTTCTTTCGATTACATGTTTTTCTTATATGATTTTTTTTAACAGATTGTAAGAGATGCAGACAAGAAAGAAAACAACAACACGAATAAATAGTTATAGCTGTATGAGGATCAATCTAAACAAAGGGAGTAAATAAAAATCGTGATATATTTTCAAAAGAACCAACTATTTATTTGCTTTTTCAAACATCAATTGACAATTTAATTTTTAGTCACTTCTATCAAATCACTGATATTGTTTATATTCGTTCGCATCAAATTCACAAAAGAAAATTAAAGGAAATGAACAAAGACCATCGTTAAGTCCACCAGAAATGTGCATAGTTCCACAGTTTTCGTTTCCTCTAGCATTGTCCGGTTGTCCTGGGTGCCATTTGACATGCCCACTACTGTATAAGTCATCTCCTGAAGATTCCAAAATTATTGATACAAAAATCGTCAATATATTGCATATTTAAGGCGGAAACACACTGTTCTGAGACGTCAAAAGAAAGAGATGAACAGCCATTAAATTCTTTGTGTGCGAATGCGACAGGTTAATGCGAGGCTTTCTCATTCGTACACAAAAATAATTGAACGCGTTGCTTCTCTTTCTTTCTTTTATGACGTCTCAGAACGGTGTGTTTCCGCTTTTAATCGTTTAAATTTGAACCGTTGACGGTGACGTAATGATTTTCCCGGAAAAAATCATGGAAGCCGATAAATACATAATCTGTCGATTTAGCGATATTCACTCTTTCTTCTGGTTTAGGAATCATCGATACCAAATATTTTTCTTCTTCTTCACTATTTATGATGGCTAAATATCCACCTTCGGCTTGACATATAGCACGGGCGTCAGGCCAAGTTGTAGGTTTTAAATGGAGTTTGTAGTACCTGTTTAGCTCTTCATTATATTTGTACGCTGAAATGAGTATTAATTATAATCTTCATAATAGAAAAACGATTTTTTTATAAAACGAAAAGTCTTGAAGATGATAATGGGTGCGGTTCGTGGATCGAGTTGCTTGAATATGCAAAAACTCGGACGAACGTAAATAAGCTGGTGTGTGGTTCGTAAGAAAACAGAAATCTCTCAATTTTAAAAACTATAATAGCATTTTTGCACCAGCATTACTTGAGTGTTCACATCTACAAGCATTTGATCTACAGCCCAGCTGCATCACATCCTTACCCGGATCTAGTGGAGGACAATTGAAACTCAATGATAAATTGCTTTTCGGAGATTTTTGGCAAATGAAAGCAGAAAATGAATTGCATGGAAAATCATTGATTCCTCCACCTCTATATAAGGATCCGCAGTTTTCTCTATACTGGTAATTATCTGGTTGGTTAGGAGCCCATGTGTGATAATAGTACTGAATAGGGATACCTAAATGGTATTATATAATCATAAGACCTTGTTCACATATTATTGCTGTTCCTATCCGTATTTTATCGTGATCTGTCTAGCGCATCCCATTATTAATCTACCCAACTTATAGATAATAGAGTACGTGAGACAGGGCGCGATAGAATATGAAAAAGAACTATGCAGTTATGCATGAATAAAGTCTTATATTATGAATATATAAACTCATGACCTTTATCGGTGACGAATTCATTTTCCTCGAATAAGTCGTGAAAGTTTAAGAAAAAATAATCAGAATTTGAGACTCCTTTTAACATGGAATTTGGATATCCTGAAAAAATCTCATTCATAATTGCTGCCTCTGCAGCATTTTCAGGCATAGCCAAAGATCCTCCTTCAGCACGACACAAATCTCTAGCATCTACCCATATTTTCGGATCCCTATGAAATTTGTAATATTTGTTGACTCCTGGATAGTGTATATAATCTAAAATACATAATATAAACGACAGACGAATACAACATTATATAATTCATTTATGTACAAAAATAAAATTAAGATAATATACATACATATGTATATTGATTTATCGCAATTTAATTAATTTTACGATATCGAATTGCTACATTGATAATTTTTATTTAAACATACCTGCAGGTACTTGGTTCAAGGTGAACATAAGTAAAATTAGAGAAAATGTTTGTAACATTTCAAATTGTTCAATTGCTCAAGTATTCGCAGTGGAAGTGATACTGAGATTGCTCACGTCGACTGTCGATTCGTTGTTAAATAAGTTTTTTTTTTTAAGTTGGCATGCAAAATAAATGATAAAAAAATAGCTATTATTTTTAGAATTATTCATGTTTATTTTTATATAATTTATTTAATTAATGCTTTGCAAAGTTTTAGTTATACCGCTTACTCTTGATTGTCATATTGTCGTGTCATTAAAATTTTAATCATCGATTGCCTGGGAAGAATGGAACAGAAAAGTTATAGGTAGAATGAAAAAAATATGTCGAAATATAAATAACAATAATTTATTGTAATATTTTTTACAAGGGTAACACAATAAAATGCAGTTCTAAATATTTCGGTAAAGTTAATATTCACGAGACTAGATTATAAATTGACTGCAAATGGAATTTAATGTAAAATTCGTAATTATCCTTAAAATAGTCTCGTGCAAGTACATTTAGGTATAAACAAAAAGAAAATAAACAACCAACAATCATATATTTATGTATAAATCTGAAAATTTTTACATATGAATTTTGTCTAGCAAAATGTACTCGATAACAGTTCAAAATTTAACAAAATAATTTCAGATGCATGTGATTTAAACTATTAAAAAAATAACAATTGGATTAAACTTATAAGCTCGATCTTTCAATCGTATTTTAAACAACTTAGTAAATGAGTTAACTTTTTTCCATCTCATCGAATTCGACAGATGTTATCAGTGACTAATTGGCAACATACAATTGAAAAATCGGGCGTTAATTATCATTGAAAAATTCGTTCCAAAACGAAAAACTAACCAACTTGAATAATAGAATTTGAAATGCAACGATAAAACAAAAATAACTATTGCATGAAACGTTCAATGCAAAATTCATTTCACAATACACGAAATATTTGAAATAGATATTTCGATATAAATATTAATTTTCAAATCCCAATAAAAATCTCACCCACACCACATAAACAACCCTAACAGTTTCATATCAGTCTCTACGTACTGATTAGCCATCGTGTGAGCTAACCTTTTTGGCACATTTTTTTTTTTAGATATTTTACATACGACCCGTACAACATGACCATCTTATTGTTTTTGAGATCTTTCCTTATTTCTTAAAAAGCGGACACTAAAAAAATATCAGAACATTGCAACAATCTCGACTCGATTTTTCGCAGCAAGCGATTTTCAACGGTTGACCTTTCGATGTAAGGTGGTTTCCAATTAGATAACGAAAAAATTATCATCACTTTCACCAGAAAATAAAATTCCCCGTTCGATAATTTTAATGATTTGAGGATTTTTCTCGTAAACTCAGCTCTGTTGGAATAACCCAGTCGCAATTGATAAGTGCGAAGTGATAAATATGTTATCATATTTAACATTTCGCGGAAAAGAAGTGTAATTTTAGTAAGATTAGTTAGTAAAACAAACTTGGCACTATCTTTATGTACATATAATATTTCTTTTAAAACAGCAAAGTATTCAACAATATAACGAACGTGATTAGTTCAATATGAAAAATTATACAAACAGTAAATTGACGACTGTCATATTTTTTCAAGAAATTTTGATATTTCTATATTAAAAGAAGATTTTTTTTCAAAGATTTTTCTCGTTTATAAGAATTTATTGTAAAATATTTACAATATAATATCAATATTTCATGAAAATTGATGACAATAGAATCGAAAGTTAATATTTTTTTAATAAATATATAATTTAAAACGTGTAGAAAATCTTGAATACATACATAATACTATTAATATCTACAATAGTGTAGTACCTGTCAATCACAGACTATAAAGAAAACAATGAGCAATTTATGTTGTCTTTTTGTAGCCTAATTGGTAACTCACTTAAAAAATGGTAAAAAATGAAGATAAGACTTCTTCGTTTCGATTTAAAATTTTCTGGAAAATAAATCGGTTCAAAGCATTTAAGCAAGTATCATTCTTTCGGCTAAATATAATATTTCGTTGGCAAGAATTTACGAAAACACCAGGTGCGCTTTGGCTTTCTATGGAAATTTACACATGACAGGTACGACGATCACTAAATCTTCTTTTCCGCAAGAACTCAGTATCACAACTCGAACCGATTGAATTAATACTTTTTCTCATTTCATTTATTTATAAATATTCAATAAGATATGTCGCCATTGATATGACATCGACTCCCAATATCACTAGAATAAGAGAAATAATTTCAAACACAACAATGATAGTTTTTTTTTCTCCATATAAAATTTTAAATATAAGAACATCTCCGAACTAACTACTAGACTATGTACAAACATCATAATCGAAAAAAATCATAAAGTAATAATAAAACAATCTGAATGGCCAATCGAATAAATAAACTTTCAAACGAATCAACAAAATGGACGACTCTCAGAGAGGGAAGACAGGTAAATTGCTTATTCGTCTACTCGATATGAATTCATATATCAGTATATTTGTAGATACGTAATATAATTGGCATTGACTAAAAAAAATTCACATAAATATTTGAATAACCTATTTTTTTTCCATATGTATAATGTATTATCAACACGCTATGCATTCGATGCAAAATTGCACGTTTTTGGCACAAAGGCCTGAGACCTGTTTCGCAACTATTATTTAAACATTACAATCTAGTAATCATCAATATATCATTTAATTAATTGAATAAATATATATTTACTGTATGTGTGTATATTTTTTTCAATTTAAATTCGTATAGTAATTTGTTTTAAGTAATCTAACCGCTAATTATTATTTTTTTTTGGTACAGAATGATGGAAAAGAATCTTAATGAGAAAATTCAAAAATATCGTATATCTATTGTGTGTATGTATATAAGTATTTTCACTTTGGCACACAGTTAAAGTTATGAAAAATCTCACAGTGATAAAATCTATATTTATAATATAGAAAAAAATTCAACATTTCTAAAGCGAACTCGAAAATATTCAAAAAAAACGCCTTTTATAGACTTTTGACTATGTTTATCACATTGTCGAGGATAGTATTAAAGTTAAAAATTTTCATATTTTAATTTAAATTTCATTCGCAAATAATATAAATCTTCGATATAATTTCGTTCAACTTTTGCCAATCTCGATTAGTTCTTTATTATCTGTTTAACTTTTATTAATTTGAATGATATGGTCGAAAGTACTCGATTTTTTAGAAGATAGACATACAATATAATATGCATCTATGATGATAAAAATAAGATATGTTTTTATAGTTTGAGCACCGGTGGTGTAGCATCTGGTACTACACCAGCAGTTGAAATCGCCTCGCGTTGTTGAGCTGGATTTTCACTGTGAACGAAAAAATCTCTTATTTATTTTAATAAAATTATGATGAATATAAATATTAAGCAAAATTTTTACATAATAATTCATCATAAATATGTATTTAATTTAAAATACTTTTAATAATTGTATTAAATAACTAACTTTTGTTATACATAAATAATAACACCATCTACACATACACGATTAAAAAATAATTATGAAATTCAAAAATCTAATAATGATTTAAAATTAACGAATATTTAAATTAAAATTACGAAATACACCACAAATTCACAATTAAATTTAAAAAAAATGATAAAAATAATACCTGAAATAGTGCAAAACTACCCCGGATTGGAACGATAGATATTCATCCTAAGGTGTTTGAAGTCGAGACCTGTAAAATGAGAAAATAAAATCATTTCGAAATTCTATTTCCGTAATAATTCAAGAATAAACAGTCCTCCGACTACGAACTGTCAAAAAACCGCAAAAACAAAGACGAACGTATGTACTGTAGGACGTGTTGTAGTGTATCTGTCTCTGCCAGTAGGTGTTTTGACATTTCGCAATTGGTCGACCAACTGTATTATCATAAAATATTTCATTCATATTTCACATAACTGTTCCGATATCAACAAATATGAAAACTTTTCAGAAACATCCCCAAGCACACGATGAATATGAATATGTAACATTTCCCTCACATATTGCTTTTTCAGATGAAAGAGCGAACACAAAAAGATATCCTCAGATGTTTGAATATTATCGCCACACCTAACTATATAATAGCGCTGTTCTGTGTGTGTATGTAACGCTCCAAAACTGCGTCGATATATTCAACGGGTTCGCTATAATAATATTTAGAATTACGCACGACACAATGCGCATTGTGACGTTAAGACGAATGTCGAAAAGCTTCATTGTTTTCCCGTACAAACACGTTATTTATTCGCATTGTATCGAGTCGAAACAATAACGTCACTCAATCATTGTAAAATTTTCGATGAACGAATCGTCGTTGCGTAAATCCGAAAATCAGAATACATTTTCCGTTTCCGGAAAAACGGAGCCGATTCGAGGTGAAATGAGATTTTCCTAATGCCGAGCAAACGGACAGACGGATGCTGAAGAAAAATAGTGGATCCGTCAAAGTAAAGCGAGAAAAATCGCAAGGGAATGATTAATTCATATCGTTTATAAGGGAATGGAGTGTGTGAGAGAAAAGCGCCGGAAAATTCGCTTCGGCCACATAAAAATGCATACAATTGAATCAAATGAATAATTCGATATAATATTTTTAGGAAGAGTGTATGAAGATTTTATTTGTATAAAAAAAAATTGAAGGTTTCAAGCTTGTTTCTTTTTTTGCTCTTCGAATGTTTTCAGAAATGATATCAAGATATATTTTTGAATATGAACTCTTTTGACTCCGAAGAATTTTCCGAGCGTAGGACGGGGATTAAAAATTATTTATCGAGTCACACTTGATATGGAACTCAAAGGATTAAGTATTTCCAATTAAGAATATTTAAATGAAAAATACAAGTTAATTGGAAAATATGTTTTATTTTGTCTTTTAATAGACTCAAGATTACGAAGCTCACAATGTTACAAGTTAATCTCATACGAATTTTGTGAACTTTATTCTCATTCATTGGGGATAAAATAAAAATATGTATATTATAAATAAACCTTTCTAAAATAATCATATGATGCTTGAAAAGGCTAAGGGGTACAAGTGACATTTTTGCCGAAATTGAATTATGTATATACAGGAATCACTTCTATGTACGCTCATATATTTGGTGGCAAAAGGATATAAGCGAATTTGAATCGTGTGCCTCGATGTATCATCAAATCACTCGACCTCCTCCTAATACATGTTTACCTTTGAGCTTTTCACGAAATCATCGCGAAGTCACTTGTACCCCTAGGCCATCTTAGTCGTCATATATTCATTCAATTCATCAAAATTTCAATAAAAAAGCTATAAAATAATACCGAGATTTAAACTGACGAGCTATTTTCAACATCGCAGATTAGAATATCAAACAAATTAAGTTGTCTTCGATATTTATTTAAAAAGATTAGACGTATAATATACAAATGAGTAAAATACAATCGATAACTAATCCACACAAATTAGAAGGATTAAAACACACCAAAATTTAAACATCGAGCTGAAGAGATGTTCGATAGTGTCGAAAAGTTCGACGATGCGAATTCGGAAAATTCGTTAAAATACAAAAGGATTTCCCCCCGGGGACGAATGGTTCGCTAATTGGGGACGATGTGGAAAATGCGACTTTTCATATCGGACGTGAAGTTTGATTAAAAATCGTGTCGTACGAAATTCGCTCTGTGTTATTTTGAAATTTTCCGAAAATAAAATCGAGCGAGTTTCGCAGAACGAAAGCGCTTAGGTGAGAGTTCGTTTTTTTTTTTTTAAACGTATGCGAGGAAAATATGCATTGCGAAAGCTGTGATGTTTATGAAAATTTTCATGAAAAATTGTGCTTATGAATTCGTGGAATGGACAAAAACGGACGAAATTGTAAATTAGATGTTTTTTATGATTTGTGAGAAAAATATGGAAAATAGGTGCGATTACTTTGTTTGTAAAATAGCATTTTGTTTTGTGAAAGTCGAAGGTATTCATTTCATCAAAAGTTTATATGTATAATGCCAGGAAGTATTAATATGGATATTTGAAAACAATGATATAAACTCTGTATAATTAGTCTGAAAATTCCCCAGTACTTAAATGCAGACAATGATATTTCGTGGAAAAATAAATTTAATCGCATTAACTTCAACGTACTGTAAATTTTCGTGCGCTGAAAATACAACGAATTGTTCTCCACGACACGTGTAATTAACAATAATTTAAAGAAAATCCCCACCGTATTCAAGAGTATAATCTTACACGAAGAGAGACTGATAATTAACATTCATTAAAATTTCGCCGATATTTCAAGCGAATACTTCATTATTTGGAAAAGTCGAATACAGGCGTATCGATGTCAGACACTCAGACAACCTTTATATTCTCAAAATTAAACGAAATTCAGCTGGCATTCGTAAACACGTTATTCAAGATGAATCTAAGACTTCAATCTTCTTGCAATTGATTAAAAATAATAATGATTTTTTTTTATCGAAATACAGATCATTTTACGCGAAAGAGCTAAGTCATAACTCCCATCGCTTAACAATGAGAATATGGGTTTTATTATAGATGACTTGCGAACATAAGAAAATCCATATCTTCCTTATCGAGAGATTATATTGAAGTATGCCCGAGGGATTCGAACGAGCTGGGACTTACCATCTTCAATTTATAAAAGACGATGTGCAAGTGAATGATTCAATATTTTAAAGTCTGTAAAATTTATATAACTATGTATTATTATATATAAAAATGAAAGTAATATTACCTGACGCTTTTCATCCTGAGAGCTGTACAATTTTCTTTGCACTTGTAAGCCAACACCTGTTTGATACGACTCACTTCTACCATTGGGAAACGACGACTTACATATGCTGAAAGAAAATTATGAAACAAACTTATTAAAACCGAGAAATCTTAATGAACTTGTATTTGAAAAAATATAATTATCTAAGAATCCAAACATTTATATTAAAAATATACAAATTTACTCTCAAGATACACATAGATAAATTATATAATCTATTTTGAAAATGATTGACTTAAGCTTTTCTGTATATTCAAATTGAATTGTTGATGAAAATTAATTGTTTGTCTTTTTCCACTTCAGGTAATTACTGAAAATTTTGACCCAGTTTCACTCTAAGAACAAATCGCTATCGAAAATTGCAAATACGGTAATCGAATTTCTTTGAGCATCATCTGCTCGACATAAAAAACACATCCAATTTTCAGAAAAGACGAAAGCCAATTCAAACAAAAACAAACAAAACGTAATTTATTCCCTTCTACGAAGAAGTAAATTTTAATTATACACAAATCGAGCACGATTCGATTCCGAATTCGAAAAGTTAACAACCGAATAAAGCCAATCGAAACATAATAAAAATGTGAAGAAAACCCGAACGTATAAGACTTTCATTCTTCGAACAAGTCGAGCGTAAAATATAATATTTGAACGCACGTATTTCGCAATGGAAAAATTTCCATGTTTACAATCGAAATTGCAAAAAATAGCGATATCGAATTGCAATAACATATTAATCACATTCGATCACAGTTCCGAACATAACAACATTCTTGAAATTCAATCGAGCTGTATTTGAATATTAAATATCTGATAAAATCTCGATTGGAAATTCTCAAACGTTAAAAATGAGCAATTCATCCATCGGATAAAACTCGTGTCACACCACAGATGTTGTAATAATCTCGGTCGATGCAATAAATTATCATCGTACAGATGGGGTTATTCCAGTATAGATGGCCTCATGGAAAAATTATGGTCAGCGGTCATTTTTTTTCAAAAACTGGAAGTAATTATTAAATTTTGCAATCGTGTTGGATGTTTAGTGTTCATAAGATATTCAAAAATAAAAATTGTTGTAGATTTTCGGGAAAAAATGGCCAAGGGCCATCTTCTATATGGCCATCTATACCGGAATTACCCTATACTACATACGACCGACCCCTACAATATTCGAGGCCATAAATAAGGGATATCCCGACAGGAAAAGTAATGAGAAAATATATCCCGACTCTTTGACAGTCGATAACGATAATATCAAGCAGCAGGTTGCAGGAAAAAAAGAACTGAAAGTATGAACTCGAAGGATTCTTTTCATCTTTTCGTCGAGGCGCTTTCAGATCGCAACTCGCAGCTTCCGTTCTATGACATCATATAAAATTTATATATAACGTTCTGAAGAGTTTGATTAATGGGTGAGCTTAAGAAAAAAGCAAACGATCGATCGGCAATTAACTGTCATGTCCTCGCGGGAGTATTTCGGGACTCATTCGAAATTATCTTGTTTCTGGGAAAAAAAAGGTAATTGATTCTAATCGAATTTCAAGAATAGATTGCTTTTTGCAATATCTTTCGAGTGTAATCTATTAGATTCTGAAATAGAAACTACGTGTGTTATTTGTATGGATATTATTGATTACATACGAAGACCCTAGAAGCTGAGGAGAATAAGAAACTTTAAATGAGGGAGAAATTGATTCAGAATACGTCAATTCGTTAGGTTTCATAGTGATATATTGAGACTTATATCAATATATTATAAATCATTAAATGATTTAATATTTTACTAATATTTATTTGATTATAATAAACATTTAACTATGAATATGAAAAAGGCTTTCTGAGAACCTATTCATGAATAATTATTTTACATTCCCATAGTTTATCTATAGGGATTCTATTCGGAGATTTCGTAATACTGAAAAAATATAGAGCTCGATCATTGATATGAAATAAAACAAGTTATAGCTACAATAGTATTTTTCAATATGATTAGAATAGATTTTGATACAATTTAGCTATATATTCACTAATATGGCTGTAATTAACTGACAAAATTCGAGCATAGCGATTTACCGATAATTACCAGAATGCGATCCCTATTCGAGCATATCTATCTATATGACGATCGAAAAGACCAAGGGGTACAAGCGACATTTTCGCCGAAATTAAATTACGCACAGGAATCGCTTCTACTCATTCATTTGGCGGCAAAAGGATATAAACGAATTCGGAACGTGTGCCGAGTGACTCGATCTCCTCCCAACACATGTAGGTACACGATCGACTTTGAACGCGCTTTTCTCGAAATCACCGCAAAGTCACTTGCACCCTTTTCGATTTTCAAATATTTTCTCATGATATACTGACATATGATGGCTTGCACTTTGTGTCTGTCCAACGGCGGCTTCGTGGGCCTCTCCTCGAGTCCAGCTCGGCTCCAGCGTTGACCGGTCACGGAGCAAGTGGCCAACTCAGCTGGACTGAAGAGGAGTGCTGCCAAACTCCTCGTCAGCTTGCGATAGTCAGCCCATTTCACGGACCTCACTTGCTCCTCTAGCAGCTCTATACCTTCGCCTAATTTTATCTGAAAATAAGCGAAAAAAAATTGATTTCATATTCCGAAAAAAGCGAACGAGTGATGAGATTTCGTCGAAGAAATTTTCTTAGAAGCGAATTTCCGCAAAAGGGGTATTGAATATCCGGCGTGTTTCAAACTCGAGATCGATGCAATTCGCTACGATTTTTCAACGTTTAATTTCATGTCTGCTATCGAGTCTCTTATGGTTTTTTTTTCAATCGTGCCGAAGAAAATCCAGAATGAAATTCGAAACGTGGGAAAAACGGTAGAAATAATATGTGCGTATTTGGGTGGAAATAAAGTCGTTTAAACGATAGTCTTTTCTGGTGTATCAGACGTAGTTGTTTCGAAATAGGATATTTCAGTGTCATTCAATCGATGCGGAAGAAAGAAAAATGTCGAAATTTAAGTGTTTTTGTCAAATTTGTTTGAACTAAGTGCGATATTCGAAATACATAGTAGACGATAATAGCGTCGAAACTTTGAAAATTGCAAATAAACATTGTCGAACCGATTTTCGAAGGAAGATGTATCGTCTGTCGGAAGCGAAAGACATTAATCAACAGCGTAGTTAATACTCCAGATACTTTTCGTTTCTCACAAAACGAAATGAATTCCTTAATTACAAATATCTATCTAATTCAAATAACATATAAATATGTACGTAACCTTTTTTTCCTTCAAAATGATCACATCAATAGCATATACACAAAATACGTATGATTATATTTAAAAAAAATGGAATAATGAAAATAATTTCGAAAAACACATCGAACACGTTCTATAATTTTTCACTTTACGGAGTTGGTCACATTAAGCTCTGAACGGCTCAAATCGTCTCAAAACCGAATTCGATCGAAAAGTTCGAATTTCACGGCGAATTTGCGACGAGATAAAACATTTCGCCCAAATGTGACGTCTCATACCTTCCATTCGAAGAATCTATGCAATACACGATATATGACGATCGAAAAGGCCAAGGGGCACCAGTGACATTTTCGCCGAATTCGGTTTTTACTAATCAAAAACTAAATAAAAAAACTGATTTTTATTTAAACAAAAAAAAGGTTACAAGACTACTAGATAGGATGAGTTTACAATAAAAATCTTAGAAGGTCTTATCACGAAGTACCATTTTCACAAATGTTGATTAGCCATAAATGACGACATTGGAAATCAATTTTATTAAGAAAATATTGAATGAAAGGTAAATATGATTTGAACATTATTAAATTAGATATGAAACTAATATTATTGAATTTAAATAGAAAGCTCATGATAAAATATTCGAATACTAACAATGGATTAGATATGAAACTAATATTATTAAAATCAAATAGATAGCTCATAATAAAATACTTAAATACTAACAATAGAAATTATATAACGACTGAAAAGACCAAGGGGTACAAGTGACATCGCGGTGATTTCGAGAAAAGTTGACATTGTTCCTACATGTATTAGAAGGAGGCCGACTGATTTTATGATATATTTCGGCACACGTTTCTAATTCGTTTAAATCCTTTTGCCACCAAATAAATGAGCGTGCATAGAAACGATTCCTGTGCATAACTCAATTTCGGCGAAAATGTCACTTACACCCCCTTGAGCCTTTTCTATCGTCATAAAGAACAGATAACGATGTTTATGCATGCTGCAGCTTCTCAAACCGTAACTCGCGCTTTTCTAGAAATCACCACGAAGTCACTCGTACCCCTTGGCCTTTCCAGTCGTACTTTCGGCTTTCGTCGAAAAGTCTCGTCTCGAATTTCCCGCCAATAATGACGCTTCGAAAACGGCCTTAAACTAACCGGCGAAATGTAAAATCGACAAAGTTCAAAAGTCTGAAAGGCGAGTTTTATCTTCGCTAACTTCGGCCGCGGATTATTATTGTGCGAACGCTTATTTCGAAACCGGTCCAAGTGCGTATTTGCGTATATAGAAGGTTTTGAGTTTTCGGAAAATTCGGTCGTTCGAATTTTGGCGAATCGCTTTCGAGTGAATTCGAAGGAAAATTTCGCTCGCGTGATGTTAGAGATTGGATCTTTGCACGAATGTCGTGTTTATTGAATGGAAGCGATCTCTAATGAAATTTCTGGGAATTGAATAAAAAACATTTTAATTATGAAAAGTTTTTCAATTTATGATTCAATCGAAAATTAATTTTCTTTTATGAGATGTATTTTATATGGATATGTCTGACTCAACGGTTTATCTTTGGAAGGTTTCTGTATCGTTACATTTGACATTTTATAATTCAAGAGATATCTACTTTAATGGGTCACTAAATACTATGCACGGCTTAAATATGCAATGGGATTTGCTAAGAAAATGGGAGATATTATAAAACAATTCACAATTGGGCAAAAGTCTTGAAAATTTCGACCAACGCTGGGTAACAGAAGTTAGTAAATAAATAAATCTATTATAAAAAATGAATATTTTCAATACGTATGAAATTATGATTATCAACCGAAATAACAAAACAGTTGCAAATAGGAATTTCAATTAACCATCGAATTTTGTTAAACGGTAAATGATAAATATTTACCGGTAATTACCGATGCCAAATTTTCCGCTATTTATCGGTTAATCTGTAAACCGGTAATGCAATCCCTATTTTAAAAGCATTAAAATGCACAAATACCACCCATTTTTGAAAAATGAATAGCGATCGATAAAATTTTTCACGATCATAATCGATCATAGAGAACACATTTGTCGAATGCGACATGGAAATTTTTCACATATTATGTTATAACATTTTTTCGAATGCTAACGAATTCGTTCACATTCAACTGTACACCGAACGATATTTCGATTGGTTCCGATCCGTGACGAGTTTTTCTTCAAAAAAATCACGTACGTGCATGACGTGACGTCATGAAAGCCGTGAAAATCGAATTTTCCTATTCGGAAAAGCCTCGAACTTGATCTCAATTCGTGATATGGGATGGATTTTTTTCGATTGTTCTAATTGTTAACGATGGTTTTAATGTGATAAATGCGTGCAAATATAAGGTCTAATAAGTAACGGATTAATTATGATTTTCTAGGTGAAAAGCGATTCGTTGATTTATTTTGGTCCCACACGCGAAATGAAAATTATTGTTTTTTGATTCGTAACGAGTTGTCGAATTATAATCGTTAAGCAGAAATTGAAATATTATTAATTATATGTTACGATCTGTACACTAATCTGTATTGTTAAACAACCATAGAATTAATCAGTCTTTTAACTACGAACCATCAAAATCCGTCTCTGTTCCATGGATTTTCAACAATACGTAGTTGAAAGACTGACTAAACTCGACTTAATCGTAACAAATAAGATTAATATGAAAAAAAAAACAATTCTAATCAATTTGAAAATCAGCAAATTATTTTTCAAATAATAATCAATCATCGTTATGTAGATAAAAGTGTGTCGAAATCATTTTGACGTCCAATGACAAAATTCTGCTGCACTCGAAATGCAACGAAGTAAATTGAACATCATACTGTCTCAAAATAACTACACGTGTTTGTACACATATTAATTTGAATGAAATAAATAAGAATCAAAATAAAACAACACCGGAACAAATTCAAGCCATGAACGTCACCTTGAATCGTAAATCCACTATTTTAAGACCAACCAAGCACATTCAACACCCATAAAACATCAAAATCCATTTTCACTAATCGAACACACTCAGATACCATATATAAAAATACACAAGAAACATAACATACGAAAATCTCAAAGCATATGACCTCTGAAAATGTCAAGAGGTACAAGTGACAATTGAGTTACGCATAAGAAGGCTGAAGCACATTAGAAAGAGAGCAACATTTTCAATTTTTAACAACATAACGATCTGTTGCATTCATACACAAAGAATTGAATCTTTCTAACGGCGTATCATCTCATATAATTGGTGGCTAAAGGATACAAACGAACTTGAAACGCGTACCGAGACATATCATCAAATCTCTCGACTTCCTCCCAATACATGTAGGCGCATGTTCGACTTCGAGCACGCTTTTTTCTAAATCACATACACCCCTTGGCCTTTGGGTCGTCATATGCGAATACGACTAGAAGAAAAGTCGACAGAGAAGAACAATTGAAAGATCTTTCTCGCTCGCTTGTTAAAAAGCGCTGTCTGACATAAACCGCGGTCATTCGCGATCGAGATAAGCGCACAACATGAGTCATTAGACGAAAATCGATAAATAGAAGTGTTTGATGTATTCGAGCACAGTATCGGAAAGACAGCCCAGGAACGTTTTGGAAAAGTACTATCTGAGGACGAAGAAGATGACTTCGAGGCAATGCTGGTTCGCGCTCTCCGTCATCGTCGTCGTGCTGAGCACCATCACCATAGTCCTCACTCAGAAAGTGTGAGTACATGTTTATAAATGACGACTGAAAAGGCCAAGGGGTACAAGATTACGAGAAAAGTGCGCTCAATGTTGAATGTATACCTACATGTATTGGGAGGAGGTCGAGTGATTTGATGATATATCCCGGTACACGTTCCGAGTTCGTTTAAGTCCTTTTGCCGCCAAATATATGAGCGTACATAGAAGCGATTCCTGTGCATAACTCGATTTTGTCGAGTCGCTTGTACCCTTTGGTCTTTTCAGTCGTCAAATATGTATCGTAATTGAAATCGAAAAGTGATTAGCTACTGAAAGTGGTCGAGAAGACTATGAATTTTTCGAATGTTGCTTGATCCTCTTCATTTATACGAAATTGTGAACGAGTTTCGTTTATAGTAAGCTATTGAGGTCAGTTTACTTTGGAGTATAGAATTCATTGAAATGACCTCTGAAATATGTGATTCATTGTATGTTGGACACACAAATATTGTCGTTTAATGGTATTTTTCTTTGTTGTTCAGACAAAATGTTTCTTAAATAAAAAGTTATGACTATACCTAGTGCTTTGATATTGATTTATTTTAAGTGAAGTTGATCTTGATGAACGGTTCAGTTATGACAGTGGCGTTAGGTAGACAATTTCAATTATTAATTAACTTTGTATCAAAATATAAAATAAATGTCTGATATAAGCCAATGTCATAATTTTTGCAGTTAGATTTCCATATTCTGATAACACAATTATAGAACACGACGGTCTAAAGTCTAAAAACGGTCAGTGATAACTGTCAGTGTGTTATCTTTTAACGTTTCGTAAATAGATCTGTACAAACATTTATCAGATTCTTAAAATACATTCGTACTGTTTTCAGAAACGTTCTAGCTTCAATATAATGGGCCTATAAATAAATGTATAAAATTATAAATACACTTTTATGAATAAAACATTCAATCGAGAAAAGTGAATCGATTTATGCGACTCTATAATGAAGCGAATTCCGGAAAACTCAAAGGTCACGCGTTTCTATTATTTATCGAACAGTCATAACTTTTGATCCACGCTGTGAATTGCTGATTTCATATGAATCATTTGTTTGGATTGTTTGAGAACAGTTGCACGTAAAACGATTGGTACTGATTTTAAGACGAGATTCTATCTTAAAAATACACACATCGAGGTGAATTGAATTTTATGATTGTTTTTTCTTCATATAAGTTTATATTGAATTTTATTATACTCATTTTAACTTAAAAAAACAATCACATTAATGAATATTGTGATTATTTTTCTTTGTGATTGAATGAAATTTTATGAAATAATTATTAAAATATACATAAGCACAATTTAAGTGTTATAAATAGACGACTAAACATATTGTTACTTCCATTTCAGTGATTTCTTCAAACAAACAAAGATGAAATTGATCGTGGATACTGATGTAGGCACAGACGATGCAATAGCTTTGTTTTATTTATTGCGAGCAGAAAAATATGCTAAGCTAGAAAACAACACGTAAGTTTCTAATCATTTGTATTTCAAAACATATCATTAACAGTTCAGATATCGAATCAAAATTTTTAATCTAATAAATAGACGATCATAACAATATTCGATTCGTTCAAAAATCAATAAATATCAATCGATTTTCGATCAAAACAACAAATATTATAGACTCACATACAATCAGTAAGACTTCAAAACAGCTATTTTTTCGAAATTCGTCATCTGCAACGGATCGTCAGGCTTTCCGATTAAGAATGCTGAAAATTCTCTTCATCTCTCGTCTTGTCTTCTATTTTTTTCGAAATTTCATTGTCGAAGCGTAAAAGATTTTTCGTGTTCGAAACGGACAATGAACGGAGATTTACGTGAGGCGCACGTTTAAAATTAGACGAACCCGGCTTATGATAATTTCCCGCCAAAATATTGTAATGTGTCGTTTTTTAATGGCGTAAGGCGAAGCTAAAATTGTCGTCTGAAAGATCTGTCTTAAGATCTATAAGGAAGACTGTGGCCGATTCGATGGCGTCTCGGTTTTTTGATAAATTGTGTTTATTGTTTTGTTTTTTGATTATCGATATTATTGATCGAATTGGTATTTATAAGTGAGTCGATCGGAAAAACTGATAAATGATGACGATTCGAATTCGATAGATAAAACTTTCGGGATAGAATACACTATCTAGTTTAAGAGATTACACTTGTGGAAGTAATTGAGCAATTCAGTGCGTAAAGTGATTAACTACATATAAAAAAAAAAGTTATGAAAAATGATGAAATATGTTTGATGTTTTTTTCGAAATTCTCTTATCAGAAATTTTAAACATACAAATTTTGTTTATAATAAGCTAAAAATGTATAGTTTAAATTGGAGTATATAAAATTAATTAAAATGACTTCTGAAATAAATGAAGTATTATTCGGTGTCTGAACAAATTGTCATTTAATGGAATTAATTTTTACTACTATTCAGGAAAGATATTTTAAACGCAAAAAAATATGACTGTGCCAAGTTTTTTTGACATTTAAATCAGATTTTTTTGAAAAAAAAAATGGAATTTATCACTTCACACACCGATCAGCTTTTAAGACACTTCATAAATTCGATAAATATACATATATTTTTATAAAATATTTTCAAACATCAATATAAACTGCACCACTAAAGGCCAATCTTTTCACCTCTAATTGAGAATAAAACGATTTTAAACTACACGCAGTTCTGCAACTACCAACTGTCAAAATCTGGAAGAAATAAATGGATATATGTATTGTTGTACGAACTGTATTATATCTGTCTCTTTCAGCGACTGTTTTGACAGATCATAGTAGCTTAAATTCGTTTAATTCTTAAACCAAAGACGAAAAAATCGACTAAGAACATTATTCATACAAAATACATACAAAAAAAAAAGAAAATTTATCGAATTTACTCAATTAATTCCACTAGTGTGCATGCAAATTTCGTTGAATTTTTTTTTCATGTATAAGATACTTATCCCAAACGAGGGTAATTTTGAATGATGAAAATTTATGTACAGGGACGGCCCGGAAGTGTTGGGCATAACTTGCGTCAACGGAAACACTCATGTCGACCATGTAGCCGTCAACGTGTTGAAAGTGCTTCAAGCTGTCAACAGAATGGACGTCAGTATTCTTCAGTCTACCTAATATTATATTCTAGAGATAAAATTCCGACGTTTCGACTCCCCTACTATGTTCGACTAGCGATCGGCCCGTTCAATATATCAACGCGAAGAACATGCTGACGCGCAGTTTTGGAGCGTTACATGGACACACACACATACAAAGATATAAACACACAGTTTAGTGCTATTATATAGTTAGATGACGCGCGAAAGTCTCGATGTTTTTTTATGTGATTATGAAGAAAAAAATCTAAGAATTCTATTCGATTTTTGAACGACTTAAAAAATGCCGACGTTGGAAAAGCGTGAATGTAAATCTTCGATAGGTTCGTTGTAAGCATTTTGTTAGGATTCTTCTTTTTTTTAATGAAATTCTATGTTCTATATAAATTCGAATACTTGCATGTATAGAACCTTACTCTGACAAATATAATATAATAGAATGAAACACGTGTAACTAACGAGACGACACTTTTTCCTTCTTCTTGATTTATCGTTTGCCTACGAAAGCTTCTAACAGTCTTGATCCCGTAAACCGGTGAAATTTCCACGACATTTAAATTTAAAAATAACGTTTTTTCTTAAGATAAATTCTAAGGATTTTATCAAAAGAGTGTTAATATTTATAAATCAAATTTCATATCTTTCTACATATATTTGAATCATTCACAACATACATTTGTATAGATTAAATTCGGTACAAATATTTCCAGGCATTACATCCCAAACTAAATAACACTTTTTGCTCTAAATGAACTGAATAAACTAAAACGTTGATTCACGACACTAAAACCACAACACTACACAAGGAAAATCCTTATAAAAAGCGGCCCACATTTCACGAGGGAGATACTTTTAAAGTCCTCACCGATTTCGCCTAAATTTCGTAGAGATAAAGTGAAAAAGCCCGTTCTGTGTACCGCGACAAGCAGCAAAAGGCAGGCGATACGCAGCGTACCTCTTGCTGGTTTTCGTCGAACCCAAAACGGGCAGGGTAATATTAGTCCGGGTCCTTAATCGATTTCACGGTTTCAGTTGGCAGAAGGCATAAGATTAGGCATATATAAAGTTTTTTATCGTACAATTTGATCTAAAAAGGGAAACACATTTTTTTACACACACGTTTTCTTCTATTTTATACAAATCTGAAAAGACTTCAATTTGACATATTTAGGAATAGGAAACAAGGGTGAATACTCGTCCCAAATGTGTTTCCCTTTCTATATTAAATTGCGCGGTAAAAAAATATATATATATACACTCTATGTATACACCCAACTCTCGTTTTACACGGTGGATAGGGACCAGCAAAAACCGTGTAAGAAAAAAGACATTTTTTATTGCGCGATATTCATTACATAGTTCAAACAAACCGTGTTAAACCAAATAAATCGTGTAAAAAAAATATTTTTTCAAACCGTGTAAAAAAATCCGTGTAAAACGAGAGTTGGGTATATATGCCAAATTTTATGCTTTCTGCCAACTGAAACCGTCACGCCCCTTTTTTGAGGCTAACAATAAGAACCTGAACTAACTACATATAAGCAATTCTCAACAAGTCTTTAGTTATCGCAGGTCTGTGATATTGAAAAGTTACATTTTCCATCTTCACAACTACTTGAAACAAACACTCACATAACATTTCAACAAAGTTTCATCAAAACCGGCAACGACCTTTAAAAAAACCTCTCCTCGTCAGCGGAAAATCGTCACTAACTCTCAACCCCGGCACTAAACTAAAAAACCACCTGAATCGAACGATTTCGATTTCAGATACCGGTGTACAGAGGTGCTGAAAAAGCGATCCTGATGACTCCAGAGTTCGACGCGTACTTCGGCGAGGATGGAATGGGAGACATTCCGGTGTCGAATCCTCCTTCTCCAGACCTGGTCCAGCTGGAGCACGCGGTCAACGCCCTCGTCAGGCTGGTCGACGAAAATCCCGGTAATTCCCGGTTCAGGTTTGGGCTAGAAATGCCCTTAGAGTGATAGAAATGCCCGTGTTTGTGTTGGATGTGCCTGTGTTTGGGTGGGTGTGTTTTTGTGTGCGAGTCGTAAAAACGTGTCGGTTTTCCGATGAGGTTTCACCTTTGACTTGTCGCTGTGATGAGGCGTTTTATTCTATGTGTTGTGAAATGGTCGTGGAAAATTGGGAGGTTTTTGTGCTTGAATATTTTGGGGATTGAGTTGGAATTTCAGTTTTTTGATAATTGGCGCAGTTGGGTACTTATTGTTGTACAGGGTTTTTCCGAAAATAAGCTTTTGGTTTGTCGCTTTAGAGGTGTTGAGGCGTTGCAAAATTTTAATGAAAAATCGGGAGGTTTTTGTGCTTAAATATTTAGAAATATTTCGGAGATTAGGTGAAAATTTTATTAGGATTCGACTAAGCTGAGCATTTATATATATCTTAAAGGGGTTTTTCTAAAAAAAAAAAAGCTAGTGAAAAAATTACTTTGGTAACGTATTCACAATAGTTATGAATGTAGTAAAAATACGTTCTTAATTTCAATACACTATCATTTACAATTAGATTCATTTATTTTTTAAAGTTAAGTTTTTCTTATTTATTTTATTTTGAAAATTAGACTAGTTATTCAACTACATGGTAATAAATTTTGACCGTAAATAAGTCCTAGATAGTTTTTAATAGCAAAATCAATAGACCATGCCTTATTCGCGAAATAAAGCTGAAGTTAAGTCGAAGACATTACTTGTGAGCTTAATGAGTTTGAAATAACATACAGCTCATTTTACAGAAATTTCTTTAGAGCATGTACTTAATGCCACTTGAACAATTTTATTAAAACAATACAATTAAAAATTGCGCTCATTTAACGAAAAAAAAATTAATTCACTTTACAATAAAAGAAAACTACCAAGTACAGTAGTTTTATATCAAACAAATCACAGTTTAATGGGAGACTGTACTGTGGCTATGTCGAAATTTTACGATATCCATGATAGTGAGAATTTTCGGGACTACAGTACTTAAGAGTTAATGACCTATTCACGACCAGCACACGATGAAGTGGTCATCTCAAAGTGCTCTTAGAAGATGTACGAAATGAGAAAATGAGGAGAACGGAATGTCGACCCTTATACGTGGATCGTGTGATGTTTACCTATCTACAATCAAAAAATATGTATATCAAACACTTAATGTCGACTGAAAGGTCAAGGGGTACAAGTGACTTCAGGAAAAGCGCACTCAAAGTTAAGCATGTATTAGGAGGAGGTCGAGTGATTCGATGATATATCTCGGTACGCGTTCCAAGTTCGTTTATATATTTTCGCCACTTCCTGTACGTATCTCAATTTTGGCGAAAATGTCACTTGTACCCCTCGGCTTTTTCGGTCGTCGAATATAATATTAAAACCGATTTTTCAGGCGAGATTACGCTGCTGGCATTGGGACCGTTGACGAACATAGCACTAGCCGCAAGAATGGACGAGAAATTCTTGAAAAAACTTCGCAAACTCATCATATTAGGAGGCAGCGTAGAAGGTGAAAAAAAAAAACGCATTTATAAACACAACAATTTCAGAAAAGAAAATTGAAAACGATACGCAATTAACGTAATGCAATATTCAAAAGGCAGAGGCAACATCAAACCCGGGGTGGAATTCAATTTTCACACGGACCCAGAAGCGGCGTACATAGTCCTCAACGACACCGAACACAGGGACAACACCATCGTGCTTCTTCCATGGGAGGCCGTCGAAAACACCGAGATTACAATGGTAATAACACTGTCATGATATAAATTCGAATCGACAGAAGCTTAAAACTGAAGCACATTAGTCTGAGACGTCGAAAGAGAGCGACATATTCGATTTCTAGTTGAATTTAATTCAATGGTTGTTCATCTCTTTCTGGCGGCGTCTCAGACGTCTCAGACGTCTCAGAACATCTCATCGTCAGCCTGATGTGCGCCGGCCTTAATTTGTCTGCGTCGTTTTCAGGAGTGGCGCAAGGACGTGTTCGGGGACCTGGACTCCACCGAAGTGGTGTTCCTCAACAAGATCGAGCACATTGAGAATTATCCGGACGAAGGGTTCTGGGTCATGGCCGATCCCATAGTCGCGGCTTTGGCCCTCAACGAGACCCTGGTTACGAAGAAGGAGCAGTACGGAGTCGAAGTTGTGACGCAAGGTGATTGAGGAATTTTCGCGGTCGTTCTGACGTGTCGATGTCGTTTGATGTTGAGGAGATTGAAATATGTCTTTATCGGTGGTGTAGTTCTAGTAAAACTGAAAAGGCCAAGGAGTACAAGGGACTTCGTGGTGATTTCGAGAAAAGCGCGCTTAAAGTTATGTACCTATATGTGTTGGGAGGAGGTCGAGTGATTTGTTGATGTATCTTGGTTTACGTTCAAAATTCGTTTATATCCTTTTGACACCAAATATATGAGCGTACATAACTCAATTTTGGCGAAAATGTCACTTGTATCCTTTGGCCTTTTCGGTCGTCATTTATCTTTGTCGCAAAATGTGAAATTGAGAGCAGTCATAGTAAAATTCACATTTTATTAAATTCGAGTACAATGTTTGGTGTGTAGTATATGCATTACTATGCGTTGCACAGATTGATATTTCAATGTAGCTAATATAAAATAAAAAATCTAACAATAAGACTACACCGATAAACTTTGTGTATGTGCTCTAATTGATTCTAGTTTAAAGTATTGAACAATTGAGACATCGATACGTCTGAATGCAATTTTATTATTAATGTAAATGATTTTCATTCAATTATTGTTTTTAAATCCTTAGGAATAACGAGAGGAGGTTTGGTAGTGGATTATGCTAACGTTCAAAAATCCAAAGAGAAATACGACATAATTTACAAAATCGACACCGAAGGTTATAAAAATGCTCTGCTACATCATTTTTCGTAATTTATACTATTTAAAAATGTTTTATTTTGTATGATGTGAAAATAAATTGACACAAAACCGAAACGAATACATTTTTGGAAATTTAATTCCGACACGAAAAAAAATCTCATTATGAAAAATCGCCGGAAAATTGCGGCGAATTTTCCAGACTCTTTTGCACGAAAAGAACGAAAAAACCTCTGCGGCATCGCAGTTTTTCGCATGAAAAATTCTAGTTTCTATTGGAAGAACGCGCATACATTCCCGAAAAAGGGAAAACCGGAAAAAACAAAGAAATAGCCCGGAAATTTATGAGGTAATTCATATATGAGATCATCGCAGAGGACATAACGCGAAATGATGATACTTTTAAGGGACAGAGAAATTACGTCAGAAATAATGGCACTGTATAACATACGAGGGACACTAAAAGCGAAACCGACGACAAATCGACTACATGCAACAGCATCGATCGACATTCGTTTTATTATTATGACGAAATAACCGTTTGGAAAGATTCGGATTTTTTCGTAGCACATATAATAAAACAGCAATCGCTCACTGTTAGATTCGTAACTGAGGAAAGAAGTCCACAATTTTTTATATGAACGTAAGCTCACCAGTCTGGGAGGTCCAGGGTCGTGTTTGGCCAGCAGCCTCCGATGCTGAAGCTGGAACTGTTCAGGTACTCCGAGCCAAGATCTCCTCCCTAAGCCCAATGCTAGAGTTTCCAAACCCTCGAGTCCTTCTAGAGGTAATTCTCCTGCTGCTCCAATCTCCTCTTTCACTTTGGCGACACCTTCGGCGAACGGGTTCACTACCCCTGCGAAAATAATCAATAGTTCATATGTTTAGGTATTTTGAATAAATAAGAAAAGAAATTCTTCAAAGACATTTCCTTCATGATATCTCGAATATAATTCATGACAAGAAAATATATTTGTAAACTGTTCAAGTAGTACAATTTGGCACCGAAATAGAAGCAAATAATTCAGTCTATCAATTTGATATTTTCAATATATTGATTACTCGGAAAACAAATACTCCTAATTAGACACAAAAGAATATTGTATCAGTCATTTCTTTGAGAAAACAATTTTATGAATACATACGTCTAAATTTATATTTTCATAACGATCGTTTTCTATACAACGAGCAAACATAATAAAATTCGTAGAACGCGTTCGCCTTTGTGTTTGACATATAATATGTGAAATGACGTGTGCGTTGAAATCGAAAACTGCGGAGAATTTTGATTGATTCGCGGCTAGAATATGAGCTAATCGTGACTAACTCCAAAAAGCGAAAAATCGATAAAAACGAAGAAAGATGTTCGATGCACTATTCTGAATTCTCTTAATTTCCTTTACAATTCCAAATTACACGAGATTACAAAGCTTTGGATGTGGTCAAAAAAATGGCTTCTGAAAAGAATTATTTATTAACGGTGATGAAATAAATTTTATCATTTAATGGTAATTATTTGAGAAATATATTTCACATAGGTATGGAAAGTTGGGTCGAATACTTCGACATTTGAATCTCATTTTTGTCAATAACGGAGTTAGTCACGATCGGCCCTGAACGGCTCATATGGTGGGTGTTTTCCAATATTTCTCGTAGCGGAAATGAATAAACATAATAAATAAGAGGGAGAGACGAAAGCATGAAAAGATGGCGACAGACGCCATTTATTTGCGCCCGTTTCTCTTGATGGATGACGAAAAAGTGAGAACAAAACTTTTCCCATCGAACCAAATCATAATAACCTAAGAAAAAAATAGTGTTCGCTCACGACCTGAAAAAATTCAATTTAACGCGCGATGAAAAATCCTCGTGCGCATGAAAAAGATAACGAGTTAAGTCTTATTTAGAGGGTTGAAATATATTTGACGACTGAAAATGCCAAGGGGTACAAGATTACGAGAAAAGTAGAGAATGTATTTGGAAGAAATCAAGTGATTTGATGATATATTAAGGTATACGTTCTAAATTCGATTATATCCTTCTGCCACATTGAGTACATAGAAGCGATTCCTGTATATAAGTCGATTTCGGCGAAAATGTCACTTGTACCTTTTGGTCTTTTCAGTCGACATTTATTGTTAGTGGTAGGGTTGAATCGAGACATGAATCTGAATCGTTTTTATCGCTTTGTTCTGCTGAACGTGCGGACGATATTTTTTTATTTGGTTGTCGAAAATAATGTGACATGTCCTAACTATGATAATACATATAATGAAATTATTTCTGTAAAAAAAAAAATCTACAAAAGAAAATTTCGTTTCATACTAGTTCAAAGTATAAGGTGTGATAGTTTAATGTTATAAATGAAAATTTTGATTAGGTCAAGTTACATTTGATCTAATCTAGAATTTCATTGAGCAATTTCGTAGTTTAATAATAGCGAAATCGATTACAGAAGTACCTCATTGCGGTCTAATAATGAAACCACAATTGTCACAAGCATCCATGACAATTTCAATCGTCCCATTTCAATTAACTTCATCCTCGGCATTCGTCGTTTTCGTGTGTAAATAATTCCGAAGAAATATCTCATTTTTGAACATTCTAATGACGAAAATATAATATACTTCCGAGGATCAAACGACTTTTGTATAAAACAACGTTTCGCAATCACATTTTATTATTCAGCCTTAAAATATATCAGAATCGCTTGTAACATTTAATATATTTCAAAGAACACATTACAATATGACAGAATTCGTAAAAATTGGCCGTAAGACACGCAATATGTGTCAGCAAACATATCGTCCTTATTTGCGAACATCGCACACTGAAAAACAACGAAATTGAAGAAACTCGTACTCGATTTAAAAAAAAAGGGAACTCGTTACGTTACATTTCGATCGAAATCGTTTCATGCGTCGAGTATTCGCCTCTCACGTGTTTATATTTATTTATATATAATACTAAGCATGTACTCTAACCTAACCCCGTTCCCTTTGCCTCATCATTACGATGCGGTATCTCGGTTTTACGTGTCGACTTATTGCCGATGCTAAAAGCGATACGATCTTCGCCACGTGTTTCAAACACGTACACAATATTTTATACTACGTACTGACTGGCACATAAAAATAGATAGGGGAGACTCGTCTAGTTCGTTTCGAAAAATTATTTGTGCTAGAAATTAATTGATCGAATTTTGAATCGACTTCAAGCTGATTGTGAACTGTTGTATCTAACTATATAGTGTGTGTGTCCATGTAACGCTCCAAACCTGCCCGTTGATATATTCAATGGGTTATATTACATTTACCATTCCCATAATAAATTTCATTGCGTGTGTATGCAATGCATAATATTCACTACAGTTTAGCTACGAATAGTCCTCCCTGAGTAAATCAATTATTTGTAATATGTAATCATGCAGATATCTTTCCAAATGTGTGTATGATAATTCTGAAGAGTTACACTTCTAAAGGTGGAAATAGACCGGTCTGAGACGTCATAAAAGAAAGAAAAAGAAGCAACCCATTTTTTGTGTGCGAGTGAGAAACCAGAAAGGAAGAAATAAGGAGGCGCTTAATGTCGTCGCATTCGCACATAAATAATTTAATGGCTGTTCATTTCTTTCTTTTATGACGTCTCAGACCGATCTTTTTCTACCTTAAAAATATAAATAATATAAAGAAATACATTCAATTCAATTTATACACAGAAGACATACATATGTATATAATTGAAACTTGATTTGGTCAGTCGACTGAGCTCTACGATTTGCAGCCCTTTCGAAAGCGTCCTTCCATGAGTGTCCATTATTATCTACGATTCTACAGAATTGCTACGAGCACGACAATAGTGCAGGTCGAACTGAATTCCATTGCAAAATTAACGTTTCGATGGTGGGAATTTGCGGTCTAATTGTAAGCTAAAATCTAAATGTAGCCATTCGCAAGTCGAAGATGGAAAATTTACGCGAACAATCCGATACGATGTCTGTTTCGAGATAGATTTGGCGATCGCATGGGAAATTTGATTCTTTCATTATTTGCGTGAATGGCTGTGTTGAATTGGAATTTTCGAGATAATAAAATAGCATTGGGTGTGTGTGAAAGTTAAGGCTAGGTTCACACAGTTCGACTAAGTGGATAGGGAAATGGATATATGAATAAGTTGGAAAGAGTCAAAAGTCTTCAATTGATACTATGCGGAGCTTCGTGTAGATATCATTTTTCTTTGTATCAGTACTGCTTAATACTGAAGCGATTATCGACTCAATCTTAAATGATATTGGAAAAACTCTACATTTTCCGTTTATAGATGAAATTTCAATAAAATGAATCATTTCCACAAGAATAGATCGGAGTCATTGACGAAATAACGCTAGCATATTTCACGACACCTTAGTTTTTCAACGTGAGAGCTTCGACTTATCTAGAGCTCAAAGCACAAAGGGAACAAACAAACCGCGAAATGGGTTTTCGACTGGTAAACTGATACAAATGTATCCCTTTCAACGTGTGAAATACCCCTACACACATTACACAAATACGTTTCGCGGTTAAATAGCTAGTGTATTGCGAGCTTAAGCACACATCGCGTCGCTTCGATCGAACGGCTGATGATTAAGATCGCATCGCTTTTAGTTCATTGCGAGATTATAAAGCGAATTTCATTTTAGGAGTCTGTAAAATTTAGATGAATGAAAGAAGTGTGGGTGAAAATGTGTTAAAAGTCGTTCCCGTTCAAGGATACGGTTGAATTTGGGTTTGTTATGAAGAAAGGTGAAGATCGTTTTTAATATCGGAATCATTATTATTTGTGGAAAAAATACAAGATTGGATATATTGTAGAAAATATGAAACAATTTTTCAGATAAGAAAATCTATTTGATGCTATAGCGGTATGAAACGTTTGTGCATGCCACGTTAGGTTTCGATGTCTTCATTATGATAGGTTCGAATATTTTAAATTTTAGTGAGAGTCAAATGTCGTTTTTCTTAATTGAAGTGATAACATGATCGTTTCTTTCAAATATTCGATCCATTTAATTCGAAAAAAATGTAAATTTAATATATCTAATACGAAACGGTTCCTAAAAATGGATCACCCTTCTTGTCTAAATCGACCATTTTAATCGATTCTGTGCATCAAAATTAAACTTTTCTAAGTTTATAACCTAGTAGCTCTCAATTGAACAACGATACATATGGCAATCAATAAAATTCAATTCAAATGTCATATCTACGGCTTATATCCTCATTAAAATGTTATCAAGCTACCAACTTATTAAATATCAAAAATCTACTCATGAGTTGAGATATTTTACCCACTCTCCTTTCATTCTACATACAAGTCTATAAAATCTAACATCGAATAAAATTTCGAACGAAAAATCGACGTCGACTGTTTACCCGGAGTCTCATTAGTCAAATCGATCCGAAACCTTCGGTTAAAGCGAAGTCGAGCGCATTTCGATCGATCAGAACAATTTTCATCGGAATCGGATTACAGACAAAAAGAGCGTCTAAATCATTTCCATCATACATATGTCCCCTTTGTGGACGAATCTGATCCGATCTGATCGAAGATGGATTAACCCAGTTTATTCGGCCCTTTGTGTCGTTCGATGGCCGTTTGATGACATGTTTGCCGAACGTGCAAACAACCGATGATCCGATGGTCGACTGCATCTAATGGATGGATGCAGTTACTTTGGATGGAAATTGGAAAAAATGGAAGTTCATCGTTTGTTAATTGACTGACTTTTGTATGTAGAAAGGGATTTTAAGCCGGTTGTGAACCGTGTAGTGTTCATGGAAAAATGGCGAAGTGAAAATTCGGTTTTTTTTGCGTTTGTGATTGTTACGTAAGATCGTTGAGTCTTACGATTAGTTCAAATATATTCTTTTATGGTTTGATTTGAATAAATTTAATAATATGTGTATACATTTGAACAATTTTATATGTTTCTTGGAGTTCACATTATGACTAATTGTAAGATGCCTCGATTAGTCGTTGCTACTACGGGAAAACTAGCTTTAGATCGCTATTTACTTCACTGTTATCGAAATTGCATAAAATCGGCGCAGGTGATATGGTGAATATATTTTATAAGTTTATTCTAATCAAGCACGTGTTAATATTTTTAACAGACTGATAACTTGTTAATTATAAAATCGAATTCAAATAAATCAATAATACTAAAAAATCATTAAAAATCTTCACAATTATAAAGAGTCGATCTTTTCACTGCTCAAAATTCGTATCAGTTCCGCGGATTTCAAACAGTTCATATTAAAATACTAACAGTAACTCTCTGATAAGTTAACCAGAACAATGAAAAAACTGGTTCTAAGTTGTTATAATTTTCCCCAATTAACATAAAACTGAAAAATTTGATCGAAATCCGCCGAACAATTTAATAGAACATTGAACAAAAGATAGATCATAGGATTAATGCGGATGAATTATTGTATGTCTGTCTGAGCTATTTAAACGCGTTATTAATAGCTTCGCAAGTTATTATTCGGTGAAAGAGGGTGTGGGTGGAGCGTTAAGGGATCTAGTGATTTCCCCGTTGGCTCGACGCGCATTAGTGCCTTAATATTTCGGAGATAATTAAAAATGGAAGTAATTGGAGGGTGTTAATCAAGCGTCGTGTAAACGTCACGCAATTGTTCGTGTCGGTCGAGTATTGAATGTTTAATTACGATTTTAAATGTTTCGTAGAGTGTGAGTGATGAAAATTAATCGAGACGACATAAAAACGTAATCGTAACGTTTGTGTTGATTGATGTTATAATGTACTAGTAGTGCCACAGTTCGGAATTAATCAAATGTGTAAATAATATTATTCGGAATATTGCCATCTATGTGTGAAATAAAAAAAGATTTTATGCCTTATATACATTAAGCGGTGCAGTTTCGTAATTACGATGGTAGCTTGGAGAGTAAGGCGGTAGGCTAATAAATTGAACGCCTGGGTTCAAGGCACGGCTGTGGCTGAAAATTTCGAGCATCGTTAGCGTATTTATAATATAGATGTACTAGCGATCTGTCCGTTGAATGTTTCAACGCAGTTTTGGAGCGTTGCATAGATACATAGAATGGCGCTATTATATAGTAAGATTTTAATTTCATTAGAAAGTTCAGAGTTTATTGCGAGACACTTTACAATGTCAATGTTAGTATATTTCTAGTGCTTTTTCCATGTTATAGACATTTGCGTTCGACGATATTAACTTATCATTGGCTCTTACGAAAAAAATCTGTTTACAAAATGGAAAAATATAATATCAATGAAACGCAAAATGAAATTTCCGAGAACGCTACGAACCATATTTTCACAGAAACGCATTATTAGAAAAAACGTGCGATTCGAAAACATCACGAAAAGTATCAAATGAGAAGTAAACCGATACGGAAAACCCTTCGATTCGAAAAGCGCGATATATTTTCTTCGCATAGACATATTTTTGTCATTTTGGGGAAAATTCATTGACAAAATAGCGCCATTGACATAACACACTGGGCGTGGAAAACTTTCGAATTTACCCAAGTGGAAAAACCCTCCATCGCGGAACTGCGCCCCATTATTCATCGATGGGAAACAACCCCATAACAGAAAAATATCGAAAAGGGAATCGGTGCTAAAGATGAACCGTGAAGAGATGAAAAATAGATATGGTTTAAGTTTTTTTTTCATAGTTGACTTAAATATCGATGATAGATAGATTAAGAGATCAGAATGCATCGAGAATTAAAGAATATAGCACATAAACAGATTTTGAGTCTATATGACGATCGAAAAGGACAAGGGGTATAAGTGACATTTTTGCCGAAATTGAGTTATGCACATAAATACACGCTCATTTATTTGGTGGTAAAAGGATAAAAACAAATTCGAAAAGTTTGCCGAGATGTATTATCAAATCACTAGACCTCCTCCTAATAGGTGTAGGAACATGGTCAACTTTGAATGCACTTTTCTCGAAATCACCGCAAAGTCACTTGTACCTATTGGCCTTTTCAGTCGTCTAATTAATAGGCTTTTAAGGCAATCGGTGATTTGAAGATATCATTGATTATAAGATCGATCGATTTCAATCTATAGCGACTGGTGGGAATGTTCTTAGATGAATGAAGATGAAATGGAAAATAATTATCCATTGAAATTATAAAATATATAAATAACAAAATCAAAGTGCTTATAAATTTCATAAAAGAAAAATTACTTAAAAAAGTAAATAATTGTAGCTATATTTTCGACACAATGAGGGCTGCAGTTCAAGACAACCCATCACTGATTTCGATCGATTATCATACATATGATGACCAAGATGACTTCATTCGAAGAACAGTTTAAACAAAACCAACCAAAAGGGATCTGCTCGGTCGATCTTCAATCTCAAACAAACATTTCCACTCCAAGACCGAAACGAGATTGTACAATACAATAATAACCGCGAGACGCATTTTGCCACTAATGGATTTTTTTATTGGCCATTTCACACATCCGAAAAGGCGCGGCCGCCGAACAATGGGGTTGGAGCGAAAAGTAAATTTTTATATCTTCATCGTTAAAATGTGTACCCACGTTGCTTGTGGTAAATGCGTTTTGTGAAAGGTACATACATGCGAGGTATGGTCTTTCGCTGAATCGTGTGCAGGTACTTTATCGCGTGCTCGATTTAGTTCGTGTGCGCCTCTAAATAAAGTAACGTTGCGAGGAGTCGTGAACACAAATTTGCTTATTCGAGACGTTCAGAGCTGGACGTGACTGATTCTGTGAGGTAAGAAGTCGAGGAAAATTAGGAAGTGGGTTTGATGCGTTTTTTTAAGTTCGTTTCTCTTACCTAAAAAGAAATTATATGCAAATATTTCGTTTATAATAAGCTATGGATGTAGTTAGTTCATAATATAGTACACTGTAAAAAGAAAATCTTAATACTAGCCCGAAATTGGTTTCTTTTTCAGATAGTTAAAAATTCAAATTACCCATGGGCATTTTCAGTATTATATGAATTCAGCTCGGATAGGGTTGCTCACAATTAGAGCGAGAGTGGGGATCGAATTTCGTATAACTAGCAACTAAATTCAATTTCAGACAAACAGAAATTCCAGTATGCAACATTTATAAGATTCACTTTTTACAGTGTACAGATCGATTAATGTTTTTTGAAATAAATGATATATTATTTGGTGCTCTAAAAATTGAGTAATTTAATGGTATTTAATGCGGAAACACACCGTTCTGAGACGTCATAAAAGAAAGATGAACTACCATTCAATTCTTTGTGTGCAAATGCGACAGCGTATCCCCTCTGTGTGGTTTCTCATTCGCACACAAAAAATTGAATGGGTTGCTTCTTTCTTTCTTTTATGACGTCTCAGAAAGGTGTGTTTCCGCCTTTAATCTATATAACCTATTCAGATATTTCACACAAAGACGGTCATGACTATACTAATCGTAAGTGATTTGAAATTTTAATCTCTTTTTTATAAGTGAATTTAATCACGTTTAGCTTTTAACAGCTCATTTATCTTTACGTCGCGACGACGAAATGACAAATTTATTTGCAAAGTGACATTGTAAATACGTGAACGTAATTGCGTCGTCTATTCGTTTTAGCATCAACTTTCATTTCAGGTGTGTTGAAAATGCATGCATTTTAAATATTCCATCAACGCATTGCACAAAATCTGAATATTTTTTTCCCTCTAGATATAATAAAAACGTGAAAGACTACAATGTTATATCTTCGCATGAAACATTCCGGTGTTTTATGTAGCGAAACTGATAAACCAGCATCTTTTGTACGCAGAATATCAAAGCCGTATATCAACGATTCGTCCCATAAAATTTACTTGTACCTTGAATCGTATCAACATTTTCGAAAAAAAAAATAACAAACTTCGTCAAACATATATCAAATGGATGATCAGACAGCAAAAGAAGAAATATTTTCAAATAATACATAATTCAGATATAGTAATGTTATATTGTATAGTATATTCAACCGCATTCGATTCACAAAACCGTATTTTACAAATCCATGGCTAATAAATGCATGCGGTTTGGCTATTTAAGGGTGAATATACCAAAAGCAATATACCAAAATTTGACCTGCAATAACTGAAAAACTATTCAAATCCGTGCTATCGTTCTCTTCACAATAATTTCCTATCTACATTTCTACAAATTTTCATTGAAATCAATAAGAACCACTTTTAACCCTCTCCTTGTTAGCGAAATTGGTCACAATTGAGGCCACATGACAGACGTTTTACGCGCGTTTTAGAAGAGAACAAGGTGCACGTCACAAGCGAACGATAGCTGTCAACGCTCCCTATCAAAAATGCGCGTAAAACGCCTGTCATGTAAACAGGCCTTTAATCCGAACGACTGACACACAGAAAAAAACCACCTATAAAAGCAGTCCTTGTAATTTGTCGCGGAAAAAAAATTAAACAACCTTAATGGCATCGCTCGTCGTTCCGGAGCAGAATGCCTCGCAGCGATTCGGAGATAAACGGAGCGAATTGAGTGCCCAGGTGAGACGAAAGCCTCAAATTGCCGAGGATAGTGACGCGTAATTGCCGTCGTTTGCCGGCAAGCTACATTAGACTGTGCTAACGAGGTAGACAACTCGCTCCTTGGCCTCGTCGTGTCCTAAATAATAATTCGAAAGCTCGCAGGACACAATTACTTAATTGAAGGCATCGCTACGTGAGCTGGCTGCTAATTGCGAACCTAAGGATGTAGGCGATATCGAGTCGTATGTACGAGCGTGGGTTGTTTATTGATCGAACGCGTCGATCAGTTGAAAATGGTCCCGGGATGAGATTGGCTGTAGGTGTTAAGTTGAAATGGAAAATGGTCGACTGTTGAAAATTTGACAAATGGGTTTTTTGATTTATATGTAGTCCATTCGTATTGCAAGCGGAACTGACGAACGAGACACACCTATACGGTTCTACGGTCATCTCTTTCTAATTGTAAGAGGGACAGAAACGGTTGTATAGTCGTATAGGTGCATTTCGTTCATCAGTTTCTGTTTCTTGTTGTCTACTGTTCAGTTTTTTCAGAGAGAAATAGAGATTGCTGTATAAGTCATATAGGTTTGTTTCCGAGAAGGACATAAATGGTTGTATAGTCGTATAGATGTGTCTCGTTCGTCAATTTCTGTCTTTCGTTATCTTCTGTTCAGTTTTTTTCAGAGAGGGACAGAAATGGCTGTATAGTCGTATAAGTGTGTCTAGTTCATTAGTCTTTATTACTTGTTATTTTCTGTTTAGTTTCTTTCAGAAAGGGACAGAGATGGCTATATAGCCGTATAGGTGTGTCTCGTTCATCAGTTTTTGTTCCATTCGGTTCGCTTGCAATGCGAACACACCTTAACTCACTATAGACAAGCCCCCATTTAATTTATTTTGTCTATCGTCGAACTCAATGCCATGTCTTATGAAACTAAAAGAATATATTTAGTTTAATATCGTAGAATTGTAACTATTTTATATCAGGGGAAAAGTACAGCCTTTTAGGACTGGTATAAGTTATTGAGATGTTCCGTTGAAATTTTGTGAAATTTCAATTATGTACAACGTGTAATATGCGAGCGAGGTTCGTTTGCAGTCGGATTCAGATGGAGATGGATTGATTTGTGGTCGAATGGGGTTAGATCTGAATCGATTGGAACGAATCGCTCGTTAATTGGAATAAATTATTGTCTGCGTTGTGTGAAAGTCTGATGAATATTTAAAATCGGTTCGATTAGATTTTAATCGAGAGCGTCGAAAATAAAATTCATTCAATCTCGGCAACATGTGTGAATCGTTTATCTTCCGAAATAATATTTATTTTTCGATAAATTATTGAATATTTAAGATATTTTTCCATATGCGCACATCGGATAAATATTTAGAATAGCATCGATTGTTTTTGCCTCTTCAAATACACATCATGGTAACTGTCGTCTATCTCTATGGATTGTTTATCGATTTTATAAATACACGAAATATTTTTATAAGCCGATTCACAGAATCTACAACAATATTCCGAACGTAAATAATATAATCCGAAACCAACGAAATTGAATGAATTTTTTTGAGAAAACACACGCCTGTGCAGAACCCATCGAAAAAACAAATTACACGAACAATAAATAATGCATGAAAAACACATTGTCGTCAGATATTCATTGAAAAATTCGATAGTAAACAACGTGTTTCACTCGAATACACCAACAATTTCCACGTGGACCAATTTGCGGAAAAAACGACTCGCATGTACCAAGAATATTGAATATCCGATAGATATTCAAAAATGCTCATTGTATTTCGTAATCGATAATTAAAACTCAATTAAATTTCGAGTCAATTGACACATTTTTAAAATGATTTTCTAAATGGGTGTAAGAAACGAAAAACAAAAGAGGGAATTAAGTCTCCTAGGCGAATAAAGTATAGTCATCGTCTTCTAATATAATTTTGAATGATTGGAAAAATTCAATGATATTCAGGGAAACATTTTCTCCACCCTAAAGTTTCGCTAAGCAACTGTTGATATAAAGTATGCACTCTAATAACACTCTAAAAAGTAAATCTTAAAAATGTTGCATACTGGAATTTCTGTTTGTCTGAAATTGAATTTAGTTGCTAGTTATACGAAATTCGATCCCCACTCTCGCTCTAATTGTGAGCAACCCTATCCGAGCTGAATTCATATAATACTGAAAATGCCCATTGGTAATTTGAATTTTGAACTATTTGAAAAAGAAACCAAATTCGGGCTAGTATTAAGATTTTCTTTTTACAGTGAATATACAAAAGAAATCAACGACAACCGAGAAAAAAGAGGAAAAGTGAAGACTTTGACCTGAAAAAATATTTTCAGCGTCCACAATGTAACATTTATGAATTCATAGCGATGGACATGATGTAAACAAACACAGAAGGATCAAATGGCCGAGATGAAATTTCGACAGCAACACTCGGCTGATATTTCAGATTTTTTTTCAGACTTCAATAAGCGAGATGTCGTCTGCGACAAAATTTCCAATTTGACGATAGCGTTTCGGGATTTCCGCGTCTTTTTTCATTCTTAGCCTGGGGGTTTTTCTTCTTCTAGAGCAAATCCGAGTAAACTATGATTTTCTAGCCTTATATGACTCCCCATTTCATACTAGACGCATCTGGCGAATGAATCAACCGTGAACCTTATCCACGAATATTGTTAGATTCATAAAAATTATCGAAAACTAGACCAGAAAAATGTATACGTGTATTTTAGTTTGGGAACAGATTTTAGAAAATTTTCACGAAAACGATTTAAATCCGATTGAAAAATGAAAATTTATAAATATTCTTGGTTATATTTATTAAAAAAAACCATTCTGATGTATTTGTGTTTGTTAAAAAAATATTATATGACGACTAAAGGTAAAGGGTACAAGTGAAATTTAAGGAAAAACGTGTTCGAAGTTGAGCATGTATCTATGTGTATTGGGAGGAGGTCGAGTGATTTGATGATATGTATATCTCAATACACGTTCCATGTTCGTTTATATCCTTTTGTCACCAAATATAGAAGCGATTCCTGTACATAACCCAATTTTGGCAATTTCACTTGTACCCCTCTTCAGTCGTCATATAATAACATAAACATCTCAAATGTGAAACCCACAGAGAAATACAATTCAATTGAAATCGTCAAAAATGAAGAAAAAAAACCTTCGAAAATACACCCGAAACGATATATCTTCACGTCTCGGAGCGAAAATGAAAAACCCCACCAGGAAAAGGCCTCGGAAAACACACGTCTGAGGAAAACCCGCATTAATTCGAAAACATCGTAACCTTGTTTGAAAACGTCAACCTTCGCGGCGTCGCTTTCGTTCGATCAATCGATCAATCAATCGTACGATCGATCGATTGATCAATCGGCCCGAGGCGTCGAAGATGTTCGCGGAAGAAAACATTGTACCGGGGGTGCAAATTTTGCGGAAATTTCATTATTAGCATGATTTATCGTTCGGCACCTCGTGAAAAATCAAATTAAGGAGAAAGGAAATAATGAACCTGTCCTCGGGCGCCCGAGTGATATATTGTTAGGGCGGGCGACGTTTCGTGAAAAATTGTGTCGCAGTCGTTAGGAGGATATGAAATTTTTCCAAAGGTGATGGAAAAAATTGAATAAAACGTATCGAAATTAAACTTTCGTAAAGCACGCGATGTCGAGTTGAAGAGTGCATTCGTCAAACTGTTAAAAAATTGATGTCGAGCGATACGATCTGCATAAAAAATATTGAATCGCATGAATAACTTCATCGAAATTCCTGCAGTGAAAAAATATTGTAAAAACCTGACAAGAATATATTATATGCATATATGCCACAATCAATCATCGATGCAAGGATATAAAAAAATATCGGTCGATTATTTTTAATGCGACTTTTACATACAGTTGTTGCCATTTCTGTCGCCATAGTATTTCTAGATCTAAAGATCGCAACGAACCCTCTCTTAAATTCACGAAAGAGAACTAGATATGAACGTTTGGACGAAAAAGTCAACAGCAACAGACATATCTATCTTATATTATAAATACGCTAACGATGCTCGAAATTTTCAACCACGGCCGTGCCTCGAACCTGGGCGTTCAGTTTATTAAGCCCGCGCCTTACACTCCGAACTACGCGTCGTAATTACGATATTGCACCGCTTAATGTATATAAAGCGTAAAATCTTTTTTTATTTCACACATAGATGACAATACGAAATTTTATAAAATTCCGAATAATATTATTTACACATATGATTAATTCCGAACTGTGGCACTACTAGTGTAAACATAAACATACTTGCATGCGATTCTGAAAATGAAAATGTAACCTCACATAATTCAATCGTAATGCGAAACACTCATCAACCATACAATATTTTTCGAACCACGAAAACCCAAGATTCGACGTCACAAAATCTCTTCACTCGTTATGCGAAACATCGCACGTTAAGCGAGTAATTTTTTCACATTTCGTTTCGCACGTTATACGAACCACTCAAACGAAATTCCACTCTAAACGATTGAAAATCCGATTCAACACACACCGCTTATATTAATTATCGCTCGTACAACGGCATTGTCCCTAGAGCGGATCACCGATGCGTGAAATTTAGACAAAGGTGCCAAATACACGTGCAATTGTAATTGTAATTTTGGCGCAGTAGAGATACGGTCCGGTGGTCAGAACTCATCAATTTGTGGTCGACAACGTTTAACTCGCCGTTTAATGCGTGTTCATAATGGTTAGAACAATCTAGAATTTACGCCGTTTTAGCTAAAACGGAAAATAACCGTGTAATCGAGCAAATAACAATCGTACGATCCACCCTCTTAAAGCGGTTTGAATGTGTATTTCGAAATTATATGTATGAAGGATAATCGGAAAATTGGTATTCGGTTCTAAAAGATTTGATTGTGGTGTCATTTAAAAGGTTTAACAAGAATAATATTTATTAACATCAGATCTGAATGTATTTGGTGATAAACATTATATGAAGACTGAATTTCACAAAAAGCACAAGTGACTTTTTTTATCGATATTGAGTTAAGTACAGAAAATGGTTCTATATATGATACAGAAGCATTTTCTATACCTAACTTAATTTTGATGAAAAAGGTCATTTGTGTCTTTGTGAAATTCAGTCATATGTGAAAAAAAAATTGTACTTATTATATGAGTTGTATAAGCAGTATGATTAGTGTGAAAAAATGGATTAATTGTAACACTTTGGAAGACGTTTTTTTCTAATGATACATAGATTATCATTATTGGAGCGTGTAAATTTTTGCTCATTGGCTTTTAATCATATTGTACTGCGCAGGTTTGATTACTTTATTGTTTGTATCGCAAATCTTTTGACAAAATTACACTAAAATAACAAAGTAAATCATACGAAGCACATTAGCCGTTTATGAAATAAACACTCGGCCGTGTGTTTTGTACGAACATATGAGAAATCGCAAGCGTATATCGTGGCCATTGAGAAAAACGATAAAGAAAACTAAGCAATTTGGGATAGACAATCGGCCCAATCACGACTTAACGATAATTGCGATCGGCTAACGATCCATCGATTCGTTTTCACTTATACACTACAATCATACGTGTGCCGATAATTATGTTAGTAATCAAAGTCTAGAAATTGAAACGAAAAATAGATTATCGGCTCACATTACTGTATACGGAACAATATGAACTTTATTTTAGAAATTTAAAAAAAATATTTAGAATGTTGTTTTTCACTTTCAGTGGCATGCCTAAGAAATATATTTGACAAATGAAAAGGTCAAGGGAAGAGTGACATTTTTGACGAAATCAAGTTATGTACAGGAATCGCTTCTATGTACGCTCATATATTTGTTGGCAAAAGGATATAAACGAACTAGGAACGTATATCGAGATATATCATCAAATCACTCAAACTCTTCCTAATACATGTAGGTACTTGGTACACTTGTACCCATTGTCTTTTCAGTCGTCATATACAACACAAAACATATCGATACGAAAAAAATGGCTGCAAGAATTCAGCCTTCCGTATCATGAAAATAATTAAGATGTTTGTTTAGGAATTTTTCAGTTTTGAAATATGTTCATGAAATTATGAAATATTTTATTTTTATTGTTTATTCATTTTTTAATTATTTTATATATTTTCAAAGGATAAAAATTTTCCATATCTACAATGTATCTGTAAACCCTTTTATAAACATTCTTGGGTCACTACCATTGTCACAATTAAGGGCACATATGAATTATTTCTATATTTGAAAAATATATATAATACGACTAAGCTCATTTATGAGATAAAAATGAATTAATCAAATCAAACAAATTTATCCAAAATGTTAAAAATATTAATTAAAAATATTCAAAAGCATTAATTTCACTAATCTGACATCACGGCGAGTACAAGGATTGAAATTTCACACCTTCCATTCGCGCAAATAAATCGCCGAAAAAAGCGAACAAACAAGCGCCATAATCCTCTTAACACACTTTCAACCAAAAAAAAAAAAAATGTACACAACACACATAAATAACCACCCTGTATATATCGAAGTTGACACGTGTCAGTCGAACGACCTCCGACGTATCGTTTGCGAATGAAACGGAATAGGGAAAAATTCGAGCCGATGTGGACAAATTACGTTTGCCGAAGACGATTTTTATACGAGGGTTTTTCAGAGCAAAAATCGCGAAATGCTCTCGTCGGTGAAATTTCAGCTGTCGATTGAAAAAAAGTCGAATCGGTTCGATTTTGAGTCGATCGATTCGAGTTTTGAGTTTGATTGATCCTTTCTATGTCTATGGTTGAGTTAATTTAGAATTATTCGTCGATTTTCAGTTCTGAAGTTTTTTTTATGGTATAGCAGAATTACTATCTTGAAACGCTTTTATATTTGACGACTTAAAAGGTTAAGGGTATAAGTGACCTCGCGGTGTTTTTGAGAAAAGCGCGCTCAAAGTTTTGCATGTATTAGGAGGAGGTCGAGTGATTTGATGGTATATCTTGGTACACGTGCAAAATTCGTTTATATCCTTTTGCCACTAAATATATGAGTGTACATTAAATCGATTCCTGTACATATCTCAATTTCGGCAAAAATGTCTCTTGTACGCCTTGGCCTTTTCACTCGATATTTGAATTTAAATTTTGAGTTCAAAAAACTTTAGGACATCGAATTACATGTTGTGTCGCTTAAAAATAGTTTTAATTACGAACCCGAACTGTTATTTCTTTCTTCGTTTCGATTCGGTAAAAAAAAATATAAATTGATTCAATTAGTGAGATAATTAAATAAAATAAAATTAATATTAGATTAAATTCGGTTAGATTTAGTACTTACTATCTTAACTTAATAACTGATTCTATTCGACGTTCTATCTAAAGTTTCATAAAACAGATTGTTAGTCAGTAATTATTATTGAAACAGATATTCCGCTGTCAGTACACAACACCGATTAAATTAATCGATGTAGAAAACGCTGTTTTATCGAATTTTCGAGAGAAAATATCGCGACACTAGAAAATTTTCAAAGTACACACGACACTGATCTTTTAATGGAAGGAACGTTTAGGGAAAAGCTTTATCGATTCGACACCTGAGCGTTGTAGAAATGTGCAAGTGGATTTTATCGCACGACACACATTGAGGCTTTTGCAAAAACATGTTTACCAGAAGCAAGCACAAGTTCCTATCTATTATATTGTGCCCGAGTACTGAGTGTGGAAAAAAAAAACGTGCACGAAAAAGAATATTTTTCATAAAGCGCGCGTTACGAACACGCACGTGGGTGTATTTCGCCGCAAGTAAATAGATTTAATACTATATATATATAGGGAGAAAACTGAGTTTATCAAAATTAGTAAAATATATATATATAGTGTATATAATGTATGAAAAGTAAGCGGTTTCGTACACAAAATGAAATTTTTTGATGTAAGCTCATGTATGTATGCATGTATGAAAAATGAAAATGAATAATTCTCTAACATAGGCTGGTGTAGTAAAGATTTCTAAATGAAAATAAACGAGATAAATCATTAAAATATCTTAGTAATACTACCAAAATATATCCAAAAAAATTTTATCTAACAAATTTTTTTTTCAGGGATGAAAAAAAAAATACAATTGAAAATAAAATTAATGAGTGATAAATACACACAAATTATTCAGTTGGTATAATTGCTTTTAGTCTTTTATTCCCAAAATGAATTTATTACAATTCAAAATATACAAAATCAAAATATAATTCACATGATGACAGATAAAACATTCATTAGAAAAAGACGCTGAATATTGTGTATGTTGAATATTCGTTCATAGCAATATTATTATGATAATAATATATTTGCATAGTGATTTTGATAATGAAATAACGAAAGCTCAAACTTGTCGAAAAATTCTGAAATGAAAAGTTATAATCGAGCGTCTTTATACACAAAAGAGTGCTCTTCTCGCTATTCACTTTGCGGCATTAGTATACAATATAAATAATATATTATTATCTGTGTTACATTTACGACAAAGAAGGAACTATGAAATGATCACGAATTATATGTATGTATTATTATTGAGTACAAGCGAAAAAAACTAAGGCATCGTACGATTTTACTATAAGAGCAAGATCATGAAAATCAATGCAGTCTTAAATTAACTTAAAATAAATCACAAACGTTTTGGAAATATGTACGGGATGAAATAAATATAAGACTAGAAGTTTGGAACTTTCATCACAGTTATGTCTGATTAATTACTACTATCTTAAAGTTTGCTGCTCTACACTTAAAAAGCTCATTATTTCTCTGAGTATAAAAGGAAAATATAAATTACAAAAATAATCATGTCATGAAAACAAAACGATACATCCTCAGAAATATATTTCTAATGACAAACGTGTAAAATTATATTGTATCTGTAACAAAATATCAACAAGAAGATCAGCAATTCGAAAAACTGCCCTTATCAATAATATATTAGAATAAATATAAAACTGTATGCACACATCTGTAAATTCATAATAGGCATTTGTTTGAGGTATTGTAATTGTATTAAATATAATAAAAACCTGTGAGTTTTCGCTGCGAGTTCGTATAAGTATTAAATATATTGTTACTATTGTATCTGTAAAGCACCTTTAATTGTGTCAAAATATCATAACTTATTGTATGTGTATACATAATATCTGCTAGTTATTTACAACAAAAAACCTTATTGTTTAAGAGGCACACTGTCAAAAATGTCAACAATAAATAGATTCATTTAAAAATATAAGTGTGGTAACTGTAAACAGGCAGCGAAAGCACACAGGTCATAAACACAATTGTTTAAAATTACATTCGGTCAAATGATGAGAACAAATACATTTATGTAGTCGGATATCTGAAATGTGAATAATTACGATTATAAAAATTATAGAAATATTTGGCACTATTATATTATATTATATAGCAAATTCAAATAGTCAATTGTGTTAAATGTATGGTGAACGAAAAAACATTGCTTTTACTGGACTAGAACTGATCAAAAAAAAAAAAATATCTCAAAGTTACGTATACTATTCCATCTAAAATCACATATTTGTATATGCGGAATTTGAAATCTAAATACCAAACTCTCCTTTCTGTATTATCTATGACCAGAAATAATCTCGTGAAATAAAAATTATTCAATTAAATTCCCTTTTTTAACAAAATATGGTACATAAATCGAAAAATTGGTAACAATTTGAGTTTAAATATTAGTAAAATATTTCTGAATCAAATACTAAATTTTGCGATTAATGGAATATTTATCAGCCACTATTTATCTAAAGAAACATTTAATTACCTTTTTAAGTGAATTCATAAATATACTTATTTACAACCAAATAAGAGCTACTAAATAGCGCTTACTGTCATTATTATGGTGTTTTATATATAAGACACAGCCAAAAAATAATAATTATAATAAAAATAATATATACAAACGCAATTCACATATTAAGTATTCTAAATAAAAACTTGTATACAAAATAAAATATCAAATAATCTTCCACAACCTAATTTCCATTCAAATATATCTTCAATCCATATATATGTATATATATTATACGTACATGTATTTTTTAATACATCATATAAAGGGTGGCATAAAAGTCTTAACTCCCTATGTTTTAACTAAAATTCTCAATATCAATACATTTAATGTATTCGACTTTAAATACATAAAAATAGCCTAATTCAGTCGCATTCCTAAAGTTAAATTCATAGTATTGAAAAGGAAGAAACCAACAAACAAAAACAACCATTCAAGTAATTGAAGAAAACAACGGTTATGTAGTGCTATGGAAATGAAAATCAAGGGCATTCAAAGGCCACCCAATATAATCGATTGCAAACCCCCATCGACTTAGTTTTTTTTAATTATTTCTAAATGAAATATTTTATATTTGCTGTATTAAAAATATCATTTGTTTCAAAATAGACAAATAGATTTCGAGTATTGAGCATGACACGAAATCAACAAACAAAAAATTTCACCCTTGCATACGCCATTATATCCTTTCAAAAGCAACTGCAAGCGAAATCTCTCCGTTATACAATAACATCATGAAACATATTATAGAAGCCGACTCGCTTAAATTAAACCGTTTCAATCTTGGACCTGGTGTCGACCGACTCCGGCGATGAGACGTCTCCGTTGATGTTTTCACAGCCGTTGATCAGGTCATCGTCCCCGTTGGAGTCGTCCATAGTCTTTAAGCCGCTGGGCACTTCGGACGCCATTAGCTCCTTTTTCACTTGCACAATGGCCTCCTTGGACATGGTGAGTCTGACGGGCACGACTCCGGTCCGATTGGCCGAGGCGTTGGACGCGGTGCGGGCCGTGTGCTGGCTGAGGGTGTGGCGGCGCAGGTACAGCTGCGTCTTGAAGGAGCGAGCACAGAGCGGACAGGCCACCGGCTGCGACCGATGGATCAGCCGCACGTGCTGGCGCAGGTTGGACAGGTTGGAGTAGCGGCGGCCACACTCTGGGCAGCAAACGCGCCCGGCACCCGCTAACCGTCCACCAACTGTGCACACCCACACACAACACCAAAGGTGCAACATTTATTAATCAATTCTGCGCATGGTTTTGGTTTGTTTGATTACACCCTTTGTACTCGGATTTTGAAAATGCAGCAAGATGAGTCTAAATCGCAGGAGCTCAAAGTAATTACATTATCTAAACAACTTTGCTTTACTTTTGCTCTATATATGAATATTAGTATGAAAATGAATAGTTTCAATAAGAATTGTAATACAATTTTTAACAAAACTATTTGGAATAAAGTACAAAGATGAAACAAAGTAGCTAGAACATGTGATTAATCTGCTTCCCTGCTGAATTGAATGTACTTTTTTCAAAATAACAAAATTATAAAAAGTTTCAATCCATATTTTAAAATATGATATGAATGAGTTAAAAATTGAAAATGATAATGCTATTGCATCTTCATGATTTATTTTAAATAACAAATTTTGAACAATATAAACTCAAGGAAATCCTCAATATTTTTTTTTAAGTTTTTTTTTCACGATATCAATATTAATTATACTCATTCAAAAAAAGAGTATAATTAACTATATTTAAACGTTTCATGTTTTCAAAAATTTTATATAATATAATCAAAAACTTTTCAATCAGCACTACCTGAACAAATAATCTTCCAAGTACAAAGAGTTAAAATATACATTATTAAATTGAGCTAACACAATATACAGGCAAAACCAAACGTAATCGATATTATCATATATAATTGCACATTTAATGCTGGTGCCATGGTACTCCATTCTCCATTTGAGAACCGGTCGTAAAAAACCATTGACAGAGAATGCAGTACCTAAGCAGCCAACAGGGCAAAATGTAAACATAATCTAAAAATACAACTAAAGAAAATTAAAGAAAAAAAAGCAAACAACAATTGAAGATTCTGAAAGTCGGTGCAGTATTAATGATTCATTCATGATGTGGAGAACTAGGAATTTTGGGACTATTTAAAGTACTTCTCACAAAGTGATTTATATCTCAACCCTTTTCAATTAGAAAAAAGAAACAAAGGTGTAGCACATGACAATTATAAATGAGAGTATGAGTGCATCATATATAAAAAAGATTTTCATTGATGAATACGGAAACAATTTGTATTGATAAATAAAATACAGTGATGAAGAAATACAAAATTTCATGCAGTACTACATACATATCTGAATATTACACTTTTATCAAAAATGAAAGAAAGGAGAGAATCAGGTTAGTCTTTCACAAAGGGTCAAGAATTTTATTTGAAAAAAGATTATTTTACGATTGATGATGTAAAAAAAATCATAATTCAAAAACATGAAAACTGTTCACGAGTGATAATGGAAAACACAAATTGCATTAAGAAGGAAATAACTTGTGTGAGAAATTTACAAATTTGCCCTGTTAGCCTCTTATTTGATTACTCACACTGCACCAACCTGCCACCACATCCTCAAAAAGCAAAACACAACGACCGACGATTGCGATAAATTGCGACTAAATCACATTCGAACAGTGTATAATTGAAATAAAAACGAACAAAACCTTCAAATAAACAGTGTACATTAACGCAAAAGAACTCGAAACATCAAAATGACAGCAAATGAAAATTATCACATAAGCACAATAATAAATAATATGGAGTTTGCATTTGCAACTTATCAAACAAATTGTAAAAACACACTCGTGTTCCGAAATATGTAAATAAGTAATAAACAATGTTTGTTTGTAAAAACAGTAAGTTTAAAAGCAAGAACCAGTTAAAAAGTGCATTATGAATGTATGAAAAAAAATTCAAATTTATTTTTGTACACATTTACCAAAATATAAACATAAAATAAGTGGAAAGGAAATATAAACTCATTAAAAACAACAGAATTATAAAATGCAGTTTCATAATGCATTTCTTAGCTGGTTCTAAATCTTCTATGTATGAATTGGTTACATGACTTGGAATTTGAGTGTAGCACTCAAATTTATATGAAAATAAAATTTTACTGAACCATACGTAGTTGAATGATCAGATTATGATAACCATTATAATCAAATTGAATTTGAAATTCAAATAGGATTATTTTTGATCAAACAAGTATCACTTTTTTCATATAATTTACAACTAAGTATATACATGTTGAAATCATAAAGAAACAAAAATTAAGCCTACTCTCAAAATAATCATTTAATTTCTAAGACATAATAAGTTAAATTTTCAATAATTAACCTTTCTCAATGTCTTCGAATAAGCCAATTTTTAAATGTGTTCCCGTCGTTTCTACATCCTGTGTGTTATTTTGAAGTACACCTAAAGTGTGAAATAGTGTCTCATGAAAAATGATAATACATACAATTTTTTCAATTAAAAACAGTACATAGGTATTTATTGAGATGTTATTTGAGAATTATACTCAAAATGGTTCATATATTGTTATTCCAAAATATTGTAAATTTATGAATAATTGACTTTCCTTTTAGAAAAATAATCAGAATTATAAACTTAACAATCAACAAGTGTAAAACTGAAAGACACAAAAATAGATGTTAAAATGAACCTACCTTCAATTTCACCTTTTCCAGTTTGACTAGTACCAGCAGCAATTTCCCTTCCTGAAAAACATGAATTAAAACAATTACCATTAACGAAAAACACTACATATAATTGTTAATTACATACATCAATTGATAAAGCGTATATTTCACAGACTAAACAAATATATACCTTGAATAGTCATAACGTTTCCAGATAAATGAGGCGACGTGTCGTTGCTATAGAGGACTTCAGAATTAAAAGCACGTTCCTGCCGCGTGTCATCGTCACTAGTATAATCAGGCACTTCAATTTTAGGCTCTATCATCTCATGCGAGAATTCGGTGTGGATTCCGGAAAAATTACCAACGGCGAAAGGATTAATTTTCCCCGTGTTAGCGTTTTCATTCTCGTTCATTAACAAAGAATTGTTCTCCGATACATTGTAGTCAAAGTTTTCATCATCTTGATTGTTGAGCAAAATATTATCTTTTAACCTATTTCCATCTTCGGACATTTCATAATCGTTTGCGGATCCAGATATTATGCCACCGTATATTGTATCCGATAATCCATTTTGAGATGCGATCACGTGAGATTTGTGCTCGGACCTCAAGCCCTTCCTCCCTTGAGTTACTATTTTAGAAGTCTTCTGAAAATTATTAGATCCTGAATTTTGTCCTATGTCTTTGGTATTGGGATTCTGCTGATGCAACCTTCCGCATAATAAATTTCGCAACTGAGATGATTGCGATTTCAAAGAAGTATTCTGTAAAATTGAAATTGTTAAAAGGTATGCAAATTATACATGACGAAGACTCTGACAAGATCTTCACCTTTATCTCTTGCTTGTGTTTTTCAGGAGAGTCTGTTAAACCTCGGATCTGTAAAGCTTCGGCTGTGCGGAGAAAAGCGGTCAGCTGAGCTTGCGATATATTTACTTCGCCCGCATACATAAACTCTAAGAGTGCAGTTATGTGAATCAGTTCGCAGTCGCGCATGAAAATTATGGGATGAGGGCATGGATTACTCTGAAATGTGGAAAAAAATAAACTGAAAAATATTGATCAGCTATTGAAATGTACATGTCAATGTTACGGTAAAATCATTATTTTGTTGATATTTCTATGAACTCATATCTGACTACATATACATTAGAAAAATTATTATATTTGATAATTATTCTCCGTTGAGAATTTGATTAGGTTCGTGTTAGATTAGGAATTATTCATTTTAAAGTATCGTGAATGAAATTTAAAAACATTGAGTGTTCTTAAAAATGGAGTTTCTTTTTTTATAAATACAAATATCATATAGTGAATAAATGAAATTATTTTAAGGACTAATTTTCACATAAAGTGCGTTGATTGAGTTTAATTTTTTCACCGAATGCGATAAGATAGGAAAATAGATATGTTTCTTATTTGAACACCGTCACAATCGTACACAAACAAATATTCAACGAAAATTAGGGATGAGTTGAGTCGAGTTAGATTTTTTTTCAACGCATTGATTTATTTCAAAACGAGTTCCGTTAAGTCAGAAGGGTGGCATGCACAAAATAAGAAATCGCCAAAATAATAATATCGTACATAATTAGGACTGAATTTTTTATACAAAAATAATATTCATCACAAAGTATGAATAAATGAAAAAAAAATTTTTTTTAGAGCCCACCGAAGTTCGAACCCCTAAGTCGAACCGCATAAAAAATGACACAGCACTGGTGTTTCAGCTGAAAGGCGTAAGCTGAAATCGGGCAAATTGGGCACCTTGAACAAATCCTTGAAGTAGGGGCTGCACGCGGAGAGGACGACCTTGTGCGCCTGGAGCCTGCGGCCTTCGCACGCGAGGGTCACGTCCACGAAGTCCTCCTGGTCGCGCAGCGCCTCGAACTGGCTCGTGATGTTCGCCTGGAAGTTGTTCCATCGCAGGCAGAACTGCTGGTCGCACGCCATCTCCTCGACTCTTCGACTCCTCGACTCCCCGGCGAGGAAACCTCTTCCTTTTCCACCTCAGTTTCAGCTTCAGCTTCAGCTTCAGCGGCCGCCGGCCGTGCGAGCCAGCGCGCCGTCAGACACGGTCGATACTGAATGCGAACGATACGACCTCCGTTACGAAGCCGCACTTTATACACATTTCACACTATTTCAGTCTTTATTCATTATATTTTTAAAATCTATTATTGCATAGTATTATAAACCAAATATAAAATTTATTTGATGTCCAATTTTTTATCTTGTTGTAATTATATATTGAGTTGTTTATAGTATACGTAAATCGATGATGACGGTATCGGATCGTTCGTTCGCGGTGCTAGATCTGATTGCGAACAGGCGCACGTTTCGATGAAACACTATTTTTATTAAAGGTATAATACTAGCTTTGTCGGGTATTTTTCAAATCACACAGTGAAAATTCATCACTGATTTCTTTATACCTATAAATAGTTAATTGCGTATTTAATCAGTTATACAGATAAATAGAATCAAAATTATTTAATTTTTTAACTCGCTTCGTGACAATGAAAAATAATTAGATTGATTTTTTGCAATCCGATTGAATTTTTTAGGTAATAAAAAAAGAAATCAATCAATCTACTCTAATATCAATTATTAATTTAGAATCGGAGTCAAGGGTAGGTATTTTTAACGACTCCATTACTTTGATCGAATCGAATAATAAAGAACCAATTTTATAATTTCACCGAGTGCTGAAAAAGAATTATCTTCGGAATGTTGGCAGTCTTGAAATTTGACAGATAGTTTTGACGTTCGTTATTGACAGCGAGTCAAGCACGTTTTAGAAATTGAAAAGAAATTAGGGAATTAAATATCAAAAGTGTTGCTCACACATGGCTTTCAATCAACCCAACGCTCAAAGAGGTATTTTTTTTTCATCCTATAAAAGAATGATTACTTTTTTATTCACAACTAATGAAATATGAACTTAAACATTACATTTTTTTTCATTTATCAATGGCGATTGATGAATTAAATGATAAAACGACGCAGATGCGATAAATTCTCGTTTTACGTTCGTAAACTAAAATTTATTAATAAAAATAATAATAAATAAATAATAATAATAAAATAATAATAAATAAATAAATAATAATAAATAATATAAATAATAATAAATAAATAATATATTGACTGAGTTTTCGACCTAGTCTAATTAGTCTGATTCTAGTCTAGTCTAGTCTATATTGGCACTAGCCTATCTGCGAAGTCATTACATTTGTACAATTTTATCGAATCAATTTTACTAATCATCTTGATATATTCACAAATTTTCTTTCACAGAACTTACAAATAGAAAAATACTCGAAGAATTGCAGTTGAAAAAGCAAATATTGTTGAAGCAAGGTCCAGTGCCGAATCTAACTGGATCTTCAGTTTCACTGACATCTGCTCCGACTCCTGCACAGCTTCCAGTTTCCACCATCCCTCCGATATCTGCTACCACTGTTATTATTTTTTCATATAAATTACTAAACCCTTTTAATAAGTGTGAGTCAATATTTTATGCAGTTGTTTGTTTTACTCTCTACCGAACATAAAATATTGAATGTCGTCTTACGAAAAATGTGTGACTTTATTATGGACACATTCATTGGCCCAAGAGTATTAAAAGGGTTATTTTTTTATGGATAGAATACATTCTAAGTGTACTTTTATGCTTACAGATTTTACCGCAAATATCTGACACACATTTGATCAATACATCGCACAGAGCTGCTTTAATCAACGCAAACGCTACCTCTTGCGGCTTCTTTGTTCCACAAGATTCTTCATTTGGCAATCAAATATTACCAGTATTGCCCCGTTTTGATAACAAGTGATATATGATTTCATTTAAAAACATTCTAGTTTTATTAAGTGTCATTATATCATTTGACTGAATAAATTCACATCATGTCTGTGTCTATGAAATTAAAAACTCTGGAAGAATGGTTACAAAGACTTGACGGTTTTGAAAAACCTAAAATTATTTTAGAACAATACGAGACTCCACCGCACATTGCGAGTTGTATGACTCATACTATTCAGGTATAATCAAGTTATCTTTGAAGATTGGTCTTTTAATCACTAATTAAAAAAAAATGATTGTAGAGAAAAAATACAATGGAGGGTAAAATTGCTAACTGACAGTTAAAAACTAGCTTGAATCTGATTTTTTTTTCTTTTAAACATGTGTTTTAGGCTTCTTTTGAAGATATAGAAGGCAAAAATGTTTGCGACTTAGGTGCTGGTTGTGGTATGCTTTCGTGTGGTGCTTCATTATTAGAAGCAGCATTAGTAACAGGATTCGAAATCGATCCAGATGCATTAGGTATATTTATGCAAAATATCGAAGATATTGAATTAAATAATGTTGAAGCTGTGTGTTGTGACATTTTCTCTTTCCCCATCAATAAGTAAGTACATACTCATTGTCAAATTTATTTTCAAATTTCACATGCTAATGATTTGATTAAAATTTTAGATTCTTCAAAACATTTGACACGGTTATAATGAATCCACCATTCGGTACTAAAAACAATGCCGGTATGGATATGAAATTTTTACAACTCGCTGCCAAATTATCGAATCATTCGATTTATTCACTGCACAAAACGTCTACTAGGTTAAACCGAATCTTAACTTGTTATATTCATTCATATTAAACATTTATCAAAATATTTTTTCAGGTCGCACATTTTAAAAAAAGCAAAAGAACTGAAACTCGAATCTCAAGTAGTAGCTGAGCTTCGATATAACTTACCATCGTCGTATAAATTTCATAAAAAATCTTCAGTGGATATTGCTGTTGATTTTTGGAGATTCAAACAAACCGATATTTAAAATTGTTGCAGTTTTTGTGATCGATCAAATCCTTTTTTTCTATTTATATACCTACTATTTTCACAAAGGATCTGCATATCTGTATAACTGTTTTCCAGATAATACTGTAGATTTTTTATTAATCCAATGATACATTAAAAAAAAACATATAAATTGAAATTATTTTCATGGACATGTTTTATTTAGAGATCGGTTTCGACAATATTGCTCATTCAAATTTGATTCCTTGGGCAAGGGGTAGTTCTTTTGAGTGATTTATGGTTATAGTTGATCGTCTCATGTACTGCTTCCAAGAATCGCTTCCTGATTCTCGACCACCACCCGTATGTTTTTCTCCACCAAATGCACCTCCTATTTCTGCTCCAGAAGTCGGAATGTTAACATTTATAATTCCACAGTCTGAACCTTTAGGACCTATCCACTAAAAAGGTAAATTCGATAAATACATTGTTTTAAATTCATATTTATTTGTATTAACAGTACTTGTATTACTTACTTGGAATACATTAGCTATATTTTGGGTGAACAGACTAGAAGATAAACCTTGATCAACACTATTGTTCATTTGTATTGCTGCATCTAAATTTTCAGCTTCTAAACAGTATACTATTGGTGCAAAACATTCTTTTTGAACAACGTCAGCAGTCGGAGGTAAACCACTTATGATAGTTGGTTCCACATAAAATCCAGGTCGATCGATAATCTAATGATTAATAAATTTTACAATTGTAAATATCTATACTATCAGTCATAATGAAAAAATATAGATACATACCTTTCCTCCAAACTCTATCTTTCCTCCAAGATGCAATGCCCTTTCAACTGTTTCCATATATTCATCTACAGAGTTTTGAGTGTGGAGTGGAGCATATAAAGTTTCTGGGTCTATTGGATCACCTATTCTTTTCAGAACTTGTGCATAAGCAGATTTTAAACGTTCTATTACTTGTTTATATACCTAAAAAAATTAATCAAATTATTTTTTGCAATATTTTTCATAAACTGAAAAATATTATAGTTACTTTAGTGTGTAAAATCAGTCTTCTCGTCGTTGTACATCTTTGACCTGCTGTCCCTACGCAAGCAAAGACTGAAGCACGCACAACCATCTCTAAATCTGCATCTTCATTTACTATAATAGCGTTGTTGCCGCCAAGTTCCAGTAAATGTTTTCCGAATCTTTTTTGGACTTCCAAACCCACCTATAAAAAAAAACCTTGAAATTGTTATTTTTGGTCGATCTATTAATGAATAAAAGAAATTACAGCACCTCTTGTCCCACGGCAGTACTACCAGTGAATGATAACAACTTAATACGAGGATCTTTAGACATCAATCTTCCAATTGGAGCTCCGCCTACGCAAAGTGAAGCCACTGATCCCGGGACATTGCACTTTTCCAATACTTCAGATATGATTTTCGTCATTGCAACAGCAATTAGAGGAGTTGTTGAAGCAGGCTTCCACAGCAGAGTATCTCCACATACCTATATCGCAAATAGCAATCAATTGTCTTTCCGGAAAACCTAATAATTTTAAAGTGACATGTTTCACCATAGCAATAGCACTGTTCCAACCATAAACAGCAGCTGGAAAATTGAACGCAGAAATTACTCCAACCACTCCTATTGGATTCCATCTCTCTAAAAGTACATGTCCAGGTCTTTCAGATGGAATTATAGATCCTGGCAGCATACGCGATAAACCTACTGCGTAATCACATATGTCTATATATTCTTGAATCTCTCCCACGCCTTCCGCTAGAATCTTGCCTGAAATAATAAATCAAACCTGACTTCAAACTTCCACAAAAATATTTTTGAAAAGCTTCATACCCATTTCCAGCGACACCAATTTTCCCAGAGGCTCTAAATTGTCTCTAAGCGCGTTTCCGATTAAACGAACTATCTCTCCACGACGTGGTGCTGGTAATTCCACCCACTCTTTCCAAGCTTCATCAGCCGCTGAAACGCATGCTTCATAATCAGCATCATTCCCCTTAACGACTTCAGCAATCACTTTACCATTTGCAGGATTTATCGAAGGTATCGTCTGAAATTTTTTATATATCTAACTACTCTCAAAAACATTCTTCTTCCCTATTGCAATCAGAATTTCGGACTATGAGACAATGAATTTCGCTATGAGCTGAAGCATGAAACTTATAATGCTTCACTGTCGTTATTAGAGAACTAAAGTAGGTAAACTTCATTATTTTAAAAGCACAATCTGATTATGAGACAAGTAGACATTTTATCCTTACAATTAACTAGAATAGAGCGACTCGGAAAAATTGATTGCTCCAGATTTCTGATCGCAAACAAAAGATAAAACGTATTGCGTAAATTAATCACTAGATCTACAGCAATCACTTTGTGTAGGTAAATTATTAGCAAAATAAAAGTAAAGTAACTCTTGATATTAATTGTTCCAATAAATTTCTAAAAAGTAAATTAATCAACTTCAAAATTTACCTCTCCGGATCCGGCCCATTTTCCATGATAGACACCCAAGTTTGTCTTTTGCAGACCCAGCTGCTTGAGGAATCCGAACTTGGGATCGTCTACCAGATATCCTGACGATGAGAATCGTTTAGTTGAAGTCATGATTCCGATCCTCGTCAATACTATTCGTCTGCACAAAGACGAAATGGTCATTTTCACCTCGCGTATCTTTTAGATACGTTTCGAGTGGTTCTTATCTGAACGACTGAAAAGACACAAGTGCTTATAGTTTCAAAATAATGTTTTTTCTTGTTTTTATCGCTTAATATAAACTCGGGGTCAAAAATATCCGAATAATATGATTAATTTATCTTGTTTCGCGACAATGCTGACGTACATTTATGTATGAAATGTGTACAAGACGATGACTCTTCGATTGGACAATTAACGATGTTTTCGTAATTCGATTTCGTAACGTGTAATTATGTCGATATCTTATTTCATGACATTAACATGTAATTTTTGTAAACAAATATTTTTAGATGCTCGTTACATTTAACATTACATAGATCGAAACTATCAAAAATATTTAATGAAAATATATAGATATTTCGCAATTTACCGATTTATGTATTTTTCGAGAATTATTAGAACATAAATTTTTCGATTTTCTAAATCTTTAAATTTTGTTAAAATTAGCTTTATTGTTGTATGGATTAGGTATAGGTACAGGATTTTCAGTTGAATTTTGATATTTTTCAAATAAGATGAATATTTTCCATGTCGAGTTAAATGCGTATTTCAACATTGGAATCAAATCATATGGCTCTATGGCATGGCATGGATAAAACGGTGTGATTCATTTTTTTTTTTAATATTTACTTACACAGTTAGGGGAAAGTTAGGAAACTTGAATCGCTCAAATTACGGAGTTATTTAAAGCGTTTCATTATTTTCAACTGGTTCATTACAAAATTTGCAGACTTCTTCAAATGGTGCTTTATACCGTGTGAATTCAATTAAATTTCGAGTGTTTTGACTTTATTTTCATCAAAATACGATTTTTCAAACGGGTGAAAGAGACTGAAAATATGTAATACCTATAGCCTAGTCTCCTACCACTTCCCTACCTATAAATTTTAACTGATAATGGAAATTATTCAACTCGAAGTAGAACATTTTTATTTTCTTTATTTCTTTCAAGGGTTAAATTGATAGCTATAGGTACCTATGAAGTTTTTTGATACATCGGAAAATACCCTAATGTAGGCACATATACGTTTTCCTCTACTTTCGAGCTGTTAAATTTATGAGCGAGAGGTGGATGAGAAAGATGGACGTAAGTACATATGTGTTTTATACACTTATACTTGTACATACATATCATATGTGCATACATATAGCTATAGCTAATGTGATTTTACTAACATCTATATTATAAATACGCTAACGATGCTTGAAATTTTCAGACTCGACTCGTGTTAATAAATTCAATTGCGATTAGTCATAAAATTTAAGATACAGTAAATTACCTTGAAAATTTATGAATATATTTGATGAATTCTTTTTGAAAAGATTAAATAAATTATTACCAATGATATGACTCAAGTGTCTAGAACTGACGCTGAATATAAAATAAATTTTTGATGTTTGTACACACATAACATACTTATATTTGATTATGAGTGGGGAAAACTCATATGTATTATAGATAAGAAAATTAAAAGCATACAATTAAAAAATTGGTAAAGTTCTAATATAAGGTAGCGATGCATATGAATACTGCTCAAAACGACGTTCGTACAAATTGAATTATTATTGAAACGTAGATGGTATGTATTACGTTTGACAAATTACGAAAATATTCAAAAAATTGCCAATTTAAACCGTTCCAATTGCGTTTCAAAAAAGTATCGAAGATGGTTAATATAAAATAACCATAGTCGATGAATATTTTGATTTTGATTTTCTGTGGTGAAAATGGTAGGGGACATGGGATTACTTGATCTTCCATTCGAGAAAAACTAAAAGCAACATGTTATTTTCTATTGTCTACATTGGTAGGCTATGACATAATGACGAATAATTTCCATTTTCATTTCAATTTTCACAAATGCTGAAAAGGGTAAAAGGTTAGTAATAAATCAAATACCTAGGCGAATATCGGGATACGGGATAGAAAATAAATGGTGAAGTGAAACCTAATCAAAAGTATTTTCTAGTGTCCCCACTCAATGATTTTAAGGCAATAAAAGTAAATCGACGAGTTTAGGCCAAAATATCGGCTGCTCTTTGATGACGTTTGAGCACATGTGCGCACTTGAGTTTTCCACGAGTGTCTTGTGGTGAAATGTCAGACGGAAAACCTGTCTTGGAACGATTGCAGAAGTTTATCAAGGACAAGAATCACTCGGAGGTCGGAGAGTCGGCGGACAACGCGCCCTTAGAAACTCGGGAGACCCGAGAGACCCGAGAGACCCGAGAACCCCTCGTCAGGGACAGGGACAGGGATAGAGACAGAGACAGAGACAGGGACAGGGAAGGGCCTCAAGGGGATCTGAACCAAAACACCATCTTCCTTGCCGAAGATAGGGACAACTTCGATTTGCTCGCTGCCGTGCTCAATTACAAGAAGGCCCAACTCCTGAGGCAGCCCGACGTCATCGAATTAATCAGATCTATCTCCAGGAGTCATAGGGATTGATCGATAGACAGCTCGAGCTCTTTAAATTACTCCCGAACATTTTTTTCAAATTGTAGAGGTCAATCGAGAGTCAGTTCTGGCTCATAGGATTGTTCCGATTTGCCTTTAGAAGTCATAGAGATCGGTCAAAGTTGCTATCCCCTCGTAAATCAATAACAAGTCGATAGTCTCACAGTCTGAAGTTATCAAATTAGTCAAATTCATCTCCAGAAGTTATAAAGATCAATCAAAATGTCGATCAGTTCAAGCAATCGGTCCCTCGTTTCTTCCATGCGAAACTCACTAGTCAATCGTGCATCTTTCGGCATAGAATATCTCAACATCAAAGAGAACGTAGTCAAGTCCACTCTAGAAGAATACGAGACGAATAATAATGTCAAATTATTCGAACAGCTCGTGAGAACTCTGCGAGATCGTCCATTAAACGATCGCGAAGCCGAACTTATCCTCAAGGAATGCTCTTTGTGTGTTGGACTCATGGGACGCAATGTGAAGCTGTTGATCGAAGTGTTGTTCACCGTCGACTGGTATTCGAGGTCTCCACTCATCGTTGAGCTCTTCTCTAAGTTCGTGCTCGACCTGTTAACCGCTCACGTCTATCACACTCCGTTGGCTATCGGAATGTTGTTAGCATCGTTGACCAAAAGTCAATGCATATGGATCGATTCACCTTCAACCGAACAGCAGTTCATATATTCACATGCTCATACTCTGATAGCTGAAATAGTCTCCGCAATACCCATGTTAGTTCGATCACTTAATATTTTTTTATAGGTCAAAAGACTAGTCTTTCAATCATTGATCTAATCAAACATTGTCAAAAAATGATAACTATTTAAATATTGCTTGACTTTTTAAAGCTTTTTATATAACTTGCCTTATTTAAATTTTTTATTTCATTTTATGTTTCTAACAATAAGTCCATTTATTTCTATAGAATTCAATAGCTGTAACTATTGTTAATTTCTAATTGTCAATTTTAAGACTGTATCTTAATTTAGTATTTTTTTTTTATAGGAGTGCTGAGGTATTGATAGAAAAAGCCATCAACACATTTCCTTATTTCAAAAGTGGTTCTCTAACAAATCAGGCTTATGTTCACAATTTATTATGGATTACACGCTACATACCTGTGTTGACAGATCAGATTTTAACTCTTGTTTTAAACAGGTTTTTAAATGTTTTATGCATGATTTACACTATTTTGCAATTGCTAGAAACATTTTTATTTTCAGATTGATAGCATTAGATGCCAATATGAAGATTGATCAAACCAAATCAAATGAAGAAGTTTTCGATATTGACATAGACAATAAAACTGACGATTTAACAGAATGCTTAGATTTATGTATGACTGAAGTATTTCAATGGATGGACGAGAGTAGTCCGGAAATATTGAACCAACTGTTTCCAGTATACCAAGGAGTGATATTACCCACACACGGGACTAGGTTAGTTTATTTATACAATATATAAACATCAGTGCCAGGTATGCTTTCATTTTTAAGAGGTCTAGGATCTCAAAATTTAACTTAAATCTGGCCCTTGAAAGTCACAATAGTTCTATTTATACTTATTCTTAACTTTATATTATATTTTTCTATTTTAGAATTGTTCAATTTGTTATGTTTTATGGATTATTTAAAGAAGTCAGAAGAATACCCCCATTTTTAGATTCTTTATGGCAACTCATTCCTAGCGCTCGTGTAGGTCCTGGTCCAAGATTGGCGAGTGTATTGCATTTGACTGGATTATTAGCTAGAGCTGCATTTATTAGTATGCATTATGTCAAAATTTACATGACTAAAATGTCAGAGTGGTGCCATTCTTACATTTCCGCCCAAGAAATGACTAGTTCGCTTCCGACGAAAAATCCTCACAGCGTTTTTTATTTTGTGTGTCAGTGCTTGTTTTATTTAGTTGCTTTTAAGCACAAAGAGTTATTTATGAATGAAAAAGGTATTTCATATTATTTTGTTTGTATTTTACACTATTACGTAGTTTTGATTTTTTTTCTCATTTTGTTTTTAGATTTAATGTTTGTTGTCTCACTCAATTTGCCAAAGATTGTGATGAGTTTTTTGAATCCACTTAAAAATTGTCATGCTGGTATAGCTGAAGCCTTTGCTTCGATAACTAGAATTCATCAAATAGTTTATTGTCATACAATAATGGAACAAAATTCGAGAAGATATTTAAAAAGTGACGAAACGATGAATAGTCAAGAATGGTTTCCATATGATCCGTATTTACTTCCTAAGTATGTAGAAAAATTATAAATTCTTATTTTATCTTTATTCATATTATTTTTAAATTATATTGTCAATTTAGATCTTTCAAATGGATTCAACCAATATACAGAGAGTACGAGGAAACTCCATACAAAGAAACACCTAATAGAAGTATGGAATTGTGCGAAGAAGACGATTTTCTGGCTACGAGCCCGAATGCATTTCTTGCAAAATCATCTTTCAACAGTCTTCATCATATAAATTAAGGAAGTGCAGTAGTAACCTTGGTTAAAATGAGGTTTTTTTTTTTTTCAAAATGCTTTAGTGCTGAAAAGTTGCTAATTGTAATGGGGGAAAAAAAAGTGTGAAAATTTTAGAAATCGGTTAACATCTTCCGTTCTCTCAAAGCGTTTGAAGTTTTCGAAAAAATTGAAAATTGCGATATTTTTAGAATATTTTAAAATTAATTTAATTTTTTGAAATCAATTTGTGATAGTGTTTTATAATCAATTAATTGCTTAAATGATCTAGATGAATGTAATTCTGTTCAATTATCTTTTTTTTCTACTTGTACAGCGCCTTAGAAAATCTGAAATTCGTTGATTTTCACCATACAACACGTTAAATGATTTTATTTATTTTTCTTCTATAATTTGACATGTAGTCAATGTTAGACACATTTTTAGAAAGCTTATAATATAAGCGATAAGAAAAAAAATGTTTCAGTATTATGTGAATCCGTAAATAATCACCATCTAGGATTTTTCAAAATGGCAGACTTAGAACCAATTTCGTTTATATCTCAACTTCTAAATAACATAAAAATATTATTTCAGTACTCATTATGATCATAAAATATTGCTATGATTACATTCAACCCCCAAATTAATGTAGTTTGTAAAAATAGAAATAGTTTGCGTCCATAGATTTCGTTTACCCATGAACGAAAATTAGTACGAATTTGAAATGATTTAGTCGATTTTCTATGAAAATCCTAAATTTACGGCGAATGTTGTCATAGTGAAAATTTATGAGATTACTAACATCTAAGAATTGAAATATGTTGTAAATCTTTTGAATGGAAGGGTCTATCATTACACATCTTGCTTTGTTTTTATAAAATATAAAATACTCTTAATTTATATTTATCAATTTATTTGAATACATAAATTATATACAATAAAAATTATTTTAATTTACACGCCAAATTTCCTTAAAACTATGAGTATTAAAAAAATTTAAAGTGCAAGTAGTTAACTTTGACGATTGTCAAGATTAGAGATCAAATATTTATTAAAATAATAAGCTTTATTTAATTTAAAAACAAAATAACAGTAAAGTATATAAATTATTCGAGCACACGAGAGAATTTCAAAGTTTTGTTAGAGAAAACATTTGACTACAAACACATTGATACTGAACGTTGAACATATGATGAATGGGAAAGCAGAGTAATCTAATGTAAGTAACAGCCGAAAATAAGTTTTGAAGAGATTTAGAATTTCAAGACTTAGAGATTAAGGACAAAATAGTATTGTTCCACTATTTAAGCATGTTTTTATCAAGAGCAGATTTATTTCATTTTACCAATCACTTTTTCGCCTTATGATTTACATTAAGAAGACTATCAAATCGAAATATTTTTTAAGGAAGAAAACTCTTAAATACTACTGAAAAATGCTTTTTTCTTATACAATTAAGAAAAAGGAAAAGAGATAGAGTTTCGAGAAGATACATGTTTCAAAAATTAATCTACTTTTGTTATCTTTTCTTATGGTATGGATGTCGTCTTCGCCATGAATGATTATCTTTTTTTACTGACTGACATTGCTTAGTTTGGTATTGAGCTAGAATAGGAGTTTCTTTGGCAGCTAGTTTATTGATAACAAAATCGTCTCCAGCGTTCTTATTCTCCATCATCTTTAATTTTGCTTCTATTGACTGAATAGCCGTTTTTTTACTTAATTTAGTATCAGATTTAGAAGTAGTTCCAGCTAAAACAGCAATACCTAACTCTGGCTTAGGCTTTTCAATTTCTTCCTGAAAAGATCAAAAATAACTTTTACAATTCAATCAAATTTCAATAGTTGTAAATAACATGAAATTGTATATACCGTAGTAGTGTTTTTAGCCCATTTGACCGACAAGTTTCTACAGCCGACCAGTCTTCCATGTAGTTTTTCTTGTGCAATTATTGCGTCGTTTCGCTTTTTATACGTAACAAAAGCAAATCCTCTAGGTTGTCCAGCGAGATGTCCGTTTCGGTGGAACATTAGGTCAAACTTGTCGATATCACCAAAGGAGCGTACCAGTTTCAGAAGTTGATACCAGTAAACATAAAAATAATAGAATGAGCTTTTTTTACACAAATTCTTATCATATATAGCTATAATATGAATAAAACAACATATAAAGAAACTAATGAACTTATAAAACCTACTCATTTATTCTAGGATCGAGATTTCCTATCCATAGCCTTCCATCATCAGTTTCAGTTGGTTTTAATGGATCTAAACTTAGCGGTACCTTAAAATACATGATGCAATAGATTTTAATAGAAAAAATATTGAAGTGTGAACATTTAGTACACAGATTAGTGTCAGTGAGTAAATAGGATTTTTCATTTACTTCAAATTCTTAGTAGATTATTTAATAATTTTCCGTTGTTGTCAAAGAAATTATTGTATTGAGTGTTCTAATTAAATTTTGTATTTGAAAATATGATACACAACCTAATAGGCTTTATTTTTGTAAGGAAATGATTCGATGCATTGGATTCGAATTATGAGTTAAATATAAATCTTTTGATGAGCGAAAGAGTGGGACTAACCGTAGCATCCATGAGTCCACGGGTTGGGGACCAGATCCAATAAATGGAATTTGAAAACCAATTTGAACTTCGGGACTACGCCCTTCAGTATATTCGTTGATTACGAACTGTCAATGTAAGCTTGGATTATTTGACAGAATAAAAAAGTTACACATACTGCCAACTGTATCATGCAAAATAAAATTTCGTATTTTCAGGTAGAGAAGTCTAGGGAGAGTTGATCCGTCTGGGATACTTGATTCCCTCCCCCATTTAGCGATCATATCTCAAAGTTATAAAATAGTTTTATGGTTTTATTAAAAGCCAAATTTTCTCTTTCTCTCATTTTTTTTTGAGTTTATCAGAAAACGAATAGATCATTTAAAATAAAACTGATAGCAAGTAAGCCTAATTAAATTTTGAGTATTTTGGCACTATTTTTTTTAAATACATACAATTTTTCAAAACGAAATTAGAGGCAAAAAAGCAAAGGGGGATAAAATCTTGACTCCGATCGAACTTTGAACTGTTAAGGCCTCGAGCACGTGTTGATTTGTTCAGCTGTCACAAGCAACTTGAAACTGTCGCTATTTATATTTAAAAAAAATAATAAATAGATATCAAATCAAGATGAAACCTATAAACAAGGATATAGAAAAATGTAAACATCCCAACAGTAGGAAGACGATAGCTTTAGCGAGAAAAACTAGAAAAACTCATAAGAAAGAAGAAAACAAACTGGGACAGTTAATAAAGCAGAACGTTATCGGTGAAAAGGTGATGTGGTTCAAGGACAACCTGCCCGATGATGCTCAAGGAGCTCTAGCAATGGATCGAGTCAGAGAGCTGATTTCAATGTATTTATCAAGGTTTGACGAAGAGTTGAATCAGATAAAACTAAAGAATTCAATCGGAGGCAAAAGAAACCGGCAGCATGCGAGTAGGGAGAGCGCCATCAAGATGACTTTAGAAAAAGAATCGAATGATTATAAGACTTGCGGCTTGGAAATTCCAGATTTGACTAATAGTTCTCAAATAAGTTTGCTGAGATCGTGGAATGGTGAATTGAGATTCTTGTCTAATTTTGCATTTAAGCGAATAACATTTAAATAGTCTTATGTATTAGTGTTAAATGTTGAAACGTTTTATCCTTAAGTGTAATAAATTTATATTTATAAGTAAAAAAAAAGTGTTTTCATTATACACTTATAATTCAATATAAATTTAGTTATGAGTTAAATACATAGTTATCCTACAATTATCAAAATTATGATTAGATATACTCGAATGACTAATGAAAGAATTTTTTTATCAATTTAGTTAAAGTTTTAAATATATGGCCATTATTATGACAATGTTCTAAGTCATGTTTCTTTCATTTTGAAGTGTTAACAACATGCTATGCGTTTCTATATTATTCCACATCATACTATTGAAACTGAAACAACATAATGAATATAATTCTATGGAAAAAAAATGGAGATTCCAACATATGATACTTTCCAATAATATAATACATACAAACTGAAATAAATAATACTCTTTTTTTCCAGTTTTTTGACTTAAATCATTCTCATAATTAGAGGCACATAAGGTTCTGGACATATTATGGGCGTTCGACGCGTGTTTCTATAGGAAATCAAAACACGCTTTGCGATAAATGCATGGAAACGCGTGTCGAATGCCTATTATGTTTCCAGAGCCTTAGATTAATCTTTTAAATAGCAATGTAATAAAAAAAATATAACAACGAAAGACATTAATTTTCAGAATAAAACTGTTTTATCATTAGACTTTTTAAATTTCGTGAATGATTAATTTTGTGTCATGTAATTAAAAATATCAATTAATACTTGTGACTGAATACAAAAAAAAATTGAAATATCAACAATCAATTTGATTTATAAAATTTTTGGGCTAATCTAAAATAACTTGAAAAGGTTCAAGCTGTTCTTCGGGTGGTAACGCATCATTGAGTTCCTTCATTGATATTAACAATTGTTCTAATTGCGTATGGCAACGGGTTATTTGTTGAGAGATATATTTGACGTGTGAAAATTTTTCTGCCAATTGTGCTCCTTGTTTTTGCCTTTCAACAAATGTGGCTAACGTTTTAGTCATTTCCGCGTCCACCTTGAAAATAAACAATTCACTTTAATTTAAAATGTATTTTTAAAAATAATATAGGTACATTGAATGTTAGTTCATATTACCTCTTTACATTTTGATGTAATTATATTTTGCTCGTTTGATACTAATTGTGCTGATGCAATCAAATGAGCTTGATATCGACTACACAAACGCAACCACGGATTCGAATCGATTCCTGAAAATTAAATTCGTTGTAAACAAATAAAATACTTTTAAAAGATCAATAATATTAATTAGCATACCTTCAAGTACTTCAGGATCTCTAACCCCTGGTAAGCCTAATGTTCCGCGCATGATCGGTAGGAACATCGGAATTTGCTTTAAAAAGAAACAAATGTTATACAAAAGATTTCTGATTAAATTTACATCCATATAAAATTTAAAACAATATGCACTTGTAGACGAAGCAAATCTTCATCTTTATCTGAACTTTGTGGAAGTTTTGCTTCTTTTACCACCACAATAGTATGAGCAGAACTTGTTGGATTGACTATTGGTCGTCTTTGGGTGTTTCTTTTTGGAGGAAAACTGTTTCTTTTGCTGCTAGATGCACTTTGACCTTTACCAATGAGTTTAGGAGAATCTGAAATATTTTTTCACAAGTAAACATCATTATTTATAAGGTTTGCATTATTTTAACTGTATTATTTCACTCACCGCCAATTGGTCGATTAAGTGTGTAAGAAATATAGGGTAGATCTGAATCAGAACATACACTCGCTCCGGGAGAAGTATTTCCACTTGGTGCTCTGTCTGTGTTATTTATAATAATTTCTGGAATATGATTGTTTTAATTGAATTCTTTAAAATATAATATTATGTTGATACAGTTTGATAAAATACCCCTAGTAGTTGGAGGAACTGAGCTTGTGCGTCCATGTTGCTGACGAGTTGAATTAGGAATTTTATTTACAGCTTGTGTTGATTGTTCAGATCCCATTTTAATTCCTAATCAACAATTTATTAATTTATGTTTTACTCTAAAAAATAAATTATTGCTAGAATTATTGTATGATACTGATTGAAAAGTCTATTATTGATTAAAATATAAAAAACTACTCATTCATTAAGCACATTTATTATCATAAATAAATTTAAGTCAGATCAGATATTTATTTGACAGCCTTTTATTAGGTCAGATTAAAATGTAGTTAGAGTAAAGTTAAGATAATAGTAATCAAATGATGAATGAGTACTCAGTAAACAAATATATACAAACGACTTACCATTCAATAAACTGATAACTTAATCACTATTCAAATATAAATAGAATATTTTTAATCCAAAAAATAAATTTATATTGACACAATTTTTTAATAATTTAGAAACGGAGAATAAATTGAAATAGAAATCGATATGATTTACAGGGTTTAATTGAAATAACGTAAAAGATCAATAAAAATCTCACTGACAGTTACATATCCCCCTCTCCTCCTCAACCTGTCAAACTAACAGGTTGACCAACTTATCAATGTTCGTTTTTTTTCTAATTATAAGAGTGGGGACAATTGAACCCTTCTTTGGTTTTCTTTTTTCACTACACTCAAATTTTTAATAGGTTTATTAAGTGCTGCCAATTAAAAGCAAAGTACGCTTTTTTTTTTTTGATAAAATTAAGGGACGAAGTGTCTTATTGTTAGAAGGATCTCGTACATATAAATAAAAGTTTGTTAATGTACCTATAATTGTATCATTGGTCTAACATGGAAATATTGAAAAAATGGAACATTTTATGATCATATCAGGCTATTTATTTATAATAAGGATTTAATCATATATTATATAATTCACATTTTATAGTAAAAGATAACAATAAAAAATATAATCGTTTTATGATCTAGCTACTTATGAATATCACAATTTTCTGGCATTTTTATGGCGTTGTTAGGATTGGAAAAACATTCACCTAATTATTACATACAGTAATCGATTTATAACTAGGTAAATATTAACATTTCTACTTGAAAAAAATATTCATTTGTGTTCAAAACAGCGAAAATTAGTTGATTGTGCCATAATTCAATGCATTTGATTTAACGGAAAATATATCATTACATTTTATTCTTATAAGTTTTAAGAGAAATATAAAAATACTGAAAAATAAACAGATTTCAATAAAAAATGAAAGAATTTAAATCAACTATTGCTATAATTGGTGGGAAATAAGACTGCTTCAAATAGAAAAAGAATATATAAAGAATGAATTCAGGCCGATATTTCTAATTGTGTGTATAATATTACATTTGAATGAATTCATATTTAAAACAAATACACAGTAATAGATAAATAAGCTGAAGCATGTTTATTTTTCAGATGAAAATATTTCAATCAATCTAAGAGCTTATCAAATTTTCAAAATGTAATTCTATGTTACAATACCTGGAAGTGTAATTTTTTAAGCAATAAAAGAAAAAAATTGATTCACATGTACCGTGTTTCCCAGAATATATGACCTATTCCAAGAATAAGCAAATTGCGGCTCTTTGGATGTGAAGCTTGCGGCTCTTAAGCTTCAAACGCAAATATATTTTTTTTATAAAGAAAAAAAAAAACATTCTGAATCGATTAACGAGGATTAGGCAAAAATGGTTGTGAAATGAGCCCTTTTTATTGCACCACAAAACCTCTCCTGAAAATAGGACCTATTAAGGTTTTCGAATGTGAAATGAATACATGACTGGGTCTTATATTCGGGGAAACACGGTATGTTATACTGAAAATTGCATCGTAATTACTATAACGGCTAAACTCGATAAATCTTCAGTCTACGAAAACTTAGTGTAATAAAATTAGACAAATAATAGTTTGACTAGAATTATTGATAACAGCGGTAAAGATAATTACTAATATAAAAGTGAAGATAGAAAATTAAAGACTGCTATTTAATAGGATATATAAAAAATAAAATCTATTTTGAAGAACAACACAAAATGAATTAAAATATAAGTGAGATCAAAACATGGAAATATATATATATATATATATATATAAATGTATATAAAAAAAATGTGACTATGAAGGGAAAATGTAAAAATCATGATATATTATATTAGTATCATCAAAGAAATAAAGTTCGAAGTAAAAACTTTGTAATTTTATCATTACAACTAGAAATTTAAGAAAAAAAAAGTTTATTGAATTTATGAGTGATCTCATTTTTTTTATAGTTTAACAATAAAACTTAATTTCATCACCCAATAAAATAGTTAAATGTTTATTATTTTTAATTTGAATAAAAATTCAAATGTCAAAATCTAATCAATTTTTATACAAATAGCTATACAAATATTGTTTACATACATATTGTCCAAATTTATGAGCAAATGCAAAATAAACAATTCTTTGGTAAAAACTATATACAACTTTTCTAAAAATTTCATTGCTTTAAATAATATAAGTGCCTTTTATTTACAGTAAATTGATAAGAAAAAATATAATTCAAAATAAAAACATAAACATAATTATGAAATTGGGAAGAATAATTTGTAAAATAAATATATAATAATTAAAAAAGAATTATCAATATGAAGCATTATTATGAAACACCATTAATGTCAGTTCTGGAAAAATGAGCAAAAAACTTAGTCATAAATCATAAATATCACAAAAAATTGAACATGGTGGATTTATGCATAAAATACTAAATTTTCAAATATAACTATCACTTAAGTATCGACAGTAAGACACGAATATCATAAAGCAGATGAAATGTAAACGCCATCCAGTTTCGATCCCATCAATTAAAATAACCTTTGAAAATTTAACATTTCGTTCCACAGTGAAAATATTTTTCAGATTGAGAATTCAAAAATTAAGATACTTAGAGAAATAAAGGTATCACGATCTGAAAATTCTCACTACACGAACAACATACTGACGGCAAATTGGACATTCACTAAGACGTTTTCCACATTGAACACAAGTGGCTATATGTCCGCATTCTAACATCACGCATTCCATAGGAGCATCCATACATATTTTACAAAGTTCTTCGTTACCGGTGCTTTCTAGATCTGAAACAGTACAAAAACAGTATAAAATCAATACTCACTTGAAGTGATTAAATTATTAATTTCCAAAAATACGCACCTTCTCGAGATTTCGTACTCTCTCTCCATAATCTTTCGGCTCTTTCTAATAATTCTTTTCTTTCGCAGCAACCTTTGAAGTCAACCCTATTCAAAATTAACAGTTCTTTCAACTGCTTCACGTTTAAACCTTCAATTTGAGACAGTTCTTTGAGATCATTCAGATTCACTTTGGACGAAGATATTTTAGATGACGTGAAAGATATATTTTTCAAACTCGATGTATCAGTTGGTGTTTCAGATGTTCTAGACGGTAAATCGAGATCGGAAGCTGCTCTTCCAGAACTTCTTAATGAAGTGTCATTATCAATTATTAAAATATCAGAATCTAGAACACAATTAATAAAAACATTAATCTAAACCAATTCGATGAATTTATAATCTTATCTTAATCTAAATAATAGCATAATGTAGTCGATGATACCTTGAGGTAAAGGTTCAGCTGGAGGCGTGACTATTTCCCAATCTGGATCGTCTGGATCATCTTCGATTTCTAAACAATCGTGTGTATCGGTGAGTTCTATATTTGCATCATGAATTTCGCTTTCTACCGAAGCGTCTGTCACTACGCAACGAGGAGGTGGAGGTACAGGAGTGCTTGTCTCTCGCTGAGGAGTCGAAACAGAATTTCTAGATTCAGAGCTAGAAGGCGGCTGATTGAAATCAGATCCAGAATTAGAAGTAGTTGGTTTAGGTGATGTGACATTCTGTCGGTAAGAACTAGACGCTGCACTGTTATTTGAAGAATTTTGAGAACCTTCAAAAGATAATAGAATTAAATTCAAATTTTTAATTTGTGCATTAATGAAATTTTTATATGTTGAAAAAAAATACAAACTGTAATTCGGTAGCGGTCGTTGCTGTGGTTGTTGTTGTTGTTGTTGTTGTTGTTGCTGCTGCTGTTGTTGCTGCTGCTGCTGTTGTTGTTGTCGATTTTTATTCGTTTTGTCATTGCCAAGAGAGTCAATATCGAAAGCAGAATTCAGCAAATTTGTAGTGAATCCTTTTATACTGGCAAGAGCTCGAGTGAGTTCACTTTGAGGCCGAGTCGGGGGTCGACGGATGAAATTTCCACTATTGACATGTGAAATGACCAAATTTACTAAATCATCCTTTTCTGAAAAGAATAACATTTAGCTGAATTATTTAATGGAAGTGAGATCACTGATATGATCGATAAAAATAAACATAAAATAAGGGAAATTTTAAATCCACCCTAGTAAATCTTAAATCCACCCTAGCTACAGTGGTGCCACTGGTGGCTAATTGTCGAAACCGACCCAACTGTCAAACACTAGCGCCCCTAGTGGCTAATTTTTTCATAGATCCTACAAATTACCTACCGATCGTTCAAATTGCTTCTGGAAATTGTTAAAAAATGCGATTTTTTAATTTTTTTTAAAATGCAAAATCGGATGAAACCAAGCTGCTGATTTGAAGTGTGATCGTGTAGGAATATATATTCCTACACTTCAAAACAGCGGAGCACTTGGTGTAGTGAAACATAACATATATTATATTTCACTTCGGTTCACTCTTAGCTTCTAATATACTCATTACTCGCTAAAATCTCATTTTATGTCTGAAATATACTTATAAACTTTGGGAGGAATCTAGTGAATTGATTATTATATTATTGGAATCAATAAATCGTTATTAAATCAAGTAAGACACCAAAAGTTTTTTAATTTCAATAATTACTGTTGAAACATAATGATAAATCATTAACTATATTGTAATATAATAATCTCTTGGAACAAACAAAATTAGTTTGACAGTTCGTTTGACAGTTGGGTCGGTTTCGACAATTAGCCACCAGTGGCGCCACTGTAGCTAGGGTGGATTTAAGATTTACTAGGGTGGATTTAAAATTTCCCTAAAATAATTAAACTATGATAATATTGATAATATAAAATTTCGAAAATAAGCCCTTAAATGAGTTTGAGAATTGTGTGAATATATTATAATTTAATTATGGCGTATCCACGGGGAGATTTGGGACACGGATCATATATTCCAGTTTTGTTTCCTGATCGAAAATAAAAGAGAGTTGTTGCGATCAAAGTTTGCTCCTGATCTTCTTAGTAATAATAATGACCTAGTATCATTATTTTCACCATTCGAAACTTTCGGTGAGTTTGCACAAATATTGTGTGAACGAAAATTCATCTAATCAAAAAGCAAATCTTTGGTAAAATGTATGCCTCCTGTAAAATTATTTTTTGCAATACTTTGTTGATTGAATGAATACCCAGATAGGCTGAACGAATAATAATGAAACGTACCGACGCAGCCGGCGGTGGAGACGCGCTGCCTCTGCAGATAGCACTGCAGATCCCTGACCCTGAGCCTGTCGAGATGCGGCCTGGCGAGCGGGCGCGTGGCGAGCACCTTGCACGAGCCGCACACGCTGCCGTTGGAGCCGTTAGAGCTGCCCCCCGTTTGCGTCTGCGTCGGCGGCTCGAAGGCGGCCGCGGTCGAGGAGTCGGGCGAGGTCGGCGAGCGGACGACGCAGCCCGCGCAGAAGTGCCGGCCGCAGTCCGCGCACGACTTGCGCCTCCTCAGCACGTTGAACTGCACGCCGCAGCCCTCGCACGGCATCGCGCGCGATCCGAAGGTCGCCGACCAGCGAACTCCTCGTCGCCCGCTCGCTGACAGCTGACGCGCGCTGCCAACGCAACGTTCGTTCGCTTGCGCAAAGGTCGTCGCGTTCGCGATTCTTGCACTCCGGCTCTGGGAAGTTCGCTTTTGGGAAGTTTGCTTTTTTAATTTCTGAAAACGCTTCTGTCGTAAAGAATCAATTCCGTTTTACATTTTAACCTCGATAATTTTCCAATTAAATAATTTTCATTTCCAATTCAAATGACTTGTTATACTCGGGTCACTTCGAATTACAGAAATATTAAATGCGTTACATTAGCAGCGCTGGTAGTCTATGATGTCTGACGAGTGACGACTTTTGGCAGAAATCACATTTTTCAGATTCAATATATAATCGATTGCCAATCAGTAATGTCGTGACACAGATTTTTCATTTTGAGTTTAGATGATAGTTTCCAATTCAGAATTAGTAAACATAAAGCAGAAACTCTGATTCGTCGAAAAATTGATGCAGGACCACATCAATCATATAGAAGCATTTTGAAATGTTTTATCAATATTTATATAGAATATATTGTCCAATAATATTGAGAATCGTTCAAGCTTCAAGATTTATTGCTAAATTATGAATGGCAGTAAAAAAAACTATGAAAGTTCCATATTATGACTATATTAAATATTACATTACAATAACAGTTATCAACAATAACAAATTATAAATTACACTAGAATCATATAAAAGAAATGTGCTCAAATGTCATAACTTCAATTTATTACAAACAATTTCAATATAGACTTGAAACGACAGCGCTAACAAGGAAATGTTCTTTTTATACCATTGTACATTGTAGTTGACATGATTTTTCCAATTCTTATCCAAAAATGATTTATAAAATACACTCATTTGATCGGCATCTAGAGTGGGTTTCTCTGGGGTCACATTTGCCGCCGTGAAAGCTTCACGTTCCTAAAATTTAACATGAACAACAAAATAAAAATCATGCAAACCATTTCATGATACCTATAAACACAAATTTTAACATTCTTCTCAATAAAATTCCTAAATTAATACCTTTATAAAAGCTGTGTTGTGACTAGCCCAAAATGCTTGATTCCAATCATGAACTTCAAGTCTGGTATTGCGATATCGTTTTTGTAATTCAGTTTCAAATTGAGACTCTTTTAAACGTAAAGGCCTCAAATGGGAACGAGGACAAGGTGGACCGATCATGTTCATCTTCGAGCTCATCATCCTAATCAGACTCGGTCGCATCTTGGAAATCGTTTAACTATTTATGTAGTAAAATTGCAATTTAGCAGCAAATAGACCGAAAACTGGGTTAGTTATATTTTTTGTCAAGTTTATAAAGTAAATTTCACCAGATATTTTTCAGTTTAATTAGGTAATTTCGCAAATTTCAACTAATAAACACATAATCGATACACTTGCGTAATTTTTTTACAACATAACCTGTAAAGTGACAGCTGTCAGATTGTCAAAATTATCGATTCAACTCTTAGAACCCATTTGCTGACCATGACAATGAAATTTATTTTTTCTGAAAAAAATTAGAATTCAATTATAGATATTGAATTTCAAATCAGCTGTATATATATATGGAGTTTTTTTCCATCGGGGCTTAAAGACACATTTTTTTTTCAGTTTCTTTATTACATTTTTTTATTTGTGATTAATTTCACAATATTGCACCAAGATTCAAATTTGTTTGAAAATAATACAATTGCATATGAAAACTCAAAATCATACACACTCACCGACATGAAAATAAATACAGAATTGATAATGAGAATCTCAAATCATTTATCTTAACATTCGGCTCGACCTATCAACAAATGACGCTGAAGATAAAAATAGATCGCGTTTGTAAATAGAAACGCAATTCGAAGCGCTCAATTATCTCGAGTCTGCGATTATAAAAATTGACTTCGGGATTGAAGTGATTCAATCATTCATCCCCATTTCGATCCTGACATGGCGAGATAAACCTGCACGAGCTCTGGCCGAAGAGCATGGCGTTGTGACCGCGAGAACGAGAGGTTATCAATTTCTCTAGTGAGGAGAAGAGTTCGATTCGAAGATCCAAAGACTCTGCCGAGACCAGCTCTTCGTTTCGAGTAAGATCCTCGATTGATCTATAGATCGTTCACATTACACCTACAAATCGAGTTTATCAATTGTCATTACGTAATTGAGAATAATTCGTATTTATTTGTGATCTGCACGCCATTTGTAAACAGGGCTGAATCGGTGAATTAATTTTATATTAATTAATTAATTAATTTTAATATTTTCTAATTATTCCAGTATTCAGCCTTTCGAATATCAACGAGTTTACATCATAGTGACAAATTTCTTGAATTATTTTTTTTTATAAAAATGTGCGCCTAATGTGTGTTCAATGCATTCATGTTGACTCCGTTGTAAAGTGGCGTGGATTTAAAATGATAGGTTATGGTTTAATATATGTGTAGACGTCTGAATTCAATGATTTTAATTTATGTTAGTGTTTCTTAACTGTATTGAACACTGTTCCATTCTCGATTTTACTATTGCAGCTTTGTTTTATATATTTTAGTATAGAAATCTTTGGCGTTCGATAACAAATATATAGGTTTTCCAATCTGAGTTGAAAAATTTCCATTTAAAGTTTATTGTTTCACAACTGATTTGAACCATTTTAGCACACTTCAGATTCAGATAGTGGTGTACATTTTTCACGATATAACCAACAATTTGATTCGATCCTTGGAATATGTAAATTAAATTACAAAATAATTGACTTGAAGTGGAAAATCAATATTTTTTTTTTCGAAATTCATTATTATTTCAACCATAAATATAGAACTCTATCTACAGTTATTCCACTCTAGTTGTTAATAATAATGACTCTCTTTATTTATATTGTTAGTTATATTGATTTAGAATATTTTTCTCATAATTTCAGTCATGGATTATTTGAGAATAGTTTAAACCAATGTGACATTCTCATTGTTTACAATATGGGTGTTTTTATATGAATCATAGCACATCATCATTCTGTTTCTTTCATCTCCTTGATTTTCGTTTAGTATGTGAAATTGATATTTCTACTCTCTGTGCTGACTGTTACATTGTATCGAATAATGTTTACAATTCTACAATATGTTTTATAGATATTTACTTTGAATTACAACTTTTCAACACCTATTACTAAAGAAACTTTGTTCTTAAAATTAACTAACCGAATTATTTCTTCTATGAATATTTTGCATGCAGCTTTGGACAGAACCGATGTTTGACTTATTCTACAGTAATGCAGAGAAATGAACAGGTCACCGATCATAGTTTATACGCTTTTTCATTGTTTTCGACGTGTATATTTCCACCTTAGTTAAACTGGAGCACATGTCTTATTTATTTTTTGCAATAAAATCGTGTTCGGTTGCATTATTTAGTGACCTGAACGATTCTCTATTATTACCGTTGTGATGTACGTGTTATTTTATTTTTATTTTTCAGACGTTTTTTCATTGTATGCACGACACATTCCCTTTCATCAGATTATTGATAAATGCTGATTCCAATATCGTTACGATCTTGTTTTATATTTATTCTTGTTTCAGTTAACTTCTGCATGCTGTTGCAAATTTTGTCCGACTCTTTAAATCGAACCTTTTAAAACATCAGAGTCTAATTTACTTTCCGGGCTGCTGTGATGGCGGCTTATTTGAATCGGGCCACATCAATGATCGGCGGAGACGGTTCACAAAACCGCATGGGCCTCTTCTCAAATGGCACTCGAACTATTTCAACTGCTGCCGATTCACCTCTGCAGGTTTTTGTGAGAGCGAAAAAGAAAATCAATGATATATTTGTTGAGATTCACGGATACTCCAAAGATGCCACGACTTTCTTGCAAGGTTTCAATCAATAATTGTTATTTTGCCATTTTATTGTAGTATATGTTTTGAATGTATGTTTTTTTTTTTTCAGAAATCGAAGACAAGGCGATAGTTCTCGATGGTGAAACTAAAGAAGTTGAATCTTATGTTGGAAAGGTTAAAGCTATTAGAGATGTTTTATGTAGAGATCACATGAAAGTAGCCTTTTTCGGAAGGTAAATATGTTTTAGTTTCTAATACCATTTTTAAGATTTAATACAATTTGAGTTTTATTTTTTTTTTAACTCATTTTATTTTTGTTGAAAATCAAGAACAAGCAATGGCAAAAGTACTGTGATAAATGCTATGTTACATGAAAAAATATTGCCTAGTGGAATAGGACATACGACAAATTGCTTTTTGCAAGTCGAAGGATCTGACAATAACGATGCTTATTTGATGACGGAAAATTCTACTGATAAACACAATGTTCAGGTTTTGATTTTTGTACAATTAATCTTATGGATCACACATTGGTTTCGAGTTTAATCAATATTATTTCAATTACAGTCTGTTGGTCAGCTAGCGCATGCACTTTGCGATTCTCGTCTCCAAGAATGTGAATTAGTCCATATATTCTGGCCTCGGGAAAAGTGTGGATTGTTGAGAGATGATGTTGTATTTGTAGATTCTCCAGGTGTAGATGTAACACCTAATTTAGATGAATGGATAGATAATCATTGTTTGGATGCTGATGTTTTCGTTCTTGTGGCTAATGCTGAATCTACGTTAATGGTTACAGTAAGTTTTCAAACCTAAATTGATATTTTATTATTTTTTTCAATTGGTTATAAGTGAACTTTTTTCTCAGGAAAAGAATTTCTTCCACAAAGTGTCTTCAAAACTTTCAAAACCAAATATATTCATATTGAATAACAGATGGGATGCTTCTGCATCGGAGCCGGAGTTTTTAGATCAGGTGAGTTGGTTATGTATTGTTCGAAATAATCGTAGATTCATCATAGTTCTTCACCAATAATTATTAAATTGTTGTTCAATTGAAAGCTTTGCGATGAACAGCAACAAGTAAGTGAATAATTATTATTAGGAATAAATTAAAGCACTTGTATGTATTGCTTAATATACGTGTGCTTAATTTCACAATTCATATACAAGTTATTGATTTGATTTCTCTTCAATTGAAAATTTTGTTTCGATGAATATATTTGGTCAGTTTTTCGCACATCAATCAATTTTTTAATATTCTATAATATCATTGACTGTACGTCCCATATTTTCATGTCGTAATCATATATATGTAACCGAACTTAAAAATAACTGATCAAAAATATCATGAACTGCGTATTTAAATAAAAGCCATTTTATTTGCAGAGTGTATAATTTTGCATATTATAAATAAATTGAAATTTGGTATCTTATTAAACTGTCTAGAAGTCACTTTATTTTTTTTTTATTAAAATTATTGATGTGGATATTTATATTATATAGAACTGTTATATATAATTTCAGTTTTTGCTTCTGGTGGTTGTTAGTGGTTTTAAAAGATAATTTAAATGCACTCGTGAAAAAAAATAGTAAATGTAAATTAATAAACAACACATAGCTTGCGATATTCGATATAAAATATGCATACATGATTATGGTTCATTTTATTCAGATTTCATGAATTTATGAATTTCAGGTCAGAAGTCAGCATGCAACGAGATGTCAAACATTCTTGGTAGAGGAATTGAAAGTATGTACCCCTAAAGAAGCAGAAGAACGAATATTCTTCATATCAGCAAAAGAAGCACTTCTTGCTCGTTTAAGGGAAAAAGATCAAAAACCTGCCACATGTACGTTTCTTTTTTAATTATTTATTCTGTTTGTTATTATCCATAAGTATCAGTTATTTGAGATGCATTTATTTTTTTAGCTGGTGCACTAGCTGAAGGATTTCAAACAAGATATTTTGAATTTCAAGATTTCGAAAAGAAATTTCAGGAGTGTATCAGTCAGTCGGCTGTTCGAACTAAATTTGATCAACATTCACAAAAAGGCAGATTGATCACAACCGATATCAGAACGGTGTTGGAAAGTGTACACGATCGAGCTACTACATTGAGAAATGAAAAATTGCAAGAAAAAGAAAGGCTTCATGAAATGGTCAATAGAACCGAACAACAATTGATGGTTATTACTAAGGAAACAAAAGAGAAAATAAGATGCATTGTGGAGGACGTTGAACAAAGGGTATTTATTTGAAAATTATAATTTCACAGCACTAGTGTTCCAAAACTTTCCTTCATTTATGTTTTTCTATTTTATAGAAGAATAAATCAATGTGTTGAAAAAAAACAATTTAGTATTTAGTTTTTTACATTATCTCTCATGTGTAATCCTTATTTTCAGGTCTCTAGGGCGTTAAATGAAGAAATCAGACGTTTGTCTAATTTAGTAGATGATTTTAACTTGGATTTTCATTCCGATCAAATAGTCATAAATTTATATAAAAAGGAGTTGCATGGTTACGTTGAAAGAGGTCTAGGATCAAATTTAAGAGCTAGATTATCAAACGCCTTAGCTCTCAATATTGAATCTGTTCAGGCAGATATGACTGGTATTTAATATTTTTATGTACTTAAACATGAAATTAATGGCTTCTGTTCATTACCATTTTTAAAATTTGTAGAAAAACTGTCAAACCTATTGCCTGAAGAAAAAAAGGTCGCTAATAGTGCTGTTATTGCAGTTCAAAGACAACCTTTCCAAGTTTCTTACAGACTTAATTGTGAGAACCTATGTGCAGATTTTGAAGAAGACCTCCAATTTCAGTTCAGTTGGGGCCTTACAGCTATGTTGCAACGATTTCAAGGGAAAAATTACAACCGTTTTGCTATAAGACATCAAGCAAACAATCAAATGGTTAGAAGATATTTTTGAACATTGACAAATGTTTTTCTAACTTTGTTTATAATATTGATTTTCTTTTAGATTCCAAGACCTCTTAATTCTCCCGCTGATTCTATGGATTTAACAACTGTCCCTTACAACGCTGCTGTAACTCAAAATCAAATTGGTCCCTTGTCTGCAGAACAGTGGACTATGATTTCTAGAATCGCTCTAGCCACTTTTACGTCACAGAGTACAATGGGAGGTCTTTTGTTAGCAGGATTTGTAAGATATTTAATTTTTTTTGTTTTCTATACATAATACTGAACTTAATAAAATTTGACTGTTTACCATCAAAAACATTTCAGATGCTAAAAACTGTCGGCTGGCGCGTGATAGCCGTATCTGGTGCTCTATATGGTGCATTATATGCATACGAAAGGTTGACGTGGACGAATAAGGCTAAAGAAAAATTATTCAAAAGGCAATACGTGCAGCATGCAACTCGAAAATTGAGACTCATTGTTGATCTTACTTCTGCTAATTGCAGTCATCAAGTGCAACAGTATGTGGAGTCTATATTTCTCAAAGTTGCAGTTTTGATAAAATTATTGTCTAATGTGTATGTGCTTAATTTATTTTTCAGGGAACTTTCTACAACATTCGCTCAGTTGTGCCGTTTAGTGGACGAATCCAGTTGTGATATGGACACAAAATTACACGCACTGGATGCGAGCATTCAAGTGTTAGAAAAGGCTGCATCTTCAGCGAAAAAGTTGAAGAACAAAGCGAATTATCTGAATAATGAATTAGATATTTTCAATGAAGTTTTTCTTAAACCGACTAATCAGTGAAATTTTTATGAAATGTAGTTTTTTTTCTAATATCAATATATTATATGTTGAATAATAAACATCAAATAGACTGTTACCATAAAAGAATCGTGATAAAAATGATATATTATTAACGATAATTCTGTGTATGAAATAAATTTTTAGAAAACATTCAATATTCAATTCAAAATCAAATAAAATGCATAATTCCAATTTGTCCTATTGGTTATTTTAATAAATTAATTTTTGTTATTCCATGCTTATATTTTCTTTAAAGCATGCTTTAAAGTTATATTATTTTTTGTGAAATTATTCACAAGTATGTGTATTTTCTCATTTTTATTGTGATATTGTATGTATTATATTGACTTGTTGAAAATATATTTATTATTTGTATTGTCATCAACCATGATATCAACATATGAAGAAAATTTTCATATACAGAATGCATTTCTGTCCACTGAGGTCTATTCTGTGTGTATTTCCTCTATTCAGGTTATATGTACAAAACTATATATTCACAACAGTGTTTCAATTATCATTGATGTAAAATTTTCAATATTCACATCTAAAGGTCTAACAATTCTCTTTGTTATACTTATTATAAGTAATAAAGAATGTTTGAGTTTGTGTCCACATTATTTTATTTTGTCATAGATTAGAACTAGTCAATCTTTGTTTAATTTTTCAGAAAATGAAGTATGTAGCTAATGGTGCAGTGTTCAATATATTGCAATTTGTAGATAGTGGCTAATACATAGTATAGCTATTGATTTGTCGTGATAATGAGATTTGGTGAGCATTCTTATAATTTGAGTGGATATAGATAATTTTTTTACAAAATGGTCTATCTACTGATTGCAATGTACATATATGTGAATGTTATGTAAATAAATGAAACATTTTAGCATTTTTTTAAAAGTTAGTTGTATTATTATTTTTGTACAGGCGGCTTGTTGATTTTATTTACGTTGAAATTGTGTTGTTCTTGATTTTCTCAATAAATATCTTCAAAAAAAGTGGGTTATTTCCTTTTTTTTTATGTATAATATACTCTGAGTATTCAAAAAGTATAACTACCTATATGTAGTTAGTTAGGTGTATATTCAGGTTTCTAACAACATGCTAGAAATAACAGAATTTTTCAAATTGGCGCTCAAAATTTCACACTTCCTAGGTTTTGCCTGAAATCAAATTTCAAAAAGTTTTTAAGTGAACTAACATTCTAATTCTAAAGCAAATTTAATGAAGGTACGTATTATACCGTATTTTTATCGTTAAAATTGTTTTTATCAAAAAAAATATTATCATTCGATAATTTAACATTGTAAAGCTGACAATCTTCTTGCAACTCATTAAAATTGTTATATAACAAAATGCTTAGCAAATTTTTAGCAGGATATGCTAAGTTTTTGCTATGAAAAGCTGTATTGAAGATTTTTAAAGTAATTCTAAAATAAATATTAATTAGAAAAAACTCATTTCAAAAACATAAATTCTAAAACCAATACAGACTTTCTAATGATGGGTAATTGTAAATAAGCAATACACTGAGCTAAATAATGTAATTTTGGTGAAAATTTACATACTCTTATAAAATTGCCCTTCATAAAATCTAAGGAAATTTGAAAGGCTGTGTTGAGCAACAGAGTTCTGAAAATAAAAATGTATAGGCACTTCTTAAAAAAATTTAGTGTTTGGACTAAAATTGTAATAGGTATATTGCGTTATTTACTTAATATTTGACGGTAAATTAAGATATCTCAATAAAACATCCGTATTGCCAATGCTACTTAAAATATAAATTGCTTCTATTAACGAACGATTATTAGAATTGTTCATTATATTTTCAGTTTTTAATGATTTACTATCAGACACAGTATAGTTTGAGTTTCCAATTTTCAATTCTTTCATACTGTCTATTAACATGTGATTGCTTTTTTCGATTTCATCATAACAAACAAGCAAATGTTTCAAATACTCCATGAAATGCTTTCTGTGTAATACAGGATCAAATAGTGAAATTTTTTCTTCACATAGTCTAAAACATAGCAGTAATTATTTTAAAATAATGAAAATGTTGGTATTACGAAGAAATGCCGAATAATTACATGTAACCAAATAGGACATAAAATTTTACTATGGGTTCATAAATTTTTACATAATCTTGTGGAGGTAAGCGTTGTATAGTCATGTCTTGACTAATAGCTCGAAATCTATCCACTACAAAATCATAAATGGTAATATAAGAAAATCTTTCATCGTTTATGACACTGTAAATACAAAATCATTATAAGAGAATATGAATTACTTTGTATTGAATTTATATTACGATATGAGATTCGAATAATTACCATTTAATTATATACTCAACAGTTTTATATAGAGTCGGTGCTGGTCTCAAAATTTTAGGATCTGTGAGATCGATTCCAGCAGCAGATCGACTAAAACATTTGATAATTCTTTTCGGATCTGCTTTTGGGAATTTCTGTTTTTCAGTTCCAGGTAATATTTCTAAAGGATGAAGTAACCTTTCTCTTTCTCGTCTGAAAAATCGTTAATTTAATAGAATTTATAAATTATTTTTATAACTTTTATTTCAATTGAATTGTAAAATTCACTAACAAATCAATTTCTTTCACTGGACACATTTGAGTACATTGGCCAACGATATAAGACATATTAATGTCGAATAATATTAATTTCCGACGAAAAACAAATCAAAACAAACCAACGTGCATTCCAACAACTGTCAGTTTAACAATTAGTATGTAAGCATGTGACCTAACAGTACAATTTTGATCCATAACCAATTATTTATTTTCATTATATTTTGATTTCTTTTTCAAAATTTTCACTAACAAACATTACATTTTTATAAATGAATACTTTATATTTTTTTACACTATTTAGAGTAGAAAAAAAATGTTGTTTCAATTTTTTTATTTTTTTCGTTAAAAAATCGAATTTCAAAACACAAAAAAATGGTTTAAAATCGCAATTCGTTGATTTTCAATGCAGTTATAAATTATATTGATAATATTGAAATGTCAGATTATCAAAAAATATCAAATATTACTGTTAAACCACCAATGTTTTCCAATCTCTCAAATCTACACTTATATTCGATTAAATAGAAATATACATATGTTATGGAATCTCTTGCTGAAAACTTTGGTATTTATTCTATTATTCAAGTTTGAAGAGATCCTTATATGGTATCTTGTAGTGGCCCTGAGTGTTGATCTCCCACATACAATCCTATGAATTTTCATATTTGTACATGAAAACGAAGTAGGTACAAATCGATGAAGATTTATTTTTTTCATAATGAATGAAAAATATTTTTTCACATATATACATATTCTTTTATTTTTCAATAATTTCTTCAGAAAATTTTCAATAAAAACAAAAATATTTGGAATTATCATCGATATAGAAAACAAAAGTATACAGGTGATGTAAGAGAAGTCATTCCTATTACGAAGACAATTGTACAGTGCAACCTAGCTAAGAAGTCTTCGTCATTTATTATTTAAAGAAAATACAAAAATTAATCAAAAACATTAAATGAATTTATCATTATCAAATAAATTATTTTGAATCAACCGAATAACTTTTATAAATCATAATTTCATCAGTGAATTCCGAACCGAATATAAATTTAGTAAAATTATATAATATATCTATCTACACATATTAATTTAATTTAAAATATGGATTAAAATAAATCTAATTATAAACAAAGAATCAATTCAACGAACGATTATGAATATACAATAATAAGCGCAACAGCCTTCGCGACCGATCGCACTGTACCCGCGACTACCTGTGCGAGGTGGGCGTCCATTGCTCACTCCCACGAATACTTCACCAGCAGCAGCACCTTCCGAAGGCTGCGATTCCTCAGAACCTCGAAATACATCCACTGCATCACTACCGCAGGCCACCGCAACTCAAAATCTCATCCTGGAGTCCCAGGACAAGCTGCCAGAGGAAGGAATCCGGTCCAGGTCGAGGCCTTCGTACGCCAGTTGCACAATGCAACGAATCGGTTGAGCAACCGCAGCCCAAAGTCGTTTCAACAAAAACAAGATGCCTAGAAAACTGTTGAAATTCCTCATCCTCTTCGATAACACATCTCTGCTGTATTTTCCTGGTCAATTTTTGTCAGGGAAAGTCCTCATCGAGCTGCAGGATGATACTCCAGCTCTCGGTTGGTATAATATATAGATGTTTATGGTGCTGCGATTATACATATTTTTAATGGTTGTGGTATCCTTGGATATTTTGTTGGTTTTTCGTGGATATTGTTGAGGTGCTTCAAAAGGTCATCTGTGTATTCGTATACGATTGGTGTTGTAGTGTGTGCGTTGTTGATAAAGGTGATGTGAAGGATGTTGTCGACTCGGCGAAGTGTGCAATTTGTGTTTTTTGTTCGTAAATTTTAATGTTAAATGTCTTTGGAATTAAAATTCAGTTGGCATTTGTATTGAAATGTTCTTAATTCGATTTTTTTGTGTCAAAACACTCTCGTGTTTGAATTTTTTATAGATTGATTGAATTAAATTAATATTAAGAGATATTATAACCTAATGTCATGTCTGAAAAATAATGCATATAAACTAAAACTACGGGGAAATAAAATAGCACTTCCTTATCGATAATATATTATGTTTAATGATATTTCTGAAAACGTGCCCATTGACTATTTATTGCCATGTTTATACGGTGTTGGAATAGTATATTTTGACTAAATTTGAATATTGTATCAAGGTATATCAAATGCGAGAATGTCACTTGAAATCTTGTCGATGATGTATCGTGGAAAATCGCCTCAATTCTCGTTTTTCTTAAGACTATAAGTATTTCCGTGTATGAAGATGATCTGATACTTTGATGATATCGGTTCGATTTCGAAGACGTTTAACCGAGTCCAGTTAATTTATCAAATTTTGTATGTCAAGGGAACGTCGCGTCCGAAGTCTCGTTTCACATATGCCAGTTCGAAGGTATGATGATGACGATGATCTCATTCTTCAACCGGTTGGTCGGTTGCCCAAAGGCGTTCGCAAATGCACATGTGTCTCGGAAAACTCGAATGCAAAATCGATTCAGGGCCAACGAGCCTCATCTGCTCTCAACTAGATCTGAAACAGGACACGATGAATAGTGAAGATAGGAAAAACCAGTGAAAATTTTCGAAAAACTACCACTGTGTTTTTCGTTCGTAATTATCTCTCTTTTGCATATATAAAAGAGAGCTGGATGCGAATGTTAGAGCGAAAAAGGCAACGGCAACACGAATGGCAATAGCTATATGTAAACGCCGCATTAGAGTGAACGCAATTTGCAGTGTGTAGAATGCGAAAAGCGTCGTTGTGTCATATTATGTTATTGCGTTCGATGACTTTCTCTAGCTATTTCTTAATGTTCGGCGTTTACGACACGTTCTGAATTCGTTCGAAATGGCTTTTAAGCTTTGTTTACATTCGTCGAGGATCGTGAAAGTGATGCGTGTTTTGAATATTCGCGGGAAAAGTGCGGTCGATCGTGTGTAAATTGAAATTTGGATTTTTTAATATGGAAAATGCTTCGGACGAGCGATGCAGGTGATTCGATCGTTTTGTATATTTTCCGTATCCGCCAAATGTTTTTTGAAATGCGGCATTGAAAATAAACGCATCAGTAGTATTTTAAAATGTAGATTAAATCGGATGCTTTCAAATATAACAGGAAAATGCGAACATCATTCAAATTTTATCAGACTACCTAATTGTACTCAATTTTATTTCTGTACGCTGTAATGCATAACAATTGCATAATTTTGAAATTAGTGAGTGATAATTACTGTAGATTGGAAATTGTTATTCGATTAAAGTGTTACATATCCCATTTAATGCAAGAAAAATAATCTCTGTATTTTTTATAGTTTTTGCCAACAATATTAATTTGGATTAATTGAATCAAAAGGCTGTTTCACTTGGAGACTTGAACGAGCGGTTAAGCGAAAAATCCATTTTTTTTATATAAAAATTTATTTTTTTGAATAATCAAATTCAAAATCGTATATTTTCTATAGATAGCAATACACATTAAATTTATATAATTGAAGAAATTTGAAATTAACTACAGGTAGATATGTATATTCAAACTGAATATGATGATTTTTCAGCAATTTTATTTTTTAGACGAAGTCTTTATCTTTTACGTAGTTTTCTGACGAAAACGAAATGTATCATAACTCTCATTGTTTTTTAAAAAAATATACGTTTTGTATTTATTACAAACGTAGCCGTCACTTTTACTTTTTATTGTCGGATTTTTTTCTTAATAAATTCATACAAAAGACGCTCGTTGTGAGTAAAATGTGAGAAAATTGATGCTCTTAACATGCGATTGTGTGAGCTGATTATTTATTGGAATTGTTATAACTCGTCGAGTTTTAATGGGAACACAGTATCGTATAAACAATGTAAACACATAACGAACTAACAGAAGACACCGTAAAGAATTACGTAAAACGATCACAAAGAGAAAATTTCGGATAATGACGGAGAAGAATGAAAATTTTAACGAGAACGAGTTTTTTCTTCATATTTAACACTGTCTTGTTTCGAGCGGCTTCTCTTTGAATTTGGAATTCGGAAATCAGTTTGTAATTGATTGCACGTCATAGATATGTGGGTTAGTGGTATCACACGCGTGGGATGGTAGCTAGGAAATTTTGGACCGTAAAATAATGATTGCTTGATTATAACTGTCTGAAATAATTGGCGAATTCCTAATGAATATTTTGGTGGTAGTTATGGAAGTATGCCATTAAGGATGTTGAATATGTTTATTTTTTTGCAGGTTTACATTTCCATGTGGTCGGAGAAGGTGTGGTCCGTGTCAGGTCAGCGAGAGCAGAAAGAATTTATGACAAAGAAAACTATATCGATTTTAGAATGAGATTACTCGGGGAACCTGGTAATTATAAAACATTTGTATTTGAATATTATAGAAATGAGATTTTAGTCAATTTATTTAAATTAAGGTCAAGGACCATCGGTTCTCTCTCCTGGAATACACAGTTTTCCATTCAAATTGGGACTACCACCTGGGTTACCTTCAACGTTCTTAGGCAAACATGGTTGGGTACAATATTTTTGTAAAGCTGCTTTAAGGGAACCCAATGGTCTAACACATAAAAACCAACAAGTGTTCATCGTTATGAATCCAATAGATTTAAATCTAGAACCACCTATACTTTCTGTGAGTGTTTAGCTTTTTTCTGTTAGAAATTATGACACATTTTTGCTTGTTAATATTTTTTTGTATGTACTTTTTCAGCAAGCGTTTAGATGTGAGGTTGAACACCGATTAGGTATGAATTGTGTCGGTGCTGGTCCACTTATTTGCAGAGTGGCTTTAGATAGAGGAGGCTATGTTCCTGGAGAAAGCATAGCCATCACAGCGACAGTAATAAATACAAGCCGAACTACTGTGAAAAGTACACGAGCAGCTCTGACGGAGGTACTTTGTTTGAATTCAGTATAGAAAATATTTAAAGTTCGAATCTGACTTTTATTTATGGCTTAAAATTACTCATTTTAAATAATAACTGACCATAAAGAGAATTAGTGTCTGACTATTTGAATATAGGTATTTAGTTAAAGTAAATAATTTTCATTAATTTATAGACAATTCAATACATGGCTCATGGAAAAGTGATTCAAACTGAAAAAAGAGAGCTTGCTGGATTATCAAGAGGTAAAATTCGTCCAGGTGAAGAAGATAAATGGATTAATGAATTGTTATATGTGCCTCCGTTGCCGCCTACAAACTTAAGAGGGTGTCACCTTATAAAAATTCAATATGATGTTTATGTGAGTGTTCTTATTAATAAATATTGGAATATTCAAACATTTTCATTTTGAATTCATTGATGCTTTTATAATTCCAGTTCATAATCGAGCCTAAAAGCTTAGAGAAGGAAGTGAAACTACAACTGCCAATTATGTTAGCGACTTACCCGTTGCGAGATGGTGATGACACACTAAAACCAGAAACTCATTATCCGAGTACCTTACCGATTTTTAGACCATGGTTACATGATCAGGTTGTACACTGACACTAATTTCAGAAATCTAACATCTTGGTAATCAGGTCTGACTAATTAATCATAAAGAATGTGTGGTTATTTTCAAAAGTACATCAAATTCTAATTGTTTTTAATTATAGGATCATATCGACAAAGTCAAAGTAACAGTATTCAAAAGAATCAGAAAATTAGCTCACAGTAATTGTTATATTTTTTAATAATTTTATTGACACTCGAGTGTAAGTTTGTGTGAATTAAATAGTTTTAAGAGCACAATGCCATATTAAAATAAATTCATATACTGCATTTATAAAATGTGTTTAACATTTCATGTACATAATATGTGTAATTTTTATATTGTAAAACGATTAATAAATGTTTTTAGTAATTCAAATGGTGTTATTGTGTAAGAAGATTAGCAAAAAATAGTACACATTTATATATTGATAATATGAACTTTTACTTGTGTAGAGAACTTCTAGTTCTCTTTATATCAACAAATGCAACATTTCTTTTTTCAGATATAAATTTAATCAAGGGGGAATTTTTCTTTCTCTCTTTTTCTGCAATTTTGATCTCATTTTCTTTCTTTTTCATGTAAAGAGTACCATAATATCGTATTCCTAAATAGTAAATTAGTTCTACAAAACTCAATAAACTGGCACCGACAAATAATCCAGCTGTTCCTCCACAAGAAACTTAAATTAAGAGGATGTGAGAAATAATTCTACTATTTATAGAGTATTAAACGATTTTTAAAATATTTACCAACTAAATCAAGGCGACTTCTTACTACATTTCGTGTATATCGCTCTGTGGGTAAAAATTCCAATTCGATTTCTACATAACTATACGTTCCATCATAACTGCAAGGTGAATTTTACTTTAAAAAGAATTGCATAATTTTATGATGGTAAAAATAGCATTGATTTTACGATTTTTTATCGTCTTTGATAATCGTGATATCTGTTTCAGTACAAGAAGGAGGACAATCACACACAAGTCCGCTACGTTTTGCCCATTCTGGTCTCATAACTGATAAAGTTGCATAGTTTAGATTGAGACAAACTAATCCTTCTAAGTTGCATTTATCCTTTTCATCTAAAATATTTACTAAAATTTAAGTCATTCTATTTTGTAGTTGTGCTTTTAAAATTTTATCAAATAGATAAAAAATACCTGTATTAGGCATGAAATGATCAGTGCAATTGCATATTTTCTTTTGATTGTTTTTTCTACATTGCACAGTACAAGCGCTGTAAGAATAGTATGGATATACATCCAAATTATTTTCATCCCGGAATCGACAATTGCGTTGTTTTGGAGTAGTTTCTCTAGTGTTTGGATCATTCACAATATTTCTAACTGCAATATGCCTCCTAAATTGAGAAATTCAATAATTTCAAAACCTTTTTTTTACAGCAGTTATTATAATATCCAATGATGAATGAATTGTGATCAACCTGTATTGGACATTTTCAGCAACTGCAAAGAAATCAGATTGCAAAGATGTTAATGTTGGTACTTCTTCTTCACCAATAGTGTATACCTGAAAAAGGAATATGTGAAAAACCTTTTGTATAATTTGATGATAATAAAAAATATGGCAGTTTTTTTACAGTGGATGGTATCAATACTTCCATAGACATGAGACCTAATTTTGAATTTTTATTATTCACCATAGGATATCGCTTATTACTATTTTTCATTTTCCTAAAAAAATTCAATAAGTTTCAATAAAATTAAACTAAACTTTGTGTAAATATGTATACATTTAAATTGATTTTGTACTTATGTTGAACAGAATTCATAATATAACAACGTCCAATGTCGGTGTCTATCTCGTGAAAGTACGAACAGCAATCAAACGGCTTGTTGTTATATTTGCAATTAGCAACAGACGACTCACAAGTGCTACGGACGAGATTAGCATAGAAGCTGAAGTTATTGTGTGGACATAGTGGATCAGCATCTTCTTTATTGCAATATTGAAGCGTATAAAAAGTCAGTCCACGAAAGTATGCGAGTTCTTTTAGTACTTCCTCGAGCTCTACCTCATGTTGCGTGGTCCAAATACTTAAAATTTACAATATTGCATCCACTTATATACTCTTACAATTAGTTATGAAACTATGAGATATTCAGATTGTTTTGTATTTAACTTTATCATGAATTAATCAGATATCTGTTAAAATTCTTTAAATTCTACATGTTTTTAAAAGTTGAAATTATGTATCATAACATAATATTTTAATTTAAAAAATGTTATTTAAACAACATATTATTTTCAATTCTTATATATCTAAATAGATAGTCAATTAATTGAAACAAAAGAAATAAAATAAGTATAATAAAAATTCAAAAGTTATTTTAAACCATAATGTTTTCATTTCTTAAATGACTCATAAGAGACCCATTCTGTATTTGTCCATCTATTTAATATATTATACATATTTATGCAGTTGTAATGAATAAGTGTACAAAATACTTGTCATTGGTATTCCTATGCAATATTTTAATGCAGTTTATTTTTGATTAAAAAAAAAATCAATTTTGTCATGTTATTACAGATCTAAACATATTTTTGTATAAGGTCGTACATAAGTTGAATGAACACGTATTTTGTACACACGTTTTTACAAAATAGATGCACAAAATACATGTCTCCACTAATCATACTAACTCATCGGAAACGACATAAACTCTATCAACATTGTCCGTCTCACAAATGGCAATCGCTGGAAAATCTGTGTTCCAATCAGTGTAAGTAGTTTCCATGACGAAGGATATAGCGTTATTTTGAAATGCATCCCACGAAGCCAAGATCAGAAGGCTCGATGCATACCAGCTCAGCATTACACAAATCAACCAGAACAACCTGAAGCGATTATGAAAATGTGTCGTTCGTATTATTTTACAATTAATGAAATATTGTATTGCCTTTCGGTCAAATGCAAGTTGTCGTCGGCGATGAATCGAAAGCCATGGATCGAAGAGTTGAGCAAATAGTCTTTTATTATAGCCTTTGTGGTTTTGAACATTTTGCAAGATTCGTGTGTGGAATGTGAAAAAGTTTGTATTGAAATGATTGCAATTATGAATGCAGTTATTATAGTAGGATTTGTCATAAAAAATTCACAATGTTTCGTGCAAATTTTTATTGAATATTTCATAGCTTCATACATGGAAAAGTCAAACGTACATGTAGAATCGTTGATTTTGCCAACGCTTTTTGCGATAATTCGAAGAATCTGATAAGAAATACGAATGATTCTCAACACGAGGACGAATCGGCGATTTTTGAACTTTTGCCTTCTTCACTCCAAATTTTCCTTTAATAGACATCAAACGATTTGAACCGGATGACTTGGAACCACTGGAAAGTTTCGCTTTTTCTTTGTTCCCAACTTTGGCCTGAGCAGGGGCATTTTCTTTGTTCAGAACTTTCCTGAAACCGCGAATGATGAGAAAATAGGGAAGTTCCACGATGCTCAGAATGCTCGCTCCAAGAAAGAGACCAGCAGTTCCACCCATCGACACTGAAATTCATATAAAATAATAAGTCAAACGATAAACAAACTATTTACAAATTGAACGTCTGTGAGAAGAAGCAGAAATGAAGGTTAAACATGATGCAACCATCATAATAAAGGAACCCGAATATAGATATCGATCAATTTAAAAGACCTCGAAGATATGGAAGATGAATCAAATTCAATTAAGAAAACGCTGAGTTTGACATGACATAATAGTATGTATATACTAACGCTACACTACTGTACTATCATCGGCCGGTCATTAAAATAATATAATCGATTCGAATAGTGTCATTTTTTTTTTATAAATTCAAATATTCCGTATGCAAAGTGAGGAACATCAGATATGGCGTGCTTCTGATATAATTTGCATTGTGCCTAGCGTGACTTTGGGTCGTAACTCAAACTTGTCGCATTCGAGTTTATGGTTTGTATTTCATTTTCATTTATTCGTGACGCAAAAGTCGATAAAGCTCGGGTTAAATAGAATGAGTACGTTTTTTTTCCTCCATTTCACGATCAATAGTCGTATAATTCAACCGATTTTCATGCGAGCGAGGTTCGTAGTTTTTCGGCGAGACGCTTTATCGTTTTCCTTTGTTAACATAATATTGTACGTCGGAAAATTCGCTTAATCAAACCTTATTAAAAATTAACATGCTTTGCATTTTCAATTACATATTTTTCGTATTTTACTACGATTTTGGTTAAAATTTAACTTTTTCCTGATTGATAGTGAAATTAATTCTATTAAATAGTTTTAAGAATCGATCTTTCTATAGCTAGTTAGTTATTTATCCGTCAGATATATGCAAAGCTTACATCTATGTTACGACTATCGACTCGATATATCTTACAATTATCCTAAAATGTATTCCAATCTAACCTTAATAAAAATAACCTAAATTAACGTAGCCCTAAACCTAATATAACTCGACCTAACTTTTTTCAGTCATTACCAGATCATTTCCAGCAAAAATCTAACTCAATGACTGCCACATAATTGACGAAACAATCCAGTAACAAAACTTAAATTCATAACTTACGAATGAAATACTTTCTCTAATAGTGATGAAATTACAAAACAACTAACCAACCAAATCCAGAGGACCTCTAACCACGTTCCTCCTGAAGCGCTCAGTGGGCAAAAAATCCAGCGAGATCTCAACCTTGGAATGCGAATAGGAAGTAGCAGTCCTATCATCAGCAATAACAGATATATCAGTCTCTGTACAAGACGGTTGACAATCGCAATACAGTCCAGAGCGACTGCCCCACGAGGCCCTCAGGACAGACAGCTCCCCGTAATGGTCGTGGAGACACATGAGACCCTCGAGGCCACAATGGAGGCTCTGGGAGGTGTTGGGCATGAAGAAGTTGGTGCAGTTGCAGATGGCCAGCTGGGCCATCTTCCTGCACTGGACTGTGCAAGCACTGTACGAGTGGTGACGATACACGGAAGGAGGATCTTCGTCTGGGTACTTGCATCTTCTTCGATCTGGTGATACTTCTCTTGCTGCCAGGTCGTTTTCGATGCTCCTCAAGGCAATGTGGCGTCTGAAATTCGAATTTTTGTACTGTTTCAAAGTGGTTTTAGACGATCATGCGTTGTTTCATTATCGATGGAGGACTATATTGATAATCTATGAACGCGTTGAATGTTATATCAATATTGAGCGATATTTATAGATCTTTTTTGTCATTATTAAACAATTATTTGGATATCTAATCAGTAGAGCAGATGTAACGAAACTTGGTATAACAATGAAAGTATTTGCATTCTCATTATAAATCATTGATAGATTGAAATTGTATTATCGATTGCATTTTTCAATTAAAAAATACTGATATCTTCGACTATGTAACACTAATTTCGCCAGAATGAATATTCAATCGTTTAAATCGTACGCAAGAGTGTTCAATGTCAGAACGATGCAATATAAAATCCACAATATTACATCCAATATATTAAAATATCAGATAGAAACGAGAAAATTTCTATTCCTCAACCGATAATTACGAGCGAGCACTTGCCGGCAATTATGCGGTGAAACCTTTCGGTTTATTATCTGGTTATCCAATGAGTTTTACCTTCGTGTGCATGTGAAAATTTCGCCTATCGAAGACCAGAGATTGATTGCAATTATAAAATGCGTGACTTACTTGTAGTGTATGTTTCCGGCCACGACGAGAATGTCGGAAGTCAGCGACGTCAAAGCAGGCACCTCTTCTTCGCCTATTATGTAAACCTGTACGTGATAACACATTCTGATTCTGATCGTAATTGACGACTGAAAAGGCCGAGGGGTACAAGTGACTTTGCGGTGATTTCGAGAAAAGCGCGTTCAAAGTTGACCATGTACCTACATGTATTAGGAGGAGGTTGACTGATTTGATGATATATCGAGGCACACGTTCCGAATTCGTTTATATCCTTTTGCCACAAAATAAATGGGCGTGCATAGAAGCGATTCCTGTGCAAAACTCAATTTCGGCAAAATGTTACTTGTACCCCTTGGTCTTTTCAAACGACAATTATTATAAAACGTGAAACGTGCACTTTTGCGGAATTGGCACGAAATTTCAACTCTGTATCGATCGAAGGCGTTCTTTGTTTAGTCAGAAACGAATTTAAGGGCCGGCCTTTTTACTTACAATTAGTTAGAATTTGTGTTGCTTTGTTTTTCTGTAGAGTTTGATAGTTGATATAATGTTTTTGCGAACTCTATTGATAGTTAAAAGTGAATTTTTTAATATAAATGTTACTAATGAGTGAAAAGACCAGCCTTAAATACTATAATCATTAACACAGTTTGTTTATAAAATGAGTTCGAATGTCGAAATGTCGAATGTAGAGAAAATTAGGGTTTGCTTGCCAATATTGATTAGTGAAAAACAATTTTTTGAAGAAAGATTTGTACGATATGTGAATGAATTGTTTGTCTTATTTAATTATAAATACAGAAATGCTTAAAGTAAAATAAGTGAATACCTACAAGAGAATGAGATAATCTATTAAATAATGATATTGCTGCGTTAACATTTTTCAGCAACTTAAGAGAATGCGATAATAAAATATATGTACATGTATAAGTACATATCTTCTTATTAGACTTATCTTCATTGTTAGAAGTATTTGTAAGTATGTATATGAGTAATGTACTGGAAAGCTATTATTATTTTGTCATTATTGATGGAAATGTCTAAAAATACATTCAAAATAGTTAATTGTACATAAATAGAATGAGTAAATGTAGAGACTTCTGTTTTATGAAATCTAAATAAATTTTATAATAAAACAATAAAGTGAAACTATACACTTACATTCGCCGGTACGTGAACATTTATGGATATTATACCGGGACCGGTGAGCCTATTGTTGTCCATGTTCAACCTTTTCCCATTCGTTTTCCTGAAAAAAAAGCTTCAGACAGTACAAAAACGAAACAATTTGGAAGTAGTCCAAAATTTTCAGAGCGAAATGCCCCGGTTGACCTATCGATTTTACGATAGTTCGCGTGACGAGGTTCGTTCCCGTGAGCGAATATGAAACGAGGTGTGCCAGTTTCGAATTTTCACGATCGAAACGCATTTGCAATCATCTTCAAGACCGTGATATGAAATCTTTATTTGGAATTTGGAAGAATTAAGTTCACCTTCCCTGTATCGAGTTGATGGCGAAGCACGGTCCGAGTTCCGTGTCTATCTGCAAGAAATATTCGCAACAATCGAAAAACTCATCCGCCCACGTGCAGTTCGATAGCATTTCGTCGCATTTGCTTCGAACCTGAAATTTTAAAGATATTTTATTGAATTTGATATGTTTGATGTTTGGGTCGATGGAAAAACACGATAGACAAGATACAAGACGGCTTAGGTTTGGTTAAGTTTAGCTTTTTTTTTCGAGATTTGGTTAGGTCAAGTGTCATGATATTCGTGAAGCTGATTATGCATTCAGTATTAAATTCAATTGTTATTAAAAAAAACATAAATAAATATTAATTATGTGCTATTTAGATACACTTTTTTGTATGAATTCGACTTAAAATCGAAGTTAATTTATGTAACATTAGCGTCTTCGTCACTAATCGAAGACTAATAACACTTTTAGATCTGAAGTCTAAAATTTTTGTCACCATGTATTTTTTTTAAGCCATGAATGTCGATCGAATTTAAATATACAATTTTATACAACCGTGTTCGCGTAAAATGTGAAATTTCCTCTGGGACAGTTCGGGTCTGAATCTTGCGTGGCGCAGAATTGAAAAAGATAATAGCTTACACCTTTGTAAAAAGCAATTTCTTTCAACACCTCTTCAAGATTGAAGTCGTGCTCTCTCGTCCACAGGCTGAAAGTCCACATTTTCAGCTATTCATATAAAAAATTTTCTTAGAACTACAAGAACTTCTAGAATTTAGAAAGAATATTGATACTTGTCTGAGGCCTCCTCTATTCTATCGTTATTTTCCACTTCGCAAATTGCTATCGAAGGAAATTGGGTGTTCCAATCTTTGTACGTGGTCTCCACCACGAAAGATATTGGATTGTTTCTGAACGCGTCCCACGAAGCGAAAATAAGTAGAGACGATCCGTACCACGATATGATAAGGCATATTATCCAAAATACTCTAAAAAAATAATATTTTAGAAATAATTGGTCTAAAAAAATATTAATGAAACTATTTTACTTTTCGCTCCAGTGAAGGTTTCTGTCGATGCAAAATTTCAATCCATGAATAGATGTGTTTTCTAAGAAATCTCTGAAAATCACTCCTAACATTTCAAAAGCATGCGAGGAACGATTGGTTCGACTGTTCGATGTGAAATGTGAATTTTGGAAGAAAGCAAAAACACATAGATTTTTCTGTAAATTTATTATCTATTGTGTTCGTAAACACGTTTGTTCTCATTCGAGTGATACAAATCTACGATACAAATCTATGAAAACACTCCAAATGACATTCGTATTCGGAATAGGCTTTTGTGATTCAGACAAACAGGCAACACATAACCTAAGCTAAACACAGAAATTATTAACGACTGAATTAACTTCGAAATCGATAAACACACAAGAGCAAGACACTAAGAAGTATTTTTTGTTGAAATTGTGAATCAACACGCTTTCTATTGTAGTTAAGCTTAATTGCGTTTATAGTTGCGCAACTCTTCCCAATACAATTGACGCATTTCTTGTTGACGAAGACGATTGAATTTACTTGCTGGACCTCCTATGATAAAATAAAATATTTCAGCAATGCTGATGATACTGGCACCGAGGACCAAGCCGCATAATCCTCCTAAGTTGCCTAAAAAAATCAACTTATTATATTTCTTTTATAGTTGGTTTACTTAAAATTGAAATTTTCTTACTGAGCAAATCCCACCAGTTGGACAACAAACCATGCACCAAATTCACTACACCACTTGATGAAAAATATACGTGAACGACTGAATGGTCTTTGAGGATTACTTCTCGTCTGAAAAATATAATTGTTCAAAAATTGTATTTGTGAATGATGAATATTTCATATATACTATTTCATGACAACAACTATCGTACTTGATGACAGCTTTTTCTGTATCCGGTTGACTGTTCACATAATTGGATTGTATAGGAATCACATATTGATGAGGACGATAATTAGTATCTTCACATTCCGGAAGGCAAAAGTAACAAGGTGGTTCCTTGCCTATCCCAGCATCTTGACCAGAATCCAAAAGCAATTCCTCACCAGACCAAGCTGTGAGCCAATTTTCTACAAAACAAATTAAGAATATTCTCCTCTTATGCAAGAGACTATTTTTTAGATATTAATCTAAAAAAAAGCTTAAATTAAATCATAAAACCTTTCCATCGTTTGAGGCACACGCTAGCAGTGAGATCGCAAACATTATGATCTTTTAGCAAAGGCATGAAAAATGGGACACAATCGCAAGTTGTTTTCACATTTTTCGTTCGACATTCGACTATGCAGTCGCTATAAGAATTTAAATACTTTTTTCTGGCTTCTCTGGTCAAACATCCCGTGGTCGTTGGTGGTAAATTATCAATGGTTTTCTTGTATGTCGATGCTATGGCATCTATCGTCAGATAGACTTCCACTTTCGGAGATACTGGTACACCATAACAGTTTCCTGTGCTTATATCAGGATAATCTCCAGGGTTGAATATGACTACCTATATTTGATTGAAAATCAATATATTATGTTTTCATGAAATGTTACTTAAGGTGTTTTTACATTCACTCCAGCATTTGGTATCGTTGTGTAGAGGTAATCTTCTAGTTGCGGATTTACGACTACTGAAAGTCCTAGTTCTCTTCCAGACATGGCTTTTTTCTGTCCCGTTTCTCCAGTTATATTACTGTAATGATTTAAATGTTCTCAACCGATCAAATTGGAAATTAAACCATGCTTAAAATGAAAACAAAACCTTATAAACGAATCTTTGTCTAGATGATAATTGAAAATGCAGCAAAATCCATGATTCGTTTTATGAAAGAAGAAAATTTGACTGCATTTAACGAGTTCACTTCGCCAAAGACAACGAGTCAATATATCTTCACAATCAGGTGCTAACTAAACGAGATCATTTTATTAGAAATCAAATTAAAATTCATCTTTATAATATTAGATTGAAAAAATACAGAAGGCATTATTTCGTCCAAATTATACGGATACAGAATACTATGGAGCTTATCCAGATTTTTATTTTCAGACACTTCCATTTCGTACGTCAATCCAAGATGACCTATGAGCTTCACCAGTTTATCGATTTCGTACAAAAGTGACTTGTTAGCTATTCTTAAATTTTAAGAATAAAGTTATAAATCATTTAAATTAAATATTTTATTAATCATTATATGTGCATACAACTCTTCAGCAAATTTGGTAGCTTTAGCGAGACTAATCTTATTATAAGGACATATTGCAACGGCAGGAAAAGGCACACTGGAAAGTGGAAGATTTTCAGGAGATCTTATCATCGCCACAGGAGCTGATAATACTGCACTTCCAGCAGTATACAATATCCAAATTGCTACTCCTAACGATACAGCATGAATGATCTTCCATAACCATCTACATATAAAATTAAGAATATTATATACGCAAAAAGTTATCGTATGCTCGAGTAGGAACACAGCCGAATGGAAAGTGCGTCTGCACCGATATAGTGCACGCTTGAAATTTTCGAGCGTTAGAATGTTTATAATATTGATGATGATGTATAAATGAAAATTCTGTATAAAATATAGCCTTATATTTATATATTATTTAACTAGAAAAGATTCACCTTTCCCACATCTCCATCGAGTCATCGACGATGTATCGATAGCAATGTACCGAAGTTCTTTCGAAAAATTCCGTTGCATTTTTCTTCCTCTTCGCATAGAATTCTATCAAGAATATGAAAAATTTCTTTCGTCCATCCGTAATTTTTTTCTGCCAATCTGTCTTCGGAGAGTTTGGATTTTCAGATTTCTTTCTGTCGATTGATATTTTCTTCAGCCGATTATCCATTTTTATGTTATTCAATACTGATTGTAAGAAGGAATATGAACTTGTGAATTGCTTCGAAGAATATTATGCAATGAATCCTCTATCGTAAAAGAACTATTTAACTACTTTAATAGATTTAATCCGACCGGACATCCGCTTTTAAATTAAACTTACGACTAACATTTCAATCATCCGTAAATGGCCAAGAAAATCAGATTCACACATAACAATTTTCATATCAAATACGACTCGATAAAATTGTAGATTAGAGAGCAACTATGTAATTTTATAAAACATTTATAAGCATAAGCTGTGTACCGAATATGTTCAGTTCCGTTGACTACATCTATGCCCTGTAATATAATATGCCCATGTTTATAATAGAGATGCATATTTAATCCAATTCAAGTTCATCGAAGTATGATTTCAATTAAATTTTCAAATAGATATTAACGAAAACACAATCAATGCACAATGCAATCGAACATGCATTTCAAGTAGGTATACTATTTCTAGCCGATTGCGAAAGCACCATCGAGGACAATGGGTCATAAAATGACCATAGTTGAGAACCAGAAGCTCAACATTCGAAACACATCATCGTTGGCAAACTTTGATGTGGAAGCGCAACCACAACAATCTTGACCCTGTTACGTGAGAGCAGTTTCGGTGTTGAAATCCAGAAATAACAGTGGACTTCTTTAGAACGTAGCCACCTGACTTCTGGATAGCGATCTTCGAGGCTTTGGAAGGAGTCGACGATCACGATTTTCAATAACGAGTGGAAAATTCAAAAAAAAAATACGTCAAATGGGGTCGATTGTAGGCTTTTCACGGTCGTTAACGTTAATAAGTGGTTTTTATATAAAAATAAGTAATTGTAGATTTGACCATCGATACAAAATTTGATTTAGCTTAAGTTTAGCTAGCAGCTGAAAAAATAAATATCTGACCTAACTTATTCTGAAATCAAGGAATATGCAGCAATCAATTTACGTACTGAATCAATCTACTTGGAACACTTAGAGTGGATCTGAAAAAAATAATTGACTCAAAAAGGCGTTTATTCTAGATCCTTGCTTAAATCTGACTCAACTTACGATTAGAGTCGTATCGATGGACTGTTTCACAAGTACCTAAAAAAGAAAATCTTGAATTTCAGTTGTGTGAAAGTGTCTTTGAATAAGGAACAGTATCGTTTAACGACTTTGCATTGACCCAAATCTTCAGATTTTTGATCTGAGAGTTGTTAGAAGGTTGTTTTGTTGAAAAATGCATTCCGGTTGATTATTACAATATTATCGGAATTAGTTCACAGCCTTCACAGCAGATTTAATCGAAGTGTCGTGATATCGTGATCTTTAAAGAGGATTTAAATTTAGATTTTAACGCGTTTAAATATTCATAACATCGAACTAGTATATGATTACATTTGATCATTTTAAAATTCCGTCGACGCGTTTGTGTATTTCAAAAAATATCTATTAGTATTACGTACACATGAAGAATCCTGATCGTTCTATGAGTGTACAAATATTTAATATTTAAATTGAATATAATAATTGTACATAATGGTACTTTCTCTCAAAAGGTCCCGACGTGGAAATGGACAGGTCAAAGCGATAGAAATTTCTTTAAATAATTCGGTATCTGACTATTGAATCAAAAGATAAAAGATATAATGGTAAAATCATAAAGACATTTCTAATTGAATGAAAAAATATTGAGGTAAGAAATCAATGAAAATTGTGAAATTTATAAGTCGATTTCTATTCGAAACCATAACAAATATCGATTAAGTGACACAATAAAACGATTTGATTTTCACAAAATTAAGTAAAAATCATGTTGTATCTTTAAAGTTGAACTATACAAAATCAAATTTCAAATCATCATCATATCCAATGAAATTCACTTCTACATATATTATTTTATAATTTAAGGCTAGCTTTTTTCAAAAAACATCCAATTAAATTTATTTCTGGTAACATTAGAAATGATCAGTCGCTATCAAAATGCTATCTTGTCGAAAGGTTTAAAAAATATGGAAATCGCAGGAAAATGTCATTAAAACAAAGTATACCTAAGAGTTATTTGAAATTTAATAAATGTTTAAAAAAATTCCTTATCAAAGATATTCCCAGAATCTTCACATCATTTCATGGATTTTCTCAGTTTTTCCATTTTTTTAAATATTTAACGCACCAACATACTTCGAAAAGTAAGAAATCTTCATCACAATTTATTACCAAAGAGTTATTATTTCAATCCTTAATTAGGAATTCATCTAGATCCTTAATCAGGAATTTATCTAGACAAGTCACTAACGAACTATTGAAAGATCAACCCTAACAATAAAATTCAATAAATGGGAATTCGTGACACAAAATCCAATAACACCGAATGAGAAATGCACTCGCCCGTTGTTCCGGCATTCGATACGAAATTATGCAAGAAGTCCGCTGCAGCGGAATGACCGATGGCCATGTGGTGGTGGCCGCGGAGTCAGGAGGGGCACCAGGCCATCGTCATCGTCGTCTGGTCTCCGCCGAGGAAAGGTTGGCTGACCACCGGTCGAGCTCTCCGAATTCGTCGCAGGAGATGGACAAGGATACGCACAGACGTAAGCTGAAGGATTTCTCGTCGTCGGTGGTCTGAAGGAGACGATGGATTTGGGAAATTAGTGTTTGGATTAATTGTGGTTGTTTTTTAATTTGTCATTGATAAGGGTGTGGAGCAAATTAATTTTTGGGGTAGTTTATTTATATAGTTTTGATGAGATTCTTGTTAAATCTACTTGAAAGGTTCGAAATGGTGTCTATCCCAAATCTTTGATTTGTGATTCTTGAAAAGTGTTTTTTCAGTTATGTGGCGACAAATTTTGTCTTATGTGCCAAAGTGATTATTTTATTGATATCGTTTAATTTTCACAAAATTTCAGTGAATTTTGTTTGCTTTATCGATGAAATTATCATCAATCGTGTTCAAATATCAAATTTACTTATGTATGATTACGTTTAATGTTGAACAGGAAGTTTCAAATTAAACGTGCTATGAATTTTGATTAAAAAAATGATTCTTCCGTTTACAAAAAATATTATTTTAAAATTACTGATGTTAAAATATTAAATTATTGAAATAAGAATGAAAGTAATTCTTAATTATTTTTGAATTGAAAATTTATTAATGAAATAATAATAATTTCACTAATATAATGAAAATGTCCCTTTCATGAATGTCTCATGAGTTTTGCCAAGATTGTACAATTCGTGAGATTTAAAGGAAGTTTCACAACTGCTTATTCCTTTCTAAGATAAATATATGTGCAAAGACCGGTCTTTTCACAATAGAATCTAAGCCAATTTTTCGATGCAACATAAACATAAATCTATTGTTTGCAGATGATTTTTTTCATTGCCCACTTTCGACACGAATTCAAAATTGCAACCGACAGATTAATCGATATCGAAATACTCAATTAAAATTTGCGAAAAAAACGACGAGTTTCAGAAGAGCGAATCTCGTTCTAAATTTTCACATTTATCAATTTACATTCTCGTTATGGAAAAAAGAAACTATTTTCATTATATGCAAAGCTCGTTATATCACAACCGAATATACCTACTTACGATAATCGAAGCCTTCTTACATACGAACGTTCGAGTGTTCGAACTCGTGATGATTATTAACTTTTTTTTCAACATATCGAAAATCACACACGAGACCTATTGTATAATATAACGATCATCATCATCACCTTTCTAATTGTGTTTTGATTATAAGCAATCATGACCGGAACAGGAGGATCTCTCATAACACTTCTTGTCGAAGACATTCGTGGACACAAGGTCATGAATAACTGTGTCAATTGGAGACAATACTTATATTTTGGATGCAGATGATGAGATTGTGTTGAATACTGATTAAATGATTTGTACAATTCTTAGATTGTATGAAAATGTACAATATATGTATTTATATTATGAAATTGATATAGTATTTCATAACGTTTCAATTCGGTGTTATTCAAATATACTATGTTGTTCGGAATATAAATTATTTAATTTGAAAATAATGCCCATCGTGATTGTAATGGGTTTTATATAGCATATTCTTTTATTATGTACATCGCACAAGGACCTGAAATCTCTTCAGAAATCAAAATCTAGTACAGCTTTCGAATATAAAATTAATATAGGGTTTAGTCATATATTTGAGAAAAAAATATTATGTTAGGTTCTCAAGTTGTGCATTGTATAATATCTATTTAGGTCGTGTTAAGTTCTTAAGTCGTAATAAGATTCTTAGTTCATATTAAATTAGATTAAGCTCTTTAATGTAAGTATTTCAGACATCATTTAGCAGTTTAATAGATGTAGAATGACTATCAATTTTTTTTCATTTATACATATATTGCAAATAAATATATCTAACTATATAATAGTGCTATTTTTTGTGTGTGTATTTGTGTGTCCACGTAACGCTCCAAAACTGCATTCATATATTCAACGGGTTGAAATTGGGTTGATATATTCAACGGGTTGATTGCTAGTTCTTGTATAGAGATGAAAAATTTAAAGAATTTGCCTACATTTGAATATTACATTGAAAAATCAAAACTTATTTTCAGAATTGTGTAAAAAAATATCAACAAAATCTCTTCAGCAAATCGTCTAGACAAATTCTCACGCTTTCAAAATGTACCACTGAACTTTTTTTCAGATCTGCGAATCCCATATAGTCATCGGCAGACCAGTTTCCTCGCACTCTTTCCTCCATAGGAGTTCGATTCTATCGTCCGATCGCAAGAAAGTGGCCGGTTCGCTTTCACTGATCCGTCTCCTAGACTCTGCGGTCTTCTGATGATGAGCTGGACTGCACAAGTCCATCGGAGCCAGTTTCAAAACCGTACTTTTTCGACGCCGAGCGATTTTGCAAGGCGTCCGTTGTGCAAATCCACGCTGCGTTATCGCTATGCGTGTTCCATTTGTGTGGATCGATTAGCATATGACGACCGAAAAGGCCATGGGGTGCAAGTGACGAGAAAAACGCGCTCAAAGTTGAGCATGTGCCTACGTGTATTAGGAAGAGGTCGAGCGATTCGATGATATGTCTCGTTACATGCTCCAAGTTCGTTTATATCCTTTTGCCATCAAATACATAGAAGCAATTCCTGTACATAATTCGATTTCGGCAAAAATGTTGTTTGTACCCCTTGGCCTTTTCAGTAGTAATATAGAAGTGCTTCTAAATATTTCTCATCGTTTATGATATCTGTTGAATAAGGTGACCATTTTTATTGCTGCACATATTATTTGTACATTTATTGTTGAAAGACGGAATAGTTACTCACGTAGTAGAGTAACTTGAATCATCTCAAGCCAAATGTTCATTTGAATATGAATAAAAAAACATGATCTTACTTAACCCACCTAATATCATACTGATGGTTTGATCTATCATTAATCATTCATGTCCTGGAAAATTCAGGATGAATTGTCTCCTTGATATTGAGCATTTTTTATTATTGAAATATGTTGGTTTTAATAATGAATCGATCAAATATGATATTTTCTATTAAAATATTGATACAAAATTTCCTAGACGTAAAAACAATTCATCGATATTGTTAGAAAAAATAAATTGGTATGAATTTCTATAAACATTGAAGGAACGCTACAATGCGCTCTTTAACAATCATTCATCAATATTGAAGCGACGCATTAATAATATTATTCATTTAGGAAAAAAAAATATTAAAATGCATCAATTTTATATTAGTTATATAAAATTAATCAATATATGTTTTCATTGTTTCAGTGAGGATAGAAAAAGGATTTTTCCTTTCGTTGGCGATTCTCATATTTCTTTTCGTACAATCAGCAAATGCGGCTCCTCAGGGTAGATATCTGAACCCTCATGCTGCTGTAGTCAGAAATTCTCAATTAGAATCTCGTCTTCCATCGTATTTGAGAAATCCATTTTATCAAGATCCTAGAACGGCGAGGGCGTTAGCTTATTCGAGCAGACTGGCGCCTGGAGAAACTCCGGTATATATTTAATATTGTATATTTTCCATTTTATCGATTTTCTCTATTTATTTTATATAGAATAATGTATGTGTAATGTTTTCGATAGGTCTACACGAGAGAAGCCGAGAAAATCCCTAGAAGAGAAATATACAATGTGCTTGTTCACGCTGGATTCATACCGCGTCAAAGATCCTTGGATAGATTGCAATATTTGAAGAAATAACGATTTTTGTTAATTATAATTTGAGTACAAAGACTATGAAAAAAAAAACATAACTGTAAATTATTTTATTTTTATTGGCTAATTTGTAAATATTTTTTTATTCGAATATAATATTTTGGAACGATATCGTTTTTAATTAAGCTTAAATAAAATAACGTTTAAACACCGAATTGTATTGAAACTTTCAATTGATTAGGTTAGATCAGATGGAGAGAATTGTAATTGTCATATCATCTAGTACTTCTTGATATGTACATTTCAATGAAAATGCATTAAATTATTACTTAAGAATATTTTAAAAAAATCTACGATATTATACATACTTTCATAAATGGTATGTTTACTTTAATGCGTTTCAAACTTAATAAAAAAAATCGAAAAAAAAAAGCGCGCGAAAAACGGCGCCACATCGTCGCGTTCGAAAAGAAAGGGTTGACCGCAATCACCACCTCACTGCTTCCAAAGTAACATATAATCAAAGCATTTCAACCCCTAACACATATAGCGATAGAGTCTAAAATCGCACCCCACATTCGAAACGAACGTCACAATTATCGTACCGAAACGGCCGCGAAACGGCAACGGGACGGACTCATCCCCTGAAAACGATCGATCCGTTTGAGTTCCTCCCCCTGCACTGTCATTCTTTCAGTCTTTCACGAGTCGTCGACGCCGAAGCAGACCGTCGAAACAGTCCAATTGCGAAACAGTACGATAATATCAACCGTTCGAGTTCAAGTTCGATGGAAAAGCCGGTTTTCCGCCCGAACATCCGGCTCCGGAAAACCGGTCGAGTTTCGAAGTTTTCCCATTGTCAGGAAACGGAATTATGAAAAAAACCGTCGCGATTGCGGTTCGTTTTTGTATCGATTGTCGCATGTAGTTTTGCCGCAGTCGAAAAATAAATAACAGGTGAGATGAGCGAGACGGAGTGAGAATTTAACAGCTGAAAGAAAGGGATGGGTTGATGCTCGAAATTTGCATTGTGCGGTTGTTTTCAGAGAACTGTCAATTCGATTTAAGTCATTGTTTGTGTTTTCGTATTCAAATTCGATCGATTTTATTATTTTCTTTTTGTGGTGTGAATATTACGTTGTGATTATTCGAAATTTTCATGCATTTTAAGTTTATTTAGTTTTATCGAATTTTAAGATATAGTGTTTGCTTTTATACATCGAATCGAATTTAAAGCAAATGTTATAAAAGCGAGTAGAGGAGTCAAGAGAGGGGAAGGAAAAGGAGAGAAAAAATATTTTCGTTGCGAATATGATTTTTTTTTGTGTAAAATCTTTTTACTGTATTGTGACGAAAATTAAAATTTTTCATTGAATATGTTATTCAAATAATTAATTATCAGGAAAAAACATCAGAATTGAGATTTAAGATATTTAAAACTTGCATAACGTAGAATATTTTTTATTACAATTTCACGTTGTCGAATTGTGTTCGAGTGAAAAAAGTAGATTAGGTACACAATGTTTTGGAAAATTCGGAAAACACTAAGGTTACATAATTATCAATCGATGTTGATACACAACAAAAGAAAATTTCGATGAATATTTTAACACGACAAACTCAATCGAACCGAAATAATCGATTAATACCTTTCAGCGGTTTTCTTTCATGCCTAATTTAATACAGCAACGTGTAGTTTCGTTCGTGATATTAGGAGAAACCATTTGATTTCAATATATTTGAAAAAAAAAACTTCTGAATCCCTTCTAGTGTTTCAGGTAATGTTCTTATCTAAGTTTTCCACTCCAAGTTCCATATTATAAAAGTTTCACGAAATATTATATAATCGAAATTTTCCAAAACAGTTTGATCAATTATCGAAATGCTGAATTTGAAAAGAAATTATTAAACTTAAAGCGGAAAATATGTCCCATTTTCATTGAAGAGATAATATCTGAACATTCATTAATATGAAAGTTATTAATATCGAAAACGTTTCTTCAGTCTATCGAATAAATTTCGGTTTATTTTTTTACACGTTGCCATTGCTTTTCACCTCTAACGTTTACATACAGCCCTTTCTAACACAATCAAAAAAGAGCTAGAAGTAACGGCAACACGAGCGGCAGCATGTAAACGAGTAAGATATCGGATCTGTTATTTTTGCAGCACATTCAAAATGTGGTGTGAAGGCTGGGCCTCCCGTATGGCCCTGGGCACCATGTGGCTGGGGGCCATCGGAGCCTCCAACTATGGACGAGGGTTGATTCCAGCACTACCCCTGGCAGCTCTGGCTGCGACTCTCGGAGGTAACTAGTTAACTAGATAACTAGGTTATCGTCAATCAATATCGTTATAATTAACAATAAGAATATTTTATGAGAGGGATCGCTTTTCGTTCTAGTTAGAAACTCTATCGACACAGATTTCGCTCTAGAGCGAGAGAGGCAATAGTTTCCAGTCAGACGAATGAAAAGCGATCCCTTTTGTAATTCATCCCCGGTTATAATACCTGGGTGACCTTCGATGTTTGCTCGGCGCGGAGTCGGATTAATTTCGGAATCCTTTCAAGTGAATGTCGTCAGTGTTTGTTTTTGTTTCCGTTGCAAAAACGCATTTATTCTGCTGAAATACATACGAATGCCCTTTATGTGAGAGAGTTTTCAATATTTCAGGGAATCAATTTCGAAATTTTACACAGAAAAACTTCTGAATATCGACAAAAAGGAGGTTGACGAAAATTTCTTCGTTAAATTCTGATAATTCGATTTTTTTTTATCGTGAAATAATATTCAATGCGAAGATCGTTCAGCCGACCTATTGTGAGAACACTTTGAAAGAACACTCGATTCCGTTGTGTGCGAACTGTGCGGAAGAAACAGAGATATAAATGCGCAGCGCGGCAACCCGATGTCCTCTGAAGCTGGGTTTCGCGTACCGCGACGAGCGGCGAGCGGCACGCGTCCCGCTGCGTGTCCGACGATGGGACGTGTCCGGCTTCGGAAGACTGATGCGATTGAACTTTCAGGATGTTGCGGGCGCGGGATGCGGACGAGCGGGGGCGGAGCGTCGTGGGGGAGATTCGGGCGCGAGTGGAGCGGGCTGCTGGCGCGGCTCGGAGCCCTGGCGGGGGCCGCGCGCGCTCTGGCCGCGACCCTGGACGCGCTGGCCGGGGGTCGCGCGCACCGCTGGCTGTTCGGCGGGCCCCCGTCGCCCCCGGCCGCCGAGCCCTGGCCGGACCCCCTCGCCGTCGCCGCCCTGGCGCTGCTCTGCCTCATGCTCATGTGCGGACTGGAGGTAGCTAGATACTTAGAATTGTATTAGTTTTGAATATAGTCAGAGTGGCGCGAAAAGAGCGATACCTTTACCTATTAGTGTTCGATCAGAAATTATTTTATTTCACTTCCGCTTCCTTTCCTTCCCTCCCACAGATATCGTGATCCTAGTGTCCGCGAATTCAATTCAACGGATGAAATCTGATAAACACCCACATTGCACCGGGGAGTGGAGGAAGATTTGTAAAGGTGGAGATTTGATATAAAGGAATTAATAAAATGAACACTCAACACACTACACAGTTATGAGAATGACCAAAATATGACCAGTAAAGGTAATACAGTCGACTGTTGACCAATCATTAGAGCCATATTTTGGTCAAACTCGCAACTATGCAGGGTGTCGACTGTCCTTTTAAATTCCTTCGTATCAATCTTCCGCCTGTGAAAATCTTCCCCCCTTCCCCACTTCTTCTAAAATGTAGGTATAAGACAATTTACATAAATTCAAATTTAACAGAATTCAAAAACGTTGACTATCGTAATGGTCACATCGGTGGTTATTGGAGTGATATTTTTCATAACGACCGGAAGTATCGGAGTAGAATTATCTAATTGGGACAGTCAAAGTTTTTTACCAGAAGGATGGAACGGCGTAAGTATTTGAATAAAATACTGTTTTATATTACATAATGTTTTTTATACTCTAGATGTATCGAAAATAACTTTTTAGATGATATTAGCCGCCGGTTGCTGTACTTATGCTTTCCCAGAAGCTCTGCCGTTGACCGTGACGACTGTGAAGAAATTGAAATGTTTCGGATTAATGTTGATGCCTTTATCGTGTATGATGGCTTTAGCTATTTCTTATAGTATGATAAGTGGATACAGGTATTAATGCATTAATACTGATTAGCATGCTTATGAACAAATTCAATATACCTACCTACCTACCTACCTAAATATTTTTTTTATTCAAATATATGTACCTAAACTTATATGAAAAAAAATAGCTCTAAGCATATCACTAGATAGCAATAATTAATTAGAGGTATGCTTTCATGCTATTTTACAGCATATGTATCTTGGAACAATGCGTTTATTGATTCAATATTTATACTATTTTTAACTTTGATAAATTTAAAGGGAATACAGCGATTCAGTAGTGCCTCTCGTACAAGTATTTGAAACTCATCCTCCCAGTTGGGCTCGACCAGTCATGGCATCCTTCACAGTAGTTTCTTTAGCATTAGCGATGACGGAAATACTTCCTCAAGCAGTCAACACATTGGTAGAAATGGCCGGATCTGAATGGAAGGTTTTAACACGAGTATTGACGTATGAAAGTTCCACGACTGGAAGTCAAGTTTTGGCTGTGTTTAGTGCTGGTTAGCGATTGTTACATATACAAAACTACTGAATTCAGAATTTCTCTAATTGGATTTTTTTTTACAGGTAGTTTATCAGCAATATTGGCTTTTGCTTGTCCATTGCCTCATCTAGTTAAATTGACCTGTGCCGGTCAAGTTTTGGTATGGATACTAGAAGCAGCTACATTATTGCATTTAAGATGTCAACCTGAACAACAAATTGAAGATCCTTCAGGTAGTCAAAATTGAAATATTATCTCATTACACATTTGTATTTTATATGTTAAACTGATTTCATAGATGTACAATATAAAAGACTAGCTGCTACACAATCAAGGCCGTTAACGACAAGACCATCAAGAGGTGCAAGATTAGCGGCTGGTCTTTGGTTTCTTCCACGATCTGTTCGACAAGTAGTACCTCCTGATACTCAAAAAATTTCAAAAGGTTTCTCATAATAATTTATTATTGAATAGTTTTTTTTTAGCTATAAATATAAAACCATAAGGAATAATATGATTATATTTGTAGGAGAAGAGAGGGAATGTTTATTGTTAGATGAATATGCCGCAGCAACACTAGCTACTGGAGAATCAGAGCATTCTGAACAATCTGATATTTCTGAACATCTTGTTCAATCTTCTAGTGACGGAGAGTCATCAACAGATATAGATGCAGTTGTAAAAGAATATAAAGATAGAATAACAGTAAGTTAGGAAATAAACATAGCATTTAAAATAAATTAGAAACATTCGACAATTTGTATTTAGGTAGTCGCATCTGTGCCGGAATCTGGAAGTGGTATATTGAGGGTACCGAGTGTGGCATCTGGGAAAAGAGCAACAGCTGGAGCAATAATTGTAATAATAAGCAGCTTTCTCGTTGGAATCAGTATAACAGCATCGCTCCCGGCAATGCTGTACATAACATTGCCATGTAATTTATTTTTTATATGTAACCAAAATGTTAAAATAAAGATATCTTTAGGTATAAATACACTTGCTTAAAATAGATTCTCGATTTATTGAAAAAAAAAACTAGTTTTCAGCATGCTTGAGCAACGTTCTAGAAACATGTGCCATTAGATAATCATTGTTAACTAGTGATACTCCTTTGTACTAATTAGCAGCATCTGTATCTGAAGTCTTATGTCTTATGATAAACAATTTGTATGGTTTTAGTGGTTTTTGGCGGAGCGGTTTTGTGTTGGTGGCAGCCGGCTCGTGCAAATACAATTGATGTTTTCACATGTATACATTGTGCCTTAATTTGTTCAATTTTAGCCACGCCACTTTTGGCTGATGCTTGGCCCGCTATAGTCTTGTTCACTGCAGCAGGTAATACACACTATAAATCGATTTCATTTTACTGATAAACTAATGCTAATCATATTAATTTATAGGATATATTATGTATGCGAGACGTACAGCCTTTTGTGGCGGTAATGTGAGGAAACGGAATCACAGAGCACCTCCACTGCTCGGACCAAGATCTGCACGCGTGACACACTTGGACACTGTGTACATCGCTAGGTGACAAGACACAGATACCGATTCTGATGTAGACCAATTAGTATCATTGGACGATTGAGATTTAAGCATTGATTTGAGAATTGTATATATAGCATAGCATAATGTATTAAAATGAAAATGCCTTTAAAATTTTTTTTGTTAAATAAGAAAAATAAGGTTAATTGTTTGTTAACAAGAATTTATTCATGTTAATTTTGAGTCACATCATTAAATAATTTCAAAACACTAAAAATATTCTTTGTTTTGTATATAAATATTTAATCTATATTATAAAACGATACATATATATATATACATATAAACAATTCACATATAAATATCAGGTAGACCGATAAATAATTACAAATGAAGTAATGGAGTTATTTGCAAAATGTCAAATTTCGTTACAACATCTGACAAAATTAATTGCAGATTCATCATTCTATTAATCACATAGAGGGTCTTTAAAATTAAAGATGTTACAGTTTTTCACAATATAATAACTGGGAATGTGGAGTATTTATAGTATGAAGGTATTTAAAAAATAATTCACAGACACAATAATAATCGGAAAAGAACACAATATTCTAACTCGAAAATGATTATGAAACGAAAACCAGTTTGTGTTACATATTTCTAATTATGAAAATAAGGCAGATACAAATTTATACTTCGACATTCACCATCCAAGCAAATGAAGTGAATACAGGTTTTTTTCATTTTCATTCTTGAACTCAGGTGAAAATCGAACTTTACAAATTTCTCTGAATTTTTCATCATCTGAGGGTGGTACAAATTTTTTTCTGAAAATGAAAAAGTGATTGAAAACAAATAGCCAAAAATATGAGAATATATGTATATATAATTTTCAAGCAATTGCTGACTTGCTACTGTTTAAAATCAATGCAGTGATTTTGGTATGATATGCATCAGTTAATTCGCGGTAAAATAGGTTGTGCATACAGTGCTCAAATGGTATATCTAACCAAATACATCGAGCAGGAACACGATATTTTTTTGCCATATCAGTCCAGCGGCATCTAGTTGCTACATCTAAATTTGTGTTATCGATTATTACACTTTTCCGTGACTGAAATGTAAGATATACAAATCACTCTGATTATCAAAAAATTGCAATCTATATGCACGTCCTCACTTTTAAAAAATTTTCTGCTACTGTTAGACATCTGTCTAATGATTTTAATTGGTCTTGAGAAATTCCAGCATATTTACCTTTCGATATTGAAATTATTTTTTGGGTTAACGTTGATTTTCCAGATCCTTGTAATCCGACCATGACTAAAATCTGAAAATACAATGCAATTGACAATGATTGTACATGTATAATTTAAACAGAATTAATTATAAATAAAAATACTTCTAGTTCATCTTTCACTAACTTAGCAATATCATTGTTTTGCTTTAATGTTTTCGGATCGAATTTTGGTCGCTTAAAAGGTTTCTCAGCTATGCCTTGAAATTCAAATTCAGGTGTGCGAAATGAAATATTCAAATTTTCAGCAAACAGCAAGTCTGAGGAAGAATGGTCTTTCTCCCTTCCAGCAGCATCTCCACAGTAGAAACACAATTTTTTATCGATTGGGATATTATCATTCTAAAAAGTTTATCATAAATGAAAATTTTATTATACATATATGTATTTCTCTCTCTCTCTAACTTTATCTCATTTCAATAAGGTTCGGCTCTTTCATTTATATATGAATGTAGGTATAATGACTAAACGACATTTAACATAGATTTGGGGTTTTTATAGAAAATCGACCTTAAATCATTCTACTTTCATACTGATTTTCGTTCACGGGTGAATGAAACCTATGGATGCAAACTATTTTTTTTACTAACTACCTATATTGATTTTGGAGTTGAATGTGATCACAGCAATATTTTATGATCATAATGAACTAATTATTATCAAATTTAAATGTGTTGAAGGGGGGCCCACTTGCCATAGATAACTGCGTTGTCCTATAAATGTATGTTTTCTATTCGACAATCACCGTGGTTGAATACCAAAAATAATCTGTCAACATTGTATGGACAAAAATCAGTCAAAGTGAGAGAATTTTCACCAAACAAAATAGTTTTTCTTCATAGTGTTAGGACTTGTGACAAATTAGGATGGGAGTAAAGCTGAGTTAGAACAATGGTGTGCTCAAAACAGTAAAATATCAAAACATGTAATACCATCAGTTCAAGCGCATCCCACATGCCCGTTACAGGTTTTCGGTATCTGTCTGCGGCCGTCGAAATAAATGCCTGAACAGGAACACCAATTTTGTTAAAAATATTGTCTAGTTTGATTTTGAAATCATCGGAGTTGAATTGTTTTTTTCCAGTCGACTTTTGATTTGTGAAAATTACAATTTTATAGTTTTGTTCATTATATGTTTTAAGTTTAGATGGCACATTCGAATAACATATTTGCCAATCATCTTTATCTTTTGGGAATTTATTTTTTGATTTCGGCTTGATTATAGTATAATCCAAGTCAAATGCAGCAATCTAAAAAAATAGAAAATATGCTTCAGTAAAAAATATCTCATTTTTCGGTACAATAAAAAAGATAAGTTAAAGAAACAGAAAAATCTCAAATCTTCAATAAGCTTTGTCTAATTTTAAAACTTATCAATTTATATAAACATACTAAAACTCTAAAAGTTCAAATACTGAACAAAAAAGTAGTACAAATATATGTATAATTGAAATATTTAGCGTATTTGATTTATTGGACCAAGAACCAAAACAATCAAAAGAAAATGTTTACTTACCTTATTACTTGCTTTAATGTTTCCTGAAGAATAAACAAATAATTTGCCGTTATCTCGTTTAATAATAGATGAAAAAAAATGAGAACTAGGTCCAGGTTCTTCCAAATGTTTAACAATTTTGGGCTTTTTGGCTTCACTGTCATTTGTAAAATAGTTTTTCGTTTTTGAAGTGGGTTTTATTTTATCACCAGTTGATGAAGAATTGAAATTAATTTCATAACGAAAATTATCCATTAATAGTTCTAAAACCATTCCGTTTTCAGCAGTATGTTGTTGATTAGTTTTTAAAAAAAATCCATTGATAGCTGAAGGATTGGCTCCAGCTACTTTGATATGAAGTTTTTTATTCAAGCAATCTGCTGTTGCAGTAACTGAAATCAATAAACAAATATACAAACCAACTATCTATATAAATATACTATATACACCCAACTCTCGTTTTACACGGTTTGAAAAAATGAAAAAATATTTTTTTTACACGATTTATTTGGTCAAACACAGTTTGTTTGAACTAAAGGGTTTTCCAACTAGAGCGGGTAGATATTGACAAGCTGTGGCGGCTATATTTTTTTGATTACATTCATCAAATGTATTTTATATTATTCCGTTACTGATCTCAACTTTTTATGCAAAGTTACAGAATTCAGCAATTTGTCTAAGTGGTAGAAATTCATCATCAAAATTTGGGTTCGTTCCCGACATCGTCACACGCGCCGTGTCCATACTATGGTAGACACAGTTTCAGGGTATTTTCGAATGAATGGATGTTTGAATTAGCAAAATTGGCATATTTATGGACACATTAGATTCTCTAGGTGATAATGCATCAAAAAATATACTGCCAAGATGGATATTCTGCAAAAAATAATTTAGGGTACGGCTGTCTCTTGCGGAGATGATGCGAATCAGTCACAAAGATTGTTTGATTTGACCCTACTAGACGTTTTTTTTTAAATTTTCTGAAGGGAAAAGTTGATGCCAATAAGCTACAATCAATTGATGCCAGTAAAGTTTGCAAAACTTAAAGTATCGCTTAAATGCAGTTGGATATACGCAGAAAAGTCGGGCGAAATGAACTTTAATTTTGGTGATGAATTTCCACCACTTAAATACTTTCATAAAATGAATAATAATGATTAAAAAAATAAATAGGAAATGGAGCAGCTGTAAGTATTGTTGCAACAACACGCACGCATGCGAAACTTTTATACGTTTGAATGTAGTGCGTCAACGATACACGTATTCGGCTCGATCGACGTCATCGGTTGTGAAAAATGCAAACTTTGAACTTTTTTTACTCAAAAACTATTGTTCATCTGGAATTCTTACTTCAGCAAAGTTTCATGTCAATATTTCATCTACATATCAAAAAAATTTCATCAAAATCTGTGAGTCGCATGTCAGACTGTCTCCTTGTAAGCCAAACCAAACCATATAACATTACAATAGGAAACCCAAGTATGGGTATTAGTCGATTTCCAACGATTCGCACTTAGAACCAAAACCAAATAATATATTTTTTAATATCTTAATAAATTTTATGTTCGTGTAATAAATAAATAAAGAGATATTCTCTTTTTGAAGAAATTGAATGTTGCACTAGATTGAAAAATTAAATTACATATAAATCATTTTTTTCGACATTTATTACTCTCAGTTGCACGATGGCAATCAATTCGATAGGGCCATTTTAACTGTATTTATTTAACTAATATTTTTCGGATGTTTATATTTTTCAATTTTGTGTTGATTAGTCTTCAAATTTTTATTTATAAGAACATTTATAATGTTTACTCATAATGAATCATGTTAATAAAAAGGAAAAGTGGTAGACTCGGCAGAAGAAACTCAAAGTGATAAAACAATGGGATAGTAAGTAACAGACTTGGCAAATAACTTAAAATTGTCAAGTTCAACAATCTTAAACTATTCAAATATTTATTCATTTCAATTATTGTATTAATAAAAAATATTAGATTAGGTACTTATCAATAAACATATTGAAAAAATAATCTTCAAGTTCAGGAATGTATCTCGGTCATAAGTTGGGGAATACCTATATGAGAGACTTAAATATATTGATAAGTGAATATGAATATCAGAAAAGTTTTTTTCTGTAATCCTTTTGGTATAGAAACTTTACAAGTTAGGTTAAGTTAAATTTCAAGTTAGGTTTTGTTGTTTTCGTTTAAGTTAGATTGGGCTATGCTTTAGGCGCGTTAATGTAGGGTCGAGCGTTCGTCTGACAGAATAGTAGAAAAGTACCATTGTTTGCACTAACCTTGCGTTCTGGACAATAGTGGATTTACGATTCCGGTGAATGGGGAACGACCGAGAGCGACCGGCACTCCGTGAGGCAGATGCAATTCTCTCTTATCTTGAGGAATATCATCAGATATTGCAATTAATCGGCATTTTTCACTGGTTCCATCCTCGTTTTCCTTCATTCTCGAAAAGCTCGACATCGTGTCGCGAGTTCTAACACGCGTTCGCGCCAACAGAAACGTCAGATCGTACTTATGACGCTTTCAGCAAGTGCTCGTTTATTCTAAAGCTCGTCTACACTATGGATTGAATATTATTTTCATTCCCAAATCTCCTATACATGTCAAAATGTCACCATTTTACCTCTCTATTTTTTTCGACTAAACGAATAGATTGTTTCAAATGGCGTTTATACCAATTAAACCCAATCAAATTTCATTTTTTTTCCATGTCAATTTTCCGAAAACGGAGTAAGAGGCGAAAATTAAAGGCACATTAGTCTGAGATATCGAAAAAGAGCAACACATTCAATTTTTAGTGTGCGAGCGAGCGAGAGCCAGAGAGAGGAACCTGTCGCATTCACACACAAAGAATTGAATGGTTGTTCATCTCTTTCTAACCGCGTCTCAGACGAGTGTGCTTCGGCCTTAAATGGGAGAATCAAGTTTTCCCAGGCTTCCGTATTAAAAAAGTTCTCGCGATTAGAAACTCGAAAAAAATAAGATTTAGGCCAAATTCACAAATGAAGAAACAATGAATTTTGACGTTACACGTCGGCTTGACGTTTATTTCAATTCTACACAAAATACATGTTTTTCATGGATTTTTCAGTAAAAACGAAGTAAACAATAGGAAAATGTGTAAAATCTGAATGTTTTAGTAAAAGAATCGTTTAATATACAAGATTTACGTGCTGTGATATTTTTGCATTTCGACCGAACTCGTTTACATGACGTGTACCTGTCGTTCGACAGTACGTATCAGGTGTTGATTCGTAAATTCATCGGAAGTTATTATTTTCTATTCTATTTCGTGGATTGTTCTATTATCAATCGGATTCGGTTTATTTTAAATTCAATATTTCATGTAAATATTTTTCAGTTATATCCTTATTTTATTCGGTGAAATTTCACAAATGCGACGATTTTTGTTCGAAGATTGAAAAATATGAAAAAATCCATTAAATTCTACAAAAACGGTACTTTCTAATTTTAGGCATGTCACTTTTCAAACTTGGCCTGACCCCTATACCGATGATATAAATCCTTTTTTTTTTTTTAAATAAAATATGGTTAACCTAATACGATTTTTAATATGTTTATTAATCTATGTTAGCTGATAAATTGTGGTACTGGTCAAACAGAGAAAATTGTAAAAAAGCCATTTTGTCTCACTAAAAAAAATTATTCTAATATGGATTTATTGATTTTTTCAAACTACCGCATGAATCACTTTGTACCACTTTTGTGCTCACCCACTATATCAATGCCACCATCTTCACCTAATCTATGGTATCTTGAAATTTATATGTTGATACAAATAGAGTTATGCATATAGTTTTATGATTTTATCTTGTAATTTATGTATTGATACATATATAGATATGTATATTACTGTATGATTATAGTGGAGTTGATATAAATGATGAGAAAATTTAATTTTCTATTTAATCTGGTATTTTTTTTTAATTTTCAAATATATATTTAGTTCCATGTTCACAGATAATTAAAATTAGAGAATATGAATACTCCTCGTCGCAGAAAATCTGACGGATCTATCAGACTGGTAGAAAATGGTGATCAGAAAAACATGGAAGAGGCTAGCAATATTAAAGGAGACAGACTTAATATAGCACTATTGTTATTTTTGTATACTTTACAAGGAATTCCATTAGGTTTGGCTGCTGCTATACCAATGCTCTTGCAAAATAGAGGAATAAGCTATAAAGAACAGGTTACACAAATTTCACATCCTATCTAACTTTGTTTTCGATTTATGACCTTATTGCTTATTCACTTTTATGTTTTTAGGCTGAGTTCAGTTTTGTCAATTGGCCATTTAGCTTAAAACTGCTATGGGCTCCTATAGTCGATGCTATATATTGGAGTAAAATAGGAAGACGGAAATCATGGTTGGTCCCTGCTCAGTATCTGTTAGGGATTGCGATGTTGTTGATGTCTGCAAAAGTTGATTCATGGTTAGGCGAAGAACCCAATATGATTCCATTAACTATTGGATTTTTCGGTTTGAACTTCTTAGCCGCTACGCAAGATATAGCAGTAGATGGTTGGGCTTTGACTATGTTAAAAAGGTACAGATTGTTTATATTGGTTCTTATTTCATAATTCTGTTTATTCTATAAAATTCTTTTATAAATTTTCAGGTGTAATGTAGGACATGCATCTACATGTAATAGTGTTGGTCAAACGGCTGGTTATTTCTTAGGGTATGTTGTATTTATGGCTTTGGAGTCAGCAAACTTTTGCAATTCATATATTCGTACAACACCAGAAGATGTTGGAATCATTACGCTCTCAGGTAACATGTTAATATATACCTATATACCTATATATTATTATTTTTCTAAATGAGTGTTTACTGGCAAATTTCACACAATTAATTAAATTTATGGTGTTTCAAGTTAAGATAATCTTGGGAGAATGCTACCATTTGACTTTAAAATGTCTAGAAAATTCTTTTTCTTTTCTTCGTTCTTCTTCCTTTGATTCTATAATTAATTGCTGTTAATTCAATTTAAAATGTAATATCTGATGAGAAATCACCCTGTGTTTAATTTGAGTAATGTAATTGCATTTTATTTTGACAATAGGGTTTTTGTATATGTGGGGTTGGGTTTTTGTCGTCACCACCACCGTTGTTGCATTTTTGAAGAGTGAAACTGAACCGATCAAAAGGGGTCCTCCTGAATGGGGATGGCGTAGAATTTCAGCCGCCTACAAACAACTTTATAGAATCACTCATCTGCCATCTGTCAAAACGTTGGCTCTCGTACTACTAACAGCAAAAGTATACTATTTTAATTATTCCGTTTGAAATTTTTAAGAGCAATCAAATGAATATTAAATGTTTTTGATTCTAATAGATGGCGTTCAGTGCAAGCGATGCAGTGTCAGGATTGAAGCTGGTCGAAGCAGGTGTTCCACGCGAACAATTGGCTTTGATGGTAGTTCCCTTGGTGCCAATTCAAGTTATTTTACCACTTGTATGATATTGATCTATTAAAATTTTCGATTTGATTTAATAATTACATTTTAACATCATGTTGAATAATTTTATAGATTTTGAGCAAACATTCAACTGGTCCTGAACCACTAAATTCATGGTTAAAAGCATATCCATTGAGAGTAATTTTCGGTGTAATCGCTGCCGGTATTGTTGCGCTTACACCCATGTTGTTGCAAACAACACCGCTGTCTGTTTATTTTTTTATTTTACTTCTCTTATATGCCCTACATCAAGTAAGTTTCTAAACTTTGGGCTGGTTGTTCAGACATTAGTTAATTTAATTAATAACCAATGGTATAAACTTTGAATTTTTAGATCTGTTTGTTTAGTATGTTTGTCTCAGTGATGGCATTCTTTGCTCGAGTGTCAGATCCTCTTGTTGGTGGTACATACATGACATTGCTCAACACGCTATCAAATCTCGGGAGTAATTGGCCAAACACATTGGCTCTATGGGCTGTAGATCCATTGACTACGCGCAATTGTGAAAACTTACCATCAAATGCTACAATTTCTCTCTTAGAAAATGTTTGTGATACTCATCATGCAAAACAGGTAATAACAACATTTCATTCAATTTCTAAAACTCTGTTTTGCATTTCTGTTAAAAAATAACGTTATTTTTCAGATGTGCTCTGATAGTGGAGGTACTTGTGTTACTTCTTTAGATGGTTTTTACGTTGAAACAATAATATGTTTTGTAATCGGTATTCTATGGTTGAAATTTGGACGGCCTGCAGTGACACGATTGCAGAAATTACCGCTCACTTACTGGCATTTGTCGAAAGAATAAGATTACATAGTTAATAATTAAAATTAAATACTACTGATAATAATAAAGTCGATTGTGTGAAATGCGATTTATTCCAAATGTAACTTTTGTAAAAATTAAAATAATTACGAAAATTAACCCTCTGTTCACATTACAATGTTTTGTGAGCGTTTCCATATCATTTTCGAAACGCATGTTTCTATATCTTATGGAAATGCATGCAAAACGCCTTTCATGTGGATGGTGGGGAAGGGGAAAATAATGCCCGCCGTACAACTGCGAGCAGAACGAAATAGATGAGGGACACAGCTATACGAAAGAGGGGATAGTCATATAGGTGTCCCCTTGTTCTGATTCGCTCAAAAGCGTATGGTGGGTATAAGAGTTTTATACCTCATTTGAGGTTTCTTAAAATCAATGATTATTTGAAACAAATATTTGCACTTGTGGCAATTTTCTTTGTTAAATAATTTGAAATTCATACATAAATATTATTTATATTAACTGTTATTTTTTTCTAGATATTCTTTTGTTCATAAATCTTTTCTTTATATTGACATATAATATTGGTTATTTTTTTAATTGAAATTTAAATGAAATGGTTTCATGTGTGTGCATAGGTTCATACAAGAAAGCAGTATTGATTTCACTCTTATTTTTTCTAAAATATATTATGAATTATAAATAATTCTTTCAAAATAAAATACAAAAATTTTCAAAAGAAAAGTCTGACATCCTCTTTTATAATTTTTTTTTCGATTTTAAATTCTGGATAATTTCACAAAAATATACAATATTAAATAATTTCATACTCTTTCGGAAAATTTTATGCTTCATCACAATGCCGTTCTAATTTGTGGCATTTTACGGTTCAATGTTGAAATAATATTGATACTTTAAATTCTTATTAGCATTTTTTTATTTTATAATTCAAAGAAAGTGAAATATTTGCCTAAAAGTATGTTAAAGTTAAGGATTGATTTCATTTACAGTTATTGTTCACGGATTTGTGTGATATAGGTATTAATAGATTTTTTTTTAGACATAGAATTTAATTTTGTGTTGTAAATTCACAAATTAGTTGTAGCACCTGGTTTGATCGGATTTAATTTATTTGCAATGCCCTAAAAGGTATTTTATTGTTAACTTATTTTAACACAAGATGTATTATGTGGGATTTACATTATGCATGAACATTTCAAGTTTCAGTTACATTAACATCAGTTTCAAGTACATTTGTTAATGCACCCAACGCACCCAATTATTTAATATTCAAATTGAATTCATTAACTCAATTTGCAAACACCTCTCATGTTCTGTTGGCTGCATTGATAAATATTTGCATATTTGCCTTTCAACTGCAATATTAATGCATAATGTAAACCTCGCATTACATATTTTAGTTTAGCTAATATGATTTAAAACTGTGACAAAAATGTTGTGCTATATTTCGATTATTTTCTGTGAAAATCTGTGACGTAATTGTAAGGTACGATATAAATGAAAATATATTTGATTTATTAAAAATATATTTATTGTAAAATATAACAAGCACAAATGTGTTATGTTGAAATATATACGTACAATAAAATATTTTTTTATTGTTTCCTTGTATATTATTTTCTATTCCCATTTTGATGAGAATGTACATACGTATATTACAGTTGAAAATATGTAGGTATGTTTTTTCAATTTTGAAAGTAATACAAATATCTGAGTCAATATTATGCATTTTATAAAATTTGTCATTCATTATGGATATTAAAAGTTTTTGGGTACCTACATACGTGAATAAAATTACAATTTTTTCATTCAATATTTTTTAGTGTATTACTTATTGCCAGATATAATTTCAGTGGCATTTTGAATTACATTACAAAGCTTGATTAAAAAATGAATTATTTTATAGTTTATAAAGTAGGTAGGTAGTTAATTAATTTAGGTGTGACCATTGCAATTGCATGGCATTTTAATTGTACTAATTTTGTTGATAAAAATCAACAATCTTGTAGACCAGTCGATTTATGTTTTTGTGTAAGTATGACATTATCTGATTGAACAAGAAGTTTAGATAAATTTCTTGTTTTTCAAAAACATGGAAACAGTAGTTCTCAATTTTAGATTTTTCAATCAAAATATTTCCTTGCCTACAAACATATTTTTTATAATAGAAAATATCTTGTAGGAAAAGTATGAATCGATCGATTTGAAAAATTTATTTCTACCAATAAGCTACTATTTGGGTACTTATCTGTTCCATGTATGCTGTCATCCTGACTACTAAATTCGATTTCAACTTAATATTTTAAGTGGATGATCAATAAGAAGTTAAACTTAATTAAAAAAATAATAAATTCGATAATCTAAATGTTGAGAATATATGTTTAACAATGGATATTCCGCAAAGATCTTATCGAAATATGTAGAACATTTATAAAAACGATTTGATCTACAAATTCATCTTATTATTGTTGAAGCGGATATTGAAAACAAACTAGCAATTGTAAAAAAAAGTCTAGAAGAGCACAACATAACAACTTCATAATGTTTAAGCAAGCATTAATCATCTTCATATTAACAGTAGTAAGTAACACAAATTTTAGAGTGAATATGAAAGTGAGTTCATGACTTCATTAACTTATATATGCTATGTGAATGTTTTATGTTAAAATATACTACGTTTTTCTTAGAAATCGGGACAATGATGTTAAAGCATAGGTAATTTAATTATTGTAGGGAATTCAGAAAAAATATTTTATTCTTTTTTTTCAATTAAAAACCAACTTAGGTACATTATTTTCAGGGCAAATGGTAAATTATGATATTTTGAAATGCATTTCAGTACTATTTTGCGTTCTTTCAAGATTAAAAAAACATTTCTCTGGCTTTTTACGGAAAAAACTGCTCATACTTTATCAGTGAATCACTAATTCGCTACCGTCATGAACTCACTGCACTCATACGCATACATTAGTTTGACTATTATTTTTAGTAGAACAATCAAGAATACATTGCTATCCTTTACATATTTTTAATCATGTTCAGAAAAAACCAGGACTAACGGTAATTAATTGTAGACAACAAATAAACAACAGATGTAAAACAATGAAAATACAGTCACGTTTCGTATGCATGTGTCCCAATCTGTAAACGACTGTATTCTCATCGTTATATGGTTTATATTCATTTCTTTTCACTTACTGAAAAAAATAAAACGCTAGTCAAAATATCGCCCATACATGATGACTGAAAAGGCCAAGAGGTACAAGTGATTTCGAGAAAAGCACGCTCGAAATTAAGCATGCAGGTATTAGAAGGAGGTCGAGTGATTTTATGTTATATCTCGGTATACGCTCCAAGTTTGTTCAAATCCTTTCGACACCAAATATATGAGCGTTTATAGAAGCTATTCCTGTACTTAATCAAAATTAGGCAAAATATCACTTGTACCTCTTGGCATTTTCAGTCGTCACATAGATTTAAGTCCCGTAATATTTTGTTATTAATGTTTGTTTTTTTTTCAGTCATTTTTCAGCTTTTCTGATGCTCAAAATGAATACAATTGCACAAAAGATGGATTCAGTTGTTCAGACTGCTGGACTTCACTGTTCTGCATTGACTTAGGTGACGGCAATTTCGCAGGACAGGAAACACCATGTCCTACGGGAACCATATGCAGAAAATCGACCGGCGAATGCAAAGCAGGTGGCTATTACGAATGCGAAGTACCTGATGCAGAGTTCAAATGTTACTCAGCTGGGATCTTCCCTGATCCGTATTCTTGCGATAAATATCACATTTGTTCAGAAAACGAGGTAGAAAGAGGAGGAGAAGATAAAACTGCATCCGCTCTATCAGATATTATGAATGTTGATTATGGTGATGAGACTAAAACTTGTAATCCACTCTACAGTTTCGACTCTTACACCGGCCGCTGCTCCAAGAGACTGGAACCTTGGATGCCTTGTTCATCGATAGTCCCTGTATGTAATGTCACTGGTCAAATGGGTCCCTTGGCAAATCCTCACTACTTTTACAGGTGCACCCTCGACTCTGAAAAAGAGCACCTGTTGCCAGAAATTTTCGCATGTCCCAACAATTTCTTGTTCAACGTCACCAGTTGCGTGGATCCATCGCCAGTAGTGGCTGATAAGGATGGCAATTGTGCAAGAGTAGGTCGTTTCTATAATCCCACCGATTGTAACAAGTATAGAACATGTAATACAATTGGTACGAAACCCGTAGATACGACATGTCCTCTCAATAATAGGTTCGATCCGATCAAGAGCATTTGCGTTCCGTTTACCTGTTCAAATTACTTAACATAAATAAATATGTATGCATTTAAACGTTTTAGGTACTATCCACTTATGTATATTTGATCGTTTTGAATAAATGCATTTTTTATGTTTGTATTTTTTTTTTGTATTTTTATAACCGGTCTTTTCATCGCTGTAGTTGACTGACCGTGGAGTTACAGTCAGTCTTTCTACTACGAACTGTTAAAATTCGTCACTACTTCATGGATTTTCAACAGTTTGTAGTTCACAATCAGACTGATTGTGAATCTATGGTTATTTAAAAATGAATGCTTTGTAATGGCTTTAAATCACTGGAGTTGAGTTATTGAATATGTTCCCTGTACTGTAGAGATCAATTTAAGTGATATAAAATCATGTAGCATATTCCTTGATTTCTATGGTTTCCATATGTAAGTACACAGTAGGAGTTTTTTGTGTGATTTTGTGGAATCTTTAAGATGAAAAAAATGTATGTATTTAGGAAATCATGACTCTTAAAATAAAAAACCATTCCGTTTTCTCTAATAAATATGATTTTAAATCGAATCTAAAGTACATATATTACATACCTACCTATGTACATATATTATTTTATACCATTACATTCAACTGTACATTTACTAGATTTCATTGGGCTTAAAAATCGTTGAAAATCGATTGTTGATTAGATATATTACTATTCTGTATTTCCAAAATAAATATTTGATAATCTAACAATTTAACACTGTAAAATAAGTAAAACAAAATTTTAATACAAATGTAATATAATGAATATTAAATGATATAGTGATTATTTTGAATTATGAATTGAAAAAAAATACATAGGTACATATAATTGTGTATGTACTTTTCAAAAACTGTTTTTCTCAAATAATTTTTCACATCGTTATGACACATCAATGATTTTAGATGCATTTATTGATTGTATGTATACTACCGTGCAATATTACATTCACGTTTTGATATGTCAATTAAAAATGATCTATTGTTCGATTTTAATCATTTCAAGAAAAATTCAATAAAATAGGTCATTGCAAAACATTCAATATTAGATAAAATCTATTTTTCTACGATTTATGCGTATGAATGTATTTTTTTGAATCTTGCATAATGATTAATTATATATATATGTATATTATGATACAGTATATTATTATTGTGTTAGAGTGTTAATATTGTGCTGATAAAATACATAATTATTTCTAAAATCAATTCATACCTACCATTACTAAAATAAATATGTACCTATTTCAGTTTTCTCATTAAGAAAAATTATGAGTGATGAAAAGACTTGAATACAAAATATCAGTTTATTAATTAAATTATTAGATTGTAAATCATATTATACAAGGACAAAATGATCATTGTTTCATTACCAGTAATAAACTTAAAATAATTTAACTTTATAATTCTTATGCACTGGTGAAAAACGTCTAACATCAACGAATCATATGAAGATTTCAAAATGTCAAAAATCATATCCCAAATTCACAATATTTCTTTTTCAACTTTGAATGTAGAGCTTTCTGAAATTTTTGGTCTTACACACCTCTTATACATATAATAAAAGAATTTTGATAAAAAAATAAACACTAACTTATTATATTATAATTTTACAGGAAAATGTATTGTACTATTGACTTTATTGACATGTTTTTATTACACCAAAACACTAAAAAATCCAAGCGATTCAAAAACATTTCGAAGAAATAAGAATAACGAGATAATGTGATTTCAATTGAAAATTATCAAAATACATTTAGACGAAATTACGTCACGTTTACGTCACATGTTTTTTTAATTAAACTAAAAAATGATCAATATATTTGACGTAAGTTATGAAAGTTGAATACAATAAAATCTACGTATTGAGTTGTTCAAAGATGTTTAGAATTTCCGTATATGTAGAAACGCAGTGTTATTATATCATTAAGACGAAAAATTTGCATTTAAAGCTTGATTATGAGTGTTTAAATGAGTAGGTATTATGTTCAAAGTTCGAAGTGAGTAATATTTATGATAGAATTGAGAACAATTGTCACTTGAAAACGTTATGTGTGCATGAAATAAGATACATATCACTATTCTGATTCGAGTATCTTAATCGTTCAAAATAAACAATAAAAAACTATATGAGCATAAAAAATTGAATTTGTTCATAGAGGAAAATTTTCCAACACAGAAGAATTATTTAGCGCCATCTGAATTTTGTTTTCTTTATGTACCTAAATAGTGAATACAATTTTACAGTAAACCAAACCGTCAATTTTTAATGCTGTGTCAGTGAAATACATACGATACGTTTAAACATTATTATTTTGGTTCTATTCCAATTAAAAAACTACTCATTTTTATTTTTCATCCAATTTCTACTCCGGTTCGTTCGAAAATTCAAATTCCATTTCGGATTTCGTTCCGATGACAATAACGGTTTTTCCGGTTTTCAATTAGGATCCCAGAAATTTTCATCAATCAATATTACTTCGGTGTTTATAGTATAATATCAAAATCGATCATATTTCAATGATTAATTTGACACACATTGACGGATTACTTCTTTGAAACGTTATCACCTAAATATCGAATAGGTAACCTCACGTTATCTTCGTTTCAAAATCGCTTAAATATATAAATACTTGACGAATCTTTGAATCTGAACAATTCACTGTTTTTAAGAACCTAACACAAACATTGAAATGGAGTTGAAGCATTTACTATTGATATTTATCGTATCGGTGAGCGTTATTTTTTACAATTGAATTGAATTGAATTTGAATCACATAAAAAAAATAAACTATTCTGAATTGATTAACATTGCACAGGTTGCTATCGGTGTAGTCTTTACAGGGGACTCAGATGAGTATGAAGAGTATTTTCTGGATGGATTTGAATTCTCATGTGAAAAACCAGGCTACAAATGCAACGGATGCAACGAATCCTACTTCTGCGTTCAAAATGGAGATGGAAGTTTCAAACCAGAACTGATCGAAGCCTGTCAAGATAAAAATAAAACTTGCCACAAAGAAACAGGTCAATGCACAACCGGTCAAAATTTAGAGTGTGACCCGATGGCGAACGATTACATCCTCAAATGTCGCAACAAGGGAATGTTCCCACATCCTTTCCATTGCAACGAATACTACGTATGCTGTGACATCGATGCCACTCCACCAGTCACCGAATGTCCCAAAGACTTCGATTACGATCCTCTGACGACTCTTTGTAACAAATATTTGAAGAACTGCACCACACCAGCTAAGCCTTGTACGGTGGCCGGAGACATTGGACCAATCGTCGGCAATCCAAGTATGTATTACTTGTGCCTTCCGCAGACCAACGGTCTGGTCACACCTCAGATGTACTTGTGTCCGACGAATCAGACTTTCATGGGATCAGGCTGCAAGGCTCCAGCCTCTGGTTTGGATGACGATGGTCTTTGCTCGTCGTTCGGTCATTTCCACGAGGCTTCCAGCCCCAGATTGTACAACGAATGTGCTTCGGTTGGACAGGAGCCTGTGACCATGGTGTGTCCTGGAGGGTCTATCTTTTCGCCAAATAAGGGACAATGTGATTGATTTCCCTTTGGATGCCATTCGATGTTGCGTTGTCCAGTTTTCTTCTTTTTCTAGGGTGTGTTTAGAATCTATAGAAAATTGTATTTGATGATTAATGATTTGGTCGATGTTAAAATTGTATGTGAATATCCGATTTAACAATAAAGGTTATTCAATAAAATTCTGTTATTTTTATTTTTTTTTTATGTTAAGAAAAATTACATGTATTCTAGTAATAAAAATATTATCATTCATCTGATGTAATACAAAAACAGTCTAGACAGAATGATTGATATGTTTTTAGTTCTACATACATATTTAATTTAATTTTGTTATTGCACCAAGAAAATATGTTATATATATAAAATACAAAACTTTGACCTGCGATAACCAACTGTTAAAAGTTGCGCTTTCGTTTTCCATAACTTTTTCACATTTACACTCACTATATTTCTACAAAATCGGTGGAAACCTTTATGTGCTCACACTTTGTAAGATGTACATTTTGAAATTTAATTCATATTATTTTATATTGATTAAACGACATCTTTTGTTTGCTTTATAATTTTTCAATTCGAACTGATTGTAGATGATATAATTCAACCTATTCTTGAGCATCATGTGATTTTTTTTTTAATAAATTAAAGTTTGACTTATGATAGTAAATTACAAAAATATAATACATATATGAAGTACGTTTTCATTCATAATTTGAATATTTCAATTATAGTTAATATCAAAACAAAAAAAATTCATTAGATTGTGACTATTTAGAATGTAAATTAAATTCACTTGTGGAATACACGATTGGTACTAAACTAAGCAAGTCTAATTTAACTCGTTGAACATCATGAAGATGATATGCCTACTCCACAAGTATTCAAATTCAAAATTCAAAAAAATATTGTAAATTTGCATAAATCATAAAAAGCTATTTTTTCAATTGAAGAATATATATTTATCACAAATCCTAATTAATACGTGCATTGTTATCGAATCGGATTAAAATGTAGAGCAACATAACACAATCATCAATTGGATTCGTTCATTCCGGCAAATAGCACACACAAAATCCACGATGGAGAGAACGAAAACGATAATTTTCAGCGCATTGCTAGTAAGTCAAATTGAACAGATTACCAAACCAAAAAAAAAAATCTAACCAATAACACATAAAAAATGTACTACAGATTGCAATAGCGGCGAACTCAGAATACGTAGAGATATCCTCGTTCGACTTGGTGGACTTCAAGTGTCCAGGGCTAGGTTTCTTTTGCAGCGGCTGCAACGAATCTTACTACTGCTCCCCTGGAGAAAACGACACCTTCGTGCCTCAGAAAATCGAGGATTGCCTGGCCAATGGGAAGACTTGTCTCCAATCCACCGGCGAATGCACCAGCGGAGAGAACGTCCCTTGCGATCCGAATGTGATCAATTACAAGTTCGAATGCCACCAGGCCGGAATGTATCCAGACCCTTTCATCTGCAACAAATACTACATATGCACAGATAGGAACGGAGCAGTTCCCGAAACTCACAATTGCACCTCAGGCTTCTCCTACGACCCGACGACTGCTTTGTGCAACAAGAAAATCGTCAACAACACGTGCAACGCCCTGATAAAGCCCTGCAAGTCTCCAGGGGAGATGGGATCGATTCCTGGACACTCCAGCCTGTATTATATCTGCCTGCAAGCTTCGGGAAACTTCCTCACTCCTCAGTTGTACACGTGCACCGAAGACAGCGTGTTCTTGGACAGGAGGTGTCAAAAACCTGACACTGGTCTCGACGAAGCTGGGAAATGCAAAAGCGGCGGTTCTTTCTACAAACCAAGCAGTTGCTTGCAATATTCCGAATGTAAGGCTGCTGGAGATACTCCGACCACCGAGGATTGTCCGTGTGGTACCAAGTTTTATCAGCATTCGCAAAAGTGCGAGAGTATTGGCTGTTGAATCGTGGAATTTACTTGATTTGTGCTCAAATTGTTGAAATGTTAATTTAAACTTTAAAATTATTAATAAAATCATATAAACATGACTCGCAATCTTCATTTTTTCCTTTAAGTATTTTCAATTTAATTATACTTTACATTAACTATGACAAAAACAGTGAAAAACGTCAGCATTATAATTAATTTTTGAAGATTCAAATTAAAATTTATCAGATACAAAAAATGCGTTAATTCAGATACAATAAGATGATATCATCGATCCAAATATAATATAATTTTCTTCAAAATCCCCCATTTTTCAATGACCCAAATCCGATAAGATTTTTTAATCAACTTTTGAACCGATAAGGAATTACCAGATTTCATTAGATGCTATTTTATAAGGAATTAATTCCCCAAATCGTTAAAAGAAAGCATTAAATTTAATCAATATTTCCTATCGATGTTTGTAATATTAGTTATATAATAGTAGTAAATTAATGATAAGAAAACATGAGAAAAATGGTTGTGGATGTAGTAAAATGATAAGATGGAGATGCAAATTTAATCGTGTTTCATCAATCTAAAGAAAACAAAATTTATATCTCAGTTAAAATCTACATTTTTGATTGATTTGGCGTATTGTTCTATATCAAAAATGCATCACAAACAAATTATATCTGTACTAAAATCATCACGAAATCAGTAATGATCTATGTATATCTGAGTGAAAAATGATTCAATAAATGTGGATACATTTGATTCGTTTTGTATATTTCGTGCTGATTTAATTTTTATAAAATCATCTAGATTATATCATATATATAGGTATAATATTAACACGGATAAAACTGGAATAGTATTCGTTTGAATTGATGTTTGGTGTTTTAACCAAGAATTAAAAATAATCAAATTACTTATTTTCGATAAAGAATTATTTAATTAATAATAATGAATAATAAAATATTGTAGGAAACGGAAGAAAAAATGAGGATATTAAATATTGAATTAATAAAAAAAATTGAATATCGTGGCTGTGAATGGAAATTTGAAAATTTTTAATATAATTTGTAATTGAAAATTCTTAAATACGCGTTATCTATCAAACGATTTTAACTATATTATGATAAATAAATTTGCCATAATAAATTATCATTTTCAAATAATCGCACACTCGAAAATTCATGCATTCATAGGGTTAAAAATCGATATATAAATTCATAGATATCTTTACAAACACATTTACTACAAATTGATATTCCAAATAGCAAGCAGCATTGATGAAAATGGAACTTTTAAAAGTAGCAGTATTATTTGTAAGCAATTTTCATACTCTTGAATTCAAATAATAATTATTTTCATGAAATTATGATTAATTAATAGATACTTGAGAAATTTTAACGATTCAAGCGTAACAAAATATAGACACACCATTTGAACGTTTAGTTGAATTGGGTTAGATTAAGTCAAGTTATACTTTTTTCAAGTCAGGTTAAATAATGTTAATTCGGACCAGATATTTATTTATTATATTTCTTTTTGTGTCTTCCTCTAATTAGATTGAATTGAATTGCGTATAAAGTCAGCTTAGTTTGATTATCTGTCATTCTAATGATTTTCCCTGCCAAAATTACTTTAATACATTCAACATGAGTTTTACTATTTCAGTGTGCCATCGCCAGCATATCGGGAGAAGCATTTGATGTAGATTTTGAACTCGATGAATCATCGTCTGTAGAATCCAGTGGATTTCCACCGGATTTCTGCACCGAAGCAGGATTCGTATGCGATGGCTGCAGCGCATCTTATTACTGCGTCCCCATAGAGAACGGAGAGTTCTTAGCCCAAAAGATCCAGGACTGTGGAGAGGAGACGAGCTGCTCTGAGACGACAGGCGAATGTACCCACGAAGTCAACATACCATGTGGACAGAACAACTTCGCATGCCACCACTTCGGAATGTTCCCAGACCCTATGGACTGCCGAGCCTTCCACATCTGCTACGGAGGAGAAATGCCCAAATACGTGATGTGCGAGGAAGGCTATAGATACGATGCTCTGACCACAATGTGCGTCAAGTCTCCCTCATGCGAGAGACCCTTGCCGGAGTGCAAGAGCACTGGACAGAAGGGAGGAGTTCCCGGACACCCCAAGATGTACTACATCTGCCTGGTCTCCGAGCTGGGATTCATGGCTCATCATCTGTACCTCTGTCCCAGGGACGAGGTGTACGAGGACGGCTCTTGCAGGGCCCCTTCGGCTCCAGAGGTGGGCGTCGACGATGATGGAGTGTGCTTGAAGGAAGGGAAATTCGTTGTTCCGGATTGCTGTAAAGCATATCTGGAATGCAAAGCCGTTGGAGAGGAGGCTGATGAAGTCGAATGTCCTGCGGATCAAAGGTTTGATGATGAGACGAAGGACTGCGTTCCTTTCCAATGTTGATTATCTTTCATGTAATTTTAATTGATACGAATGATTGTATGAAATATTGATTTATTATTTGTAGAATAAAATATGAATAATTTTATTTATTAATGAATCGAAAAAGTTGTAATAAAATCATGAAAAAGAAATTATTTTCTTTAGATAAATTCTCAAAATTCTTGAACTTTTTAACCTAACCCAATTATTTCCTATTTGTTATAAGTACTATGCAGTCTATCTGTAGTCTGAACTTCAAATATTGACTGTCGACTATGTCAAAAATATTTCTTTTCTGACATAAATTCTATTTTTTTATATTTATCCTTATCTAGATTGGATAGCCATTTTCATTCTAAAAAAGGAAATTTAAATTATTATTGACGCAATCGCATTCATTCAAAAATGATTGATTTAATAAAAATCGTAACGCTTGATCAGTTTTATATATTATATATGCATTAAATGCTGATTTCATTTTTTTTTTCACTGTTATCATAGTATTATTTGATTTAACACTTAAGAGACTGGAAAGTTCTCATTTGAAGTGAAATAAAACAAAAATCGTCGAAAACATAAAGAGCCATTGAGAATTGTCAGTGAGAGAAAGATTGAGTAGTGAGTAGTAACATTTAGAAGCTTAAATCAAAATAATAGTAAATATTAATATAATATAATAAATTGATGAAAATGTAAAATTATTGAGTATTAAATAAGTAGTGAAAATTAAGTTCTCGAAATTAGATGTGAATGGAAAACTGAGAACTTAGATTTGATTTTTTAAATTTAAAAACGTTTTATGATTTTCATGCATTAAACAATCTTGCAGTTGGGGGTTAAAATCGATATATAGATGAAACGGATACCAGTATAAACACATTTACTCTTTAACTAAATTACAAGAGGCAGGCTGCATTAATTTGAAATGGAACATCTAAAAGTAGCAATATTATTTGTAAGTGACTTTCACATTAATACAGTTCGATGTGTTCGCGAAGAATACCTACATACTTTAAGATAAATTAACTTTCGATTGCGCAATTTGTATAAAAAATAATTTTAACATCCTTATCTATGATCATTCCAGTGTGTATTAGCAGGCATATCAGGACAAATAAATTATGACGAATTATATTTAAACGAATTCGCACCAGAAGAGTTCACAGAATATCCACCTAGTTTCACATGCACCGAGCCAGGATTTATTTGCGACGGATGTGGAGCATCCTACTACTGCGTCCCTGTAGCGAACGGAGATTACATAGCCCAAAAAATACAGGACTGTGAAGAAGGGACGAGCTGCTCTGAAACTACAGGCGAATGCACTCACGAAGTCAACATACCATGTGGACAGAACAATTTCGCATGCCACCAGCTCGGAATGTTCCCAGACCCCATCGACTGCCGAGCCTTCCACATCTGCTACGGAGGAGACATGCCCAAATATGTGATGTGCGAGGAAGGCTATAGATACGATGCTCTGACCACGATGTGCGTCAAGTCTCCCTCATGCGAGAGACCCTTGCCGGAGTGCGAGAGCACTGGACAGAAGGGAGGAGTTCCCGGACACCCCAAGATGTACTACATCTGTATATCTTCCGAGCTGGGACGTATAGTTCATCATCTGTATCTCTGTCCCAGGGATGAAGTGTACGAGGACGGTTCTTGCAGGGTGCCTTCGTCTCCGGAAATAGGAGTCGATGATGATGGGATTTGCTTGAAGGAAGGAAAGTTCGTCATGGTGGATGATTGTAAGTTGTATCAGGAATGTAAAGCTGTCGGAGAAGAGACGGAGGTTGTTAAATGTCCTCCAGATCAAAGATTCGACGATAAGGCGAAGGACTGTGTCGCTTTTCAATGTTGAATATGCAATTTGTTTTATTTTTTATGTAATATTAATTTGAAATGAACGATTTTTTAAAATTTTGTATTTTTCATTTGATGAATAATATATGATTCTGTTACTAATAAATAAATATCGCCTTTTTAAACTTTATGATTTTTAACACACCGTTGAAAACTAAGTAATTATCAGAGTTCTAGAATAGGTGTCTATGTAACTTCGATTCTACAATTTAATATAGAGAACTCAATCATTATCAAACAGTGATAACGACAGTGCGAAAACTGCTTATTTTATCAAAAACCTTCTATTGATATTTCAATATTATTACTTTTTAAATTCCACGCATAAGATCAACAATTTAAAAATTATCTTTATACGGTAGGATTTTAAGCTATGCAAATTAAAATCAAATCAATATTTTTAAGAGGCTTAAAATTGGGTTATTGGGACCTATTATTGATGAGATCAAGTATCCCTACCCTCAGCGGGGGAGTATTGGAAGCTTGATCCTGCCTTATATTTTTCGCTTAAACTCTCATTCGGAAAATTGTATTAAAAAAATAATGTCAATACATTGGATTCGAGTACATATTTTGATGCACTTCGAAGATGAAAAAATGAAGAGTGCGCAATCGACGGAACGCGTCTGTCAAACGGCGAAGCGTCACCGAACGTCATTAATCTGCGAGAGTTTTTTGAGAGAATTTTGAGCGAGAAATGTCGGAGCTGAGCGGCGCCCCCGTCGGGTGCCTGCGCCCCGACACCGTGGCGGCCCTGGGAAGGGGGCTCGACGGCCGCAAGGTGCTGCCCAGCGACGAGGGCAAGTGCCGCGACTGGAAGGGGCTCGTCGACGCCGTGCGCTTCCCCAACGAGCTGGTGGCCGCGGCCAACTCCTCGCCCTCGCCCACCAGACTCATCTTGGACCACTGGAAGAAGGCCCCGCTGCACGAGGCCAATCTGATGATGCTCACGCAAATCCTGGCCGACATAGACAGATACGACGTGCTCGACGACGTCTCCCAGCTTTTGGGTTCGTTCGTTTCTAGGTCCCCATTCATATTTTTGGATAGAGTCAGATTAAAATATATTACCAATTCGTTGACGTTAATGTTGTTATGTTGTTGAATCAAAAATGTACCTAAAATGTGTTGAAATTCCATTTCATTTACAGAAGCGGACGCCTCGTATTTTTTCGAGAATAAAAAGACTGAATCGTACCAAATCGAAAGATTCCAACCGCCCGAAGACGGTCTCGACGATCCTAATATTTTGACCGTTCACGACGCCATGTTGTCGCGTCAAGGTTCTTCCAGTTATCAGACGTACGACGCGTTCGTGCTTTTCGCCGACGAAGATTACGATTTTGCAGCGGAACTCATCAAAAGAATGGAAGAATACGGCTTGAAGGTTAAACTCTTTCTTCTTTTCCATCGTTCTAATCTTCTTCGATGGTAATCCTTTAATGATTTCAGATGTGTTGCCGAGATCATTTAGTCGCAGGAAACTTGATTCATTCCAGTATGCTCACCATCATAGGCGAAAGATGCACTCGATTGATCGTTATAATCTCTCCCGATTTCATACAGTCGCCTAACAACAAATATTTCATCGATTATGCACAAGTTTTGGGAATCGGTAATGATCTTCGATTTATAATGACTTTACAAGTACGGGTGATATTCATATTTTTCTTTATTTCTTCAGAAAAACGTCAAAGAAAAATAGTTCCTTGTATTTACAAAAGTTGCCCTCCTGAGCTATTTCCACCTCCTCTGAAAAACTTGTTTTCGTTGAATTATCTTCGATCAGGACCACTTTTTAATTTTTGGGAAAAACTCAGAGATTCACTTCGAACAACACCGCTTCCAGTGCAGTATACTCAACGGTAATGACCTTTTCCATATCTTGATTTTTGATATTTTTTGATTACTAGGCTAATTTTTTTTATCGTTTCAGACCTGTTTATGATCGTGAATCCAATTTTTCTTCAATATCTATCACTTCTGTCAATTCTCAAAGTCGTAATCCTCAAATAGAATATCCTAGCAGTGAAGTCAGTGAATTTTCTACTCCAGCCTCTAAAATACGAGTAGAATCTATTGAATCGAACAATTTAACAGTGCCAGAAAAAGTGATTTCGAAAAGCGTGGAAAATTTGACTATTCCAACTCCGGCACACAATCTTAGTACAAACACTCTATCGCTTTCAAGCATTTCTCTAAGTGCATGTGAAAACAAAAGTACAAATGTTTCAAACGAACATAACAAAAAAGAGAAAACTCCGAAAAGCAAATGGTTTCCGAAAATTCCAAAATTTTTATATCCGAAAAGTTCGCGCAATATTGAAATGTGTAACCAAAATCCTAATGGGTCCAAACCGAAAAAGAAGAAATGGAACCGTAAAAAAGCAGTGCCTTTGAATGCGACTTAAGAATGTATATGGTCACAAAGATATCATATTTAACGCTACCATATATTCGAAGGTTTATTTTTTTGTTTAAAAATTTATTAATTTGATGATCAAATGAGGATTTCATGTGCAATATTTGAATTTTATCCATTGTTGAAATGAAACAGTTCAATAATTTGTAGTATTGGTTTTGATTTTTTTTTTGTTATTGAAAATCGTTAAATATTTTTTATTTTATTTTAAATTTTAATGAATTTTGAGTTTATAATTCGTTAAGTATATTACAGTTTTTTTATACTGAAATATTAGATACAATCTGCTACATTTGTATTTAAGATTTTGTACCAAAATCAAATCATTCACCGATTTGAATAATGAAAATCTCAAGTGATGCTTGATTAGAGAATACGACAAATTACTTTTAAGTAATGATGATATCCTTTGCCTGGAAAAAATAATGCTGTTTTCAGTTTTTTTTTTCAGGCTAGTCACATATAATTTTTTGAGTCACAGACTTTGTTTTATCTTGATGTAATTTTGTGTGCATTCACAATTCGTGATATATAGTTTGATTGAATTATAAGATAATTCAGTATTTTATTAAATCTGATTTATGTTAATTAGATTGCCTATGTAATAAAATATAAATCGAGTTTTAGTTGAATGTATGCTACAAAAAGTAAAGACGATATCAATGATCTCACATACATTTCACACCATTTAATCTGTGATTGTGACCTATGAAAATAATCACACACTTGTCATTCCATACATATATTATACTTTCTTAAATAGATGCATTTGTGATAATATCTGTAAAGTCAATCCATAATTCATTATTTACTAACTTAATATATTTTTATATATACAAAAAAGACTTCTAATATAACTTTTTGAAAGTTATATTTAGAAGCATGAAAAATATGAATCGTGAAACAATTAAAAGAACAGTTTCTCACATTAGTTTAGCACAGCTTTTGGTTCATCTTTTTCAATTTTAAGATAAACCTTAATGCTCAAATGTGCAATTTGATGTTTATGAAAATGCGTGTTTATGAAAAGTGCTCGACTCGGTCTTATGAATGTTTAGTCATATAGTATTGGTTTCTGTTTCATTTTCACAAATTTAGTGATACTAAGTGCCTTCATTTAATTATAAATATTTGTAAATCGATAAAACATATTACGTTCAGTATATCAATTATATTCAATTCATTGTTACAGTGCCATAAAAATATTTTCGATGCAACGTTCATGTAAACTTTTGATATTCATCAATATTTTTATGTGATTTTACCTACTTATAATAAAATTGTGTGAACCAATTGTGATACTGAAATTTTTCAATAAGCTCAAAAATGAAGTTTTATAACAAGTATGCCAAAAATATGAAACAATAATTTATTTTAAATTCAATTCTATATTTACAATTAATATTTATATGTCTATGTATCTACTTTTATTTGGTGCGATTTTAGAGTTTATAAATATGTATGTATTTCAAAATATTTTAATGTTAAAAAATAATATTTTTTGTTTCACATTATATTTTAATGTATTGACCAAGTAAATAATAATATACATTATTTTTTGACTTTCATCTTTGTCTAATTTATTACTGAAAGCTTATTCTTCATCACTGTCCAAAAATTGTCACGAATATCTATTATATGTTCTTTTAAGAACTCATCTGGATAATGCTAATTATAAATTCACATTAAGAACTTATTAGTTACATACATATACTTATTCTGAAAATAAAATGAACAATACTCACTTTAAAGTAATCTAACATCGAATAAAACATTCTCTCAATGTCAATTATGAAATCTTTATCATTGAAATATTTGTCATTTATTAGCTTATTTTGAATATCACTGAGGGTTAAAGCGTTTTTCCAACAAGCTCTGTATATAATTATCTTAAATGAAAACAATTTTATTTATAATTATTTTATTTAACTGTAAACAATAATATTTTGTTTATACAACCTCTTCAATTCGTTTATTGGCAATCATAAAAAGTTGTTTTTCTAGACGATCCATAAGAATGGTTCCTTCTTTTTTTATATAATTTCTAATATTAAATTGCTTTGATGTTTTAAAATCTTCACACTGGTTTTCAATTGAATGCGAATTAGCTTCTATCAGTTTTGAAGCAGACAGCAAAGCCTTCTTCCATTCATTATTTGGAGATGAATGTGACTTGATATTGATATTCCAAATATTGTCAGTTTCTTCTTCGGTAAGAATATTATCATTATTTTCTTGAATCTTGTTATTATCATCTTCTTTTATATATCTGTTTAACAAACAATAATTAGGAATCATTTTTATTTTTTCAATAGGAGTTAAAACCGAAGGAAAATTCAATTCAAATTGATCAACATTAATGTTTTGAGAATTTCCAATATGTTTTTCTTTAGAGAGTGATGTATTATGATTTTCCAAATTAGTATTAACTTTGCATTTTTTATCAGGCATTGATTTTTTTTCAATCGATTCTTGCATAAGTTTCAATACTTCCGACATATCATCAAGCAATTCTATAGTAACTGACTGCCATTCGTTGAACGTGTTCCTAATTTCAGGACAGTAAAACTTTTTTTCGATGTCGACATATTCCTCGTGTTGATTCTGCAGCAGATCGAGATTTTTCCATCCGTTCGATATTTTCATGAACGCCAAAATGTAATTTTTCATTATCCAATCCGGATCTCGACTCCTGGCTGCGGTCACTTCGTTCTTCCTTATTTGATCGCTCGTCTTGGAAACCAGGCTGTATATGTTCTTCAGACTGAACCTTCGAAGGTTTTTCAGACCGATGTTTTCAGCGGATTCACAACCTTCTTTGATTAGCTTCATCATTTGAACATTCATATCGTCACAGTATTCTAAATTATTTTGCCTTCTTACATCATTCGAGCTCAATTTTGCATTTAAAGAAGGACACGACGAAGATCTTCGAATTTCATAAAATTGATTATCGTTCATGATGATTTGATATAATGTACGATTTTCGATCGTCTGACGAAAAAATCAAATAAATGAATAAGACTCAAATTTAAATTGTGAAAAAATATATTTTAGTATTAAAGTCTAATCGAATTTGATTTCTTCGACGAATTTTCCGAATGTAGAGCATGCTGAGTTTTTCATCTGAAAATGCCGAGATAGAAAATTTTCCTCAGACAGTGCACCGAACGAAAATAAGTCAAACGTAACAATATTTAATATATCTGATGCAGCGGATGATAAAACGTCCACGTTCGTTGCCAAACGAATTTCAGTTCGGTTGTACAAATTGAGATATCGCGAAATGCACTTTTCTCACATAGAAAGTCTAGATTCCGCATGAGAGTTCTCTTATTATTCTTGTGATGTAATAATTTCGAAAAATATTCTTAATTAATAAAAAAATTGTCGAATTCAATGTGTGCTATGTGCGTAAATCAAATTTTGAGTTTTACGCGTGAAAATATTCATATATGATCTGTTTCAATGGTCATTTATACGAAACATCGTTTTTATTAAAATGATATAAATACATATATTATTTAGGGAGAAGTTATTTTGATTAAAGCCCGACGCTTAAATATAAACATAAACGATCGTTTTAAATTAAAGTGTGAATTTTTAGGTCATTTTGATGGTGAAAAATTGGAAACATTCACCCTTTGCATAGTAAATATTTTCAGCTATGATCGAACATCGTTCAGAATAACTCACTATTAAAATATACATATATTATAAACGTTTCATATTACATATGCTTAAAAATTTTGTCTTTTAATATAATTGTAAATTATATTATATACATATGTATAATAATTTATTTTAAATATGTATATTTCTTAAAATAAATTTCAATGGTCTGCGTAACGAATTGATGAAGGCTTTTTATGATTGAAATCCGAAAGTCGTACTCTTTCTACGTTATATTATATGAATACATCCTTATCAGTGTTGTAGTCGAGGGGGAGCGCACGGGAGCGCGCTCCCTTACCTCTTTCTGGCCGGAGAGCGCGCTCCCCCTTGAAAATTTCAAATAATCAAAATCGCATCAAAATTTCAAACGTATTGAATTCTACAAATCTAGGCAAAGGCAATGAAAGCACCTTAGAGTACTCTTAAGGGGGTGGTGGTGAAAATCAAGCGCTCCCCCACCTCAAAATTTACCACTACACCACCGATCCTTATATGGAGATTAGAAGCCAAGGGGTAAAAATGATAAAAAATCGGCGAAATTGGGTAATTGAAAAAATGACAAAGTGAAAGAAAACAATCTGGCGTCGAAGTTCATCATGAGTACCGAGAGCGGAACACACCCCCGTTTTCGCGATCAGCTGAGCCGGATGCGCCCCCCGGGTGCACGCCCCCTGCGGCTCGGGGGCGCAGCGCCTCGGCCGGGGGCTCGTCCTCGGCGCGCGCGCACAATGTCGGCGGCCCCGCGACCCCGCGACCCCGCGACCCCTCGACCCCACGACCCGGTCGCCCCACTGACCCGGATGCGGGTCGCGCCAGACGACCCCGGGGGGCGGAGGCTCCTTTTCCTTTTATTTTTCGCCGACTCCGTATCGCCGCTCGATCTTCTGCGAGTTCGTTCAAAATCATTTTGAAACAAGTGCACTTTTTTTTTCTCGGGGAGATTTTGAGGTTATGTGTGCTCGTTAGATGCGTTCGTTTGTTTTTTGAAACTGATTGTACTGATGTGTGAAAATTTATTTGGAGAATGACTTTTAGTAGGTGTGAAAAGAAGATGTATTGACGGTAAATGTTATACTCTGATAATATTTCTATTATATAGCGTTTTGGGTAAAACATTTTCTGTTTCATACTCATAAATGTTTTCAGCGCAGAAGATTATATTTATTTAAAGCAGACTCTTCAAATTAATCTAAAAAAATTTAAAAAATAACCCCCCAATTTATTAAATAAAAGTTATCATTATGGGGAGGTATTTTTATAAATCGTTCTTAATTAAACATCATCATAATTTTACAAAAAATCTTTGTCAATACGTAGCTCAAAAATATGGATAGATTGAAAACTTTTTTATTCAGAAAAAAATAAATTTATATTAAGTTATCACTTATTTATATTTGAGTTGTAATAAATCAGGACAGTGGCACATGTCAAATAGAAGATTATTATTTTCAATTATGAAAAAAGCGTAACCACATGAAGACTGAAGGACTTTTTTTATCGAAATGAATTTAAGCACTGATAATAGTGCTATATCATATATAGAACCAATTTCTGTACTTAACTCAATATCAATAAAAAAAGTCAGAAATTCAGTCGTCATGTATTAATATACAATACATCAAAAACACGAAGCATAACAAAAATTGACAAGTGAATCTACCAATCACCATTGACAAGACATTAGAATACAACCAAACAACAATTCAACACCGACCATAAACCTTTCCCTTCGAACCAAAAAAAAAAAAAAAAAAGAAAAACACCCAATTTTCATCAACCGAAACACCCATCATCGAAACGTCCACCTTCAGCCGGAGTCCCCGCGACTTCGACGATCGTCTCGTCGTCTCCCCTGACTCCCGGCGAGGAGTTGAGGAATCGGGCCGGGGTCGCCCCACGGTCGACCGAGTTCCGCGGACGTAATCGGCATCCGAACGGACGCTAGGTCAGTTCTTCGGGGTCGCAATATCCCGCAATCCGGGACGCTTGCACGTCTGCGAGCCTGCTCCGTGTTTCACATCGTATTGTGTATGCGAGAAGTCTAAAAGCCAATGAGTATAAGTGAAAATGTCGAATTGTTGGAGTTGAGTGTGGAAATCGGCTCTGAATATGTCCGTTCGTTTGGTTTCGAAAATTATACGATAGAGAGGTGAATTCTTCGATGTTGCACTTGCATGTCTGAGAGCCTGCTCCATGTTTTTCATCGTATTATGTATCCGGGAACCCCAGACGCCAATGAGTATAAGTGAAGATGTCAAATTGTTGGAGTTGAGTGTGGAAATTGGCTTTGAATATGTCTATTCGTTTGGTTTTGAGAATTATTCTTCGAGGTTGCACTTGCTTGCACGTCTGCGAGCCTGTTCCATGTTTTGCATCGTATTATGTATGCGAGAACCCCAGACGCCAATGAGCGCAAGTGAAGATTTCAAATTTTTGGAGTTGATTGTGAAAATCGGTTATGAATATATCCATTCGTTTGGTTTTGAAAATTACACATTAGTTATAATAGATTAGTTCTTAGAGGTTGCAATTACTTGCACTTCTGCGAGCCTGCTCCATGTTTTACATCAAATTACGACTGAAATGGTCAAACGGTACAAGTGACTTTGCAGTGATTTCGAGAAAAGCGCGTTCAAAGTTGACCATGTACCTACATGTATTAGGAGGAGGTTGACTGATTTGATGATATATCTCGGCACATGTTCCGAATTCGTTTATATCCTTTTGCTACCAAATAAATGAGCGTACATAGAAGCGATTCTTATACATAACTCAATTTCGTCAAAAATTTCACTTGTACGTTTTGGCCTTTTCAATATATATTGAATTCAATTACAATATTCAATATTTATAGATATTCAACTTTGAACATAACCTTATAAAAAAAATACGGTTTGCACTTATACACCTTGGCTTTTCGGATTCTCGTACGTATTTGGGGATGTTGACGTTTCATATTGGGCGACTGCGGCGTTTTCGATTTCTCACATTTGGCTAGCGGGGTATTAATTTGTTTGCATTCGAAAGAAGTTCTCAAAAGTGATATGAAATATTAAAGTTTTCGTTTGGCAGTCTTCTTTTCGAAAATAACTGATGTTTTATTTTTAAATTTTCAATATACGTTTTACATTAACACGTAAAGTTTCTTTACATTTTCACACTAATAAAATTAATTTTTGTCTATTATTATAGACTCTAAAAATGATTAATTATACAAATAAAAAAAAAATAAACCGAATATGAATGAAACAACCTAACAACCTTATAACGTTATCAACAACAAGCCCTACAACTAAATTCGAAGAAGACATTACTTTCCAAAACAAATCCATTACCAACTTAATAATGTTATCGACAACAACCCAACTTCTTCACTTCACTTTTCAAAACAAATCCATTACCAACCTCAACAATTTCTCAATCAACCTCCAATCATATTTCCCCGAACACAACCCGATTCGAATTTCCCAAAACCTGAAAAAAAATGATAATCAAGCACCAGATCGAGCAGCAAACAAAACCTTCGACAAAAATGACCCCGATCTACCCTTTTTGGGATCGAAAATGGTCCAGAACAGCGTTATGTGTGGGGATCGATAGAAAGGGGGCGCGTGGTCATCGCAGATGGCGGCTTCTGATCGCGATGGGGGCGCAGGGGGCGCAGGCGCCGGGGTCAAACGAACTGGGTCGACACCCGGGACGAGAAGACGAAGAAGCGTCTCGTTCATTCGCATGTACAGGTGGTGCTCGACTTCCTTCCATCTGAGGAAATTTAGACTTCTTCATTCTTCAGTGAAAAAATTAAATCATGAGATTTTCGTATAAATACACAATGTATTCACTGAAATGGCCAAGGGGTACGAGTGACTTCGAGAAAAGTTGAGCCTGTACAGGTGGTGCTCGACTTCATCTGAGGAAACTCAGACTTTTTCGTTCTTCAGTGAAAAAATTGAATCATGAGATTTTCGTATAAACACATAATGTATTCACCGAAATGGCCAAGGGGTACGAGTGACTTCGAGAAAAGTTGAGCCTGTACAGGTGGTGCTCGACTTCATCTGAGGAAACTCAGACTTTTTCGTTCTTCAGTAAAAAAATTGAATCATGAGATTTCCGTATAAATACACAATGTATTCACCGAAATGGCCAAGGGGTATGAGTGATTTCGAGAAAAGTTGAGCCTGTACAGGTGGTGCTCGACTTGCGTACGTTCCATCTGAGGAAATTCAGATTTCTTCGTTCTTCAGTAAAAATTTTAAATCATGAGATTTTCGTTTAAATACATAATGAAATGGCCAAGGGGTACGAGTGACTTCGAGAAAAGTTGAGTCTGTACCTACATTTATTGTCGAGGGATTTGATGATTTATCTCGGTTTATATCCTTTTGCCACCAAATACATGAATGTACATATAAACGATTTTTGTGTACAACTTAATTTCGATAAAAATGTCACTTGTACCCTTTGGAATTTTCAGTCGTCATATACATATTTAGTGTATCGTTTTTCACTTTTAGTGGCGTGCCTAGCAAAAATATAGGTTTTAGGTGATAGGTTAGATTCTACTGATTTATCGTTTAGTTTAGGTAAATCGTTTTTTTTTTCATATCAAATCAAATGATTGCTTAAAGTTTTTTTTCAACACTAATAATTTCATATTCTATTTTCGACGAAATAAGCATATATTTGCTTTTCAAACATAAATCTTATGAATAATACAATCTTAATTAAGGGTTTTACGAAAGAAAAGTCACATGCGTCGATATCATCATTCTTTATTTACCTAATATGGCAGTGTTATATAAAGATGTCAATATTTTTTCCTATTCATTTTCACCTGTCACAGTTTTCAAAAAGAGAACGAACAAAAAATCCGTAAAAACACAACGAAACACAAAACGTAAGGGATACAAGATTGAAAAAAGACGAAAAACGGAAAATAAAAAAACAAAACAAAACAAAAAAAAAAGATTACAACACGTAAAACACAACCCGTAAAGCCATTGCCATAGGTATTATTTCAAAACGAAATCTCATTATAATACACACATACATACATTTTTCTCATATAAACACGTGTGCGTTATTTTACACATACGTATGCATGTATCTTATAATATGATTCTATATGCGCACATATTTTCAATTATTTTTTTTCATCATTTATTTATTTGTTTTTTTTTCCTTCCCCACACATACTTCCCACGTCATATACTTTTACCATTATTTTTTCTCGTGTTTTGTCATCATGTTTATTTAATATATATATTTTTTAATATTAATTTATATATTTTTTTTCATCTATTTGAATATTTGCATTCGCCGACTTAAATGTACAAATGAATATGTACAAATCACGGTAAATCGGCCCCCATATCGAAAAGATCGAGATATCGCAAGGATTTATTTTTTCATGCCACCGAACGATCGAGATTTATTAAAAAAATATCGTGCAAGAAGATAAAAAAAAATTTCAAATCGATTTATAAAATATCATTCGAAAACTGAAGCCGATAATAGTGATACAAAAACTTAACTTAAATTGAGCAATAAATTCATTATAATTAAAGATTGACTCAATAATAATTTCATAATATTAAAACTCAATCAAATGCTTAAATAAGTCACATTTTTTATCATATATTATACGAAATAAACACTTGAAAAATCATATTGATTCAAATTAAAACTTCTCGCACGATCTAAATGTTATAAAATATCGTTAAAATTTGAGCGTTCCATTCACAATTTTAAACAATACAAATTACACACACACTATTTTCTAAATTTATTCGCTTTATAATAATTAAAAGACGTTTTACACTCAAAAAACGAGAGGACGCTTCTCGTCTAATACAAACTCATACTACGCAATGTCCAGTTTTTCAAAATTTCAAACATTTCAATTAAATTATAATTAGTCATTAAAAAAAATACACTCAACCTAGGTTTTTACAGATCAATATGTTCTATGAAAAATCAATAAAGTGATTCGTTATACGACTTATCGACCCGTGTAAACCCGGCATTAGCAGACTGATCGCATAATATCGGCGATTTTCACCAAACTCGATCGAGATATGTGTGAAAATTTGTAAATTTCATGCGACTTGTCATCGTAGTGTGTTTCCAGCCTAAATTCTAATCGTTCGGCCGCTTTTTCAAAATGCGGCATCTTTCAAAAGTTCGAAACGAAGCGGGCGCGATTTTTTACTTTTTTTAAATTTCAATTTAATTATTACTTATAAGATTTTATTTTTCATACCCCAACGAAATAATAATTAATATAATTTAATTATAATAAATAAATAAAACAGTTTGAAAGTCGAAAATGCGTAATTTAATCGCAACGGACGTACTAATGTATTCTACATGCATTTTTTGTCATTAATCGTTACTTTTAAATATTTTATTTTTTGTAATGAATAGAAAACTTTAGGCTTTCGAAAAATCAAATATAATTTAAAATTCAAATAAAAGTTATGAAAACCATCGATTTAGATCACCGTTACGTATCTGTTAGAAAAAAGTTAATAACACTCATTTTGCTCGGAATTTTGTATTATTTTTATCTGTTGAGATGACAAATCACATTTATACATATTATTTAAATACATATAAATGGGGGTTTATCGATTTGCTGCTGTTTCAATAATATATTTTTTCATATATATAATATAATAAATACATATACACAATGTACAATAATCGTGTGAGTTGAATTTCTCATTTCTCTTCAAGTTTTCTTAAATACATTACATATGTGTGTGTATAAAAAACTTAATACATACGAGAGTGAATCTTAGATACATATATTTTATTTATACATAATTTTTATATAGGGTGATCAAAAATTAAATGGAAAAAATAAATGAAATTAAAACAACAAACTTTCACTTGACGTTCGGAAAACATTCGAATAATCTCTATTGCTATTGCGTATATATTTTTTTACTTAAGATTTTCAATATAGTAATGAACGTGGCTAAAATCTAGATCGAATCCAAAAAGGCATTTTTTTTCACATTTTGAGCAAAATCAATTTCTCAAAATTCATGATTCATCTATATTTTAAAAAGTACTTGAAGAAAAAGAGAATATATTTAACGAAAAAAAAAACTTCGTTTTAAAAAACTTAAACAAGTGTATTTTTGTTCCAAATTAATAATTCGAAATTTGTTCGTGGAGGCAATGATCGTTTACACAAGGAATACGTGTAAAATTAAAATATCAAATTTTCCAAAACAAAAAACGTAAATTATTTCAAATGCTAATTTTATACGTATGTACTTTAAATATATAGAATATTATAATATACATATATACAAATATATATTATATATATATATATGTATATGTATAATTGTTCTTAGTGTGTATTTCAAATATTAATTTTTTATATTCGTTTCCACTGTGAGTGAATAGCCTTTTCTTCGGATATAACTTCGTGTCGACATGCAAAAGGACATCGTTGTAAAATGAACCCACTACACGTGTTTTTTTTTTCATTTAAAAATTCCCAAGCACACACACACGCTCAATATAATTTTCGTTTTGTCTCATCCACAACACAACCACAAATCGAAAAACAACCGACATTTAAACAATCGCAAATATAAACATTTTTTTATTTATTCATTATTCAAACAATTTGTGCACGCACGATAATAATGAAAAACATCTAAAACGTCTCGAAGCAAAACGAATATTCACATTGTTACAATTTGAAATCAACGAATTTAAAATTTGGCACAACTTTTGGCAATACAAGTTCAACGTCATCATTAAACCTAAAAACGATGATCAAACTCAACGTTGGCAACAATGCGCCGACCGACGAACGTTGGCGGCACTGCGACCGTTCGAAATTTGAAAATTAACGGCTATTTTTTTGCACGTCGACATCGGCGGGAAAATTGTTTAATTTTCGCATCTAATATAGACCTACAAGTGACAATTTTCTCATGAAAAGACTCGAATTGTTCTCGCTTATATTGATTTTTTTATATCCTTCAAAATTATTTACTCTCTTTAAATAGTATTCATTGACATAACCTACAATTCTCAATACCTTTTTTTATATAGCGTCCGCGTTTTGTGTGGTTGGCTGCTGCTCATCGAAAAATAACGCGATTGGCAACACTGGGTTTTCGCGGGAAAAAAAGCGCGCGGATTCAAAGCAATGTAGTTTTTCACAAGATTTCCTCTTCACGTTCAACATTTTTTTTTTCATTCAAGTTCATTTTTTTTCGATTCAAATTATTTTTTTTCATTTCAGGTTCAATTGTTTTCCATGAAATATTTCATGAATACAATTGAACTTGGAATGAAATCATTGAGCAAAAAGTTGATTACATGACTTTTGAAGAGTTAGTTTATATGAAATTATGTTTTAAATTAGATCAGTTTGAATTTGATGTCATTATCACGTGTCAAATATTGAAAATGAAGGGAAAAACATCAAACATGAAGTGGAAAATCTGTACATACATATAGAAAACTGTGCTGAATACAATTTTATGTGATTATTAAGAAAAATTTACTGTACCATTGATAAGTATACTCAATGTTTTACACACACATATTATATATTATAATATATATATAGTTTTATAAAAAATATTTTCGCTAAAAATATTTTCATGAGTTGCTCGAATCACTGTCTATTACCCGGGTGAACAAATTGACCGATTTGATTGAATTCAATATTTAAAAATGGTATATAATTCGTATATTTCTAAAAGTACAACACACGTCCGATAGACACACATTAATTAATAATAATAAATCTGCCCCCCATACACACGTAGCGTAATTTTCCAATAAGAATCGAACGAATAAATATAGAGAGTTGGACGAAAGTAACATCCCTTTGTAGTCCAACCACACAATACGCTCACAAACTCTTGTTTTATTTAACAAACCTTAAGCAAATAGTTTCATATTTTTATTCATTTACATGTCATAACAGAAATATCTATACAAAAATGTCATAATTTTGCAATTAGTTTTTTTTTTCATTTATTCTCTTAAATTTATCGAATTAGAATAATAATATAATAAAAAAACCGAGAATCGATATAATTATATAGTATTTCATCGATTGAACATATAATCGATTGTCAGCCCTATATATCTTTTTTTATTTAGCATTCATCCGTACACACATACGTGCACACACACACGTATATATTTACATGCGTGTATGCGTGCATTTATATTTCATGTAAAATTCCCGAAAATTTTGGGTTTTTTTCAATATTTTTCATTTTCCACGTCGAAGGGGACCCGCGTGCGACGAAAAAACCGTTCGACTCTTTTCCAATTTTTTTTTATACACATGCAACGTTTCACTCAATATTTATTCATTTTTTTTTTATTTATTTTGATTAAAACCACTAAATATTTCAAAAACATCAACATTCTGTGGCATTTTGACTAATTTTATAATTAAAAATTCAATCTACATTCAAATGTTCGTCGGATACACTTTTTTCATCCAGTATCTATAAATATTATTTTTTATATTTTTGTGTGTATGTTTTTTTTTTATGTAGACGTGCGCATTTGTTGAACGCATATAAATATTTGTGTACGTTTTTGAATTTTTAAAAAATTTGGCGCGTTTTCTTCATTTGACAAAATTAATTGGATTGAAATCGCTCAAACACTCAATTATTTGGAGGACCCATAAATTATGTCTTACACGAGTTTCGGTTTTAAATCCCGCATTTACATGTGTCGACATTTTCGGTAAATTAATCTAATGTCAAGATTTTACAAATAGAGACAAATCACTCAATAATATTTTTTGTAAATAAAATTGAATGATTTGTCACATTATATCAACTACTATGAATATAATATCAGACACTAGTCGTATATGTCATCAATTATGGATGCACCTGATAAAAACGACGATGGAAAACCTCCTTGACACAGTGGAAGGAATTAATTCAAAAGAAACACAACAAATTGCACTCATGATGACCCATAGTCAGAATTGAATCGAATTGAATTAAATTCAATATCGTACACAAATATTTAAAAATGAATATGCGTTTAGACGCATGCGCAGCTCGGCTCGATATGTGCTTATAAAAACTTCACGCACGCACGACAATTTGTTCATTTCAATTATTATTTCATGTGTTTTTTCTCCATATACATATTTTTATGTGTATAATAGTTATTATTTATTATATCTGGATTTAATTAACTAGTGTTTAAAATAAATATTATGTATATTTTATATAGATTTTATGGCAATTTGTGCATGTGACATGTGCTGCATAGACGCAGCGCGATTGCGCGTGACTTGGCGAGAAGTCACCGGGTGACGTGCAGTCACATCACATCATCTACAAAGAGGGGGGGGGGGCTGTTTTTGTAAATATTATAATTTTTTTTTGCTGTATATTTCAATAAAGTCGTAATTAAATCGTATGTTATTTCGGGGGGGAGGGCCGTCTCCGGAGCAGACCGGCACGAGGTAATCATTAAATATATACTTAACAATTATGGTTACTTTATGAATAAAGGGGGTGCGCGCGCTCCCCTCCTCCTTTTTTTTTTTTAAATTTGGCGTACCTACAACGGCGGTTTTAATTTTGGTGTTTATCACTTGATTTATACTTGTGTTTATACTTTTTTATACATCGATTTTAAAAATTAGGTTCCTATCGTTATTAGAATATATGCTCGTAGTCGACGTCGTCGCGTTCGGCGGGGCTCAGAGCCTGTCCTCCTCCTCCTCCTCCTCGGCCTCCTCTCCGCCTTCCTCGTTCTCCTCCTTGTAACCGGGGTGCTCCGAGATGGCGTAGTAGTTTCCGTTGTAGATGACCCCCAGCTCCCTGAGCACGTCCCCCCTGATGGTCGCCTTGATGGTCCAGTTGTAGCAGTCGTCGCTCTCCGACTCGCGGTCCAGCCGCTCGACGTCGAGTATCTTCGAGCTGAGCCGCTCGAGGATGATGCCGATGTCCTTGATGGTGAGGTGCCTCTTCTGGTCGACGCTCAGCTGGTCGATGAGCAGCAGGAACTTGTCCGAGGTGACGACCTCGTCCTCCATGACGGTGTTCTCGGTCTCGCTCTCGGAGCTGTCCCTGTCGCGGCGGGCGCCCTCCGCGTCCAGGAAGCGCACGTGTCCCTTGGCGGGGGGCCTCCTGCCGTCGGCCATGGACGAGGGCTGGGGCGAGGTCTGCGCGTGGGCATGTCCGTGTCCCTCCTGGATGGGGGAGGTGGCGACGCTCTTGTGGACGGCTATCTTTCGTCCTTCCTCGTGCAGGGCGCAGCAGTGGAAGTCGCACTCGGGCAAGCCGTTGCTGCCGTCGGTGGGGGGCGGAGAGCCGGGGCGCGCGTTGGGGCGGTGGGCCCTCTTGGCGCACTCGGCGGTGTGGACGTGGACCTGTCCCTCGAGCGAGCTGCCCTGCCTGGAGAGGCGGCCCCCGTACGCGCCGGAGGCCTCGTCGTGGTTGATCACCGTGATCTGGGGGTAGCGGCGGGGGGCGGAGGCGCCGACGGTGGCGTAGGCGTCCTCCTTGGGGCCGGTGCCGACGCTGACGCCCCCGCCGTACCCCTTGTCCAGCGAGGTCTGGATCAGCAGGCTGGGCCGGCGGTCGGGTTTGCGCGACGGCGACAGGCGGGCGCCGACGCCCGACGACGACGCCCCCTGCCGCTGGTCCCAGTGCAGCACCACCGTGACGCGCCCCTTGTTGTCCATGATCTTCCACGATGGGGTCTCATCGTGCAGCTCTAGCGCGTGAATCGTTTCGCACACGATCTTCGGTATCGCCGATATCGCTGAAACACCGACAAAACCACATTCAATCTATATGCTATACACATCACATCACAATATATTCATATATCTACTTCTATCTTAATAATATCACACACTTTTCATCTAACACATGACCATTTAAAAAATCTTATAACTTATATTCGATTCGATCAGAATTTCAAAAATAATGGATCTAGAAAATTTTCATCAACAAAACATTGCTTAGTTATTGAGTAGGTTATGCAAACAACATTATACTAATCAATATGAGAATAAAATATAAATTTAAAATTAAATAATAACCTTATCCCTTATTCTAATCCTTGTATCCACCAGACTAACAAGCACTCAATTCTTTCCAATTTCACCCACATGTTGTGCTAACTTGACCGACTCTCATCTCAACTCAACACGAGTCTCACAGCTAACCTTACATAAAATAAACACTCTTCAAACACAACATCTCTAATTCAACCCAATCCAATCTAATATCCAACCAATACATATTACTAAAGACTCATCAGACATCTTAAGATCCATCTCAAGATCGACTAAAGACACATTTGTACATCACAAGGCGCAACATCCCAAGATCCTTCTCAAGATTAACCCGAGACTCAATTGTACATCACAAGGCTCAACATCCTAAGATCCTCCTCAGGTTCGACTCGAGGCTCATTTGTAGTTCACAAAAGGCAACATCCTAAGATCGATTTGAGACTCATTGATGCATCACAAGACGCATCATTCTAAGATCAACTCGAGACTCAATTGTACATCACAAGGTGCAACATTCTAAGATCAACCGAGACTCTTTTGTACATCACAAGGTGCAACATCCTGAGATCGACTTGAGACTCATTAATGCATCACAAGACGCATCATCCTAAGATCAACCCGAGACTCATTTGTGCATCACAAGGCGCCACATCCAAAGATCCTCCTCAGGATCGACTCGAGGCTCATTTGCAGTTCACAAGGGGCAACTGACCGGCTCTGATGACATCTGCACCGGTGGGGAGCCAGCGCTGTCCAGGCCGCAGCAGCAGCAGCACGGTGTTGGGCGGCAAGGTGCGCCAGTACTCGCCGTCCTCCACCTGCGTGCCGTCGCTCTCCAACACCAACCGCACTGGCTCGCCGGCTCCCACCGACAACTTCTCCTTACCTGAAATTATTCGATTTCAAACTTTTAAATGGGCTCATTCGATTCGAATGCTTCGATTTTATGATAAATATTCGATTAAATTCATTTCTGGCTCAAATACAGTAAAATTTTCTTATCAAGGATGGACATGATGAGAAAAAATATTTCATTTTCCGAGTAGAAATTATTTCTTTTCTCATTCTAGTGTTAAAATTCTTGTCATTTTTCACAAATATGTAAATGACTACTGAATAACACAAAGGGTACAAGTGAACTTTTTATATCGAAATCAAGTTAAGTACAGAAAATGGTTATGTATCATAATTAATCAGAACCATTTTCTGTAATTAAATAAATATCGATGAAAATTTCACTTGTACCATTTTTTGCTATTCAGTCATCAAATGTGAGCAATACAGCGAAAAAGATGATGGTTTCTAGTTGACAAATTATTTTTTTCCCTGAAATATCCATTTCTGGATATATCTCATATTAGAAGATTAGAAGCAGAATGTCATTTATCGAAAATCAAGATATTTGTGAACTATTCCATCGATATGGCATTCGATAGAAATCATAGTAAAAATGTACTTAACCAAATATTAAGACTATCTTATGACACTCAAATATTATTTCACTATGGATCTTAATGAAAATGTCTTGTATTACACAAACAACTATGAATTATTTTGTTAAACATGAAGTTAAAAATTGAATTTTCACTAAAATACACCCCAATTTAGAACATTTACATCTTTGAAATTTGTTTTTTTTTTATAATAAATGAACGATAGACAAAATTAATGAAAAAAAATATATATACCTCTATGTATAAGCTCCTCGAAACTGGTAACCACGAGGCCTTTACGTACATTTCGCGAACTGTCCCATATTTTAAAAGGCCTCTTTCCTCTCGCCTCCTGAAAAAGGGCATCGAACGAAATTAGAACGGGCATAAATAGGAATGAAAATTTAGAGAAAATCTTCGAAAATCTTTAAGGGCACTCGATCAAATTGTGCTAGGGGGCGGGGCGCTCGAATAACGTACCGTGTACTGCATAGAGATCGATATCTGAACTACAAACTTCTGCGAGAAAATGCACATAAGTGCATGTTTTATTGCTTTTTTTGGGATTTTGTATAAATCGAAGATCATATTTATCGTTTTTGATACTCATTTGGAGCGTGTGAACATCCCTAGTGTGGAAAAATCGCCGGTGAAAACTCCTTTGGAAAATTCGCAATGGTGAGTTTCTTAATTGGATATCTCGCTTATTATTCAATTGAAAGGGAAAAAAATTGGTTTTCTGGGAGAGTTTATAAAGCGAGTAATGAAATTTTGGCTTTCGTTATAAGTTAAATAAAATAAAACGTTCAACCTTATTACGAGACACAGAAATAGGTCAGCGAGAAATAGGTGTGGACATAAATTTTCCGATTTTTTCGCTTCTTTTTTCATATTGACCGTTTGATTAGCGTGTCGTTGAGTAAATCATTCGATTCATTAAATATTAACACGTTTTCAGTCGATTTATCACGGTTCATTTATGTCGTGACGTACAATGAATGAAAATATAATCAATTCGACGGAATGTTTGCATGAAAATTAATTAAATATGTAAAAATTATAGTATTTTCGATAAACCGTCATTCATTGATAAGAAATTAGTATATTTTTTCACATAAGGAATACATATTGAATCGAGGTTCGGATAATAAATATAGATATAAGTAAGTTTTTTTTTAATTTCACACTTAACACATCAAAATGCTACACATATACAAACGATACTATCAAGCACAGGAATAGATTTCAGTTAATATTTTATGATATAGATCAAATTTTTTTGCGAAAAAAATATTGCATCCTAATTTCGTCTCGTTTGTGCACATAATATTTTAACGTTTTCAATCGAACAACCAAATACTTATCAAAAATCATGCCATATTAAGAATTTATGTAGACCTACACACACATACATAACTTATACTCGTACATATTAAGACTCACTCACATGCTGCCAATGCAATTCGCGTTGTCGTTCCCTTTTTCACTCTAACCCTTTATCAAATGTACGAGCATTAAAGCGAGAGAGCCAACAGCAACTCGAATAGCAGAGGCCGCATGTAAACGAACACACACACATACGCAACACATAAATATAAACCTTTCTCACTCTAATTCACATTCACAAAAAGCAAATCCGTCACAAACTGCAATAGCAGCATGTAAACTCCCAATATGCACAAACGCACAAGAACACATCGAACCGAGCGACAATCGACTCGATCGCTCGAAGCGCGCGACTCGAGCGAGAAAATCGCCGCTTTTCCGCGACCGTGCGAGTTTTCCGAGACGCCGACGCCCCCGGCTCGACGCCGTCCCGTCCCGGAGCCTCGGGGGCCTCCGGAGCCAGGAGAGCTGGACCGCGGGGGAGGCCCGGAGGGGCGCCAACCTTGAGTATGCCCGGGGGTGCGTTTTTGGTGTCCAGGTCTGCGGGAGGTGGCGTTCCTCGGAGCGGGTGCAGCGGATGCAGGCGGGATGCAGTTCGGGGCGGGGGCGCCGGGGCGCATGGCGGACGCGGAGGGCGAGGGGGCGCATGCGCCGCGGCCGGACCACTTCTGCCCCACTTTTACAAACACACACACATATTATATATATGTATTATATACTATGTGTGTATTCGTTAGTATCGTGTATCTTTGGAAAATAAGACCTAGCGAGAAAATAAGGCCTTTTTCGAAAATAATGCCCGACTCGAAAATAAGGTTTTATTCGAAAATAATTCCCAACTCGAAAATGAGACCTCATTTAAAAATAATAAAAAAAATTATAAGTGTTTTCAATGGAAGATTCATAGTGAATTTACCATAAGATCTCTCTTGAAAATGAGACCTGCCCCATTTTTACAAACACACTCACATATTATATTATATATTATATACTATGTGTGTATTCGTTAGTATCGTGTTTCTTTGGAAAATAAGACCTAGCGAGAAAATAAGGCCTTTTTCGAAAATAATGCCCGACTCGAAAATAATTCCCAACTCGAAAATGAGGCCTTAATCGAAAATTCCCAACTCAAAAATGAGATCACATGTAAAAATAATAAAAAAAATTATAAGTGTTTTCAATGGAAGATTCATAGTGAATTTACCATAAGATCTCTCTTGAAAATGAGACCTGCCCCATTTTTACAAACACACTCACATATTATATATGTATTATATATAATACTATGTGTGTATTCGTTAGTATCGTGTTTCTTTGAAAAATAAGACCTAGCGAGAAAATAAGGCCTTTTTCGAAAATAATGCCCGACTCGAAAATAATTCCCAACTCGAAAATGAGGCCTTAATCGAAAATTCCCAACTCAAAAATGAGACCTCATTTAAAAATAATAAAAAAATTATACATATGTGTTTTCAATGGAAGATTCATAGTGAATTTACCATAAGATCTCTCTTGAAAATGAGACCTGCCCCATTTTTACAAACACACTCACATATTATATATGTATTATATACTATGTGTGTATTCGTTAGTATCGTGTTTCTTTGAAAAATAAGACCTAGCGAGAAAATAAGGCGTTATTCGAAAATAATGCCCGACTCAAAAATAAGGTTTTATTCGAAAATAGTTCCCAACTCGAAAATGAGACCTCAGTTAAAAATAATAAAAAAAAAATAAAAGTGTTTTCAATGGAAGATTCACCGTGAATTTACTATTACATCTCTCTTGAAAATGAGACCTGCCCCATTTTTACAAACACACTCACATATTATATATGTATTATATATAATACTATGTGTGTATTCGTTAGTATTGTGTTTCTTTGGAAAATAAGACCTAGCGAGAAAATAAGGCCTTATTCGAAAATAATGCCCGACTCAAAAATAAGGTTTTATTCGAAAATAGTTCCCAACTCGAAAATGAGACCTCAGTTAAAAATAATAAAAAAAAAATAAAAGTGTTTTCAATGGAAGATTCACCGTGAATTTACTATTACATCTCTCTTGAAAATGAGATCTACCCTAATTATAACAAAACGTTTCAATATGCGGATTGTCTCAGAAATGTTAACTTGTAAAAATAATCACTGGTGATAGAATTTGATTTCACTTCATATGAAGGCATAAGATATTTTCCTTTCACATAACCTGCTATAAAAATAAGTTAAAATGCACTTTCCAAATTTAAAATTAATATAAAATCCAGTCAATTTTTAAGGAAACAAGAATCGTATTACGTTTATGAATTCAATAATTAAATCATTTTTCCTCAAAAATATCACATTAAAAACTTTCTACAAATTATTTTCATTTGATCAATCACTCATATAAAAGTATCTTCCTAATTCATTCAATTTCTTCATAATCTGCGTCAAATTTATATACGCGATAGATGACTTTATTAATTCTACAATATAAATACCATAAATTTTCAAAAATTTTCAAAGAATCATTCACTTGAATTAACATGCTCGATTTGTATTATTATACTTCGTGCACGAACAGAATTATAAATAAATAGAAAATCAAGTAACACGTGGATATGACAGGTTGAATCGATCTATCATACTCGTCTAATGACCGTGACAGTAGTCAAAAAATGTTCACATGATAAATAAACTGCCAAAATATATGAATTTTCTTTGTAAATAAACTAAAATTCAGTATGAAAATTCGGAAAACCGATCAATGCATACATTCAATTATAAACAAATGTAAACAACTTGAATCAGGCTTGAAATACACTACGATAACGAGTCACTATTGAAAATATCTAATATTTTTTTAAACTTTCGACAGTAAGTGGAAAAACTCACAGAATATGACTTTTTCACTTCACTAAAGTAATAAACGATATTTTAATTTTTCCGATTTAAAAAAGCTTATTGTTAGTTTTTTGAAACAAATCATTTTCAAGCTAGAGACACATTAGGACGACCGATTACAAGAATTTTCCTGTTTATACGAGTCAACCAAAAATCTTAACAAACACATAATTTTCAATTCACTAAAATAGAAAATAATCGATCATTTTCCGATTTATCAAAAACGACAAGCCATATTTGAAACTTTCCATAACCAAAATAGATCCTTTAAAAAGGTATTATTAAACAAACATCTTTAAAGCCGAAGCACATTATAACAACGAGCCACAATTGGAAATATTTGATTATTTTCCGATTTAAAAAAACTTATTGAATACATCTTAATCAAATCATTAGAACGATAAATCACACAAGAAGTTTTCCGATTAAAAATAATATCTTATCAAATGAAACACGAAGCATACAAATTTCGAATAGAATACATAAAACACAAGCAGTGTCATTTAACGGAAAAACTCATCACTAAAATGTCCTGAAAATTTTTCCCAACTAAAAAAAAAAAACACGAAGCACAATATACATATAATATATACAAAACGAAGCACATAAAATCGACAGACTCGAAATAGAAAATAAAAGCGAGCCGCTAAAAATAGTGATTTGGAGCGCGCGGCGTGGTGTGGCGGAAAGCGCGCGAAGTTTGAATGGGGGGCGTACCTCGTAGTCATCGTGCAGTTTCATGATCGGCGGCGCGTCTTTGGGCGGGGGCTCACATGATATTTACGTTGCGGGGGGCGGCTTGTTTAGGGGCGTTGTCGGCGTGCGCGCGCCCCTCGCGCGGGGGCGGAGCGCCCACGCGGGCCGGGGGGCCAGAGGGGCGGGGGGAGGCGAGGGGCGCTGGGGGCGACCGGCGCGCGCGCCCGCCCGCCGCGCTCTGCCCTCCGAGCTGCAGCGGAGCGCCTGCAGCCCCCGCCCCGACCGACCAACCGCCCCCGCGCCCCGCGACCCGCGCCCCTCTCCCCGACGACCCCTCCACGTACTCGTTCCCTGTTCGACGTAGCGCCGTTTGCGGCAATTTTGCACCGTTTTTCTTGCTGCGAGGAAAATTCGAATGTTTTTTTTATTTTCTAATCGAGACGATGTTAATTATACACGTACTGTACAAGCAGTTTTGTCTATTTGAACTGTCGAAAATTCACGGCTGGATGGATGATCTGTCGTTCGTCGTTATGATTAACATAGGGCCGTTTTTTAATTGTTTCAATTTACTAATCGGAGAGTTACAGTCCAGCATGAATTTTCCGAGAAAACTCGTTTTGTTTTAATGAGTCTGAAAATATTGCAAATCATGAACATGCTCTAGTGGTATAAGTACTATTTGTAATAAATCTACTGTAAATCCGATGGATTGAAACCCTTCCATCTGAATAACTATAGACTGAAAATTTACAATTGAATAACTAGTCTTTAATAATGAAAATAATAAGATTCAACGGATGAAACTAGCTTGATTTCTCATCAAAAGAAAATATCACAATCAAAGATGGTATGATTATACATACATCCCAACTGATAATACGGAAAATAATTATTTTCATTACGTTCAAATCGAAATAAATATAATTATTATCATTCCATATTAACCATATTTTAACATCAATACATTTAGTTTATCAAGTACGATTCACATTATATTAATATAATTAAAAGCATGTTTAAGAAAAAATAAATAAAAACCCAAAAGAAAAATCGGAAAACTCAATTCTGTTATGACTCAGCCACAGTCAAAATGAAATTATAAAAATCTTACAAACAACACGAAAACATAAAATAAATCGAGCGGAAAATTGCGACACGCGAGAGAAGCGAGTGTAGAACCGCCTTAAGGATCGCTTCGGTGCAGACGCGGTCTTAGGAAAAGGCCACCCTCGTGACACGCTGCCCCGCTTCGGCCCGGGCCGCGCCATGCAAATTCCACGGCGGAGTCTCCGCACCGGGGGCGCAGCACCCACGGCCGCACAACGACCTACACCGAGGACTGCGCCCCCCCCCGTACATATTCAAATATTTACGTTGAAAGAAATCGCAAAATAGACGATTTATTGAAAGTTTGATGATGTTGTTTTGCGTTTTCAAATCGTTTTTTTTTTTCAAAAATATAAAATTTTATACGTATTAAAATAGTCAATATTATTATTTTTATCGATTTTTATCGATTCATATTGATTTTGATTATTTTTGTTTATTTAAAATATAATTTAATTTATTTTCTAAATAAGTTCAAATGAACATTGAAAATAATTTACAAAATGATTTTCTTAAATAATTTAAAGATTCTTAATCATGAAAAGTAACATTATTTATCAATTAGTTCAATCAAATTGTAAATCAGTTATAAAAAGTTGGAAAAATCATAAGTTTATACGGAAAATTTAGAGTTTTCCACATGCTCGTTAAATTCATATAATCATATTGATAGCATTCAGAATTGCAATTATTTCACGAACTCTTTCATGAATATGAGACGAAATATTATTTGTTCGTATGAATTATGTAATAAAAATATTTTCATATTTGTAAATAAAAGTGAGATGAAATACAAGGTTTTTGTTGTGTTGTTTAAACGATTTATAATTCGCTTTTATCTGATTACGTATAAAAGATAAGAGCAGTGTTACTCAATCGAGGACGAGCGTCTTCTTAAGATCGATGACCTATATTCGAATAAAATTGCAAACACCCTTTCGTACTTTCGTTCACAAATGGCACAATTGAAAATCTCACACAAAACCTAATAATTTACACACCTATTTACAATATAAACAATACAGATTTATACACCACTATAATGATCTGTTAAATGTATATGAATCATTTACGACTTAAACGAATCAAACATGTAATAAAACCTACATACGTAGATTTTAACAGATAAGAATATAACAACCATATGGAAATCTATAAATTTTCCTCACAATAGTTAAATTTTTCCGGCTTTTTATTATATCGGATATTTAATTTTAATGAAAAATCTGATTTACTATATTCTTTTTTTTAAATTATTTTTTTTGTATAATATTAAAAATTCTGTGATTTATTACATAATTTTAATAGCATAAATCGTAAACAAATCAAATTGGTAATAATATCAATATATTGATAATAATCGTTCAATCGTTTATTAATTACTTCATATATGAAAACTACAATAAGGATAAACATCAAATCGTCGACATATTATCAAAATATGTATTAAATTATGTAAAAACTAAAATTTCGTGCGAAAGTTCAAAAATGCTAAAATGAAAAGACTAACCCTTCCGATATTGTTTTGGCGCGCTTTTTCAAATATTCACGTGTATAAAGTAGCATCTGGAAAACTCACACAAAATCTACTTTTATAGATCGAGCATACATATTTCACGTGGATCCCTCTGGATCCTTCGGGGTCACTTTTGATCTTCGTAGATCATTGGGGTGAAAATGATAAAATTGATGAACTGCAAACTCGCGCATTCATTTTTAATGGAGACGAAGTTAGAAATAGCTTTCTCTGAATTTCGTTTGCTTGTATGTGTGTTTTTGATATAGAATTTAATTATGAAATTAAATTAATAAACAATTAAAATATACGACAAATTTTTGGGAAATTTCAATTCAATCAGAGTTGTGAAAAAATTGAAACAATTATCGATTAATAAAAAAGGTTTTCCACGAACTAAAAACTGAAAAAAGAACACAAACAAACAAACAAACAAATATTTTACTAAAATGAAACATTTCTGAAATGAATTGTACCAATGATGATTAATTTCGATCGAAAATTATATAGACGACAGACAAGCAACATACGAACGTAAAGATATTGTTTATATTCTATTAATTATGTATTCTTATGTGAACTGACCACATCCAATCCAATAAATAATGAGAATTTCAAAAAAAAAAAAAAAACGCATCAAATACGTTCAATTGTTTTTTCTCAACTTTATGCTTTATGGAATTACATGCGTTTAGATCTGAACGACTCATATACGGATAGACATATAAAGTAAGAGGCTATAGCTTCGGCAGATTAATTTCGAAAAAGTCAAATTAAAATTGGATAAATTGAGAAATCTCACATTTTTCCTATTCAAAATGTCAAACAAAATCATTTCACTTGTTTTATATCGAAAAAAAAAAACATTCAAAATGTCGAACAAAATCATTTCACTTGTTTTAGATCGAAAAAAAAAAAACATTCAAAATGTCAAACAAAATCATTTCACTTGTTTTAGATCGAAAAAAAAAACATTCAAAATGTCAAACAAAATCATTTCACTTGTTTCAGATTGAAAAAAATACTCAACATATGCGGCATTGATTCATTTATTTAATTTAAAAAAAAACCTGACAAATTCTCACACACTATACCTTCACAGATGTTGAAACATCATCAAAACATTCTCCCGAAACCAAAAATCATCCAAACGCACGATCAGCATCAACAAACACACAGACGGACAGACGGATCAAAAAGCGTGACAATTGTCGCACCTGCGCCTCAACACCAACACACGCACGCACGCACGCACAGCGGTACCAACGCAACGCGGCAACGGGGCTTCGGGGGGCTCAGGGCGGCGCGGCGTGCCCCATTTTTTGGGTCATCCCGGCACGTGAGTTCACCTTAACCCAGTTCCCCCGCGAGCGCCCGCCAATCGAACGCGCCCCCCGCGCCTCCGCCCTTTTCCCTCAGCCCCTCCCCCTCACCCCGACACCCCCTCACCCCCCCCCCCCAGCCCTTTTCTCGTCGAAGCGAGCGGTGCATTGTTTTCGACGCTCTGACACTTTGAGACGTATCGCGTTTCGACTATTGTTGTGTGTGACGTTCATGGCGCGTCGAGTATCAACGTATTGAAAAATGCGTTTTTTATGCATTCGATGTATGGGTTTTAAGTGTCTTTTTTTTTTTGAGTTTTAATTCAATTCAATTTTTGTAAATGTTTATGAAATTTTTCGACGAAAATGAAATGATGTATAGAACGTCAAATATCGACTGAATACTTATAACTCGTTAAGTATTATATTAATAATTTTGTTTAGGCATTTTAATTTGATTCAATTTTAATGAAACTATTTGTTTTTTTACAATACACCCAACTCTTGTTTTACACGGTGGATTTTTTTACACACCAGCAAAAACCGTGTAAAAAAGTGACATTTTTTATTTCGCGATATTCATTGTATAGTTCAAACAAACCGTGTTAGACCAAATAAATCGTGTAAAAAAAATAATTTTTCATTTTTTCAAACCGTGTTATTTTGAAACCGTGTAAAACGAGAGTTGGGTGTACTTATAGCTCGTTAAATATTATATTAATAATTTTATTTAAGCATTTTAATTGAATTCAATTTTAATGAAACTATGTGTTTTTTACAATATTATAAATTGACGAGTTATCAAGTATCAACGAAATGAAAATGCTTTTATGAATTTGATACAAGCAGTCTTCCAACAGCAAACTGTCAAAAATCCACGTGAATGACGAAAACAGAAAAGGACGTATGTACGTGCGTTTCTATTTTTCACTCGTGTAGAATTTTGATAGTTCGTAGTTAAAGGATCGTCCCTATAGATATATTTTTTTTATTTCATGATGACGTTTGTGTGTTCCAATTTAATACGATTTTAACGAAATGTCATAAAATGACGAGTATACAACCCGTTGAGGGTCAACGGTAGGAAAATCTATCGTAAATCTATTTGGAACATTTTAAGTACCAATTGTAATGTTTTGGTTTATATTTAAACCAAATTTTCAATCGTTAGTTACTCAACTGGAAAGTTAGTTGATGTTTTTCCTTATAAAATTTGAACGCGTTAGCGATAAAAATTCTCTATGAGAAAAACATCGATCAACATTCGTATCAAGTAATTAACGATGAAAAAATCGGACCTCATATTATTTTGATTTTTTAAAAATACAATAGAAATCTATATTAATAACATTTGTTTTTAAATAAAGAATATTGTAAAGAGTTTCATGATTATTTTAATACAGTTTTACATTATTTATTTTCAAAATATGTACATCAATCACATGCACGAGCAAATCAAATAAATATAAAAAAAATATTTTGATACAGAAAACGTAGAAAATTCATCAAATATTCCATTTAATGAAGTTTAATTTATCAATTGATTACATTTTCCAATTACACGTTTAAAAACATACACGTATATTAAGTGTGCATCACTAAAAATTACGAATATGATATTTCAATTCCATTTCCATGTCTAATAAAAAATAAATTGAAGCCGGAAAGTGAATTTTTAACATCGAGCGATCTTAGATTTTATACGAATTCGAATGTTCATAGATTCAATAATTCATTCGTAACGATTCAAGCATCATTCTTTGAATTATGAAATTCATCATATTTCTGATACGAGACAATTGGAAACGTTTGTGAATGAGAAATCACTCATGAATTTTAAAATTTTGACATTTCACATACTAAGATACAAATATGATTCATGACATTCAAATATTCATATAATACATGATGTGGGAGTTGCAAAGAAACACGAATGAATGAACGATTCATGCATTAATAGTCGAACGAACCAAAATGTCTACTTACATATTTATGATAATGTAAACAAAACATGCAAAATATCAGGAAAATAATTTGATTCAGATAATAGGTACATACATTATACACATACAAAAAAGTCAATGCTTTCTTGAAAGCATTAGTATTAGTATTTAGTATATTAGTATTAAAATATGCCCGATTAAACAAAATATCAATATACTCGTATGTAAATATTTGTGAAAATCATCGAAATTAATATTTCATTCACTCAAAGAAACCAAATATATGTTATAAAAGTTGTTACAGTGAAACGAATGATACAATACTACATATAATTCGAAAATACAATAAACCTACATTTCCGAAATTGAATATTTTTAAATATCGATGCATCAAACATGAAATGATGTCAGTAGATCAGAACTAAACACAAAATATCAAGTGAAAACGTTTGAAAAATCTGATAAATAATATAAATGAACTGCAAAAAACATAATCAAAATAATACAAAAATAACTTAAAATCACCAACGAATCAAATCACAACGAGAAAATGTCAAATTTTCAATCAAAAACTCGAAAAAACTCAATAAAAGCCTTCTCCGACCACGTGGTGATAGCGTCGAAAAGGACGCGTCGCGCGCACGCACCTCACGCGCGTCGATCAAACCGCAAGAGTTTTCCACGATTTTTCCACATTTTTCCCCAATTTTCCCTAAACTTTCCATCACATATAAAACTGCACTCTAAAACTCATCTCTAAACAATTCAATTTCACACATAAAAGCGTCTTTTGCGCAAAAAATCGTTCACTTTTCCAGCAATGCGTGCAGTTTTCGATGAATTTTCAATATATAAAATCAAATTTTCGCGATATCACTGAATATTCGTTAAACTTAACATCAATTTAGATTCATTTTGCATATCAAATCGAATATAGAGCAAAGCGATAATGTCAGAAAAAACACGTGGATTAATCCACAATATTTTCTCGAACAATCAACGATCGTACCGAGAATTTTCGACGCGTTTCCAAAAAAAATCAAAACTAGGTCAAATTGATTACGCGCACATTTTTTACAAACGAAGCGTGTTTTGAACGTTTCGCGTAAAAGAATCGATAAAATCGCATTCATTTGTTGAAAAATCATGAATTTTTCCGAAGGTACGTCCACTTGATCGTCGTCCGAATAGTCGTATGTGGAACGTGGCGCGTAGGCGTCGCGGCGCGCGGGCCTCGACCACGTCGTGCGGATCGATAAGAGCTGCGCCCCCGGGAGGGCGGAGCGCCCCGAGCCCTCGCCGAGAGCGGGCCGGGGGCGCGGGGGGACGCGGGCGCGAGGGGCGCAGGGGGGCGGAGTCGCCGTTTACCTCTCTTGCCATGACGGCATGTCCTGCGGTCACACCCTGCCGCCGCCCCCCGCAACCTCATCATCTCCGATGACCATCTTCGGGGGGTGGTGGGGGTGGGGCGGGGTGGCGGGGCGCGGGGGACGTGCGATGCTGGGCGGCGGCGGTGGGCGTGCGTCTGGCGGGCGCGCGGCGGCCACACTGCGGCCCCGAGGTGACAGGGGCGCAAACGCAAGAGGGGCGCCACATCCTCGAAACACCCCGAGGGATCATCACGCATTCTTGAACGTGTGCTGGTCGTTTTCGTCTTTGAACGGTCGAAATCGGACGAGGTTCGGGTCGGAAAACTCGATATAAACTAACTTGCTTCGTGCCAGCTCGAGATGAAACTTTAAGGAATATCATGAAACATCATCAAAAACCCCTGAAAGATCATCACATTTTCATTTTGATCATTCTTTAATGTATGCTGGTCATTTTGGTCTTTGAACGGTCGAAATCGGACGAGGTTCGGGTCGGAAAACTAGATATAAACTAACAGGCTTCATACCAGCTCGAGATGAAATTTTAAGGAATATCATGAAATATAATCGAAAAACCCTGAAAGATCGTCTCGTTTTCATTTTAATCATTCTTAAATGTATGCTGATTATTTTTGTCTTTGAATGGTCGAAATCGGTCGAGGTTCAGGTCGGAAAACTCGAGATAAACTCGCTCGCTTTGCGTCAGTTCGAGATGAAACTCTAAGGGAATATCATGAAACATCATCGAAAATCCCTGAAAGATCATCAAGATTCTATTTCGATCATTTTTGTTTCTAAATTAATGAAATCGAACGAGGTTTGGATCGGAAAATTCGATATAAACTAACTTGCTTGGTGCCAGCTAGAGAAGAAACTCTTAGGAGATATTATGAAACATCATCGGAAAAACCCTGAAAGATCATCGCATTTCTAATTCGATCGTTCTTGAACGTATGCTGATCATTTTTATCTTCGAATGAATGAAATCGATCGAGGTTCAGTTCGGAAAATTATACTGATCGGTTTAATGCAGTTCAGAAAATTTGAGGATAACTCAATTGTATCATCGAGCTATTATTCCGGGAATTCGTAAGTATATGATGATTATATTCGATTTTGAACAATCGTTTCAGACGTTTCTGGATGTATTTTGATAATTTTCGTCTTCGAATAATCGAAATAGATTAAGGCTTAGGCCGGAAAATCTGATGAAAAGCTATGAGTTCGTCACATTAGATCGAATTCGAAGAGACGTACTAGTCATGTTCGTTTTCGAACGGCAGATATCGGTCTGGCTTAAGTCGGAAAATTCAAGGAAAATCTCGAGCTCTGATAATTTTCGACGAAAAGATTTAACGTAGAAAAAAAACGCAAAGCTCCCTCGCGAAAAATCCATCGTCGAATGCGATTCGCGGCAGCCCTGATCGGAGGCTCCGGTGTGGCGATCGATGCGGGTGTGCGGGGCGCGTGCGCCACCGGGGCCGCCCTGCGTCACGCCGGCGCACGCGCCCGCCGCAGCGCCTCCGCCCCCCGAGCGCCCCGTCGCCTTCGCCTTCGCCTTCGCCAATGCCGTCGCCGTCGTCGACGGGGGCGCCGCGTCCCTTCGCCGACCGGGAGACGATGGGGCGCAGCGCCCTCGAGACGCCTCCTCTGTGACGTTTCGACGGGGACGGAGTCGGGTTCGGCTCGAGGGTAGGCGACGAGAGCGGAAGGCGAAACGTCAAGTCGGCGATGTGTCGTGGGTTTGTTTTTATTCGAGTTTTGATTTTGTTTCGGTTCGTGAATTGTTTTTTATATCATTTTTGATTTTTTATTGATTTCAAATGGAGTTCATTTATTTTTAATCTTGAATATGTATAAAATTTAAAAATAATATTTTATAAATTTTCTAAAAACCAAGAGGTATATGAAATATATTTTAAATACAATTTAATTTCTAAACATAATTTACTTTAAAACTTAAAACTGTCACTATACCTCTTAGCTTCTAGAGTCTTCATGTATATTTAAAAATTTTCTATTATTATTATTATTTTTTTTGTTAATTACTACCCTTGTATTTAGAAATGTTTGTAAAAGTTTTATACAAACAATGAAAAATTCTCAAAATCTGTATGAATATTGTTATTTATATTGAAAAATCTGAATAAAATGATATTCTGACATAAATTATGTGTTTTGATTAAAAATGATACATTTATTTTTAAAAAAATCCAACAAAATTAACATTAATTCAAACTTTGCGCCTTCCAAATCAACTCCACCAATAAATTGTCAAACGAAAACAATCCTTATTTAAAAGTTAATTAACTCCTACTCAATTCTATCGCACCTATAGAAACTTCACTTCGAAAACATTTCGAAATCTCAAACGAAAGGCTTCCACACAAACAAACATATCAGAAACCTTAACTGACAGTTCAATATTTTGGCAACACGATCCATCGACCCGGTGTGGTGGCAACGCCGAACCGGTGCGGTGTTATTGCAGCTGAACGTCTATTCGACTTTATTGAACATAATAATGCATGCGAAAACCACATTTAATATATTTACACATAGAGCTTAAAATCGCATGCAAAATAAAAGCAAAAGCGCACATAATTAAAGCTCGTATCTCAGTTGGCGCACGGCCGCCGTCCGTATCGGACGTGTGCGTTGTGTCGCCGCTGCGCGAGCATGCGCCGCTGCGCACCTCTTCACACCTGGTTCGTATCCGCTAATCACTTTATCAACCGGTTCAGGTCGTTTTACGCATCATAACCTAACCTTGGAGAGTAAATGCGGACGTCGCGGTGCGAAAGTGACAGCATGTTCAAAAATAAAATGTCGCGCCCTCTTTTTCCTTCCTGCTCGCTCTGCATTCTTCGGGTTCCAGCTGACGTCTGTCATTTTCGCATTCCTGAGGAGTTTCGAGAGTTTTAAAAGGTTTAAAGTCTTATCGATTCGATCAATTATTCAACGAAATGGTAGATTTTACTTTATTTTGAATTTGTGTTTGTATTTTTTGGCGAAATTAGTACATTCATATTGAATTTGTATTCATATTTTTAGAAAAATTTCACAAATGTATCTCGTTTGTTAGTCGAAAAGTATAAAATGTTCATTGGTCAATCCGTAACCTAATCCAATTTTAGGCCTATACAGATTCATAAAAATACTGCTTTATTTGCTAATGATAGTATTTGTGAAATTTCGCTCTTTTTTTCTGTAACCAGATTGTGGTTTGTTTATCATGACATTGTGACCTAAACATTTTTTATGCTCATATAAAATCAGCAATATCATTAAAATATGTTCTTAAAAAATGAAATGAATGTTTTTGCTTACGATTGTAATAGTGCTATACATCGAGAAGTTCGAAAAAATGAGTTAGTAATTTTTTTTTAATTCACAATTATTGTTATTTATCGCTAATTTCCAAAAAAAAAGTATAGTTCTGGGTATTTTATTCCTTGTACTCTTACTTTCAATAGAACACCCGACAAAGTTAATTTAATGAAATATATCTAAAACAAAACAAACAACTTTAACCTAAGTCTTTCAAGTGTGGTTCATTTAAGAAATTACCTTTGTACTAATATTAGATATGGTGCCTTTCTTTAAAATTAAAATTAATCACCACATCAAAATATAACGGACACATTACATTTGCTTAAAATATAAATATTTAGTCGAACGTTGCTATAAACAACATAACTTGCATATGACTCAACCGAGAATAACATCTTGGATCGTATTAATATTTTATGGATATTCTAATTATGAATTTTGCTCTGCAGAAAAGGAAGATGATGTATTTAAGAATTAATCTAAAATTAACGCTTTTAGCGTTATGTTTTGGAGTATTCTTCATATTATTTTTGTGGAATCAATGTGGTCATTTAACAAGAACAACTTTGAGACCCGGTATGCTTTAGTTGCTTTCATAATTTATTTTATTCAAACAGATAGATGTTGTAACCCATATTGTTTGTAGGGATTCCATTAGAATTACGTTCCTCTGGGGAAGAAATAGAATGTCATATCAATGGAGAGTATTCGATATCTTGTAGAAAAGAGGGTGATGAAGTTTATGTGCCGTTTACATTTTTGCATAAATATTTCGAGGTATTTTATTTAATCGATTTTGGCTATTTATTCATTGATTATAATTGAGATGAATTTGTATTTCAGGTGTATGGAAAATTAGCATCTGACGATGGGGTTGACAGATTTGAATGGTCACACAGTTACAGCAAAGTGTACCATCCCAAAAATAAATATGATCCTCGAGGGGTTTTCACCACGTTTGAAAATTATAATGTCGAAGTGCGAGACAGAGTCAAATGTATAAGTGCAGTCGACGGAGTGCCAATTTCGACTCAATGGGAGCCTCAAGGATATCACTATCCCACGCAAATAGCCCAATTTGGCTTGGCACACTATAGCAAAAACCTGACTGAGCCCGAGCCCAGAAAAAAGGTGATAGATGATGGAGAAGCAGAATTGCCGAAGTGGACTGTAACAAAGGGGGCTTCCTCAATTCGAATACACGACTCTACATTTAGGTCGAATGTGATGGAGTTTTCCACTGGAGATCAGAGCACTAGTCAAGTTGTGTTGAAGATGGATCATGTCCTCGATTTTATTTTAAGTTTTGATGTTTTTTTAAAGTCAAATTCTAGCGTTACGGTATGTTTAAAACACAGAGAGAAAAATGAAGTTTATTACTTGCATTATATACCTAATAATATTATGATTTCTGCTCAAGTAAGTTTATTTATTATTCATTATTCTCTGAAAGTTTCAGTGTTTTATTCTGATATTTGATTTAAGGATGAAAATATTTATCATGGTATTGGAAAACCAGACACATGGAAACGTTTGACTAGAGATCTTATTATAGATCTTCAAAAAGGTATTTCATATCAAGAAAAATTGAAAAAGAAATTATCCCGAGCTAAATTCAAAGTGATTATTATATTTTAATTTTTATTTTAATCGTTATGTTCTTTTAAAAATGTTTTTTTTTTTTTCAATTTTAGATATCAGCTATTATTTTGAGTGGGCATGGCATGATAGATAATGTAACATTGTCTTCGAGTGAACATATGGCACACTTTTATGCAGCTGCTGACTGGTTCGTAAAAAATCAAGATCCTGCCACTGGTGGATGGCCTATTCCAGTCCGAAGAAGATTAGCCAATGGATTCGCTGAACTCAAACCTGGCTGGTATGATGCAATCGATTTTTCAATATCGCATGAATTTCTGTAACAAATTTCATCAAGAATGATTTATAGGTATTCAGCAATGGGTCAGGGTCATGCAATTTCTCTTCTTGCAAGAGCTTCTTATCGTTCAGGAAACGCTAAATATCTTCATTCAGCTATTCAAGCTTTGAGGCCATTTCGTCTTCCAGCTTGGCAAGGTGGAGTTTTAACAACTTTTCTAGGGAAATTTGTTTGGTAAGTTTTTTAAAATCTGTCAATTTAGTTAAATCACGTAATATTTTATGACAAATTTGTATATTCGTAGGTATGAAGAGTACCCGACGTCTCCACCATCCTTCGTGTTGAATGGATTTATATATTCTCTACTTGGTTTATATGATTTGCGCGTGATAGCTGGTCCAACTCAAGGCGTAGAAGCCAAAATTCTCTACGACCAAGGTATGGATTCATTGAAGAAAATGCTGCCACTCTTCGACACGGGGACCGGAAGCATTTACGATCTTCGACATTTCACATTAGGGATAACTCCGAACATTGCCAGATGGGATTATCACGCAACTCATGTAAATCAATTGCTCTTACTTGCCGGATTAGAAAAAGAATCAATTTTCGCATCAACTGCCCATAGATGGGAAGAATATATGCAGGGTAAGAAAGCTCCGCATAATTAGGGTTATATTATTCACCATTTTGTTTATTATCAAATTGTGGAAATGTGCGGTGTAAATGTGAATGTTGAATGAAAGCTTTTTTATTTCAACCAAATAGTATGAGTTTAAACATCAATACTCTAAACCCAAAGCTGGGACAATCTTCAGTTAATCAATAGTAAATTCGTAACTATTGTTAGGTTACTAAGAAATTGACCATTATATATTAAAGACTTTGATATTCGAGGTTATATAGTAATAAATCTTTCGTTGATTTGATTTTTTCTTAAATCCATCCATTTTTTTTTTTTGAGAATTGAAAATTTATCAACTGTTATTGTGTAGTCATTATTTGTGTAATATTTTGTTTAGAAGTTGATTGAAATTTTGTTATATTTCAAATAAGTATTAGTTTATTTTAATTGTCGAAATTCTCACTAGACGAATACATCTCATTTTGAGAAATGTGAAAAAAATTGTAATGTAGGTACATATGTTTTTGCAATTTATCAACGCTGTGTAATGAATTCAGTGCAATACATAAACTGATGATTTTATTCACACAGAATGGAATATTTTCCATTCTAATGTGTGTATATGAACAATGTGAATCTTTTGTAAAAAATTATCAACATTTATTGTTAATTTTGTTATTTAAAAATCAAAAACAAACGGAATCGGTTGTCTAATCTCTTCACCGACCAATTCTCATCCTGTAACAGGATGACCTTTGAAATTGTACATATTGTTGATATTATATGAAGTACTTCCCATTTTTATACATTTTATACTTCAAACTGTAATCCTCATTATATGATTGGTGGCCTGTGTAAATAAAAATATTTATAAATCAAATTTTATTATATAGAAGTCTTAACAAAAGAACACCACTATTTCTCAGATTTTTTTTATTATTATTTTAAATATATGCACTTATGATGAGATCTCAGCGAAAACTGCAGGCGGTTGTCATTGTGATCTCACGCTTAACTATTTATAAACTAACCCTTGCATTTCTTTTTTTTTTATGTACTTATTGGGTTTTCCAACTTAATTTCAATATTTTTAATTTAAGATTGATCATTTCAAAAGTTAAATCAGACTATTTTAGTATAATACAGTAAATGGTTTTATTCAATTAAAACATTCAAAGAGAAATGGAAAATATTGAAGTTGAAGTTGAAAACCTACAATTATTATTATATGATTTGATTCATTTTGACATAGTTCGTCCTTTGGCTAGTCATTCTTATTTTAAAGTTATTTTATTACTAACTATAGTCTTTATATATATATTTTTTTACATATATAATATGTTTAATATGTACGTAGTTAATACATATTTCTCTAGATTTTCTCATACACATTTCATTTTTGCTTGTTTCTTGTACAAAGGGAAGTTGCACACGGTCAAATTCACTTTTTGAACATATCGTTTTCTAGTAACTAGATAACACACGAGCTTATTAGAAACTAGTGACTATTGCAGCTATATTACACACGTACAGGAATTTTCATTTTTTATGAATCTAATTGACGTATTTATAAATCTTGCCATACTTCACGTTATATTCTTATTTTTTTTCCATTTAAATTTCAACATCATCGTGATATATTCTCTTTTAAGGTCTTATACTAATTTATTATTTATAATTGATTCTAGGAATAATAATCATTTGCACAAAATTTGAATTTCCTATTTTTACAATTATATGGCTATTAAAAAATTTTTATTCTCAAAAGTGAGTCCTAAATTATAGCTTATATTATTTTGTTGTAAAATACATGTAGACATTTTGATTTTGAATTAATATTGGGTCCAATCTTTTCGAGTAAATTATTTTAGTGAAATTTTACTTTTTTGTTATTCAAAATTGTTAATTAGAATGTATGAAACGAAAGGTCTGTTTTTTTGGTTACTAACAACATTCATTCCATTTATCTAAAAGTATAATTTACGTTAGTTGATTATTTGTTATGTATTTTATTAGAATTCTGTACTCTGTATGTAAGTAGATGTGAGAAACTAAAACAAATTTATTAAATAAATCAGAAGTATATAATGTTAGTATTTTATAATCTGTAATAGTATTTGTTATATAATACTTACTAAAAAAAATGTATGTAGTCGTAAAACGCTTGATTGTAAATATAGGGAAAAGCATGCGGTATCGATTATCACTCACATAATGAGTTTATGTGGTTGACAATAACATAATTTTGAATAAATAACATTGGAAAATAAATACATGTTTTTTTTAACACAATTTAATTGAAACAATATAAAATCACAATAAAAAATGACTAGAATTAAACCAATTGTACAAAAGTGTATTTTATAATAAGTCAACATTCTGTTATGATTGATATAAAACATTAAAAAAAAATGTTCCTCTGAATCTGATTTTATAAAAATTATACATACATCATACATTAAACATTTTATAAAATTATACATTATAATGAATGAAGATTACACATATGTATTATATGTACCTACATTGAACAGATTCCATAATCCAATAATAATACATATGTAATTAGCTTCAAAATGGGACGCAATTACTTAATTTCAAATTATTAATAACAATGCAGTAAGCAATAATAATTGAAGCGACTTTTACTTAGTTATTATTATATTAGATATCTACACAAAAACTGGAATGTTTGTTTAAAAGCCACAAATACTTGTCTAAAAACACGCAACGAACAAACTTATGAATACGTCTTTGAACACGATTTTATTCCAATCGTTTTCGCATTTGATTACAATCGTCGATAACAAATCTGAAAACATACAAAATAATTAGACATTGTCTCATTAAAACAAAATATTTAAGTACAGTCAACCCTATTGTAACATAATATATGTTTTTTTTTGTAATAAATAAAACAAAAAAATCTTGAATCTTTGATGACAATTCTCTAAAATTTTTTATGCGTTTTTCTTAAACTAAGAAACTAATATTATGTTACAAAACTTTGGACACATAAAACTTTGTAAACCTGTATAATAAAAATGGTAAAGGTGCAGTTGATAAATGCCATAAAGCGTGAGCGTCCCAAATATGAAACAAAGGAGGAAAATCACTCAGCTCCAACAGCATAGTGAGAGCTGTTAATAGAACAAATGCAAGACAACGCCAAACATATGTTCGCCCTCTCCACATCTGCACGCTGCTCCATATAGACCAGCCTAAACCTCCTAGGATACCTGAATTTGAAATAAAATTATGAAAAGGCTACACACACACACACAAAAACACATATACACATAATAAATGAAAAATAAATAAAGTACCAGCAGATATGTTGGCCATCATATTGTATCCGTAATCTATTTTTTGTGAATATAAATAGAAAACATGGTTTAGAAAATATGAAGCACATAAACACGTGAAAAGAATACTCCATAACTTTGGCTTTCCCATAAGTACTCTGAAATGTTAAATAAATATCATTAATGAGTGATATAATCATAAATATTAAATATCAAAGTATACCTCATTCCAAAGCAGTAAAATACAATGACAACCATTGAAAAAGCACAAGCGTAATCCATAAATTCTGTGAAATATGTATCACGCGTATGGAACACAGTTGACCAAAACCAGGCATTGAAGCAAACCTAAAGGAAAACATTAAATATAATTAACGTGTGAATTGTAAATGAAAAAATACAGTCATGTCCAAGATTTTGATATTGACCTATGTCTAGAAATTAAAAATAATGATTTTATCGTTTAAAATTGAAAGAGTTTTATTTGGTGTGTTATTTTACTTTCATTAACAAAGTCAAATGAGAATCATTATTTTTAAATTAGAAAAATGTAACTTAGATCATCATTATTATTTTGAACACGATTGATAATTATTTACAATTGCAAAAGTCTGCCAGAGCCAGAACAAAGAATTTGTTTTTCTAACATGTTTTGTCATTGTTCTATAGTTGACGACATGTGAAATCAAGTTGAGCAATGAGCCTATAACGGAACCAATTTCTTGAATGCCAAAAACTCTTATGAACGGCCACTGAAAAGTTTATTTTACAAAATTAAACGTTATTATTAATTCAACTTTATATAAAAGAATAAAATTGAATACTTTTCCGAAGAATTGTGGGGTTTGCCACCGTCTTTCTTCGAAAGCGTCAACCGTTTTCCACATGCAGTCGTATTGACATTCTTCTGAGCATTTCCAGAGTAAAACCCTGTGCATCAGAGGCTGAACGATTTCAGATTCCGGTTTATACGAAGCTCCATCTAAAAGAGTTTTATTACAATTTCAATTTTATAACACCGAAATGAATAAACGACTGAAAAGTGTGGTAAAACCTGAAGTGCAGTTAGCCGTTATACAACTTCGCCAACATTTGCTGAAAAACGGCGTATTATCTCCGGGCGAAGCGGAAATTAACGGAATTAAAAGTATTAATAAAACTAGACGTTTTGATTGATTTTTCAGTAAAGAATCCATCGTTTCATGAAAGTTCTCGGATCTCAATTTCTGAAAGTCGATCTCGTTTCTCACGCCATGATGATCTGTCGTTTGACAGTTCGGCTAACGAATACATTCTCGACCGTATACCGTTGCAGCTGTCATTAAAATTTAAAATCGTTATTTTTGAAAAATCGATCCGAAAATAATTAATTTTGTATTAAATTTTAAATTACTTTATATTGATTATTTTTACATTACTCGTTCAGTGTAAAATTAAAAATGAAAGCAAATTGTTAAGCCTGTACACCTTTTTTTCAAATTTTATTATAAACTTTATCAAAATTTCCGTATCTGCTTCACCGTATGTTTTATCTTGCGACCTTTTTACCGAAAAGTTCAGTTTTTCAGTAAAATCATTAATTTTTATCGGTGAATGAAATTGCTGAATGATCTTTTTTTCACTTTTTAGAAAGAAATCGTGACTTTTATGAAGATGGATTTCAAAAATTTGTACAATATTTTCTATAACGATTTTTGTAAATATTTCAGCGGCGATGTAAAACTGAGATTCGAACAGTGTATTCTGTTATCTTTGAAAACAGTTTTCTGGTGTTTTTCATTCAACTTTTTTGCCAACTAAAAAGTGATGAAAAAAATACATACATTTGCGATAGATCCGAAAATAAAGTCAGTTACACTGTAAATTATTAAGAATAGAGTTATTATAGATAAAGTTTAAGTCAGCGATCGAGGTTTATCGCTCAAATTTAGCGTCGAATTCGATTTAAACGATTAACAATTCGAATCGAGTGTAGACGAGTATCGAGAATTGCATCGAAAACGTTGCCCGAGGGCTGCGAACGGAGCGATCGGAACACGTTCGTGCGAGCTGCTGTCAGTCGCGCCGTTCGATAGACGGTCACGGCGGTGGCGGCGGCGGAGTCCCTTGTTCGCGTGTCCCGTGCTCCGGGAAGGGCGAGGGCTCGGGTCCTCGCTCTCGCGTTCGTCCGCGGAAGAAGGTGGATCTGAGCGTGCGGCACTCGTCGTGCGCGTGCTGCGTCCCCGTTATGAGCGGGGGCGCGGGCGGCGCGGCGGGCGCGGGGGGCAACGCGGCCGCGAAGGCGAAGCGCGCTCTGGCTGCGTGCGGGGGCGCGGGCGGCGGGGGCGCCGGCTCGGCGACGGGCGCTCCGCCCCTGCCCGTCGGCCTCGGGCCCCCCTCCGCGATGACGGCCGACCTCGCGTCCCTGTTCGAGTGTCCCGTGTGCTTCGACTACGTGCTGCCCCCGATCCTGCAGTGCCAGAGCGGCCACCTCGTCTGCTCGAGCTGCCGGCCGAAGCTCACCTGTTGCCCCACGTGCCGAGGCCCGCTCGGCAACATCAGGAACCTCGCCATGGAGAAGGTCGCCGGGAACGTCATGTTCCCCTGCAAGCACTCGGCGACCGGCTGCGGGGCCACCCTCGTCCACACCGAAAAGGTATTCTTCACTCTCTTTCGACTACACGACACGTTTACTACAAATGTTAACATCACATTCGACATGTCCCAGTTTTAAACCGATCAAATCTAAACTATTCAATCTATCATTACAAACTACATCCTAACTGTGAAGTTATGAAATCGTCGGCCCAAATCTAATACATACTTAAATACTCAATTTTCATGTAGGTAATCTATTCCAATTCACGACTACCGAGCGTTTCAATATTTAAAAATTGTCTCGAAAGTGTCATCGTTCACATCTTCCCTAAATAATCTCAGTAAAGCTCAGTTTTAGATAAGATCACATTTCAGATGGTACGCATCACAGTAGCTATAAAAATTTTCTTTCAAAACGGTGTCTCTACAAAATAGGTAGCTTCGATTTAATCACAGAGTCCAAACGACATAAACTCTAATCACTCTCGCCGAGTTATCTCAAAGTGTCATGCGAAGTTATTTATATTTATGTCAGATATCTCAGTATTTCCAGATTTGTCCTAATCAATCTACCTCTACCGATGTCCCGAAGGTTTCAGTACTGCTCTAATTACGTTTAACATTTAGAAGACATACATAATAATATTAGCGATAACATTAATATTTTCACCATTCTTGCAAAACTAAACATCAGTTACATTATTTAGAAAGCATTTTAATTATTTGAATGTGAATCATCACTGTTTATGTTAAAATTAATGTTTATAAATCGAGTAATGATGATTATCGATAAATGGTAGCTGTTTGTCATTATCAAAGTCAACCTATCATGAAAACATATTGAAGAACAATGAAATTATCTATTTTTGAAATTAGCGCCTCTTCTTGCTATCAATTACAACAATAATGTTTGCATAATTGCATTTCATCAAAATCTATTTAAAATTTATTGAATAAAAAGAAAAGCAAACAATTTCAATAATAAATTTAGATTTATATCATTATTATTATATATTTTTATGTATAATTATTTATAAGTTAACAATAACGCATTGTTTGATTACAGGCCGATCACGAGGAACTGTGCGAATTCAGACCGTACACGTGTCCCTGTCCCGGAGCATCGTGCAAATGGCAAGGCAGCCTGGAGCTGGTGATGCCCCACTTGATGACATCGCACAAAAGCATCACAACCCTCCAAGGAGAAGACATAGTATTTTTAGCGACCGACATAAACCTGCCGGGTGCCGTAGACTGGGTGATGATGCAGTCGTGTTTCGGCCAGCACTTCATGTTGGTCCTAGAGAAACAGGAAAAGTTCGACGGCCATCAACAGTTCTTTGCAATCGTCCAGCTTATTGGGTCGCGAAAGCAGGCTGAAAACTTTGCATATAGACTGGAGCTGAACGGACATCGGAGGAGGCTCACGTGGGAAGCCATGCCCCGCTCTATACATGAAGGTGTTTCCTCGGCCATATTGAACTCTGACTGCCTAGTCTTCGATACATCTTTAGCTCAGTTGTTCGCGGACAACGGAAACTTGGGTATCAACGTCACGATATCAGTCGTCTAGCAATAAGAGTAGATCTCATAAACTTAACAATAATGTTAAAAATATAAAGGATTCTTCGCTGAAGCGACAGAATCCAGTGATTTCAATAAATGGACTGGATAAATAATATAATGTTATGAATAGTCATAAGTCGTTTTAGCATTTCATAGACTTTGAATGTTTTGTTTTGTTTTACTGTTTGTGTTTCGAGGCGTTCATTGGGTGTTGATCGATGGATGCTCTAGTGATAGTGGCTATTTAATAAATTCTGATCAAACTGTCCAGTGTTACCTATTCGTTAGTTTAGCATTTAAACATACCGTATTTTTAAATGTTTTTCAAATTGACAGGGTTTTTCTTTGAAATTGGATCGATTAATTTATAGTTTTTGTGAAAGCAGCTGATTGAAAATCTTCCATATTTGTACATAAAAATAATTACAATAGCCTAAAGATGTGTTAATCATAATTTACCAAATAAAGCTTGTGTAAAAATGCCTAATGTACTTGAAAGAATTATTAAATAATATGTACTACAAATTATTATGTATTTGTTGATGAGATTGATGATATTTTTGTTTCTCAAATTATCCTCTACGTTTATGTAGTTTAAATATTTTTAAGGAGAGAATATTGCATATTTTTCACCTTTTTCAATTTTTGTGCATTGTATTTATAATTTAGTAAGGTACTTTTTGCAAAGTTTTCTTCGTGTTTTTTCTTTCTCTAAGTCTTAAGTTCTAATAAAATTGTATGGACTGAATTTTCAAAATTTGAGTTAGCGAATAGTTTAACGTAAAATATGCATACTAGATTACACTATTTTAATATACATATTTATTTATTTCTTCCCCTTTTCATAACCATACCTAATTTATTCTGTTATATGAATGTTTACTCTTTATTGGACCTAAAATTCATCTTAAATTTAAGAATGCATTATAATCGACTCTTGACTTTTTATTTAAGGTTTATACTAAAAAATTTGCAATACTGATTCTTATTAATGAAATTTTGATTATTTAGATGAGAATAAAAGCTCGATCGATTTTAAATGTGCTCAAAATATATTATAGAAAACGAACGCGATATTGTTATAAGTTATAACTTCATTTAGTTTTATAATCGATTCCATATTTCTCTGCAATCAAATTATTTTATTAAATTTACTTAATGTTTGGCAATGTCTGATTCTTTTATTGTTTATAAAATTCCTAATGTCATTCCACAACTGACCATATTTATTGTGCTCGAAAGCGATTGCGAGTTTTTCAAACTGGCGATAAGAAATTTTAATAAGTTTTCGCACAGAATACAAAATTTTCTTAGTAATCACGTGAGTTCACAATCAAACGAGTTTTATATGTATATGTGTAAGAATGAAACATGGACACTCGATGGATTTGGAAACGTTGAACGTTCCATTCTAATCAAATATGTACATCCATGTTTCACAATGAAAGTTGTGAATGTAAATTTTATGATGCGTATTGAAACCACTCGCTATCGTTAGTTTTCGTCTAATTTATTGTTTTTATACATTCGTGAAAACGTATCGAATGATATTGTGAGTAGTTTTATTGAAAAAAATATTTTTATTATACGGATATATTCTTTTTTATAAGATATACATAGATTTTAAATAAATATATTAACCTTTTTTTTTTTCATATTATGACCATTAAGATTTTGCATAGAACTATTGAATAATCCGTAATAATAAGGACATTGGAGAGATAATCATTCTACATCCTAGAAAATTTACCAGTGAAATTGTTATTTATGATTTATTTGATGAATTATACTATGTTTATGTTTCAAATATTGACAGTTTATGTATTCACCATTAAGGGCTGGTCTTTTCACCTCTGGTTTCAGAATAAAACGAATTTAAATTGCACACGCTCCCTCCTACTGTGAGCTGTCAAAACAGCTGCTGAAAGAGACAGACATACTACAGTTTATATATCAACACATATGCATCAATCTCTTTCTCCCAGATTTTGACAGTTGGTAGTTGGAGAACCGCATTTGGTTTAAAATCGTTTTATTCTTAAACCAGAGGTGAAAAAACTGGCCCTAAATTGTCACATTTGACATTTCATTCATTTATTTACTATTATTATTTATTCAACTTCTGTTAAATTGTGTTTAACTGTACTAAGATGAACTTGATAAATATTATATGATGTCTGATAGTATTTGACACATCTGATGTTCTGTAAATCTCATTACGATAGCTTACACCTTTGAAATCTTAGGAAAATTTAATCTTTTCACTTGTTTTTTATGCTTACTTTTATTTCGCTTTTTAGTGAGTTTGTAACACCAATATTTTCAATTGTAAAGTTTCTTTTATGAAATATATATGAATATAAATCATATGTTTGATTTTTGTATAACAATTGTACCCTCTGAATCAAATCATTTATCAAAGGATATTTATGAAAATCAAAGAAGTTCAACAGGACATGAATCGGACCAATTAGTTAAAATGCAACTGCATAGATCTATATATGTATTTATTTTTATATACTTTATATATATTTTCAAAAATGATAATTACTGGAACGTATTTGGTTTCAACGGAGACGGCAGCAAGCAATCGGCAGTTGGAGAATCAGCAGCATCGAGGATCGAAAAAGACTCATCGGCTCTTTGTAGGGGAACGAGAGGCTTATGCAAGTTAGTAGTCTCGAGAGGTCTCAAAGATTCAGGCTGTATGCTCTGCCAGTTGTAAACGTTTGGCGTCAAACCATCAGGGCTGAACGGATCCTGTGCTTTGGGCCTCGTGTTGTCCAGGTCTTCTGCTGCACTATTCTCAGCGCTTAAATCCGATAGATCTATGTCGTAGTTCACATTTGTTAATCCATGTGCGAACTGTTCTGCTCCGTAATCATCTGGTGTCGCTAATTCATCTAGAGATTGCGTATCGAATGAGTCTAATCCAAATATCGGTGATGGGGACATGAAGTCTCCAGATCCTATTGTTCTCAATGTTGGCATAGGAGGATTGTCTAATGCCATGGAAATGTTTGCTAATGAATTAGGAGGTAGAAGGCTTTTGTTGAATACGTTTAAAACAGGTTCATGTGTTGTAGGTTGTTTCTTCTCTATTGGAGCTGGATTGATATCTTCAATTAGCGCTGTTGTTTTATCTTCAACACATGGGCCGAATATATCTTGATCTAAAAATGATGTTGCTGCACCTATATTAACCATGTTTTTATTTTCATCTGATACGTTAGAATCGGTTTGAGTTGTGGGCATTATTTTTTTTCTGTTGAATTCAAGAGGAGTACGCATCATAATATCAGAAACTTTCTTCAATATTTCATTCTGTGTAAAAAAAGAAAATATTCAATATTTGTTTAATAATAAATATTCATTACACAAGAAAATTCTTCATCTACCTTGAATGTCTGCACTTCTGAATCGAGATCTTTGACTTTGATTTCAAAAGTGGCTGTTTCTTTTTCAATTTCCTTTAATTTTTTCAGCTGATCATTGAGATCGTGTAGTCCCTCGCACAATGATAAAGCAGCCACCTTAAATTTTCAAAAATATTTATATTTACATTGTTAATCAAATTATCACTGTTTATATTATATTTACCCAAGAACCTCCACTGACTATAGCAGGTAAACTCATATAACTATCAAAATCATCTTTAGTCATATTCAGTGACTCAGCAGTCAAATTTTCAATGAAAGAAACAGCACAGCACTGAAAAATCATAAAAGTTATTTAAAAACCGAATATAATGCAATAAAATTAAAAAAAGGCTGATTTTTCAATTTATTGGATAGTAATTAGTTGGATACACTTTATATTTTTAAATATATATCAACAATATTACACTGATATGTTGTTATCCAACAACTGAAATGGTAGGCATAAGTATTAAATTTAAACTCACTAGATTTGTAAAATAGTATCCACCTTCACCAGTCATAAGTCGGGCAGCGTTACAGAACCGGGTCACATAATTGATGTTGCTGGTTAATCGTGGCGGATTTGCTTTCAAAACTGTGAATATGAGAGCAGGAAGAAGCTCATCAGCTGATGCTGGACCAGTGCCCACGGCGCTTACTACTCCAACTACACCTCTACAACATCCTACAACGTGAGCTAATTTTTCTCCAGGCGGTAATACGCTATCCATTGAAACTAATTCTGAAATATTAACAAATATAACTTGAAAGATCAAGTTAAAATCGATTATGTACTTTTTTATTTTAAATATACCAGTTATAGCCGTATAAAGTAGATCACGAGCTGTAGCATTAGCTTGGTCTATACGACAGTCTAAATGTTGTGGAGATACCCAACTTAGTTGACGAATTCTCGCATGCAGACGAGCATCTTTTCGTTCGTCATCAGATGCAGAAAATACGAAACTAGAAGAGTAAAATTTATGATAAAATATAAGAATTTGATAACAATATATTAGTAACATTATAATTTTCATACCTATGTAGATGAGTCATGAAATGTTTTTCAACGAAATCCAATAACAGTTCTTTAGTTTCAGAATTAACATCTACGTAATATGGACTTTCATCCATATGCTTAGCAAATACCTAGACAAAAATTATAATTGAACAATTCATAGTCGATAATATATTGAAAGAAAATAAACAATCAAATGATAAATTCAGAAATATACCTGATAGTAATTTTGTGTAATTTCAGACAGCTCATCGATAGTTTTGTGCAATTGCTTATATATATTCGTAAAGAAAAGCTGTATATATTTTCGAGTATCTCGTTCGATCAGGCTCCCTAGATTAGGAAATTTTATACAAAACTCTCTTTTTATGATCTCTAATGATTTCGTAGGTATTACAACTTGTTGATTATGAGATTTTTCACGTGTTTCACGATCAGGAGGACCAACATCTATAACAATTTAAATTCGTTTATATGAAATAAAAAAAAATATAAAATTTTCAAATATGAAATCATATGAAAAAAACATTATTTTTTTAATAGCATAAAATTTACCTTTAGCATTAGAGGTTTTTCTAAACACACTTAATAATTTAGTCTTCTTTTGACTATCAGATTGTCGAAGCTTCTTTTCTTCGAATTTCGTAAAACCAGCTATAGGAGTTGATGTTTTTGGTTGACGTTCTAATACTTGATGTTCTCGTTGAACACTAGACGTAGCGATATTCGCTTTATCTGAAGAAATTAATGATACATATGTTAACATCAAATTGAATTTAATACTATTTCATGAAAATAAAAATCTGCTAATACCTGCTTTTCTCTGACGATGTACCTGTTCTCTGTGGCACTTTGAGCAATATCCTTGCCATTGTGCATTTCCGTAAAATCCACAACCGCTTTTACATTTGAGGTCGCTCTGGTCGATCCGAAGAGACGGAGTCTTCGTTGCATACATGATGTATTTGTAAGATCTCTGAAGATTTTTACCGAACATATTAAAAAGCTATTGAAACTCCCAATGGATATAAAATCTTCTCAACTTCCATCAACGTATAAATTTCATGTACCACGATGAATTTATATTCAAAATCACCAATTAGAATCAAATTAGAAACATATAGTTCAAATCACTGTTTCCACTCAATTTATTATTGAACAATTCATCCCATTTTAAAGAACAGATTCTATATACACTTATGGGAACGAGTGCTGAATTGCAAGAGTTTAACATGTCAGAAAAGAGACTGTATTATTTCTCAACATATTCTTCTTTATATACTCAGCATAACAATGTTATCTCTTTATCAATAAAATGAAATCATTCATGAATTTATCTGATGCTAATAATAATAATATGTGATAATTTATAATTAATAAGTAAAAGGTTATAGAAATAAAATCAATAAATTGTATTGATATTATTTTGAAATATGTATTTACAAGTGCATAGGTGAGTAATCGTTGCAAAATTGATCAAGTTGTGTGTTAATTTATGCATTATTTAGAGTTGAATCATAATATTGATCTGTGATAGGCTTATTCGATAAATAAACATGGAAAATGATGAAAGTTTGTCAAATGTGATAAAAATTGTTTGATTTATGTGATTGTTTATAAATAAAATAAAGAAAAAGACTCACATCTCATTCTGTTGCGTGACAGCTGTCAAATGCGAACTTCACTCTAATCAGGTTTGCCAACGCAAAATATGTGAAAACAATTTGACGCAATTAGCTCGGGTAATTCGGTAAGTTTCACTTTTTTTCTAGATTTCGTCAATTTTAATTAAATTAAAAATAAAATTTAAGTTTGGATGATATGTAAAAATACAAATGTCAATTAAATAAATTTATAAAAATAATCACATGAAATTCAATATTACATATTTGTATTCACATTTTGGCACAGAAATATATAAAATTATACAAACATCACTTAAAATAATGTAATAAATCACTTATTCAACAAATTCTTATTGTATTTTCTAAAAGTCATATTGATCCTGACTCCCACAGCAGACTTTTTAACGGGCAAAGAATGATACCAAATTCTATTCGTAGGTGGATTCATTAAAAGGAGACTTCCATGCTCCAGCTCCAACTTGACTGAAAAAGAAAGCATAAATTAAACATTCGACATGATTTGGTACTCATCCCTTATACATATAAATGCTTAGGATGAGTTAGGGTAGAAATTCTGATTTTTCAAAAATTTATGAAAACTTTCAAGAAATCAGAATTACCAGGTTGAGAAGAGGACTTTTTTAAGTGAAATTTTTATAACTGCGGAATATCAAACTCCATAGCCATTGTAGAATGAATTCACCATAGAGTAAAAATGTGCGAAAAAGTGAAATGATTTTCTTTTCATATGGAGAAAGAAGGGGGATGGATACGAGGAAATGAATGGAAAGGAGAGTAAAATGGGAAAAAAGAGAGGAAATATTTCACTATATTAAAGATTTTTTTTAGGAACTATACTAAAACAAAAGAAATTTCAATTCTAACGCACGAGTTTTTCACTATTTTTCTAATATCATTTTAAGAATTTATGCAAAGTTACTAAAGGGGTTCGGACAAACTTACGACACTGGCATTCATATAACGGATAATTAATACGAGGTGCGTCCAGGAGGCCAAGACAGCAATATTCACGGGCAGCCCCGACTCCGGTCTCCATGGAGACGAGCTGACGAGCAAACATGGAAACGTTTGACGCGATCCGAGGACATCCTGCAAATATTTGTCGTCGAACTCGACATCATGGTGCTCGACTACGCAAACATCAAGGATGGGGAGTACACCAAGACTATTTATGCGCTGGTTTGTGCTACACACGTTCAAATCTCGATTCGCGCCAAAATCTTGCGAGGAAGTTCAGTGTGGTGTCTGATGTTAAATAATCGTGATTGTGATGGTCGTGGCGAGGAATTTTCCGCTCGGAGAACGCTCAGTTTTTTTTTTATGAGTGGATCTAAATTGGGATAATTCGTAGCCCGGAGGATGGGTCTTTATGAAAGTATTTCGAAAATGTTATGAAAAAATTTCGGTATCATTATGTGATTTTAAATCGTAGTCGAATTATAAAATGATTCAGGAAAAATATTGAATAAACTACTCGAGATATGTGTTACGACGAAATCTAATACTATTATGAATTTACTGGGGAAATTATAATTTTAGATGGATAGAGAAATGCCAATTTGAGAACAAAAATTCTAACATAGTCAAAAAATTCATTAAAATGAGCATTACTGATTTTTTATTTTATTTATTGAATTAAGATTTGTGTCTAGTTAGGGAATTTTAAATATTTTTTCCACATTTTTACTTACTAATACTAAAAATAACGATTTAACATTTGAATTTATATTTATTTCAGATAAAAGAAAAAGCATTTCCTGAAGCCATTCGTATTTTGAATCAAGTGATTGACGTAAATCCGAACAGAGCTGGACTATCATTACTGGCCTACTGCTATTATCACACTCAAGATTTCGTAAACGCTGCTAATTGCTATGAACAAATAATAGAAATGCATCCAGAAAATCCTGAATACAAATTATACTACGCCCAATCCTTGTACGAAGCCTCCATGTATGATGAGGCGTATAAAGTTTGCAGTCAAATAACGGAGCCAGGGTTCGAAGAAAAGCTGACCAAATTGCAAGCAGCTGTTAAATATGGACAAGAGGATATCGTAGCCGCGAAGAGTCTAGTAGATTCTTGTTCTGCCGATGACCCCGATAGGGATATAAACTTCGGATGTCTTTTATATAAAGAGGGAAAGTACGAAGAAGCCCTTCAGAAATTTTTAAGGACGTCTCAAGTGATTGGGTTCAACGCTCATTTACAATACAACGTAGCTCTGTGCTATTATCGTTTAAAAGAATACGCCTTGGCTCTGAAGCACATCAACAACATTGTCGAAAGGGGGATACGAGATCATCCAGAACTGAGCGTGGGCATGCAAAGTGAAGGAGCAGAGATTAAATCCGTGGGCAATACTTTGACACTTCACGAAACAGCTTTGACGGAAACGTTCAATTTGAAAGCTGCCATAGAGTATCAAGGAAAAAATTTGGAAGCTGCTAGAGAAGCTTTGAACGATATGCCTCCGAGACACGAGCACGAATTGGATGCTGTCACGTTGCACAATCAAGCTTTGATCAATATGGATATAAAACCGACAGAAGGATTCGAAAAGTTGCATTTTTTACTCCAACAGAATCCTTTTCCGAACGAGACGTTTTCAAATCTCATATTACTCTATTGTAAATTTCAATATTACGACCTGGCAGCAGACGTTTTAGCCGAAAACGCAGACTTGACTTACAGCATGTCTCAATACTTATACGACTTTATAGACGCTCTAATAACAAGCCAGACGTCTCCGGAGGAAGCTTTTCTGAAATTCGAAGACATTTCGTCGAGGTATGCGGAACAATTGAGAAAATTGACTAAAGCGGTTCAAGAGAGCAGAAACCAGGGAGACAACGACGAAGTGAAGAGAGCCGTGCTGGAGTACGAGGACGCTCTGGACAGGTACATTCCGGTCGTGATGGCTCAAGCGAAGATATACTGGGACTTGGAGAACTATTCCGAAGTCGAGAGGATATTCAGGAAGTCGGTGGAGTTCTGTAACGAGTCGGACGTGTGGAGGCTGAACGTGGCGCACGTGCTTTTCATGCAGGAAAACAAATACAAGGAAGCGGCTAGCTTTTACGAGCCCATTGTCAAGAAGCAGTTCGATAACATTCTGTCCATAAGTGCAGTGGTCTTGGCTAACCTATGCGTGTCGTACATAATGACGTCACAGAACGAAGAAGCCGAAGACATAATGAGGAAGATCGAGAAGGAGGAGGAGCAGCAGAGCTTCGAGGATCCAACCAAGAAGTTTTTCCATCTGTGCATCGTCAATCTGGTGATAGGCACTCTGTATTGCGCCAAAGGTAATTTCGAATTCGGCATATCTAGGGTCATCAAGTCTTTGGAGCCTTTCAATAAAAAGTTGGGCACCGACACATGGTTTTATACGAAGATTTGCTTTTTGTCCTTCATCGAAAATATGGCCAAGCATCTAATATCGGCTAAGGATATGACGATAAAGGAGTGCTTGCAGTTTTTGGAAGGGTGCGAAACTCACGGCAGGCACGTGCCCACAATAATCGATACTCCGTTCCAGGACGAAGATGCCGCAACCAAAGCGAAGAGGACCGTAACCTACGAAGCCAGAATGTTGAAGTACATGTTTTTGAAAATGAGATCCATCGACAGATCCGTGAGCGTGCTCGATTTCGAAGATTTAAAGTGAACATAGCAAAATTCATTAACCTGGAGCGATTTCGCGTCTATCCGGACCAGTTTTCCTAGCGTCTTTATGTTTTAGTACGAACGTTCTGCATTGTCCCAAAGATAAGGAAGCGATTGGAGCAGATGGGTCCAGCTCGGATTCATCATCTCTATGCTCCCCGATGCGATCGTTGCCGTTTCTATATCTATAATAAAACATGTATTTATTTATTAAATAAACATACTAATATTTTATTGCTTCGTTTCACTACAAACCTATTGACCAAAACGAAATCGAATCGATGCCCGGTGAGTTCACACAGCTTATCCCTGATACATAACAAAAGATCCGTCCACGGCAGAGCATTGACAGTCAATCCGGAGAACTTATACGATATTCCAGGATCACCATAGGCCACCTGCTGCCTGGGTATGGGATGCCACTTTCCGAAAACCCTGACAAGCGAAAAATAACGGACATCAATCCGACTTCTTTAATGAGACAGCCGGAGCGAAAAAACACATAAAGGGGGCTCATTTGAATTTATGCTCCACTCACTTAACTTTGGCCAGATCTCCGGTGAAATATTCCAAAGTGTCTTCGAGCTCTCGCAGCACTCCGTCGCCGGAAAGTTTGGACAATATAATGGCGTAATCGAGGTTGAGCCCTTCGGCGCTAATTTTCCTCCAGCTAACTCGGTCGCATTGTATATCCGAAACAGCTTCCATGTCTGGGGCAAAAATCATAAATATGCATTAAAAAGTTGGGGGACACGCCCCTCGGTGATCTTAATCTGACAAGATTGTTAATGGGCAAGGCCGCTGATAAAGTGGCAACGACCCACCGTTCGATCAATTGGCTCAATTTTCATTGTCGATCGTTTGGCAGATTATTTTATTGTGTCTATTTATGATGATAGTATATAAAGGTCTCAAGTTAAATATTTTTCGATTCGAATTCAGTTATCATATCGCAAAAATTTGATCGATTAGTTTTTGGGTAATTCAGATAATTGCGTGTGAAATTGTTTGATTTAATTTTTAAAATATTATGTTTAACTTGAATTGTAAAATATTTACGTGGAAATATAAATTGTTTAGCTTGAATTGGAAATTAATTAACTTGAGTATAATCTATGCATAGTAACAGTTGCAAAATTAATGATACGTATGAGATTTACTTTAGTAACAATATTATTCGAGAATAAGTCCCTTGAAAATGAGTCCTAGCGCAATTTAAGGAGGACTTTCAATTCTATTTCAAAAATAAAACTTATTGTCAGTGAAAAAAGTACACTCAACAATATTCTTTTGACTGAACGTAAGTATGAATACCAAACAATCGTCCTTTTTTTATATCTCTATCATTTATCACTAACTTTTTTGTCCTTAATTTATTTTATCTGTTAATTTGTAAATTTGACCATAATTTTACATAAGAAATATACTTTTCTAAATCTCCACAGATCTAATATCCTTATCGATATATTTTCAACAAGCAGTCTGTGAACTAACAAAACTAATCAGATCGAATTCCTCCACAAAATAAAATGAGCCCTACCTAAAAATCAACCAGCACTTTTTTCCAGGACACAAACCTAACATAAAACCAATCACCACAAGACCTAAACATACATAATCTCACCACCTCAATTCGTCATAATCTATGTTATTACCCGAAGACACACTGACCCAGTGAAGCTCGCTCTTTTATTTGCTCCTTTTCCACATTCGCCGTCTTCTGCTCCGGTTTAGAATCGGATTTGGGCACATCTAAGACCAGAGCACGTTTCAGACACGACATTATGAATATTATGATAATAATCTGATGATAATCTAGTACGTTGTGCTATAGAAATGTGCGTGTGGTTGGGAAGAAGCGCGCACCACGTGGACGTCGAACAACTGGTACGAGTCTGCACCGATTGTTGTATGCCATAACAAAAACATTGAACTGCAGTCACACAATTCGTCGTATTTTTTATGTCTTGTCGAAATTAACCCTAGATTGGATGTGGAATTTCGGTTTTGTGTTGAGGTTGTAGTTTTATGTGTTGCTGCTTTAGGGGAAGTTTCATGAATCCCATATTTCTCATCAGGCTCTTAGGCTATGTCATATTATTAATCAGACTCTTCAGTTTTTAGGTTATCATGATTTTTAGGGATTTTGGTCATTTAATCTTTTGAGTATGGACTCTTTTATAGTTTTGGAATCCAAGTTCAGGGCTCTGTCAGCCTCACTATAGTGGAGGACAACTATCAGAGGACAGTATCCAAACTTTTCCAACTTGCCATAAATCCCAATTAAACAAAAAAAATAACCCAAATATCTAGCCTAATTCAATTTCAGTCAATGAATTGACGAATCGTATGGAAATTTTAATTCAAAATTTTCAACCAAATACAAATTTATTCAACATCTTAAGGGTTGAAGAATTGTCACGCGAACAAGCATCGATTGATTATTTCACGTTTGGAATCCGTTGTTTAGGCGGGCATGGCAACGTTCATAATAAAGCTCGATGCACCAAGAGATTGTTCACATAACGGATTGTCGATTTGTTGCTAATAATAGTTTAATTTGAGATAAAAATGTTAAGTGGTCGTTGGAAGATCGCGAGATGAAGACTCGTTCGGTTGAAGAGTGTTCTGAAGTTCGATTGCATCGATAGGCAGATAGTAGGTTGCCAGGTGAGTTATTTTTTCCCATTGTTCTTTTTAATAGAATGTGATTGATTTAATAATTGTTGATGTAAGCTATTTTTATTGTGTAAAAATTGAATCACCACGATAAAGTTAAGGATAGAAATGTGCGATCAAATAGCTATGCACAACGATAAAATCGATTCATCATTAGTTAGATAGAATGAAAGTTTATTAACAGCAATTTCACTATTTACTTCAATGATTATTTTTTAAAGTGAAATTCAGTTATAATTTTGTACACATCAATCATTATGCATAATTTGTCATTATTTACAATAGAAATAGTACTCAATGGATATTATAGAAATTTGAAATCAGTTATGATTAATTTAACATTTGAACATCGAATATGTAACCATTGAGAAGTGAAAATCAAATAAGTACCAAAGCGATAATTTCAAATTAAATGAAACTTTTAATAAAAAAATCTACAACTAAGCAATAGATGTTCGATATCGTTAAGAAATTATCGCAACACTATAATTCATCATTTACCTAAATAAGAAATATTTGATCATTTGAATAGTATTATGGCAGATTTTGCACATTGCATCAGATTTGCAGCAATTTTGCACTTTGTGCCAAATTCGCAGCAATTTTGGACGTAGTGTCGGATTTGCAGCAACTAGAATCGTAATAGCGAGTATATTCAAATTATTTTCAAACCACACTTCTTCACAAAATATTTCAACAATGATTTTTCTCAATCATTCGAACACGTTTAAAATAACACAAAGCGACAACTCGTCACCTCAAAACTCGAACCAGAGGATCGAAAGCCTACACAAAACGAGGAATCCCGAAAACGTGGAGGCTTCGAGGGTGTGGGTAATTGCTGGATATATTTTTGAGGTGCGAAATTGGCAGTTGTCAATTCGATTTCGGTTCGGGTTCGTCGATGCGCAGGTAACTTATTAGGTTGGTGACGGGATGACGTTCGGAATTCGAGGAATTCTGTCCGAAATGGTTCCGAAACCTTCCATTTCATTTTTTTCCATTATCACAATGGGAGGCTGTTGCGTTGGATGAAAATAGCGATCGTTAAACATTCGTTCCGATATGATGAAGATTTCTCGATGGTTTCGTATTTAAATATACTAGCAGTAGGCGCATGTGTATCAAAATAGTTCGGAATTAATCAAATTTCGTATTGCCACGGATGTGTTTATTGCCATCTATGTGTGAAATGAAAAAAAAGATTTTACGCCTTATATACATTAAGCGGTGCAATTTCGTAATTACTACGCGTAGTTCGGAGCGTAAGGCGCGGGCTAATAAATTGAACGCCCGGGTTCTCGAGGCACGGCTGTGGTTGAAAATTTCAAGCATCGTTAGCGTATTTATAATATAGAAAGATAGCGTATTTTTAATATAGATAAATAGCGCTATTCTGTGTATCTGTGTATGTGTGTGTGTCCATGTAATGCTCCAAAGCTGCGGGTTGATACATTCAAAGGGTTGAAACTGCGTTGATATATTCGACGGGGTGGTCGCTATTTTTATATATTTTTATGGTTTTGGATAGTTTTGTATATGGAAAGTTCGGTATGATTGTATCAAAGTGATGTTTGAGTGGGTAATTAATAGGTCAATTATAGTTTGATGTGTATGTGCATGTGATATAATTGAAATATTCGTTTGAAAATTGCATAAGCGTATCGATTTCAACGAGCACTCAGATTAATAAGGTGATGTATTTTTTAAAGCCTGTGTGCTTATTGTGATATTGACTCGTAAGTGTACACCGATTCTTTTATAAGTATCTAGACTAGAAAAATGAATTACATATGTATAAACGTTTCATTTTATCATAAGATTTCAGTTATTATATGACACTTATGGCACGACATTTCGAAACATTAAAAAGACACTTGATACAATTTATCAAATTATTAGAGCTTGTAACAAAACAACTTCGGAACAACTTCCCCCGGAACATCCAGCCCAATATTTCCTTACATTTTTTTTATGAGATTAGTATCATTTGATTCGAACTCGAATACCATAAAATCCATACCAATATATGGACCGAAAATGGGGATAGATTCGATTACACATTAAAATAAAAAATAACCTACATCCCCAATACAAAAAACTTCAAATCTCCCAACTCCCACATGAAAAAAACTCAAGACCCACACCCACCAAGAAACTCCACATCCCACACACATGTTTAATAAACTTCACCGATAAATTTTCACCATCCAAAACCTCGAACGTCCAAAGGACACATCCTCAAGAATTCCGATCATATCCCACCGCAAAACTGCAAAGTTTGAGAAACTCTAGCCCCTACTGAGAAAAGCCAGTACCGTCACGAATCATAGCTCCGAACAAATCTCCCCAGAATCACTCGAATTCCTCGCATTCCTCGAGAGATGCCTACGGACAGAGTATCGGATGGATGTGAATAGCTGAGGAGGGAAAAAAATATATTGTGTAATATATTATATATATATAAAAAAGGTTTTTTATTTCGTTTTGGCGCCGAAAGGCGGAATTTCAAATCCATTACCGGTGTGGACGTAAAGCGATAGTTAAACGGCTATGGATTTGCTTTTTTTTGGTCGAGAAAGGTTTCGCTTTTTTACGGATTTATGTATGTGTGTACTTATTATGGGTTTTAAAGTCTTGGAATTTTGAAATTCTTTGCGTAATTTTTGAAAATTGCCGTATGAAGACAGTGAAAACTTGGAATTTTCGGAAGGTTTCAAGATAGAATCTCTAATGTGTATCAATATTATAAAAATAACGTGTATTTCTACGTTGGATGCTAATTTGATTTTCACTTTTTGAGTGCATTTTAATTTTTTTTCAAATCAATATTTGTATAATTTACAAGGTGACTTTATATTTTTTTGTAAAAATAAAGGACATTTTGGAATATTTAAAAATGTGGGTAGGGGTAGTTATAAAACACCAAAAAAAGCTTAATTATAGATCACGGGAAGTTAGCAAAACGTGGCACTGCTAGTAATGCATAATTTAATTTGTTACAATCACCCATATTTCTAAATTTCCTTCCCAATTAAAACGTTGTCCGATTCAAAATTAACTATAAAACTTTAATTTCTGATTAAATACTTTGTATGTTTATGAAAAATGTTTATTAAAATGAAAAAAGCTAAAAGTACCAACCAATAATCTAACTACGTAATAGCGCTATTCTGTGTCTGCTGTGTGTGTCTGTCTGTTTGTGTCTGTATGTCTGTCTGTTTGTGTCTGTATGTCTGTCTGTCTGTATCTGTCTGTCTGTCTGTATCTGTCTGTCTGTATCTGTCTGTCTGTCTGTGTGTGTCTGTCTGTCTGTATCTGTCCATGTAACGCTCCGAAAATTATATATTCAACGGGTTGAAATTGCGATGATATATTCAACGGATTGATTGCTAGTAATTTCATAAAGACGATTAGAATTTGCATCAAATAAGCGGCTAATGTACGCATTTCTTCATAGAACACCACAATAAAGCGTAATCCACAGATCGTTTAACACTTTGCCTCGGAAAAAAGTAATAAATTAACAAGGTAAGGAGGCTGTAAAGAGCCCTGCGAAGGTTCGAACGTAATTTACGACGAACGTGTAAATCTGGGCGGACGTAATCTCGGCGGGCGAAAATAAATGGCGACTTTTGAAAATCTGGCTGAAAGTATGAAAATTCTAGAAAAACTCTGAAGTTGCATTTTACGACACTCTCGAGCATGCAGATGAGTGTGTATTACGACGGATAATGGTGATCCTTTGAAACCTAGATTTCTCTCTTGAGTTTGTCGGAAAGACTTTTTTTTATTTGAACGGATTTCACAACCCATATTTTTACATCATACGTTCAAAATAAATATTTTTACACATAAAATAATCGTGTAGAATATAGAGTTACAATATTTAATGCGAAAATCATAAGGAAATCCATCCTAAAATTGTCACATTACTTTTACATTAGGTTCATTAGCATAGTAAGCATACAATTTGATTTCATGTGTCTCATGAATTCGAAAATGAAAATATCAGATTAGAATCCAATTTGAATGCGTATTCAAAAATATAGAGGAAGATAGAGGGAGGGAGGAATTGATCCTTCTTAAAAACATGATTCTCTTTTTGTCTTCAACTCCCTTTTGGATTATTAAAAATACAGTGTCAATACACTTTGAATTGATCGAGTTTACTTTGACATTATTCTTATTAAAAATCAATTTTCCAAAAAAAGAGTTAAGTCTAAATAAACAAAAGGGGAGATGAAGTCTCATAGAAGGATCATGACCTCCCCATCTCCCCCTAATTATAAAACAAGTTATACGATTCAAATAAAAAAAAAATCAATTTTAAATCGAATATTTTCTAATTTCGCTTCAATTGTTTACTGGCAAAAAAATGAATAGAAAAAAAACCGCCATTTAAAAATCCCAGCACGCCGATTGGTCGAAGCGGCTGTCAAACCGAAACGTCAAACTCGTTCAAGGCGCCATACGTACCGGGGTGAAAATCGCCTGCGGGGCGCGCGCCCCCGTCCCCTCGGCCCCCGGGGGAAGGGCGCACGCTCGGCGGCGGGGGCTGCGGCCCGGGGCCCCCTTCTCCGAGCGGCTGCAGTCGCAGCGCGCCGCACGACGGACCACGACGTTGCCGCCAAACACCGGTGAGTCTAAACGTCAAATTTTGCGATCATAACAACGCCGATTGTGGCCCGTTCGTTTTTATTTTTTCGGATCTTTCTCATTTTATGACCGCCATAATCGTACAAGAATTAATATATAGATCGAAACTTTGATTATGTTATTTGGAAAAAACTTTTTTGGGAAGTTAGGACTTATGTAGAGTTCGGATTGGGGTCGAAGAAGTTCAGATTAATGGCTCGAGTCAAATAAGAAAGTACTTATTATCATTATAGTTTGTTAAGTAGTATTTTTTTAATAACATTTTCGATAACAATACGTTTCAAATATGATTTTGATTGAAAAATTCATTTGTTTTGTATATAAATGAATTTATGAAATTCTATTGATTTGCCAAATTATCGAATTACATTATGGTATAATCAAATTCATTCCTTTTTTACTGCGACAAAAATCTTTTCGAATGTGTTTCGCATAATTTCACAATTTTATTTCACTTCCGAATAGTTCGCGTAATCTAATATCACTTTTCTAACTGAAGGCGAAACTCTCTTAAGTCAATTATTGCAAGTCTACATTCCCTCACAACCCTCGTTCCTATTTTCTAGAACTTTCCGGAATGTATCCTGAAAATTCTATCCACTAATGAGAATTCACTATTCGAAACAAAACTTTCAGACGAAATCGTATAACCCGAAAAATATCACGAACTTTTCAAGCAACATTGAACACATAATATAACCCATTTCCACGTATTGACAGATTCTTTGATGTAAAATTGTGGCGATGATCAAATTGTAAAAATCTACAATTTTATCAACATATGTAGCATCATTTAATGAACAATCACTATGAATTAATAATGGACCACCACAAAGTACATATTTTCAAGGTTCCCAAAGTTGACGTTCGATTTCAGCGGAAACACCAGATCCTTGAAACGAAACAATACCTTATTATCTCCGAACAACCGTTATTATAACGATTCATAACGAATCCGTTGCGTTTCCACATTAAATATCGAACGCTATTTTATTATGTAGGATTCACTTTACATTTTTTTTTTCGCAGAAAAGTTCGACAAACCCTTCGAGCACTTGCGCAAATATTGATAGAATAAACGATGAAAATTTCTGCGTAGAAATTTCATCGGTGCGTTTCGCATCGGAAAGCTTCTGAGACTTTTTCCCTCCTTTTTTCTTCTTCTTTATTTGATTTGCGAATTTGGACGATGTTTGGCCCCCTTTTGGGATTTCGAACTTCTCTCTTTCGCCTTTATTTCATTTCATTCTGTTTCGTCTTTTTGTTTAGAAGTTTAGCCGGCCCTCGTACGGGGACCCATTATTATCCCCTCTTGGGTCGTTATGGGATTCGCTTTTCATATGTTTGTTTGATGTAAGGACCTATTCACATAGACGATTTCATCAGTATCGAGCAAAAAATGCAAAAAAATTAACGAAAATATTCGTCATTTTAATTCTCTTCATAATACAGCATACATTTGCTTGTATTTTTTATTTGCAAATTCGCTCGTGTATATTTGGCTTAAGGTTAAGAACACTGCTGTGGTTTATAAAAATTGTTCGATATTCGAAATTTCGAATTGTTTTTCGAACACATCTACTTTCACTCGAAATTCGAGCAGAATATTCCAGAAATGTTTCAATATTTTATAATTCAACGCTGTGTACATAATCGTTCACGTAATGAAAGTGAAATGTGCAACGAGATTGTTTATCATACTAATTTATGTACATACGATTTTTGGGTGTTGATTATGGCTATGATTTGCTTATTTTATTCATTTCAGTGAAATATTTATCATGTATTCGATTTATTTATCCATTTTTTTTTCTAAATATAGGCACTAATAATTTCTAAACGAGTCAATGTTTACTTTATCGGAATATTGATACATATGAAACGTGCGAATAGATAAACGCGAATCAATACTTGCAATTTCAAAGTAATTGAATTATCAATTAGCGTATTTTTATATTGAACTATTCATTATTATTATCATTGAATTGATTTATAAACTGTTTTTAGTTTTTCTACTGCATTCATTTTTATGATTATTTTTTTCATGAATAAGTAATAACGAAAATATCCACTCTGACAATGAGCATGAACATTCGATTTTTTTCATTTGACAAAATTTTTCAAGCATTAAAGCAATTAAATCCATTTACCTTTTAAAGATATAAACAAATTGAATTATATTTTTTCACATCATCTAAATATTTCACTACGAGTATTCTTCAGAGAATTAACCGAACATCACGACAAAGTGGCAACTCTAATTAGTATAATTTAAACATTCTAATGAAAATTACAAATCTAACATATACAAACAAGTCGATATTGACCTACAAACATAGTACACATATTATACTAAATACATCATCCATATAACGGAGCATCTAAAACACATTCGAGATTCACTTCTCCGCATACATATTTCCCCAAATTGATCGCATTCCTTCCACATTCGCGAATCTGGAACAAATACCCACACACCGAAAATAAAATTAGATACCCTTTCTGGGGGAACGAAAAAAAAAGGTATCGACGGAGCCAATTCTCCCCCATATATCGATTTCGTTGTTTTTACACGCAAACGGACATATTTTTACGATGCGGAGCGAACCGAGCAGTAATTTTTGATGTCCACCGCGTGTAGAAATCAAAATTTAAGAAGGATTCCTTCGGACCTGAGAAAAAAACCTGGAAAAACTTATTTTTCTTAGGTTTTTTTTATTCGGGCAAGGATCGACCTTATTACGGGACGTTACGTTTATCTACGGCCGTTACCTTTTCCTCGTTTTCCTCTTCCACTTTTCCCTACCCACTCTCCCCTTTTTTTTTATATTCTATTCTATGTTTTTTTTTCCACTCGGTGTTGCCATCCTTTATGTTTTTCCGAACCGTCGCGTAAAACGCGCGATCTTGATACGCGAACGTCTCGAAAGTATCGTCTTAATATGAAACATGTCAAAAATTGACAATTTCATTGTTGGAAAAATTTCACGATATCGAATCTTATTGTTAGTCTAAAAAAATTTGAATTTTCTAATAAATTTTAATAGTTATTCATATCATTATCTGAGAAATGAAAATGATTTTCATATTCGATTTTCATAAATTAGGTACCAATGTATGTTTTTTATTGATTATATATTTTTTGGAATAGTATTAACTTCGGTTCATCCTGTATAGCTGAAATATCAAAGTCATTCTTTTACCATAAATATCTATGTACGAAGAGAGCTCTCATTTTGATTATTAACGAATCGTTAGTTTTACGAAATCTAGCATTCTGAGTCGACCTTTCAAGATAGATTCCTTTCGAATTATTATATAACAATAGAATATAATATAGAACAATTAAAATATTGATGTTAATCGTGTGAGAATGCATTTTGATTTAGAATAATATGTATAGTATAAAATATAATGGACAAAGAAAATGCGTGGGAACGTTTTATACGGTCACTGGGTCGTAATTTTGTATGTATAATATTCAACGTTTTGGACAAAGCTGAAATTTTAGTAAATATACGACTGTTTTGCTAATATGAAAGTTAAACTTGCGAACTTTCCAACGTTTTAACGCTTAACAATGATAAGCGGCTTGGGCTTCACACGTTTCATAACTTATAACTTTTCCTTTTTAACAAGAATCACAATTTTTATGAAAATAAATATTTAACATCTTAAATCTAGATATCACACCTTATTTTAAATTTTCGAACATAAATCTTAAAATTGTTTTAAAAATAAAAATCTCTATCATTTATGATAATCAAATATTTAATGTAAATTCTTATATATTATACATGATTTTGTCTTTCATGGCCAGTTTTACAACACTTTATTGATTAACTAGAAAAAAAATTGAACCCTTATCAAACATTGTTATTCAATGGTTTAAATAGCGGTCTATGAATGATTTTTTTACATAGTATAGTTTTCGCTGTACATATTTTTACAATTAGTTTAATCAATTAATGATTCATTAACGTTTCACAACTGATCATTTAAACCAGAATCTTCGAGGTTAGTTTTCACCACATTTCCACAATCATAACTGGCGCAGTCAATAATCCACAAGCGTTCTTCCAGAATAAAACTAGTCTCCTAAACTATCATATTCACTCATAGTTTTCTCTACATTTCCACGATCAATCCACAAGCTCTCTTCCAGAATAAAACTCATTTTCTAAACTATAACCCTGAAATGTGAAAAAATCACAATTTTCGCTCTTGGAAGTATGAGCTCCCATACGCTAAAAACTAGTATGCAGTGTAATGAAGTAAACAAGCGCATGCAGCGGATGTAAGCAAGTGTAACGAAGTAATACTAAGTAATTTGAGAAGTTGATGCCGTTGGGCGACTGGTCTAGGAAGGATGCGGTCTCGGCCGACAAATTAACTCGGAAAGTCCGCATCCTCTTGTGCAGAATGCCGTAATGGACCGAGTCGCTGTTTCTGCACAACTTTTATACTTAAGATTGTTGAGATGTTTTAAATTTTTATTAAGATTGGTCTGCAACTTTTTGCTTATCTTCACTGAGTTGATTTTGGATTGATATTTTGACTGTATGATCGTTAAGCGCTCAATCGGTTGATGTTTGTCGCAGTCATTGGTCGAAGCGAGAACAATTCGGTAATTGGCTGGTCATTTCCGAAAAGTTGAAGTGAATCATCGATGAATCATTCTAGTGAATTCTATTCCTTTATAAATTAAAATCCAACTTAATTTATAAAAAAAAGTCTAGCCTAGGTCAACCTAATATAACTTAAAATCTTTCCCTTATATTGTATTGAAAATATAGAAGTAGAATCGACTAAAAAGCGCAAAAATATCAAAAATAGTTGACTAATTCTGAATATAATCTCTTTTATATTTACCAATTTAAACGCAGTTTGAATCAATTATACAAATTGCACGGGATAATTGAATCGTTACTGAAAAGTTTTCTGTTTTTATTGTATCCTATTGTTTTCGAAAAACGCATGCACGACACAGCTTCTATATACTCCAATTCCAACCACACAATCAATGAACAAACCTATAATGTAATAACATACACTATCCCATCTCAAATATTCACTTTCTTAAATCTCTCAATTTGTCCAACCGCACCTCGTTCATACATATTATACATTCAAAGTCAACATCGGCATTGCGGCACCTAATCGAAACCGTTCAAAGGTTCACCGCTAAAAACCCACACATGGAGTCCGACATTGAACCGAGGTTCTTCGGCGAGACAGATACCGATCTTCTGCCTACAACTGTGCATTTCTCCGATGCAAATCCGTTGCAGTTTCGTTGCGATGTTGCGAAAAAAGTTGTGTGCGTGGCCGCAGCAGCTGCGCCTCAGACGAGGGCCATTATGCAACGAGGCATAATACATTGTTGCACAACCGAGATGCATCACATGCACTGTATATGACGACTGAACAGTCCATGAGGTACAAGTGATTTTTTGCTATAATTGAGCTATGTACATGAATTACTTCTATGTATATATTCGGTGGTTAAAGGATATAAACGAATTTGGAGCTTGTGCCTAGATATACCATCAAATCACTCGACCTCCTCCTAATACATTTAGATACAAAACCGAGATGCATCACATGTACTGCATATGACGACTGAACAGTCCATGAGGTACAAGTGATTTTTTGCTATAATTGAGTTATGTACATGAATTACTTCTATGTATATATTCGGTGGCAAAAGGATATAGACAAATTTGAAACGTGTGCCTCAATATACCATCAAATCACTCGACCTCTTCCTAATACATTTAGATACACGCTCAATTTTGAGTGCGATTTTCTCGAATCACTGCAAAGTCACTTGTATTCTTTGGCCTTTTCTGTAGTCATATAAAACGCATAACTATACAATGGGACAACGAGAGTAAACGATGGACTCTGGATGCACTCGAGGTTGTCTTTTGTGTATTGGGATAAACGATGTAATATTTCATGATGAGGTTTGAAGTGTTGTGCAATGCTTTTGCGAATTATTGATTTTGCTCGGTTTGTTATTTTTTTTTTTTAGTTTAATCGACACGTTTTCTCACTTTCTCGGTGACCTGTTTCGTTGAGTGGTGTATATGGTTTCATGGCAATGGTGTGGGATGTTCCCACGGTGGATATTTTAAGTTTTCTAGAGTCTAGTTTTAAAGTCCTTTAAGAATGATAGAGTTAGGTACATTTAAAAATACAAAGTATATGTATTTATGTACTTTTTTGACACTTAGAACTAAATTCAATAATATTTTAGATGCTCGTAGACTATTGCATAAGCACGACACTCGATCTAATCTATCTGAACACAAAGCCAGACCCAATTAAACTAAATCTAACCTTAGATAAAAAAAAATGACAAAAACCTAATACAATCTTTCGAATATCATATCAATAATACACAAGCAACAAATAGGCTATTCACATCGATTTTCCATATGACCCATCCGATAACGATCCGCCCTCGATGTGCCTTAACACCAACGATCACAAACCATCTGAAACACCTATACAATCAACAAACACGATCGATTCGAAGAACATAACCGAATTCCAAACATCGCAACGTGCCAACTTAGCAACTGCGACGATGTGTCAACAGCACATGGCACAACAATCGTCACAAGTGAAAACGTCACACGGCACTCGTGCAAAATACGAAATGCACGAAAGTCTAACATGCGAATGTTTCTCTCTTTTAGTATCCGAATTATTATATTATCAGGAGCGATTCACTGCGATTTTAGCGCGATTAAAATTTTCTTTCGATGACATCACGCACCGTCCATTGTTGTCGGTTTTTCCGGGAAACCGGAGACGAGCACTAGTCAGCACCGTTTGAATCGATTCGAATTTGCCGCGTTTTTGTGTGTGTGTGTTTTGAAGGCCTTGCGATTTATTTTCGCGCGCTTTTTAATTATCTGTTTTCGTATTAAGAGATATGAGCCCTATATGAACATATGAGCCCTAGAAACTCGGATGATAGTAGCCAGATTTTATATGGGGAACTTTCCTTAGTGCTATTTAGCGATAGTGTATGATGATCGAAAAGGCCGAGGAGTACAAGTGATATTTTTGTCGAAATTGAGTTATGCACAGGAATCGCTTCTATGCACGCTCATTTATTTGGTGGCAAAAGGATATAAACGAATTCGGAACGTGTGCCGAGATATATCATCAAATTACTCGACCTCTTTCTAATACATGTAGGTACATACATGGTCAACTTTGAACGCGTAACCGCAAAGTTACTTGTACCCCCTGGCCTTTTCAGTCGTCGTATACATTTTGTATGCATCATAATTTTATATGAGAAAATGCTATCATTTAGTATCACTATACAAATAGTTACTCGTATTCGACTTTCTAGAACGTGTATCTGTCCCTTAATCGGTATTCGATTTTTTTCTTAATTTTGTCGATTTTAAATAAGCTATATTTTTATGCTCGATTGTTTGTTGTATTTTTGAAAATAACTTTTTTCGAATTCGAATAGTAGTGAGAGTTGTTTTATATTGGTTTATTCAATCAAGTGTACATTTATTCGAACGTAATTGAAAATGTTTTCTCATCTCAAGCTAATGTATATTTCATATCAAAAATAGCATCTTGTTTGAATAAATTTTCTCATTTTTTAAGGTTTTCGTGTTTTTTTCTATATTTACATTAAAAATTTTATACTCGTGTATACAATTTCTTTTCAATATATTTTTATTGACAGTCTTTGAAAAGCATCGATATGAATTTTCCGGGAAATCTATCTTCCCTTATTATGCGAAATCGACTGTTGAGACGTACACGAAATTTAATATGAAAATTCAATCAACTGATTCTAAGAAGATAAAAAACGACTTCATTTTTTATTCCCTCGAACGTATTCAAACATAAATTTCGTTTCCTCCAGCATGCAAATAATATAGACCCAACACTGTATCACACCGACAAAAAATATGATACTGAAACATCTCATCCGAACAATCCATCGAAACTGATTAAAATACTTGGAATAGTCGAAAATTTTCCGAGCCAAACCGCACTTTCATCGAATAGCTTTTCCCGCCGAAACTTTTCAGCATCAGCCGCGAAACCGAATCTGAAAATTCTCTCGACAATATCGATTTCCACAATCACACTGCGGCCTCGACTTCCTAGAGCATCATCACGACCGCAACGGATATCGCATGCCGCTGTGACCTTCCTCGAGTCGAGGAAACTCGTGTTTTCAGCTCTCAGAATTTTCGCGATTTCAGCTCTGGTTTTCAGCTAAGGCTTTTCGCGTTTTCAGGTGCTTCTTTCGCATAATAAAAGTGGAAAATTGCCGGGAAAAGTGTTCTGAAATTCTCTCTCGCGGTCGTCGCTGAAAATAAATCATCGCCGATGGTTATTTTTTCAGATGAAAAATAACGACGGAGCTCTCGAGCACGCGATGTTGGTACGTGTTAGTTTTTGCCGGTTTCGAGATGAAAACATATTTTCGTCGGTCTTTTTGGAATAATATTTTTAAAACTGAATAAATTTGAATATGAACTCATCTAAAATCAATTCATAAAATTGAAAGTCATATTAAATTAAGTATAGCTATTTTTTTTAGATTCATTTTCAATTTACTATGAATTTTTCATATCGTTGATTTCTTGAAAATTAAATAAACTGAATATTTAATATTCATATTAAATTATTGAATATTATTTACTTACAATAATTAGAATTGTAAATCGTTTATAAATATAGGTACAAGTCAAAAATTTAGTTATATCTATGAATTTTACAATCATAACTATGGCGTTTGTAGCTAGTTTATTTTAGCTATTTTTTTTTCTATAAATCTTCATATTATAAGCTAAAAAATTTCGTTCAATATATAGACCAAAAATTAGGTTAGAATAAATATTTACCCATTTAAGAAAATATATTTTCATCGGGTTAAGGTTTATATAGCTATAGCTGTGGATAGGTCAACTTAGAACAATGGTATGGGTAAAATAGGAAATTATCAAAATAATTAATCATTATTGTACCCTTTGTTGCAATGGTGGTATAAGTCCACATACTTTCGTTCTGAGATATTCAATGTTTTTCCATTATGTTGGGCACGTTGTAGAAAACAATTACTAATATGAAGCAGAAACAATTCTTTCAATTCTGCAAAACTTTCAATATTATAATAGTTTACATTACTGTAAACTTTATTATAATTATATAATTTGATGGTATCGACTATTATTTTATGAATTAGTGGACTTACACCACATTCACAATAAATGGTATGTACAATTAATAGTGTTGAGTAAGAAGAGCATTTTCGCCTGTGAACTATCGATCCGTGCGCAATTAGCCAAACCAATCCGTCTTCGGTTAATCGATGGACTTTTCCGACGGCTCGGAAAATCGGAAAATTGCAGAAAAATATTCCCCGATAAATCTCGTCGACTTTTCTTAAACGTCGTTCGCGTTTAACAGCGTGTCCCATAACGATCCCTTTGTCCCGAGTCTCGCAATCGTATATTCATAGGTTTTCCTCCGACTCGAGAGTGGATTTTCCGAGTTTTCCGGGAAAATTCAAAAGGACCGGAGGAAATTTCAAAGGATACGTGCGTTTGTTTTAATGCGGTTGTTTGCACGGGAACGTAATTCGGTTTCGCTTTTTAACTTGTTCGAATGTGTGTGACTTTGTACGTTTCGTATGTACGTTTAGTATTCGTCCGAGACTGTCTTCCGACCAAATTATACAATACATTGTTTTATTTTTTTCGTTTTTATTGTGTCTTTTCCGTATAAGGGTTCATTCCGGTTGTAATAAAATCTACCCTCGATGACCTCGTTTTTCTTTGTTTCGAAGAAAAGGGCGCCAGAGTTGCATATAAATTCATCCATGCTGCACTGAATTTTTCATTAATGTTTCCGTAATAAAACCGGTTATAAATCTGCTTTTTCACACATAAATATTATACAAATATAGTATAATTAAAAATAATAAAATATCTGATCAGGAAACTATACTAGAGTATAGGTACTACTGAATTTGAATTCAATAATCAGTCATTTAGTCTCGATTCTTAAATCTACAGTTAGTTAATTGTATTTGACGATCGAAAAAGTCAAGGGGAATATGTTATTTTTTTTCCAAAATTGATTTATTCATAGGAATCATTTTTATGCATGCTCATTTATTTGGTGGCAAAAGGATATAAACGAATTCAGAACGTGTGCCTCAATATATCATCAAATCACTCTACCTCCTCCTAATACATGGTCAACTTTGAACGCGCTTTTCTCGAAATCACCGCAAAGCCACTTGTACCCTTGGTCTTTTCAGTCGTCATTTATCAAATACTATAGATAAATAATTCGCAACTATACTTCAGTAGTTCATCTAATGATTCAAAGTTTCTCAAGTCGAACGAAGACATTCTTTCAATTGTGCGCCCACATTAATTTTCATATTCAAACAAATCAAAATCCGTCAAATCTACAATACGGCTTCGCTCCTTCTAAAACTCTCCAACATCACATTCGACTCTTCAAAAAATCCCTATAATTAAAAAAAGAGAAAAACATCCACACAAAAGCACATACATACATACGTACATACAACCTTCACGTACACACATCGCTATTTTCGCGCGTTCATTAAAAGCTTGAAAGCTTTCCGGCTCGCGAAAACTCGTTCATTTCCAAGTCGAGCTTTTCTTCTGAAACATCGAGGTTCAGGATAAGGGGGGAAGGCTTTTTATTTTCAGCACCCATCCTCACACCGCCCGAAGACTTCCACAACACCACATATTCTTCTCGAGGGTCTTCACTTTCGACCGAAATGGATACCTTTAGTGGGCGCAAAGGCATTCAGAGCACCTGTTCGCGCCACTAGCAAATGACTTTTCTCGTTCGCACTCGCGATTTTCCCGCTTTTTTTTCTTTTTGAGTTTAATTTTTCATTGTGACCTGGTCGTTTTGAATGTGTGCGCTTATATAAATTGTATAATATTTTTTTTAATTTTCCTTTGGTTCATGTTTGAATATTGAAATTATCAATTATAGCAGTAGGCGCATGTGTATCAAAATAGTTCGGAATTAATCAAATTTTGTATTGCCATCTATGTGTGAAATAAAATAGATTTTACGCCTTAAATATGTAAAACGATGCAGTTCTGCAATTACGACTCGTGGCTCGGAGCGTAGGCGGTGGGTTAATAATCCACAGGCGCGGGTTCGATTCCCGAGTCGAGTCTGAAAATTTCGAGCATCGTTAACGTATTTATAATATAGATTGATTTCATTTATGTATAACGTATTTTTCAAGAAATTGGATCCGATTTAACATTAGTTTTAAGTCTAATAATCATTTTGAAGTTTTATTTCTTATACTTTTGGATGAAATTTATTCTGAAGTATGTTAATACAAACAATTCTCCCAAGTAAACTATTGAAATGTTACTTATACAAGCAAATTTTTCAGTTGATATAATTTCATGGATTATTTTTCAAATATAATTCAATATATTTTCATAATCGTGCCTAATTTCAAAATAAGTCTGAATATTAGACAATTGTGATTATTGATTATAAAGTTTATTATTCAGTCAATAACATACTCAACCTAACATATAATAATTGAATGAAATACGTAACGTAACCTAATCAAGTCTAACCTTATATGGAAAAAGAAACAAAAACCTAGTCATAATTACCCTATCCTAAAACTTAACCTAGCACAAAATCTAACTTGACCTAATATAACCGATCCCATAAGTGTCTTATTATCTTATAACAAAAACATACCAATAAAATTATATTTTTTTCTTTTGAAATGAAACTAGCACTCGTTTTATCAATCAACGAATACCTCATTGTCAGTTATGAATCCCCGGCTATATCTTCAGTTCAATAGCACATATTTACATACTGGCGATGTTATGTTGACGCTCATTTCCCACAAGCACCATATCGATTGAGCCATAATGTAATATCACATGCATAATATCGCTACATGATAATTAATCGCATTGTGTAAGACCGGTGGCATCCGTGCTAATTAGTCGAATGGTTATCTCGGTTACGTGATTCTTCGAAATGTTGCTAAATCACTGCGCATAATTTCAATTGCTACTGCAATGCCGTTTAAAAACTATTTTATCGAATTATAATGCTTAGAATTTTCAATTAGAGGTCGTTGGTAATTAAAACATTTGAGGTTGAGTCGGATTTGGTTATAATTTTCGCGTCGAATCGAATTGGGTTAAGCGTTTGAAATTAATTTCTTTTATGATTTTTGTATACTTATATTTATATTAATATCGGATTATGGAATTTTCAATTTCACATTGAAATGTAGAAAATAAGATCAATATATGTACATACATATGTATTATATGTATTAAATGAAAATTCGTATCATAATATTGTAATATGTTCAACAAAGATGATACAATACTCGAATTTAATATCCGGATACTTTATTCGATTTTTCTCAATTCTATAATTTTTTTTTATTATAAAATCAATTCATATATGACGGCTGAAAAAGCCAAGGGGTACGAGTGATTTGCGGTGATTTCGGGAAAAACTCACTCAAAGTTGAGCATACACCTACATGTATTACATATATTAGGAGGAGGTCGAGTGATTTGATGATATATCTCGGTACACGTTCCAAATTCGTTTATGTCCTTTTGCCACCAAATATATGGGAGTACACAAAAGTGATTCAATTTCGGCAAAAATGACACTTGTGCCCCTTGGCCTTTTCAATCGTCATATAAAAATTCCAAATAAATCTATTAATATAATAAAAACGAAAAACTCATATCGACAATTTCCAATAGCTATAAGAACTCGTCGAATTTTTCCGTTGAACCATCGATAGGAAACTCAAATAGAGATGTTCCAACATAGTTATATTGACGTACAAATTTTACAATTTCGAACAGCCATAACAAGCGAAATTGTTCAACATTAAAGTCACGTAATATTGTCGAGCGTTAACCCGTTGCGCTCCGCTCTCGAATATATTGCGTTATAAATAAAAATCGCATCGGCGGCGCTAAAGAACAACGACGCAATAAACGCCACACTTAGTTATCCTGAATTTCGACTATAAAATATATAATATGGCTGAATGTCGTTGAAGCTGAGACCGTGTGAAAATAGTTCGAATATTTGGCTTAAAATTTGCTTTGTTGACATACAATATTATATTTGTTTGTATTTGGTATCGATTAGGACTTTTATAGCTCGTTTTTTCTATTGTGGGTTAGCAGTTTGTTAGCAATAACCATTGGTTCCAGCTGGTGAATTTTATTGATAAAAAAAAGCTTCAATATAGTTTAGTATGATAGTTTAACGATCGAAAAAATTGCTTTAATAGTGAGATGCATGTGTGATGAATTTTTAACATAAAAATATACTTAGGTGACCCAGTTGTATAACATTATTTGCATGATTTCTGATATAACATCTTGACAGAAATAAAATTATATCAATGTTTTTGATTAATTCATACAAATAACAAAAAACGAATCCCGCTATTTATATGGAAAGTTTCATTTATAACATGTCTTGCAAAGAGCATTACAAGGAACTTCTTTCATGTTATAGAAGGATCGTTTGTATGTATATCCCTAGATTTACTAAAAATTTATCTTGATTCATAATTATATTTAATTTCAAGTATTTGTCGGGTTCTAAAGAATAGTAATATACAGGATATACATATGTACATCTAACATAAAATTATTTGAAAAGTATAATTGTTTATTCTCATAAATGTGACGTCACAGTAATGTTTCAGCCTGGCTGCCTCCACTCAACCAGATATACATATGCATACATTTTAAGATAAATTCTAAGCATTATTTAAATTCAAATTAAGATCGAAATCACACAAATTCATTATTACAAACAACCGATTACCCCAATTAGCCAGAATCCACTGTACGCCTCAGAACAATAACTCGAGCGTATTCTCGCGATACGAAACACACACAGAGAGAGCACAATATTTATTTTATACACAAGTATCGAATTAACCGAAAACGGCGAAGTTTGTCCATAATTTCGAGCCGGGGCCGTTATTGTCGTTATTGTTATCGTCCGCGATTGAAGTCTCTTCTATGTAATAACGTTGCGAAGTTTCGATTAATTCCGTTTGTTATTTTTACGGTAGAGCACACCTCAAATGTTGGGTGTTATTGTTCCTCGGCGCGCCTCTTTCGGGACACCCATTGTGGAAACGTTTGCTTGTTTCGAATCGTTTGTGTTAACTTTTAATTGGATCGGATTCGTGTTTCTAGATGATGGACTTTTCTCCGTGGCGATGATTGAATGTGTTTGATTGATGGGCTTCTTTGGGTTTTGTGTGAAAGTTGTGTGTATGGTGTTGGGGTGGGTCTGTTTTTATGTAATTGTACATTACTTAATAAAATTATCATCAATTTGCGTAAATAAACTTAATGTAGGTGTATTATGAATGATCAACGTTTCACATGATAATTTATAATTACACTTGGTGCTCGTATGTCGAGTTATGCTTTAACATTTTTAGAATGTTTTTCCAATCTCCGATTAGGTTAGTAAAACTTTGTATAACCTGGTTATCGATTTTGACAAAATTTAGTGAGAGTCTAATTTAAGTGTAAATTCAACAATCGTTAACTAAGAAAATGTAATTTTAAACTTTTTGTGAAAATCAGAAGTAAAAACTTAGTACTTCAAAGTTACTGAACTGGTAAACGTTAGGTTAGTTCCCGATTTATTGTCAAGTATCAATGCCCGATATTTCGATTCTTAGTTACGTAACAATGTGTTGACTTTTTTCTCTATATAATCTGACAGTTTTTATCACTAACGCGTTTAAATTTTACAGAAAAAAACTGTTAGAACTTAACTAACACTTCACTACGTGACGAACTATTGAAAGATCGGGACTTAGAGTTGCATTTTTTTTTTCAATCCAGTTCTTTTTTGGTATATATAAAAATATACTTACCTATGTTTCTAGCATATTTCATCAAAATCGCTATTCCTTGTTAACCAAGATCTCATTGTAAGTTCGTTCCATTGATCTTTCATAGTCATTACAAACAAAACAAATTTCTCACAATCCATTTATCTTAACATTCAAATCACTACATCAAAGAAATCGCAACATCACCATATCTAAAACACACGATAATACATCATAATCTCAAATTCATCTCAAGGATTAAAATGAAACTAGAGCCGCCGAAATTTAAAGCCTGGCGAAATTTTCCCGTATCCTCTAGTTTGAATATTTAAAGGCGGTTAAACCACTCCGGAGGATTCTTCAAATATTGAGAGGATAATGTCGTGTGGCCACGCGCACTATCGCATTAATTCGACCGCTGAAAGTTTAATATTAGCGCCATCTCTATTTGCCTCGCGGAACTAATTTGCGCGAGGCGTGCCTCGGCTTAATTGGGTTGTGAATATTCAGGGACGTCATTTTGGGGGAAAGGACTAAAGGGGCGCACTAGTCCCTTTGTAAGATTTCGACTCGGTTGTTCGTTTTTGGATTGTTGAAAAAAAAATTCGCCTGAGGCGCTTTATTTCAAATACAGCTTTAGGTCCAATCTTTCAATTGTTAGTTACTCAACTCGAGTGTTACGTAGCAACTTGTTAATGTTTTTTTTTTGTATAGAATTTGAATATGCTAGCGATAAAATTTCTATAGGGAAAAATTAAAACACGTTGTTACCTAACACATGAGTTAAGTAATTAACGATTTAAAGATTTAGTCTTGAAATAATGAATTTATATATATATTTTTTTGAAAATGTTATTTGATAATGTTTCAAAGTTGATGAAAAAAAATTCGCCTGCGGTGCTATATTTCATGTATAAATCTAGATGTATTGATAAGATTTTTTTTTTATATTTTCATATTGAAAAATTTCAATATATAGTTTATGATTATGTTTCCATAGTTTTTTCACAGCATATTCAATTTATCGATAACTCGAAAAATAATTGAAAATTCCCTCTCAGGTGATAAACAAATTTGTTTTGCATTTCAGTATATTCTATTTTTACGAGGGCCTGTGCGATATTTTGTAAAATGGATAAAGCGAGAGAATATTCGAGATTTGATATATCGTCCCTGAGAAAAAAAATAATATTATTTTTTCCCTAGCCGAATTCCCATGGGAGACGATCGGGTTGAAAAAATATATCTGAAAAGGAAAGTGAAAATACCTTTTTCGATTCCACACCATTATACATCATCGATGTATTATTACGTTATATGTATAAATCAACCCTTACGAGTAAAGCTGTGTCGATAAAATATATTCTTATTTTGCGCGCGAATATCTCACAATGTGTATATTTTTAACGCATATATAAAGCTTATGTCTGACAAAACATATCATTGTCTAAAATATCGTTATCCATATATTTTTCACTTTGACTATGAAAGAATCGTTTCTTGCGTATTAGCTTTGATGAACAATCTTTATCTCTTTTTATGATATTTTGATTACACAAAATTAATAAATCGATGATTTCTCAATCGAACATATAAAAAACCTCAATAAAGTCCGAAACGAAACTTAAAACCACTTCGTTCATAACAGTTAATGTTAAAATAAAATAAATAACTGACTTCAAACCGAAGCCAATACAGTTACAAAATTTGCATAAGGATGCACGCCTTTGCAATTTTCGCATATCCAAAAACGAAAAAAATAAGTGCACTTAACCACAAAGTCACTTCCGAACGATCGAAGGCACAGGTGCACCTTGATATGAATATTATATAATGACGAAACAGGCCAAGTGAGTCAAGTGATATTTTTCAAAATCGAGGAAGGTATGTATATAAATTCTTCCCAAATATGTGTGGCAAAGGGATATAAATGATCTAAGAACCTGTACTGAAATATATCATCGAAGCACTTGTGCATTTAAGGATTGCATAAATCGATAATACAATCTCTAATACAGATATACGTACGACTTTGGGCGAATTTTCCTCGAATTCGCCGCCACGTCACTTAATCCCCTTGGCCCGTTTCGTCGTTATATATGCAAAGTCGATTTTGGCTTGTGCACGTGCACAATTGATATCGTTCTTTATATGCACGTGCACTTTTGCCCCGAAATAGGCTTCGGTGACCTCAAAATGAGGCTTTTCTCGTGACGTAAATCGAATTTTACGATCTGATGGGAAATTCGTTCGATTCTATGCAATTTTTCGCGGTACGTATTTCGATTTGTGCATGTGCATATTTATGACGTTTTTCGTTTCGAAATTCATTTTGATCTGTGAGCTTTTATGGATTATTCTGTAAAAATGATGAATCGTAATCGTTTGGAGTTATGTAAAAAAAAACGGATGTGATTCAACAGTTGAAGATTGCTAGAGAACAATTATCTCGTGAGCTTTTCAAGGAATTTTCTTCTTTTGAGTATATATTTTTTCCAACTTTTGCGTTGTTTGCATTTTCCGTCGTATCGCTGACTAGCGACTCTGGTTTTCCTTATTTGTTCGAAACAATTTCAAGTTCTAAAAAAATAATTGCTTATACCGCATTTTTCCGTATCATAGAAATGTATAAGTACGTAAACCTTAGGGAGTAAAAATATTACGACATATGCTTTTATTATAGCTGATAGCTCAATTTGTAAACTTAATTAGACATCTTTTCACACTTTTTTTTATACTTATGGATCAGAACTATGTGCACATTTTTTAATGGCTTTAGTTAGTTTAGTTTTTTCTTAAGTTTAGTGAAATCAAAATAGGTTAGCTTAGGTCAGATCGAATGCTGTACTGATATTTTGCTCTTTAAGTAATAATAACGTAACAAAAGTCTCAAAACCAAATCTTATGCAATCATTGACTCTCAAATATGAGTTTTCTTTCGAACTCTGCACATAGAGGCATTGTAAAGTAGTTCATCCTTGAACTTCTAGATCCAGATAATTGTCTCGAAAACAAATTACAACTTGGTTGCATTTCAATTGAAGTCGTCCTAGAATTAAGTCGAATGCATTCCCAAGACGTACAATCAATTTAATCCCGAACGTTGGCTTTAGAGACAGCGTTGCGCAATATAACCGAAGGAGAATCTCCGACATTCCGGATTATATCCGACAGGGATAAGAAAAGACTTTGTCGCGAATTTAAGAGAAATTTTCCCTCGGAAAATCCGGAAAAGCGACGGAAAACTCGCGACGAATTACGTAATTGACGCTACAATACAATTACACCGGCTCGCCTTTAATTATATCTCCCTTTCGGATCGTTTACAATCAACGCTATGTTCCAATTATTCGATCGATATTGTCGTTTCAATTTATATGGCGACTGAAAAGGCCAAGAGATGCAAGTGACTTTACGGTGATTTCAAGAAAATGCGTTCAAAGTTGACCATGTATTAGGAGGAGGTCGAGTGATTTGATGATATATCTCGGTACACGTTCCAAGTTCGTTTATATCCTTTTGCCACTAAATAAATGAGCATAAAAGTGATTCTTGTGCCTAATTCAATTTCGGCAAAAATGTCACTTGTACTCCTCGGCCTTTTCAATCGTCATATTGAAACGCTTTTAAAGTTTCGTCCCGTAAAAGTCGGCTTATGTAACGAGAAAATTCGGGAAATGCAATCGTGTGAAACACGACCGCTAATTGTTTGTACAAAATCGGCGGTTCTCAAACGTCGACTGCAATATTTACTGTAGCAAAACATAGCGGTTTTAAAATATCACTTAGAGCGAACACGAAATCCAATATTTGAAGTGTATGGAAAATCGGTACACCGCACGTTTGCACACAACGAGCGTTTATTTATTTTCGCATGCAACGCTGAAACTGCACTTATCCACGATTAAATATTCATCTTCAATCATGCGATATTATTTGGTGGACGTTTATGTGTTAAAAATTCAAAGGTCAGATATTTCGGTCTCGGAGAACCGACAGGGTTGACTTTCGCATATGTTTAATTCAGTTTTCTATATGAAGGTTCAAGTTTTTCATTTAAGCGTTGATTGCTTTATTCCAACATTCATAAAACACGGAAATCGAAAACACAATGCATCATTATAAACATTGTTTCACATAGGACGTTATTATAATTCTTTTATTAGAAACAAAACAAAGCTATTATTTCGTATCGGAAAAATCACAAAATTGCTTCAAACAAAAAATAGTGCACACGAATCTCTCTCATTATTGATCATTACAATTATTATATGCATCATTGAAAATTTCTATTAATAATACATTAAGTCAAATAATCACGTTTAATAATTTAATATAATTTGTCTATATGACTGTTTATTTGGCGATCGGGTTGTAATTTTCTCTACACTGAAGATTGCATAAAATACATAAACTCACGTGTATAAATCTTATAACATTATCCTAATCAAGCAAGCATTAATATTTTCATCCAGCTAATTAATAATCTAATTTATACGAGAAAATTCAATTTCAAAAGAAGATTCCATATTGCGAAACTTAAACACATAACACGAAGACCGACATTAACCCGTTGAGCTCCGCTCGCTATTTCTTCGCAGCCTCGCTCGGTTGTTCTTTTTTATTCCCATCATCTGTTTGCTTACCTTTTTTGTTGTCGTTTTAATAAAAATGTCGTCCGACAATGACAGTGTGCAGTTTCTGGAAGGATGTCAAGAACGTCGTCTTGCACAGTGCAACGACAATGCAACTCGAATATAAGATAAATAAAAATAAGGGACGTGACGTAAGTGCGATGGCGTCCTTTGTGATTCAAAATCGAATTCGATTCTTGTGTGTTCTGTTTCGATTTTTATTGGTGGTGTTTTCGTTTTATGGCTTTTATTTGACGTTTGACGTTTTGATTTGGTTGAAATAAGTTATTTTATGTGGGTTAGTTATATTAAACTGATTGAAGTTGTAGCTTGATGATGAATGGATTTTTAAGTTTATTTATATGTTTCATTTGTAATTTGAATTAATCTCAAATATGATGATGATTATAGCATTTCTGTACACATGTATTACTTCTATATTTAGTTCAGAATTGTGTTGGAAAAACTATCACGTTCAATTTTTTTATAATTTGAACAAATATGACTCCGAATTCTATATTGAAATATGACTTATCTTATATCTATAACAGAAGAGTTGATAATAATATTAAAATCAGTATCATATATAAATAATTAAAAATCTCATTCAAACACTATTCACATGAATAAATGAAAAATTTTACATTCATACTAGCGATTCATAATCTCTATAAACTCATTACGTTACATTATCTGATATTGCATTCTAGCACGAACATCAAACACGTTCTCATTCAATAATATTTCTATGATTACACATACAAATCGCGTTTATCTCTCGACATAGAACAAATCAAAATATAAATTCGCCCTCATTGAAAAATCCTCAAATCACTCGACTCTCATCGGAAAAATTGATGTGCCACCGATCGAGTTCGCCCTTCGTCTTATTTAATATTCAACAACTGTGCTCGGCACTCGAAACTTTGTCACTTTTCGTTCGATGAATGTTTGATCGAAAACTCGAAACGTGCATAATGACGCTGCGTACATTTTTAACAAGGCTGCGTCGAAAAGGCGACGCACATCGACGCCGAAGCTATTTTCGATCATTCGCCGTTTCATCATCTCGAAATTTTGAATTTTTGAAATCTTATTCGATAGAATTTTCATTGCGTGTTTGAATAGCTTTAAAAAATCGAATAAATGAATGTGAAATTCATCGTCAGTAGTATTGACGTAAAATTGACTTTCCGAACTTTACTTATGAATAACTTGAAAAAAATTTTTTTCATATTCTATTTGATTTTTAAATACAATTTAAGTTGCATTTTTGAGTTTTTATTGAAATTTCCAATGCAATAAAATTCATACAATTGACAATTCATAAGTACCTAGTAGTTGAAATCAATTTTCATAATTTTATCACTTTCTCACACCTAAAATATAGAATGTAATTGAAAAACTTAAACTCTCTTATTTACAAAATTTATTGTAAATTCAATCAAATCAAAGTTGTTAAAAAGTTCAAACAAAACTTTTCATTCTAACAGCTAATCATGCATAGTAGCCAAAATCGACATTTAATACTTCATCACATTTTCGCTTCTGAACTTTACAATATAATCATAAAATTTGAACTTCAATATTTACGAAATTTAATTAAAATCTAATAAAATTAAACTTAACAATTTTTGAGATTAATTTGAGTTCATACTAAATTCTTCATGCGACTAACAAATCAAGCGCACTAAACAAAACCGACACCCAACACTTCATCACCATCTCACGCCTAAACCATACAACAAAATCAAAAAATTTAAACGCCATAATTTGCAAAATATAATCAAAATTTAATAATATCAATCAAATTAAAAAAAGTCAGTACAAAATTTTTCACGCGGTTCGAAAATCACAAAATAAAAAAATGAGTCCGCCTCGGGGTCAACAGCCGCCCTCACCGGTCCGAAACGAGACCGCATTCTGGATGTATTGCGGTAGTTTGTTACTTTTATTGGATGAGGGTATCTTGGGTATCTTAATCGTATGTCATCCGAGCCTGATTGCATCGCATTCTTCGGGAGGTCGCAATGCGTCGCTCGCATGCCGAGGACCGTTAGTGCATTAATACGGACGCATTCGGTATGCGGTTCCGACCAAACTTTTCAACTTTAGATCCCCTCGGGCCTTCTTCACTTATGCCAGTTTGTGCTCTAAATATGTATCTTTATTGCAAATCCGATTCATTGAGAGTGGAGTGCGTGAGATGGAGCGCGAGTACGAGGTGCTTATTCAAGTGCGAGATGCGTTTAAGTTATGTTGTGAGATGGAGCGCGAGTATGAGGTGCTAATTCAAGTGCGAGATGCGTTTAAGTTAAGTTTTGAGGTCCGCGATAAGCAGCACGTATGGGAACGTCAGGGACCCCAAATAACAGATTTCAATGTTTCCATTGATGATTACGCTGCATGCTGCGTGCTGCTTGCTGCTTGTCGCGATGCGTCGCTCGCATGCCGAGGACCGTTAGTGCATTGATACGGACGCATTCGATATGCGGTTCCGACCGAACTTTTCAACTTTAGATCCCCTCGGGCCTCGTTCACTTATGCCAGTTTGTGCTCTAAATTCGTATCTTTTTTGCAAATCCGATCGATTGGATGTGGAGCGCGTGAGATGGAGCACGAGTATGAGGTGCATATTCAAGTGCGAGGTGCGTTTAAGTAAGATTTTGCGTATAACGACAAGCAGCAATCAGCACGCTGTTTCTTGAGGTTCCCATTGTCAATCATGCTGCATGCCGTGTGTAGCTTGCTGCTTGTTGCGTTGCTCAAAACCTAGCTCAAGTCTGCGAACACGTATTTTTTTTATTTTGGTACTATTACACTATGACACTATTGTCATTTGATTCTTTGTAGTTCAGTGTAAAAACAGTCATTGAATATGTTTTAAAGATTTCAATATCTGTATTGACATATATTAGTGGTGTTTTCACTGAAAATTTTCATGATTCAAGTAATATTCATTTTTTTAAGTCTCGAGTATTACTTTATTGATTTTGTTACGCGTTGTTTTCAATTAGTTCATCGTATTTCTTCTACGAGATAGATTACTTAAAGTTTGTAAACATATTTATATTCTTATCTATATCTATTATTTTATTACGGAGATATTTGTGACGCATCTGTTTCAATATTACTAAACTCTCAACGATTATCATCTCATTGTAAATAAATTATTAATAATTTTCGATGAGTTGTGTCTGGTAGTAAGTGTGATACATATAAATGCAATAAATGTCAGACCATCAATTTTATCTAATTACTAAAAACTTCTTACGAAGTACACTTTTTTCATATGCGATATGATGATATAGATTAAAACGAATCGACCAATTACAAGGCTACACTTCAGTAATATCCACGTAACGATTTTCAATCGTGTATGCTCAATCTTTCAATTAAGCTATTATTTTAATGACCAATTTGAAATAAATATCTCATGAATGCGCTTAAATAATTATCAATAGAAGAATATTTTCATTAAAACACACTTCAATTACAAAACATAAACGACACGTGCTATGACTCCGACATTTTCATAACTCCATATCACTTTTTTTAATCTTCCACATCGCGAACACGACCCAACATAATTTTCAGCATTTTCAACTGAAAATCGCACGCAAACTATTCTGAAACACGACAAAATCAACTTTTTCGAAAACGCATCGACGTGATCATAAATCCAAACGTACGATTGATATCAAATTCAAGATAGTGCGTCTAATTCGATCAGTGAAAGTCGACAGAACAACAACACACTGAATATAAACACTTCACAATTATATATCCATAAACCGTGACCGTTTTGAGGCCTTTTGAGTGCATTTTTTTCCGTTCAATACTTTTTTAGGGTCGTCAACCGAGCGGCCTTTGCTAAAATCGTCATTTGAATGAAAATGACGTTCTTGAACCATTCAATGATATGCGAGTTGAATAATTTTCGCGTATTTATTTATTTTTTTCGGTTGAATGAAAATGTTTCTCGAAGTTTATTTGTCATGCGATTTTTCGGTACTTTCTTCGTGTAAGAGTCTTAATTGATCTTTTTGTTGGGTCTTCTGTTTTGACAGTTGAGTCGTTCAGAGATTGTCGTGATTAATTCTTCTTTTTGTGAAAAAATATGAGGTTTGAATGTCAAATCGCTTGGTATATTCGTTACTTTCTATGTGTGAAATATCTTTCTTGAATAATAAAGATAAATACAATCAAATGACAAGATATGTTTGGCCTCCAGATAGTAAATCATTTATTTCAGAAGCCATTTTAATCAATTCTGTACTCTAATGTAAATTGACCACATCCATAGCTTATTATAAACAAAAATTGAATGTTTATAATTTCTGAAAAATGTATCATACATGTTCGATCGTTTTTTTCCACCGCTTTATGGAATTAGTCTCTTTGATCTTCATTTTTGACAGTTGATGAAAGTTTTTCGTAAGAAGATGCACCCTATTTTCATTCATATTGTTTATTTAAATCAAATCTCCAACGAGAGATTGATCAATATCACACTCAATCACACTTTCTTGAAATGGATGTAAACATTTGTAAAGTATTATTATCTTTCTTTCCGATTGAAAATAAACTTGAAAAGCGACAATTGCGTAAACGTGTAAACTTGTTAAATAACATCGTGGGACGAAACGAGCAATGCATACACACAACGCATTGTTTTTCTCCGATTCGTCCGATAAAAATCTAGAACAATCCGTTTAATTGTTTTATTGTAAGTGTTTGGATAAAAAAAAAAGCGAACGTCTACTACGAAAATATTGCACAACTTTCTCGCACAAGTTTTCATTGCTCACGCAAGTCTCGTCCAATTTGTTAGAACGCGTGTCTTTCTAGCCTTTAAATGTTGTCTATTTGTAAAGTTTTTTATTTCATTCTTTTAAAAATTTTCAGTACAAATCAATTGATTTGCTTTTATCGATTGTATAATGAAATATTATGGTCGTAAAGTTGGGAAATAACTTGATTCCGCTTCGAAATGACTCGATTGTCAATTTTGATTAATGCGTTCATTGTTTCGATTGTTATTATTAGAATTTGTTGGAAATTTTGATAATTAGACAATTGCAATTTATTCGTGTCTAATGATTTTAATTTATTTTTAAACGTGTTGAAGATTTTCTTGCGGTCATATCGATTATAATGTTGACGTATGAACGCAAGGTTAATATTAAATTACTCTTAATATTTATATCACGATTTATTAAATTGATCTGTTATGTTATTCAAAAAAAAGTGTTAAAGAATCCTTGATGAATAAGAGTATATTATAATATAATACAGTATTAAATGATTAAGGTTAATATGTAACATATATCGATGCTTATATTCTTATATATTTTTAAGCAATTTTAAGTCAAATTTAAGCTTTTTTTCAAAGTCAAACTTTTTTCAATCAATTTTGGATACGATTTCGTGAATTATTATTTCACAAATTTAAATTTTCATCTGTTTTGTGAAACATCGAAATTTCTTTCGATATAACGAAATCGAAACACTTCGCTAACGCAATTAACACTGAACCTCGTTCGGACCAGTGATTGCGAAATATTTCTCTATCAATGTCGAAAAATTTTCACATATAATTCATCGGCAACAACAAAAACAACAATGGCAATTCCCTCGAAATGGTTTCACGTCCGTTTTGTCACAACCATCGACACCTTGAAGCATATGCAACCGTGAACTCGAAAAAAAGTCATTTTTGACCCATCCAATGACGATACTCGGACACGCATTCTGAATTTTAAACTTTTTTTTACCACATTATCATCACAATCTGCTTCAATTTGTTCAATTTGAATCACAAAAGGATTCGTACTCGCTATCGATATGAACTAACATTTCGCGTTAATTAAAATTAATTATTCGTTGAAATGATTTAAATATGAATACAGTTCGAGTCTTGAACTAATTCGATAGTAGAACAAATTGAATTAATAAACAGCATCGAAGCTAAGCATAACTGTACATAGTACGAAACGATCTTTCTAAATATACGAAATAAGAACACCGATGACATTTTTACGTTAAAAATGAATAATTAATCGACGGATCAGGTTATGTGTGCGTTTCGACATGACCACATACTTTTCGGTCATCAATCAAAATTCAACTCTTATCGATCAAACTTCGCACTGTTGCCAAGGTGAGGATTTTTCGTTGATGAAAAATTCACAAATGTAAGGTCGAATTGTGGTTGAAAAGTCCCGTAAAAATCCCTCGTCAATTACACGGTAATTAGTGTCAAACTAAGGGCGCCACGTTCGAAAGTGTCTAAGAAGTAATTTGTCGAAGATTCTTAGATTCGTTAGAGGATCGTTTGATCGAAACAAAGGTTTCTAAACGGTTTATAAAGGCTTTTTTTTATTTAATTGAGATATTTTTGATTGAATTATTTATGTACGTTCATATAGGACTCATATGAAAAAGTCTCATCTACAAAACGTCACGAAAGTTTTAGAGCAAAATAAAAAGTTTTTAAAAGAAGCCATTTGAACCTAGCTTGAGGCAAAAAAGTTTATCGATGAAACTAAAAATTCACTCAAATCGACTATTTTTTATTTGTGTGATTTATTTTCACACTTTTATCGTGTAATCTATTATATTTGTATTGATGTTACAATTGTTTATTTAGGATATATTGTAGATTGTGGAAATGTTGAACATCGTCGTCTCGAAGTTTCAATCACGTCAGTTTGTAATAAATCCAATTTCGAATGTTGCCTCTCGCAAACCTGGTTATCGGCTTCAGTTTAATTAAGAAGTTATTACGATATCCCCTCAGCCAGGGGATATTCAGTTGAATTTGATTAAAAACACGTGACACCGTGAAATTACGTGAACATCGTTTCCGGAATCGAAACTAACCCCATTAAGGCGAACATTCGATACGAATCCCGAATCTGAGTAAGATTTAGCTAATTTATCTGCTAAATTTCGTTTTTAAATCAATTTCGATGGCGGATTCGTTTTTCTCTCCGAATTGCTTAATTTGGATCTGTTCTAGTACATTTGAAAAATATCGTTCTGCGCGATTTTCTAAACGAAAGTGCAACCGTATCTGATATGAGATTTATCGTTATTTTTCAGATCGACTCCATTAAATAGAAATTATATGAATTTAACGCCACATTTGCATGGTCGATTATCTATATAGCAGAGATGCTCAATATTTTTTTATATCGAAAATTAGTCAATTGTGTTATCATAAAATCTAAATGATATTTAAATTAATATGAATAATTTTACATTTAAGAAAATTATTAATTTATACATATATCCATACGTATATAAATCAATAGTTTTTTCGCCAAAGTTGAGAAACTTTGTTAAAGTTCCAACGCAAACGAAATAGAAAAGTAATTCCTTGGACAGAAACAATCGGTTCGCAATCAGATGGCAATAAATCGTACATTTTTCTTTCGTTACATTGTGTATAATAAATCCGACTTGATCCTAATTTATCGCTGTGTTCTGAAAGGATACCTAATTCTCGTATATATTTAAGAAAAACTTTATTGTCAAATCATCGAATATATCGGAGGAAAACACACAAATTTCGATATACGCATGTTTTTTTTAATATAAATATCGAAATTTATCAAATATGACGTGAAATTCCTTTGTTCTTTCACCCCTCGGTGTCCAAAAAGTGATTTATCACATTGCGTAATCAAGAAACTTTTTCCCGCGTTAAAATATTTTACGAATAAAATATAAAATTAATATGAATCTGTTCTTATTAATTGTATTTCGTATACAAAAATAACAATACAGATTGCGTAAACATAAGTGTAATGAACTCGCTATCATATTTTCGATTCAATAGTGATAATTGGATTTCGTGATAATCTCATGATCAGTGACCATGAATTTTCATCAGAACATAAACGACGACCGTGAAATGTTATCGGTGAAACTTAATCTCTCGATCATTCACTGTTCATCATCTCGCATTGTGATCTATGTATCATTTTGTGAAATCTTGCGTATTTCGCAGAAAATTATTAAAATCGTCTCTTGCGGTTTTCCGCAAATTCATATGATCTGTCATTATTTATTTAAATCATTTTTCGTGAATTATTCCTCTATTATGTTAATTTATGATTCAGAATTGTTGAGAATTTGCGGGAATTAGTGAATCAGAATCATTTATGTCATTTGTATTTTACTTTCTTTTTTGATTCTTGTGATAAGTATAATGTTTGATTCATTCATTGAATTCTTTTTACCTTTAAATTATCATTACATGTATCGCTTCAATATTGCAAAAGAGTCACATTGATAGTCAAGGAATGTATTGAACATCGATAAATATTTTTAAAATTTCATATTTTCAGCCAAAATTGAAGAACCGTTAGAATGTTTATGAGGATATCATTATTTCCTTTAATTAGAGGCTAAAATTGCATTTTCCGAAAGTTTGAAAAAGGGTGTGTCAGTATTTCATAAACTTTTGTCAGTGTAAATACTAAAAAAACACGAATCCTATTTCAGAAACATTTCAAAACTCGCAACGAAAACACCAAAGACAGCTCCAATTATGCAGCTCTAATTTCACCGGAATGAATATTGGTGAAAACATTGATTCAATGTAGAATTCCACTATTTTGTAAACACCTTAACAATACTATTATAATCTAGAAAACACTCGAATGCAAATCGAGTCACTCGATATAAACATTAAAAATTGCGATCCTCACAACATTTTCGGATACAAGAGTCATTCAACTCCCACACCAAATCGAACCTCGGAACTGAATGCAATCTTCACACTATTTTTTCAATCCTTTCGAAGGACAACTAATCCAACTAACGATCATCTAAAAATAAGTGAAATCTCGCAAAGATTTCTCGATCCAAGATCCATTCAAGTCCCATACTCATTTATAAACAACACAAATCGAACCTCGAAACTAAATGCAATCGTCACACTACTTTTTCAATCCTTTCGAAGGACAAACGGTCCTATTAACGATCATCACACAAGTGAAATCTCGCAAAAATTTCCGAATCCAAGAGCCATTCAACTCCCATATCCATGTATAAACACCACAAATCGAATCTCGGAACTGAGTGCAATCGTCACACTACTTTTTCAATCCTTTCGAAGGACAAACGGTCCAATTAACGACCATCTAAGCGCAAGTGAAATCTTTAAAGATTTCGCACGTACGATCCACGTATTGCGGAAGATTTATAGCGGTCCACGATAAAGGATCCAAGGATTCGTCTCAATGAAAACGACCTTTCTGTCAATTCGTGCACGGCTCGCAATCATCATTTTCACCGCACTTCCAAGGATACAACTGCCGTTGTGTTTATTTGTCCTGCATACGATTCGGCCGATTACTATATTCGGACACAATGCTTTTGAGGACATCTCGTATAGGTCCATTTTTTTTTCGTCTGTCGGCAAAGGCCAGAGGGTAATTTTTTTCGAGTTAGAACTAGATTGGTCCTGATGATGCAGCGATGAGGATCCAGGAAAAATTTGCGCTTGTACGTAGTTCAATGCTCGGCTTATTAGTCTCGTATCTCTGAAATATAATGTGTTTCAATGGGACAATTTGTATCCATATTGAAGGATTTGAAGGAATTGTGTGTATTATTAGAATATTGATGATAAATATTGTACTTTAGGTTGCCGAACTTTTCAATGTATGGATGTAGCGAGAAGACGAATTGTGTATAATTTATTGTTGGATATTGATTGAACTTCAACTATTTTAATTTTACTTAGTTTTTTCCTGTCTGATTGATAACTAAATTTCATAATATAACGTCATTACAGATCTGAATCGAATCCTTCATTGTTCAGATCTGAATGGAAATCTATAGAAATTGTGACTAAAATCGTTGTCTAGATTTATAAAAATTTCTATACAAACGAATAGAAATCTTTTAATTAAATTTGATACAATAATATAATATACTCTAAACGAAGATTACGAAATATTGATTAACTTCTACGTTATACAAACATGTGAGTATATCGAACACGAATCTACATACAATATAACGAATAATCCCAAATCCGAATCCAGCACATTTATTTACAATCGAACGATCATTCCGACTCTAATCCCCAAAATATAACACACACACACGATATAAGAAAATCCTCGTTTTCAACGACGTGTTTTCTCACGTGCGTAATTTGCGTACGCACTTCTGCACCCCACCGAAAAACATCTTCACAGAATTTCCTCCACTGTCTCTAACTCACCCTCATCTTCTCTTACTTCCTATACATTTTTTCCCCTTCTATTTTTTTATATCCGTTATTTTCCTTTTTTTTGGAAGCGACCGAGACTCCGTCGCGCGAAATTTATCGAGCCGAGAGCGGGATGAATAAAAGATGAATTTCTTTCGCAGGATTGGGCTGTCAACTCGACTGGCGAATTTCTCGAAAGGAGGGATTTTTCCTCGTGGAAGTGGAAAAGGGAGCTGGAAGTGGAAGAGAGTCCTGGAAGGAGTCGGACGGGATTAGTGGGCGCCTTCTGAGGAGCGTTGTCGATTTTAATCATCGACTCCTCTCCGGCGAAGGTATGTTGTGTTGCTTTTTGATGTTTTTAAGTATCGGCTTTTTTATGGATAGGGAGTGTTTGTTGTTTGGGGGGATTATTTTTTTCGACGTAATTTCTGGTGGTTTTAGTCTTTTTTTTAATAAGGAAGAGTTGTGTTGAAAATTTTGAAAGTGGATATGATTGAAAATTTAAGCTGGTTCGAGGGGAGTTTTGATGGGTTTGAAAATTAATTGGGGTCTATTTTTCAATTTGAATAAAATAGATTTTTGTCTTGTGTAAGATGTATGGTTATAAACTCGTCAGTTTTTATTAAAATTGAATAAATTAAGCATTTTCGCATATTTTAGTTATATTTCTCGATTTGAAATAATTCGAGCTATTGTAGTTGTTCTAATGCTTATATTTTGAACTGAAAGATATCGCATTTTTTTCAATTCATTTGATTTGAAGAAAACTTGTCAAAATTATATCCATGAAATTAAAATGAAGTACCAGTAGGTATAGTCATTTACACATTTTGAGGAATAAATTTAAATTTTTATTGTAGTATTATGGTTTGTTCATGAAGCAAAAGTACAGTTCAATCTATTATTACTTATTATTAACAATCAATCGATTTTAACTCTTCATCTCTTGACGATATCGAATTATCATTAAAATTAACATACAATCATACATTATTCTATTCATTGTAATGTATTTAGATCAGAAACATATGCACACATACAAACATCATACCATCCAATGATATAGTACGAACTATACATGTAATTATCTCAAAAAAAATCTTAAGGATACCATATAAAATAACTAAAACCCACTAAAATCAAACAAACGAGCAAAAATCATAATGATTCACTCAAAACCATCTAAAATCCCCAACATGCATCAGCTCGGAATCCGCACATCAATTAACACCTTCGACTCACTCGCGAACTCCCCATCGCTCAAAACCATCAAACAACATATTATACTATTTGAACAGTTATTAACTTAAATTCTCAGTAATCTCGAACATGTCTCACAAACACGACTAATGTTGCGGAAATTCCGGAAAAAATCCTCAATTGATTCGCAGACGAGGACGAACTGGTGCGCCGTTCGAATTTAAAAAACGGACAATAACATCCTGATTTCGAAGCCGTGGCCTCGCCTGTCGCTCCTGAAACTTATTTTGCCTGTTTTTTTCATATGACGACTGAAAAGGCCAAGGGGTACAAGTGAATTTTCGGTCATTTCGAGAAAAGTGCATTCAAAGTTGACCGTGCACCTACATGTATTAGGAAGAGGCCGACTGATTTGATGATATATCTCGGCACTCGTTCCGAATTCGTTTATATCCTTTTGCCACCAAATAAATGAGTGTGCATTGAAGCGATTCCTGTGCATAACTCAATTTCGGCAAAAATGTCACTTGTACCCCTTGGTCTTTTCAGTAATAATTTTGAGTTTTTCAAATTCGAAAAGAGCGCGTAAATCGTCGGATCGACGGAAGCGGGAAGTTGAATTGGGCTAATCGCTCTCTAAACGTAGGAAGAGTTGTTTAATTCGATTTTATTGTCTTATCTTGATTTCGATCTAGTGGTTCAAGGGTTTCATTTGAAATTTTGTTGAATGGATCAATTGTTTCAATGCTTTTTAACTGTCATATTTCGCTCAATTGTAAGGTCTCTAACGTTTTATTTATAAAATTTATCTGAGATATAATATGATTAAAAATTAAGTCGGTATTTACGTTTACGTCAACACATGTATTATATTTAAACAATAGTCGATTTATAATCGCCTTTTATATTAAATAAGTTATCGATGTGATTTCTATACATACATTGCTTGTAAATTTTGCATTATTTGAAATCAATATATATTAATCGATCACGTTTTGATGATATGAAAGCATATCAAAAATTAATCATCGAATATTAAAAACGAAAAAAATCAATCGACTTTTAAAACAATTATGAAATCGTTCTTTTATTACTTGCGATTATGAATTCATTATTTTGAAATATTCCATGATTCGATTGTTATTATATTAATATTTCATCACGCGAATCAGCAAACTCATGACTTCTCTAGACAAATCTCGATTCCAACGAACAATAAAACATTTTTATATAAAAAAAAAATCATCTAAACTAAATAAGAACATCTACACACACATTTCAAACATTTTTTCAATCGAATTCCTCTGTAGCGATAATCATGGCAATCTCAGCATCGGAATCCGACGCCGTACCTTCGAGCGTCTAATAAAACGTCTACGCATTAAACGTTTAATTGTAACACACGACTCGGGATCGTTAAAAGGTACTTATACAAAACTTATAACGACCGATATATCCCGACGATGGACCGTCGTAAAATCTCTTATCTTGAAGAGTGCATTTTTCCATACGGTCAGCTGATAAATCTCGTCTCGACTCGGTTTAACGACACCGCGAACTCTTCGTCCTCGATGATGACTTTATAATTGCCGATTCGAATTGCAAGAGCCGTGGTATCTCACGGAGGACTCGTAAAACGAACATATATTATATGCACTTTCAAAATGCGTTATTTTTCTTTATGAACGAATATTGCATTGTGTTTGATTTGATCTGTTGTCGAACGATTGCGCGTTTGGGAGTCGTTTCTTGTCGTATGTGAAGTATGATTTGCGAAACTACTGTTGTATAATAGTATTGATGTATGAAATTAATTGATTTTTTTTATTTGTATCATGTGCTATATCGTTCGTCAGATTGCGATTGAAGTTTGGTGAGTCGTTGTGCACATTAGGGTGGGTCGAAAGACGAAAAAATATTTTTTTATGAATCACTTCAGAATAATAGTATGAGAAGAAAAACTGTAATATTTCAGATCAGTTAAGATCTTATTATATTCAGATTATTATAATCAGATTTTATTATATAAAAACTTTCGGCTACACAAATTCCTTAATGTTGAAAAATCACAATATATTCGAATTTTTTTTCCTCAACCATAACTTTCAAAATAAATGCATTTTAGTTTTTAATGAACACTTTATTCAATTCAATCATACATTTTCTTTTGTATGTACAACCCCTTAGAACAAAACTAAAATTCACAATTTTTTACTAAAGACATAATATTCTCTATCATGTTCGTCCAATTGGAATTTTCTATGAAGTCTTTTCTCGGTTTTCTCTTTTGCTCAGATTGAGAATTTTGAATCGATTTTCCCCGTATTTGCTCTGTGTAGGCACATACATTATACGTATGAATGTAATGTTAGGCGCCTTGCAATTCAACCGATTTGGTGCAACTGCAATTGCACCAAAGTACTCGAATTTATACGTAGGTATAAACACTGAGCCGACTTGCACATTTCCGATTTGCTCCGTTCCAATCGTCTGAGAATTTGTCGAAATATCGTACGTAAGCATTTCTAGATCATACCAGTCTTCCTTTGATCGTATTAATTTCATATTGAACTGCAATTTCGTGCGAAATATTGTAAAATTCCATGAGTATTTTGCTTAAAATGAAAGTGCGCATCTATACAATTGAATCGATTCTAATTTCTTGAAACGAGAACATTCTTATGTCACTAATTTTTATATTCGAAATCATCATCTTTCACCGAAAAGAAATAATTTTCCACACCATCAACTGACAGTAATAACACTGATCTTCTATTCCGATTACAGCACAGGCAATTAAACGCCGAATGGAAGAAAAAAACGTAAATTTTTCCGACCATCCACAATCGTGCAATCATTAAGCTCGAACTGTAAGGCTACATTCACACGACAATGTCCATATACTTTATCTATCTATCCAATTCTATATCACAAAACTCCACCCACAATATCACATGTTGCTAACTCCTGCTGATAAAATATCCCGAAAATACTATTAGTCGATATAATTCTTCAATATGACGACTGAAAAGGCCAAGGGTACAAGTGACATAGAAGTTATGCACAAGAATTGATTCTATGTATGCTCATATATTCAGTGGCAAATGGATATAAATGAACTTGGAACGTGTACCGAGTTATATCGAAAAATCACTAGACCTCCTTCTAATACATGTAGGTACATGCAAAACGTTGAGCGCTTTTTTCTCGAAATCACTTGTATCCCTTAGCCTTTTCAGTCGTCATATGTGGTAGTCCTAACATATTTTTTCACACCAAATATTTGAAGAAACAATCTACCAATTAAAAAAACACGTGACTTCATCCAGAATCCAACTCAACATCTCGAGAACTTTAAGCCTAAAATGACATACATGAGCACTTAACCCATGTTCTATCTGCTGGAATAAACTCCATGTGAACCCAGCCTGACAATTCAAATCATCCACAACACACAATGAGGAGATCTCGTCTCTTCCGAAGTCTCGTCGACGAAGACGACGACGATGATGACCAGCGCCGCTCTCGATCATTATTGACATCGAGGACGGTTCCCGGAGCGATTGCGTCGACTTCTTTAATAACATAATGGCGGTGGATCGAATGCAAATCGAAAAACCAATTTCGTCGGTAATGGACGCCGATGACCGCATCGATCAAATCTCTGTTCGTGAGGAAAAAATTCGGAATCGCTCGATGAAATTTCTCCGCGTTGTGTGAATCTCGTTGTGTGAATGATGTAATACTAAAAAATGATAATTTTAAATTAGAAGATTAATGGGTTTTTGAGTATGTGTAGTAATGAAAATGTTAGCGAAATCTTGTACTGAGTGCGGATGTAATTAGTGGGCGAATCCTAACTCTACTCGAACCTTATCGTAACTTGGTACGTGTTCTATTCTTGTATTATATATCTATTACATTCTGATTCATTTTATTGACAAAAATCATGATGTCATTAGTAAATTCGTAATTTGATATTAATTTATTGAAATTATATATTCATTGTAATGCATTTACGTGAAATTTGAAGTCCTTAATGGGAAAATCCATCTTAAATTACAATGTATTTTCGATAAAATATATGTACATATAATGAATTATAAATAGATATTAATCATTTGATTAGTCTGGAATGTTTCTATGGTAATATAATATTCAAAATCTTCGAATTTCAGTATTTGAATTACAAAACTTTTGAATTATGACATTCTTATGTACAGATAGCGAAGCGTTCGTTTCGATTGATGTTCGCGTACGTGCTCTTCGTTATTTTCAGATTGATGTGAATAAGTGTAAAAAACGTTTGAGAAAAAATGGTACAGTTCGTTATGTGATTGATCATCGGCTCATTATTGAGTTGAGAATACATAGCTCTATTTGAATCAAAACCTATTTCACATAATGATAAGTTGAAAATTTTCATTTCAATACCATAAATTAAAGTAATTAAATTATTTTTTTGTTGATTCACATATGACGACTGAAAAGATCAAGGGGCACAAGTGGCTTAATGATGATTTCGAGAAAAGGGTGCTTAAAATTGAGCATGTATTAGGAAGAGGTCGAGTGATTTGATGGTATATCTCGTCACACGTTCCGAGTTCGTTTATATCCTTTTACCACCAAATATATGAGCGTACATAGAATCAATCCCTATACACAACTCAATGTCACTTGTACCTCTTGGCCTTTTCAATCATCATAAAATTTTTAAACTAGACCTTTCAACTAAATCTCGAAATCAATCCAAACACTAAAAACCTCAAACCTAATTCCCTAAACATTTCTCCCAGATTTCTCCTCAACAATCAACCTTACCATAATCAAACTTCGACCTCAAATCCCATACACCTTCAAACCTTCAATGGGACCCAAATAAAACCCTCAGATCCCACATCTCGTGTAAAATAAGCGCAATGACATAAGAGGCCATGGGGGTCGACGCTCCGATAAGCGATCGCTTTCTTTTCTTTCGGTGTGTTACAAACGAGCACGCCACGGTTACAAATCGCGATCGAGTTCTGCGAAAACGTACGCGTTTAATTAGAATCGACTTCTGAAAGGTGTTTCTGAACGGAATTTCTGCATTTATTTCGGAAAATGTGGAAGAAAGTAGATGAAAATCGCCGGATGTTTTCCAATTAAGTTTCGATTAATTTTGTATCGTGCGATAAAAATGATCGGAAGATTTAGTTATCGGTGAAGGCCATGTTTGAAGTTCATTGCTTATCATTTTGTTGAAAAGTCGATCATTCATTTTTTTTTTATCGAATATCGCATTTTTTCTGTCTATCGATTTTTATTGACGTCAGTGCATTTTTTTATATGTGTATTCAATGAAAAGTTTGCACAATTTGTGCAAATTACTTCTCGTGAATGTCATAAATATTATATGTAGGATTTTCCGAATCGATATTCCCATTAGTGATTATCAATTCAAATTAATAATTTTATACGATCTAATGAATTTTTAGCTTTATAAATCATATTTTATATTTGAATCATTTTATTAGATCAAATCGATGAGAATAATTCAAACATCAGTTTCACAAAGAATATTCCCAGTACTTAATTCAAGAGTATGAAAAATTCAACGACATCAAATCAATGTTGAGTGGAAAGTAATACCACATTAAACACTTTACAAATTGCCGGTTAGGACACAATATTTTAACCATCTATTCAACAATTTTTCCTATAGAATTCAACAGATATCTCATCAAACTAATCAACATTCGATCGAAAAATCAAACCGAAACCATACTCTCACATCAAACAATCCAATCCAGATTCCTCGACCGTTCCCATAAGACACCACTACAGAATCACGAAGGGTGGTTGTCTTCGATGTTATATAAAACCGGGCAAATTGCAGAGAGGATGCATTGCATTCCTCAGTGGGCAACGGCCGGGATCCGTTCATTGACCAACCGGACAACAACAGCCTTCGTCCATCCTCGAGAGTCCATCCTCGGACCAGTTCTTGGACCGGTCGCGTTATGTCACACGTCCATCCTTATTTTCCTCCTTATTCGTCCGTTCGAATCCAGCTTCCTTGTGCTTTTGCGCTAAATGCGTATGTCGAGGGTGTGATAGTGTCGAGTTCGGCGTTCGTATCGCGATCGGTCAAGTTCTTCGATTGCACAACGAGACGTTTCGCAATGAACTTGCGGATCGGTGTCGATGGCTACTGTTAACTGTTGCGGTTCTGCATCTGTTTTTTTTATATGTATTTTGATGATTTATTAATTTTTAGATTTAAATTTCGATTACATTTAAATATTTTTCTTTTTATCTTGAGGATTCTTGAAGCCAAAAGGACTTTGAATCGTTGAAATTGAATGCAGTAATTGTCGCTGAGTGAATCCTTTCGTTCGATGTAATGAAGGATATGTATGATTTCGAAAACTTTGTCAATGTATTATATATCATCAGATCACTTACAATTAAGCACTTTCCAATATTCCTTTAATTAACTTTGAATATACAAATTTCAAAATTTGATCATTTGCACTTTTTTGTTAAAGAATTCTATGCACAAAATCTGTTCAAAAATTAAAAAAAAATATATCCTCAAATGCAAAATCTCATGTTTTTCAAGGCTTAAATCAAATTTCTCTTAAATAACCTTTTGATTCATCACTGATATCGGAAAGTTTCATTTGATGTTTTAACATAATGATGAAATTCATAGGTGTTAATTTATTGATTTGAATTTCAATGACTTCTGTATAACGAATAAAAAACACGATACGCAAAACTCTACTAATTGTGACGTAAGATTAAGGAAAATTTTATTATATTTTTTTCCTACGGATTTAACACTAATTTACTATCCTAATTCAATAGAATTCAATTAAAATTTCTAATAAATCTAAACATCATCATTTTCCTAGAAATCAACTCGCTTTCAAACCAAAAACATCACCATAAAAAATCATCAACAAACAATTCGACCTCCATAAAACCGCCACGAACAAAACCCGATACCGAACCGCAATAAAACCCGAATAAATCCGAATTTCGAGCACAACCGAATCAATCGTCCGCGTGCGTCCCCCAGATTGAGAGTCGCGGAATTAATGCGATCGTTACGCGCGAAACTGGCGAAGAAAGTCGAGAAAGTAAACGATCCGAGCCCAGGCCGACGACGATCGGCTCAATTAGGACTAAGTAGGGTCCCTCGTAGGGTCCCGCATAAAACTGTGTTCCGTTTGTGATCTCGGGGACCCTGTACGGTTCGATCGGGTCCCTTTAATTCGGATGTGGGCCGCAAATCGTGGCACTTTTCGGGGTCGCGTGGATGTTTAGGGAGATTGGTTTTTTATGTATGCGGTGGAGTTGGTAAGTGATTGAGTGATGATAATAATGTTTATTGAGATTTTTTTAAGATTTATAAATGATAATGATTCTTTAATGTACTAGCGATCAGCCCGTTGAATATATCGACGCGCACTTTTGGAGCGTTACATGGACACACACACAGGATAGCGCTATTATATAGTTAGATTATACAATAATTGCAATCCTTTCATGAATGCACTTTTTTATGCTTCCTTCCTCAATATTCCTTTTTCATTATCCTAAGTTCATTCCTTTTTTATCCAGAGTCAAATTGTTTCAATATTTTCTATGGCTATTAAACTAATCATTAGACTGGTTACTAATTCATTTTTTTATATTTTCATTAGGAACAATATTTACTATTGTATTATTTAGCAAAGTGTTGACTATTTTGACGCGTTGATACATTGTTAGCATACAACTGAAAAATCAGGCCTTATAATCTAACTATATAATAGCACCATTTTGTATGTCTGTGTGTCCATGTAACGTTCCAAAACTGTGTTCATATATTCAACGAGTTGATTGCTAGTTATGAATAATGATTTTATCAGCTTATTTTTGCTACTGAAAAGTTGCAACTTTTATATTCATCAATGATGATTCCTGTATTTTCTTTCACCTACATACATATCTAACTATACAATAGCGCTAATCTGTGTGTATCTGTATGACTGTGTGTCCATATAACGCTCCAAAACTGCGTTGAAACATTCAACGGGTAGATCGCTAGTGTTTTATATTGTGTATTATTATTACGTTTGTTTAAGGCCTAATATCTCAATTATATGTAAAACTATGTAGTAACTTGTTTTTTCGTATAGAATTAAATAGTTGTCATCTCTAACTAATTGATAACATACATATGTATGTACGATTAAAAAATGGCATTTTATTAAAAAAGATAACGCAACTATACATTTTTCTAAACGTTAAATATATAAATCTTCAGAATTCGAACACATTTCGTAAGACAAACGATTCAGAAACTGGCGTCGAACAAACTCCGATACAATCGCAACATTGAAACTAGATTCGCGATAGTGTAATAAATCATCAACGGTATAATACCGTTTTGAGTGAGGACGTCCTCATTGTCGAATTTCCATTCGCATTGATGGTGAAAGTGATAAGGCGACAGTGATATGCAAATCGGACCATCTTCGTACTTTGTATGGGCTGCCCAGCTCGAAAGGTAAAACGTGGTAAACCACAAACTGATTTCGATTTATTCCACGCAATATGTTCAATTGATTGAAAATATTAAAAGTCACTATTGGGTTATCTTTCTAGTTATGATCGATATGATTATATTCGATATAATGCCATCTGTATGTAATTGAATCAATTTATCTGAAATTTTTTATTGTTGTATCAATTATGGATTTATCAATTTCAATGGACCATATATTCGAATTCTAGCTTCGTATTCTTAGATTTGCAACTAAAGTACGTTCGAAAATTTTAATATGAAATCGAATTTTTTTCATTTCCGTTTTATTTATTTACATATAGCATATTTAATATATGTGAAATGTATTATAATATATGGATATATACGTGTATTTCACCGCTTTTTCCATTCAACCACGGTGCAAAGCTTGAAAGCGATCCAGTCATCCTGGGGACAGTATGATGGATCACCGCCGAAGGATTCGCGGTTCACCTAGATACGACACAATGGTTGCCCAAAGGATTACGTGTAAATCTCGTAAAGTGTCGCATTATACTACTCAGATGCTCACCTATATGTACAACGTATAAAATATTTAAAATCGATTGTTAAAATTGCGATTTCGCTAGAGATTCTATCATTTAAGCTTGATACAGATGATAAGATTTATCGTCAGTTGAAAAGAGCGCACAAGATTGATACGTTTGAGAGATGTTATCACGATATAAGTTCCATGACAAATGGTTCAAATCATAATAGGTCCAAGCGACAAAATGTAACTAAAGTAATGCAACTGAAATAATACGATACCCAATAGGAAATATTATATGACGACTGAAAAGCATAAAAGGTAGGTACAAGTGACCTATTTTATCGAAATTTATTTAAGTAAAGATAATGATTCTGTATAATATATAGAACCATTTTTTGTACTTAACTCGACAAAAAGTTCACTTGCAACTTTTCGTGCTATTCAATCGTCATATATCCAATCCCATTAAAAAAATGTGTTATCACAACTTTCACGCTTCAAGGTTTTTAAAATTCATAGATAGATGTGAAGCTTATTTTTACATAGATTTTCAAAACCATCTGCCAATCTATACAAAAGAGAAACGTGTCTATTTTACTCACTCTCTCCAACTGACTACAAATCTCACGATAAATCGTATCGTCTGCGTCCAGCTTTAGATCCGATTCAATATGCATCGCTATTATCATCCATGAATTCGTTCGGAAGCAGCATACGAGGCTTTATAAGCCCAGTAATAATAGATAAGACACACACATGCATACGTTTCACTATTTTCAGGATTAGATGTCAAAATCCCCGAAAGGTGCGAGCCTCTCATGTCGTGCCCATCAAATATGCATCCCCGAAAGAAAATGGGTGGGTTCATACGCCGAATCGAAAATTCATTCTCGTCCTTTTGTGTGCTGCGAGTTTTCCCTTTAGGCTCGAATTAGACATTCGCGAATAATTGATGGAAAATCATAGGGAATGCGAGATTGCGCAACTCCCTTTGACGTGCTTTTAGGTGAAATTTTTATCAGAGGCTCGAAATAAGTTCGGGGCTTTCGTTCTCTTTTTAATGCTCAATTTTCATTCGTTATGTGAACGTTAATTTTATATTTATAGAATTGTTTTCGTACGTTCTTAAAATTATATCAAAATGTTCTCATGATGATTTTTTATTTGATTTGTTGATGAATCATTTCGATCGATCGGCTCTTTGTGAACCTGTCGTACATCAAAACAGGTGAATACTAATATTCAATTGCTGCAAAAAAATTACAATGCTTGCTAATTTTTCTATTAATGTAATGTTGAAAAAATCAATACTTTTCAAATCGTAGTACGAATGAAAAAATACAGCTAATGAATCATCGATTGAAATTACATTGATTTGCCAATATGCACATAAACCACTTAGCAACAGTGATGCAAGAAGTCACAGGTGTGAAAAAAAATCACGATTGTAGCAAATCGATGTGTCGTGTATTCGATTGATTACATTTGACGAAATACCAGTCAATAAAGCTGACGTAAAATTACGATTACTTCAATAGAATACTGCGGACACATTTCATTCACAATTCATATCACTGAATAAGAAAAAAATTGAGTTTATAATTTTGAGTGAAACTCCCCGAAAAGATAAAAGTACATTCGTTTGAATTTGAAATAATCACATTTGCATATCTCACGATATATGTCCGATGTTCGTACTAATTGGGGCTGGAGCTAACAGCCTCTCTAATTGTTGACCCGTTAAAGGGGTACACGACAAGAGTGAATAACGAAGTCCCGCTTCCGTGGAACTTCAATTCGGCTAAATTTCTCAAAGCTCGAATTCCACGATGTGAATCTACATAACTTTGTCCCAGATTCGACGATAGTTCGACATCAGAAATTTGATTTTTGATACGACCTATCAGCACTTTCGATGCGGAAAGGAGGCGTCATCGTTTTCCGACGAATCAATCCTCATTTTAATCAATCTCTAGCACTACCCAGGGACGCAGGCTAATTCCAATAATGTTCCCTATCCTGCAAAACCCTTCTGGGAGCGATTTGAACCCATCCCATGGGACCTAAAGGCGGTCAGATCAATCTCGGACAAAGGCCCATTTCGTCCCGATTTTCCGGCGAATATTTTTGGCGTCGATAAGGACCTTTCGTCGCATGAATCTAGCTTAACTATAGTTGGGTTATGTGTGAAAAGGGCTATCCTAGATCGCCCCGTCAGATACCTGTGTCCTGACAAAGTTCCGCGACCCTTCGATCGACCTTCTTGTTTGTATAGGCCGAACCGGACTCGCGCAATTAGAAGGGCTTTCCTGCACGACTTTTCCTCGAACCGAAGCCCTTTTATATGTCGGATTAAACGGTGTGATCTGATGCGTAGTCGTGAGGAAATTCGAAGGTTCTGCGATGATTGATACGTGAGAAAATTCCGCTCAAACGGAGACGTTTCCGTCGCGCACTCAAAGCAAATATGCATAAATATGAGTGTCGTGTTTGACTTCGCATTGTACAGATAATGAGTCTCGGGTTGCTTACATACGATGATGAATATATTTGCACTTGAAGTCTAATCTTATTATCGAAAAAAAAAATACAATTTTATGATAAATGTGAGTTTTTGCTACATATGAAACTTTCTATATTTCGTCCGCGGATACGCGCGTCGAAATCCGCATATGAATCATTTCGATAAATTTCTAGGTCAATAGCGAATTCGGTCTTTAAATTCTTTTATAATTAGCGGTTATCGACGTTGATTTATTCGGTGCAATGATGTGTAGCAGGAAAGCCTTCGAGAGTCAAAAGCGCCTTTTATGCGTTTGAATAATGCGTTTTAGTCGCGAGCGGAAGTCGGCAAAAGCAGTGAAAGTGCAACTCGCTAGTAAATGTATGCGATCGGAAGACTCGATTGAAAAGTGTCACTTGTCGTACGAGGTGACCTCTACTTGTCACACGATCGAGAGGTCGTTTTCCATCTCTTCGTTGTTGCAATCGAAACATTGCATAAATACGATAATGTTTACGATAAAAACAAAATATAGTAAAATTGGCCTTCAAATTGAATTTTAGTTCTAAATATAGTCATTTCTTTAAATAGGAACTGTAAAAATATACGTACATATTGCAGTACATATATTCGCAAGTATGCTCGTATTTAACAGTTTATAGTTGGAGGACTGATTGTATTTGAATTTCAATCTCTAAACATCTCATTCAAATTGTTTTTAAGATTCACGAAAATTCTCGAGAAATCAAATTCACCCATCATGATGTCAGAATTACTAGTTACGAAATCAGAATCACTAATCACTTTGGTAAGAATCATACGATTCTAATGAAAAATATTTGGAACACATAGAAGGATTGAAGCTCGTTAAGATTATTGAGTATTCGTAGATCAATCTATTAACACAATATTTAACAAATTTGGTTATATTGGACTAGGTTTTCGGATGAATCGGATTATTTTATCCAACCAAACTATTTCACCCGGTCTTTATATACCACATTCTAATTTTTCATTATTTCTAATAACTTGGCATTCAGAAAAATAAAAGTTGTATGTGAAATATAATATATGACGTCTGAAAGAGGTACAAGTGATATTTTTGTCGAAATTGATACAAGTACAGAAATCGCTTTTATGTACACTCATATATTTGGTGGCTTTAAGATATAAACGAATTCGGAATGTGTACCGAGATACATCATCAAATCACTCCTTCCAATACATGCTTAACTTTGAGCGCGCTTTTCTCGAAATCACCGCAAAGTCACTTGTAACCCTTGACTTTTTCAGTCATCATATATTAAATTGGATTTCGTCTAAATAATCTATTTCACAAATTCCAATTCAAAAAAAAAAAAAAATTAAAAAAAAAATTCAAAACTACAATCCTCAATCTGTAACGAATCGAACGAGCCGTCACAACCCCATCAAAAAACCAATAAAAAACCCTCAAAAACTCAAAAAACCCTCGAGGCCATAGATCCTGCGCACGCGCATCCGAAGGCGCTAAAATCCGCACACACCACAGCCAATGAGTCAGCGGTGAAGGCCGCGCACAGTGGTTCCGACGGCGCGAGCACTCGGACCGCGGCTCAGTGCGCGAACGGCCGTCGCCGAGGCGACACGTCTTCGCCTGTATCGTTGAGTTTTCTGTCAATCGTTGAGTTTTCTGTCAATATTTGACTTTTCGGTCAATCTTTGACTTTTCGGTCAATTTTTGACTTTTTGAGTTTTTTGAATTCGGCGAGTTTTCGGGGACTTTGTGACTTTTGTGCGCTCGGAGGAAAAACTGCGGTTTTTCTTCGCCGAGTTTTCGGCTGTTCGTGAAGAGTTTTAGCGGTATGTGTTTTTAGTTTGTCGATTTGTTTGTATTTTTGTTTAATTTAAGTTCGATTATGACTTCATCAGTGTTTATAACTTTATAAAGTTTTCTTAAAATTATATAAATTAAGCAATTTTGCTTGTGCTGGTTATATTTTTCGATTTGAATATTTTTTTTTATTGTTTCAATACTGATGAATCGAAAGACATTTCGAGATTGTTTAGTTTATTTAATTAAAATAAAACTTAACAAATATTCGTGAAATTAACTTACAAAGTTATAACTGTAATGTTATAACTTTACGTAATGTTTGAATCAAAATTTCATTCGAACGTAATTTGCAATGTTGATACATCTGTATAATTTTAATTTCAATTAATTAGTATTGTATTTCGTACATTTAAAAATTGATATTTCAATCGTTTATTATGCTACTTAGAAATGTGTTATTTCATAACTAAAGAATTTGGCAGTTATTATCGGTGAAATACTATTGATTGATTGAACCTGAATGTGTTTTGAAATTCAAGATGTGTATTGTGAACATTTTATACCTAAGAATCTCACCGATATATTTTTCGAAGGTTTTGTTGTCAACGTTTTTCGATTTCGGAATTTTTATAGTAAACATGTTTTGATTAGTTTTTTTTTTATCCTTTTGATATCCGATGGAATTCTGTGTTGTTTTTTCGTACACGTTTGTTTGTTTGATAAGTTTATGTCTAGTAAATATCTTTCCGTATGTTTTATGACTAATATAAATATGAACGTTAAACAAAAATGTCATCTCGTATCGACAAAATACATATTTTGTTTACACGCAAGCTAAGAGTCATCTAAGCCAATTCAATAGATCAAATATCGAATTCTTTTACGCACATACATTTATGCATATAATGATTCATCTAGATTGAATACCTACTAAACAATAAATAAAAATTTTTACTAATTGCTCAATTTTTTTATGCTTACAATGAAATCATCACCAATATTCATTTTGACCGAAATTAGTCCTGCATATTCAGTAATCGGAGTACTCATTGCAAATTCTGAAATTTTTCGTAAAATCATTCCAAACTTTAAGTGCGATATCAATAATCGTTCTTATTCATTCTATAAATTATATTGTATAAGATTTCAGCGACAATTTTACGAAAAAAAAAATAAAAGTGTCCACAAATTTCTCTACTGTATATCTGTAACATGTCTCTTATATCAAATTCAAAACGATCTAACTTTTCATTAAAAACTCCAACTATTAATATGTCACACGAAACTTTGAGACACCCTCTTATGTTTTGAGCGAGATCCGAAACCTTTCTCGTCTCATTGAAAATTGATACATTTCCACATGTCACTGTGATGTTTCGACACTTTGTCGCTCCTAACTGAACCGTAACGGGTCCGAGCTTCTAACAGACACACAGACACACACTATATTCGTATGCAAGGTTCCTTTTACGATGTCGATGTCCTTTTTGATAAAGGACCGTCGTGTTTGCGCCGAAACGTCTAGGAGTTAACGTGTCGTCGTTTTTCTCGCAAATCCTCAGAGTGAAAACCCTCGTCCGGAAAACTTGCGTCATGTGTTGTTGCAAGATTTTTCCTTTCCGAAGCCGAATCGATTCATATTTGATTTGTTGAGAATTGAAATATGTGCCTTCGATTCTGATATTGGCATAAGTCGAAAATTTAAATATATCTAATGATAACTTAAAGTCGACTGTTCGTATGACACTAGTGGTTGCAATTTAATGTGGTCGATTTCATGGATATTACCTCAGGTTGTCTTAAAAATAAAGAGTTCAAATTGTTTCCAATCGAGAAAATTATTGTCAAAATATGTTAAATGAATAATTTATTCAATTTGAAAAAAATACAAAATTACATACACTAACGAGGTAATAGTTATTTACTTCAAATCTTTAACTTTATTTTTATCAGATTTTTGAAGAATTTTAGTACAGTTAGATTCGGTTCTTACTTTCAACATTAAAATATTGAAAATCTTACACGTAAAAAGTATAACTTACACCATTTTCACAACAAACAACTCATATATTCGTAGATTGCGGAAATTGATTCATACATTTTAACACACTGACTGACATTTTGAAAAAATGCAGCGACACTCGAAAACCAGTATCGGATAAATTAAGCACTTTTTATTCAATTTTAATTTTGAACACTGGAAAACGCTTATAATGTAATCCGCATTTCTATTAATAACGATGATAATTACAATCGAAAATCGAACGGCAAATCAAAACGTTTAACAACGTCAATTACAACATTGGAGCGTTTCACAATTCGTATGTGAAAATTAATTATGTACGAATTGATACGTCGCATTATTCGATTTACACGTCGATTGTCACGTAGATGTTATGTTATGTTACGTTTATCGAAACAAGGCAGAACTAAGTCATTAATACGTATTGAGGTGTTGAGTTAATTTCGTCTTTGTTACCGAGACTGTTATTACAATCGGATTGTGATTAATTCATATGGGATTGTTAATTTTATGTTCCTTCGCATTTGCGATCGTAATTTTGTTGTTAAACCAGATTCGAGGTGTGTTACAATGTGTATTTTCTATGATATCGATTTTAAAGTAAAATTCTTTATAATTATGACTATTCATGTGTAATTTAATAGTTATATTTTTATAAGCACTTTTATATTCAATTCAGCAAATATCATTTACATTAATATTTATGAATATTTTATACATTTTCATTATTTTTATCTTGATTTTCTCATATTTTTTTATTCATCATAATTCATTTTTTTTTTTGCAATTGAATCAATATGTTCAAAATGTCTTTTCAATTGACACTATAAACACCAATACATTTCTCTGTCATTCTTATTTGCCTTTTCATCACATTTACAAGAACTTAAAACACGTCTGTCATAATTTTCACTGGAAATAATTCATAATCTCAAAACTTATAATTTCACTTACAATTTTCCTTAAAATCGCCCAACAGACCCGACCTTACATTCCACCGAACAGTCACCGCTACCTAGAAATTTCCACAGCGCTTTCTCGAATTTACCAACAATCAAAAACCTGATTCATCATAAACAACAATTGAAACACACAAACAAACAGACAAACCTACCGTCGCTAAACCTCAAACGTAATCTCCTAACATCCATCGACTTTTAACAGAACACGTCTTGAATAATCAATCAATCCTCGCGACGCGAAACCTTCGCATGGAAGGTCTCATATTCCATCGATCGAAGCCCTTAATGAAATCGCGAACGTCGTCGATCAATCATCCATTGTTTCAGTTTCGATTTCAATTTCAATAATGTCGTTACCGGTGTTGCTGTTTGCAAGAAAGACAAATGGACAAGTGCCTGTTTGACCATGTGCTTCCTAAACGCGCTTCTTCGGTTTGTCGTCTGCACGTAGCAATTCAAACACTGTTCGAATATATTACATTTTTTTTACGATTGAGGTTTTTCCGTGAAGGAATTGTGCAACGTTTCGTCTTTGGTGCTAATTGAATGAATCAAGTTGATTTTTGAGTCTTTGGTTTTTTGAGGAATTTGCTCGGTTATCATTTTGTCGGTTACGTTCTGATTATTCACATAAAAAATTGATTACTAATGATGATTTGTATTCATATTAAAATGCGATGAATGTTGAAAATAAAACAAACTACATTTAATTATTTAGTGACAAAATTGTAATCGGTAATGTACCTATTTATAACTTTCTAAAAGACCTTACGTAGTCATCAATTTTTATGGAAATTTTAATGATTCGCAAAAAATGGCAGTCAAAATTTATTATTCTGCTTTAGATAAAGTCTTCAGAAATTTAAGTACAAAATCGAAACAAGACCGAGTCTTATTTTCAAGAAAAACACGTATGCTTTTGAATGTGTAGCATGAACATTTTCATGCATTTAATATTTTGAAACAATCATCAGACTCGTCTTGAATATTAATAGCAATAACTATTATACATCGTCGATTGTTCAATGAATCGATTTAATTTTTATACACAGTACCAAACAATGGCTACCTTATTATTTTTATTGAACGTTTATTATATTCACATGATCATAATACGAAACAGAGGCACGCAATTGTATGTATGTGCTTCGATTTCAATGACATATTTTCTCGTCTATTTCAGCATTCCTACAAAACAAAAGGAAATCAATCGGAAACTGATACATTTTTTATTCATATATGAGTATAATTTTCATATTGATTCAAAATCGAATTCATTATCCGTTTGTTTATATTCGATTTGACATGAGTGCGTACAAAACGGAAAAAAATACGGTTTTCGGTAACAGCTGTTTCTGACGACAAAAAAAGGTCACGATTACGTATAATATAATATAACCAGAGTGTGTCAATAGTCAAATCATGAATTAATAACTTCTGCAATGAATATATATTCAAAAACTCGATTTTAACATCGCCGTATATGAAACTCTCGTTACACATACGGTTATAATTCATTCTCGAATTCATTATTCACATCCGATACAGAAGCCAGAATAGAACACGATCAATTCACACAACGACCTCACACAGAAACGATTTTATGAATTAATTAATGGCAAATATTTGTTTCTGTTTGATACGGACCGCGTTCTGTTTGTCGTGAGCAAATTAGTTCCCGAAAACGATAAATTCGTTCATCATCAGATGTTTGTTCGATATGGAATAAAATAACGATGTGTGTTCATCTTCTGGGAAACGTAGAGGCTGTTTGTCGATTGATTTTCATTTGAATTTGTCGAAAAATTTCGTCTGTTTACGGAAATAATTAAAATTTTCCGAAGGTTATTAATGCAATTCTAAACTGAAATGCATTTCGAAACATGTCTGTTAATATTGTATGAGGAATGTTTGCGCTGAATAAAATTTCGATTGTGATCAATGAAATTTTCGCATTTGATTATAACAACCGGTTTACATTTCACACTTACAAATTGCCTAATAAATCAGACACATTTTTATACATTAGATAAAACACCATTCATAATAAATATCTCTCAGCTACCATCTTAATAAAAACAAAGAAACTCATCAACAAACCGATCACATTCCACTCGAAAAAAAAAACACTAACCTATTCCAACACATCCTAATAAACTCGACGAAAAACCTCGACGCATAAATAAATGAAAAACTAATAAGTGGATTTTCCCATCGAGCACTCGAATTAACCTTTTGGGGCACGAACTCGCACGTGCTCCATTTCGACTTACACCACTTCCACTTTCATCCCCTTTTTTTTCACCACACCGAAGAAGCATACGTGTCGATATTACCAATAAACCGAATCGGAAAATTCGGCAATTTTGCGCGATTTGTCAACGCAGTGTGTCGCATTTTTCGTATGTTTAATGCCGGGGTGATCGTGCGTCCCGTTTTCGTAGGGACAGTCCCGTTTTTGTTGTTTTTTGACTTTTTTGTGAAATCTGTTTTGTTTTGCTGATTCATATATTTTTGGTGATTTGAAATTGTGAAATTTTCAAGGATAATGAGATAAATTTCGGTCTCAAGCGCAAGTTTTATTGGTTTAATTATTAGTTTGACTAGGAAAAATGCAAATATTATTAAAAAAATACGCTTTTTGAATGTAAAACTTATTGAATTTTCAAAAATAATGAGAAAAGTTTTGCATAGGGCACTAATTTCATAAAAAAATGTGCATTTTCTTCCATAGATATGAAATTTGTTATAAGTTTTCAGATATTCGCTTTTGGGAGAAAAAATAATATAATAAGTCATGTTTGTTTGAAATTGTGATTGTTATTTATAAGAGATCGAGTCTTTACATTTAAAATTCATATAAATTTTATTTAACAAAATAATATTTCACCAACTAAAGTTTCATGTTGAATGTCTTGTTAAAAAATTAAAGATCGTAAAATATGATTACTGAATTTCACAAAGCGAACAAATAACCTTTTTTATCGAAATTAAATTAAATACAGAAAATGATACTGTATCATATATAGAACCATTTTCTGTACTTAACTCAATATCGATAAAAAAGGTTACTAGTAATCTTTGTGAAATTCAGACGTCATATGATTTATTTATTAAATGAATTAAAATTAATAAAAAAATTTTCGACTGCCACGCAAACCTTCTAGAAATACATATAACGACTGAATTTCACAAAAAGCACAAATGACCTTTTTTATCGATATTGAGTTAAGTACAGAAAATGGTTTTATATATAATACAGAACCATTTTTTGTGCTTAGCTTAATTTCGATAAAAAAGGTCACTTGTTTCCTTTGTGAAATTCAATCGTCGTATTGAATTAAATATTTATAAGAATAAATTGTTTGAAAAAATATTTTTAAAAATAATGAAAAGTATGTTCACCTATTGCACTATCATTGGTTTTTGAAATGTAACATTGTATGGGGGGATTTATCGAATTTTCCGAGTGTCCCTTTTCCAGTTTTGAAATGATGGTCACCCTAGTATAATACCGTGGAGTAATGTGTATCGGTTTGCGGTCGATTCGTTCGTTGAACTTTCTCTCGGTTTTTCAAGGCGAAGGACTCAACTGTCTGGTTTTGCCTCTTCTCCAATACACCTGCCCCAATTGAATTATGCAACGTGTTATATCACATCACGACTCTTTGCGGTCGTACATTTATCATTCGGCATGTTCTTTTTAAGGTCGGTCAGTATTCGGGCCGTTTTGTTTTTTTTTCCACTCTTTCGGTGCAGTGGATACCGTTTTGTGGCGTTGAAATGTTTGATTGCGAATGATGTCATAAAATCAAAATAAATAACTCATCTCGAAGCTGTCGATTCGTTTTACGATCTAGAGTTATATCATTCATATAAATGAAAATGTTTGTATGTATTATGTGTTACTTATGGATTATTAAGGGGTTGAAACTGTAGTATTGACATTTTTCAGGATTATTCATATATCTAGAAAGGTTTTAGCAATGTTATATTTTGATTTTTAAGTTTGTTTTTTTCTAATTTTGACATTTTAAGGAGGGAACTCATAGCCATAGTAAATATTATGTACAGTCTACTTACGCAATGGGATTTACTTAAATTCCTAAATGGCTGATCTTTTCGTGGTGAAATTTATGAAAATTATTGTGTGCATAGTCGAAAAGATTCCTGCATCATTATATATTTTTTTCTTAATTTTACGTTTCAATGGGAGTTCTTTAGTCCATACCTGATATGCATAGCCTACAAACACAACGACATTTACTATGAAAACACTATACAACAGTCCACGTTCGTCTTAAAATCCATAGTCTCCAACAACTCCGGATCAAAGAAGTTAATAAAATAAAAACGAACTACTCATTTCATCGCAGCCAATTCATTTTACGATCTATAATTACATCACATTATCTAAGAAAAAAAACATCAACATCCTTTCTAGAGGAGTCTGTTGACCCAAAACTCGGTCGCTTATCCAATCCAGTTCTAATTTTAACACTAGACACTTCGAACAAGTGACAAAACAAATACATCATCCTCTGCATCCTGGCTCTTATCCTGATTAGGACACTCGACTGCAGTAGCTGAGAGATGCTTCCATAAACAATTCAATCACGACTGGATTTTTTCTTTCACGCTCCAATCATCCAATGAACTTCGTTATTTTTAAATCCAAGGCGATTTTTGGCTCCGAGTTGGGGTGTGTTTCCGTATCGATCGGTGTAGGTTCGGCTTAAGCTCGAATCCCCGTCCTGGGTCCTTTAGTTTGTAACTTATCTGGGATCTGTAGCTACAAAGTTTATAGGACGTGTACTATTCGGCAGTGTGCTTGGCAAGTCCTTATTTGTACAGAGTTGGACAAATCCGATATTTAGTTTATGCTCGAAAACACCGTGCAAAATCGACTTTGATATATTGGGGTTGTGTCTGAACTTTATCTTTTTGCGATCGAACGATTAATATTGAATAATCGTTCGATAAGTTATTGTCGATGATTCGATATTCATGCGCAAAGATTGCGTCGAATTTGTACATAAATGTACGAAAATAAATAAAACATGTATGAATCACCGTTGAATTATTCAAACAATTCATTGAATATACATTCATTATCTTGTTAATCAACGCGTTTCCATTCAAATTAACAAATTATGCAATTAAAAAGACAGTCGTCGGTCTAATTAACTATTACTATCTGATTATTCGAAAATAGACATTCTAGAAAATCTAGTTTTGTGTTAATATTGCATTTTATTTAATAGCCCGAATGATTGCTGGAAGATGTCGAGTAATTTGGTAATCTGGAAAAGTTTCAGTAGAAACTTGAAAATGTAAATTAAGTGCAACAATTCTCATATGCATTCATTCATGTTCTAAATTCTATCCAATTAAAATTTTAATAGGTATACAAATTTTCCAGTTTACTTCAATTTACGCGAAATAAATACACCTTCATGTGAGATTTTCAGAACTAAACCCGACAAACTTCGTGAATCGAGAAGTCGAGAAAAACGATCAAACGTGCTTGATGCATTTTTCGAATTAGAATATTCAAACATGAAAAAAAATCTTTGTAATCAGTTATGGGTACAATCAATTCATATTTAAATATAGAATTAATCAAAATGGCTTATTATTTAGTACCCAAACCAATTTGTCGTTTAATGATATTTATCTTTATTGTTGAGGAAAGATATTTCACACATAGAAAGTTACGACTGTACCAAGTGTTTTGATATTCAAATTAAAAATTGGAGTTAATCACAATTAGCTCTGAACGGCTTATATACCTGTACATTATCAAACTATCAAACACACTCCAACAATAATTCGAAACATTCGAATTTCATCAAAACACACAAACGATCCAGCGCCAAATTAGTCCAGCTCGCGGTCATCGTCAATTTTCCAACATTTCCCGACATTCTCCATTCCGAATTTTCCACCGGATCGAATTAAACACATTTGTGCATAGCGATATCGCGCTTTTCACCAAAATTGGACATAAATTCGACGAAACAAGCCGATTTATCGGCGGCCGAGCGATTCGATCGAGTCTCCTCTCTTCGAGCCGGCCGCTAAATCGAATTACGTCATTATTCACCGAAGAAATTCAATTCGGGGAAATACTGGTGCGGTGCTTATTTTTTTTAGAGTGGATTTTTTTATATTCTTGAATAAATCTGCCGTTGAACTGCGCTCGTGCGGTAAGGAAAACGGCCTTAGGAACCGTTAACGTGATCCGGTTAAATTTCGACCGCGTCTAGTCGCTGCGGATGGCTTTTTTATATTGTCGGGGAAAAAAAACGAGTTTTTTCACTCAAAGTGTATTGAATTTTGATCGATTTTTGTTTTTGAGTATGTGTTTGTTAGTGTATAGATTCTGAATGAGTCATGTTTCGATCGGAATTGAGATTGAGTCTGTTTTGATCGTTAATTTTTAGTGGGTTTTTATGATTCGATTGAACGATGTAGTTGTAATGTATATTAATTAATATACTAATAAATTTAAATTATTGTGATGATGTAAATAATTAGATATTTAGATATAAAATCTACGACATAACATTAATTAGCACTAAATCATATTATGAAATAATATAAAATGATTATCTGGAACATTTACCGAATGATTATATTTTTCATCGTTTGCTTCTAGCATTAATATTATTTTCAGGCTCGAACTTTCAATCATTAGTTTCTTAACTCATGTTTTAGTTGATATTTTTTCCCTCTATTATTCTTATCTTAACATTGACTAAAGCTTAAATTAAGTGACTAATGATTGAAAATTTTGAGCCCTATTTTTTATAATAAATTAAAAAAAATTAAAATAGCTATTAATTTTACCAACTCAATAACGTGCCTATTAAAATATTATAAAATTCGCCTCAATACAAGTTACATTACCGGAAACTAAAATCGCAAAACATCTCTCACACTGCGAAATATAATCAATTTCAACAGAACAAACTTATTATATAATACAACGTCGAAAATCAAGCCTCACACAAATCAACAACCATAAAACACATCATATAACAAAATAATCCCAACAAACCTCCCAACGGTCGAATCTCTAGACCGAATCCGCAAAGCGTTGCCTTCGTTGCATAATGCGATTATGCACATTCGAACTCGACCTCATCTTCACAATTCTAGCACAATATAAATGACGACCGAAAAGGCCAAGGGGCATAAATAACTTTGCAATAATTTAGAAAAAAAGCACGCTTTAAGTTGAGCATGTACCTACATGTATTAAATCGAGCGATTCGATGATATTTACCAAGTTCGTTTATATCCTTAATATATGAGCGTAAATAGAAGCGATTCCTGTACGTGAATCAATTTCGTCAAAAATGTTATTTGTGCCTCTTAAGTCGTCAAATATATGAACGAAACACTGAAGAATTATCCTGAAAGGATTTGTGAACGTTGCGCAATAAATAATCTCTATACGTACATCGAATAAATAGATAATGACGTCTCTCGATTAGCATAATTCTGTGAGGATTAGTCGCTCTTTCTCGAAAGGCTGAAACGTGACTCGAAATCAGATTATTTCTCGAAAAATGTATATTTTTTTAATGTTATAAAAATCGGAGCCGTCTTTAAAAGACGTCCGAAAGTCCGCGGATTATCCGAGGGTGACCCAATTAGGGGATAATTCGTTCGAAAAATTATACCCTTATTATAAGCGGTGGATTGAATGTTACTTAGAATGTAAGCCTTTATTATTTATTGTTTGAATTTTTTGTACTTGAATTTTTTTTTTTGTGGTTTTATTTACGTGTTTATCGAAATTTATTAATAAGTATACACTCCAGCTTCAATTAATCAAACTAGTTAAGAACAAGCAAGAAGGCTTCATACAAAGTAGCTTAAGTTATTAATTAAACTAAGAGTTTAACTAAAAATATTTTAATTAAGTCCATATTCTTTTCAAATTAATTATTTTTCAAATATTTACATATTCGTTCAAGTTAACGACGGCAATACATTTTCCTTGTTCGATTTCAACTCGAGTAAAGTAATTGGTACCTAATTATAAATAGCACAATATGCTCACTTTTTATTAATACAATTAATCAAATTATTATATACAATTAAAAAAACATAAAATATCATTATTTATGCAATTTGTATTTGTCTATTAAAGTTGATCAAATAAATCTCTGTATGTTTTTTAATTTATCACAAAATGCATTTAACATGTATTTGATTCTTTTGTATGAATTATTAAACCAATATTCATCATCAAAACACGACAAAACACATTCGCAAACAGATAAAATAATAAAAAACCCATCCCCGATTCCAATTTTTACACGTGAACCGAATCATCCCTTAGGGATCGCATTCGCGAGATAAAAGTCCCATTATTCCCGACGTCCAATACATAAAACTCGCGATAGGGATCATCGCCAAAGGGGAAAATTTTCGGGAAAAATTGAAAAAGCTGAGTTTCCGGTCCGAAACTTTTTAATTAAATTTCATAATTCGGCCCGAGGCGATTTCGCGCGCGTTCCATGAATAATATCGTAACGAGTGTGTCGACACCGCATTCAATGTGCTAGAGGAGATCGTGTGCGGTTTGTCGAAGGGTGTGTTGCGGATGTTTGTTCTGATATGAATTTGCTGGATGCTTAGTTAGATAGTGATGGGGGAAATTTGGCTGGTTTCGTGATTATCGTTTTTCATTTGAGAATAATTTGTGAAATGAAAAATTGCATAAAAGTTCAATGAACTCCAAATTATATTTTATGAATAAAATAATCATAAAGATGTGTTTTATCAAATGAAAAAAATGTATTATATTTAAATAACGTTAACATATCGATACTTGAGTGGAAATTCGTGATATTGCACTCTCACGAAAGTGAACATAGTTTGGCAAAATCGACTACTTTTATCTATTGAATTAATTGGTGCATAGAGTATGTTTTTATCTAACAACGTTTGCGTTCGAGTGATATTGAAATTTTCCACTCAATTAGCAATATCTAAAAAAAATTAAACAATTTTATTTTAAGATTACTGAATTAGGTTAGCTAGATTATGTTCAAATGATTTTCAAACCATGAAGAAATAGTTTTAGGCTCAATAATTATATAGAAATTTAAATAGTCATTGACTGCTCTATAAAACGTCTGCACTAATATTAGCAGAACAGACCCACGCACAACAATTGACTTTCATTGCTATTAAAATTTACGGTAAATTTACGCATTTTTTTAGCATTTTATAATGTGATCGACCTCAACAATGCTTTAACAGTGTCAATGCGATTCGTTCAATAAAATAAATCATATATTTTTAGAACAGCGTCCTTAAAATAAATCCTATGTATTCCAATAAATCTCGAAGCCGTCCCGATACATCGGATTCTTTCAGGAAACGGAAAACCTTTTCAGATCTATATCTGGTTACAAAGAACGGTCAATTTCCTCTAGTTTGACGTAAACAATATTATTATTTATTATGTTAGTGCAATAATAAACATAATTTTTCATTTTATTAACACAGCCGAGGTCAAGGTATTAGTGTCAAAGCTGCGACTGTGAAAACAAATTTGAATTTTTACGACGATCATCTTTGCGAGCGTAAAATTTTCATTATATTGCGACATTTCTACGCAGTAATTACGAGTAATCGTTATAATTAATGGATTTTGAAATTCCGCTCGTGTTGCGATTCGTATTTCTGTAATTTGGAGAATTACGAACGGAATTGATGCTTGGCTTCTATATCGCATCTGATGATCTATTTCTACCGCTGTAATTATTCGTATTTCATATCGATATTTAATGGATCTAGTTCTCGTTAAATCGGAGCTGGAAAATACCGGATATTTTCAGCTATTTTCAAAAACGAATCAGCTTACGAGAGAAATTTCCAATTCGAAATTAATCGGTTTCAAAATCGCATTCCGCATTTTATCCGTCGTGTAAAATTCGTTTTTCATTTGTCTATCGAAACGTTTATGATTCATAGAAAGAATACGATATTCGCATAGCTTCCTGTATTCCAATTACAGCTGCAAGTGTCTATCTTATGCCATTATCAATTTCAAGGAATTTCCGATGACAAGTCGTATACGTTTAAAAGTAGTATGCAAATTGACACATCGTTGATTCAGTAAAAAAAAACACATAAAATATTACCGCTACATAAAAAATACAATAATAATTTCCTAGAACTTAAATCATTCGGAAAATATGCGTGTCTCACGTAGTGAAAATTAAGCGAATTTTCACGGATCTTAAAAGAAACACGTTCTGCTTCATTCTTGTGACGAAATCATTTTTTCACAAGCCGGTTTACTAAGAATTGAATGACTATTGTAACATCAAAACGATATTAATCAATCAATTATATATATTTGTATACGTTTTATATATTTGCTGAAAATTCATGCGTGCTCATTATATACAGTGTTTCGTCGCATGAAAGGAAAAGCGATGGAAAAAAATCACCAAGTCTCCTGAAAAAGAGTGTCTTCTCAATAGAGCCATCCCTCAAAAGGATCTGCCATTGTTGCCAGACAATGATGGCTCTATTATGTGTTTTATATACTTTTTTCTTACTCCCATTAAGCATCCCCCTGAATCGAGGTGGTGGTATTTCGAGCGAAATTAATATTTAAATGATTCCCGAAATATGTGCGGTGACTTCTTTATGTGTGCACTTTTGGTTCGAAATAATTGTTTATGATATAAATTTTACAAATCAATTTAATTTTTTAAATTAAATAGTCCATTTTTTGATTTTGTGGTGTGCTGATAAACATACATTAGTATTAAAGAATCGTTTATGGAATGAATTCATCTAATGATCGGTGTATAAAAAATTAGGGGACATTAGAAAATTTTCCGAAGTTAATAGTGTGAAGGTTGAATTTTTCCACAGATAACCTTCAAACTTACTTGAATACGTTTTATAGGTCATATTTTTTACTTGTGAATTTAACGATTTTATATAAATTTTATTTTATTACAGAATAAATACTTTTAAACACAAATTAATATATTTTTCCTGTATCTTTATAATAGATATTTATTCGGATTACGATAGTATTATTTCTTACTCATTTTATCATTTTATAAGATTGAAACCAATATATCACTTTGTCTTGTTTTCCTCGACAAGAAAAACCAAAGGATTTTCCTTATCAACATGAATCACAACATTTTCGAAATTATATGTGCAATACATATATAAAATAAATTGACTTTCCAAAATATCGAACTTCAATGTGAACTTGCAATGTTGAACTTTTATAAAATTTAATCCATTTAAAATTCTACTTACTTGCACATAGGTACATACAATAAGCTGAGTTTTTTGAAACTCTTTCGAAATACCATTACATATATTCCTACATTATAATAGATTCATACATCAGATTGAACTATCACAAATTCAATTTTCAATCCCACGACGTCACAGATCCATAAAAAGGATCTGCACGATGCGCAATAGCACAAAATGGTAAAACGTCGTCGATGCATACGATGCCAAGGCCCATTCGTACCACTTTTGGTCAGAGAAATCATCGAAGCGCATCCGATCTTGACGATATCGTCATCATCGATTCATCATGACGTCTGTTTGGGTTTTTCAGACTGTTTTGAATCATCGAATTTACCGAAAACCGGACTCGAACCGAAAAATTCTCATGAAAAATGCATTTCGCGTACGACTTTGTAATCGCTGTGTAAACACGCGCTTTGGTTTATTTTGTATTTAAATTTTTGATTTTTGGTTCATCGATGTTTTAAATTGTTTCATCCCTATAAATATAAATGTATATATATTTGTGCTTTATATACTCTTTAACTACTTATACTATTACGATAAAACTTTCGAGAGTCGTTGTTTGAAAAACCAGTCATATTGTTAGAATAGTATTTTCGAATTAATTTTGTGATAATTTCATTTTCATTCATCTATTAGTTTGTATGTATGTATGTATGTTTGAGTTTAATAAAATTGAAACAGTTTCTGTCCTTAAGCGTTTTTATTGGATTATTCAAATTAAAAGAATTAGTCCTTAGTTAAATTAATAAATATAAATATATGCGCTATTCTTTGTTAAAAAGGGTGTCTGGGTTTTTCAAATAAATTTAAATAATCAATGATGATCAGTCTGTTGAAGCTTATGAAATATGTATTTTATTAAATTAATTAATATTCTTATTTATAAGAAAATATTTATAAAGCGAAACTGTGAATCTTTATTTCGCAATTATATTGAATTAATAACAAAAGTATTCGTTTCGTATTTTCATGCTGAAGCTGATTTATCCTTATATCGCATTTGCACATTTCATTGTTATTTTTAGTTCAATGAAATTCATAGAATTTTCCAACCTCGATGAAATTAGAACAAATATTGTGTTCTAAGAATATCGGTTAAATGTAACTTATGAAATATTCATCAATGATTCCATACTAATTTAACCAAGTTTTACAAGACTCGAATTTTTTTCATATATTCAACCAATATTTTGATTAGATTCATTCATGATTTTCATTCAATATTCTATTAATGATATATTGAAATCATTAATGAATAATACTGATTCAATCAACATCATAATATTAAGAACACACATAGATCGAAATCCATATTAGATGCACTGTTTAGAATTTAACTATACATCCAATTAGCATCAATCAATTATTCATCAGAATATGAAAATTAATCATTTAATTTGAATACAAATTTTCCACTCCTAATTAAAATTTTCAAATTCACATTCAATTGTTTTCTTTGAAATATCAAAAAATGAAATTATTTAAAATGAAATGTTAAATTAAATAATTTATTTCATAAATTATTATGGACAACTAACAATAGGTTTCACAAAGCCATAGTAGAGTTCCATCGATCACAAGAGCGTTCGCTTCCAAGCGAATCTATCGCTGTTTTCACAAAGCCACGCGTGACAGGAATTCTGAAAAGCTAAATATTATTGTTTATATATTATTATAATATATTATTATAATGTGACCCGAATGTTTTGAAAACTGGGGTGTAGAAAGCAAACGCTAATTACGCGATCGTTTCGCAGAATCACAATTAACGCTGTGCGAATTGCCCAACGTACCACTTCTATTCCAAAGGAAATTCTCTTATGTTGTTCGAAACCATTTCGACTTTACGAACCGATAATTGACTGGTATAATTTTAGGGCTTCGATTCATTCATTATTTGATCGAACATAATTAATTGAATCTGAAATATTCTTTGAATTCACAAATGAAACGAGTTCGATTCAATACAATTTTCATAAATCAGGAATATATGTACAATATTTTTTTTTGTATGTAAAAAAAATCATCGTTTAATATAAAGTGAAAAATTCAATTGTTTTTAACTCGCTGTATTAAAAATTCACCAATTGCAAAATTTTAAAAATTAAATAGCGCTCTTTTCACATTTCATAACAAACGACTGCAATTAACCCTTTGCATGTCTAACGAGTACACAATTTCATGAAAATTTCACATTTTTACATTTTCAAATACAAATTAACCTAAAAAAATATTACACCACCTTTAAAAAAATACACAAATAATTAAAAATTAATACAACTCGCAACCGTTAACCCATCTCTAATTAAATTTTCTCGATTAAAATTATAATAATATTTTTTTTTTCCTAATTTCATATTTCATCCTAAACTCGGAATAAATTTTTCCACCTTTATGAATCATGGTATGCAAAAAAGTGGAGCACTCTCGTTTTTATCCCTGGCCGGGTCGTTACGTACACCCTGAGCCGCACTTACCCCACTCCCCGAAGGCGAACGCCATTTTTTGCGTGTGTATGCGTGCGTATAAATATGCACAAAAAGGTCGAAATATTATCCCCGTTTTGGCGAAGAAGAGGTTTTTAAAAACTACCGCCCTTGTCCCGCTTTCGATACGTCGACTTCTTTGTGATGCTCGACTTCTTGGAAATGCGATTTTTCCTCGAGGTGACACATATTCAGATTTTTTTCATTTCGAGATGAATGTTTTCTATTTTGAAATTTTATTTTTCGATTCGAGATAGATTGGTTTTTCGAGGTATTTAATGGATATCGATTGAACTTCAATTGGAGGGAAAAAACTGAAATGAAAAGTATTTAATTTGAGGAAGAAATTTTATATTATTAATAGGAAATATTATGAAAATATATTATTATGTGTACCTTTTTAGTACCTTAGTATACTTTTTTCATATAAAATGAACTAATTTCTATATTGAGTTGAATATTTTTCATTGTTTTTTTTTACATTTCAAAAAAAGCAATTGGACTCTACATGGAAAATATTTAACTTGAAATGTAAAATAATCGATTTATGAGTTAAATTTATCTTATTTAATTTGTAAAATTTGTATATTTTAGTATTTTAAACGAAAATATTGCTTTGTTATTGTTAAATTCGTTTTATGAAATTTTGGACTATCAATCGATTCGATATAATATTTATGTACATTTACAGGATTTATTACAATTAATAATGAATAATTTATATGAAAACTTAATAGATTATCGTTCAAGAATACATTTTTTCTAAAATTTATATTTTTTTAATTGCCGATTCATTCATTAATCCGCAATTGTTCTCGTAAAACATTTACAAGATTAGCATTTCTCGCACGTTTTGTTGTTCCATTTATAACGGACAATAAAACGCCAGCTTCCCAGAAAAGTGAAATCGGAAAAAAATTATAATATTATAATTCAGCATGGCGTTTTGTTTTATTATTATATTATAAAACGCATAATGAAGGCGAAATCGACCTTCGCAGTGAACAAACGAGACAATACGTGATTTTGATTTTTATCGAATCATTGCGCAATACGCACTATTCTCATGAACGCTCTATTATATTATTTTTCTAATCCACTAACCTACTATCTTTTCATTATTTTTATTACGTATGCGAACTCGTTGAATACCAATTGAAGCATTATTCAAATCGCACGAATGAAATCGAGGATGTTCTTCCAAAGGAAATATGAACCTTCCATTAATGAGCTGTACTCGCTAAATTATAATAGACATAAAATTTATCAGATGATATCTATTATATTTGATGAGTAATAGAATATAATTGAAAATATGACTAATTGGAAAATATTGAATTACAATACTGTCTATATAGTTGTCTACTAAAGGTTTCGATTACCTAATTAACTTCATCTTGTTATGAACCCATTAGGTCTAATTGTAAGCTGAAATGCTATGGTATAATTATAAAGATAAGAGTAACCAAATGGGAAAACGTGAAATGTTTCAGAGTGAATCTGCTCATACATATGTAGTTACATTAATAAATGTTCATAGAAATGTGTAGACTGACTATATTAATAAAGATTTACATATAAAAAAGGTTACAAAACTCACTTAAAGCATTTAGTCTTTAAAATAACAGCAATACATATTGATTTATTACTGAATGATTAATAGCACATATTATATTCTAAATAAGATTTAAAGAAAATAGAATCATGATAGTTTAAAAAAACTTTTCGATTTAAATTAATTGTTGAAATCTTATTGCTTCAATTTCGAACATACTTTTCTATCCTTCGCTACTTCAGCTTTAATCACCATAAATCCGATTTGAATCCGAAAATTTACCAAAACAACACCATCTACATACAATTATATATTTAAGAAATTAAAAAATGAACAAACCCAATAAACATCCCTTATTTATTTTTCAGGCCATCATGAGGGGAGACGCGCGGCTAGGCGCCATCCGCCTGCTGCTCGTTCTCACACTGGCAATCCTCTCCAAAGCAGGTAAATATGTATAAATGTAATTAAATTTAAATTAATACACCCTCATGGCGATTATATTTAATTTCGAGAGCGAAAGAGCGCCTTAACAACCCAGAAAGGTAAATCCTTTTTGATAGATGTCCCGCAATAAGGGCGGACGCGCAATATCCGATACAAATTGGCTCCGCGGGTTAACCGGCAAACTTTGACTATTAATCACTCGAAATATGGAGAGTTCGAAGCACTTTTGATTCAAGTTTTCGTCAAAATTTTACTTGAAAGTAGTGCACTTTAAAATAGACTGATTTTCATCGCTGAGATTGAACGTAAGCTCTAAATTTCAGCAATGTATAATATAACCTAAATTGATTCTATCGTGAAAATAAACTAATTCAATGAAATGCCTAAGAAATAAAATGTGTGAAATACTTGAAACTTATTACAATTATAGGAAAATTCACCTTTTTTTCTATACTCCACAATTGAAATTCAATTAATTTCAATTATTTTTTTCCCTATATTCCATTAATTTTGTATCATTGATATCCTCTGCCTTTGTAGATCTTACGTCTCATTTGACAGAATATTTTCAATTATGAACAGAATGTGGACTAATGAAAGAAATAAGATTGCGTTTTATATTCATTTCTTGAAAATATTTCATAAGCTCTGCCTGAAAATAAGTCCGAACACGTTTTTTGCGTACAAAATTAATATAATATAAATAATCAAATTTTATTTAAAACATTGCATATAATTCGGAAGTATTCGTTTTTTTTAATGAGTTGCGTCCATTTCGAATCACCGGATCTAAATTTATATAACGGCAATGAAACTATTTTGGAAAATTCGCTTAATTGAACGTTTTGTATGTGGGCTCGTAAACGAAAAGCGAACAAGGTGATACAATTTGCATTCGTTTATAAAAAATCAAATAAATGCAAACATACAAATTTTCATATGATAGAAAAAAAAGCGAATGCATCACCGAAAAATGCAGTGAAAGTGAAAAAAAATACAACACACGAAAAATTTTCATATGCATATACGATCAACGACCGTTACGAAACTCAATTTCGTAAAAACGAATTTTTCTACCGACAGAAGAATGTCGAGGCGGGAAAAAATGCGAGAAGAAGTCGATTATTAAGACGACTGAAAAGGCCAAGGGGTACAAGTGACTTTGCGGTGATTTCGAGAAAAGCGCGTTCAAAGTTGACCATGTATTAGGAGAAGATCGACTGATTTGATGATATATCTCGGCACTCGTTTAAATCCTTTCGTCACCAAATAAATGAGCTTGCATAGAAGCGATTCCTATGCATAACTCAATTTCGACAAAAATGCCACTTGTACCCCTCGGCCTTTTCGATCGTCATTTAAAATGGACCGATTAAAAGTTAATTCGACGAAAGCGTGAAGCTCGTTCGTTGTTCGGCAATCTGCGCGCTTCGATTGATCTATTGTCGAATTTGCGTAATGAACGAACGTTCGTTAATCTCTCGGGAATGTTCCGACGATGATGATCGTCGTTATTTCAATTAACCGGCCTTTGTTGGTGTTCCGATTCGATGAGATTTTTCCGATTTGACGAGGTTTTCCGATTCGCCGAGGTTTTCCGATTCGGCGAGGTTTTCCGATTTTTCCGGATATAGGTGCGTGGAGTCGTTTTGTATGCGCGTCGATTGGTTTTTTTGATTGAATGTATGTTTTTCCATATTGAGATGATCGTGTTGATTAATTTTCTGGTATATGAAAACTCTAGGAGTTAAGGGGTATAAGTGTCAAATTCAAATCACTGAGGTTGAATGAATAAAGTTAAGGAGTATAAGTGTCAAATCTGTCGCTGAGTTTGAATGAAAAAAAAAAGAATTTGGATGTGTTCATTTGTTTCGTTTTAAAATGGTTTTATTTTCGAAATTTGGGTTATAATATGAAAATAATCTTTGAAATCTTAGTTTTCTCGTTTGATTTGAAAATATTTGTCTTTTTAGTTACGACTTTGAATGTAAAAAGCATACTTTTTACGAATCCGATTTCCGTAAAAGGAAACACTAATGAGTGTCATTTCAATTTAAATTTTTCATTTCTTTATAAAAAAATCGCACATAAGATTCGATGAAGTTGCAAATTCACTGATATTACAATTCAATCGTGACTTACACAAAAAAAAAACATATAACAGACTATCAAATCGTCAAGTAACGATTAGAAGATCACCTCTTAGATGACTTCACGTTTTGCAATATGCAATATGATAGATATGATTCATTATCATCTCCGATTACATCGAACATAGATACGTAAAATGTATTCAATCGACGACCCATTATTTAATTTTTCTGTAACATTACGAACTAAAACAAACGAAATTGTTCACACGCGAACAATTCTCACGTTTCCTTTTCGAATGATTCACCTCAACACGTGCGGTGTTAATTTTCTTCGGACACAACACATTCTTTCGACGATTCGTTCTGGAATACGATTTTGCTGAAATCCACAAAATCATCTCTGGTTGCAAAATCGGATGATGCGCTTGTCTGACCGTTTTTTTCAACAGTCATCGTTTTAGAAGCAAAGTGTCGCAACTGCTCTTTTTATTCTTCGTTTTATTCATACTATCGAAAATACGTTTTGCAATCGAATCGAATTTTCTTTTTTAAGTCTCGGTTGAATTTTACTTTCGCGTATTTATCCGGATTTATGACGACTTTATTAAAAGTTCGCGTGACTTATCGGTTCTCATAATGCTTTGTTTCTACATATGCTTTCACATAAATCTTATACTAAACGATATACGATCGTTTTCATTGATTTTATTAAACGAACTGAATCAAAATATGATTTTGAGCATTATTAAACACATTGATCACATGAAACACCGAGAGGCTCTCAATAAAATCATTCGAAACGATAACGGACAGTTAGTACATACCGACATCCTTGTTTCAAATCAAATTTTAACTGTAGGACTTTCGAAGGGCTACGCATTATTGGATAATTTGACATTATATGTAGTACTCTTATTCTACTCTTGAGGACGATGCGTCAATCAGGCCTCGTCTTCCGAATGCACTTGTCTCTCGTACGTTTAGTTTGAGCGTATTGGAGATGTCGAGGATCTGGTCAACTGGAGCCAAATTGAGGGAATTGAATCACTCAATGCTCCAGGAAATGTCACTGAACCGTATGCACATTATACAGTAATCTCATGAGTCTTAAGCGTGAGATGATGTCGATCGATATATATTTTCAATGAAATAATTCTGTAATTGATATATTTTTCAGGTCCAGTCAATAGGCCTGGTTTGGGTGATGAAAACGAGAATAGTTCGAGACAGATCGGTGAATTGAAGAGTACAAATATTAATGAAGGTATTGTAATGAATGAGAAATATAAATGTAATCTGTCTAAAATTATAATTGTGTCTTTTACAGTTTCAGGTTGTATATTTGGTGCCAAAAAATACATACTTGGTGAAAACGTTCCAAGCATTAAGAAGTGTGAGATTTGTATGTGCACAGAAAACGGAATACAATGCTTAGCACAACCGTGTGAAATCAAAAAAGGATGCAAGGCTTTGCATAGGGCTGATAACTGTTGTCCTCTTTATCAATGCGGTTAATAAAAGTCTTTCATTTTGTGTATTTTTTATTAAATGAATCTTATTTTCAATTTGATTTTTTGGAATTTCAGAATGTGAACGTAACGGAGTCACATATTCTAACGGTGAGAAACTCGTCGATCCTGAAAATCCATGCCAAGTTTGTTATTGCCAAGGAGGTGATATTGTTTGCAATCCAATTGCATGTTTTATCAAAAACGATTGTGAGCCTAGATATGTACCGGGGCAATGCTGTCCAGAGTATGATCACTGTCCACCAAAAGGTAGATAAAATAAGAATTATATTACAAATATGAAACAGTTGAACAATTTTTGACCTTTGTGCACATTTCATTTCAGAAAAACTCGTGTCTAATTCTTCTAGAATAGAATCACAGACATTTGATGCGAAATCCGAATACGAAACAAGTAGCGAAAGCATTTCATCTCATGATGATGGCGAAATAAACAATCAGGAGATTTCTTTCTCTGGAGATCGCATGGATGAAGAAATAAATCTCGATGAGAATTTAAATTATTCCACCGATTCACCTGTAGAATATTCTTCAATCAAAAACGATAACATCCCTCAAATCAATATCAAAGAAGTCACCTATGATAAACCGCTCAACAATGAAATACGAATCAAAGAAATTTTACCGGTTGAGAGTTACGATATTAATTCTGTCTCCACTAAATCTCCTACGTTTCCTCGAGAAGCTACATATTCCAGCAAGGAAGTTGAAGGAGATGTCGATTTGAAAAATTTCACAGATAGCGAAAATATTGAACCTTATCAAACACCCCCTATATTGAGAATCGGTGATCAGTTGCTTTATTTGGGACAAGGAAACTTAGTTCCAGAAAATTCTTCAATGAACACTCCTGCACCTGTTTTCACTGTTATAGGAGCTGAAGGACTTCAAAGGGTAATCGAAGATCCCGAAGAATTCGAGAGCAAATTTGTGAGTGAAGAAAGTCATGATGACATTCAAGATAATAACATTGATAAAAAGAATTCTAATGCATCATTCTTTGAAAAGTCTGATGATAACGATTCATCTGCAAGTTTGAATGTTGTAGAGAATATAGCGACCACTAGTGAAGACCCCGAAAAGATATTACAAGAAGTAATTTCTGATTTGTATGAAACTACCACTGTTGAAGCTATCGATAATGAATTGAAAAAAGATTTTAATGAAATTGAATCTAAAAATGAGACATCAGAATTGACAGCTAGTGATTCTATCAATTCTGAACAATCATCATCATTAGAAAATGAATCACATACAGTACCAATAGATCATCTTCTAGAACACAATCCTGAATACCCTCCCATTCCTGAAGATATTACTAATTTTGGCTTACCCGAAGAAACTTCTGAATCAACTTCATCTGAATTAGAAGTACCCGGAGCATACCCTATCTTTAATCAAGCTGTTGCAGATGATGATGAAATAGCAATCGTTAAACGACCAGTATTCCCTAGTCAATCGTTTTCAAATTCTATCAGAGAGAAAAGCCCCAAAGATTCTGAGAAAATTTTACCAGAAGTTTTGCACATTGTAGAAAAAAATAAAGTAAATTCCTCTGAGAATTCAACATCGTTTGCCCCTTCGGAATGGCTCAAGGTACCCGAATCACCTGTAAATGTGAAAAGTCAATTGTTGAGCACCGAAGAAATTGAAAATGTTTCCCTTTCTACGATTTATAAAGAGAGCACTGAAGAAGATGATTCACAGGATTACATATTCATAAAAAAATCTAATCAGGATTCATCTTCTAATTCTCATGTGCGAAATTATCCTTCTACTAGTACAAATGACAATAAACAAGAATTGAGCAATAGCCTAGATTCAAATAACAAAACACCATTAGTTATTGGATGGGATAGATATGATACTACTCAAATAGCAGATATAATAAATGATATACCACAAACAACAAATGATGGAAATTATGTAACTTACGATGCAACTGAATCTACAAATGATATAATCGAAACTACTAATAGTGATATAAATACTGGAGCTGATTTGATAATCGAATTAAATGCAGACCAAACTGAAATGTTGTCTAATGATACAATCTTAATAAACATAACTTTTGAAAAAGATGAAAAAGAAGTAATTTCTGCTAACAAGAACGAACCTACCGAATCTCAAAATATTATAGTTGCTGAAATTTCTAGCACTGAAAATGTAATAACCAAAGAACCTGCTATCTCAATTAGTACAGATAACTCTATCATTGATGAAAATAATTCATCAAATGCAATTGAAACAAGAAATGAATCTAGTGATGCTTTTTCCGAAGATCTAACAGAAAATACAATTTCACCTACAGAAGATGCCATTTTAAGTTCAACAACGGAAAATATTTTGTCAAATAATCAAAATCCTGAAAATTTAGAGGTCATAGAGACCCTTGTATTGAATGAAGATATTTCATCTGATGCTCACAATCAGAAACAAAAAAAAACCTTGGTTCAGTCTAAAGAAGTTAAAAAAGAAAAACCTGAGAAAAAAGGTAATATCCTCGCTGATTTGATCAGTTTAGTTGGTGATGTTGCATCTATTGGAGATCATGAAACTGAATTGTCTACTGTGCACAACAGTATTGACAGTGAAAATGAAAAAGTCACACAGTCTTTTGAAAGGAGTACGAGTGCACCAATAGTTTCAACCGAGGGTAACAAGCTCGTCACAGATTCTGGTTTTAACTCAGCAAAAGTAGAAATCACTGAAGATAGTATAAGTGATAAAACTGATTCTCCCTTAGAGAGTGACAAAGTAGAGTTTACAACGAAGAAAACATATATTGATAGTGATAGCGATGAAAGGATAAAGTGGAAATCGACCGATAGTATAAAGAAAGATATTGAATTAATACCTAAAGTAGAAACTAAAGCGACTAGATTCCCAGAAAAAATTGTAGAGAATGAGGAATCTGAAGAAGCATATTCTTATGAAATGAGTTCCTCTGAGGATATTTACAAACCAAAGGAAATATCTTTGATATTAACTCAAACCGATGCTGAGCCATCGACTACTACTACTACTGCTCCTAAAACAAGTGCTCCTAAAACAAAGGCTCCCAAAACTAATACTCCTAAAGTAATCAATACAACTACAAGAAGACCAACTAGCACAATTAAAACTACATCAAATTCTTCAAAGGTTGAATTAACTACTAAAAAATCAGAACCTAAACCAGCATCAAACACTGCAACGAGTGTTGAATCATCAGAAAAAGACAGTCCAACAGTTATGAAATTGTCTTCTAAAGGTGATGCAAATAAAGAAGAGGGTAAAACTGGAGAGAAACTAACCAAAAGAGAAACAAATTCTCAAATAGTTGAGACCACGGGACAGATCGATGAGAGCTTAATCACAATTTTAAGAAATTTCTTTGAAAAACAGTATCGACATTAATAAGCATGACTTATGTTTTGAAAATCTCAAATGTTCAAATTAAAAAGACATTGAATCCAAACATTGAAATGTCTAAAGAATATGTTTTAGTATATTTAGTCCCGCGCTGCATGTATTTCATGAAAGCAAGGTATGGTATGTGTCGAATAATTGATGCGCTTATAAATATTATATGAATCTTTCCGATACTAGCAGTGTTTAGTGAGATCTTTAGCAATAATTATTTATTCTTAGAAGCGTAAAATATTTTTTAGAGAAATAATACAATTATATAGGTACATATTTATGGACTTGTTAGTTATTAATTTTTGATTACTAGTCTTGATCTAACATTTACTGTGAGAAATTCAATCTTTGATTTTCATCGACTAAAAAATTAGTATTTGAAAAAATTAATAATTTCGTAGACTGTCGACTATTTAGCGAGTAGATTATATGAAAAATTTATCATAAAAGCATGTTTTAAATTTGTCAAATTAATGTATAGATATTTCGTTAGTTATTGAGGAAATTGAATCAAATTTTTATATTAGATTGTAAGGATGCTCATTGAGTCATTGACAAGTTTCATATTATTATATTGTAGAATCTAATTTGTGTTTAGTCAGTGAGCGGAACCAGTGTGTAACGGATTCTGCGTACGCATATCTTCGCCAGTATTGCCATTGTTAATTTAAGTTTAATTTAATTATGTATTTAGTCAAGTCAGTATATTATGTGTAAAGATTTTTTGATATGAAAACGTACTGTTTTAATTTGTTCATCATCATTTTGAATCTAGATAGAGTTAATTGTAAGATTTGAAAATGTTGCTTTGAGCAATTTCATAATTACATGATATAAACTATATATATTGTCATTTTAAATATAAAAGAAATGTTTCCATTATTGCAAAGAGGCTCTTCAACTCATGGTCTCTTTAAATTATATATATTATTATATTATATATTGCGTCGTTGCATTTTGTAGGGACAAAACAATGATATTAACGTGATTTTTTCATTTTTTTAAGTATGTACATTATCGTTATAGATAAATATTATTTAGCACAAAATTTCAGTATTTCATGAAAAAAATCAACGTCAAATTGTTGTACTTTTGTTTTTACATTTATTAATAAATATGAAATTTTACTACATAATTTTATTTTTCCTTCAATCCTTATATTATTTCTTGTGGATAAATTCATAAGACAAAACCACAAAGCATAAACGATAATTTATTATATTTCACAGCCACACTTTCTCACTATTATATGAAGAGCATCATAGACTATTAATTATTCTAGTGTCGTTTTTCAAAAGAAATATACTGTTACACAATTTGTCTTGGTTGAAATGAAGATGTAAAATTTAATGTAAAGGAAATTGTCTGTTAGAATAAAGTTACAACACTAGATCACATTATATTATACAATTTAAGCAATTTAATACAAAATGCATATAACTTTCTTAATCAGATTATATAACGAAATGTCTTTGTTTTAATTAACTTAAATTTCATATCTACTGAAAAATATATTTAAAAATACAGTTAATATCAAAAAAAATAATTTAAGCTTTTCCTTATTCAAATATTCTAATTATAAAAACTTGCACAACTTACTTTTTCAATACATCGTGAAAAACCAACCAAATTTTCTCAATTTGAAAAATCTATTTGATTTTTTTCTTTTCGAAATTTCTGTGAACTTGTTTATTTTACAATTTGGAAATGTTTCTTATGCGTTTTGTGAAAACAGTTAAAAATCAACTGTTACCGCCTTATGCACTAAAATGTACAGGAAGAGGATGTCGCTTTCGAATTTTCGCTCGAAAAAATTGCACAATTTGAGTTTTTTCTCCTAAAACACGAGTTAATAATTTATCGAAAAACACGATGAAATGTTACCGCGAATTTCAGCAATCATAAAATATTTTATTTCAAATGAAAATAATCACAAATACTTTCAAAAGACCTCCATCCAACGTCTCATATGAAACGATCTAAAGATAAAATTCACAATGCTCAAACATGGTTATTTCAACACACAGATTGCAGACATGCACGACAACACCAGCACACAGCACTCAGAAGTATCTTCCTCAATTATTCTTTCTTTTCAGTGATTTTTTTTTTACAGTAATTTCATTGACTCGTTTCGCATTAGAAAAGGCAACCTTCAGCATCAGACCGATGCATCTTGTTCCGTCGCGGATGACCTCTCACTTCACTTGTGCATTATGCTTCTTTCTATTCACGGATTTTTGTCAATAATGTTGTTAATTGCGCATTTACAGGCCAAGGCTCAGCTGGACCAGAATTGCTTCACGTTTAAGCACTACATGATTCGTACATTGAAATTCACTTCGAAACGACAATCAATTGATGCTGTTCAAGTACCAAAATCTACAGAACGAAAAATGTTCAAATATTGCATAATTTCCATAAAGTGAAAAAAAACTTAAATCAATTATTCTTAATTGCTTTTGAATATGAATGAAAATTATTTTAATGAACACATACTTAAAAACGATTCTCAGAAATTTATCGATCGACAGTTCGTGATGAAATCTTCCATCTTACCTTACATGTTAATTATTCAGCCATCGTATCATCATTAAAAAACGATTTAATATTGGCTTGTTAATATATTCAATAATATAAAAAACGTGTTAATATTTCATTATTTAATCAATGCGAGAATCTTCAACATTAGAGTCTGAGGAGATGTTTCAAAATTGGCTTCAATAATGTCACTTGTTATGAAACGGTCTGTTGTTTGAAATGTGAATCTTGATTGACATGTTTGATTTTGGTTATTTTTTTTATTTAGAGATATTTATGTGCATATATTGACCCGAAAGTCGTTTAAAGAAATCCTGTTACGAGAAACTGTCTTGAATTTTCAAGCGGGGAAATTGTAACTGTTGAATTTGGTCAACGTTCTTGTTTTATATCTTATTTTAAATTCATTTTCTGAAAAAAAAAATAATCGTATCTGAATTTTCATAAATTTCACGAATAATTCATTAAAAAAAAGACGAGAAACTCAAAATAATGAAAGCTACAATTCACACGTGAGCGAGTGTTTACATTGAACTTTGATTTTCCTTCAAAACATACGTTCATATTTGCCCAAAACCATTTTCATTCTGAGAAAATTGTAAACATAATTTTCAAAGTTGTACAATACAATTGTTCACAGAAATCATATAAAAATCGAGAATAATTGAAATAATGCGTTTGTCGTAACCGATGCAGTTTCAACTGTAATTGCACACACATTTTGTGTTGCGGTTTCCCTTTCAAAGCTTTCATTATGAGAACTTACCTTTGTGAAAAAAGTATGTTATTTTGGTCTAAAAATATAAATTTTCCAATTGATATTAAATATTTTTATATTCAAGTTTAATTGTTTTCCTTTAAATATTACATTAAAACAATTGAAATTTCACAAGTCTTTAAGAATTCCTCGGTTCCAAAATTAATTGCGATATTTTTCATAAAAAACGGAACGACATAATCAACAATGATTATCGCACTTAACTTCAATGACTCAAATTTCCTTCATTACCTTTAGCTTCTATAGTCCTTAAATAAGACAAAAAGTTAAATTTCACCCCTAAATGAACCAACAATTAAAATCATCAATATGACCGAAACCTTCGGATCCTCAAAGGGTCAGAGTGAAACTCAACACCTCTCAAAAAAACACCACAGTCCACAATCGTGACACAAAACGTTGCGCCGGTCACCGGAGAGAAAGTTGACACGGTGGTCTTCGGCGGCATCACCATCATCATCATCATCGGTGGTGGTGGTAGACGAGTGGGGTTTCGTCTTCTGCGGCTATAAGAGGACGACGAGGAGCGACCGGCTCCGATTGACGTCAGGCTGCTGAAACTCCTCGCACAGAGAACAGGTGAGTCGGTCGCTGATGATGATGAAGATGAGCAGTTCGTTTCTGATATTACAATATACAGGTTTTCCACTTCAAGTTGAATATTTTCATTTCAAGTTGGGCTTGAACATTTTTAATTTCGATTTCAATTGAAGTGTATTCGTCCAATGTTTTGAGAGAAACAATTGAACCTGAATTGGAAAATATTTAAATTAAAATTATTTGATTTGAAGTTGAAACACTTGTATAATTGTTAGTGTGTTCGGAGTAACTTTGACAGTGATTTTAATTTTCGGTTAAGGTTGTTTTTTGAGATTTAGATTTTCAAAAGTTTACTTGAAAATAATACTTTGGAATTTTTTTTAATATAAAATTTTTCCATATTAATTTGAAGTATTTCCGTTAAAAAAACAATTTTTTTATTGAAATGGATAATTTTCAATTGAAATTGAAAACTGCAAAGTAAAGATTTTCGAACGCTTTTTTTCATTATATAAAAATATTTTAATATTTTTTCATTAAAAAAAATCAAATATTGGCTAGAAAATGTGTAATAGCAAATGTTAGCATTGCTAATATTTGCACTGTCCTCTGTAAAACCTCGAAAAATAATGCTTAGAAAATAAGTATGATCTTTAACCTGTGCAACAGATAACATTTTGTCACTTTTGTATGCAAATAGAAAATTTTGACGATTGAAAGAAAGCGACCTTGACCGACTTTGAATATTTTTCATTTTAGCGTTTCGCAAATTGAATCGTAACACACAATTCAAACATCCTCCATTTAAGGATATGGAATTCGATTCAATCACAGAACGTGATAAGTGTAGCTAACAATATTTCAAAATGAAAAACGTAAACCGTAAACGGAAGTGTTTCAGATTCGATTTGTACCTTTATAAGAAACATCTTTTAAACATTCAATATTTTCATAAAAGAAACGATATTTCTTAACTGATTCTAAAGATCAATTTTCATTCGATTTATTACATCGCATTTAAAGGATATATTTTATTTACAGAAAGATGAAATTCTTAATTGTTTTGGCTCTCGTGGCTTTTGCCGCTGCCTATCCTCAACGTGATGGACAAATCTTCTCAAATGAAGCCATCAAACAAGCACAAAGCACACTTCTAATTCCTAAAGATGCTGAAATCCAAAAGGTAAATATATAATTCACCAACTTTATATTTTTCAAACGTATTATTTATGTTTGATATGTATTGAATATTTAATTTCCCTTCGATGTGTTTTCACTTTTCTTGTATTCAAGTGCACTTTTTTTGATACTCATTCAAACAACTTATATGTACATCGATAACGATCATAGTTTTCATCATGACGATAACCTTCGGCTGCAGAATTTCACGCCTCGAGAGAAAGTAGTTTTGAAATTCGACATGATAAGATGGTGTGATTGAAAACAGAAAACTCCTGCTATATAACATATACTAATTTTCCGCTAAACATGTAAATTGTGTGAATATTCTCTAAATATTTTCAAAGAAATCTCATTCAAATTTGTATGGATAAGTAATTTTCTATGAATTCGCGTCTGTCTTGAAAATTGAGATGCATCCGGATGATTAAACTTGTTTTACAACATTTTTCATGTTTGATAATTAATTTGAATAAATTTTCAACATTATGCTGTTCAATTTTTTTCAGATTACATAAAAAGCTTGACTTTTGTAAATTTAAAAAATAGTTTTTTTCTTTCGTGTCTTTAGATGATGTAAAAAAAGTTTTACATGTTTGTAAAAATAGTTAAATTTATTCCCCATAAATTACATAACATTCTTAATTCTTCTTAAATCCGTATATTATTATACAATATCCAGTTGTGACATCATGATTGAATATAAATATATTTAAGATTATCACAAACACATTAAGGAAATTTTATCTAAAATCACAGAGACATTCAATAAATGTATTTATTTTTTATTACATAGTAACGATCTAGTGATATCCTCATCATGATTTATGATCAATTAAATAATCCACCATTTAAATAAAAATAACGAAACTTTTCAAAATCTTATTTAAATCCCAAGTCAATATGTATTTCAAACACGAATTTTAGGCATAAAAAATATCCATTTGGAAAACATCCAGAATCTCTCGACGAATTAATCTCATATCGAGCGACGTTCGCGATGTCCACAACGATTACGAAAACTCCATTACGAAACCATATGCAATTACTTTCAAAACATTGCGTTACACATGTCCACGGGTTACAAAAGCCTCATGATTTATTCTAAATCGAAACGAAATTACAGGTTCAAGAAGGCATCGAATTAGCGGCGTACGAATCGATCCCTGGAAACCAGCGCATCAACTTGTTCGAAATCTTAGGAGACCAGGTTCCATCCGAAGTCATCAACAACCTCCAGGGTCAAATCGATCAAGTCGGACGCAATTGAAAGGATCAAGTTCAAATTTGATTAAATAAAAATCTGGATCATCGAAAGAATTATCATTCGATTCAAAACCATCTGTACATAGACTGTTTTAATTATGCATTTGTTTTTTTTAACTAAATAATAATTATTTTTTTTACTTTTGCACAAATAAACAATGTGAAAATATCGTATTTTTTATTTGCTTAGTGTGATGAAACGAGTCAAACACGATATTGTCAAGTGAAACTAGAAAATCCTGATCGCGAAGACGCTCAGTGTCCGAAATTTATTCGATGAAAAAATTAATATAATCCACAATTAATATACGATGTTAGAAAGTACAGAACGAAACTTGTTTCCAATACGAAAGATTGAAACATTTTAATATTTTTCGTCTTATATAATTCTCAACATTTGAGATCGAATGTGAAAAAAATCGATTGAAAATAATTGCTGATCGATGGGAGATATAGACGAGCGGTTAAGCGAGAAGATCTTTCTCGGTGAAAGTAGTTTTATTTACGATGCATCATAGTGTGCAGTGTTTCTTAAACTTCCTTTCTTCTTGTTCATTGTTTATGCATAGTCATGCGTTGTGCACGTATGTAATATGTGTGTACGCACTTATGTATTAAATTTTCGATATCGATTCGCAGAGTTGACGAATTTCGAAATTATCCATAGGTAGATCAAAAATTTACGTTTTGATTTATGAATCACTATTTTTTTTATCTATATTTGTTAGATGGACTATTTGAATGAAATCGAGCTAAAATTTATGAAAGAAATACTGTTTTTCAATTAGAGTTAAACAATTCTGAATTGAATGAATATTTAAATTCTCTCCGATAACGAATGAAATATTTTGATGAATACTTTGATAACTTTATTGTAATAATCTCATTAATTTAAATTCACATGAGCATACTTAAAATATTATTTTAAAGAACTCTCCCCAAATATTTTTTTTAACTAATGAACATTTTAAGACACCTATCAATGGAAAACTTAATATGAACTGAACGATACTCCGACGAATAGATGTCGCTTGATAATTTTTATTCCAAAGAAATAGAAAATAATAATTTTATCTATGAAGTATAGATCTATGTATAGTAATTTTCATTTATTAATAAAATAATATTTCACTTATTTGATTTAAATATTTAATATTATTGAATAAGATATAATTACTTATTGAATACGGACTTCATTTATTCTAATGTAAGCATTTCAAACAAACAAAGAATTAGACACTGATTACTCGTAACACTTGCTCAATAATTACACAACATTTTTCACGACAAAAACTTCAAATAACTGTAAATTAGAACATACCGAACACAAAAAAAAAACATTACACAAATAAAATTAAACAAATGAAAATTTTCCCAATCAAACGAACGCACATCAGATGCTCAGTTATCACCTGGACACCATAACACGGCTACGGTTCAAGTCCAATAAAAAACCATAATACTGTACGAACATGAAACGGTCGATCAGGAAAATCTGCTTCTGGTCCACCGGTCTTCGAACAGTTCAAGTTCAAGAGATGATACAGACGTACACCTCGAGAATACAAGACAGCGAGTGACAGTGGACGAGACGTACAATACTGGTACCGGCTATCGGTCTATGTGGTCATACGATACTGGTAGGTACATAGAAGACATTACGTGATAATCAAGCGGCGACAAGAAGCGGATTGCTTTTTAATCAACCCGCCCTAGGACCGGGGTGGAAAATTCGCGGAATCGCTCTGTGATGCTGCAAGACTTGTTCGATGGGAATTGTGAGATTGAGATCTTTTGTGTGATTTGAAGATTTCGATATGTGAGTTTAATTCTAGTATACATACATAGTTCTATAACACTGGAATAGGTTATGTGTTGCAGCAGTTCCATATGAACCCGTATGAATTTTGGGATTAGGTACACTTTAGTCATTTGAGCAAATCAGGCGAAAATTGAAATCAATATAAATGTTGATTAGTTTTTTTGAAGCTCTTTTTTGAAGCTCTGATGAGTTTTAAGTATAAATATTACAAAAGCTTAGAAATATGTACTACGATGAAATTACTTTTGATTTACACTCTGTCTTAATATAAAGAATTCGCAACTACTTAATTATGATTTTGCAGTGTGAAAATTTTGATGGCTCTACTGTTAACCTGTTTACGAAAGATATTCTAAAACACGACTAATTTACTGCTAATTAACTATATTCAAATCATTTTTTGTATAAACGAAACTTCAATGAACTTTTGCCATCGACACGCCATTGTTTCATTACGATTACAAATTGATAACAAAAGGTTCTCATCTCAAAAATATTTCATAAATTATCTACACAAGGACATCTCAATAATTCCGGAAAATATGAAATCTAATCACATTTAATTCAACCACAAAAACTCAATACAACTCAAAAAATCACAATCCAAGCCGTAAATATTTTCCGAAACCCATTTTCGATTCAAAATCGAATTTCCGACTAACACAACATCGAATCTATTGCGCAACACGACGATACATAAACATCGGTGTTATACGAGCCGTTCAGAGCTAGTCATGACTAACTCCGCTTTTTGACATAAATAAGATGTAAATGTCAAAACAATCGGTACATTCATAACAAAATTTATATGTTTACAATTTCGAAAAAATAGAATATTGAATTGAATCAAGAAAATTTAGAAAAACGCATCATATAAGTTTGAGTGGTTATCTTGAATTCTTCCTTAGTGGAGTTAGTCATGTTTAGCTCTGATTGGCTCACATGTACGGCAATATCGTAAAGCCTGATCTGATAACTGGTCGTATCAGTCAACAAATTGATTTCGTATCGTATAAGTCTTCCGAGCACCGTATAAAGTACGGACTGACGTTAACGCAGCAAACCACGAGATCTACGAGCCTATTTTGTCTCTTTTATGTTTTTTCAATTCGTCTCTGGCCATCTTTATATTTATGTATTTTATAAAAAATATTATTATAGATTTTTTTCAGATCGAGATATCTCACTAAGTAGATGAAGATGTCTGGAGTTATGTGACTTTGATCTGTTAGATCGTTTTGTTAAAAATATAAAGATTAATTGGATTTTTTCAAATAAAATATTAATAAATATGGACGCAGTAAAAATTTTCATTCACATGTATTGATTTTCGTTACAAAACATCGTAATAAAATATTTAAATAGTTGACCATTTTCAGCTTTCGCTTAATAATATATACATTTTATTTATTACGTATGAATTCTATGTGTGATAAACGATTATTGAAATTAAATCAATCATGATACAATAATTACAAATTATTACAATTTAAGCTTCCGGAACGTTTAATGTTTCATATTTTATATTATATAATCGGAAATCACAAATAATCTACATATATAACATGCAACGTCTCCAACCATATAAAAAATATAATTTAATATGAGATTTTTATAACAATTTATAATAAGATAGCTTTGAATTATATTATATAACAGAAAAATAAAATTCAAATTCAAAGTGCACTGAAAAAAACACAATAAAACAATCCTAAGAGCAACACTTCATTATCGCCAATTAGTATTCAGCGCTCCATTTCAACTATTACCATTGGACGCGAACGAGTGCATCACCGTTGTGAAACTGCATTGCATCACACGCACCGATGCGTGCCAACTGTTGAAAAAACAACAAACACTACAAACAACAAAAAAAAAGAAGTTAAAGAAGGAGGAAAAGAAGAAAAATACGCATGAAAACGAAAAGAAAAGAGGCATTGTTCGGTACCGAAAGCGCGTTCTCCCAGGACGGCCAATTAACGAATTGGCCACCTCTCTGTTATTCCCTCCGAAGAGGTTCAGATGAACAATTGTGGGAGTGACCAGCGAACCGTGGTCCAGCCTTGAGCCCTCCGCTTTGAACTTGTGGAGTACTTTCGCTGTGGTAATTGGCGCTCAAATGTACTAACCGCGCGAAGGGCAATGTCACGGAGTGCGTTCTTATTATAGTCTGATGATGCTATGGTGAAATGTTGTTTTTCGTATTGTGGTCTGAAATATTGATCTTAGAGTAGTGTTTAATACTAATAATAATTTAATCGAGAATTCAGTTAGTTAGATTTTGTAAGTGTTTGAAGTACATACGTATTCTTTTCTACTACATCGTAGCTAGAAATTTAGCTTTTAGTCATTCCTGTTTCTAGAATGTCACGAATGTGTATGTTCTGCGAAATTTCATAAAATTAATTCATCACTAAAAGTTAAATCAGCGGTTTATTCATTCGATATACTTTGTTGTATTGTTTAACTTTATGACAATTGCAGAAGTGAACGATACTTGTATGTGAGGTCTGAAAAAATATGTCACATATAAAGTGTAAATTTTCAATAGAAATTGTATTGAAACTTTCCGGATTTGTTTCATAATAAAAAAAAAATAATATTTAGTTATTACTCAATAAAAAAGTACTTCTCTTAATTAATATTTTATCCACAGTGTCTCATATTTTAAACTCAACATTAAATCTTATTACTATAATTTTTTCGAATTAGTCAATCATGAAGTAAATTAAAAAATCTAAAATGTTATTCAAAACAACGTTTATACAATTAAAAGTCCTTCAACCTCATATCTAAATTTATACAAATATTTGATTTTCACACAAATAAAAATGTATGGATACCTAAATTTAATGACATTAGACAAATTCGTTTTATTGCAAAATTAATGTACGAAGAATTCATATAAAAATCATCGAGTCGAGCCAAAGAACCCATTAGCAATAAAATTAATCGTGTAATGCATTTTAGAATGTATATTTAATGTTCACAGGACAATTTTCCCATATACTACGAATGTCAACAATGCAACGGCAATCAAAATCTACGTAAAATGAAAAAAAGATAACAACAATGCCCAATTATGGGAATTTTCGTATCAAAAAAAAAATAAAACGCTACATGGAAAAACTGAAGCCGTCAAAATGCATAAATGAGTTGCGCAAGATTTTCGTATGCTATTTTTTCATTGTTTCATATGAAAACATCAAAAAACCACTTCTTTAAATTATATTTTGGAATCTCAAGCGATTTATAAATCGAAAAACTATACATCGAACGTACATGCATACAAGTCGTTCAACATCACACCGACGAATTCCCAGAAGACAAGTCGATTAAAATTGAGTCTGTTTTTCTTTTAAACGAGGAGTAATTAAGCCAGCCGAGGCTCTTATGCGAGAATAAAATACATATATAAGATAAATGAAATAGGCTGCACACGGGGGCCGCTGAAAAAGTGGTGTGTCGCCATTCTTCAGGAAGCGTTTTCTGTTTCACGTGCTCACCTCTGCAGCACCGGTAAAATGGCCATAACGGGGATGGAGAGGCTCATATATCGGGAAAAAATTATCTATAAATATTTATCGTTCGTAGTAGAAATGATCCTGCCTCGAAATTAATTTATGGAAAGCGTCGTCGATGATTTCGACGAGCGCTTTATGTTACGTGATCTGAATTTATCGCTGGCGTCTTCGGTTTCGAAATTTTGATAATTGATGTCGTTTTACATCGATATCTTTAAATAATATTGAGGTATCTCAATTAAGTGTGAATATGCCATAAACAGTTTGAATATTAAATAATTGGTAAGGTACTCAATTTGTTTTTATGTTTATACTGCTTTGATAAATACTTCCTAGGAAATGAAAAGAAATAACCCGAAAAGTAAAGTTATAGGTATCTTTATATATATGCTACACTGGATTTTAATAAATTCTGACATTTTCTATTCAACAATAACTCAATCCTTTGATATTTTTTTAATGTAACGTATATGTGTATTATATAACAAAAGCTTCATAACACCTGCCAGTCACACCATCCTGTTTCATAAAAAAAAACTATTCAGTACGTAATAAATGTCATCCGTTCCTCTATACAGAAAATTAAGATTGCATTCCGCACACAATGCACATTGCATCGACTTTTCTTCCCGTTCTTTGCATTTTCTTCCGCGTGTTACTTTTACTTTTAGATAAAACGCATAGCTTATCTGAAGATAAACCATTTTTCAAGCTCTAAAGATTCATATTTATATCGTGAGATAACGATAAATTTGTCTTATGCACTTGGATTCGTCGAACAATGGAAGCGTACGTAAGTTCGCTCTCTCGCTGCGAGATTCATTCTCACGATGCACTGCTATTATGCAATTAAATCGGTGAAATTGATTAATTTGTATCATTTGAGTCTGACATAAATATATTTAATATCGCGAGATTGAGATCTTGATTCGGAATAATTGAAAAATATAATGATCTATCGCGATATGTACGAATTCTTGATGTATTGTGCCGATTTGTAATGTTCGTCGTTTAAATGTGCTTGTGGAACACATTAGTAATAAAAAATATATATTCATATGAATCAACTTCATTTACCGTAATATTCGATAAAATTTTATCACCAATTTATTCAAAATTACACCATACATATATATATGTACATACATATAAGTGAAAAAAATTGTACCTATAGCAAAAGATCGATTCACACTTGTAAATCTAGGCATGAGTTTAACTATTTTATTCATTCAGATTCGACGTATATTGAATGCTTCAACTTTTTATTTGGTAAAAAAAAATCATGAAAACCAAAAATATTAGAATATATCTTAAACTATAAAAATATTTGGTTATGTTCAAATAAATAGCGTAAAGGCAAATTATTTCTAATAACAACCTTATTTGAAAAAATATCATGTGCATTATTTCAGTTAAAATACAAAATTAAAGTGATGATAGTATATTAAGCTTTAAATTTTATGTGATATTTGTATAATTATCAAATAATTTGTAATGAAATGAACGTTTTTGGGTATATAACCTCAAGTGATCAATACAGTTAAAAATTTCGAATTGAAAAATATATGATCATATGAAATATAAGTCTATAATTCAAACTAAAAGTCCGTGTATAGCAAGACTATTAAAACCCTATCAATCGACGTCAAACTAAGAACTGTTGAAACTACCCGATACCGTCTCAAGAAGCTCACCACCTTCAACAACCAACAACACGAAAAGCTCAAAAGCCGATATCAATCAAAACCAAAACCCAAAACGACCAGAAAAAAACGAGACAAGACTCTCATAACGACAACGCACCATCTCAGTACCGACGATGCGCTTTGACAGTCAGCGTTGAGAGGTCGAGTGGCCAACACGCTTCAGCCGCGCGCTCCTTAACACTTCTTTCGCTCCTCGAAACCATCAAAACCGCCTAATTCTATATCGAATTTTAGAAAAAAAAATATAATACAATCTAAAGGGTTTAATAAAGTCGGAAGGCTTGAAAGAAAAGGGGGAGGTGCGATCACCGGGATGGGAAGGTCCAGCCGAAACCGGGCCTCCGAAGCGGCGAGGATCCGCCGTTTGGTTTAGTGCCGATCGCGCACCGGTTGGAAACTGTTGTTATTGTGGTCGTCGTCATTCAAAGTGCTTCCTTTGGGGCTTTTCCGCCGGAAAATGCACGCTTTCCGTGGAAATTGGCCGGCGGCCGCGTGCCTCTCTGCCGTCTACTTCTTGTTGTTGGCGGTTAAAGTCGATGGTGCGGCTCTTCAGCGCAAGTTCGGTGAGTCGATTTTCAGATTTTTCCGATTTAAAATCACTGTATTACTTTTAATGTAGATTTGGTTGACTTTTTGAATGTATAATTATGTGATTTGGTCGAAATTTAGAGAATCTTTGAAAAAACATTGTAGAAGATAGAGTAAAGCTTATGGGTATTTGATATATCAAATACACCTTGGTGTGCTTTGGTGGTACAGTTATGGATATATTAGTGAATAAAAAGAAAATTATGAGAAAAAATAATACAACTTATTTTGATGACTTATTGTACATAATTCAATTAGAATATGCTTTTCCTGAATAATATAAATTAGATTTCTTCAATATTCTGTTTTCTAGGAATATTATTTTTTTATATAACACTATTATTTTTAATAAAAAATTACACAGATTTAATTTATTGTACAAAATTTTCAAAAGAACTTGTAAAATAAACCCAACATTATAGACATCAACGCACGGTTAGAACTAAAACCTATAAAATATCATTCACAAAGCACAGAATAAAATACACTCAAAATCGATTAACCCTAACTTCAAACCAATCGATTATGTCGATAACACCTAAAAATAACATCCTTTTCGAATGTTTACCATAAAACTTAACGTTAATTTTCGTCTTATCGATAAACACTCGTCACCGCATAAAAGCTCGTCTGAAACGTCCGTTGAGCGAAGACCCAGCAGTAAAGACGATCCAGTCAATAAAAATCATCATCGACCTTCGTTCAGGTCGTCGAAGGACAATGTCATCGTCAACATCGTCATCGAAGCAGACAAAAGGCAAAACCAGATTAAACACACACCCGTCAAAGCCTTCTCGTCTCTCTGAAACCCGAGAACGAAAGACGACACTGATTCAATGCAAGAGCATGTCGTTGATGCTAAATTGCGGATTCATTTATTGATTTATCAGTAATTTCTATGATTTTTCAATAATTAAAATAGTTAATTTACCTATTATCAAATTCTGTTATTAATTGTATTTAATATGAAGAAATTCTAAATCTGAAACTATGTAAATATACCAAAATGAACTATTCTATTATATTATATTGGAATATACTAACAACTGTAGTAATTTTGGCATTCTAACCGCTTAAGTATTAAAATAATATTTATATTATTAAATTTGTTAATAGCAAATCATATGATAACCGATCAACAAAACAACATAAATTTTCAAATCTGATCTATTTTATATTTAAAAAATATGCATACATATTGCTGTGAATTGCATATAATAATCCTTAATCCATTCATGTGATTTACTATAGTAATATCACCATTTTGTATAAATAGTGTGCTATTACAGGTGATGATAGACGTGGGCGCTTGCTGAGCGTAATCATCGTTATTATCATTATCATAAGTACACACGATCGGATATGCAATATGAATTGATCGCAGCTTCTTTGTGTAATTGAATGCTTATTTTAAATATTATGCATTATATGAAAAAATATTTTTTACCGTAGATTTATTTGTATAAACATGATTATTCATATTTAAACGGTTGTGGGTTGATAATTTGTAAGATCGGGTCAATTGAATGTGTTTCGTTAACTGTCGCACAACTAAGTTTTCCGTTTTATGAACCGTTAAATAATTAGTCGATGTATTTAATTATTTAGATCGGTTTTAAGTGATATCAAAGATTTACATGATCATTTCTAGCGAATAGTTTGAATAACAAATCAAAGCCGACTGAGTAAGCCGAAAACGATTAAGTTCGCTGCGAAAATAATTTGAAGCCTACTTCACACTGAGATTATTGTTGAACACAATTTTAATAATACTACACAAAAATAGACTCAATATTGTGTCGAAACTACACGACAATACACAAAATCTATCCAATTTTCTCAGTTACAAAACACCACAATGGACTTGCTCAGAATTTAAACTATTTTCTCAACATAACACACAATACGTGACTAACCTCGCCAATCGCTATGAAACCACAACACTCTTCACTTTCGGCTTCGAAACCAAAATTACGTTTAATGGATTTTCATCTTCGATCATCCACAACATTTTTCAAATATCCTCTTAAATCAATAGAATAACTTGAAATTTTTCATCAAAATATGAGTCAAATTTAACTGCGAAAAGGAAATTGTAACGGTTGATGATTACCCTAATCAATGTCATCGTTTGTCGGTCCACCCTGTAGAACTAACGCCGAATTAACGACAGTTAGCGGCCGTTAAAACGCCCGCATTGTATTCAAATCGAATAACTGTTTTTCTAGAGCTGACGGTTCAAATGGGTGGAAAATTCGATTGATACGAATTGACAGCGGAAAAGTCAGAGATGTTGATTGTAGCTATTTTCATTGTTATTTTTCGATCATAAAATATTCTATCTGTTATCTTTTCGAAGATTTTCATATATCAGAATTCGTCTTGCGCATGCAGAAACATTTTCATTTAACACTTTGTCTCATCAATTATGTCAATTGTTAATGCTCCTCGTGTAGGAAACATTCCTCAGAGGTCACAAACGTAAAGGAATGTAATCATTTCGCTAACACACACTGACTAAAACATTCAAATATTCTTTCCACTAAATCAAAATATAATATTGCACTTCGTACGCAATGATATTATAGCATAGCGTACGCGTTTACCGTAATAGTATTACGGTGACTTTTCTTCGGGTCGATTTCACTATTTCCCTAGTTTATTCTGAAATTATTTCGTTAAAATTGTAAAACGGAATAACGGTATTCTACGTGGTGTATACGCATATGTGTGTTATTTTTGAGTTGACGCACTTATCGGTTTGTAAAGTTTCGCATTGACGCCGAACACAAGCAAAGGTTGAAGTTCTTCGACCTTAGCATTGATGGGTTTTTGTGATTGTGTAATATGTCCATGGATTTTCCGTGAATGGCACTCGAAATTCAAGTGTTTGTTTAGCTTCTTGCAAAAATGATTAATAGTTCGTTGAAGTGTGGTTTTATTGATTGTAAAATGATCGTACGCATGTTTCATATAATGAAAAAACAGCTGTGATATTTAATAAAAAAATATTTTATAATTCCGTGTTACAAAATCACATATTTTTATTTTGATAAATCATCGATGATTTATTGTGATTGTCAAAATCTAATTTCTTAAAAAAATAATTCAACACTGAAATCATCACTTACTGTAATTTATATACGTTTGAGAATCATGTCAATATTATATTAACGTCATTTCGCAAATATGTTATTAACATGATCAAATAGAAATATGTGGGTCAATTATTAAATCAAATCAACATTATTTGCTTAACAGGAAAAATTTCATTGAAAACAATTATCTTAAAAACCAATTGACCATCAAACTTAATCCAATATTTATTTTAAAATTTTGTCAGATTTATCAAAATTAAACCACAATCAATATTTACAACTCTATTAGAACCAATAGGTATACGTATTTATAATACAATACGATAAAAAATGATCTTCAATCGAACAGATCTATAATACATCAATCAATACAGCTCAAAACGAAACCTTTTTTCTGGATTTTATCAACACTTACTTTTTTCTCATTCATGTCAAATCAAACTCAATATACAGACAGTCATAGAAAATCATAGTCTTAATTATAACATCAAAAGTTATCTAATTAACATTTGAAAAGTTAATGTTTCTTTTATACTGAAAATATATTAAATGAAATTTTGTATGATAATTAAATTTATTCAATAGATAATATTATCGATATTCATTTGTTTTTTGTAAAATTATTTTGGTACTGAATTGTCAGGTTAACGACAAGATACATGGGAAATTCGATTGGATTAGATTTTAGGTATGAAATACTTTTTCAGACTATATTATGCCGAGTTTACATTATAGATTTTGCCATTCCTATTGCCGTCGTCTTTCTCTCTTCAACATTCTCATCTAGATTTCTATCGCATATGCAAAAGAGATCATAAGAATAAGAATAAACCATAACAACAGCCATAATATAAAAACGACAATAGATTCGGTCAAGTCAGCCCATGTTAGGCTAGGTCAAGTGTCGCGCAATTGACACAACCATCCATAACATTACTCTTTAACACCCAATTTTCAACCTGAAACGAAAATATCCAGACAAATCGAATCAACCCAAGTCTTCCAAATTGGAAACACCATCTCAAAACGCAAAACCCACAAATCATCAATTACCGTCGGCCGTCGAATCTTCCGTTGTTCCAAGTCCCATCCGACGGCCAACAATCGGTTTCGCCTGTCATCCTCCGTTGCGATTGAGACGTAGCGCACTTCTGGACCACCCTGTCCGTATTTCGACTCTATTTATTTATTTATCGGTCGTGTGTTATTTTTTGGCGTCTATCAACCGGTCCTGTCCAGACGAGCCGCAGCCTCACAGGTGTTCAGTTTTCTGCTCGTTTTGTCTTGTCTTGTCGATTCTTTTTTTCGCCTTTATCTGGTCGCTTTACAAAGTCGTTGTCGAATCATTTTTTTCTTCTTTTTCATTTTCGCGGCGGTCGTATTATAATTCGGGTGTCGATTCGCCGCTGGTTCGGCGGCCATTGTCACTTTTGTTCCGCGGGTTAACTGTACATATTATATTATATATGTGTAGATGGAAAGTCTAATGTCGATTCGAATTTTCTTTAGACATTTTCAAATTATTTGTCTTATACATTGTCATTTTTGATTTGCACAATTCAACTGATAAACGTCAACACTAATTTAGTTACTTAACTCATTCATTTTCAAATATACGTTCGAAATTTTTCGATCCGTTAATTCAACTATTAATTTTAACTCGATCTTCGCTTATAATTATTTTACTTATTTGAGGGTTTGATAAACTCTTGACAATGAAAAAAAATCACAATTCAAAAATTGTACTCAGAATTTAATTGAATATTTTAGGCAGATCATTAAAAACAGAATAAGCACAGAAATAGTTTAAATCGACTTCGTTTGATTCTCAAACAATTTGCGTTAACCAAAATTAAATTTAATCGACTCTCCACATTGAAAATAAATTAAAACGATCCAAAAAAATAGACAGGTCTAAAAAAACAGCATAATAATTAAGCGATCAAAATTCAGCTGAGAACATCAGAAGCCCACTCGTTTGAACAAAAAAAAAATCACCATAATTGCAACGCACTATCAATTATTAAGTAATAATACGTATACGCAACGCACTGAAAATATTATACACACACAACACGCATGTAATAAAATATTACATGTCTTCAACAAAGAGTAACAGGGGAGACTGGGTACACATGAATCATATGAGAGACTTGAATCACTCCGAATAAAAAAAATATTAAATACAGTCCATAACGTCTATAGATTTTTCAGATTTGAAAAATAATAATATTGTTAATGATTCAATTTTCGATGCTTTGGTCCAAGTTTACCCAGTCTCCTCTTCATTTCATACCGGTTCTGGCAAAAAGGACTCCAATGAGAGAACAATTCGGGGAAATTTCGCACGAGGAGGAGGTGGAGCAGACGATCCACTTGTTGGCCGCTGGCTTTTTTCAGCATCCTCTTTTTAACATCCTTTTTTTGCCTTTCTCATCTCACTCCATGTCCAGGACGATGCAGTTGAGAAACCGGCCAATCCGTTATTGTCGACTTCTCTCTTTCATCGTATTTACTTCTTCTGAAGGGATCTGAAGAAAAATCGAACGTATGCATTCGAAAACTATTGAAAATTATATCGTTTTCAAATTCAATCTTTTGATAATAACAGAAATACTTTAAATTAACATTCTAGGGTAAAAGACAGTTGTATCAATGGCATGACACTCGATAGGTCAAATGAGATGTGTTGAGTTGATGAAACCAATTCTAATCTTCATTTGAAAATTTTCCAAATAAGATGTGAAAGAGAATAGTATCAACTATCGATTTTCCATTAAATACAAATAGGTAGCTTATAATCAGAATTCAATAGAATCAACCAAATGTCACATATTGATATGTTTTCGCAAAAAATAACATTTCATAGAATGATGTCACGTTCAATCAAAGTGGGTGTAAAGAACACTAGAAAAAAAATTGCTGATGCCATTTATTTTACGAGACTCGAAGTTCAAGTGTAGGTATATCTATTGTGATTTGAAATGATTTACTTTCATTTTTTCGCAATTTTCAAATAATAACATGTTATCTTATGTAAATCGTAATAGTAATTTTCCCGTAGAGTAAGCACCATTCCACTGCGACGAAACGATTTATTAATTTTACAATATTTTCACGGTTAATGAACACAAATTTTATCGTTACATACAAAAAATGAAACAATTCCATTATTATACAATTTGATCAGATTTAAACATAAGATACGATTTCGACATATTCGCAATTTTTGTCATCGATAAGTGAGACCGCAAATTAATATGAATGTCCGTTAAACTTATGCAAATTAACTCGAAATATGGAAACGTGTCTTGACTAAAATTTCAAAGAACCTAACAGACATGTCTTTGCAAATATTCAAAATGCAAAATTTGACCAGTAACGAAATTTGATGCTAATAAAAATAATGATAAAACGGTAAATTGCAACGACAAAATTTCAAATCTGTAAATTTTTCGAATTCACAGTCTTAAGTTTTGTCTTTAATTTTTAAACTGTTAAAGATGAATTTTTAAAATTTATCTATGGAGAATTTTATTCACGATCGTCAATTTATTATCACACCAATCAATCAAGGAAATTTCTATTCGAAAATCGTTTCAAAGAAATTGTTGCACTCCCACATTTTTTCGACGCAAATTTTCTCATCGAAATTTTCCTCATATTCTTATCATATGTATCGTCTTTTCAACATACATATATTTATAATTTTTCTATAAATTTTCTTTTATGAAAATAAACGACTACAAAGGAAAACGAACATATCGAACGAATATAGGCGCCAGAATGTCTTCGAATATCAAACCCGAATCCAGCATCATTCAAGTATAGGTACGAGCATATTTTATAGGCGGTTTCCTCGAATGGAAAACTGCTTCCCACTAATCGCGTCGATCTAAAAACATATAGATACGTTCGAATATCATATAATGAAATACTATATCGCAATTTGTGTATTAGTCCGTTATTTCGAATTGGCGATAAACGTGTTTCGGTGCGCGTGCGCATCGAACGTTGGCCAATCAATGGACAGCAGACGTTCATTCAGAACGTGGATTTGTGTTTGTTCGTGCTTTTGTGTTTGTATATGTGAATATTTCTGAATGTCTGTGTGTTGATGGTCGTGTGTGGCCAGGGTCGGACTAGTTTCGATACAATTGGGGGTGCTGGAAACCGTATTTGATGGGTTAAAGTTGGGCAATTTGATATTGAGTCGAATCTGTGTTATGAGAATGTCTTTAATTCAATTTGAGTTTGAGTGAGAAAACTTTGTCTAGGTGTATTTTGGTTTTTCACGAAGATAAGAATCAGTTTTATATTGATTTTATACTCGGAAAATTAAGCTTATTTTCAGTCAGTATTGATGTGTTTGATCCGTAGAGAAAAAGAAAATTCATCATCAAAGTTTATTTTTTAAATAAAATTCAAATTCATGAAATAAAAGAAAGAAATCAATTTTGAAAAATAAATGAATCTAAAGAAATTGAAATAGATGATAAGTGGTCATTATGTGTTGATTCATATGTTACTTGTGACATTTACGAGCATATCTTCAGGTAATGTATATGTACTTCTTTCGCTGTGTCTAATTCTTAAGATAACACTTATTTTCGAGGTTGATTACAAAATCAAGCATGAGCTTATTTTCAGTATCTAAAGAAAATTCAACCCAACTCATAACCTAGCTTAAAAAGCTTTTTCAATCGAAATCCAAGATTGAAACCTCATCATCGAATCCATCATCATCATCATCTACGAAGGTTCTCTCGCTACAAAGTGCATAACCCAAGGTCGCAGTTGATCCAAGTGCGTCGACCTGGCCACCGTGAAAGCCACGTACCCGCCTTCCCTACGCCAATTGTCAACTGGTCCCGTCGGATCGGATGACCGTCATCGTAGACGATTGTTGTTGTTGTTGTTGATGTTATGGTTGTTATGTAACTGGCAGCCAGCTCGACGACCGACTCTCCATCGGTGGGGCAACGGCCTGAGCCAGGGTCAGCTCCTGCAGCCGGTGCTGCTTCTGCCCATCAGACGGACGAGGTGACAAGGGATCCATTATCATCAGACTCGTTGTGCGCTTGTGTGTGAGCAGTCAATGGGATATGGATGCATGCGAGCCTCCGGGTGATGAATGAGGCTTCTCTTCCGCGCGAGTTCAGCTGTTTTGCATGACTAATTGACTGGTGTTTTGTGTGTATGCGCTTCGAGGTGTTGTTGGAGATGCAGCGATGATTGGACGAGATGTTATAGTCGACTGGAAGTGCAATGGTATCAGTATATTGTGTCGATTTTGGTGTTCTTATAATGTTTGGGTTCGAGTTCTTCCAGATCTCAGAGAGTCATTTGCCATTTTCCTTGACTGACTAATTGATATGGAAGAGTTTCTTTCAAAAACCTAATCCATTTGATTTTAAAATAGTATGGATTTAATTCTTTACGAAACAGTTCCTCAAATGAATTGATTTTAATGATCCTTTTATTAGTTCGCCAATCACCTTTTTAGATCTTCAATTCTAACTGCTGCTCATTAACATAGATTAATTCTTTATATTCGCACTAAATATTTCCCTTTCCTCTGATGCTTACAACAACTCTAATACCCTTATGTGTGATTTTTCACTTAATTTATTCCATTTTAATCCAAAGAATAGACTTGAGTTAACTTTAACCACTTAATTTTCGACGGTTTTCCCGAACCTCTACAGGTGATTTTCCTCATCGAATCTGGCAAAATATATTCTCGAGTTCCATTAATTATGCAAAAACCAAAAAAAAGTTTTGAAAAGTGCGAGAGGAAGAGAGAAATTGAAAAGATAAGGAGAGACAGATCGCTCGTTCGGAACATCTGCGCGAATAAATCACCGAATCCAAGACCGCAGCGTATAGATACGTGCACATAACAAAGATGGGTTTTCGAGATGAACTTTGCAGAGGATTCGGTTCCGATATTCCAAGTGCGTTGACCCCAGTGTTAAAATTGAACCTTCATCTCTAACTTTTCAAAAGTTTCAGGAAAATTGTTCGAAAAAATTTTGGAAATATTCTCGATTTTCCATAGACATACATATCGATATCTCATGTGTTTACTGTTGCTATTTTTTTTTCGATCTCCGAACTGTAAAAAATAACAACATCTAAGACGTCATGTCAGCAATTACAGTAAGCTCACTCGCTCAGTAATTGAATGATTGATGCGAAAAATCGCACTCGAACGAAAACGAACGTCCATTAAGACATAATAACGTTTCGACTAGTAAAAGCTTCCATTTGTCCGACTGACGTAATTGACGGAAAAAATGACTGCGATGATTCAATTACTCGAAACTGTATATAAAAAATTAAATTAAGAATCCTTAGGTTGAGGTCATCGTTCTTCAGCAAGGCTCTCTTGCGGTTGAAATTGCATCCAGTCTGATGATGCATCGTCCTGGACTTCTTTCGTCCCGAAATCGATTTGCATCTTCGTTTTAATATTCATCGAAGACTGGTTCTTATTAATATTTTATTTCGCTTCGATTTTAGGAACCAAATTGAACGAGACTCTCATGCTTGAAAAAATAACAAATTTTGTAAATATCTAGCTTTTTAATGTATATTTTAAAAAGTAGTTTCTAATACCATTTGTAGTTTGCAAAAAAAATTGGTGTGGCTTTGCGTCTATAGTGCTGTACATACAATGCGTTTCGATCGCTTGCCTTTTTTTCGTTTTATCCATTTTTAACATGAATCTTTCATCTCGATGAAAAATGCACGAGACATGACGATATTTCACGTTTCAGATTCGCAATCGGACAAGACAATAGGACAGATGGACGTTTTTTCGCCGACGACTGAACGAAGAAGAGGTGAGCGAATTTTAACACGATCACGACACGTTGAAAAAAATAAAGATAAACTAGACTACAAGCCGCACGAATTACGATCATAATATTATAATTTTGTCAAACGAAATTACCAAAAGTGTACTTAAAATTTTGATCAAATTGTGAATTTGGCGCATGCCGTTATTTGTCTTAATAGTAAGATTTTTTTCCTATGAAAAGGAATAAATTTTTCGCTTTTTATTGACGATTTTATTAAAGAAGAGTCTTTATAGGATTTTATTGAAAATCCGAAAAAATGTACATTTTCGAAAAGGTTATAATATGAGATTTAAATAAGCAATGTTTCTAATTGTACTGACGTACATATATTTCTATATTTTCATATCTAGGAAATACAATGGTATAAAAACGTCTAACTAAAAATATTTATTTTACATAATGTTTATTTTGAATATGATACTACAGACGATTTTCCTAAATATAATACGGAGATAGGTTCCTGATTTATACTCATTCGTGCAAATAACATTCTACGTTTCTGACAATGAGAGGACTACACAATAAACCTATAGAAAATCATGCATAGAGAAAATGACAAATGTACTATAAAATACCTTACTATTGAAATAAAATAAATTACTTTATTACACATTTTAATGAATTTCAACGAAATTACCCGAGGAACTTGTCTATTCGTTGAAATCCTAAATGCAACCGTATTCACAGCCTACTGAAGAAAAGCGACATCGTCTTCTCGATCCACAGCCTTCTGGTGCATTTCTCTTATTGGTTTCGCTTTATCTCAGGCCTCGGACCACCCGGAAGTGGAGTCAGAAGAATAAGACGAAGTGTAAGAAGTGAACACGGCGTTATGGCGAGTGGACGGGCCGTGAAAACGCGAAAATCCTGATCACAGATAAGCCCCGACCCGTTATGCCGTGACCTATCGAACTGTACTTCTCGACTGGAACCGTTTCGGTCGATGTGCCTGGATCATGATTTTAGACTTTTAGAGAACTCCGTGTGTACGCTCAGATACGCTCCGATAACAGAATCCAGTCTCGCGGACGCGAAAAAAAATAGTACACGTACGTGCGTGTGTTGTGGAAAAAATGTATTTGGATTGTGTTGTATCTGCTATCTCGGATCTGTTGTTGGGTAGGAAACTGGAAACGCCTCTGGTCGGATCTTCCGAGTCCATCATCCATCATCGTCCCGTTTGTGTCCTCGCGTCGTCGGAGAGTTCTCTTCACGGTCTCGCGGATCGTCAAGGATTTCCATTGTTTGCGATAATCTGATGCAACGTTGTTGTATAATAATCTTAGGATCTTTGCAAAGTGCCCCCTAGACGGTAAATGGTATTGTCGATAAGTCGATTTTGAGACCAACATTGAGACGAAATAAGAGTTGCATAGTTTTCAGTGTTGTTTATGTTGCAATGTTTTCAGATTCGAATCTGATTTGTTTTGCATCGATACTGATAAAAAGTTAAAAACTAATGTTATATGTCAATTCAGAATTTCAGAAAATACTATTTTAACCTTTCACCAAAGGGAATGTCGACAAGAAACCTCCTGTAGACAAGATGATAACATTCTTGTGGTAATCCTGAGTTGTAATCGTTACAAATTACAAATTTTCATCAATATTGATAGAATTAATTTCAATACTAGAAGATTAATGTGATATTCCATCAAAGAAACGCATTGATAATATTATTGATCGTATAGGAGGCACTTTAGAGTGTCGGATGCTGTATGCAGTTAGTCTGAAGTAGTTTCCTTATGTTTGTTTGTTTTATTTTTTTCAGTGTGCTCATACAAGGAAACGACGTATGATGAGGGTTCTACAGTCATCACTGAAGAACCGTGTCTTAAATGCAAATGTTTGAGAGGATCGTTAGTGTGTTATCTCAGAGTGTGTCCCGTACTTCCGGATCCGCCACCCCCTCAATGTGTTCTAGTATTGCGTAAGGGTGCTTGTTGTTCAGAGCTGATTTGTGAAGGTATTATTATAAATAATTATACGTGTATAAATCTAAATGTTTAATTTATTATTATTTCTTCAGATAGAGGACTTCAAACTAATCATATAAGTAGAGCAGACATAAGCAATGAAGAATTTCCCTCAAATGGAACTTATGGAGATGGTATAAAGATAAAAGTATTTATGCAATAATTAAATGTGAAATGTACATAGTTGAAAGTTATTTTTTAGGATGCATTGCTAATGGAACTTTGTATGCAAGTGGATCAGCAATGTGGACAGATCGTCCTTGCGAATACTGTTATTGCATAGCTGGAAAAGAGCGATGTGTTCGACCTCGTTGTTTGCCTTCTCCTGATGGATGCACACCACATAGAGTTTCACATTCTTGTTGTCCTGTTCGCTATGATTGTAAGCATGAGCATCCTTTTTCGACGACGACCACTATAGCAGCAACATCATCTAGTGGTAAAATTAAAGGTATGTCTTGGATATAATATTTTTCGCTTTATAAAGAATTTTAATTAATTTGCTTTGTTAAAGGCTGTGAAGTGGATGGAATTTTCTACCCAGAAGGAGAAAAAGTTACATCCTTGATAAAATCTCGCTGTGATAATTGTTTCTGTATGAGAGGTTTAATTAGGTGTGTTCCATTGTCTTGCGCACCTCCATTATTAGGATGTACACCAATTATACTTCCAGGAGAATGCTGTGCTAGTAGTTATAATTGCAGTGAGTTATATTGCAATTTTTATGATTCTTTTGTAGTTCTAACAAATTAAGTGAAACTCTTTTCATTCACAGGCAAAAGAATTGCTGATATGACTTATGGAAATGAGCTTCCTGTCTTTGGTGAAAATGGACAAGAACAAGATACAATTATCAATGAAAGATCATTTCCGGATGATACTCCTCTGACACCATCACAAATTGCTGAAATTCTTATGAATGGTGATGGAAGAATTATCAGAAAAATTGAAAACAAATCTAATTTTACTATTTCGAAATCTAGACATAATAACACAGCTACTGGCAACAATAAATCGAATTCTACTACTAGAATTAAAACATCAAATAATAAAATTACACATTCAACTTCAACATCTTTCATAGAATCAACAGAAACAACAACAGTACCATTCAGTGAATCTGATGAAACTTTCACTACTGAAGATTTAGAATTTACTACATGGACAGATAGTATTGATAGTGAAAATAATTCTACATCTGATGAACTCACTGAAGATACTTCAAATAGTACAAGTAAGGAAGAAATCATAACGGCTACAGATTCAAATTCATTTCTTGAAGATGTGACAGAAAACGAAACCCATTCTACCGATAAATCGAAAACATTTATCAATGATACAGTCAATTGTACAACTGAATTCAGCACATTGAACATAACTGAAACATTGGAAACTAAAAATAATTCAAATAACTCAAACAAGTATAATGATACTCAAGAAAGAATATTATTTAACGCGTTTAGTAATTTAAGTGATACTAGTGCTGAAGAAACACAGTGGAATGCTGATTCACCAAAAAATCATTTATCTGACGATGAATCTTCGACTCAAATAGAAATCAGTCCTAAATTTCCTTCAACGTCACTCATTATTCCTAAAGATGATGATATATTTATGGTAAATGTATCTACATATGTTAGAACTAATACAACTATAGTGACACTAAGGCCAGTGGCAGCTATTCCTCCTGAAATAGAAGCTCTTCTAAATATCAGTTTGAAAAAAAATAGTCAGAAGGATGATTATTATGATTATGATTACAAATCATCTTTGCCTCCATCATTGCCTAATTTGGAGTGAGTATTTATGCATATAATTTCAACAGATTATCATAAACAATAATTTTATTAACACATTATTTTCTTTTAGAATAATTCCGTTCCTTGCTATTGATGCTGTTTTAAAATCTGATGAAATTGAACGTGAAAAAAGTAAAGAAATTGATCACTATGCTACAGCTTATCCAGGAATAGATGAAGAAAAAAGTTATATAGGACCGTTTTCAACAATCCCTCGTGAAAAATACAATGCTACAATATATCCATACGTTGGTAGTGAAAATTATAACCCTACTACATTTCCTCCTTATTCTGAGGAAAAATATTTGAGAAGTCCGTTAGGACATCTCAATAACTTCAATAGAAATCAAATTATATACAAACAGCATATTGATGATAAATTTCAAGCCACTACATATAAGACCATTTTAAATGATAAATTTGATGAGAATCAATATGGAATTGATAAATTTGACGCAACTGTATATCCATCATTGACTTTGGATGATCCTGCAACAGATAATCCTACTTTTGCATATAACAACCGAAATTTATTTTCTCCTCCGTCAGAAACAGAAGGTAAGTCAACGAATTGGTATTTAAAAGTTTTTTTTTTCATATCATAACTAACTATTTTAGGTGGATTTTTGCCACGAGATCCTCCTCTACTAAACACATATTTCAACATGGGGTATTCTGGTTCCAAAGATGTTCCGAATCCTGTTACTGATAGTACTCTCATGGTTACTGACCAAACTAAACCAAATTCTGGTAAATAAAACTTTATTTCATTTATTATTGGAATGTGTAGGTTTTTAATCAAGCAAAAACTTCAGATGATTGTTCGTCTAATGGTCGACAATACAAAAATGGAGAGCTCATAACTGAAGCTAATGCATGTGTTATATGCTTTTGTTATTATGGTGATATTCACTGTCAAGATCCTGAGTGCCCACCAATCAAACCAGGTTGTAGAAGAATTGTTGAAAAAGGATCAAACTCTTGTTGTGGAATAGAAATATGCAGTGAGTGTTTTTAAAAATTATAAAATACAATAATGTTTTTTTAATAATATAAAATTGTAAATTCATTTACAGATGATGCAAATGAAAACAATTCAACTATCAAACATTTTGAGAATGACAATGCACAACAACCTGAAATATCAATAGCAGCTGATAGAATAGATAAACCAAATCCTTTCAAAGATGTTATTAAAACTGAACAAGCTCCTGATTTGGAATCACTCATCGGTGATATGTTACCATACTACTCAACAACTACTACTATGAAAAAACAACCAGTTACAAAAAAATCTACCATAAGTTTTTCACCCAGCACAGAACCAAGTTCACCAGTATACAAACAATCGACTACACAATTACTTTTAAATACAACAGAAATTGAAGATGTTAAAGAATCAACCGAATTTGAAACATCTACCGAATATGTAAGAGAGAAAAGTTCCACTGTACAACCTATTGAAACCACAATAATTGAAGATAATATAACAGATGATGAAGAAGAAGATGTTTTCTCATTTGATAATGTATTGAAATTATTACTTGGAGATACATCGGACACTACAACGAAAAGATATACAACAACTTCAACTACTACGACCAGACGTATACCAACAACTACATCAAATTCTCCAAAAATAGCTTACACTTCTATAAGATATCCCGTAACACCAGTGACAACTAGATCTATTCTAACTACAGCAGCAAATTTCTTAAAAAATACATATAAATACACATTTTCAAAGCAAAATCGAACGGCAAACCCAATCACTCTGCAACAGAAAAACTATACTAAGCCTTTATATACAAAACAACCGACAGTGTATCCTACGGTTAGATATACCAAACCAAAATATTCATACACAACTACAACAGACCCATCAACTACTCCACCATTCAAGAAAATGCCTCACTCTCACTATTCTTCAACAACCGAAGAACCAAAATCGCCAAGTTCTAAAAAGCCAACAACAACACAACTGGATTCTTCACTTCCATTTGGAGCTGGACTTTTGAAATTAGCTGGATGTAATATTTATGGAAGAATGTATCGGGTGGGTCGGATTATATCTGAACTATCAGGTCCTTGTTTGGAGTGCATGTGTACGGAAGTTGGTGTACAGTGTAAGCCATTGAATTGTTAACTTTCCTGTTCAGAATACAAAACTTCAATTTTAATACCACCGGAGTGTGTGAAGAAGTGTTTTTTGCATCTTGTAAATATTTTTTACATACCTATGGATATGTATGAGAAACGCTTTGTGTTTAGTTTAATTGCATCAGAATGGATTGTGTAAAATAAACTATTAGATTATTGTGTGTCAAATGATTTAGTTTTATGTAGGTATTTTATATGTTTAACTTATAAAAAATAGTTTGGAAAATTAAAAAAAAAGTGAAATTGGAATAATTTAATCCATCAATATCGAATTCAAATGAAGTGATCATAAATTTTATATTATGTGTTAAACATTATTAAGTTTCGATGAATATGTATAATAAAATTTTCTTTGTAAATTAGTGCTTTTTTTTTCATTTCATAAAGAAAAATGAAATATTCAGTAATTAGGTATTTTTTTTTTATATTAATGAAGGATAAAAAAAATGTTCATTTTAAATTATTGAATAGTTTATACATATATACATATAATAAATTATGTATGGCACAAACTTTGATAATACTTCAGTAATAATAAGTGCATCTAAAACGAAAGATAGTATAGCGAAAAATTAAAGTACATAGATTACCATATTGTAATGTTATTGTCTTAAAATCTGTTAAAATGCAACAATTCATCAATACACATGCATTTACAATATACCTACCTACCTATCTATTACACTACTAAATATCATAGTAGAATGTTTTGAAAATTTCTTTTCGAGTTAACAAATTTTAATAAAACCCAATATTTGTATCTAAGAAGAGTTTTAGATGAACACTTTTGATCTAATTTTCGAATTATTCTATTTAAAATATCACAGTTGTTAAAAATTTTCTTATCGATTAAATTTTGATATAAAATATATTTAATAAAATAGATATTGTAGTTCCAGTCAAAAGAAGCATAAGCGATATCCAAAATCCTATTCTAATGTAAGTTTTATTTTTATCACAACCTGAAATAATAAAAAAAAGGTTTAACAAACACAATTGTGAAATATTTTATTAGATCTCTGAAATTTCAAATGATTACCTTTGAAAATAAGAAATCCTAACAATAAACCAGCAAAAGCACCTGCGAAGTGAGCACCCCATGAAATGGGTGAAAGATTTTCAGACGCAACATAACAATGTGCAATCGAAAAGGCAATATCTGATATTGCTAATACAGCAACACTAGTCAATCTATAATATTTGTACTTCAATTTACTATATTGCTGAAAGAAAAATTCAACAATAATGAAATATGCTGAATTTGTATGTGATAATATAAATCTTTTTAAATTTACTGAACTAACCATTATTACATTGGCCACATGAGACATCAACAAAGCGTAAACACCAGCCGAAGATCCAACCATATAGAGAGTAGGTTGAAGGACGGAAGCACCCAATGCACCAGCAATTCCACCTCCTACATAAATAATAGCACACCTCCACCAGCCCTGTTCTAGCTCTAAAGGTGTAGCGAGTAGAGTCTGTTAAACACATTTTAAAAAATTTTCATCAATAATATAATAAAAAAAATAAATACTTGTTTCATTTTCATGTTTAAATACGGAGTAGTCACCTGTATTATTATATTCAAAGTTAAATGCACAATATCAGAATGAAGAAGCATATAAGAGATAAATCTCCATGTTTGATATCTTTGATATGGTGAATACATTAAAAGTTTACTCGTATCATCGCTACCCCAAACATAAATACATATCTGAAACATTAATTCAATTAAATCAGAATATCCTTCTCGTTTAAATAATTTATAGTATTTATAATAATTACCTCAACTATTCCAGCAAGTAACACAAAGTATGGAGGACAAAAGAATTTCAATTTTGGCCTTTTACATTTCTTTATCACTTTAGTAACAATGTTATTCGAAGTTGTATCATCATCTATACTAGGTGTTCTAGTAGAAATTGGAGATAAGAGATGTTCATAAGCAGAAAATATTTTATCTTTTTCATCTTTTAGTTCTTCATTTGGCAACTTTATGAATTCACATGTATTATAAGACAATGATAAAGATTTTAAAAGTTCTTGCTCACTCAACGATGCATATAAAACACCACTCTTCTCATGAGATATGTTATTTTCACTTTGTTGTTCTTTATTCAATAATGCACAATTGCTGTTATTTGAATCCCAAGCTATATTTGGTAAACATTCTAAAGATTTTGGTGCAATTTTTCTATATGCAGATGATGCATTGTGATTTTTTTGTTTATAAAAGACACTTTTATTCAAGTCTTTCCGTTGTAGAGAATTTGTCAATAAGGCATCATTGGATTTTTCATTTATGACATTAATGGATGCCATCTTCAATTTGTTTTCACTTCAAGATTGTCATATTTCTTCAAACTAGAACAAAAAAAAATATTTGACATAAATATAACGACTTTTTCAGGAATTCATAATCTCCCCTTGTGATAAAAGTAGATTTAAGTTTTTGTCTGATACTGAATATAATGTGGTATTGTTATTATATCTGAAGATTGTGGTATATCGTTACGCCATAAATAATTTTTTTTTCAGTACAATTGTGCACGATAATTTTGACTTTAGAATATTTAATGTTTTTATATCCAAAAATATAATTGTAAGAAAATATAAAAAAAAAAAAATTCTATATCTGTATTTTTCATTCAGACTTTTCGAAAGATTCATTCAGACTTGAAATCAGAGAAAATCTCATTTAATTAAATATCCTGATAATTCTATAGTTATGCTAAATGAGATTTCGATGAACACTTAACATAAAACATTAAAAACAATGTGTATAAAAAACATTTTACACTCATTAAAAGATCAATTCGCTCTATAAAAAAAAAAACAAGTGAACTCATGGATAAAAATTACTAGAAATAAACGTTTTTATCAACGCGGAAACGAGAGGTTAAATAGACGAACATCGTCCACTTTCATATCGCCGCACTTTACGTTCTCTAATTAATCTATGTATGTGGCGAAAGCCCAAGATGACCCTGCGGTTTATCACGGAATTACCCGTAGAGGCAATAACCGCGCACTTACGGCCAAAACTGTCAAACGAAAAAAGCGGGAACGCCGCAAACATGGCGTCGCGTGACGAATTTTGAATTTCCCGCGCAGATTAAAGAACAACTACCGCGCTCCAGGGATCAGCTCTAATTGAAGACGAGTGACATCATCTTTCTCTTCACGGTAGATAAAGAATTTGGCGATTCTAATTGTCTACCGTTTCGGTTATCTGTTGCGAAATATATGTGGAAAACCTTGGTTGGTTTAGTGCGAACTTGAAGTTTTTGTGTCGCAGTTTTTTTCATCGATATGGTGGCAACCATGATCTACATAAAATGAAGTGCGATCGGAAATTAGCGATGCAAGTATTTTTATTGGAAACATGTTTGGTTCGTTTAAGGTTTTTTCGATTTTGCATAGATATTGTGTACCTACATTGAACCTTGTGCAGTAATTTTTTCTGTGTGTGATTTATTTCCGGATATTGAAAATATGGATTTTTTTATTGAAAATTTCAGGATCTTGTTGCAGATTCTGACTCACGTACAGATAAATATTTAAGATGCAATTGTTTCTTCGACATCATAATACACCTATTGAACTTCAACCAGTTCTAATCAAACACGCGAAGGTGGGCAATCGACCTTTCACGCGATTAAAACACATCCTCATATTTTTTTTAACACTTCAGTCAAACTGTTATTGCATGCGACTTCTAATGGTTGACACTCGTCAATTGACCTACGTACATTGAATATTCATGAAAACGTTTACGGTGTGTTATGACGATTATGAAGGTGCTTAAAAAAGTGTTCGTACACCTCAGATTATGCATATCAGATGTTGAAAATTGCGAATTTATTGTCGGTTTTAGGCTTTGTGCCGTTAGTGTTTTACGATTCTGATGTTTAATTTGCGATTTATCTATTTGCTGATTCCAGATAAAAAGTTAAGTGTTCTTTGTTTAAAATTTTGTATTGATGCGCAATTTATACGCGAAATGTATCGTAATTGAAATGGAAAGTCGTAAATATAATAATTTATCGTTAACTAATCCAAGATAAGACATTTGAAAAACATTCGAGATATTGCAATGCATTTCAATAAGACGAAGATTAATTAATTGACTAATGTATGTAATTGAATAATATGCAATTCAGCGCATCGTAAACAAAATAATAATTAATTTGATCTTTCACACAATATACATAAATTGACCTTTCAATGATTAACTCAAAAAATATAGAATGGAATCGATTTAAACCGAATCGCCTTGATTTCGAGTCTGCACTTTCTTGATCCACCTTCGCGAATTTAACAAACCCACGAATGTAAATTTACAAGTGCAACCGGACATATTACCATTGAAAGATAAATTCTACAGTAATTTATCCTATAGTGTATTATTTTGAAATCAACTTTAATTAACAACAGTCAGGTCATTCACCGATTGCAATTTTCTGAATCACACATGAAACTATTGTAAACACGAGATGAATCATAACAACATTATGCATGAAACAATCAATTATCCTCTTATTTTATACAATAGATTTTGTACATAAAACAACAATACGTACGAGTTGAACTTCACAGCACATTTGCATGGAACATTGCACTTGAAAATGAACACAGACTAAACGAGGCAAAGTAAAATTTTTAAAAATTTAACTAAACGAATTAAAATCGTATCAACATTCGATTCAACTATAAAAAAAACTCGAAGGTTATTTTCAACTGTAAAAAATGAAATAACCAAATCCGATGCTGATCGTACGACGACCCAATGTACACTGACTGAAACTGAACATTTCACGTGACTAAAACGATCTATGCAAGTCGAAATTTTCACATAAATCGTATAGAAATAAATACTACGCAAGTCGTGGGTGTGTTCAGATTATATGTATTTTGCCAATTGATCATCGATGGCCATCTCAACAATGGAAAAGGTCATCGGAGTCGTTGATCCGGAAAATGACATAAGTCTATTTTCGCGACTATATCGTATATTATATAGCTATGATTTGTACTAAATTCGAATTCATAGATATACTTTTGTGTGTTAGTAAAATTGAAATAGGTCGTATGTGTAAATCGTTGCTTACGAAATTTCGTTTCGATGAAAGTTTGAGAAAATTTTAATTGTATCGCAAGATATTGTTTACGTTTGTAATAATGAGTTTCTATTGATTTCGGTTTCTCTAGAAATGAGATATAATGATGAGTCTAGTAGTTCTTTTTTATAGTGTAGACTAAATATCGCGTAACACTGTTTATGGAAAATGAATAGAATACAGAAGTTTTGTTTACATATTTGAAACGAAACATTCGATCCAGTCTAAATATTTATAATACAATGAAATAAGCAATAATGTTTCGACTTTTATGTCGTATTTTTTATATTCATTTTCTAAAAATCACCCGATTTAATTACGAAACATAAACGATCTCGTGACTTAACGTATTTCGTTGTATAATGATTTAAATTCGGAATTAATGTAATATTATATTCACATTAATATATTCATATCGTTATTTTATATGAATATTTTACTGAAAACCACAAAATTATTGTTATCTTGCGTATTAAAAAATACTCAAGCACGAACAATGTTATCAAACATTTCAAGCAAATTTTCCTTATAACATAAAAAATAAATTTCTATGAATTTCCGTTTAGCACATTTAATCAACATCATTTGTTTACGTCCTAATTTACATTATTAGTTACCAAATGAAAATCTTTGTACGTAAGAAACAAAGAATTCAACTGTTTGCGAAAAACTGCATTCCAATTTCGCACGAAGTCTACTTGGACTTGTCCGAAGATGCACGTAAATGAATTTTAAAATAATACTTTATTATATCACATTAAAAACGACAATTGAGGTGTAATGATAAATAACAGTAATACTATTAAAAATCTTAATAAAAAAATGCAGATTTTGTACCATATCGTAATAAATTTCAATGATAATATAAACCTCATACTAAACAAACTCCCATTAACATAAACTGCATACAATTCTAAAATTCAAACGACACCATACAAAACTCAACTCTCATGAGAATCAATCCTAAAATATACATTTCATTGAAACATCAAGTGGCCAATATTAGCCAGATTGAATCCCAGAAGCATTCCAGCCATGTGTTTCCTCTCATGGACCAGACTTAACACAAAAAGCACTCCAAGGTCGCTTTTTCACAATTGTTTCAGTCTTCAGAATCAGCTTTTCAGTCACACTTGACCCACTCGATTCTCAGCAAATGAAATACTAATGGAAACATCGGGTCGATTGCGATATATTGATCGTTGCTTTCGGTCGACTTTGTCGTAGTTTCGTGTCGATCAATACGAAAAAAATATGTTTGGATTGATGTCGAGAGCTTCGAATGCTCTGTTTGACGTTTTTGTGACGTGGAAAGTATAGTTGCCATAGTGTGGTGTTTGATGTTGACGTTTATTATAAGTATTGTGTAATGAATTGGGTTCGTAGTATGGTAAAGAGGGAACTCTGCTTGTTTGATAAGTCGAAATTGTACTAAAATGTTTGAATTCTTATGAATCTATGAAGATTTTTTTTAAGATACTCAAGAAAAACAATGTTTTAATATGCTGGAAAAGAAATAGCATTCGTATAAATACTTCAGAATCGAAAAAAAAATACATTTATTGGAACAAAAGAAAATATTGTTTATAAGGTTTGCACCTTTTAGAAAAATTAAAATTTTTCCTATTTTAAAAAAGTTCCTACAAAATTACGTGAAGAATCGCACTGAAAATTAAAACAATTCAATTTCTATTTTTTTGAAGAATTCTTGAATGCTAAATTTGCGTGTACGAATTTAAGATCCTAAACTTACTGATGTAACACTTACATTAATTTTTAAATTCAAATTGAGCTCTAACCTTAAACTGATACTTAATTTGAATGCATAATCAATCCGAGTAGGTACTATATGCATATCAAAATACATTTATAAGCTTATTGTTGAATCATATCAAATATAAGGTTTGTTGACAATTTTTCTAACCATATCGAAAAAAGATGACACAACTGTACCTCATTTAATTCTTATATCATTAAAGCAGTTCAAAGCTAAACGTGAATAATTCCATAAAGCAAAAATTCGAAAAAACTATCAAATATGTTTGATGTGTTCTCTTAATTCTTCATTATTCCACTTTTCAGAAATCATATATTTTTTTGAAATAAGATATGGTTAATTCCACTGTAAAAAGTAGATCTTAAAAATGTTGCATACTGGAATTTGTGTTTGTCTGAAATTGAATTTAGTTACTAGTTATAGGGAATTGGCTCCCCACTCTCGCTGAAATCGTGAGCAACCTTATCAGAGCTGAATTCATATAATGCTGAAAATGCCCATGGGTAATTTAAAATTTGAACTGTCTGAAAAACAAACCAAATTTGGGATGATACTAAGATTTTCTTTTTACAGTGTCACATTAGAGTAAAGAATCGATTAAAATGACTTCTGAAAAAAAAGATTTATTAACCAATGTCAAAAAAAATCTTGTCATTTAATCGTATTCCTGTATTAAATTACAAAAGCCATGACTATACCAAGTACTTTAACATTCAAATCTCACTTTTTCAAATAGCAGAGTTAATCACGATTTGGTCTGATCTGCTCATAATACATCATAAACACAAATTGATACAAGAGCGATTCGATCACAACACCACGTGCCAGTCGTTAACCTACAAACCCGACACTAAAAACGGGAGGAGAGTCAAGGGGAGAGTTGGTACATAAAAATGGGATCCTGGGGGATGAAGGCGACATGCCACGTGGAAAATTGCCCAGGCCTTTGACCCCGGTTCGGAAAATTTGCGAATTTGACCTCTCTTTATGTTTAGTGAATGTTTTCTTCTTCACCCTTCGAAAGCAGGAATGTTCAGTTTTAATTGCGTTCACAAATTGCCGCTTAAACGATTCTGTCTAAAGTGTTGTTTGTCGGATGTGTTTAATTCGGTGAGGGGATGAAAGTTTGTAAGCGTATGTTTTCTTTGATGTGTTCGTTGTTTTAATAACATTATTTTGAGTGTCTATTTTTTTTTTCTAATTTTGTTCTGCGGAGATGTGGTTATTTTCATCGGAGTTATTATAGTGCTCGTTTCGTATACTTAAGTGGATAGATATGAGAAGATATTGAGATATTAACCGCAAATTGTCTCCTTACATCAGTCATCAACGACAATATTGTGAATCATACGTATGATTAAAAAAAATGAAATATGATAATATTATAGTAATATCAATATACAATAAGTTCGATTATAGAAGTATTATTTTCAATTGTAAAAAAAAGTTCAATACATATTTATTTGAAGACATTCGAAATAGCAATTTTATTTTATTGAAATACGAATTGATATAAAAATACGCCTCATCTCATTAAGAAATCAACTTCCGACGATTATACTAAATATTGTAATAAAAATTCAAACTACAAACTTCCTATATCCGGATATGCTTATTTTATTCAAATGTGTCTAATATGAGAAGAATCGAAAGTTTTGCAATAACACGATTTCAAAAGTCATCAATAAATAAACAGATTGACGAAAATACATATTCAAAATATTTATTCTAAAATACTTGCATTTTTTATGCAAAAAAACTTACCTAATAAAAATCCTGTTCTACTACGATACGCACAATAGAATCGAAAACGCGACGCAGATAAAACCCGATTTGTATCGAAATCAAACATCCGATTTAATATTTTAAAAATTCCCAAATATAAAAGACAATATTCTACATACTATACACTGATTTTAAATTCTCAAAATCGTTCGGATATAATTAAAAAAAATTGTCAAAAATCGACAACGGAACAAAAGGCGTCCGCACTCGGCGCAGAACGAGAGCCACTGAATGCATTCGCCTTATCGCTATCACCTGTCGAGCACTGTGCTTCTCAAACTTTTAAAGATTAACGATTGAACCCTGTTTTTGGGGGTGTTCACCCCCTCTGTAAAATCCCCCCGGGATCTACGGGAAATGCGTTTGGTGAATTTTCCGCTTTTCCTCCTTTACGAGCGTGGATTCGCTCTTGTGATCGTGAAAGGGGAAAAATAAAGTTTTCTTTCACTGAGACACTAAGGCATTTCATAAAATATATGAAAAAAATGTATGCAATTTAAGTAATTTATTTTAAAAATATATATTTTATTTATTACTCTAAAAAGTTTGATAACCTTATTATTACGATTATTTAAGATAATTATAGATATAATTGATATCATTTTTGCTGATTTTTTCAATAAATTCTTATCTAGTGCATAAATGTCGCATATTTTCTTCTATGAAAATAATTAATATTTCATATATAGGGCTTTTCAATGAGTACACTCAAACATTGACAATTTCAGCCATATTAATGAATCTCGCTATATTACTTTTTTGCATCTCCCTTTATTTTATATTATTTCGAAGATCAAACACTCTTTATGAAAAACCCTACTGTATTGGTAAATGTATTGGTCAACCAAAAGAGTGTTTCATATTTCTTCGGCGTGTAGAAATAGAATGACAGAACAAAGGAAGTGTTTCATCATAAGAAATGCACTCTCATAAATTTGAAAATGTCGAAAACGCAACATTTTCGCGCCACTAAAACGCACCCTCCTTTTTATCATAGAATATCCATCTAAGGCTTTACGAATTCCGATATCATTCTTAGGTCATTGGCCAACCCCTGCTCGATTTATCTTCGACGCAATTTCACTACATTATTATTTCTCACAAGGTTATGGTGCTGAGAATCGTCTACTAAATTACTTATGAGATATTTTTCTAAGAAAAATTAATATAAATTAAAATAACCTATTGATTACTTGTGTACTTACGATCAGATAAAAGAAGAACAATTTTAGATTTCAAGGAATAGATATAATCAGGCGCCTGGAGGAAAAAAAAAGGTGAACTTCAAGAAATATGTAGAAATGTGTCATTTTGTCCTAGACCTTGAAAATCAGGTAGATTTTGCCAATTTGTTGTAGATTTCGAAAAATAGCTTTCAAATAGACCTCATGCTAAATCGACACCAAACTCGAAACTTTCTTCGTCTAGAAATTATTTCGAACACATTGAAAATATTCGATATATAGCTAATTTCAGTAACTTGATCAGCATAAAAAGATCCGATAATCGATCGATCACATAAAACATTTGATATCATTCGAATTTGCTTCGAACTTTCATAATGTAGGCATAATGGAGTTGACCTTTTCCTATACAATATAAATACTCATAAAATCCAACACCACCTTTCATCCCTTAAATAACTCCATTCATAATAGAGCAATAATACTACCTCTACGCAATTAACTATCCATTCGAATCATCGATCTGTGACCAGCCTTTTGTGTAGATTAAATGCTTTCTTATAAATAATTTTCATTGACAAATCAAAAATACAACTCATTTTAAATAAATCAAAAGAATTTGATTAACACATGGGTTTTCTAAGCTTAAAAAAAATCCCATTTCACGCCGCATTGAACAGCTTCCTCGAGGTTAATATAATAACGTCACATGCAACATCTAAATCTGTGCAACCCAAAAAAATAACACGACAAAGATGCGCAATATGACGAGAACTTCATTCAGGATACGAAATCGAAAGTTTCCCGAAGGGTGTATGAACTTTCCCGGTGGGGTGACCAACCTTCGGAGCACGCAATCGTGGAAAATTCACAAAGAAAATTGCGCTTAATTAAATGGAAAATTCTCGTTGTTGCAGTAGAAGGGTCCTATAATGTAGCCATTTGACAAATGGGGGATGCAACGAAATGCGATATGCGATTAGTCATCGATTTTCCGGATTTTCCGACATGCGATGTGTCGAAGTGTACAATTACCGTTGTCTGCTTTGTTTCGTGAAATCGAAAAATAAGTTGTTGGAATACGAAGGATTATTTTAATTTATCGTTACAAGTATTCTTAAACAGTTTTATTTTATATTTTTCAATCAATATCATTAATTTTTAAGTAAAGAAATAGAGCTGTTAGGTCAGAAACTTCGAAAAGTAATCACTTACATACAACAACAAGGAATTAATTACAGACAAAGAAGGTGATCCATTTTTAGGAATGTTTCGTAGAATATTAAAACAACATTTTGTTTTAATGAAATATTCTAATGAAATAACCACGTCTATAAATTGATAAAGAAAAACGACACATGACTCTCTCCAGAACTAGACAATACTTGAACCCAACTTCGCGAGTATGTTGAATCAATGCGGCATGCACAAACGTTTTATATCCATACTCCTTCTATTGGCATGTTTATTTATCAAGTTATAAAATCGACATACGAAAATTATGATTTCGTCGAATTTCACATTAAATGTATTGGCTTGAACATTGTTTTCGTTCGAGATATTTTAAAATCTGTAGAACTAATTCGTTAAGACCTTGAACAGTCGATATTAGACTGTATAAATAGAAACCTCTAAAATGAATAAACAGTTCAAATTCATACGCAAAACAAATACCGAGATTTATTTTCACCAAATGGCTTCCTCTAGAATTAACAAGGGTTCACCCTTTCCCACTAAACCGGGCGTAAAAACCACAAAATCCAAATTTAACACCAGCCATCCTCCGCATTCGAAAATAATCTCGAATCTGGCTGCACTAACTCGTAAAATCGGGAGACTTGTGCATTCTGAAACTGCACTTATTTGTTTTATCTTCTATATAAAGACTGAAAAGGCCAAGGGGTACAAGTGACTTCGCAGTGATTTCGAGAAAAGCGCGTTCAAAGTTGACCATGTACCTACATGTATTAGGAGGTCGAGTGATTTGATGATATATCTTGGCACACGTTCCGAATTCGTTTATATCCTTTTGCTACCAAATAAATGAGCGTGCATTGAAGCAATTCCTGTGCATAACTCAATTTCGGCAAAAATGTCACTTGTACCCCTTGGTCTTTTCCGTTGTCATATAAAGACTGCCGGCGGAAATGGGTCCGAAGATGCGTTCACCTTTTCGACCTGAACGTCTAGACGCTTTTAAATAAACTCGATTCTTCTGTACAAGGATAACTTGATAGTCTCGTGAAAATGGATACAGTTCGTTAAAATCCATTTCGTAGATCTTTTGAAAATATACAATGGATTCTTCTAATATTTCTAAACAAACGTTTGATTTTTTAGATGCTGTTGATCTGGTTTCTATTGCGGGAATAAGAGGAATTTGTGTTATTCTTTTACTATCAATACTTTTAATAGATTTACTTTTACTAATTAAGATAATTTATTGATTCTTTGAATCAATTGTTCAGTATAGTATTGATTAACTAAATTGATTATAGCCAAATGATGATTAAAATACCTTTCCTTAATAACTAAATTTGCGTGTATTTTGCATTAAAATGTAAATTTTATATTTGTTTTATACTTTTTTGGATATTCACGGTTATAAAAGAAGATATTAACAGAAACAGATATAAGTAAGTAATAAACAGATAATACTACTGTATTATCTGTTTACTCACGAATATAAAAATTTCTGAGAATCTTTCCTATTGAACCACTAGAATAATCTTAAACATATTTACATTTCTGTCGATTGAACATTGGGTTATGTTACAATTTATTTATAAACAAGTTTTTTATATGACAGCTTAGGACTTATGTCGAATTAAAATGAAGAATGGATTATTAGTAAACAAAGAAAATTTCATTAAAAAGTTAATTCAATTGATTATGACTCATCTAAAAATGCAGTCTCTTGCATTCTTGCATTCATTCTTTCATTCTTGCCAATTATATGCAACTTTTTAATGCTTATACACCAAAATCTCAATAGGTAACCCAAGTTGACAACCCCTGTTCTATGGGAGGCTGTATCCAGAACTAGACACCCTTCGGGAGCAACGCACTCCCGAATTTTGGTCACCATGGAAACGCCAACTGCATTCATATTTCTCACCAGCCACGCCCACATCTGCAATATTCAACATCCAGAACTGAATGTGAAATCAGCATTATATTTTCAGCATTAGGAGTGTTTGTCTAGGGAATTAAGGCTGTGAGTTCGCCGGAGTCAAGTTCAATGTCGATGCAAATGCGGGGAGAACGCGTGGAAGATGATGTTTATTAAGGATTACGACAGATGAATGTATGTGGGGGTTGTTTGATTAATGTTTTAGGGGTTGCAGAGGAACAGGTGGTAGGAAATGCGCTTTGATGGCGTGTGAATGTGTCGAAATTATTCATGTGTAATTATAGTGTATTGTTTTTGTTAAATTAATGATGTTTTGATGCGATTTATTTGTTTGAGGGGTTTTTAGTTCAATTTGTATTGAATGTGTATTAAAATATTAACAAAGATAATGTAATTCATGTATTTTTTTTCAGTTTTTTTCAGCAGTGTTTATTTTGTTTGTAAATTTGATTACGTAGAGAAATCTGTAGTTTGAAATTGTCAGTTTTAAATAGAAATCTGCTTTATCGACATTGGTTCAGAAAAATGGTTTTTCAACTAAACGTAGATATAAATATTTTTAATAGCGTATAGATGTCACTATATTTATTTTGACATTAATATATTTAAATCTTCACTTTCTACATCAAATCGATCAGTGATTTGATTTAATTTACAATTAATCATTAATAAATAAAAATATAATATCACAACACTTGAAATTATATCAAACACAACTGAAGATCGATTCTAAAATAAATTCATATAAGACCTATTAAAAACAAATCACAACGAAACAAGCTATCATCTCGCATAAGCAATCGTATCTATACATTTTCAAAAAAGCATCATCACTTCGTTAACAGAGCCCGTAATGATCCCCTATGCCAGACCATGATAAATCTATATCCGACACTTTTTCCCCACTTAAAATCGTCTCGAAAAGGATATTCCTATGGACCACCATAGAGGCAATACGAATACAGTATCCACCCTCTAAAAACGCATTAAATGCACCGAAGCTTTCATCGTCCAACTCATCAATCTTCCGATAATGGTCAATACGCATCAAATGCGTTCAATTTCTATACGAATATTTCGAAGCACAAAGGATATTCATAAATAACGCACGTGAAAGCAGCAACTAACGGTTCGTTGCATTTCTTCTTTGAGTGCTTGTATTTTTTTATTTGTGGGAATATTGTATCGGATTCGAGATTTACTAATTCGAAGAAGGAATGTGGGAATTTATACGGATCTCGAGGGTCAGGTAAAAATTTTTCGAAGTCTTGAAACTGTTAATAAAGTGGTGCATCGAAAGATAGAATCAAATTAAGATATGTGAATGAAAAATGAAAAAATAGTATGAGACCACCCAAGTTCGAACAATAGAAAATCAATTAAACAAATTAGAGATTTTATTGAAAAAAAGGAATCACAATGTTCACTATGTGATGTTATCAAGATTTTTAGGGGCAATTCAAGGAGAATTTATATATGCATATCATATATAGAACCATTTTCTGTACTTAACTCAATATCGATAAAAAAGATAACTTGTGCCTTCAGTGAAATTCAGTCGTCATATGTATCGGTTTAACTAATTCCTCTCTAACTAATATTAGAAAAAAATCATTAGGTTAGAATATATGAAGAGTTGGAATGGATGTTGAGCCATATTAGGTCAATTGGGTCGCATAAAACTGAAAAATACCTCGATTTTTTTTCATTTTTTCTTATAAAATATATTATTCATATAATTTTTTTGTCACACTCTTCAATAGTGATGCATAAACATGAGTACATACAATGTAATACAACTGCAGTAGTTAAGCGGGGCGACTGAGCGGATAAGCCGAATCACGATCGTCATAAAGAGGGGTAAAAACTACCCCAGCTCACTTAAAGTGCGCATTTAATTGCGAATTTCGAACTTTTATTCGCATTTTATATGGAGAAAGTTCGAGTGCGTCGAAGAGATAAATGAAAGGGAGTGTAGTTTTCAGTTTTCGAAAGTCTCGTGTGTGTGATATTCGGGAAATATTCGAACAATAACGGTTTATGTATGTACTTCCTAGTCGGTGTAATTTTCTAAAGTCTTGTCGAAAAGTTTCGTTTCGCAATGGGTGCTGATATAGCGAAGTTTCGCAAAGTTTATTTCTATTTGTTAAGTTTTAAGGCTGTTTGGGGATTTTGTTGCCGAATTCGTGCTGCGATGAAGGATTGTGCTCCAATTGAGCGTTGGATAAATGAAAGTAGTAAAAAATGTATGTTCAATGGTTTATTTTGAATATTTCAGATATTAGAATGGAGGCTAAAAGCTTTTCGATAATAAAGCTGAACATCAAATAACTCTTACAGATATTTGAATCGTTTTGACGACACATTTGTACAAATATAATTTTTTTCAACTGAAAATCGTGACCTATCTCTTAAGACTACTGAGCATTCCTAAAAGACAATATGAAGATTTATCATGCACTTAAGCATTTTTACGTACCACTCAAACGTTAAGATTTATTATTACATACATATTATTACAACGATGCATAAATCTTAATCTAAAATTTTCAAATAAAATCTTAAGCAGCTTCAATTGAATTGAATTAAATTAAATTACTCAATATTGAACGTAATTGTATCAAAATTCATTGAGAAAAATCGATTATATTGCATGATCATGATATTGTGTTGTTTGTACTGCCATAAAGTTCTAAGACTTTTCCTTTTTTTTGTATATTTTTTTTAATATTGTGTAACTTTGAATGTTTTCTTGTATTTTAAATAATTATTATGAAAAATTGATATTAATTTATTAAATAATAAAAAATCGTCTCTTAAGAAAATTAAAAAAAAAATCAAAATGATCTATAGTAACTATCATATGAGTGGCAATGAAAAAAGTTAATGAAGATATTATTTAAAAAATCGAATCAATATTAAAAAAAAAATTAAAATGATCTTTAGTAACTATCATATGAGTGGTAAAACAAGTTGATGAAGATAATATTCAAAAAATCTAATCAATATAAAAAAAATACCCTCAAACAAAACCAAATCTAACACATTGGACGCGGGCTCAAATCCTGACACGGATTATTCATTCAGCACTAGGAAATTTCACAGATTGCAGATAGTGCAATGTTAAATGAGCCGACATGCGAACAAACACAATGAAACGTCCGCAACCCCCTTTCGCCATGCGAAACACCATTATGTACATGGGGGACTGTATTTCGGTCCCCGTTTGAATTTTTGAAATGTCGTCGAACTCGACTGGCGCCGCACTTTTTCCTATATTCGTTTGTAAGTCTGTTTATGTGTCGTGTTTATTGTCGGTACCTAGTGTTGTGTGATGTATTTTTTTTTCGCAGAATGCCGTATCTGGATTTTTTTCTGTTTTGAGAAACCGCAGATATCTGGTTGATGTGTTAAGTAAATTGTTTTTGACAGTTTTGGCATATTTAGTCATTGTGTTATAGATTTTCATTCTAATTGTGAATTAATCTTCTACAATTAAGGGTATTTAAATTGATAAGTTATCACTTTTATTCGATTTGAATAACTTTAAATCAACCCAATGATTTACTAACAAATAATGAATTTCTTAATAAAAACAATTTGAATTTACTTATAAAAGCCAAAAATAATATTGAAATCAATTTCATTTGTTTGCTTAAAATATTTCATATATTAATAAGTCCCGTTATTTAATTGTCATGCAACTATAGACCACCCTTTTGCACGTTCAAAGATTTCAACGTTTTAGATTAAAACGCCTGATTAAACATAATAAATAATGATTATGGTAATAGTTCGCGATATATTTCAACCCCTTTAGTGCAAACTTTTTAATAAACCGAGGGTTAATTAAAATTAAATGGCACAAATAAAAAATTTAAGACCGTTCTGGTCTTAAATGTGACTCACGACATGACTCAGTGAAATTCTTAATTATTTACATTGGTATTTTTATCGAAAGAGAATCTCGTGTCGAGGAGAAGTTCTAGCTAATTACGAATGTTTTGGAATGCATCGTGAATAATAAATTAAATTAAATTCACATGTGATTGTATGGAATTTGTCATTGTGTGGTTTAGTGGTTAAATTTGTAAATATGGCGGAAATAAACAATTATTTTGATTCTCACGTATCGACGATATCATTGTTTATATTATGTTTTGCAATAGTTTAATAATATTAATACATTTGTTATAAATAGGATTGAATTTAAAAGATTATTAACATATTTCGAATGAATTAATCTTATAAAATTTGCATGCGCTTTTAATGAATATAATTATTCTTTTCATCTTCACTAATGAACTTTCAGATGAAAAATTCATACAGAAATTACTTTATATTCACAAGAAAGAAATAGTAATATTGAATAAAATATCTATTTAATCATTTAAGCTTAATATGAAGTCACTGTGAATGAAATGAAAAGCATTAGTTTATAGCAGTTATGAAGAACTTCATTTCGGACGAAATTGTATTGAGATTTTTTTTTATTTAAGTCTCAATCATTATATCAAAAATTATATTTTAAGATCAAAATAAGGATTTAATTTGAAATAAATTAAAAAAAATTGAGCTTGAACTTATGAGGAGTTGTTCAGAGTTAGGACGTTGCAATTAAAATACAAAAGTACACACATTTTTTTTTATTATTTCAAAAATATTTACAATATTTTTACAAACAAATTACATAATTACAATCAAAAATAAAAACATTCTTTTAAACATCAATTCCACAGCGAAACCATCATCATTACAACGCGGAAAGATTGCCCAAAACGATTCCCAAGCTATTCGAACCATTTACCATTGTCTCTAGCCGCGGACATTTTAATACAAAACTCGAAATTACACACAATATAAACGCACATACACACATTTTATGTTATACAATATATGTATTTCACGTGCGAATAATTCAGGCTAAACGGGATGACGTTACCGTTCTGAACTGTCATTTGCTGAACACTCAAGAACAATAGTGCGACCTTGTTCAGATTCCGAAACCATTATGTCGTTATATTATCCACCCATGAACACCTATGATTGTATTTTTTTGTAAAATCGTGTGATTCGAAGGAAAATTTGGGTCTTTCCTATTTGATCGCCGCCACGATAGTGCGTCGATCTCTGTTAGTAAAAGACTTATCAATAAAGTCGTTTCAATTTTGGCATATAATAACATTTGATGACTGAAAAGGCCAAGGGGTACAAGTGACTTCACAGTGATTTCGAGAAAAGCGCGTTCAATGTTTAACATGTATCTATTAGGAGGAGGTCGAGTGATTTGATGATATATCTCGGTACGCGTTCTAAATTCGTTTATACCCTTTTGCCACCAAATAAATAAGCATACATAGAAGCGATTCCTGTGCATAATTCAATTTCGTTAAAATGTCACTTGTAACCTTTGGCCTTTTCGGTCGTCATTTATATTAGTGAATCTGCTGCTAAATCATATTAGTGAATCAATTCGAAAAACATACATATGTATGTGGCAATATTGTTTATTCAATTTGTTTTATTTCGTTCAAAAAATCGAGTGGTTTTAATAAAAAAAAACCTATATAAAAGATAAGATTCGATTTGGTTGGGTTATGTTATGAATTTTTACTTTAAAGTAATTTCATTGAGTTGGGATGGGATCTGAGATAAGTTAAGATAGCAAATACCTTACGAAAATTTTAGTATTGATCTGATAAGGCTATAAAAGTTAATACATTCCAATTTCTATAGAGCATGATTTTGAAAATGTATTGAATTTAGTTTTTTTTTTTCAATTAAATGTACAGAATTTAAGTTTTTTTACCGTCTGTATGAAAAAAGCGAAACCTAAAGGTAAAAATGAATAAAGGGGCACCTTTTCGAACGAATCTTTATTAAATGGTATACCTGCTGTTTTATATGCGATCGTTAAAATCTGGCCGAAGAGATTGTTCGTGTTTCAGGTAACGTTTGTTATTATAGGTTATATTTTTGGACTTTTTTCCCAGAACGGAATTATTAGTGCGACCCATTTGTGGGGAACAGCTGCCTTTGTACAGCCAGTGACGTTTTTTGGTAAATTTTCAAGCAATTATATTTTCAACATCAAATAAATCAATTAAAAATAAAATATTTGTATATATTTTTTTAATATTTAATATTTAACCTGAAATTTCAATTATCTAAATTTGCAAATGAGCCGAAACGACATGCGCATAATAAAAACCCAAATATTGAATATTGACACCTGACCCACGATATAGAAATTCGCAAAATGAAAAGAAAAATTGAACAGCGATAATTTACTAACATGATCGTCAAATATAAACACTTTCACAACGAACTCGAATAACAAACATTCGACGTGAACTTTCAAAGATGCGACCTTCGAATTCCCAACACGCCGCCAATGGAGATCATTCGATGGATGCACAAAGCGCATTCAACACCTGGTCCGAAACACGAAAAGTAAAAATGCACCGGTGAAATTGACGGCCTTCGGCGAAAGGAGAATAAAGAACCCCACCACCACTCAACCAATTCGATGGTAAATCGATTACAATCGTCGAATTATCGATCTTATCCGATTTTGAGTTAAGGGTCGTTTTCGACTGTCAGATGTATGGAAACGGCATTATTTTTGTTCCGAAACGGCATCGGAGCGGCTGTTGAGCGGTGTTGGTGGTCGAGTCGCGTCAGTGCAGTTCGCGTCGTCGGGCGAAGCGTACGTCTCTTTGAACCGGAAAGTTTTTGACGTTTGCGACGAATTTGAAAAGTTACAACAATAAATCGAAGAAAGTTGCCATGTGAGATCTGGAATAATGTCTTCGCCTCTAGTTTTCGCGCTTTTGACTTTTCTGGCTGTCGATCTGTGCCAGGGTGTCGTCGTCTTCAAGTGTTGCAGAATCGGCGAAAGCATCAAAGCCAACAATGGGTCGTACGTTTGCGATCTCGGCGCTTCTAAATATTGGATACCCAGGATCTACGCTCCTAGGAAGCAAGAGTATTGGACGCCCAATGTGATCCCTGGACATTGGAAGGTTACCGAAGACCAGAGGCCTCAATGTCCTCCTCAGACGGAAAGCGTTCTTGTCAAATCGAACGTGGATCAGCCGAATTTTATTCTTTTCGCGAACGGATCTCTTTGGCTACACGAGACTCTCTCGATGATTTCTCCGATGTCTTATTGCGTGGATTCTCCTTTGGCTGCTATAGTTTGTCTACCAATCGAAGATTCTCCATCTAGACTGATCGAGAGCACCGAAGTCACTTACTCATCCAAAAAAATCATAGTAAAAAAGTGTTGCGGAGAGAATGGAGTCTACAACGACAAGACGAGGGGTTGCAAACTCTTAAACGACGGACCTCGATTAGAAGTCGAAGATATCAAAATGATAACAGACAACGACGAATCCAACTCAACCGTCAAAATCCAAGCAGGATTTCCCGTATGTTCCTCGAACGAATTCGGAATGGTAATAGCCGGAGCGTTGAAAGAAGCAGCATTGGGATCAGATGGAAGTCTTCAAGTGAGCAGTGCTGGGGTCAAATTGGCCAACGAACACTTCTGTCTAGAATTCGTCATGGACCAGAACTTCGCTAGTGTATTCGCTTGCTCAGAAAGTATTCCAGATGGACACAGTTCCGGAGTTGACAAAAGCGATCTTCGATTGACTCTATATCCAGTTGGGCTATTGGTGTCCACGATATTCCTATTGGCCACTCTTGCTGCTGCTATACTCCTCAGGAGCACCCATCATGCCCTCCATTGGAGGTGCCAAATGCATTATATCGGGTGCTTGTTGGTAGGAGACCTCATGTTGGCCATTACTCAGTTGGCGGGAAACGCCATCACCGGTACTGCGTGCATCATGATCGGTAAATATGATTGTTTTTACTTAAATATTGTGTTATGATGAATTTTTGAGACTGTATTCTAATTTTCTGGGCAACTGAGTCGTTATCGTTCTTCAAATTAGCGATAAACGTGTTTAATTCGAATGCGCCAGCTGTTTGTTTAGAATTTCTTCATATTAATTGTTTGATGAATTGAATCTTTTGTATTATTTTGAACTATATTTTTGCATGAGTTCATTTATTTTTTTATAGATTATTATACAGGGAATCTTTTGAATTTAATTTTAATGATGATTCCCAATTATCTTTGATGAGTGTATTTTTTTAAACTTATTAAATTTCATATAGCACAATCATTTCTTATAATATGTTTATACATATAATTCCAAATTTGAATCATTGCTTATTTTAATTATCTTAATCGATTTATAATTATACATAAGATGTTTTGAGAAAAATGTAGACCAGTTTATAACACGTAATCTTTTCAAACAACGTTCAATTCTTCGATCAAAATTAAACTGCTGCGATTAACAGAAACTCAATTCAACCGAAAAGTACCAGTATTTCGAAAAAAGCGTTAGATTAACTATTGTAGTGGAAAAAAAAACCGTACCAACTCTCGCGGATTCGTCGCGAAAAACGTTAGTTCGCAACGGAAATTCGTTTTAATAGCACGTATCGCTACTTTTTATTGCATTTCATATAAGAACATAATATCACACATAACACGAACGATGATTGAATGGAAAAAAATATTCACCACACTGTTACATACGGCGTGGAACAAATTGCACGTGAGTCGTTCCGAACGAGCGCTCCTCTTCGACAACCTGTTGCTTGAAAGACACGCCCATAAAAAACACGTCAATTCTAATTTATATATGAGAAAATTTCGAATCTTCAGATTTAGAAGTCATAACTAAGAGAGTTTTGATCTTAATTCTTCAAATTTAAACCGGATATATTGTATGGTTTGGGAAGTAGAATAGATTTTTGTCGCGAAAATTCGGACTAACTTAAGATACAATGCGACTTTCATTCATTTTTTATCGATTTAAAATCTATAGTTAAATTTATTTTTTTATTAAAATTATAGCTATATTCGTTCTAGTCTAGATTTTATAATTTTCAATTAAATTAACTGTATTTTGAATAAAAAAAAATTGAATAGATCCATGTCAGATCTAGATCAGTACTACGTACGAGATTACATCGATTCTTTTTAATTTAGATTTGGTCCATTGTGAATCAATTAATTTTAATTATGTTCAATTTATAGTTCAAATTTTAAATTGTACTTCGTTTTATATATTTTAATGATGATTAATTGCATCAGTCGAATATGGTTGTAAAAAATTGTCAGCGTTTGTGAATATGCCTTTGTTGTATGGAAGCGTCAGTAATTATTTTATTGCGTTATAAAACGAATAATAAAATAATACTTCATCAGGCCAATGTAATAAAAATTTTAACCCAATTTTCCAATCTATACGAATTAACATGCACAATATTTTCTAGAGAATACGTGAGTTTATTGAGGTTACTATAGGCCAATATTCTCGAAACGTGAGATATTCAATTTCATACATGAAATATCAATCAAAATATTGTACAAAGAAGAAATTTCGAACATCTAATATATTGATAAAATATTTTTTTTAATATCTGGCTCACATTCGTCTCTCGAAGGCCTACATAGTCAAAGTAAACATTCTATGATTCATTCCATTTCACCACACAAAAACGTTTTATATCGAATTCGTACGAAAGAAGATGTATCATTGTGTATGACCTACATCCTAGATTTTTACATACGCATTTTTTTATAACTAAAATTTTTCTTAGATAATGCGTCAAACGTTGAATTCCTACGCCAGTCGTGATAAATCGCCCAGACGAAAAGTTCGATTCGATTAATCACGACCGTTTCGTATAAAACTCGCTTTTGATACTGTTTATATTTGAAATTGCAAAACACGAAACTGCGTAGAGAGTGACCTTATTCGATCGTATGAATTTATGTTCCACTGTACGAACGTGCGTCGCATATTGAAAAAGAAGCGTTCTACAGAAATTGATTTTGTTTTTGAAACCGCAGCTCGATATCGATTTCTCACTAATATCGATTCAATGATGCAATTGATATATGCACCGGTAATATTATGAATCGTCTGTCATATGATTTTTATGCAGATACAGCGATTTGTTCAGGAATTGACATCGATATAAATCAACCATTCTTATTTTATAACTATCGACATGATTTTTTTCCATAATAGATTTATCTCAGTTTTCAATTTATAATTTTAATCTCATATTGAAATTAAGTTCACATTTGGAAACTAGAAATACCTTTCACACACTTGAAAACTGCTTCCTGTTGAACCGCTAATGTACATAGAGTTTCAATTGAATTTCACCTTTGTATGATAAACAATGAAACCCAGCTCGTTGATTAACACTAAAAACATTAATTAACGATTTTTCGTCTATCCTAAACCAAAATCAACCCTCGATTAATAGAGGTATATGCCCCATATATCATCCGAGCGTAAAATATCAATCAAATCTTTATCATATCCATTATACGCACTAAAGCGTTTGCTCCCGAAGACGTTAGCTGGGGACTAAAACCTTAATCGCCTTAACGAACCAACGCTTGATAACTATTTAATTAACGTATCGTAAATTTCGAGCGATAATTACACAAGGCAGCCGCTAGTTTCTAGATTATCATCGGAGCCGAAGGGGTTAACGCAACAGTGCCATCTCAACGATGATGGTCTTAACTAGTTTATTGTGCCTAAGTACACGTGTCGTTATTTTTTATTAAGCTAGATTGTATCGATCGCTTTGGGGAGATTTTAGGATATGTCTTGAGAATATTGGGTCGTGGTTTAGATGTTTGAAGTGTTCATAATGCGGCGTTTACATTGTATGTATCTGTTATAATTTTCGCTTTGATGTTTGCGTATAGATTTTTCTTACATACCTATGGATTTGGTAATTGTTCAATATGTAGCATATGAAGTATGTGCATATGTGTTATTGTTTGTTTGTGGTGATATGAAAACACACCGTGTGCAAATACTGGGTTATATGAACATGTTTAATGTGCAAATGCTAGGTTATGTGTACATGCATCGTGTATGATGCGAATGTTAGATCTTTTTATCCATTTTTATGTTAAGTTAAGTTGGGTCAGGTTCTAGATTGAGTTACTTTAGGTTAAATGTCTTGCCAATGAAAACAGTTTTCATCGAATTATTTAATCAGTCATAAACTATTGAATATTTATAGTTCGACAATGTTTTAAAAAGTTAATTTGAATGCATAATTCATCTCATATTATATAAGCAATTTTGAGTTAAATAACCAAAACAGAAAAAAAAATGATTTAAACCATTCACTTTGAACTACATAACAAATCTAAACAACAATTCATCATCGCAACATCACATTTTTCTTATTGAGACCAAAAGAACTCGACAACACAACATTCTATAACACAACAAAGCGTTCATTTTCTATTTGATTATTATTCACGAACGCACTTATCTCACTTCAAACGCATCTTTTTACCGTATGTTCGCAATATATGACACACGATGAGCCGAGAAAGCAATTTCGCTTCGAATTTTATTCGTTTCGTCGCAAAAAAGGCTTCAGTGTTCCCTCGAGGGCCTTTTTCCGCATTTGTAACACACCCCACTTTTGTTCGGTCCTCGTCTCGACGAATTGTTTATGAAATTTTCATTTCGGACAAAATTTTCCCAGCCGCAGTAATAAGTTCGAGGTAACCTGGCAGTTAAACGGATGAATTCGTAACTAGTTTGCGTCGTTCAGTGTTCGAAATTGTTGTTATTTTATTTTGGGTTTAAGTCTGAAGTAAACTTGATTTAATATTCGTACATAGAACTTATATTATGACTGTAAATTTTGGTCGTTTATTCAGTAATTGCAAAAAAAAAATTTAAGGTTTGCATATTTTTGATCTTTACATATTATAATTGAGATTTTTTAATTGTAGTTAAAAGTCGGTTGAATAAATCAGCATTAAGTACATTCGATACACTCGTCAAAACCTTTGTTTAATCTGCGAAGAGAATAAGGAGAAATCTTCGTTTCGCGGATTTCCCAAGAAAGTCATCGCAATTAACCGATAAAAGAAATGATTGTTCTTTGTTAGCTTGGAATAAACACCCAAATAACAAAAAAATGTTTAACGTTTCACACTAATTGCAAATTTCTGTTCGCATTCCACCGTTTGTCTAGTTTCCCATATTCATGTGTCGGTCAATTTTCGCCAATTGTAATTGTTGGTTTCCGTATTATGTATTTTGTAAAAGTTCGCACGTTGATGAGAGAATTCACGTTTTTCCTATAGCAAAATGGATTATGTATGTATTTTTTTTTTGAAAAATGTGCAATTTTATTGGGTCGAGTGAAATACGTCGTCTATGCTAATTTAATAGGTTGATTTTCATAGATAAACTTTTTCTTTAATCAGAATAATGCACGCCAAGTTCATAAGTATTTCTATGCAAATTATTTTTTTTTATAATCAAAGATATTTTATCTTTTTAAAATACAGTTATGCATTCTTTTCAAGTCTATTTAAAACTTTTTCATAATGATATGCACCTATTTCTTTTTTATATATTTCATTTCCACTTCACTTTAAACCTCATTTCAATATTGAGTTCACAAAATAATGTGTATTTCACGTTAGACTAATAGCAGAAATAAACCGATAATTTTCGCTATCAAAATGGGAAATCTAGAAAAACTGCTCACAAGGAAATATTGTAATCATTTTTTGCGAACCAATTGCTCAAAGCCCAATTTACACAATATCATCTTTAGAAAAACAACATTATCGAATATTCCACATAAAACTCAGAGATTCTTGATACAGTATTAACCCAATTCAACAGGCAAAAAATAATAATATCAAATCGTGACTACATAATAACAAAAATATCTATAAAAAACTCATCAAAAAGCAAACCTTTCTCCGCAAAAAAAAATTTCGTATGCTAAGCAAAAATTTCACTTAACCTCGAGCGCCGAGTTCAAGTTCGAACGCCACCGATTTGTACGGCGTTTTTTTTAGCTGATCGGTGTTTTTTCAGCTGATTAGCGATTTTTAACGATTTTCTCTAGTATTTAAGTTGATTTTTAACCGGGTGAAGTAACCGAATCGTGTCGACCGAGAACCGTTTTCCGTTCGGCACACAATAACCGAGACAATGTTCGTTTTTAATTGCCGCCAGTGAAGAGCTCCAGTAACCACGAGTGTGTGAAATAGAGCAAGCACAAAGAGTGCCGAGATCGAAATAACGGTAGTCGACTGTAGTTTATATCGAATTTTCTCAAAAGTCGATCAGATCCTTTCGCTTTTTGATGCACTTACATCCTAAATGCATTTAGAATCGATTTTGATTCGTTTACTTGTATTGGAGTTTTCGTTAAGATGATCGATATTTGGAATGAAATAAAATTAATCGTATAAGTGGTATAGTCATTTTTTATATTTGACCCACTAATATGATTTAGTCATGGTTTCAATATGATTTAGTTATAGATTTGATTTTATGACCGTAATTAATTGTCAATGTTTGATCTTGCTTATAGAAAGTGCTATATGTATTTACAGCTAAATCTTTTTGTAATTGAATTATATAGTTTATAAACGTCTGTTCATAAAAAGACTGAAAAGACCAAGGGGTACAAGTGACTTTGCAGTGATTTCGCAAAAAGTGCGCTCAGAGATGAGAATGTACCTACATGAGTTAGGAGGGAGTCGATCTCACAACACGGTCCAAATTCGTTTATATCCTTATGCCACAAAATATATTAGCGTACTTAAAAGCGTTTATAAAAATTCAATTTCGGCAAAAATTTCAGTTGTACCTCTTGGTCTTTTCAGTTGTTAAATAAAGTAGATATGCATAATTTTTCTTTCAACATTAAAATTCTTATAAATTTCAATATCACATTAAAATTTAATCACTCATCTAAAGAATTTCTCATATCATACTCAGACAGTAATAAAATTATAAATTCACCCAAAATTATAATATTATAATATCAAAACATGCAAATCTAAACATTTTCACCAGAACAAAAAAAAAATGCAACAGTTAACGGCCAAGGACAAAATTCGCTAATGAACTTAACGGTTTAACGGTCTATCGAAAGAAGAAGCGCGTCTGGCACGAATTTCCTCCAAAAGTAAACTATTTATTACGCCATTTTTTGTGTTCTAACCTCACATTTCGGAGATGTCCATAATTCAGCTCGGGTCATCCTCTTACCTTTGATTGTGCACTTTTTTTTTTAGCCATCACCGTCCATATTATGTATGGTGCGGCTAGCATTTTCTCACGCGAAGTAACGTTACTTGTACGGGTCATTGTTTCGATGGAAATGTGTCATCGGTAACCTTGTCATATATGTATATTTTAAGTACGTGTGAACTTGTTTTATAGTAAATTTGATTATCTTTTTGTCTGTGTGTGTAATTCATTCATGATTGCGAAATTCACTTGTAAGAGGTTATGCTGTATTGAATTTGTGCTCCGCTTTTAGAGTAAAGAATGTTATTGAAATTTTGTTTATTTGAATTTGATTGCTTCTCTTTTTATGAATATATTAGAGAAACTAGCATATGTTGAACCTTAGAATGTTTATTTCAATATTATACGAAAAAAATGTGTTTGAATGAATTTGTATTCTTAATGCAGTTTTTGTATGGAAGTGATTCATAGTGATCGGAAGCATATGTTTTGGATTACGTTTTGTTTACAGTTACCACATTTTATTCTGTAATTGTTAAAGACACGCGATTCAGAAATGAATTCGTTTTATTCATCCGATTGCTCAATTCTTACAATTTATAAAAAAAATATATTATATAACGAAAATATCGAGCGAAATTGTCGATTAAGGTCAGCGTTCAAAATAATATTCCTGTTTTAAATATGAGATTGATTTATAAAAACAGCAAGCTTTCTGACTGTCATTATTTGACAGTTGTGATATGTTTACAAATCGAATTCTCAGAAATTGCATTCAGAATAAATATTCGAACGGCAATTTGTCCGATAATTTCGAACCGTCCTTATTCTCATAATATATTTATAATAGCCTCGATAATGTAATTAATTATTTACCACAAATGCGTCAAATCGAGAATCGCACCGAAGACTAATTAGTCCAATGGAAAGTTATGTCGTAAGAATCGTTTCGGTTATGGGATTTACATATTTTTCCCATCAAAATCGTTGTTGTATGGCAAAAAAGTCGAACTTGAATTTTACCGTTGATCCGTCGTCGGTTCAATAAATCAAACTATCGTATAATGCATAATTTCCGATTGTACGAAACGGTTAATCAAATTCAAAAGTGTACGTTTTTTTGTTCGTTATACGTATGTTATAAAACTCTCGATACTTGATGTGCATATAATTTGGATAAAATTGAGATCGATTACCATGCAAATCGTGTATGGTAAAATTTTCGATCAGATATCGATTTTATTACAGTATCCGGCCTCAAGGTGTACTTTTAAATTTAATACCCATAAGAAAATTTGAGATTAATCTATGTATGTATTTGAAATGATAGGTTTTAATCTAGAGATCTTTGCGTGAAATTTTCATAAGAAAAAATGATTCATTCAGTGGATAAATTCGTATTTTTTATTGCATTAAAATTGATTGTTTATTGCAAACATCCGCCGAAATTGATAGTCAATAAACATCTAAAGGCAGATGTGCTTTTATATTTTACGAGATCCTTTCACTGCGCGAAAATAAATCGAAATTTAATGCATCACAAAAAATCCATATAAACACACACCATTAAAAGATCTCTATCGAATTTTAATTACCGTGATGACTGTCGAATATAACCCAACACAAGATCGAATCACTTTTTATCGATACGTACTCTGAAAAAAAAATCTAATCACATCGCAAGGAGAACTCGATTCACGTTCCATTGCCGAAATTAAACTGTATGCGAATCGTATTAATTGCTCTAATTATAATTGACTCTTTTGATGCTAGAATGTGAATGCACGTGGCAACTCGAACGCAGATCGAAAGCAATTATTTCGAATTTGAATTTTGGCGCGAATTCGCTTCAATGGCGGTCTTTGATCCCTATTCAAAATAACCGTTTCTAAAACGTTTCGGTTCGAACGAATTTTCGCCATGTTTATTTGTTTTGTGCTAATTTTCGTTTATTTTTCTCTGGTTTCAGCCGTTATGATACATTTCTTCTTCTTGGCGGCTTTCTTCTGGCTGAACACCATGTGCTTCAACATCTGGTGGACCTTCCGGTAAGTTGTCTTGATTGTGTTAAGATTTACATCTATTAGAATAAATCTAGTATAAAAAATGTGATTTAACAACAACATTAGAGTTATAATTTCAAAATTCGTACCAAAAAGTCTGAAATTTGACGCTCAACTTAATATTCGGATTCCTTATGATCTAATCTGAATCTGTGCATGAACTTTTTGAAGATGGAAAAAAATTAGGAAAAGTCTCGATTTGTTCCTTAATATTGTACATAATACATGGCTTTAAAATGCAATAGAATACGAACAAATATATTAGATATATGACGACTGAGAAAGCCAAGGGGTACAAGTGTCATTTTTGCCCAAATTGAGCTATGTACAGGAATCACTTCTATGTGCGCTTGTCCCGCGATGTAACTTATACCCCTTGACCTTTTCAGTCGTCATGTATATATTCTAGTGAAAAGTATACATATATTCATTAGAACTAATAGAATAGAATTTTCCTCATTTTCAAGAATTTTCTACGAATTTTTTTAAGGAACTCGACTAAAACGGAAAATCGCTTTTTATGCATCCGCACTAGAATGTGACATTTATCTCGGAGGAAAAAAAATCGAAACCGTGTGTTCAAAGAGGTTTCGATTTATATCGTCTATTTTAGAAAATATTCGAATCCCTATACAATTAGACGCATTTACGGATATGCGGAAGCTTTCAGATCAAACGTTCACGTTTAACCGTTTGAGTTATGACCTTTTGATCGCGGACGAGCGATGCTCCAGTGAGGGAACTTCTTTCTGAAATTCCTGAAAATACACTTGGCGATGTGGTTCAGCCTTGGCTCGATCCTATCGCATAGTTTCTTAAACTTTATTTTTTATAAAGTCGAAAAAAAGTGCTCCGAATATCTAACAATGAACAAAAAAATGTGTTCAAGTTTTGTTTTGTGCTTTTTTCGATATGATTTTGAAATGAAATGTTTGTATTGCGAATCGTGATGTGTACATTACGTAGTAATCTATAATATTATTGTGAGTAGAATTAATGATCTGTAATCTTTGCGATACCTAGATGGTGTTTATTCAAATAATTTCATGTTACAAGGTCGGTCAATAATCTTAATGTTTTTTTAATTAACATTAATAATAGTAGTAGTTAAATTCTGATTATTTACAATAAATATCTGATTTTCAGTCAAATTAGATATATCTATGTACTTTTAAATTTGGCAGATGCTTTTAAAAAAGGATATAGAAAAACCGCGAAGAGATTCTTCGAAACGCTCATTACGAACGTATAAAGGAAGAAAGACGCGTTTTCAAGTGCAACCGGATGAAAAATAATTCATAAAAAATGCTCTTGAATCATCATCTTTTGTGTTCCTTAAATGCCTGTCATTTTTTCGAAAATACGAATAAGGGCTATGAACATTTTTTTTTTACTGTCAGTCATTCGTATGGCATTCCGAATAAATAAATAATTTTTGAGAATCGCTCGATGCAAATTTGGCTTCAGATTTATGAGTTCGATCGTTCGGTAATTTGGCGGCAAAGCGACTTGTTCTTGAATAAACACGAATATTATTAATGAGGTTGTTTGAATTTCGGCGCCAAAATAATGTGACTATGAAGGTTTCCGCTGTTTATTTCTCGTAGAGAAAAATCTAATCGAATCGACCGCATAATTTATAATATCTTTTAATATTCGAGGCGTATAAATTTTATTAATCACTCAATCTATTTGAATACGTCAAAAATATTTATTTTTTCATTTCATAATAAATCCACGAAGCATATAAACGTAATCGTTCAGATTCTGTAATCATAATTTGACTTGTTTTATAAATATTTTAATTTATTTTTTGTTTCAAAAATTAAATTTGAATACGCAGGTTTTTCATTTTTCAATAATTTCGTGAAGCAATTTGATTCAACTTGTGAATTATTTGATTTGAAAAGACGACTGAAAAGGCCAAGGGATACAAGTGACATTTTTGCCGAAATTGAGTTATGTACAGGAATCGCTTCTATGTACGCTCACATATTTGGTGGCAAAAGGATATTAACGAACTTGTACCGAGATAAATGATCAAATCACTCGACCTCCTAATACATGTAGGTAAATGTCCAACTTTGAGCGCACTTATCTCGAAGTCACTTGTACCCCTTGGCCTTTTCAGTCAAATAGAAATCATTTAAGTCTACTTGAAATGGAAAATATGTACATAATCCAAACTTTCTTCATAAATAAATTTTTTATACTCAATTGAAGTTTGAAAAGTGCTGACTTCAAAGGGTATCACGTCGCGTGACCGAAGCAATCAATTCTTCACAATATGAAGTGGATTCTTCAGGTACTACTCCAAGGATCGTTATCCCGAAGTCGATGATCCTGGGAAGTGATCACGATCTTCGTGACTTGCAGATCCATCGATTTTTACCAATTCGTCGAAATGATCGATGTGTCGACTTTTCGAATCGGGTGTTTCATTATGGCATCGTATAGTAATGAGAGTTCGATGAACACAATGGCTTCATTGTCGGCGTAATAGAATAATTTCGACGTACGTTTCGAATCCATCTTAGGGATGTGCGAGATAACAATTGAACAATATAACGAGCCATAGAATTTTGTGTGTTTGCGAAATTATCCGGTTGCACTTTTGCGAAACGATTTTTTCATACGTATTATGCATTTAATGTTTTTCGAGGGTTTTTCTATTGAATTTTCTCCGAACAATTGCCCGACGGATTAGTGTTAATTAGTCCGGTACTTGGCTTCCGTTTTTTTCCAAATTCATTATTTCGGATTGAAATTGGGTCAAGGCGTTTACGAGATTGATGCATTCAATTTAACGAAAGTTTCTGAATATATCGGAATAGATACATCACTATCGGCCTATTAAGTATCGATTAAATATTCAAATATTCTACGGAATCAATCTTCATTTAATCGAAACGAGCTTTAATCCTGGTCTTATATCGAACTGCTTTTTCAATAAGACGGAAGACATCGATCATTGTCGGCCGATTTCTTCTTTCGATCGGAATTTACATTAACTTCTGTATATAATTGATACGCAATGCGAGATCGCATTTTCCCGATGTATTAACAGTGTCAACTGTCTTCTCTCGTAACTGGTTTTCTCGTTTCGAAAACGTCTTAAAAGATATCGAAAAGCAGTGGGTGGATTCGTTGAAAGTTTACTGCGTTTTTTTACTTCAAAGCGGGCGCTATAAACTTTTTTTTGGTATTTTAGTATAATGGTAATTACCGATTTTTCGGTCGTTATTAGAAGCCTACGTTATTTTTTTCATAGTCTCGTTAAATGTTGCTATGAAAGTCATACTATGTTTAATTTCGTTTGTAAATATTTTCGAATAAAAATTGGTTTATTATTGTATTTAAAATATTTCGAATGTTTTCATTAATCGATATGTAGTAATAGCTCGTTCAGTTATTTTCAGTTTACTTTAGATCAATTATACTAGCATTTTCAAACGTAACACAAAGCATTTCCGTTGCACTAAAATGAATATTTAACGATGTCCTGACTTTTATAGCAACACAACAATTCAAAATAAACAACTACAATCGTTTGAATATGCAAATCCATCGAATTCATCCTTTATTATTATATGGGCTCACTAAAGATTTCTCTTTTCTTCGGCCACTCCCACATTTGTTTCCTCCTCGATTTTAACGAACATCAATTTTTTACACACAAACACTGTACAGTTTGTCTCTTAGGCGCTATAAAACAACGGCATAAACTTTTTTCTACGATAAATCTTAAATCCGTTTGATCGTTCCGCTGACTTGAATCCATCTTCGATCAAAATCAAAGAATCACTCCAAGTGGGCGAATCTTAAATCTCTTGGTAAAATCGCGACAATACGATCATATTAATCATTCTTTTGTCTATTTTCGCTGTCATTACGCGTTAAATATTCTATTGAAATCGCGATTGGCACTCGCTAACTTTTTTCGCTCCAATAAAGCAATGCTCTCGATATGGAGCCGCCCCTGTTACACGTGTGGGTTTTCCTTCTGTCGAATCGAGTCCGATTTTATATTCAAATGAGGCTTCTTTTTTAAGGCATCCGAGGCCCAATATAAATATTGATGATCTACGACTCTTAAGGATGAAATTAATTTCGATTTTTTGCGTGAAATTCGACGTCGAACGAAGAAATTCTCAAGTGGGAGGGAAAGTCGAGCGCGTTTCGCATCTATTAATTTTAAGGATAATTTATTGGGATTCTCATCAATTTTATTGAATGATATTTTCATAATATAACATTTTGATATGAATTATATTAAAATATATGACTTTTTTATTTTAGTTTAAACGGAATCGCCAAACTAATAAAACTACAATGAGATTTACCGATATCTTGGAAAATTCGCAATTTTCACACTCGACTGCGACTTTCAAAGAAACGTTAGTCGTCTTCATAGGAAACTCGTACGACTTTTAGACAGTTGCCAAAAGCCGTATAATTTAACACACGGCACAGTAACCATTTTAACGTAAGTTTATTTATACGCTTGCAAATCAGATAGGTACGTCTAGTGAGATGCAGTGAATCATCATCATCACTTGTGTCCCATTTGCATATCTATTCGTGGAACGATTCGTCCTATTAAGCATTGTGTCTAGAGCATATATGCTCATTTTAGTATTTTTTTTCAGATTCTATAGATGCGTTTAAATTTCAGATTTAAGAATTCAGTCTCGCTTTAAATCAATCGGCGTGAAATAAAAATAAAGCAAGTACAACGTTCGCATAGATCACTCTTGTTTTGACTCGGCCGGCCCATTTTGTTCTAAGATCTCGTTCGTTGAAGATTTGTATATATGTAGCTTTAATGAGTGTATTACATTTGTTTATGGATTCGAATCATAAATAATAGACGCTTTTTGAAGAATTTCAAATATATCTAATGGTTCATGTCTTTTTCGGGAAATATTCTTTGAAGAGTCTCACGTTTCCTTTTATGAGACAAGCGTAGCTACGTGAAAAGAAAGAGGATAAATAACGTTCTTACATTAACAAAACTCATATATTTTGTAGTCTTCGACGATATATTCGAATTAAATTTGCACCTATGTGAAGAATATGAAAGTTCCTTATCAGTCAACGATACTTTTATTGAGTTCAAGATATAAAATCATTTCATTATTTACGATCAAACATCAAAGAAGATTATTTACATACGACGATATCGGGTACAAGTAAGATATTTGTCGAAATTGAGCTATGCACAGGAATCGCTTCTATAATATATTTGGTGGCAAAAGGATATAATCGAACTTGGAATGTGCACCGAGATATATCATCAAATCACACGATCTCCTCCTAATACGTGTAGGTACATGATCGACTTTCTTCGAAATCACCGCAGTCACTTGTACCTCTTGGCCTTTTCATATAAGAATTGCACTCGCATGCAAAATCTCACGAGCTCAATCATTCGGATTTATATACTTTTTCTCGTATTCATTGTTGCATCCTCGTACATACACATGAATGCGAAAGCGTAATGCTAATGTTCCTCCTGCATCCGAATGCCAAGTCGAAAGCGTAAATATTATGGTGTCCCCGAAGAACGAACGGCTGAATGTTAAAAACGAAAATCGCTTTTACAAAACGCGTTTCAAATGCGAAACGAGCCGATGACTTTTCAACATGAACAGGACCGGACTGTGAAATATTCGATCGTTTTCTTGAGACAGTTGAAATGCGACCACTTCTTGGCTGGTGTTTGTAGTCTGTGTTGGAATTGTCTAGGAAGTGATCAAGTGATTTACTTTCTATTCGATTCGTTTATTAGTTTATATTTGGATTCTTGTTTAAGAAATTTTGAGTTTCAACAAAATATCAGTAAATCTAGAACATTGTAAGAAGTCTGATATCTTTGAACTTGTTGAATCAAACATAAAAATACCTAAGCGAGATCAATCGATAGCTAATCATTAAACAACTTTTTCACTATACGAGTACATAAATAAAACAATCGACTCGTAAATCTAACAAATGGTATATCCAACTTTTTACCGCCGTACTTAAAATTTCATCTATCATTCGGCACCATTAAATTTTTCAGCAACGACCTCGAATCTATCGCAATACTGCGAACAAGCGAAAGATCAAAGCTGAGCAGATCAAAGATCCATAGATCCTCGGATTCTTCCTAGATCGTGAATCCGAAAGTTCTTCGAGAGCCAACTCTGGAAGAGACGTTACCACTTGACACTATTTGACCTCGTCTCGATCATTATGCGAGTGATTTTATAAGCTTTTCGATCCAATTTCTTACGACCCTGAATGTCACTTGACACTGAACTGAAATGTTAAAAAATTGCGACTGTTAAACATCGTATCGGAGTCAATCGCCTACTGTTCGCGAAATCACTCGAGATGCTTCAAGGATTTGTTTTTTCGGCGGATGATTTATTTCTGGACTTTGAGAGCGTAATAAATTTTCATGCTATGTACTTATTAGAGCGTATGCAATATGGGAATAACGTCCATATACATAAGTTCTTGATTTATTCTGTTTTCAAGGATCAGAAATTGTGAAAAAAATCGCGAGTTTTGCTTAATGATTTATGTCTTTTAGAGATCTTCAAAACAATGCTGTGAAAAATCTTTATTCGATTTTGAAACAATGATAGTTCGATTCATTAATTAGTCATTTTCTCTCCCAATTTGTAAGTGTTATGTTAGGATGAAATTATTATATTGATATAAATCCCTTGAGTATAGAAGTGATACTGCTATAATCAATATTTTAATTAGCAGTTTTGTGTCTTTCTCTTCTATTATTTCCAGGATTAGTTTATTTGTTCTGGAAGGCGCTGTATTAATGAGGCATCGCTCTGTTCTATATTATTTTTGACAGAACTATTCTTCATTTTCTTTTTTTGATATTTGAATCATGATTTTATTAAATAAATAAAAACTTTATTTACTACGAACACTGACCACATCTTAACGAAAACTATATTAAGCGCGAACGGCTCAATAACTTCTCAATACAAACCGTTCGAAAACACTCGAAACAAAATTTCGAAACGCACAAAAAGCAAAAACAGACACTTTCGAGAATCAATCTCAAAGCAATTCCGGCTCACTTTCAGAACTTACATATTTCTTCTCACAGTGATTCAAGTGATTTTTCAGGAAACGCTAAAATTCTCATACATAGCTCGCTGCGCAATTTCTATTTCGGACTTTATGAAAAGGCCAGTGTCTGCAATGCTCGATATTAACATATTCTTATCTCTATCGGCTCAGAATGTTTATTCAAGTGCTTTTCGAATCATCGTCTCGAGTCCTAGTATCGAATTTACACTGCGAACTCGAGACGAACGATCCTTCTTATTCTTGTTTTGAACTTTACGATAAATCTTCTCGATTTAAGTTCTCGAATGCACCCGAGCATTAAGTGCAGAAACATAATTGCAACACTGCGATTTGCAATATTTAGTTTTGCGGTTTTTGTGTGCTAAATCCGTGAAAGAATTTTTTGCAGCTATGACGTGTATCTTTCTTGAAAAATCTACTCAAGTTTCGATTTCGATTTGAATCAATATCATCGATTTAAATCTTACATAAAATATTTTCAAATCTCTACACTTCAACGGATCTAAATGTCGCTAGCGAATTACTCCCACGTATAGCGATCATTGAAGTGTACAATTTGTTCACTTGTCTTATTAATTACACACGTGATTAATTTTGTTCGAAACGAGTGGGTGTGTAGCGTTGAGTAAACTTCACATTGTCCATTCATAAATTACAGTGGTTTTTCTTCTAACTTCTGATTACATATACGGAGAAGAATTGACCCAACTGGCGTATTAATGAAAAAAGTCACGATGCATTCGACAAATTGACGACAATTAGTACTGAAATGCATCAGTGAGTTCGCGTTCCGTGCACTGGAAATGCAACTGCATTCGATTCGCTCAAGTTCACCATGACTTATGCAATTTTTTCGTAGAATCGCAAGGCGCCTCGAAGTCGCCGAACGATGAATTAACCCTAAAGTGTATAGTCATTCGATTAAATCATCGATTTATATGTATTTCTACATTGAAATTATATATTAAACACAATTTTCAAATCATACATGCAGAACAATGGACACAAATATGGATCAGTGTTTTGAATAAGATTTGGTGATATAAAGTTCACGATGATCCATATTAAGGCATTGATCTATATTTGACGATTTAATTTTTACAAAAGGCAAAAGTGACCTTTTTTATCGATATCGAGTTGAGTACAGGAAATGGTTTTATATGAAATATGATACAAAACCATTTTCTGTACTTAACTTAATTTCGATAAAAAAATGTCACTTTTGCCCTTTGCGAAATTCAGTCATTTGTCTTCTATATAATTTTTTTTTTGCAAATTGAAATAATTTCCACTATCAAACACATTTAAACAATTTTTGATATCTTCACTGATACTAATGTACTCATAATGTGAATTAATCAATTTTGCATACATACATTCTTATCATACCTTAAGTGTTTTTACAACTTGCCCTAATTCAAAACAACTAATATGATGAAAAAAAAAACATTTTTTAATCAAAAAAAAAATTTAACATTAATTTTTACCTAAAATATTTATCAGTGCAAGATTGCACCAAATTGCACCATATAAGAAACATCCAGATTTAGTTCAATTTAATGAACATTTTGGGACTTTTAGGTTAATTTTGACAAATTTACTTGCTACTAAAGGGTTGAGACACTAAAATATAAATCCAAAACAATGATGCAGTGCGTGTACTCTTCATACGAGCTAAGCAATGTTCACCGGTGCATGGATGCGTAGTGCATAGTGCACAATCCGCGACAATTAGTCGCCGGCGACAATCGCATTATGTTGATTCATTATGTTTGTTAATTGTTTTTTTTCTCCTATTCTAATGTCTGCTATTCCGTATGTATATTTACAATTAGATCGTTTCATAATATTTTTACTAAAACACAAATATTTCGACCCGAATGAGCACTCTCTAATTAACAATGAGCGATTTATTGTAACTCAATTGTAATCGTAGTTTTATTTTTATACATTGCCAATCTTTTTAATTGCGGTCGAGGGTCAAAGTTGATTATTATGAATTTCTCTGTGTGCAATATTTGTTTAGAACCATTCATATTTGATAAGACTTTTCACAATTTCCGCTTAATTATTTTTTTTTAGAATCTATTTTTATATTCACACGATATATTAAAGCGTGTTTACACAACATAATGGTCTTTTTTTCTTATTCCAGATTTTTTTGCTATATATTTTTTTTAACCACATAGTAAATCTTCTCGAATACGACGTATATCCAGTTGACAAAAACACACCAAGAAGCTGGCTTCTGTGTAATAATGTCTTTAGCACGTGCGGAGCCAGCCTCGATTTAAATGCTCACACTAAATAAAAAAATGCTAAGAAAACATAGAACTAGACTACTATTGCATGTAATTTGTGATCGTTAAATAATATTTAAAAAAATAATCATTTTATTGAGTTAAATATACAAATTAGACTCAAATTGGGTCTATAAATCATTATGAATTTGATTGAAATAGTATTATAATGAAAGTTTAAATATAGTTTACCGATGTTTGTTGATGCTGTGAATCAATTTTCCTTGAGATTTTCAAATGTAGGTCTCATTTTCGGTTTTCAGTATTTATTTATTTACTAAATAACAAGAAGTTCGTTTCGAATCTCGATCGTTTATGATTTTCCGACTTGATCGATAGTTGGTCGTTGTGAAATGGCGCCATCCGGTATTTTCCGGAAAATTGATAGCATAAATCTAAGCCGATTTATAATTTCCTCTACGACTACCCAATTTTAAATTCGTATCAAGGAAAAATCTTTGAAAATGTTGAAAATAAATCTATGAATTTGTCCCATGTATACAATTTGTATGAATAAAAATATCGATGTCACAAATTTTGTATCTAAAGATCAAAGTTTATTCATGTATTTGTCCATCATATTATGTTATATGAGATAGATTTTCCTAATTGGTTTTTTTATAAGTTTTTCGTGTTATGCAAACAGTTAACCTTCGCCAATTCTCTCAATGGGAGTTGTTTATAGAAATCTGAAAAAAAAATAGATATGTCTGAAGCATTAGGACCTTCAGGTTCATTAAGTGCTGAAATTCCCATCTCTCTGGAATTTATCTGTTGCTATAAAGAGACCAATCTGTTATCGTGTCGAGCGGACTCAACAGCCGTAAAATTCCATCTGTCTATTTTCGTACTGCGATTTTTCACTTGTTAAATTCGCTTTTATTGCATATATTTTCATATTACACCATTTCTATGAAACTAGTGCAGCAGAAACTTGGTCATTTTTCCTGGAAGACAAAGACATAGTGACTTTTCTCGAGATACATATTCATTTTTGCAACTCATTTGTTTGAACTAACCCATATTGTGTTAACTTTTTATTGATATGTATTTATTTTTTTGTTTTAGGTGAGTGTCAATATTTCATCAGTTCAATTGAATAAGGTATTTTTTGTTATCAAAAATATTTTCGCATCATATTATTATAACCCTTTGAACTTATTCGCGCGTACATCGTAAAGGGACAGATTTCAGATTTGAGCCATCATCATCAATCTTCACCCGTGCTTCAAAAGCGACTGAAAATATTTTCAGCAAACATTTGTCCTTTCAGCCTTCCTCTATAAGGATATAAATTTGAATCTCGTCCAAAAATCACTATGATAAATTAAAATTAGACCTTTTCGAAAGCAGATGACTAACGAACTCCGAGCCATATTTACTCGCAACTCGTTAATTTATCGATCTTTCACACTTTTGTGTACTCGAACGAAAGCATCGAACCCTTTTTAGAACAAAATCGTATCTGGGCATCGTAAATGTATCAGAATCCCGTAAACAAATTCGGCTGTTGTATACAAACTGAACCATTTTCGGAAACTTTCCAGAGATCGGTTATTTTAATTGATTCGTAGAAGGGAAAATGCATTTGAAGCTGATGTGCATCCTGTTTTCTATTGAGTGTAAATTTTCACGAAAATATAAATGTCTTTTTACGTTATAAATATATTGTGCACGCTAAGAGGAAATTTTATATATGGGCTATGTAAGAGGTGTTTCGGTTGATATTCGATCTGATCGAGAAAAAACGGCTTTTATGAGATGTTTTATCGAATTCTCGCCTTTGCATAAGCCTAGCTTTTAGATGAGAATTGTTTTGAGAGCTTTACTTCAATATATCATCGACTCGCTTCGGCATAATGGGAAAAGCGCAAGGTAAAAATGATATTTTTTTCGCTAATATTAGAACGTACTAGATTTTTCACTCGATCTTTGTTTATCGATAATACAATTTTTCGAACGTATGAGAATCGACAATAATATTGAATATTTTTTCTAAAAATATTAGTACTTTAGAAAATAATTATTAAGGCGTATAAAAGCTATTTTACTTGCTTTAAAAAATTGTATACAGAGATATTATCGAAATTATTTTATTTTCGTATGATACTAAGATGTTTGTTGGCTTGAGTGAATAACACGATCGTATTTCATGGCAAAAGTCGAAATCGAACGTAAATTCGATAAATTCGACATTTACAACGGACGAGTTCGAATCTCTTACGTGTCGAATAAATTTCGTGTGATTCTCACAATGTTAGGTTTCGCGAAAGGTTTGCTTTTGCATATATTGTACATACATATCAGATGATTCGACATTGAAATATATTTTCGAGGAATCTGTTGAATAATATTTATTCTGAAATTCATTTGAATAATACTCGATTGCGCGTATTGGTTCAGTATAATTATCTATTAGTGAAATTTTCACTAAATTCAGATGATGAAAATTCATATTGTTTCACATTCGTTTTGCTCGTTGTAGCCTCAGAATAATTTCCTGTTTATTTCAGATCGTTAATTACGAAACAATTTCCGAGCGTTTCAAATGCGATTCGTGAATGGTTTTGTGTTTTGATGGGTAGTTATAGTTGAAAGTATTGAAAATTCTGGGAAAAGCCGAGTCATTAAATGTTTGAAATGTGTGATGCAAATTGTATGGACGTTTCCATTATGGAATTTAATTTAACTACGTGTAGAGTGCAGTCTCGTATGAAAATAAAGTAATTAACGGTATATTTTTTCAGCATACTCTAAATAGACGAGATTCTATTCGAGAAAATAATTTTCATATTTATAGAAAAATATGTTCGACATTAAACGCTAATATTGTATGCAAATAATTTTGTTGAACATCGCGCCGCAGATGAAAGTTATTCAGATAATTCCAGTGCATAATGGAAAGCGAATTTAAAACCTCATTAAATCATTTTACAGTTAACTCAGATCTGGCTCAACACGAATAGAAATTTGAGATAATTTCTTACATTTTTTTCAATTAAAATCGAACCAATTTAAAATAATGATTTCATTTGAAACAATGAAACATATTACTTACATACAAATGAATGAAATGTCAGACATGAAGTCATAGCTGTCTTATTTAATCAATTTTTGACAAATTTCCAAAACCCACTGAATGCAAACAATGTAAAACCTCATATAAGCAAATCTTCACAAAATAAACATATAAGACGTATTTGATTGCTAACAATAAGTTTATTATGTCAATATGTATTTGGTTAACCAAAAGAGACTTCTTATTAAGTTTTTATATCAAAATTAAGAAAATTAGTATTGTAAATGTTATAATATTTAATGTTCATTCAAATACTTTTGAATAGATCTTACACTCGCTGAACACGAATCGATCTTCGCGTGATTTTCGCGCGCAAAATTTGAATTCAAACTGTATCCGAACGAACTTCTTTGTCTATAGAAAATTCGTTTATTAAAACCTCGAATGTACCATATTCCATTGTCGATCGTATATAATTTCGTAGCTCTTGTCTAGGTTTTGTATAGTGTATGTGTAGAGTTCGCGCTTATTAATTCGAGTTTTGATTTAGCGTCGTGCTGAAATGTTGTTTGCTGAAAACGACGTGGGAAAGTTTGCGGAGATATTTCAGAATTGGTATGTGTATTCTGTGATAATATATAGGTTTTATTATATGTCGAATTAATTTCGGTGCTTAATGGGTTTTCGAATGAGGCTGCGTCGCGAACTTGAACTATTTCTGTTTGTATTGAAATATTTTCAAGTTGTAGTCATTTCTTGTTTCATTTGAATTTTCGAAATATGAAGTCACTATTATGATATAATCTTTCAAATATTAATCAATATAGTGTTGTAGATAATATGCGAATATGTAATATATCACTATTATTATATTGTGACACTATTATTAATATAATCATTCGCCGATTTCGGCAATATACGAGTATGTCTTGTTTGACCTTTATTCGAAAATTTTCGAAACATCGACGAGTCAAAACAGCATCTTTTCCTGCTCAATTTCGTATAAATTAACATTTTTAAAGCCTCAAAGGACCTATTCGTTCCGATGGATTAAAATACGAATCTCGCGTCTCATTTCGCGCTACATTAATTTCCTCTCTCCCCATTAAAGATAAATTAATACATTTTTTCACATTTTAATTCGCGAATTGGTCAAACGTCTACTAGAATCTTTCACTCAACACAATCTCATTAAATATTTTTTGAATTTCACTCGATTCGAAGTTAATTCATTGAGAATTTCAAGCTCCTTTCTAGATCAATATTAATATTAGACTCTGTCCATTAGCTAATGAAGTGAAACAACACTAATTGCGAAAAGCAAACACCCACAAAAGATGCATTGAAGAAAAATAGAGGAAGTCGCATATACGATTGCAGGATGCGCATTCTAGGCGCACTTGTGTATGTCAACCGAACACACCTTACCGGTTTTAAATAACGTCGGGTCAGCGATCGCGAACCTTTTTTTCCTCGTTTTCCTTCAGTAAATATATGATATGTGTATGTGAGGTGCTTTTGTTTCGTTTCGGGTAGGAAGCGAGGTTTGGAAAGCGTAGGTTTTCGTCGGTTAAGTCGTGTAATCGTGTGACTCATCCTGAATATTGTGCAGCATCAGGAAAATTCTGATGTTGGGTCGTAATTGATGATCTTGATCGTGATTATATATCGTTCGGCGTCAGCGTAATTGAATTATTCATTAAATCGATCGTTATCTAGCGTATTGTTTTTCTCTACATTCTGATAGATTATGAATTGATTTTTTTGTTTAATTCATCATATATAATATGAATTATTGATTGATATGGGATAGATTGTGATTAATTCGCATTTAGATCGAAAAACGTATCATCATCTTCAGAATTCTCTGAAAAAGTAATATAAGGTTTCTCAATAGGTACTCGAACTGTGTACGTTAATTACGGCTATATTAGTGAATCTGCAGCTAAACCATAGTTAAAACATAAACTATAGCTAAATAAATTTAGTGAATCGTATGAAAAACCAATTTCGGCTAATTGTAAGTTAATCATAGAAATTATTTCATTTCATTTCAAAGACCGAGCGCTCTTCGCGAAAACCCCAATATATCTCAGATTTTTTTGACTCAAAATTGTACAGATAATTTTAAGAACCTCGTCTATGAAATACTTCTTTAATTTTTAACGAATTTTAAAGGTTTACCATCTCAGTATCTTCGACACGTAGATAGAAGCCGGAAGCGAACTCCCAGAGCCAAACCAATTCGTCTTCAACAAGAACACATTCAGAAATAAACCCGTCCACGACTTCTTAATCTATACAAATTATTTCCGAACGAAGAAGTTACACCTTGCGAATGCTAAAGCAGACGTCGAATCAATTCACCGAAAGTCACTTCATCCCAATTATAAAGAAACACCGTATTTTTCCAGGAATTATATTGAAGATTTTCGCTTATTGCCAAAACGTCCGGGTTCGATAATTCGAAATGTTAATTTAATTGTAGCGTTCGTTTTTTCAATGTTCCCACAGCTCGAATGTAATTAACCTTCGTCTTAATAATGATCGTGTGTTTTATATTCACGCATTATTAGAAATAAATTGTGTGCATTAAAAGCGCATCGTCTCGTAAAAAAATATGTATATTGTTCGACATGATGCATAAATATGTATGAGAGTGTTTTGTTTTATAATGAAGTTTCGCTCTTTCTAGCGATTCCCACGCTATTTTCTAGTTTAATTTATATGATATTTTCTCTTCAGTACAATTTCTTAGATTCTCGAATGTATTTAATCGATTCGCATTCTAAGAAAAATTAGTTTCTGACGAAAAATGCAATTGCACTTGTGCAAACATTTAAATACGCTCGTTCAAAAACGAGGTCAACGCTTTGTTTATTTGTATTGCAGTGAAAGAACGTGATATTACACGTTTATAGATGTGTGTTAATTACGAATTTATGTATTTTTAAAATTTTTCGATATAAAACTTTTCGCTGTACGTATAATAGACATGGATATCGAAAGTTTCCAATAGAGTCTAGAGTAGTACAATCGTGGTGCGCAAACATCGATAATGACAAACGAAGGGTAAATATCAGAATATCAGTTCTTGTTTATGAAAAAATACGAAGTAAAAAATACAAAACCTTTGCTCAGCGATGCGTAAAAGTGTACGTTCAAATTACGTTCGGAAAATCTACGCTTATCTCGTGGAACTTTTCCTATTTTTTTCCATAGCCCGAGTTGTTTGCGCACTTAGCAAATAAACATTTTGCGGACGCAAACGGTCAAGAGATCGAGACGGAAAAAAAATATACATTTTCCTATAAATTTTCCGATTTTCACTCGATGGAAAATCTCGTTTATTCAAAAGAGTTTCGACTTTTCGATCACGCGTCGCGCTTTCGAATCGCTCGAGCGTGAAACCCTTCGTATTATTGTATTATTCGTTGTCGGATGAAATTTTTTGATTTACTACAGCATTATCGTTATTTTTTGTATTATTTAATGCGATAAATAACGAGGTGATGCTGTCGTGAATGTAACAATGTATAAACGGGCGCCCCTATTTCAATTATTTTCAAATTAAACGGACTATTGTCGCACTAGATCACAGTTTCGAACAATGAGCTTTTGTTATACATTCGTCGAAATATTCGTGATTTCGACGATATTTCATAGTTGAATCGTTTCTTTACGATGATAGGAATCTGGTCTACTGTCGATTTATATCGGTCATGAATTTCAATAGGTTTGGATCGTGAATTGCTCGACAATGCTGGTATGAAATTATGTCTTTCGATATATCCGTTATGATTTTAATTATTTTTTGTGTTAGAATATTTATTAATTCGACATTTCATCTAAATTCAATTAGTCGATTCGTACAAAAAACACAATTACATCAATATCATACGAATGGAGACTCGTTAAACTGAATGATCTCGGTCATTAAAGAATGAATTATTTCATCAAAAACATTCCAAGGCTGAATCGAATACAGCACTAGTTACATATAACGAACTCAGAATCATTTGTAACCTAGGATTTTTTTAGCAAAATCGACATACAAATATAAAACTTCATATAAAGCGCGCGAAAACAACGTCCTTGCCTGCGGCCATATTCTCGAAAGATTGAGAAACACACACGTATAATGAAGATAATGACGACTTATGATACGGATAGGCAAAAGGAAAAAACTAGATTTCGACACGTACATAATGTTGAAAAGCTAGGTCGTTGCAAAAGGTGCAAATGCAAAAAATAACATAACAAAAATTGATTCTGTGCTCTTTGTATGGAGGAAAATATAGAGCTAATACGACTAACGAGAAGGTTATGAATAAAACGGTCATTTTTTTGTATAAAAATATTAGGGTTGAAACATGTTATCATATGATAAATGTCTGAATAAAATTTTCTTACATTTCATACGTATGTTTCATTTCATATGGTAATCAATTTTGATGTTATTAAATGTTCAAAATTTTAACAACTGATAATGCTTCCTCATATTCATGAAAAAAGATGTAACATTGATTAGCTTATGCAACAATTATGCAATATTTTTAGCTACACAATTGAAGCTTTTAGAAATTGATCTGATATTATTCTGAAAAAAAATAGATAATATAATATGTTCGATCCCTAAATGTATGATCTATGTATGTTACAATGGTATGTTGGATGTACAATATATCATTACCGTTTTTTTTTCATATTGGATATTTTTTGCAATTACGATTTAATGTATCCAAACGTCATTGTGGTCGTTGCACACGTACCTCAGCCGTAATACGTAATAATGATACGAATTCGGTTTCGGTTTGTTGATGTGTTTTTTTAATGTGAGTACGTGGGAGATGGAAATCGACACGGAAATATTATGGATGCAATTCGAATTTATTTTCGATTCGTTCTATATTCAAATTAGACTCGCACTTTGATGTCGCAATTGCATTTGACTAGTGCATCTTTCGAACTACGTATCCACCTACATAATTCATATTCTATTTGTAGAAAAAAATTTTTTCTACTTTAAAAATATAATTTAATTCGAAGAATGAGTTTGGAGTCATTGTCTTCTTATTGTCAAACGTTGAATCATTTTTTTTATGTATGAATCATTGCAAAATTTCAACGTGTACTCATAGTATTCATTGTGAGATTAATCATATTTGTCGATAAATATCGTTAATACAGCCAAATGCGACGATATTTGAAAATGTACTTTATACAAAAATAGTTTTCTAACAAAAGATAAGTATATTTCAATTGGCCTACAATTTGAAATTAATAGGTGCAGTTTTGAATAAATTAGTCAGCACAATTTATATAAAATAAGTAAAACATTCTACAGACTGCAAGCCGCACACGTACACATATCGACCGTAAAACATGAAATGAACGTTGCCCTACAAAATGGACGTGTTTTTTACACACCTTCGATAATCACGTACATTTTCCTTCCTTCGCGATAACCGATCTACATACACACATACTTCGAGATCCAATTCTCCCCATAAAAAGATCGATCTTCGATCTTCGGACCACGAAACCCGCAATTATCGTCGTCCCATCGAAAGCGAAGGTCCTTCATCATCAGCATCACCCACACCTTCGAACAAAGGCTCTCGAATGCATCGTCGCAAATGTCAGTAGGTGTTCTGCATTCTTTTCGCACGTTCAAGGTCATCGATAGATCTTCGTAGATCTTTGTAGTGGATCATCATAGATCACAGATGGATTGTGCATTGAAAAAAAGTATGAATCGAATAGTGGGACAAGCGCTTTCGCGAAAGTCATCTCGCTTATACGAATCTGGGACAACGAAACTGGTCCCACGATTGTGAAGTTTTTTTATTTTCGTATTCAGCTCGTTTTATTTTATGGGTTTTTTGATTTATTAATTCCATTTTATGCAGTTTTTAATTGGTTTATAGATCATAGGATTCGAGGTTGTATTAAATGGATTCGATCCTGTTGGACGTCTTTGATTAGATAATGGATTTTTTTGTGAAATGTCACATATAGTGACACATATTTGTTACTAAACCAGTTCTTCACTTTGTCAAGTTATGTTTCAGATACAAATCTGATCGAACACGTTTCAATCAATCGCCTGAGAGATCGACACAGAGAAACGTGGTTTAACCAAGTATTAACGTCGATAAATCAAAAATTTCAAACGAGAAAACTTCTTTTGTGTTGATTTTTCAATAAATTTCGAACTTTTTACGATATTTTTTATAGATACATAAACAAGTCTTATGATACGAAATGTCAAGGTGGCGCCAAAGCGCTTTCGCTCATGACCTTTTTACTCATCTTCCGATGAACAATAATTTAAACAGTTTTCGAACATACATTACAGATAATACGTAACGTCAAAATTTAGAGATATGTAGGCTATATGAGCCCTTCAGAGCTCAATTTGATTAACTCCATATAGCAAAAAGTCGAGATAAGCGATCAAACGTGTTTGATGTTTTTCATTATTTTACTTTTCAGAAATCATACAAATTTCATTTATAATGAGATATAGATATGGTCAGTTCATATGAGAGTACAAAATTGATTAAAATGGATTCTAAAATAAACGATTTTTTATCCGGTCATTTAGTGATATTTATCTTTATACTTCAGGAAAGATATTTCATACATATGTAGAATGTCATGACAATACCATATGATTTGACATTTAAATCTCTTTTTGTTTTTCAAATGTGGAGTTGATAACTTTTAGCTCTGAACATTTCATATAGCTCAAGATAAATCTTTGAAAGAATTTCCGGCGATTAACGATGTGTGAAGAACTGTAACATTATCCGGTTCAATGTGACGCAATAATATCGATTACGCATTGCATAAAAGACGCTTTGACTTAATCGTGTCAACTCTATCAATTAGAGAAAATGATGCAAATTGAAACGGTTATGGACTCTTTGATAAAAAGTAGACTTGAATACTGATCGAGTCTTGCATAAACCCAAAGCGTTGCGTGATTGATAGTTTTTCTTTCATTAGAGAGTTAACGTTTCGTATGAATACTGATGGTTCGATGATTAGTGTGTTTTGCTGATTAATGAATGATTCATCGGGAACATCGAAACGTGCTTTGCGTCAAAATTGTCGAGGCTCTATTGATGTCAGTTCCATAATGCAATTTCATAGTCCGTCACGTATTAATAATGGCATAATTCCGTAGCGAAATCGCCAAATAACAATCGATCGGATGGTAATAAAGCGATTTTTCTGAAAATCGAACGACGTATGCATGTTCCTGTCGGCAGGTGTGTCCAATTACGGCCACCAACGGTATTTCTGTCTTTTTTATTTTCCATTTTTATACACGAAGACAAACCCTTCGAAGGCTGCCACCAGTTCTTCCACTTGCTTGTCGTCGTGCTCACTTCAATATCGATGTACCGTTGCGATGGGTTTTTCGACAAATAATGCACAACCGTTACAAGAGTGGACGCGTGATTGTAATGACGATGATGGCGATGGATATCTTGGCTTTTGAATTTCGAAGAAATCTTGAAATTGAGTAGTTTTTTAATCGAGTCGAAATGAAATTTCGGTAAATTACACTTCGAGAGAAGCTTCGTAAAAGTCTCAGATTTTTAAGAAAATTTGTATAAATGTTGAGTAAGTATAGATATGGAATAGTTATGAAGAACGAAAATGCAACTCTCAATGGTTTTGTATAATAGTTATCGCAGGTCAAAGTTTGAAATATTTGTCAGATGCACTAACAAATATCTAATCGTAAATGCATCTGACAAATAAACCAAACTTTGATTTGCTATAACTAAAAAAATATTGAGAATTTTCATTTGTTAACTCATTTTTTCCAATTATAAGAATTGAAATGTTTTTGAAATATCATTCACAATTTCTGCACAATTTGAATTATTGACGAATGTGTGTAGTGACCTGAATTCTTTACGACAATCGTAAATACGCGTATGTCTTTAGCGATTTCGTTACATTGTAGACGAACGTTCTTCCAAGTATCTGTTGAAAATTTTGAATTGCTTCAGAGTTGACATTCTATAATTATTTATACGCCAAGCTTGCACTATTTAGATGCACATAATATATTTACAAAGTTATGCAGATTATGCACGTTGCAGTCAGTGGGTCACCCGAACAGAAAGCGATTCTCTTCGACCAGTTGTTAAATTTATCATCTCGATCCTTTAAGTGAAAGTCCTTGTGTTTAATACGTGCTTTTAAAAGCATGTTTTTATATCTGCAATAAAAAAATATAATTAAAGACTCGCATTCAATGTATGCGCAATTTATTTTTATCTGTCGATATGAATACTATTGAATATTTATATAAATGTGATTGTGTTTGATTGCTTCGAACGATTTGTATAGCGTGATATATCGCTTAATAAGTCAGTAAGATTTTTCTCCATAAAGCAAAATTGTATCTTGATCAAATATGCAAAGCGTCAACGCTACAATTATTAATATAAAATGAAATAAAAAACACTTCAGATTGATTAAAAAGTATGAAATAATAAATCAAGCACTCGTACGCAAAAGCGAAAATATGGCGAGAACGTGTGTTATAAATTGTATCAATTAATTATAAACTCGTTAAGTGAACTGCGATTCTTTTTCATTTTGAATTTTTTGCAGAGTGTAGGCTAGGTCGAGTAATTAATCTCGATATGGTAGGTATACGAGAGGAAAATTCAATTTTCCGCCTCAGGCGAAGTAAAATTTTGCGACCGAAAACAGCATGTTGCCTTTTTAAATTGCATATTGCTCACGAAGATACATCTTAATTTCCATTTCATTTTATACACGCCAAATTTGAAATTTCCTCAATTCACAAAATTATTTTTTTGATTTGATAGAGTAATATATTGACGATTTTTTGATGCTAATGCTATTCTTCGATGGATAGTAGTTTAATAAATTCGATTTTTTTCCAAACGTTTTAAATATTTCATTCTCATTGTAGCTTTGATTCCAAGTTTCGCCTACACAAAAAAGCTTTGCCGCATTCTATGGACTGAATTTTCTTCGCCGCCCACAGCTTGCAATATTTTCGACAAATAATTCTTTTATGTTTTGATTTTTTCTTATGAATATAAAACGGCTAATTTGTATGTTATGTATGAATGACATGGAACATTTTTTGTCGCGCATAATAAATATTTCTACTGTATGATTGCGATTTACAACTGGTTTACGATTTATCGACAAGAAAACACAACTCGTTACCGTTGAATAATTATTTTGTTGATTTTTATATTTCAATGCAAATAACGGCATCGATTATAATGGATTGACACGAATTCAGATTTATAACTAAATTGTCGAATCGATAGTTCAAATAGAGTATAAATTAGCACATGTCGCAAATATGTTATTTGAATTTGCAGTAGCAATTTCAATGCTTCGTTTATGTCTTTTAAACTAGCATTGTATGCCAATTTAAATGGACGTTATCTTTGCGTCTTTATTGAATTATCTGTTGTAAGACATGGAGATAAAAATAGTTTTCTTATTCCTTTATCATTCGATTTGAGATATTGCTACAGTCTTGTATGTGACTTGATATTTTCTTATCTCGAACATGTGTGAAAGGTAGCGCTTTTTCAAGCTTGTTGTTTAACATTTGTCATATGAATCACGTTTTTTTATCATATTAAATGTACGTGCTTTATATAATCTTTTGAAAAATGAGCCAGTTATGTTAAAAATGAAGAATCTTATTATAGACTAATTTATCTTATGGGATTTTAAAAGCATTTCAAATTTGATGATTTTGTTATAATTCTGAATATCTGATTGAACAATCTTTATAAATAAATAAAATTTTATTTTTAATCATATTTTAAACAATTTGCATTAAAAAAATAACGCTTTCATTAACCATAAAAGTCACGTTGCAAAACCTCTCATTAAGCCGTTCAATATGAAAAGAATGGCACCGAAACAAAAAAATACATTAAAATAATTATCATCATATAAAAAATGTGGGTATATTTTCATGAATATAATGAATATGAAATTGTGCTCATGATCAGAACAACAATGGACAACATGCAAATTGGGAAAGACTTGAAAAGTGGACTGCATTGTTGCACTCGTTCTATGGTCACGAAGAACGCGACCTTAGCACTTACCACGACGCAAGGCCGATACAAAATTACGAAGAATTAATTTCAATAACAATTTTATATACCAAAGGGAGGTTATTAACTCGATTATGCTGTAAATTTTGCGTGGGCTTGAGACATGTGCGAAAATTTGAATCGTTGTTTTCGATGATGGATCGTAATGGGTCTTTGGTCGTTTCGCTCGATCGAATCCGCAAATGTTGGTCTGTTAGAGATGTTGTTTCGTAATTGAATTTGCAAATTGGTCGATTTGGATCTGTTGGTTTTTGAGTGCTAGATCGTTTTTGCAAATGTCGAGATAAGCATAAAATTCGAGCTATTATGTTGTCGATTATGTTTGTGAATCGTTTGGGTACTAATCGTTGATTCATGAAAAAAAAATGAAGTGATTTATTTTAATGGATATGAGATTAGATATGATCGTGTAGTTGAATGATATAAATGTGTTTATGTTAAAAAAATGTATTTTGTTTTAAAGATGAGGTATTTCATTAGCAATTTTTAAAATTCCTTATATAGTAATATGATACAAAATGTATCTAGATATCAAATCGCTTCTTAGAATTCCATGTTGCATCAATCAGCTGAAGTAGATTTGCATTACTTGATACGTTCGACCTTCTCGTGATCAGAAATCGCTTCTGTTTCTTACCATTTCTAATACGAGCGGCGTTCTTTTTATGCAATATTTTTCTAAGACGTTCGTTACGAAGCGTCGGTAAATTGCCAGTTTACGATGTTTCTAATTACGACGAGATGCCGCCGGATCGCGGCAATTGCGCAATTGAGATTCGCACGAAAGAAATGCGCCTCTGGCTTGACACGTTTCAATAAATGCCCGATGGCTTATTGAGAAAAATCTTCATGTGCTAATGATGAGAATTGATATTGATCGTTTAGTATTTCTTCCTAGAACACTCGATAGTTAGACGTTGTTGATGGTAAATTTTTCGACTTATACAAGTTAGTATAAATGTATTTTTAGTGTTTATGTAAGTAAATATTTCTATATTTTATTGGATCGTTCGAAATGTGTATTGAAAATATATTTGCACCAACGAGTGAATTCAATGGGACGTCGATCACGTTGTTCAATTCAAATGTCTTCTCCAGCTTATCACAGTCTCACATTTTGAACGAAAATACATTTTCTTCTAAATATAAATAAATCTTTCGTCTTGAAAATTCAAATTCGAGTGATGTATTATCGAGATAACTAACAATCGTATATTTGTTTGCTCTCGTAAATTAACGCGTTCAACAATTTCCTGGTTGGAAAATGATATTTTGTTAACCCCGTAGATTACTTTGTTATATGTTCCAGCAATATTATGATACTATATCGTACCCATTAACTCGTCTGTTTACGTTTGTCGAACCGATGCAGTCGAATTTGCAGCTTCATCATTGTTTGGATATATCCGAGATGAAATAAATGGAAAATTTACATTGTACGAAATTGATTCCTAGACCACACATGCAATGCGATTTTCCCAGTAAACGAGTAAAATCCAATACCGAGAACGTCTAAGAGAGTTTACTAGGAAAAAATAACGTTTCCAGAAAATTAAAAACATTTCGCACCACAGAATCTATCGTTGAAATATTATACACAAGTCGGCTTCAATGAGTTTCTTTGTAGGTTCGCTTATATGTGTTATTTTACAGCTTGGTAAATGGCATTTACTAAATGCATTCGTTGTTGTTTTTTTACAGACCATTTGAAAAGCTCGCTCTCTTGCATATTTCGACTTCTCTAGCTTCTGTGAATGTTATATGCATAATTTTTGCATTCGACTCGCTCACGACACAGTCGTAAAATATTTACATTCTCTACTGTTGAGACACTGAAAGATGTAATCTAGTATAGGAAGAGATGTGTTTGTATGCACAAACGGCCATCGTAAATTATTTAAGAGATTTTCAAATTCGAGAATTTTCCCTGCAACACTATTTCAAAGCGTGCTGAATATCAACTGCTTTGATTAGATCACTTTAGCGAAACATTTTATTTGCACGACACTTCACACTATACATATTAAATATAGAAACACTACATTTTGAAATGAATTGTTACGATGAAAATTTTCAACAAATTCGTCAAACAAACTAGCGCGTTGATTTAACAAACTAATTTACACACCCGCAAATTTCGCATTCATCGCCGACGGAAATTAACAAACTAGCCCTCGTTTCTAAATTCGAAATGGAAACGTATCTGCGTTTTCGTTTCGAATTGTATTCATAAGTGTAAATAAAATATTTACACAAGCGAGTCAACGTACAACACCGGGTCTATTGACCGCGTAGAAGAAGTTTGCTCACACGAGATCCTTCAACAACAAACATACGCGAGATGTACAAAATGGAATCGAAGGGTTAACAATATTTACACGAATGCATGTATCCGAATAAATAAATTCGTCTGAATACGGAGAATTTTCTCTCTCTCGAGGGATATCTGTAAAGAGTTTTCGCATCGGACGAACTTCGGAGATGTGTTTTATAGCATTATGTTGCGCTTCTTGGTAGTTTTCTTTTCGCAGCGCTCATAAAACGGGACATTGATATAAAACTATTGTGTGTAGCCGGAATAATTGGAGCAATTTTCCGCCAGTGACAAAATGTCTCCTCGTTGTGAATTTTCTCATACGAAAAATTGCTTTGACGAAATGGTCCGAACCTAGCGTGCTTCTTATCGCGAAATCGAATTTATTGCTCGTATTATGTTTTTGTATAAAAACGTCGTATTTCTGAGATTTCGTTAATTGGATGAAGCATATTTCATATTGTACGAAAAATGATATGATATTATTATAAATGTATTTATTGTAAAAGAAATTTCGATGAACGTATGAAATGAATTCAAATAAAATTAATTCCCTTGTGGATTTTGAAAGCTTCTTATATTCAAAATGAAAATAATCAAATGAATCTAATGATTGTATTGTTCTCATTTAAATCTTAATTAATTAAGATGAAATTAATCAGCATAAATTTGAAATATGATGATTATTGTATTGATATCAATACAGACTTTCAGAATTGTAGTTTATATTCACAGAGTTGAAATTTTCATTCTAAATAATATCAGATATTATATAATTTTACATACATAAATATTTAAATTTAATTTTATATATTAAGATTCAATTATTTTTGCAAGACGTTGAAAATTTCAAATTTTCTACTCAAATCTAAAAAACTTTTTATCACTGAAAGAATCAAAGGCCAGATCTTTCAATTATATGACGATGGAAAAGGCCAAGGGGTACAAGTGACATTTTTACCGAAATTGAGTTATGCACAGGAATCACTTCTATGCAAGCTCATTTATTTGGTGGCAAAAGGATATAAACGAATTCGGAACGTGTGCCGAGATATATCATCAAATCACTCGACCTCCTCCTAATACATGTAGGTATGGTTAACTTTGAACGCGCTTTTCTCGAAATCACCGCAAAGTCACTTGTACCCCTTAGCCTTTTCAGTCGTCATATATTACTGTCAAATTCTATATGAAAAAAAGATCAAATAAATCATCGCAAATTTCATCTAACGGACCGAATCCATAAAAAAAGACAAACGTAACACAAAATAAAATCCGAAACAAATCAATTCATACGACAATTGCTTCGCACCAATTACGTTCTCTTGAGTCATTATCGTCGCCAAAGGGCGCGTTCACCTGTAATCGCTGAAAAATCGTCACGGCCGCTGAATCCAGACTTAACTGTACCGTTTCATGGGTGACGTCCTCCGACGACATCGACGACGACCCATTGTCGACGGCGAACTCAACAATGGCTTCAGTTCGGCTCTTTGGAGGGCCGTGACCTCAGACTTTCGATGGAACGGTGCTTTGAGGTCGTTTCCTTAGATGGATCTTGTAATATGTATTGGTCTTTTGATTGAGAGGTGCTTGGTGATTCTTTGAAGAGGGTTGTAGGTGGTTCTTTGGTGGTTTCGTCCTGTTTGATGTGATTTTTTTTTAATTTGTTTATAGCTAGTCGAAAATTTAGTGATGTGAGATTGTGTTGAGATGATGTTGAGTTTAAATTTTGTCCGATCCTGGCAGGAGTTCACATGTAATTTTTCATAAATTATGTATTCTTAAGTACTCAATAGTGTCGGTTTATCATTTGGAATAAAAATTCATGACAATGAATCTGAAAAATAACTCAATATGATTAAATTTTTAGTTCTATACAATCTACATATTCCAGCTATAAATCTGAGCAAGAGAGAGAAAAAGAGACGTATCATCCAGTTTATCGTACGATAAATTGGACGAAAACACGATGATTAACTGTATCGTGTACAGGGTATTTATACAATTCCTTGTATATTTATTCGAAAATAGTATAAATTCACCGTTTTAATCTACGATTCCTCAAAAAGAATACATTATTTGATATTTTATCATATCTAACCTTTGGCTACTTCTTTACTTAGATTTCAGATTCTGACTAATTTGTATCACTTCTTATTAAAAACAATAAATGAAATGTTGGGAAATATGTTGATTTGTAACCGAATTTAATCAGAAACTTCATTTATTGAGCCGATTGTCGGTTTCGATGCCGAGTAAGACATTCCTTCGCGAAATGGTACTTCAATGTACGTTCCCGGACTGGGAAAAAAGTCGGCAAGGGCCGTCGACGAGGATGTCGTTTCCTGTGCTCAGGATACAAAAAGTTGATTGCGTTCGTGCTGGCTACCAGTTTCATCGAAATGTTTCATTCGATCGTAATGCCGTTTGCCATTTTCCGTGTATAACGATGAAGAAATAATTCCTGCTTCGATCGCCGATTGTACTGCAGTACGCAGAAATTTCGACGAATTGTCGTTTTGAAAGATTTCTGTTGAATCAAATCAGCGTTTTATGATTTCACAGAATTTTTTCGAAGCTATGTAAAAAATAGCGTTCAAACTATCCGAATGTAACTTATAAATTGAATGCTCAACCCTTTGGGAAATATCGGAACGTCGTTCATCTCTTATAAAATAAACCCTACGACAATTCGTTCTCAATAAAATCAGGAAACTTAAACAGATAAATGCACGAGAATTTTATTCTTTAATTTAATGTTTTATTGATAATCCATGTGACAATTGACGGCGCTTAACGATCACAAGAACCTTCGTTAGATCTTTGATTTATTCATTCGTCAATCACGAATCGATTTATACATTGAAAACCCGTCTTATTATTGCAGTTGTGTATTCAGCTTTGTTCAATAATTTATATATTTTCGATTGAATTTTATATCTGTTTAAGTATTTGCGTGCCTTTCCGCAGATTCATCTCGACCACGTCTTGCAATTTATAATTCAAGTTAAATAGAAATGCAATCGTTGTTAGAATCTGTTGTCAATATATTACCTAGCTCGGGATAATAAATACTTTTCGATAATCGAAACGAGAACCAGTTTGTTTCGCATTGAAAAGTTCGCATTAATCAAATTGTCAAAATAGTAAACTGTATTGTATTGTTGTTGCTACATTGAGTTCTATGGACGTTAGATTAATCTATTTCTGCATATTTTCGATCTTAACATGTCAATAAGAGTAATGATATTACATATTTTGTTCAATTGAAAAATGTATCCAGTATTTACATACGTCAAATTAGATTTTTCTTATTTATTATTTTTGTAGAAGTTACTAGAATACATAATAATAAATTCTTATTTTTGTTTCAGGTAAGGAAATCTTCCATTACTTACATTATGCACAAAATAACGATTCGCTGTAACGTAAGTATCGCTTCAATTGAATCTAATGAATTTTTCATTATCGATTCCAACTTTATTATTACGGATGATGTAAAGTTTCAGTAAAATAAATGCAATCCATACATATTAATAGACGTCAGTTGTTTACGAATATCTATCTTTAGATAAACGAGTAAAATTTCACCCTTTCTTTCTAGAAAATTTTGTATGATGTGCACTTATGTACACGTTTTAACAAAAGGAAATTCTTATTTTCGCGTGGGTATACAACATCCTCGTATGTAACTTAATATCCACTTTGTTTCGCTTTTAGATTCTTTCAACCCATTGAAAGCAGTAGCCGTTTATATTTCGCTAAATTAACTCTTATATGCTTTTCCGCCTTTTGAAATTGACGACGCCTTTAATTTCTTAAATTTCAGTATGACATCCTCCTCGCGTTAAACGAGTACTTTCATAAGAAATTTCAAGCAAACGAAGTTTCATAATACTCAGTAACTAGTAAAACGATCATTATAATGTTAAATTCCTCACGTTAAATACCGTTAACTGACTTTTGAGAATAATGAAGTTACGTATACGAAAATCATTCTGATTTTGATTGATGCGAACAGATCTAACGACTCATCGCACGTAAAAGCTTCGTAGATCATCAGACAAAGGAACACCTTTACACTGCTTTTAGACAAACGATCACACGCCACGATTAAAAAGCAAATCCAACAATACTCTAAATATAAAAAAGACAATAAAAAACCGATTCATTTATACGATTGTTCACAAAGTGGAGCGCAATACGACTTTCATGCAGAAACTACGCACCATTACAGACTTGGTCTCTTGAGGACAATGAAAGATTTTGATGAAACTTTTCAGAAATATAGATATGAAATAGTTGTGAAGACAGAAAATGCAACTTTTAAAAACTTCCAAGATAGTCAGTAAGTCAAAATTGATAAATACGTATGCATTTTCCTTGCAGATTTGTATATCCTCCCCTTAGTTTGAAGTTGTATAACGATTGAAATCGCTAACAAGAGGTTCGTCTGTGTCCCACGAGCTCTTAATTGAGCTTCACTCTCTTCAAGAGATGGGTTAACAGACTATTTCTTGTTCAAAGTCGTGCAGATGTGTTTTGTGCAGAATCGAGGTCAGATCCTGTGCAAATCTGTATCGATCGATGTCTCCGAAAATTATCATAAATCACCATTTTTTTGCAGTTTTCTCAAGGTTTTCAGATGTCTCCGATACAGATGTAGGTCGAATCCCGGATGATTTATGGTTTTCGTTAATTAAGATGATCGAATCCCGTTCGGGGACGCGTTAAAGTCCCGATGAGTCGTTAAATCCGCATAAATAAAGCCTAGCCGACATTGTCCGGGATCTAATCGGCTATAAAACGATCCCCTTCGGTTCTACAGGGTGTTCCTGAGTCATGGGCTTAAAGACAAACCTATTTTTTCTCTAAGGATTTGCACCAATTCAAGGACATCGAATATAGTTGCGCAAATTTTAAACGACCTTCTCATTATTGAAGATTTATAAAATGTGCTTTCCGTTCATTATATGGATGAAAAAGTCAGATTTTCGAACTGAAATAAAAGGTTTTGTTCCGAATTGAAAATGCGACGGTCCTTTTTCTTCGACCCTTCGCCGCTTCGTGGAGTAATTGCGTTTTGTTCCTCGGGGATTCGTTCGACGAAACGAGAAATTAGTAAGTGCGTGTTTTTGAAGTGTTCAAAAGCGGTCCGTTTTATTTTGAAATTCAAATTTGGCGCGTAAATCACTTAGCGACAGGTGTTACAGTCACTCGTCGGCAAAAGTAACATTTTGACGTAAGTGAAAAGCTTCAGTTTCAATTAACCGTACCGTTATCAGAGCTATCTACTATAAATTTGTTTCTTATGCATATATCGAATGAATTTTATCTAAAAAATAGATTTTAGATACAATACAGTTATTTTTTAGCATGAAATTAATCTTGGGAAATAAATGAGCAGTAACATTATTAACAATTTATATATAAATCCGTAAAAAATAGAATTCACACCGCAAGGCTTTTTGTATCGTAATAGTGAATGCTTCGATTGTCAATGTACACAATGAGACAGTGCTCCCATGGCTACTTTTTTTTTCTTAAAAATTGACATCGCTCATATTTAGTCAAGCATATCATTACGATTTCTTTTATTTTACGAAGCACATAAGAAATAACTTACAAAATAGGACACCTCGTTAAGGAATCAAAACTGGGAGTTGAAGGACTGGAGCGTGACTTCTGTTCGAGGAAGTCCATCGGATTATTCGAAGACTTCTTCGAGGTGAATAGGAACGACTCGGTTATCGAACGAAACGTGACTTGAACCTACTGCAAAACCCCTTTGTTGTAAAATAAACTCCTATGACCGTAGGATCTGCGAACGATTCCAGTTTTCGAGTTACCAAGAGTCCGTGGGAAGATCGAAGGTTTTGCGTTGCGTTTTCGACAGTTCACGATAGATTTTGCAACGGATCGATTCGGTTTCGAGTATAATATTCGTGGATGATCGATTTCATAGTCTGACTTTGAGTCGTGATGAAGAAATTCATAAAATTTCTCGCTTTTTAGTTCGTCGTGATCGCATCGTTGCGAACTTTCTTGTATCGTCATTATTTAACTTTGAACTCTCGTATTCGTGACTGTTATCATCATTATTAGTCGATTCTTAAGACGAGTTTTTCATGAAGTCATTATTTTGACTGTAATGAAGAGATTTGGATGTAAAAAATACTACTTTTGGAACAAACCATTGGATCGAGTTAAATTATATTGAATCAGGATTTAAGTTGGGATAGGTTATTTTTTTATGTTAGATTAAATTATGTTAAGTTACATTTTGAGTTAATTTGGATTGTATTAAATGTCGTGCTGATTCTTCACAAATATCGAAAATATGGAGAAGAAGGGCAACAAATATGAATCAATTCTTTAAAATAGACTATCATCAACTTATGCCGCCGACCACTTGTTGATTAGGATAAAATCGATTACTAATATACGACGAATGAAAAGGCCAAGGGATACAAGTGACTTTGTGGTGATTTCGAGAAAAAGAGAAATTTCGAGATTCAAAGTAGACCATATACCTACATGTATTAAGAGGAAGTCGACTGATTTGATGATATATCTCGGCACACGTTCCGAATTCGTTTATATCCTTTTGCCACCAAATAAATGAGCGTGCATAGAAGCGATTCCTGTGCATAACTCAATTTCGGAAAAAAATCACTTTTACCCCTTGGCCTTTTCGATTGTCAGTATATTATTTATTTTTATTTTGATTGCAAAATTAACATTGGGACTAACTAGTGGTATAAAGTTAATGGTAATTCATATTTAAGCACTGGTTCATATAAAATTTGTCGCTCTTTATATGAAAAACTTCAAATAGGTACATCATGACATAAAAAAAAATGCTGAAAAGCTACAAAGAATCTTCACTTTCATACACAAAAAGACAAATCGATATCAACACACACACACCACATACAATTGAGTCTAGTTTTTCAGGCATACCTCGCGACCACGTACCGCCAATTTCATCCCCATAAAATGCCGATGGCGGGAAAATTCATTATGAATAAAATACGTGAAATACCTGAACCGAGGCCTTCTCCCATCCATACGAACGAGCGCACACACAATATAAAGCAGGACCTATACGCGACCCATTGTTTCTCAAACCGTTTGACGTCGCGAATTCCTCAGTCCCTGTTTATTTGCGGCTGAAAATGGCTACGATTGCGGCCGGGTGTTTCGTTTCAAATGTGTATAATGCGATTAATGTGCTTTTGAGTCGGTTTAATTCTTGTGTGTGTGTGTGTGTGTGTGTGTATTTTATGCAAGGTCTGGCTGATGGCTTGTCTCAATTAAGTTCGCCTTTCTGTGCTGGGTGTATTAATTATAGTTAATCTAGTTTAGTTTTATTCAATGGTATTGAAATCGTTGATCTTTTAACTTTATGACCTTCACCCAAATGTTTTGGTTTTCGTATTAAATGTTTAAGCTGAATGATTTAACTCATTCAGTAATGTTTGTGGTTCTAATTTTTTCGTTTAGCTTAATAGCTATATCATCGATCTAACAATAATTGACGACTGAATTTCACAAAGGACATAAGTGAACTTTTTTATTGAAATTAAGTTAAGTAATGGTTCTGTTTCATATATAGAACCATTTTCTGTACTTAACTCGATAAAAAGGTTACCTGTGCCCTTTGTGACATTCAATCGTCAATTATTACATATCGACAAAAATCTGAAAAATTACTCACATATTTTCATTTTGTCTAATTTGAACGACAAAACCTAACCCCTAATTTTATACGGATTCCATTATTTTTACATCACGGAACTACACTTCGCAGGAAGCTCAACCCGTAAAGGTTTCTTACTGAATTTCATGTTAAAAAAAATCAATATTTGCTCAATTTTCTTTCATAATTAAAACCATAAAATATCGATCAATAACTGATATTAAATTTTATCAACAAAACTTAAATTAATATATGCAAAACACACATTTGCAAGAGAATCCTTTAGCCTAGCATATTAATCTCGTCTCGCCTGTCCCTTTGTCCTGTCCCTTATTATCCTTCGGGTCAGTAATGTGCGATTAATTGAATCGTTGGCCCAATCTGTCTCTTGTGTTGAACCTCATCTCGTATTTTTTACTGACTTTTTATTATTTCTTGTAGGAATACCGCGAGCTTTAATTACGCGCCATAAATCATTCGTGAAATTTGTCCGAGGCGACTTTTATACACTAATTTTACACGCTGTAGGGTAATTACTGGGCGTGTTGAATCTTTGCTCACTCATATGTAAAAATATAATGTAAAAAATCCCGTGTAAATAATCTGTGTAAGACAGTTTGAATGGATACGCAATTTCTGTACGCACGAAGTCGATTATGTTGCATTCAATACGTGTAATTTTTAATTGTTTCCGCGTATGAAAATTCTTATTTTAATCGATTTTTTTTCATGTTGAATACGTTTAGAGAAGCTCAGTTGATTCATTCAACTATGAAAGCTTTTAGATCAATCAGTATGAAATCAATTAAATATGTATATCATTGTTATATATCAACACGTTTTTGTTAATGAAGAAGATATGTTATATTTGACAATAGAGTCATTTTAACTAATCTGTTTAAAATTTCATCTTTTAAGCCATGAATAATAAGATTTATCTACTTTCGGAGCGGAGTTTTTAGCAAAGGAAATTTAATTTAAATAATGAAACATTCCATATTAAGAATGCAAAGTCGTTCTTATATTTAAAATATTTCATATTGTATACGTAATAATTTAGCTTCGAGCAAATGCGACATTTATTATAAAATAGACATCGAAACGGCAAAAGCGAAAGGTATACGGAATTCTTTGACGTTCGCAAATATGCGTAGATTATTCGAATAAACGTTTCGTATATAAATATTTCAAGTAATTCCGTGGATTATGTTAATATATACGCATTTGAAAAGAATTTTGATAATTTATTAAGTCGAAAGCGAATAAAATTACGAAAAAAAACTCGAAGCACTTGTATGGAAACCTAACGTTCGAAATGAATTGCAAATTCGACGTTTCGTAATATTGATAAGAACATCAACTAATTTTAATGATAAAATGTGTTTGTTTTATTTAAAATCAAAAAGAAAAACGTTGATGAAATTGAATATTTATTAATTCTAATCAAATTTACAGAAATAGAATTTCAACAGACGAACTCTAATATCGATAAATCGAATTCGACTCTTGATCGAATCTAAACGAATATATTTCAATAAACATTTTTCCCATGGACTGAATTTCATTTATTTAATATATGTGGAAGATCCATTCAATTTCGCATAACAAAAATGGGGTCCAGAGAAACGTAGGGGAACATACAAAGTACACACATGGAAAAAAAAGTCTGAATGGATGTCCGGTTTCCTTATGGAGTGAAATTTCAATGGAAATCTCGAATCTATTCAATATTCTCGATTCGAATGAACGAATTGACGTGTGTTCCATTGCATTGTGGCACATTGTGCGATATCATATTCGAAAATTCCATATCGCGTTTCCACAATGGAAATTTCTGTTATTTTTGCGTTCGAACATTCGATATTCTTCTTGCGAGGTTTTGTTTAGTCGAGTTTATCGCTGCTTTTTCACGCTAGTTTATTTTCGTTGAAATGAGAATTTGTTTTGATTAAATTTAAGGCTTACTTCAATTAGAGATGATTCGTCGTAGATGGCTGTTTGCTTTTCAGACGTTGAACGTGGGATGTAAAAATACATTCTCTGTTTGTCTGTTGTTCAGAATTTAATCGTCGATCGTGAGGTTTTATTGTGTTTCGATTCGACGTTGATCACTTTCGTTGTTTTCGCATTTGCCTATGTTAACGTTTAGAAGGATAAATTGTTTTGTCTTGAAACGTTTCGAAATATCTTAACATGAGAGTCACTGGCATTTCCTTAAAGTCGATCATCTCTTTGTATGATTTGTTGAATCTTTTAAAACACTTGACAAAGGCGCTAACAAATATCGTGTTGAAATATTTGTGTTTGCAAAATTTCTTCACGTCATCAATATGTATGGACGGTCACCCAACATCCGTCGCGTTTCACATAAATTAAACACCAGACACGTTATTTGAACTTAAACATTCAAATAGCATCACGAATTTGAACTAAAATTCTCGAAAATAATATCATTAATAAGAAAAATAACAAGAATAGTTTGATTATAACAATCACAGTGAGTTTCGCGCGTTTATCGCGAAAAAACAAGATGGCGGATGTTTCGAATTGCGACGGTTATTTGGCCCGAACTCGTCCAGGATACGACCATTATTATAGATACGGCCGTGTTTTAAAACGCGTACGAAACTTCGATTCCGGTTATCGTACGAGAAATGTTAAGAAATCTTGTGTTCGTGGAATTTTCGAGCTGTGCATTAAAATTCCCAGACGATGAAAGTTACACTTGCGCAATTGGAAGTGTCAGTATATCCTTTATTTTTAATTGCATATTTGAAAATATAACGTGCTATTCAAAAATTGAGAATTTGATGAAAACTGTTTAACCTTTGCCTCAATTTTTCATGAAAAATTTGGTTAGTGTAGTAATTGTAATGTCCTTTAAATTTAAATTGTCATTGGTGTAATTTGTACGAGGATTGTTTTTTTTATTTGCTTGATTGAGAGGTACAATAAAATGAGCTTTAAAACAACTACAGTTTGCGTATTTGATAGAAAGAAAGCTTTATTAAAGCAATACTTTTTAAATGAAATCGAAATTCGCATGCTTTAAGGACCAGCATTTCGATTGTTGGTATTTAACCATAGTTAACCTTTATTTATAGAATCCGACATCTATAACAAACGGATAATACTTAACTGAAAATGGGCTTTAATCATTAAATCGTACTCACAATCCACACTTAGGCAATATTTATTGAAATTCCTACACAAACTCGAAAACTTTTCAAACCAACCATTGAATTATTCTTTCATAAGACGTTAAAACGATTTCATATCACGTTCAGACGCAAATCCTACTTCTATCCAACTGCATTTCCATCATCTCAGTTAAATCCCACGCACCATTAACACCCATTGAAACGCCCATATAGCCAAAAGACTATCTCCAAATAACAATTCGGTGACCATTTAAGGCACATAGATTCTTATTCATATCTCATTGTGTACGAACCTGGATTTCACGCGATTGCGTCACAAATCATATTCATTATGGAAGGATGACTCTTCGGTTCTTCGCTTCGAAGGTGCGACCTTCTTGTAGTCCGAGGTGAAAGTGGAAGATAAGATACCGGTTGGGTTTATATCAGAAAATGTTTTGTTTTCGCTTGAGAAATTCGGGTTTAAAGGATTTGTATTTAATGGTTGATTGTTAATATTAATATTGTATTTATTTATATAACTTGCTTTACCTCATGATACCTTGATAGGAAGTTAACTAATTGACTGTAAGAAGTAATTTTCTTTTATCCACTTTTTGTATGAGATTGTTCAATGAAAAGTATAAAGAAACACTCTTATTATCTATATATATCTAACTATATAATAGCGCTATTCTGTGTGTGTCTGTGTGTTCATGTAACGCTCCAAAACTACGTTAATATATTCAACGTATTGATCGCTAGTTTAATATACTAATTGTGCCAATTTATCTGTGCCTGTCTCTTAAAATGAGGCTCAAACTGCAATTTACTCTACATTGATGTTATGAAGATTGCATAAGATACTCGTAGGCGCAAGTAATTTACAATTAACCTACAAATTTAGAAAAAAATACTCTTCACGACCAGGAAATGAATCGAAACATCCTCTTTAGAATAATCCACACCTTTCGCAATTCGCTTTTATTCTTCGTCGAATTTCATTCAATTTCACTTTCCACGAGGTCGAAAGGTGTAACAACGAACAGGTGGGTGATTCATCCACATGCCGGATCTCGAATCTGCGGTTTCCAATCGTCCGACTTTCTTCAGAAGGATGTTTGCGCAATTGCCAAGATTGAGAAACGTCATATTCATCTGTCTATAGATAATAGTTCTAAAGTGAAAATTGGAAAATCCGTTTGTCGTCTCGAGTCATTATCGCGTAACTTCTAATACGTCTCGAAAGTGCTGGAGGATATCCTCGATTTGTGTATGGTTTTTATGGTTCGATGTTTGGGTTAGAATTAACGAATGTTCTTTAGAAGTGTATGGATGTTTGGTTGAAAAATTATTGTGTTTTATTGAAATGTTAAAATGTGATTCATCCTTTACTGTTCTCTCGCTCTTGAGGTGAGGATGTTTGATTTTGAATATGGCGAAATTCGTGTTTGTACAAATGTGAGGAATGTAGTTTGAAATTATAAAAAAATGAACGGTTTTGATTTAAAAATTTGTTTAGATTTCGTTGATCAATTTAACGGAATTCGATTGAATTAAGTAGCACTTATCGAAATGAAAACATATTCACAAATCAAAGAAATTCTCTTAATAGCATTTAATGGAAAATTTAGCTTCGCGTAATGATCTCGTGCTTACATCACCTTGTTTTATCAAGAAATTCAATTTGTAAATATAATAAATCCTCGATTAAAAAATCATCAATTATCCGATTTTAAATTGCATAAGCTACGATTAAACGAATTCTTAACTATAATAGAATATCGAACGATCAATTTACAATAAACCGATGCATTTTCTCGTCCACCTTGAGATGAATCTCGTCCGTTATGAAACCGTTCACTCGATTTTATATCATTTATAAGTGTTTTTTATACATTTTTACTGTGGCGAAGCAGTTGTAACATTCCGTGTAGGCTTTTTTCATTTCATTTTTTCAATTGGAAAAAAATCAAATCGGTACAAATTCGGTAGTAAAGTCTCTTAACACGCTCGAACGATCTTCTGGTTTTATTGTGCGATTTGTGTACAAATATTTGTAGAATCGGACGATTTAATGTTTCCGTTTTGTGTCTCTATTTATTTGTGTTTATATGGCGGAATAATAAACTGTTTATGTCTAGGAATAATCGGTCGTAATTAACGATTTCGTGCTCGTTTACGTTTGCGCTCTAATTTGGCGGTAAATTCAAATGATCGTTAATTTTTTCAGATATTTTATTGATATTCATAGTACTGAATCATAATAAAATCTCTGTATTCAGTATATAGATTCATTTTTTTTTTAATATAATAAGTTTTGATTAAAGAAAGCTCGCTAAACAAGCATATTTTTGCTTAAAACTTATTCTTTCGTTACACTTAATCCTTTTATTAAACTTTTTTTGCATTCTTTTGAAATGAATATTAAATAATAATATATTTTGTATCTAATACAAATTTCAAAACATTTAAACATAATAATTTTATCGCAATGAGCTGAGAAAGATTACGACAAAATAATTTCGACACGTAAGAGTTCGAGAGACGGGTTATTACTTTTTATGCAAGGCAATCAACATTTTTGAAATATCTGAAGATCTAATACTAGTTTTGGTGTCGCCAAATCTATAACCCAAATCATATCGGCGATTAAAAATACATGTAACAGCATAATCAATGTAATAATTTAGGCCAGACTCAAAAGGGCTCGAAGCCATTAATTCTCGAATGAATGAGACTAGTTTTTTTTTTAATAAGCTTTATCTGGTTTAAAAGCGATAGTGTGTTTATTAGTGAAATGTTTTCCTGGTCAAGTTTATTACTATTGTTGAATATACGTATTGAATCATAAAACTTATATTTGAAACATGTGTTTCAGTTTTGTGTGTTTTAGCCTTGAGTATATAGTAGAACTTTTTTTTTAATGAATCAAATAAGAATTCAATCAAAAAAATATTGTGTAATCTAATATTGATCTGATGAAGCAAATTTTCAATATGATTATGCATAATTATTTATATTGAACGAGATTTTTTATGATTTCCATTAATACTCGAAGAGTTCAGAGCTAATCGTGACTAATTCTACTCTTTGATAAATACTACCATTAAATGTCAAAATTTGTTTGGGCACCGGATGATAAATCATTTATTTCAGAAGCTATTTTAATTGATTCTGTACTCTGATATGAATTGACCACACCCATAGCATATCATAGATAAATTTTATATTTATAATTTCAGAAAATAGAATAACGAAGCCAATTTTGTCGAACACGCACAATCCTTTTTCTACACTTCTTGTGTCACATTTAGCTCTGAAAGACTCGTACATTGAACTGGATTTTCTATGATTCCCATTAATACTTATCAGATAAATCGATCGATTTGATCGATCTAGAAGTTAAGTTAAAATCCAGCGACATTTCAACGACCCACACCAATTTTCATATCTTCGACTCGAGATCTGTCGGTCCACTTTCAACAATGCCTTCGCGTTGTCAAGCTACCGATTCGTTTTTTTCCTCACTTCGAGATTCATTCCGATTCTTTTTAGAAAGTTGCCCTCGGATAATGCATGATACAAATTGAACTGTTGAGAGCCACTCACCCGGATGCTTTCGGTAAAAGTTAAATCGGTAAAATGTCACACGACCTTTTCACACGTTCGGTCAACAATCGTTACGACGATCTTTCAGCTCTCGATGGCATAAGAGGTTCTAGAAATTCTTTCTATTAATTCTAGAGATTCTAGAGATATTGTTTATAAGGCCTAGCTACACACTGCAGTGACAAATCGCACGATATTCTGGCGCAATTCGGTGTTTGAATGCGTCGTTGGGTTTTAAGTGTCAGGTGTTATGACGTTGGAGCTCTTCCAAACGGTTAGTTGTAGTTTCTGGGAAATTGGTCTAGTTAAATTCGAAATTGTGTATTGTTTCGTTTATTTCGTCTATTTTCAGATCGTTTGATATATGTATGTGTTATGAAATAATAAATTGAACAATGTGCTTCCGCGAGAATGTTGCACAAGTGTATCGACATGCGTTGAAATTTAACATCATTAATCATTCAAATTCGTTCTAATCCGTTTCGAAAATGATTTATAATTACATCAGATATGCTGGGTTTCCATTCAAAATTAAATATTTTGAAAATTTTATCAAATCATTTCAGGATAATTCGAATATTGATATGCTTAAAAGCTTGCACAACCAAAATCGCTATCTAAATATTTTAGACTCATTAACAAATTAATTAAATGTAACAGTAAAATCATGATTTTACCGATGTATTAATGAATTTATACGAATTCATCAAATATGCTGTTATTGAATCAACTAGAGCTTTGGTTAATTTAGACTTGAAGTTGAATATAATTATATGATTTTATACACTAGTTATATTCGTACTCATTGTCAGTGAGTACTACTCAATATCTGAATCAGTGTAGCATTAGTAATGAGTAATCAACCCGTTGAAAATATCAATACATGATTGATTTACAATAAATTCATAAGATCTATATAAAATATGATATGCCTATTTTATGCAATCTTTATAACAGCAGTATAGAACAAATTATAGTCTAATTGTGATCGTCACAAAAATATAAAAATTAGCACTATTATTATATTACACATAAAAATTCGTGATTTATATAAAAAATCTTGAAAAAAAAAACCAAAAGAAGGAAGAGTTTTTCTTCGAATGCATTTAGCATATTGGCTGATTCGCATCTCTTTATCCCGTATACGGGATGCTTTTAAAGCGTATCAAAGGGCCTTTTAAGGTACTCCGAGACCATTGTGTATCTCGAGTTAAATATTTATAGGCTCTCGAGGTGGTCTCTAGCCAATGGTCTAGCGAACGTAAATATCGAGAGCCCCTGTCTCTTCGGTGTGGTCGGTTGAAGTGTTTCGTAAACATTAACTCCTTGTACTTTCGTATAAATTCATATAATATTGTATTGTGGTGTAAGGAAAGATCGTGTTTCGTGGTCCAAGTTCCAGTTTATCAACGTGTGGTTCGAGGATGTCGATTGCATTGTCTTCTGGTTTGAGATTTTCTCGATTCTTATCATGAGGCTGAGGTTATCTTTTAACGTCGTTTTCTCGTATCGATTGTATATTTTTAAATGCGAAATTTTATTGTCGATTAAGATAGAAATCTGTGAATTTCAATAGATCTTAATAGTTAATCGTTTAGAGATTTGAGAGGAAAATGTTGAAGAACTAGTTTCACATTTGTCGCTTTGAGGATGTGTCGCATGTCACTCGTTTCCTCGGCTTTAGATCTGAAGAATCCCATAGATCCCTAAGTGGGTTTTTTACGGGTTTGTTTATAGTTAATCGATTTTTGTGGAAAGTTTCGTGTGAAGTGTATGTTCAACGTTCAAAACCAGATATCGTTAACTTTCAAAGTGATTATTCAGCTAACTAATCTTTATTTTAGATAGAAAATGCATAGAAAGATTTTCTTCGAAAATTATTTGGACCTTTTATAGTCGAACCAAAAGCTTCTTGACATCGAAATTTTATAATTCCCTATGAGAATGTGTATAATATAATAAATCTGTTCTTTCATCGAGAACCTCACGAAAGATCTCAATCAACGTCAACGTATGCTCGAGCACGCATATCAATTCAAATTAAACTTGCATAGAATTTCTACCCTTCATTGTAGAACTTCTTTTGTACAACGTTTAAGACGTATTCTTGGGTCTTGGTCACGGAATTGACCAACACAAACCTATATGTAAGTTCACATATCACATTTAGTCACAAATCCTTTGTACCGAGTCTCAAATTGGTCGAAGTTATTTTGAAATATTTCTGATTGTAAGTATGTAGAATTGTACAGTAAAACTTCTATTAAAATTTTTGTATAATAATATATAAAAAAAATGATGCAGTCGTACAATTTTTTCGTAGGCACACCATTATGATGATGATGGAAGAGTGTTTATGCGCCCACGTGCCACTTTTTATTATGGTGATGGTTATTGAAGTTGATTTCGTCTAATTTCACATGAACACTTTTCGAAATCGTCTTGTGGTATTTGTTTGTCTGGGTGTCTGTCTTTCGGTGAATGGACGTCTTCCTGGCGAAACGTCCGCCTTCGAATTTGCGCCACTTTAAAAATTATTCACGTAATTTTTGTACTCGACGCATAGTAAGGTGATCAATTCTAACTTAATCATGGGACTGTTGAAAAAATTCGAATTGGTAAGAATCAAGAAGATTGCATAGATAATCATCATAGTAAAGTAAACAGTAGATAGTAAATTGGATTATGTCAGGAATTTTTTTAATTGTAATTACATTTTATAATCATTTTGAATTGGAATAGATTTCAGACCAATTCATAATAACTGTCAAAATATATTAAAAAGGGACGATATTATTTTTTTATGGTCACCCTTTGTCTTTTTTGATTGTCGTCTCGCCTATGCTTTCCTTTTTACAAGAACCACTCGAAGGAGTAGAGTATGATTAATGGAATCGGTACCTTTTTACATGTACCCATCTCAATTGTTAATTACCATCTTCCGCCATTTTAAACTGTATTACACAATATTCATACTCGAGAGGATGATGAGATCGTTCACCTCGAAGAATCGCAAACGACGTTCATATTCATCACAAATTGAGGCTCTTACGTGAGTAATTCGGGGTCAATTAAGATGCAGCTCATTTTCCTATTAATGCATCAATTCGAATGGATCTGAATGCTTTTGATGACTATATAACCAATTTATGACACAACCTCGGGGTTCAATATTCGATACTGCATACGTGCTCTGTATTACATAGTCTATTTAAAATATCCTGATTTATCTCACGAAACCTCGCCCACACGATGTTGTGCATTTGATGTATAAAAATCGAATTTATTCTTCTTGATCGTAGAAACTAAATATTTTCAAATAAGACAAAACAATAGTGTGTGAACATAATCTTATTATGCTCCACAAAATTAAACATATTGAGGAAAAAGTGAGTTGATTTTTATAAGACCATTGCACAAACGTCTGGTTAATTAATGCATAAGCGAAAATCGACTCTTCTCGATGTAAAAAAGACCTTTTTCGATTCAATGCATAAAGAACAGAAACGTCATGTGAATGAGCCCTAAGTACATATAACATAATCTAACAATAAATATTATAGTAACTTATGAGGTTCACATTTTTTATTATAATATTATAAAAGGCTCAACGATTGTTTAAGCTGGAAGAAGCTATCAAGTATCCCGAACAATAAACAATAGAAAAGGCTGTTAATTAAAGTGGATCGATTGTCTATGAAAAGCCTTAGCATTCAACTGGGCGGGCAGTAAACGTGAACGGTTGTGGGCCGCTAATGGATTAGGTTAACTTTATTACCGAATTCAAACGGATATGAGAAAAGAACGAAAAAAAGCGGGAAAACTTTCCCCGTGAACCGTGACCGTTGGACCATAAACGAAATTCAGAAAATCGGTGTTCAGGGAAAGCGTGAGAATGCGGACGATCACTTGTAAATTCTGTTATAATTTGCAAATTGTTCCATGTATTTGTTTTAATTTTATCTCTCGGACAATTCGATTGATTTATATTATGATTTAACGAAAGTAACAGTGGATATTCTGCAGACTTGATTGAATAGTACTTGATTAAATTACTGTCTAGATTAGAAACCATATGTTCCGTCAATTTTAAAGATACTAAACAGACTTGTTTATGTTTAACGCTAATTTCTATATGAGAAATTTTGCAATTGGCATCTGCTTAATATATTGCCGACGAGCATTCAACCCGTTGAATATCAACGGACTCTTGTTTAGAATAAAATTATAGAATTCAAAATATATATATTAACCGCTTTTAAAGAGTAAATGAAATATATTTTTCAAATTAATAATAAATTCACTTTCAAATGGTCAAATCAGATGTAGGTTCTTTGTTCATACAATGGTGTATTTAATGAAAAAAAAAAGATCTGTGAATTGTAACCAATGTCTAGTACCACCCCGAACACACATTTAGATTGATACTAATATTATTATAAGATAGGATAGAATATATTTCATACTCATCTAATAATATTGTTTTGTTTTGCAGAGATTTCAGACCAACGTCGCTGGAAAAACGTCAAGAAGTATGCAGACTCAGGGTTTATGAAGTCTTTGCTTGGGGAGGACCTTTACTTATTGCCGGTATAGCTTTGCTCCTTGATCAGCTACCACCCGATCCCCATCAAACATTCTTGAGACCGAGGTTTGGTGTACAACGCTGTTGGTTTTACGGTAATATTATCAATGGACATCAATTAATCAATTTAATATACAATAATCTAATCATATATTTCAAAATAAAATAGGTGATTTGGAAATATTAACATTTTTCTTCGGTCCCATTGGAGTATTGCTCGGTGTGAATTTGCTATTATTCGCATCGACAGCTAGGCAATTGACATGTGGACTATGGAAGAGGGAAGATGTTAAATCAACCACTGAAAGGTTCTATTTTTTCTTAATTTGTATAAAATTCCATATGAATAAAACATGATTTAACTGAATGTCACTATTTTTCATAGAGCTGCTTTGGGTAGAGTGTGTATGAAGTTAGTAGTCGTGATGGGTGTTACATGGATCGCTGATGTTGTATCTTGGGCAGTTGGTGGACCGAGTTATCTTTGGTACATGACTGATTTGATAAATGCGTTGCAAGGTGTTTTAATCTTTATCGTTGTCGGATGTCAACCTCAGGTGAAAATTATTACTATTATGATAATGGTCTACGTATATTGAAATATACAAAATGATTTTCCTAGTCATTTTATTCACATTGTTATATATATTATAACATGATTAATCAGCTCATTAAAAAATAAAAAAAATTATATAATATTATAAAATAGACCATCGTCACAATAATGAGTACACTTTATTGATGATTATAGTGTTTTATCAAACAATTGTTTTAACTTGTGTTGAATTGGTAGGTTTGGGCGGCTGTCAAGAAAATGTGGTGCTTGAAGATGCTGAGGAACAACACGGCCAACACAACTGGAGCTATAATGCACTCGTCATCCCAAGGTCTACCCTCAATGGGAGACTCCGTCACAAATAACACAATAGCCAATACAAATACAAACACCACAGTGAAGATACCAATGGAAACGGTCTGCTAAATAGTTATGATGCAACCAAACGGAGGAAAGAGTTAAAGACTTTTGCCAACCAAAGCTTCTTGAAATTATAGCTCGTTAATTATTGTACATTGATGACATATTTCATTAAGTTTTACTCAAAAATCTTAATGAAATATGTTGAATTTTGTAAATGTTTTAGATTAATTTTTGTGTGATAAACTCATATTTTAATGTGTATATATGTATCTTGAATTAAGGAGTATCTCATGGAGCCTGAAGGCTTTTTGCACTCAGTATTTGATTAAAGTATAAGACTAAAAGGATTCATAGACAAAAACTAAATGTTTGAATGTTTGTAATTTGAACTTTGTTCAAAATCGAAGAGTTTTTCGTTCCTTAAAGGGATTCAATGTGTGAATATTTTGGATTCTATCATTTTCACAATTGTTTGTAACATGTAATTTATTTATACTTAAATGCTTACGATAATTTTAGGATACAGGTTTTCCATTTTAAGTTCATTATTTTCTATTTCAAATTCAATTCTTTTCTATGAAACATTGCATAAAACAATATAACATGTAATGGAAAATATTTAACTTAAAGTAGATTCCTGTATATAAATGTTTGTATTGCTGTTGTAAAAATTGATGTGATTTAAAAAAATATATTTATAGCAATGTAGATCATTTGAAATAAAATCTCTCTAATTTTCCTTGTGTTACAATCGAAATTAATCAATTATTTTTTAAATTATTGTGTCAAAATATGCATGAAGTGTATTTTTTTAATAATCCAATTCTTTTAAACGAAATTTTAACAGTATTTTTATTTTATGTGACTGTTTTATCATTCACAAACGTATTTTTTAATTTGACAATATCCTTGATAATTTGTTTGAAAATTGTCAAATGTCGATATTGCATCAGTCATTACGTTAATAATTTTATTTTAAGAGTAATTAAGTCACAGTAAGCTTTATTATGACTGATTTTTTTTTCATTTCTGCTTATATCCTTATGAGTTCTTGTGCTAGAAAGTATGCAAAAATTTTACTTCTCAAATTTGTATTATAATAATTATAATGTGCATTGCATTTTATTAATCATTCCTTTTAATTATTGTATTACAATGTAAGTAAATGTATTTTGTAGCGAGAATGGAAAACGATAATTACTTGCCAAATTGTATGTAATAAAAAATAGATGAAATAAAATAACATTGATATTGACCGTCTTGAAGAATACCCATTTTCATTTAGTTACACCTTTCAGACTAGTATTTTTGTTAAAGATTTCAAAAAATATTTTTTGATTGATTGAGAAACACTGTAAATAAGAAATGTAGATAGTTTTATTCACAAAACGTTCAGTTACAATTTACTATTTACAAATACACTAGTTTATATACATTTAGAGATGAATATTGAATATTTTGTCATAAAACTCCCAAAAAATAGCTTCACCACTAAAATATACAAGTTTCATATCATATACATATTAATAACGTATGCTATACTAACTATATAATTACAAATTCTAACAGTACACAGTATCAATTTACAATAAATACAAGCTTGGTGGTATATGAACTTTTGTGTAACAGTTTAAATACATTTCAAGCGCCAAACTCATAGTAAAGAAATGGTAACTGTTCTAAAAGATTAATTATATGAATGATGTTATAAATAATGGCTTATTGAAAAAAGATTGCTGAAATTTCAAATATTATTTTAATAACCTTAAGAGCAACTAGATACTTTTACACATCGAATTATGATAATCGATCACAGACTATTTTTAGCAACAATATTTAAATTAGTTTGCCTCTTGAATTGGAAGATAGTTATTGTCTAAACTAAACAACTTCAATTACTACATAGCTAAATAAGTGCAGCCTTTAATGTGCTTAAATATATGATTTTCACAAAGTAAAAAGATTTCCAGAAATATTCAGTTCCACTGATTCGCACAAACACTTAACAATATATATTTACATACACAACAAACATTCATGTTTAAATTAAACCTTGTATGAACAATTAAATTGTGACAAAACACTCATAATCAATTTAGAAACAAAAAACTAAAGATTGATACCAATTTAAGATAATCAATACTGATTCAGTTCCATCTCTAATATAGCGAAGAAAACGAAAAAAAAAAAACTAGTTTATATCTATCGGACTCCTCACATTGTTAAATGTAGACAAAAATGATTGCTAATTTAGATAATAATCTCTTAAATTCCAATACATATTTGATTATTTCTCTTAAAATAAAATTTATTGAACATTTCACCAGCATTTATCAGTTGTGAAATTAGAGAGCCTTTATAGACTACACTATTGCTTTTACATACATTGAATAGTTAGATTGAATTCTGGCAAATTAAATTAAGTTTTGAATAAAACATAGGAACATAGCAGTTTTCGACAAGATTTTGTTTACGGCTTAGGCTGCAAAGAGAAAACAAAACATTATTTTAATAGGTGAGCAATATCTAATTGATTTGTGACTGTAAAAAGAAAATAATTCACCTGAGGGTCAGCTGGTGGTTGAGGATGCGCAGTGGGTCTAACAGTAGCCGTTGATGTAGGTGTTGAAGCAGGAGTGGGCTGTCGTGCTTGAAGTGCAGCTGAAACCTGAGACAGAATCACTTGATGACTCGCACCACTAGTTACACCTGCAGTCCTAACTTGTCCGACACTGCTCCCGACAACCTGATAAAAAAAAAAAAAACCAACGTTGAATGAAATCCATATTAAGTACAATCATAAAGAAATCAGTGAAGCTTACTTGGATAGTTTGTCTAGGCACAACACGCGTATTGGCATTAGGGAATTGTCTCATCACCTGATGTATTTGCTGCATCGTCATACCTGGTGGTAAAGTTTTGTGTGTGCCTGGTGCTTGAACTATCACTTGAGCTCCACCACCCATCTAAGAAATAAATAAATAGAATCAACACAAATTTAATAAGTATAAATTAATTTTAAAATGTTAATATCAAAAAATACCTGGGCCAACTGAGTGACTTTCTGTCCCTTTCGTTGTGCTAATGCTAAAGGTTGCAATTGGAGTTGCCTAATTTGTTGAGGAGTGGCCATCTTCATTGGGGCTTTGCCGGGTATTGTAGTGGTAACACCTGTCAATATTCCTGCTCCTGCAATTTTGGTTCCAGGACTAGCAACAGTAACATTGCCAGAAGCCATCGCCACAGCAGGACCTCCAACAGTTACAGCTACTCGCTCACTAGTTCCAGCTTGTAAAGCCTCAAAAAACAAATATTATTAGAAAAAAATGAATTTGAATAAACATATAAATAAAGTATGCATGGTGAATATATTCACTTGTAATTGTTGTTGTGAAGTGAAGATTTGAGTGACAGGTTGCTGAAGAGCAGCATTTTTCTGTTGAGCGATTGCTTGCTGTTTTTTAATTAAAACATTGATATCTAAATCTGTAACAGCTCTGGTGATAGTCTGTTTGCCGATTGTAGCTTGTGTTATTTGTGGGCGTTGCTGAGTAGTAGAAACCTGAATCGAAGTCACAGTGAGAGGTGATATTTTGTTGGCTTGTTGCGACACATTAATCTGTTGAACGATGTTGCCTTGTGTGCTCCCAGTTGCATGCGGAAAGACTTTAAGTTGTTGTCGTATTGGAGATTGATTATGTCGATAATATTGGATTGAATTCAAAGGTTTACCACCTGTGGTCAAAGTACCAGTAGCGTTGCCTGAAAAACAAGTATCATAAATATAATAAATCTAGCATTTGACCAAATATTATGTGAAACTCTAATTGAAAAAAACCTTTGATGATAGCTGAAGTACCCTGCTGTGGAGTAACAACTATACGCTGTTGCCTTTGCAACTGATCACCTTGGAGGATACGTTGGGGTGGTCTCGGAGAAGGTGCTGCCGCAGCTGCATGTAAAGGAGACGAAGTGCCCAGCGGTGGAGATGAGGTCACTTTGCTGATATTTTGCAATCTGGAGGGAGCAACAGCTTGTTCGTTAGCAACAGTTGTTGTGGCTGGTGCAGTTTTTAATTTTTCTTTGGCAATTCTGTCAGCACGCTTTTGTGCAATTTCCATTGGATTGCAAGGTTTATCGTAATTTATTCCACTCTCACTCAAAACCGCTACATGCTTGGGGTTTTTATTATTTGTATCATCATAACGTCTTTTCGTAGTTATAGTCTTTTTGTTAAATACACTTTTCATCACATCGTACCTGGCAACAAAGTCTTTTGTGAAAGAAACATTATTGTCTTGTTCGTACAAATGTGAAGTTCGGAGTGAACGACTGCTTTTGTGGCTAGATTTACTTTTCTTTTGTTTTTTCTGATTAGCATCCATCAATTTACCTTCTTCTCGCGGCAATATGACAGTTTCATAGCGATATTTGCATTGACGATATGATCGATAAATTCTGGAATAGTTGTTTACGAGATCAGATACAAGATACCAATTATGTGTATGAGCCGGAGATATAGTGATCAGATTCAACGGCAATCCTTGAGATTTCACAGCATCTAAAAGACACTTGTCTTCTAAAAGAGTCCATTCGAGGACAAATTCAGGTTCTCCCTGAGATTTGGGGCTAGGTTTGATTCCAGGAATGGGCAAAGTCGGTCGTATCATGTTACGATATTTTTGAAGTTTAAGATCACGACGCATCTTGACAAGTGCAGGAGCAGGCTTTTCAAAGAGAGAACGAGGCATGTACAAATTCTCATCTCGTCGAAGCGATTTGGAAGGTCTTCGGCTATCTGGACTGTGTCCCATTTCAGCGCGGGGTCGTTTATTGTCTCTTTTCACGTAAACAGGAGGTAATTGAGATTCGAGCATTATATTCCAATCATATAAATACGCCAAAGAACTGTCAATATAAATATCGCCATCTCCTTGGGGCGGTGTTGGAGGATACCAAACCTAAAATCACAAAATCGTTGAGATCAAAATAGCAAAATTTATTTGAAGTTATTGTTATGCCAATATAAAACGTACTGTCATGATTTCGTTAGTGTTTGCCGATATCCACACCTAAAATGAAAATAAAAGATTACAACTCAAAAAAATAAAGGAACCATTGGTAATTCATAAAAACAAAAAAAAAATGCTTCAAAGAATTATAAGAATGAAATATTGATGAATTATGGTCTTGTAAAATTGAAATCAAATGTGTACAAATATCAAAATCGGCAAAACTTTGAATCTCATATCTGAATAATATTTAGAATGCTGTGGCATTTACAAATCAGCTATCATTTAAACAGAATTTGAGTGTAAACACAGTAATAAAACGATACATAGGATTTTAGGAGGATAATTGTTAAAATGGTGTGACTTTTGCTTTGCAGTGCTTGCTTATATAATCCCAGACGTTTGGAATGGCATTGTTGTTTTGGTGCAACATGTCTCTGCTTTGCGGAAAAATTGTAGTGGCAACGTCGCCTATGCCAAACCAAAAAGAACTTATATGAGATAAAACCATTTAAGGACAACCAATCACCACTCGCACATGGATGATATAAACAAGCCTACAAGAGCAAATGTGACACCAAAACAACAAACGTCAGGCATATATAAAAACAACAATGGCAAGGAAAGTCACTTTATTTCCATTTTACAGATGAAATGTAGCTGTATACATTACATTCGACATCCGTCTACACATCACATTATCCAGATGCACTGACGGATGTGTCAGATTTTTCTATCAATATTTGAAAAATGTGTCAATAATAAATGCATTATAAAGATCACCGGGTATGTTGTTATATTACGATAAAAAATAATCCTTCAGAAAAAGTACTTAAATTTGCAATTAGGGAAAAATACATCCACACATGATATGAAATATCTTTCCTTATTATTTCTCTATGTCCTGATTTACACAATTTAAAAAAAATCCTTAAAAGTAATCTATCTATTTACACTAACTTTTAAAGCTAAAGTTTACATTCATGCTCTCAAATTTCATTCACAAACTCGTTAGTTTTACCAGATTTACTTTGAACTATCCGTTTCACCACTTTTTTATGAACTAGGTGTTCCTTATCGGCTGCGCACGAGGCTCGCCGCGTTCGTATGATCAAGTTGGGATTCGGGAATTGCAACGCTGTTAAAGAAACAACAGGTTGATTCATAGATATGCCGCTATGCGAACTAACTTTAACTTTGCTTGTCGTCAACCATTCGTCTAAAGTCTTATTTTTATTAGATATATTTACATGTTTCATAGGTGCTTTGTTAGATCTAGAAATTCGTTTAGATAATGCACTATCTGTTTTTGACTTATGTTCTTTGTCATTTTCACGGTTTGATTTCTTAACATCATTAGTCCGAGTATCATCATTTGATAATGGATTTTCTTTGTCATCAGTATTTTGATTGTGCTCATCAATGGAAGAGTCCAGAGATGTACAATTATCAAAATCTTGCGAAATATTTTCCAAATTTATGTTCGAATTTGAAATTTTTCTACGGACTTTGATTGAATTTTTACTGCTGACATCAGATGTATCAGATATAGTTCTTTTAACTTTTTGGAGCATTTTATTACTAGATTTTGAATTAGGAATTAACGGATTAACATCTAATGTCCAAAGATCGATTTTGACTGTACCACGAGACCGAGTTCTCGGACTTTTAAAATTGTCTTTGGAAGAATCGAAATTTGTTTTGTTGACTTTAATATTTGTATTTGAAGTATTGGAATAATTAGAGTCATTTTCAGATTCACTATCACTTTCATCACTTTCAGAACTACTACTAGATTCAGAACTATCTTCAGAACTTGAACTATCAGTTGCATTTGATTGTTTAGTACTAATATTTGCTAGAGATTTTGATTTGACACGATTATTTTTTGATCTCAGAGAATTTCTCGATAACACAGAACGATTAAAATTGTTTATGTTTTGTTTAGAGCTCATATTTACAGGACTATTAGAGACCTGGTTGATGGAGTCATCTCGAGGAAATGTGAGCAAATCGTCGTTATTCAAGTCAGGTTCTTCCATTGGTGATGGTGAGCGCTCTAATAGGCGGCGCGCAGTTTCCCAATCTCGTTTTTGTTTTTCCATTTCAGCAATTGCTTGTTGTTCAGCAAAAGCAGCAGCTTCACTAGCTTCCACCAATCTAATTCCATACCGTTCTATCGGTGATAACTATAAAACACGTTGAAAATTAGAATCTAGTTTGAACTATACGCATCTGTTTTATAAACTTCAGAATAAATACCTCTTGCATCAAAAGTTCTAACTCTTGTTCCGCTTTAGTAAGCTCAGGAGCTGGCTCAGTAGTAGCATTCACTGGCTCTTCGATGGGAATGGATTCATCAAATTCAGCTAACTCAGCATCAGCTTCTGCACGAGCAGTGGTAGCAGCAGCAACATCAGCTTCGTCTTCGCATTGAGCTAGTGCATTTTCAAAAGCAGCATTATCTTCGACCAGTTCAGTGACTTTGGACACTTGATTTGTGTCATCTGAGCTGGAAACTTGTAACCGTTTACCAGCATCTTCATCACTATCGACGGTGAAAAGATCTTGAATAGAAGACTGAAAGTGAAAAATATTAATTTAAAACCAGGGCATAAAAATATTGTATAATTTAGTAATAAATATCATACACTCTTGAAATATGCAGTTGTGAAGTTTCCTCCTTCAATTGCAACATCACCGAGCAATCGTTTTTGATTAGCCTTTTTCAGAATATTCTCTTCTATGGTTTTTTCAGAAATCAGCCGATATATGTGAACATCTCTAGTTTGACCAATACGATGACACCTGTCTTGTGCTTGAGCATCCATTGTTGGATTCCAATCAGAGTCGTAAAATATTACTGTATCAGCACCAGTTAGATTGACACCGACTCCTCCAGATCGTGTAGATAATATGAAAGCGAATATTCGTTTGTCCGCATTGAACCGTTCCATTAGTATTTGTCTCTGCTCTATTTTTGTTGTACCATCAAGTCGAAGGTAAATATGTCCATGGAAGTTGAGAAAAGCTTCTAGTACATCTAACATTTTTGTCATTTGAGTGAATATGAGAACTTTATGATTTTCACATTTAAGTTTTCGAAGGATGAGATCAAGAGTTTGGAGTTTGCCTGATTTTTAATAAAAAAAACCATTACATCTTTAAAATATAAAAAAGAAAACTATTAATAAAATAAATACAAACCACAATCGTATTGTATAAGTCGAGGGTCAGGAAATTGTGTTGTCATATTAGAAGTAATTTTACTAAAAAGTTTTAATGCTGGTTTAGCTGCAGATGTAAGATGACAATCAATTCGTTTTTCTTCTTGTGTTCTCCAAGCAGCACCCTTTCCTACATGCAGACGAATGCCAATGCTCATCGCACCACAAATGTAAATGATAAATCTGTAAATAAGTAGAAAAATGGCAACATCCATTAGTGAAAGAATTGTTATTACAAAGATAAAATATAATCTAATAGAATTACCTATCCAATATATTATGTAAAGTTTGCATGTATGATTCTATAGTATTAATGTCTTTTTGAATAGTATCACAGAATTTAATTTTCGGCATAGTACAAGCGTCACGTAAATCAGATCCATAAATAGGATAAGCATCACAGCGTTTCTCATTTGTATCATATATGAAATTAAGTAACGTTTTTCGTTTGTTCTTTAGCAAGTGTTCAATTGATTCCTGAGAAATAACAAATCATTAACAATAAAAAAAAAAAACAGATAAATTAATTTGACATTGAACTTACGTCATAAAATTCACTGCGTTTTTTTTTCTCAACAGGTTCTATAGGCATCTTTTCTGATGGCAGAACAGATGTTCTCGCGCTACTCAATTGTTTTAAAACTCTACTAGTTAAGGGTTGAACAAGTGATACTGTATGAGGTGATGAGGTTTCACTTGATACTGGATTCAAAATGCTTTCTTTTTTGATAAGTGAAGGTAACTTTATACATTGTTTAGTAGATATTGACTGTTGAGAATTGTGAATATTTGTCACAGTTAAGGGTGGCATTCGAGGACTTGTTCCCACGGCCACTCCTTTATGCGATGATAGCGAGGTCGTTGGAATGGGCCTTAGTGAAACATGTATTCTCAAAGCTGCACGAGGACATGGTGGGGGAAGCGGTGATGATGAATCCACTTTCATAACTTGTTCACTGATGATTTTTAACTGCTGTACTCTGTATGATTCAAAGGCACTTATATTCTCTAGTTCAAGAAAATTCAAATTGTGAGTAGCGAGATCAATATCCTGGATAACAAATTAACACATTAAATTAGTTGTGGATTATAAAAAATAATAAAAAAAAAAAAGAAATCAGACTAACCTTCAAAGGATTGTATTTTTTCATGTTGCAAATAGTAGATGGCAAATGGTAGTTGATGCCTTCCATTTGAAATGGTGAAATTGTTGGCCTAACTTCAAATAAATTTGGATGATTGCAAACTTTGCGGAGTTGCATTAAAATGTTAATCACACTCAGCAAATTTCCACAGGCAAGTGTTTCTTTGGTTCTAGAATGAATCGAAATAATGTTAATAAAGAACATGGAAAAACATTAAATAGTAAATACATACTTTTAATAAAAATACATACTTAGCTCTAGACATAAAATCATCATACAAAAATCGTTGTCTTTTAGAAAGCCTGCAAATAACAACATGTTCGTACTTCTTCGGCATTTGCTTTTCAACTTCACATTTCAAACGGCGCAATAAAAATGGTCGAAGCACCTAAAATATAATTAGAAAAATTATATATTTTTATCAGAAAAAAGATATTCATCAAGTATGAATAAGTTGTATTCACCTTATGTAGCCGTTTAATGACATTTTCATTGTATTCAGAGTTTCCTTCAATCATTCCAGTGACAGGATTACTGAACCACTCCTTAAATTCATTGTGTGATGCAAAAATATCTGGCATTAAGAAGTGCATAAGTGACCACAGTTCCATAAGGTTATTTTGAAGAGGTGTGCCAGTCAAAAGTAGACGCCTAATCAAAGAGAAGAAATAATTGAAATAGAAAAATTTCTTAAAAATTTTAAAACACAAGCAAGTACTCACTGTTGAGTTTTGAAATTAAGAAGTAGTTGCCACCTCTGTGACTTGAAGTTTTTAATATTTTGTGCTTCATCTAAAATCAAATATTTCCACTTCTTTCTTCTAAAGCTCTGATGATCCTGAATGACTAACTTGTATGAAGTAATACAAATGTGGAATGCATTGTATTTTGTCCAGCCTATCCTCTTTAATTTCCTCTCCTTTTGGTTACCGTAATAGGTAAGTATTTTGAAACCAGGGCACCATTTTTTGAACTCCATCTCCCAATTGAGCATGACAGATGTTGGAACAACGATCAGATGCGGCCCCCAATCTCCTTTTTCACAAGCCAAATGAGCTAAGAGTGCAATAGTTTGAATGGTCTTTCCTAAGCCCATTTCATCGGCAAGAATACCATTTAATCTGCGCTGTTCCATTGTAACTAGCCAATCTAAACCAATATGTTGATATTCTCTCAGTGAATGCTTCAGAAGGAAAGGAACTTTTGTCACAACTTGTGTAGAAGATAGTGTATTTCCTGTAGGTTGAATAGATTCTGCAATAGCGGCAGCATCTTCCATTCTATGATCTTCTGTTTGTTTCTCTGAAGAATCACCTTCATTCATCAAAGCATCTAAACCTTCAGATTCCTCATCTTCAGTGTTGTCAGATGATATAGATTCTTCGCTTTCAGACATACTGTCCACATCATCGTTTTCTTCTTCTTCTTCTTTCATAGAATCTTTACCTTTCTCGAGTAAATTATCCGATTTTGTAGAATTTTCATTAGGATCAAGTGAAGGACTGCTATCATCACCAGGAGCTGGAGTGCTGTATTTTTTCTTCAATTCTTCTATACTCATTTCATTTTCAGCATTTAATTCATCTATTTCTTTCTCATAATCGTGACAATTTTCTAATTTTTCCTGTTCCATAATTGTGTCTTCATCATCAGTTGAATCCTCATCTGCTTGGAATTCAGAATCATTTTCTTTTTTATCAGATTCGTCACCAGATTCATTTTCCGATAGCTGTAAAAATAATAATAACTATTGACTACTGATTTTTGCTTCGAACTTTGATGCGAAAAAATTAATATAACTTACTTGAATTTTATCTCTATTTTCTAGATAATCTTGAGGTAACTCATTGAGAAATTCATCAAGATCCATTTGAGATTCTCTCTGAAGGGCTTCTAATTCTTCTTTTCGTGAACTATCTTCAGTTTCTTCTCTTTCAGCAGCCGCTATAGTTTCTTCATCATCAGATGAGCCAGCATCACTAGGACAAAATTCGCCTGCAAGGATAAATATAATATGATTTGAATATCAAATATAATGCATATAAAATACACTGGAAAATAAAGAATAAAATATATACCATCAGATTGAACAGTAACAGAAGAAGCTTTGCTGGAAGATTGTTTAGAGACTGTATTTTGAGATCGTAGACCTTCTGCTAACTGTTGTGAATATTTTTCTGTTTGGTCAACAATGAAATTTAACTGTTGGTCTAAAGCCTGTTTTCTTTTTTCCTCTAATCTAGTTTGTTGTCTATATTCAACAAGCTGAAAATTTGAAGCCGATTATGCAGTATTCCGAAAATCAACAAATAAAATTGTATTAAAAAATAATACCTTTTCTACATTGATCCAGAAGGATCGGACTTCTTTGGCGATAAATGCAGCTACTCTTCTAAGTTGATGCTCTTGAGCTTTTTCAGCTCTTTGAGAAGATAGCTCTTTTTCTTGGAAATATTTTTGAATCATTCGAGCACATTTTTTCGCTGCTGCTTTTTTCCATTTACGCTCTTGAGCAAAATCAGTAGCTAACCATACCATCTCCTCCAATAGATAATCCCAATGAGCTTTAGGTCGTGAAGGTTCCACTACTTTTGGTAAACGTTTTTCAGTCCATAAACCTTCTTTTTGCAATTCACTTATCCTTTGCATAACAAATGCTTCCTATAATGATATAAACAAATATTATATAAAATTATTTTTATAAAAAAAAATAATACAGAAAATGATTTACTGACATGTTTAGCTTTCTCTACAATTTGTTCTTGAGAACTTGAAGTCTGTAGTGCATTAGATGTGTGATTCGATGTCAAACGAGATACACCAGAATTTTCTATAATTAATGGAGTACCACCTGTGAATGAAAAGTCCGCATTTCAAATATGATTGGAGATATATAAGCTGACACAAAAAGCAAAAAAAATTCTGAGTAAGAAAATAAAAAAAAGAATCACCAGACCCACAAGTAAAATTAAAAGTCCAATCTATGTGTGTGAATAAAAGTAAAATCTAACCATAGAAAATTTAATTTCGCCATTATAAAAATACCCAACTCTGAATGTGCATAAATTACGAATTAAATAATATTATTTTCTTTATGTTGATGCAATCTTTTCGACGATTATTCTAAATGCAAAAACAGAGTCGGTATTATTCAATAAGATTCATGCAAAAAATAAAAATGTTATAGAAAATTTAGTATAAATCCATCAATATAGAAGTTTTGACGTTACAGATGAATTATTGACGCGTGGTACCTGGCAATCTGGGTGTAGATACAGTAGTTTGATTCCTATGGGATGCAAATACCATGCCGTGTCTGCCTCCGGCTGGTCGGCCAGGAACAGAACCTATAAGCACCCCGTGCCGTACTATACTACCAGCTTTATATGTAAGCCGCAATAAAACCTAAACGTTAATTTTAGGAATTTTAACGAAGAGCAAACGCTCGTACCTTGTTGAGTCAACTGCGTGACAGCAGCCGGCAGTGTAGTGGATACAGCAACCGGTGTTACTCCGACACCCGAAATCTTGATTTCGGCTCCTCTAGGAACGGCATGAATGGCAGGATGTTTATTAGAATCTTGATCTGTGGATTCCTCCGTTTTTTCTAGACTATGAGAACGAATGAACGAAAGCAGCTGTGGAGTGTGCGGTCGCTTTCTCCAAGCGTGATAATCCATCATGTTGCCTCCAGATTCAAGATAAAATAGTTCGGCAGCGTTCTCATTATGTCTAGAGACAAATTGACAGTTAATATATTTGACGTAAAGTAATAAAAATATTGAAAGTAATTCATCGACACATACTTCTCTCTAATACTTTTCATTCTTGCTAATTTGTGTTCTAGAATTCTTTTTCTAATTCCAAAAATTTCGTCGTTAGCGGTGGTTTTTTCTAAATTTTCTGATAATTTCAGACGCTTTTTTGACATAGCAAATGATGCATTGCACTGAGAAGTCGAGGAATTCGTCGAAGTCTGAGACGTTCCACTTCCACTATCACACAACGTACTAATGCCGGCGGGCAGCCCAACACTCGGCGAATGAATCATTTTAGTCGGACTACTAACTACACAATTACTAACAACACTCATATTGGTCCGAAGCTGTCGATTGAGGTACGAAGGAGATTTTTGATGTGCCGGTGATTTTTCTGGTTGTTCTATTTTGATCGAAGATAGAACTGTAGAGTCAGAAGATACATCCATGTGTTCTATCAGTTCTGCTTCTTTTTGTGAAATCTGAAATTTGATAGTATGATTTGTAGAAAAAAAAATGTTAATATTAATAGTGAACATTCTCAAAATGTATAAAATAAAAAGAAGCCAATACCTGAAGAGTCGTCACGGGGCCCACCGAAGCTCTGCCTTCCGTCGGCAGGCCGGGGGCCCCTTCCCTCTTCTCCATGGTACTGGACCCGAGGATGATACACTCATTTTTGTCGTTCATAGTATTTTAAGCATCTGAAATTTAAAAAATCATAAATTAATAAAAAAAAAAAATTGAGTTTCACAAGCCATAAAGTATTATATGACGATAATTGTTTTGTTAAAATATTGGAATCCCATGTTTAAAATGTGAACGTTACTGCCAAAAATACAATTGTACACTAATAATAAGAGCCTCGCGAACTACTGATTTTCCACCGACCAATATTTTGATCGAGCTTTTTAATCGGTACGTTGACATATGGATGTATTCATGTTAGGATTTTGACTCTTCACACAAATAGCGATCGACCGAATTGTCAACCTACAGAAAATTGGTAGTTTGCAGGAGGTGTAATGCATTTGTTAGTGCTTTGGTCGAAAATTGGAAAGAATGGAATTAGATTACTGATTTTCCAAATTTAAGTTTCTTTTATGTCGGGATTATACTAAAATAAGAAAGAAAATTGAGCGGCGAAATAATTAAGGCGTTCATGAAAAGGATGAGTGAATTTTGTTTGAAAAAACGTCGAGGTAATATGACGCGAATGAACAAAATCGATATTAGTGACTTAAGGTGGTGTAATATGGAAAACAATACATCCTACGTTCAAATTGAACGATCGGAATCAGATTTAAGTTTGAACGCGATCGAAAATTAAAATGAAGTATCGAATCGAGTCGACGAATTGTGCAAATCGAGTCCGCGTCGAAGACAAAAATATCCGAAATAAAATGAATTGCAAAATAATTACGAAGCGATTGCGTTTGAACGATTTGTCGTTAAAAACGTCACAACAGGCATAGGTTATGACGAAGACAATTTTCGCGCCAAAATAATGTCGAAAAAAAAAATGCACAAAAAGTTTTGACGATTTTAATCGACGATCGATCGGAAGCGATTTGCGAAACGTCGAGTCGATCGAAACCGCCGAAAAATTGGCGGCAAATTTGAAAATTGCGAAAGAGGAGGGGGCGGGGGTCGGCGGTCGGCGAACGCGAGAGCGGGGCGCGGCTTCGGGGCTCGGGGGGTTCGAACGCCTCGACTATCGATCGCCGACCTTTTCCTCCCGTTAAAACGGAGCCGGGGGGCGAAGCGCCGGCGACGCGTCGGACTCCGCCGCCGTCGAGCGATCGACTGAACCGGCGTCCGCGGCGTCCAAAAAAATTGCGAAATTCGCGAGCGCGTTTCGCAAACGGGACTGGAACGACAAATTACGCGATGAATTTCGATTTGTCGCAACGAAAGAGTCGCGGGTCGAGCGAAACGATCGACGCAAACAGCGCGTCCGACGCCCGGCGGCCATGACGGCGAGGCGGGGCGGGGCGCGAACGCTCGGCCGTCCGCCTCCTCGGTCACCTCGTAATCCGGGCGCTTCTAGGGAGCGGAGGCGCATCGCTCGGCGGGGGCGCCCGGGCGCCGTCCCCGGGTCTCCTGCGAAGGCGGCGGGGGGCGCGCGGGGCGCGGGGGGCGCGCGGGGCGAGGGAGGGGCGCGGCCGAAGAGACGCGTCCCTCTCGTCGGGCGGGGCGGGTGCCGCCACTGCCGACGGCGCACTGTCGACAACCGTCGGGCGCGTCGACCGAAAGCGATTCTTCGGCCGGCTCCACACTCCCTGAGCGATCGATCGACATTTTTATTTTGTTTTCGGATTTTTGATCGTTTCGATTCGTCAATGTCGTTCGTTAAATTATTTTGAATATATTCGATCTATTTTAAACGTATTTATAGTGTGTTTTAAACCGATTTCGGCGTTGAAAGATTTTATTTTATTTATCGAGACCGAGGATTTGTACGCATCGTAGGCGTTCGACCCGCGTTTCCATTCAATAATCGCGACGCGCGTTTCGATTTCGATCTTTATATTTTTTCGGCGACGTTATTTTCGTTCTGCGCATTTACGCTTCGATTGGCTGCATTGGTGCTGAATTTTCTTTGTCTAGTTCGAAAACTCACTTTTCAGTTCCATACGATTACTTAAAAATTTTATTTGAAAATTTTCGTCAATTTTATAGATAAATATGAAAAATACAAAAAAAAAAAAAAACCAACAAAATATCCATACATGGTACGATACCCCGTGAATGAAAATTGTATCATGAGAAAATTCAAAATATTCTACAAAAGTTTGTACCTATCCACCGAATAGAGACGTATTTTCTTTAAAATTTAAAGCAGGTATACTCGTTCCACGACCGAAATATTGTTCCATTATGATTAAATTTACTAAATTTTACTCAAACTTTCACTGAAAGGTTTACGCTTTTCAGTCTGATTTACATTGTATACCTAGTAATATTTTTTTATCATTTTGTGTTTCATTTTATTGAATTATCATAGATCTATATCTCTTCTTAGGTAACCTTTCTATCCATCCAAATTATATTGAAATACCAATATGTATTCAATTAATATATACCTACCAAATCTTTATTTTATTTCAAAAGAATTTGCAATATGTTATTTAGATACCAATGTGGTTTATTAAAATTATGAAAAAATACTTTGATAAATCATTGTTTTATTAAAAAGAAAGAACAAATTAAATATTGTTACATAAATAAACAACATTGAAATTGACATATAATTTAAAAATTTAAACAACATTAACTTTCTGTACATAGTATACTGCGTTAAATCAAAATTAAACTCATAAATAAAAAAAAACATCAAGTTATGGGTATATTTATGTATATATTTAATATATTTGCATCCTATTAAATCAAATGCTGAATTATCTCACAAAAGATATATGGGATAGCATCCCTTATAAACAATAATACTATCTCGTACATGATGTATGGGATAGTTCTGCATTTGATCATACTTATTCAACTCATTTTATATTTTTCATTTTTCGATTTATATCTGATGAATAAGTTGATTTGAAAAATGATTACAAAACTGTAAACTTAAATATAAATAAATAAATGCAGTTGAATTTGTTGAAAAATGTAAATATAAAATTCGACTATTCGGAAAAAAATAATAAGATTCTTTCTCATTCTATATATAAATATATACAAAAGAAACATATCTTTCTAGATATGTGTACAAAATGTACATATGATAAATATACAGGTTTTCCACTTCAATTTTGACATTTTCCAATTTAAATTCAATATGTATTTCAATTTCAAGAATTGTTTCTCTTAAAATATTGCAAGAGGATAATTCTACTTGAAATGGACAATATTGAATTTGAAAATATAAAACTAGAAGCAGAGAACCTAAATTATTGAAAATGATTAACAAAATTCGCAGATTCCAAAATAAGTGATATATTTTTCACAAGAAGCGTAAAGCTATTCTAATGAACAGGAATGAAATAAATTTGCTGACCCTGAAAATCGATAATTGGTCCCTGAAATCAAGGAGACAAAAAAAAAAACAACTTTTATGATACATAAAATTGCACAAAATCAACTGATCAACATTGCAAGTTGAACAATGTTCAATTATTCGAGATAATAAAATTTACATTTGAGCTTCATGAACAAATCAATCAGCATCTGACTAATACATATTGTGATTTTACTTAATCCAAAATCTAATAAAATTTCTTTGGAAGAAAAAAACATTTCACAAATGTAAATTATGAGACACTAAAGATTCTTTTTCATTTGTGTTAAGCTAATACACGTTCGCTTGGGCGAAATTCATTTTATCATATAAAAGCACATTCAAGTAGAGTCGATTAAAGTCTAAGCGATGTTGTACATCCATGATCTATTCATAAGACATCGGAGTCACAAAATGCTCACTAACATGAAACTAGCAGTGTTTATTTATTTCTCAATTGTAACTAGAATTTATGACACACGCACTATCAGTGTTTATCACGCTGGATTAGGAGTTTCCGATTCGTCATTGGTATCTTCCACTCCAGGAAAACCTGCATTGTCTCTTTGGAAAAGATTGAGAGCCTTTTCGGCCCAGAGTTTTTCTTCTTTTTTAATTTTAAGAGTATTGTCTTTCACTTGAGCATCAGGATCCCCATATGTGGGAGGATTAGCGTAAGGGTCATATCCTAGCACGCTTAACATTGGGGCTATATCTGCCATGTCATTAACTACATCGGAAGGAATAACTCCGACCCAACGAGTGAGCGCTTCCATATTTACTGGCTTAATAACTTGATCAGATGATCTTTCCACCCTAAAATGAGAATTAATCAATGTTTTAATTTTTGCTTATATGCAAAAATAAATTGATGAAAAGTAATATATAATATATACTTTGATAATAATACTCCATTTGGTTTGTTGATAAATTCTTCGTGATGTAAAACTGATTCGTTCCAAGGCACATCCAAAAATTTCAAAATACGATCCATTTGGTCTCGCGGATGAAGAACTAACTGTTCATAATGAACCTGAATGGAAAAAAAAAGAGAATGAGAATGCGAATTTAAAAATTAAAGTATTCAACATTCAAAGATATATCAGATTATCATACCATGAGACATTTATCAGGACCAACGTCCTTACACTGGCCGTGCATTACTTCGATAGCATGATTCCATTTTGTTAGACATTGACGATAACTTCTTAAATCGAATCCAGTTATCGTCACCTGGAATATAAACAGAATTGATAAATAACAGCAGATAAAATGTAGAAGACCACCTTTGAAATGTTTACCTGTCTTGATATGATTGAATGAACTGTAGCTCTGCCATCCCTTACCATAAATATGAATTTTGCATTTGGAAACAATTCTAAAACATAAGATCCCATTTTAAGGGTTAAAGGATCTTTGTTACATAATCGAGGAGCTGGATCACCATGCTTAGCTATAACTTCCAGACAAAATGCAGCGATCGCACTATCTAGAACCTGAAAATTGAGATTTGATGAGAGGTAATTTCACATAATGTATTTTATCAAGCAGGTACTTATATTACAAAAATACTAACGTTTTTTGAGATTCCAGCTTCTTCTAATCGAACTGACTCCTTTTGAGATTTGAGCCAATGTGATCTCATTTGTAATATACGTGGAATAACACGTGTCTCTTGACCACATCTGATAAAATAAGTAAATTAAATTAGTCTCACTAGATATTATAATTTGTGGAGTACAGGATAGAATAAATAATAATTACCTGACTTCTGGATGAGCATCCAGCATTGCTCTCATCAAAGTGGTACCCGATCTAGGAACTCCACCGATGAAAATTAATGGCATTTGTCTATTGTATGGATAGGTTTTTCTGTCTGAACCGACGACGAATTTCTGAAAATGAAAATGTATGAAATTATAACACTGAATTAAATAGAAAAAGGATGAGCATGAGATGTTTTGATTTTCAGAATAAATGTTCCTTAATACTCGATTTCAATGCGTTATGTGTGCAAGCACTAGCTAAGAGGAAAAATTCATAGTCGAATATATAGCCGATTACAAATTGCCTGATTGTTATGGAAATTTCAGGTTTCTTTCGAACGTATTCCAGAATGATACGTAAAAAATCTGGAACGAAACAGAAACAAAGAAAAGATCGAGATTATTGTATTGCATTCGGGAACATTAGTTTACCAAATGAGAATATTACCAATTCAAAGTTCTGAACAGTGACCGGGCATGTTTCAAAAAAAAAAACTACGATTCAATAGGAAATGGAAAAAATATAATAAAAATCCAGGAAACTATGAGTGAGATACAAATTCGACCATTCGAAAGGCAAGAAAAACTACTTGCATTGTAAAAAGTATACATTTACTTATTAGTGTCTACTGTTTCGTATTCCTTTCGTTCTTCGTATAAATTAGCAATTAATCGAGTTTTCCGCTTTTCTGAGCCGTATTGTGTGAATAGTGATCACTGTCGACAACCAGGTATTCTGGACTGAGATTTCCTCTTCGATGATACAGTAGACTAAAGATTTATTATTTACATTAGAAAGGAGACGAGCGAGCTTTGAATTCGTCCGTCTGCAAGAGCTTTTAAAATATTTATTGGAAAAACAGCGCAGCAGGGATTTGTCAATATGTATATGTATTTATAAAGATAGTATTCGATGAGAATTGAGTTTTTTTGTTATAAGATTATGCATGATTGCTTTAAAATTGAATTAAACCTATATATCAAAATACATAAATCGACTAACTTAAAATTGGAAACTCGTTAAAAAAAATCAAAGCTTAATCACTTCCAGCAGCACATTAACGTTCAACCCTTCAGCAAACCTCACCCCAAACCTTCTCCATTTTTCAGCAGGGACCAGTGTATCGAAGCGATTACCGAAACCTCGTCACTTCGGTCGAAGCCTTCCTCCGAGGAGAGGAGAGGAGCCGTCTTTCAAAAAGTCGTTTGCGAAGCGATTAAAAGTTAGCCGCGCCGAAAGCGTCCGAGAGTTTACGTCGGTCAGATTTTTCCATAACGCCTAAATTTACCTCGTCGAACGTGATCAGGAAAAGCGATTTTTCCATCCCTTAAAGAAGAAAAGGGCGAAACGTTCGTTTTCGAACCGATTATGAAGGGTTTGCCGTTACTGTGGCGCAAAGTGCGTTCTTATCTGAGGCGATAGAGCGAACTTTTCTCGGGCGAAACGACGATTTTTCCTCTTATTACGATTTTTTTCCCCCCGCTTTTGTTTTATTCCGCGAGCTTGTGCTTTTTTTGTGTTCATTTTATCTTCGCCTTTTCCTTTTTTTTTTCAATAATCCCCGCCGGATATTTTCGGTTATGGCGCTTCGAGGAAATCCGGACTTCAGACGTCGCCGATACGATCGATGCACTCAACACGTGGTTCATTCTAAGTAATATCTATTATTTGAATTCTTTATTATTTTTTGATAAGATATTAGATCAAACAAATGTTAAGTCACGAGTTAAAACTAGCATGACGCATCGGGAAAATCCAAACAGTGACAAATCGTCATTGCAAAAGAATCAATATTGAAACGATTTTCACACTTTTCGATACAGAAATCATATCTATGAGTCTCTAGATATGGATTGACCGAAGCTACGACTTTCATCAACAAACGAAAAAGTCAGAGTTTAAAATCGGCAAACGTCCATTGAAATAGAGTTGAAATTACTTTTCAATATGCACCAGCTCTGCACGATCGACCTCGGACAAAGTTTATTAACGCCACAACTGCTTTCGAGAGCATCAGACGATGCAAGAGCCACGAAATGATAGAAACTGCACGCCGAGGATTGCAACTATCACAGATAGCAAACCGGATATATTCGACTCTTCGGTTTAATTAAACCGATATTCGGATAAGCCGAGAGACGAGAGATCTCCAAGAGAGAGCCCCAGGGAGAGCCTCGGTTTAATCAAGTCCTTGATTTATATTTATATGTATTATTATACATCATACTATCTATATAATAAATAATTGAATATGATTCTGAAGCATGGTTTTACTATACATCGATATTTTAATCGAAAATTATTATTAAATCTTCATATAAAGGTATTACTGTTGTATTACAGCCGAGTTTGTGAAGAGAAAATGGCTTTTTCTTTAGTAAAAAGCGGTTTGAAGAGTTTCTTTTTTGGACGTGTGGCGTTGGTCGTTTCTTTCAATATAGGGTGAGATTAAGATTTTAATTAAAAATAAATCCTTTGGATATCGCTTCGAGAGTACAACGAGGTACGTTCGTACCTGTCGGAAAAATTAAAAGGGGGATGCTATCAAAAGGCAAGAAAAGTCTGAGAGACGTTACACTAAGGAAGAAAAGAATGTTGGTGAAATGCAGTGGCTTTTCACGACGTTCAGATAAGCGTGAGAATGCATTAAAATATGTACGTTAGGGGATGAGTTTCTTGAGAAAAAGAATCGCACTTTTTAAAAATAAAAAAATGAATATTTCTCATAATAAAAATGAATGAATTTTCTTTGAAAATTTAAAACGACCGAACAATGGAAACTATAAAATGGCGACTCACGTTCACAACGAGAACAAAACATCATAAATGATATTCCCAATCGATGACACAGCGTACTTATCGCTGCAATGAATAATCGATTACCGCGCGAGATGAAAAAGAAGAAAATCGCATCCGACGAAGCGAAAACTTCCAAGAAAAACCAACAACCCATAAAACGGATTCGAAATAATCCCAACAAGACCACAGAGGAAAATCAGCATTCGACGCAGTCGAAGTTTAAAATTGTCTATAGTATAAAACGACTTTCGAATAGGAGTAGAGGAGGAAAAAAATCGAACATTTGCAGCTGTGAAGCTGAGAACTGTCCAGTAGGAAGAAGCTACGTCTTCCGGAAAAGCCGTGTCAAGTTTCGCCATTATCCGGATAATGGGGTCATTACGATGTAGAAGCACTTTTCTGAATTGCCTCTCGTATGGTGTTCGTATAAATTATTCGACTTCGAAATTGTGTCTCATGTCGAATTCGATAATGATTAGACACAACAGGAGAAAGAAAATTGCGATCCAAATTGAAAAAAAAATGTTAAAAATTATTATAGTTTAATATAAGTTGAATTATCATCTACCAAAACTCGATTATACATATCGGGGAAAAGTTAAAATGCATAAAAGTTTAAGATATTGGAAAAGTTTAATTGTATTTTCGATGGGAAGTTCAAGTATGCAAAGATGACTTATCCGATGCATAAGAATTAAGGATAATCTGATGCAAAGCTCCAGACACCGAGAACGAATCACCAATCCATATTTAACATATAATGTGAACAATTTATAAATATACGTATCGAATTCTATAATATGATGGAACATACGAATCGATAAATAGCACAAAACCTATAAAATTGGCAACGTATCCCTCGAACTTAATCAGAGCGTGAACCCATTCAAAGCTCGAAAACCATTCAACTCTGGACATCGATGAAAAGTTCATACACATGAGGGACTCTATTTTCGTTCATGGTTTATTTTGAAAATGAATGCTGAAATATTGGAAAATATAAATTTTAAGATTACCAACATTGATCCGAAAAAGTGCATTTTCCCCGTAGGAAAAGTTAAGCAGTTTTGTAGATATTTTATTTTCTTTATTATATATGGAAAAAGGAGGACGGGTAAATAAGATACAAATTTTAAATATAAATAAATCGATAGATACTAAAAGCTTGATATTTTTTTACTATAATGACATCCATCGTAGATATGAAGTCTTCATGGAAAATTGACTTATTCCATCCAAAAAATATTCCATTTAAATGACCAATATTCAGTTATTTTTTCACGAACTCTAATGATTTCGGGGTTGAAAATGATCACTACCATAATTGAGGATTGTCATTAGTTAACGAAAAAAATGCTATAGATTCATACGATTTTTCCACACAAACGTACTTCTTACACCATTCTTATCCTTCAATGGAAAGACATAGGAGTGCACGTAACATTCATAGAAGACAACTTTCCCTTCACAGTGCACGAAAATAGAGAATCCCATGTATCAGTATACGAAATAAACTATCAATGCCATCTAAATCGAAACGGTGGATATCGAAGTTGGCACGCAACACTTTTATTTCACCCCATCTTCCCTCGTCCTGGTGTCTGGGGACTTTCTCAGACTCCTCGGGACGTGCCGACGGAGCCTCGACGCCAAATTAGATGTCAAAAAGTGGAAGACAACCCGCAGGAGGAGGAAAAAAAATCGAGCAAAAACGAGGCAGATTTGAGTGGAGAGACTCCGCAGTCGCTAAAAGGTCACGTCCAGAACGAGGAAGGATTGCGTGCAGTGGAAGCTTTGATTATGGCCGAGTCGTGCTCCTCTGAAAATAGGATGAAGTTCCGTTTTGAGATGATTTAACATTTCGCTTTTCTGAATGGAAAGTTTGTTTCGATGTCGTTTGTCGAACGATTAAATTGTGAGTGTTGTCTGTTCGGTGGATTTTTGTGGGGTGATGAATTGAATTTGACTCTCAATTTGGCAATATTTTAAGTGCTGACAAATTCGAGTGGGATTTTACGTTGAATTTCGTATTTGTTCGCCGTATTGAAATATGTGAACGATGGTATGCGAAAACCGCAAAATTTCAATAGCGAGCAATTTCATTGTTGGCTCGAAACTAAAATATTTGATTAAATTTTGTAATCAAACGCTAAATATAAGTGATGTACGTACATACGGTAAAAATATTTCATGAAAATCAAATACAATTTACATACCGAAAGCGAACATTTTAACAAACCGCGACATTTATCTGCATTGATAAATCATCTGGGATAGTAATTTACATAAAAAGTGATACATTTTTTATTATACACATAGCATTGTTTTAATTTGGTTCAGCTCTCATTTTTATGCGATATAAGTTTAATAAGTTGAGTTTTTTCAATTTTCCAAAGATCTTAAAAATGTATATGAAAATTAGGTTAGTGGCATGTTTCCTCAGAATGAAATTAAGTGCAAAAGTTGTTTTCAGGCATTTAAATGTATTTAATAGCATAGCAATACAATGATTTCGGAATGTGTGCTAACAATGAGATATGAATATCATCAAAATACTTGTCTCTGCGCTCAACTTAGATTGCGTTTTCTTCGAAATTGCCGCCATGCTACTTACTCCACCAGTCTTCCAATGATGTTATATATAACCAAGATGTAATATATACAAATGTATATAAAAAAAAAACTATAATCCATCGAAATCTAATAAGAAGAAGCGCACTTTCTTCGTACGCACGTTCCGCAAGTTCACAGCGCAGTACGTGACGCATAATCCGCACAGAAGCTAACGCGTGATAATAATATTATATTAAGACACAGAAGGGGGTCGGTTTTCCGAAACGAACCGTAGTATGAGACCAGGCAAGAAAGAGTAATTTTCTCGAAATGTGTATGTGTGTGTCTGTCCGTATCTATATAAATATAATACGAAAGGTACTTTCGAAAGTACTACACACCGACAACGCGCTGGGTTGACTTATAAAGTTACTCCGGGAAAAGTGGAGGCAAAATGGAAAATGTGCTCTCTCTCTGCTTCTGTGTGTATTTTTTTTCAGCATTTCAGCGGTGTATAGGGTGGTTCGGAAATGCCGTGGCGATATTGAAAAGATAGGAAGAGTTTGATTTACGATTCGATTTTGTTCGGCGTTAGTTGCGGCGGTTTGATTTTATATAGGCGCTGTGTCGGTTCGGGTTTTATGTCGGTGGCTTTTTCAATGTTATTCTGGATGATGGTGATATTTTTGTGCAGTGGAGGTTTTTTTTATCGTCGAATTTATACACAAACTCTATTGAATATTTATTGAAATCGACGCTAACGGATGTCGAAATGATGACAAACGGTATTGTGAAATAACTAAATTTTCGATAGATGGAAAAATAAATGTGAAAAGAAAAGTATTAATGGTGTTGATCAAATTACAAAATGAATGATCATATAAAGTTAAAAAACTATTTCGGATCTAACAAAAGTTCGATTGATCTGAAATGCTTATTCTGCGACACTCGATACATTGGGGATAAAATACATGAAGAAAAAAATACCCAAAAAAACACCAATCGAAAAAACGTGAATTTCATATAAAGCACTTAATTTAACCGAATCGTACATATGTATGTACATATATACATTCACGTAATAACCGATATGTCCCATACTATTCTGCAAGCTAATAAGATCGACTGTATGTGTTCGCTTATTACATTCCCCCTTCAAAGCGGATGAAACGAACATGCGTATTATATTCGATATAGTACGAAATATGATAAAATATATGATGTTATAAAAAAAAAAAACATAATAAATTGCTGAAATTTTTAATGAAAACGCGAAACTTTCAACGGATATTCATCCTTGCCGGGAACTTGCTCGATGTATTGAACGGCGATTTATTATATCGTTGTTCGAAGGTAATTCCGGCGCGAAGTTTTTGCGTTGTTTTAAAATCGGCGAAAAAGTTTTAATTGCGGAATAAATAAGGCATTCATCATAATCCGCCTCTCCCTTTTCAGCACTTTCGATACGAAAGGAAAAAAAAACGCGCTAAGTGCTGAAAACGCTAAAAAGGGGGAACGGGAAACTGTGTAGGCGGCATTAATCGACTAAGAACGGTTTTTAAAATATTAACTAGAAACATTATGTTTGCGATTTTTTTCTAGATTATGAAGCTATACTTAATGTATATGAAATAATTTGGATTAATGCGGCAAATAGTATCGATCGGTGCGTGGGTTCGGTCCACGTTTCCATAATTTGGCAACAATTTCCTCGTTGTTCGTCAAAAATTGACAACGATGACGTAAAGCGATCTGACAGCCTCCGGGTTTCTATGACGTCAAGCATGCCTGAAAATATTCACGGCGGTATCTCGAAGCAATCGAACATTCTGCGGTTTCGCGCATAATTCGAGGGAAATTGGATCGAAAATCGTGCCTAACGCGCCGATTTTCAGATATCTATGCGTTTAAATAATATTATCATAGTATTTTCAATTTGAGCCAGATCCTAACGCTTTATTTGAAATTTGAAATAAACCATGAATTCAGCGAATTAATAAATGAAAATTTGATCTATTACTGCCAATATAAAAACAACCTAATAACTCATACATACTCGCACGAAAAAGACTTGAACCAGTAAGAGGTTGAAGTTGGAGGTAGACGAATTTCGCACTAAATAATCGTCTAATTGTAAGTAATGAAGCATCCACAATGACCATAGATCTGATGCAAATATATATAAGTGGAAAGTAACCTAAGCTTCAGATGTAATTGCATAATAATTAATGATCGAAATATCACCAAATTATCACAACTAGCGTTGCACACAATTGATTTCAAGCTACTTAAAAAAAATCGACGATTCTCCTTGAGAAACAGTTTATTCAAGCCTCAAACTAACATTTTCTTTCAAATTTAATGAAAGAAACATTTTGAACCTTCATTAAATTAGACATATGATTCTTACTGGGAATGAAATTCAGTATGACGACAACACATATTTCGACACTTCGACTGACTGAAGACTGCATTTTTGTATAGAAATCGATTGAAATTTGATGAAATATGAACGATATATTTACCTGATGTGTGACCATGATGTCTTGCTGATGCTGCGAGGTATCAGGAGGTGCACAGAGAGGTCCTAGAACGTAAAGCAACGCAAGTCCGCAAAGTGCAAGACATGCACCAGCGGCACCACGCCGCGCGGACAGTGCACGCATTCTGCGACCCATGTATCGCTACACCTGAAACAATCAATTAATCAATCGATTAAAAATCATAAATGACGTATAAATTCAACATATTTATATTTCAATAACGGGTAGAATCGGAATCCTGAACGGACGCAACGGACGGTTCATAACGTTACAGTTTTCGCAGTGAACTAACAAAGCAAAATAGTGCTGCGGGTTGTTCGTTGTTCGGATTCAATGAAAAGTTCGAGAAAGTTGTCCGCCGGATAAATTTAACTTTTACAACACCGCCGACAAAATAAACGGACCGACATCGACTGAATTTGCGGTTCCGTTTAATTCTGTCGATCAGTGGACTTTTACACTAGCCATTTTTAGACAGCTCTGGAATGGACCGAAAGCTGAATTTTAGTGAAAATTTCGAGCGAGTGCATTTTAATGCCATATAACGAGCGAATATACATACATATGTATGTACTCGATTTTTTTTCGAATACTGGAAAAATGCTACATTTCAGAAGAAATTTAATCAATTAATTCTGTCAATCAGTGGACTTTTATACCAGTCAATTTTAGACAGTTCGAAAAAGAACCGAAAGGTGAATTTTTCGAAAAATTTCAGCCATGTGTGTCACAATACGACACAAAATGAATTCGATATTGATTTTAGTGAGTTTCGAATGCCTGAAAAATGCAACATTTTAGCGTGACCCTTTTTCGAAGAGCGCATAAACGTCAGAAGAAATTCAATTAATTAAAATATGGTACTTTACCCGGAAGCACTAATGGAAGCCGGAATTATGTTTGCACTCTCGCTACACATTGTAGTAACTGTGAAAGGTTCTACTTTTATGTTTCAATTACATCTCAAATTACAACGAATGCGGAACAAAGCATTAAAATGTCAACCCTTAATAGTATTTTCAATAAAAAATCACTATTAAAGTGATATTTTTTGAATAAGCTACTTAAAACAGTGAGTATAAACTAACAAGTCAAGATGCATAAATTGCACGAAAAGTTGTAGAAAATCGCATCGAACGATAAGAAACATGAAACGTTACCAAGAAGCAACCGTTATTATGAATGTTCGTTGTAAATTTTTCAATATGCCCTACCATTATCGTTTTTATCCGTTTGCTTGAGTTTCGAATATATTTACAGCGTCTTCCCGCCGAGGCTTTTTCGGGGGTAGGATTAAGCCCCCGGTGCAAACATTAATTTTTACGGGGCTTTTTCCGAAAACGCCCCGTTAAAACGAAAAGACTACTCTTTCTCTCTCTCCTTTCTAAAATGGAAGGATAACGCCTCGTTTTCCTTTTTCGAATATCGTTATGATTTTCGTACATTGTTCCCGAGCTAACCCGTCCGCTTTTCTATAGAAGTGTGGGGGAACGAATTTGCATTCGGCGAAGTTTCCTTTTCGTTGTTAAAACTAAAATTAATATTATTGTTTAACTTAATACGCCTTCGGGGCTATTGTTTGTTCGTTTCAATTCGCTCGAAGCAAAGTGTTAATTAATGCAAAATAGGAACGTTCGCTTTTGCCGTTTTAGTTTCGGCTTAATTTCATCTTTTATACTAGGATAGGGAGATTGCCCAAATTGGACAGGATAATCTCGCAATGATAAAATCATTTCATTGTACTGTGATTAAATATAAGATCGAAACATCATGTTAGAATCATGATCGACATTATAAATATTAATTATAAAAAGCGAATCGACTTAACTGTGAATTAATTCATCACTTTTTTATATTCTTATTACGAAACCACGAAGTTAAGACATAACCAAAATTGCTTATATAGGTCTACATGAAAAATTCGCAACGAATCGACGAATTAATCACGATCTACTCAGAATATTAAGACGCTCGAAAGTCACGATCTCGAATAAAACGAAAAAAAAAGACGAAAAATCTAAGAAATTTTCCGAAATTACAGTCACGTACGAATTCATCATCATCACAGCACCGGTCATAATTTATGTATATTTCATATACACTTTTTCGCAGTCTCGATTGAAATTCAGCTCGTGTCTCGTTAATATTATATTATCGGGCGCTTTTCTCGTCGTTTGCCTTCTGTTTGTGTTGGACTACTTTTATGGGGAAAATGTGTGTGTGTGAAGCCGTCTTTTTTTTTATAAGCGCACGTGTGTTGCACGGTGCTTTTTTCCTCGGAGGTTTTTCCTTCCGCGGTGGAGCTTTTAGTCGAGCGTTTGTTTGCCCTTTAATGGTTGGATTATGTGGAAAAGCCAACTTATCCTTGGCTTTTCGTTTGCTCGATTGAAATATGCGAGTCGTAGGGAAAACGAGGGAGTTCGCTTTGACGGAGATCTTGTTAAAATAAACACTCGTTCGAATCAAAATTTTATACACAATTAAAAGGAGAAAGATCAAATTAAATTTCCTCAGACGTTTTTCGTAGAATACGATATTCGCTGGTTTTTTTTTAATTATTCGATAATTATCGTTAAATTGTGTTCAAAGAAAATCTATTATTGGAGAAAATTGTAAATTTTCGTTTGTAACGAGAAACGGGCTCGTTCAATCTTGGCTTTTGTAGACGAGGGCCAGTTTCGTATTACAGAGTGGTAGTAGCCAGTTAAAATAAAACTCGATAACACAAAGCGAAATAAGGAATCAGATTTCTTTTTAGAAATATGAGCGTTTTGCGAGTTTAATAACGGATTTATTATCGAATGAACGCACAGAAGTGAAGAGCTTAAAAGCCCGATTGACTCAGCTTTACCTTCGTTATTTTTAAATGTATATTTTTTTAGCAAAACGAAAATATTATATAATACACTCACGTATATTTCGTAAAACATACGAACGATCTTCAACATACATTCGAAAGCAAACACATATAGAATCCAATCGAAGCGTACAGTAAGACGTTAGAGATTGGCAAAAACCAAACGGAAAAATCCCTCGTCGTTCACTATCTGCTTAATTAATCGAGCCTAAGGATAAGACCTTATTTTTATCTCTGGGCCGAAATAGGCGATGATTAGTCTTCGGATCGTCTGCGTCGACATTAATCTTGCGCAGGATACGTCTCCTGGAAGGATTTGGAGCAATCCGAATCTCCTCATATGCTCGAGTCCTTTTAAGGTCGTGTCTTCGGACGATACATCACGGTGTCCGAATTCGGCTTAATTAATCCCGATTGACCGTTCGACGGGATTTAATTTGGCCGAAGACGAGACGGACTAATCTGGGCCGAAAGGCAATCAGGTGAGGGAAATTGGGCATAAAATTAAATTAGGAAGAGGTTGATACGTCTTCTTATTAAACGCGTGACGTGTTCGGGGTCGTATTCTACGGAAAAATGTTTGAAAATTATACGAGTATTGTGTGGGATGTATGTTCGCCGAGAATAAAGTGAAGTGGTTTTTTCAATCTCGGGAAAGTAATTATTTTTTTCTGTTTGCGTAGTGTATTTGTATTGTGCCGTAGGAAGCTTTGTGATTAAATCGCAACGTGAAAGTCTCCGTAGAAACAATTTATTTAATTGAAATAGAGGTACGTTCATACTAAACAATAAAAATATGAAATTCACCTCGGAAAAAATTCAAATATACGATCGAATAATTTCATTCGACAATCGATCACACGTGAAACGAATCGACAACACAATGACGTTTCGGACGAAAACGGCCATAGAATTCGAAATGAAGCCGACGAATTGAAAGAGCAACTCTTTCATCGGAAACCGAAAGTCCGTAGGTACAATTCCCCATAAAAATAAAACGTCGGTCACGAGGCATTAGGCAGAATTTAAAAGTTCGGCCGCGAGCTTTTAATGGGCGCCTTCTAACTTCTAACGGCCGGCCGTAATTCGCTTTCGCGTAGTTTTCGGGCGTTAATTTCGCAGTTTTCAGTTTTCGCATTATTCAAGATTAGAAAGGAGCTTTTTAGTGTTCGGAATGAACGGGGGGTTAGTGAAATACGAGCGGAGATCGAGAGTCGCAAGTTTCGCTATCGCGAAGAGCGCTGAACGATGAATTTCAGAATAGGTGAGTGAACTTTGAGAGTATGTGAATTGTCAATGATAATTAAAATATTTATAATAATCGATCATTTAAAATTTAAAACAATTCTAGACACTTTTTTTTGCAATATTTTGATCAAATTAGAATGTATTGTCTTTTATAATTTGGAAACTGATCAAGTAAGGTTCTTAATGATGTATTTGACACCGACTTTTAGAGTGATTTCCATAGAAAATTCGTTTAAATGAAAACACAACTTGGAAGAGATTATTGTAGTAGTGTATAAAGTTTATACTTCATAGGATGGTATTTACCTCAATTTCTCAAGACAGAGTATAGAATAACATGTTATTTTTATACACTCCAACAATAATTGCAATTTTTCCATGAAAACCATTCCAAATGTAGATACCAAACACAATATTAAGAACCATATTTTATCACTTCTTACAATATAAAGATTATCATTAGGAAGATTATTATATAAGAAGATATTACATAATTTTTATAGTATATTTTTAAAGCAATGAAGTAACCTTAATGCGAAGAAATTTCGTTCGAAAGAATAAACATCTATCGCACAATCAAGTGACGTTTCGCGCGTAGGAAGACAGAATCAAAAGAGAATTCCTTCGGAATCGGCGAAAACGCAAAACAAACAAACTCGAACATCTCGCTTAGAATCGAAGCGATCAAAGGAGCGTTCCCCACTTTTAAAATTATCCACTTAAAAGAGGTTCTCGCGGCGTAATTTGCAAGCGTTTATTTTGCGCGGCTTGTAATCTTTTAATAACGCACTCGCCCCGCGGAATTCCGGAAAATTCCCCTTTGAACTTCCCGCCGAGGTTTTCCGCGAAGAAATTCCCGCGTCCCCGAAATATTGTTTACACTAATCTTCTAGGTGGAGCAGCATCAGCCCTCGGAATGGTTCTGGCAGAAGCGTGCGCTTGCGATTTATGCCCCTCTATAAAATTTAATATTTTCGCAGCGAAATACATTTGTATGGATCAACGCTAATTCTATACGTTCCGTAAGGGATGCTCGTTTGTTCCAACAGGCGATTTTTTTTCCAAATAAAATTTCAAAAATTGACGCAGGGAATGAAATTTTCTAAGTAATACTAGACATTCCTGAATTTCAATTGACGATTAATTCAATTTAGAACTTTTTTTAAGATAATTAATTTATTTTGATAAGTGCTGAGTCCTCAATCGATCAATCTATCCACGCCATCCTAAAAACACACTTATATTTTTTCAACCCTTATTAAATCCAAACCGCTAGAATATACAAAAATATAGTTACAACATGCAAAAAATGAAACCCCAAACAATATAAAAAAACAAAAGCAAGCAATTTTCATCTTAATTAAAATTTCTTTTTATTAATAATTTCCGTTTGCGCCACAGAATTTTCCACAAACACAATGGGAAATTACATCGGCGCAGAGTTGACCTTCCGCACCCATTTAGCTCGTTCGGGGCCACATTTTCGCACATTATTTAATCGTTATTAAAGAAAGAAATAAGAAAATAAACAGCACAGACGATTTAGCACGAGGTCGCAGCCTCGGCACTCGTAATTTACTAAAAGAGATCGCTTCTCCCAAACCGCACAGAGTGGGGTCAGTCACGCCCGATGAATATTAAATGGATCTAAGAGAATTAATATGTAATCGCGGGAAGATTAATGAATATCCGAAGTACTGGGAAGAGTTTTCCATGAGAAATTTCCAAGGGAAACTCGGTTAAGTTCCGCCGCATTGTCCCGACGTGATTTCGCCAGAAATTTTAGCATTTTTTTTCTTTCCCGCCATGTATATATATTTTTTTCGGTGTACTTTTTTTATATTTCGGCAAGGAGGAGTGACATTTTAATGATAAAGGACGAAAACGGGTCGGCCGCACAATGCAGTACGGTTTCCTTGAAGGGAGTTGAATTAAAATTATTATACTTTTTGCGAGATTGAGTATTTTTTTCGAGCTCCGAGAAAAATATGCGGTGAATTAAATTCGTGAAAAATTTCAGCTTTTCAGAGGGACTTTTTAAATTTAATGTTGTAATAAATCATCGGCTTAGCTTTTTTATTTTGTGGCGAGTAAAGAATTGATTTCTTACGAAATTTTTGAATACAACGAATAAATTGAATTATACAATATTAAAAAAATATATTTTATATATTATACAACATCGAATGAACAATGCACTGAAATGCATTCTAGCGCAAGTAGCATGCAAATATATGCCAAACAGCCAACAGATTAAACCTGTGTTTGAATTACGTAGAGCACATACACATAACCTCGTACAAATGCAACGAAATATGTACACATGCATGCAGATTATACAATCAACACAATCGGCTTACGAGTGGACACGGCGAATACGAAATCAATATTCTACCGATACATAGATGGCTCTAACGAACGACTATAACCGAATTTCTATAATTAATTTCAACAATCGAACTATCTACGATTAATTTATGTACCTATCGAAGATAATTACGAGGGATACAGATGCAAATGCCTCAGTTTCATCACCGAGGTTCATGGGTTGTTCCATGACGGATTCCATGTTGGATTCGGCGGCCATAATGTCGATGCTAAACCACAATAATCCTATAGATGGTCAATTAATCCAGGAGATTCAGTGGTGGTCACGGATGGATCCCACACAAAGCGCCTGCCAGCCTCAACGTGTTAAGATATTAATTTGTCCTGTGCGCGCACATGGCTTATCCTTTGCCGCAATTAATGAAGTTAATTCGATTCGGGCGCATTTCAAATGTGTGTGTATGCCGTAAATAATATGTAGATAATTTTGTGTATTTCTTATATATTTGTTGAATTAAAATCGATAGTATAGCGGAATGAATGTTTGTGCATGCCAATTTGATTCAGTATACTCGGAAGGTTGGGTTCCAGTTCTAGCGATTCACATGTCGTTTTTCTTATTCGATTAATTGATATGGATATTCGATCGTTAATTTCGAAATAAGTGTTAATTTGACGCACAATGAAATGGTTTCTAAAAATGGATCACACACCTTTATTTGTATTCAATTCAAAAATTCAATTGATTTTACTTGTAATAGTAATAAAAAAATCTATATGAGATAGGAAACTATAGAACATAGGTTTAAGATACGCTTTTGAAAATTTAAGATGTTTATAAAACAATTCAAAGCTACATATAAGAACAAACGATAAAATTTAAATTCCAGATACAAAAATAAACACAACGAGCGAAAAGCATCGAATGACAACGACGTTATTTTGAGAAGAATGCGCGTATCAACGTTTCATCCGGAGCGATCCGAAGAAAGTTAGTCATCTCGCATAATAAAAGAACGGATCCTCACGTCGATTCTCTCGAAAGAAAACGAACATGCAACAGACGAAATTCTTTCGAAAAATTAACAGAAGCGAATTCAATTAATTCCAAACGAGGTGTGTGCACATTTTCGATACGGCCAGACCGGATTCGCGGTACGGTTCGATTCGGTTAACCGGAAATTGCGTCCGCGAGAGCGGAAACCGCAAAGCGTGCACACACATAAGGCACGAGCTTAATTCTCTTGTATGGAATCGAATTTTCTATGTCATTTTCCGACATAAAAGCGCAAGCCTTTTTTGTATCCAAAATATATTCAAATGTATATATTTTTTAAATTTGATTTCTCAAAAAAAAAATTAAGAATTCCTTAGAAATGAGCGATCTTTTATGAAAGACTTTCAGTCATGAAAATCTTAGAAATTGAATTCAAATGTTGCAGAAATCGATTCTGAAGTTTGAAACAAATTCATACGAATGAAATTTTCTGAATATGTTGCTTTTTCCTTAAAAAAATGCGTTGAGTTCGATAGTAGAAAAAATGCGCAACCTGTCCACAATGGGTTTTGGGTATAATACTATTTATAAGTCAAAAATAAACTTGTAATAGAAAAATATGAGAAAATCGTTTTATTTTTTCATCAAAAAACTTTCGAAACAACACTAGCGAAAAATATAAAATAAAAGCACATAAATCTACAACTGAACATAACAATGCCATAAAAAAGTACTTTCCGATAATATCCACGAAAATATTACATCGAAATCGCTCTTTCTAAGGTACTGGCAACCTTACGATTTTCCGCACTGGAAAACGAGAAAAACGACGCATCGAAAATATTCGTAAAACGACAGAATCTATTCTGAAGCATCTAAACTACATATACACGTGTATAATCTAAATCAATTTAATTTCAAATACGAACAGCAGAGTACTCAATCGTACATTTCACTTCAGTTGAATTTCATATGTATGTAACATTATATTTTTGAAATATTCATAAAAAATAAACTATTCACACAACCACAGTACGTCACAAAGGATTACACATATGAAAAACGGATTTTTTACACTCTTTGATACATTTCGTTATTTCGCACGTACTGGATAAGCGCGAGCGGCGACGCTATGAAAATCGAAAAAAAATGAAAAACTGGAAAAAGCACAAACTCTCCAACGTCCAAAAGAGCCAAAATGGGGGAGAAACGTTCCAAAAACAACGATATCTGATGAGGATACGTTCGTCTGTTGTATATAAGAGGATTACCGTTTCGAATCTGCGATACTAATGCGATCGCGGCCATACTCCACGCTCGGTCGCAAATGCGATTCCCGTGTTCGTCTTTTGTGCTTTTGTTGTATACATGACGACTGAAAAAGACCAAGGGGTACAAGTGACTTCATGGTAATTTTGAGAAAAGCGCGCTCAAAGTTGAGCATGTACCTACATGCATCAAGAGAAGGTCGAGTGATTTGATGATATATTGAGGCACACGTTCCAAGTCGTTTACATCCTTTTGACACTAAATATATGAGCGTACATAGAAGCGATTCCTGCACATAACTCATTTTCGACAAAAATGTCACTTGTACCTCTTGGCTTTTTCAGTTGTCATATAATACACAGGCGGTTTGTTGGTTTTTCCCATCTTCTTTGGGCGCTTTTCCGGTGTGTTTTTCTTTTTTTTCGTTCATTCATTCGTTCGTCGTGTGGCGTTTTCCTATCTGGAGGTCTCTAGTTTGGTGAAATTTAAGGAAAATCAGGAAAAAAGTCTGAAAGTCGAATTTTTCTGGATACGATTTGAGTGTTTTTACTTGTAGATATGGAATTTGTACGTTGGATTAATGCGGATGGGTGCAAGTTTATAGAATTCAAAATAAAATTTACTAGATATAAAAAAAGGATGAAGTAAATCGGAAAACAGTGAAAATGCACGTTAATACTTCTACCAAATACGTGTATAAAATACAGTTTGATGATTATCACATTCATGTGAATTTGTATGAACTCAAACGACTTAAGGTCACTGGACATTTCATAAATATTTGAGTGTGATATTTAAACTTTCAAATAGTGCGAATCTTCAATGTAATTCTAAAAAACAAACACGATTTCCTCATTTGAAACTCAAACAATTTTCATATCAACACATATTCAAATATCTGAAAATACACAACAAGCATATCATGAAAACGACAGATAACACAACACACTCTCTCGAAGGAAGGCACGTCTACTAAAATCCAATAATACAAATTCCTCGAGAATACACACGAACAATATTTTAAAAAGAGCATCATAACAAAGAGAGAGATCACAAAACCAACAATCCTAAACTAACACGAGCCGCTTTCGAAAAATACTCAACGACCCACGTACACAAAATGGGCAAGAAACGCTCATCGCCGACGACGAAAAACCTCAACTAATCACCGACACCGTTCAAGAGCAGATATCTGAAAACACGTATAATCTAATATATAATTCATACAAACAATCCGCAATATTTCATTGCCGCTCTCAAATCTGAATAATGGCCTCGTGTATAATTTTTTTCCGACCCCCCCGAGCTCTGAGCAAATCCCACGGCAATTTGTTAAGGCTGCGGATTGCTCGGTAACCGGAAGGATATGGATGGTCATGATTTTCAGAGGCTCTAGAACGTATATATCGAGGGTGAAGTGTATTTTTGTAATGTATGTAGTGAGGGTGGTGATGCACGCGAGTGTGATCGACCCTTGATACGAAGCGGTCATCAATCATTTTGTATCCGAAAATTGTTTCGATATATATTTATTGGTACTAATTGGTATTGATGTACTTGTAGACAAATTGAATGCGATTATTGATGGATTTTTCATAGTAATTCTGCACGTGTATTAGCAAAATATGTACACGAAAATTTTGTTTCGGTCAAAGCTCACGCGAAATACACGAATATACTTAAACGAGACTTTAGGTACCATTTTTAATTTATAAAACAATTAATTTCCGAGTTGAAAAAAAAAACAAGGAATTTTAAGCTGTAATATAAAAAAGTGAGCTTAATCACAGTAATACGCAAAAAATGTTCTAAAAATCCTGTTCTGACACTTGAAAAGACCTCCCGAGACGTAATTAAGAGGCTTTCAATCACTCGGAAGAAAACGTGATTCATAACCCAACTGAGACGATCTTTGCTCTCCGTGTCTGAGGATATATGGAAAAGATGCCGAGATGATGAGAAAACTGAAAAGGAACTTTAGAGCGGATTTTAGCTCATTTCGAACGGGAACAATGAGAGTCTTTCGGGGAAACTTTCGAGGAGATGCAACGAGATGATTAATATCCTGTCAGCTGAAAATTTCCAAAAAAGACAAAAGTGAAAGAAGAATGTTTTCCGGATGGATTATACATACGTATATGATGTGTGTGTGCAATTATCGAGATTTTCGCAAGCCGCTTTTAATCTTCGGAAGAGAATCGAAAAGGGCACAACCGCCATTAGGGTGTGGTCCCAATTAAAACTTTCGCCTTTTCGACGATTGCGTGTTTCTGAACACCTGAGTGGATACCGATTGAGGTCACCGTTCCCGAGAGGTTTTCAAAAGTTTCGTAAAAGACGGCATATTTTAAGCGGCGACACTTGAATAAATAATGCGTTTTGTACGAGTGAAAATTTTCATCCGACAGTAACGAATTGTTTCGTTCAATTAAACGTTAATGAAATTGAATATTTTATCGTTTGTGTAATGTGCGAACAAGTCAAATAATAATCGGAGGGCTTTTTTTCTTCAGAGAAGAGAAGGTAATATACTTTTTTTCACTTCTAGATATTCGAGGGTCGACGATCCGGTACAGTGTAAACATTGCTCAGACACTTTACCGATGTTGGCTTACGTTCTGGAAGAACGCTAAATAAATTCAATTAACCCATTCTGGCGTGATCTGAGAATTATAGAAGAACGTGTGAGGCCTACGCATTTTCGGAAAATTGATTTCAACAAATAAGTAGTCTCCTAATAAAGCGTTCATAAAGCGATATTTGCGTACGCAAAATAATCAGAATGAATGTATCCGATATTTTAAAATAAATATCAATAATTATTCGATAAAATAAATGGGAAATTAATTACATTTTTATTACTTGACACAAAATATAACTGATATATTCGTGTTTTTTTTCATGATAAATATGATATTATCGAATATCATAACAAAAAGACACAGAAATTTCATCTCGATGTATTTGTAAAAACAATCTGTTGTGTTTTAGCTAAATAAAGAATATTTATTGACTACGAAAATAAAGTTTGACTAAAAATAATTTAAGCTATGTAATATCAATATTATGATAATAGTCAGAAAAAAATGTTCAAATTACTATAGATAGAGTTTCTATTGAATACAGAAGCCATTAAAACCTCACAAAGATAAAAAAATTCAATTATTTTTTTTCAATGGAACAAGGGAAAAACAAATTAATTTTATAAAATTTTCAGAGAAAAGGTTTAATCTTTCAGTGTCCACTTCATATTATAAATGTACGTTTATTGATTGTGTAAATGATTTTTATTAAAAAAAATCAATACAAACGAGGACCCTAGAAACCCAGGGGTACAAGCTCACATACAACTTCAATGATAAAATAATTTCACTTACACCTCTTAACTTCTAGATCCTCTATCATAGAAATTCGATAGTCTACATAACAAAAAAACACTTTGGTCACAAGAGACCCAATTGTTCACATTGCGTCGTATCCTGCCACTGCCGCTACCCGTCGCTGGTATCGAAACCCAACTTAACACTCAATTTGAGTGAAAATTGAAAGATCCGTTCCAAAAAATACACAAAAAAACGCAACAGCATGGACTAAATCTGTACTCTAGACGTACCCCTTAGGCAAAACACGTCCGTGCATAATTTACGCCTCAGGCGCAATTAATTCGTCGGCTTCCGGATTAACGAGCGGGCAATTTCTCGGACTGGGACATTGTCTAACCTTTAAATGCGCAATTTAATAAGAAACAGCCCGACCCGAATGTGCTGTCGTAAAGTGCGCCGAATAAAATTGCCAGTTCGGCCCTGTTCGGCGAAAATTGGCCTACGGTCACAGGATTAAATTCGCCCTTATTTATTCATGTGGGTTTTTTTTTACCGAGGGTTCGGGTCGCAGGGTTGCGGTCTTGTAAAAAGTCCGCGATGATGCTTGGGTTTTTTTGTCGTTTTGTAGATGTTTATCAGGCGTAATTGATTATTTGATAGATTCGTTTTCGGTTGAATAATCGGGGAAAATTAGTTGTTAATTGATAAATCAATTCGTTCATAGAGTTGAGTAAATACGCACTTCTAATATTGCTAATATTGATCTTATTCGTCGAATACGCGATACAATTAATGTGTGTCAATATTGATATTATACGTGAACATGGATCGTTATTGTAATTGTGCAAATATTGTATTTAGTTCTGTATGTAAAACTAATATGATTGAAGCTTTAGTAAAGCGAAATTCAAACAGAAAATAAAAGTTTGTGAAAAGTAATACAATTATACATACTAAAGCTTTTAACGAAGCGACTGAAAAATATTTAGAAGTTAGTACTAGTGTTCTTGTATTCATTAGATATTCATGAATGCATATGTGATTCAATGCAATTTGATACAATTATAGATTAATAGACATATTAATCCGTACGATTTGGAAAAAAAATCGAACATAGACATGCAGAATAAAATTGTCAAATCACACTCTACACGTAGCTCAAGGGATTAATCTAATTTAATTTAATATTTTATGAAAAATACTTATTTTTTTTTTATTTCTGACAATAATTTGAACTTTTGCGATATTCAAAAATCAATTTAAGCCCCATAGCAAAACATTCAAGTCACAGATGCAACTTGCAAATTGTCCCAGCGCTGAAAATCTACATCTAGTTTTCGAATCGAGCGAAACACGACACGACATATTAAACGCGCTTTCATCGAACAAACAAACAGCTCTCAACGTTTCAAATCCCGATCGCAAAACTCAATTGAACAACACGATACGTTCAAGAGTTTAAAACAAACATTTAATATATAACATATGTATAATATTGAGGTATATGTCGTTCTCGATTGCATGTGCGCGAATTCAATCGGTTCCGTTATCGAACGGGCGTCGCGCTAACAGCCCACGGTTAATGGGTTAAACGGAGTTATTTAAAGCTTGCGATACTATTTATTAAACGGTCGTGTGTTTTTATCGATGTCCGATTCGATATCGTGCACTTTCAGGGGTTGAAAGTTGAAAATTTGTTCGCAGTTGCTGTTGCGTTGTCGGATTGGATGCTGTTGTTTATGTTCGCTGGGAAAGTTTTATGCTTTTGGAGCTTTTATTTTAATTAAATTAAAATATATATTTATTCAATTAAATATATATTTTATTGAAAGTTGATTGACAGATCATGTAAGCGAAGATAATTTACAGTTAGTTAAACTTACGCGATACTTACAAACAGAAAGCACTACCTTAAACGAAACCTTCAGCCAACAAACGAACGGAACATCATCACACATAACATAAGATATTTCCAATTTCTATAAAACATCATACATTGAATAAACTTGAACAAATATCGAACACGACATATTCTAAGTACATACGAGCCGTATAGAACTAAACAAGATTAACTGCACATATTGAAAAAAAAAGAGATTTAAAATGTCATACGTTTCTATGTGTGAAATATTTTCCCTGAGTAATAAAAATAAACACCATTAACTGAAAAACAAGTTAAGCCATCGAATAATAAATAATTTATTTCAGAAGTCATTTTAATTAATTATTATGTACTCTGATGTTAACTAACCACTTGCGTAGACTCATTATAAACGAAATTTGTACATGTAAATTTCGAATAAACGGACTATTTAAGGCAACTTTTCATTTTAGTCGACCTTTTTACGGAATTCATCACATTATGGCTCATATTCCGAGTATATCGAACGACAATAATATAAGAACGACACGAGAATCCCCCGCACGACATTTCCAATTACGAAGCCCGACAATGGCGAGGGTGGGTCAAGGCGCGATTGTGTCATTCGTACGACGACAAACGTCACACGACAGCCTGAAAATAGAGTTTTCAGCCATCGGATGAATGGACGATGGCACAATGGACGAATTTTCAGAAGGAGCCCCGAGGCCGAGCCCATTAGGCGTTTCAAATGTACCCGCAGCCGTTCTGTTGCATGCGCTAGTATGATTTATATGTATGACTACTGAAAAGGCCAATGGGTACGAGTGACTGAGGTGGTTTCGAGAAAAGTGAGTTCAAAGTCGAGCGTCTACCTACATGTATTAGGAGGAGGTCGTGTGATTCGATGATATATCTCGGTACACGTTCCAAGTTCGTTTATATTCTTATGCCATCCAATATACGAGCGTACATAGAAGCGATTCCTGTACATAACTCAAAATTGGCAAAAAGTCACGTGTACCCCTTGGCTTTTTCAGTCACATATATGACGACTGAAAAGGCCAATAAATACGAGTGACTAAGGTGAATTCGAGAAAAGTGAGTTCAAAGTTGAGCGTTTATCTATTTGTATTTGAGTGATTTGATGATTTATCTTGGCACACGTTTCAAATTCGTTTATATCCTTTTGCCATCAAATACATAGAAGCAATACCTGTATATAATTCAATTTTGGAAAAAAAATGTCACTTGTTTCCTTTGGGTTTTTTATTCGTTGTATGTATTATGGAAGCTGGATAGATGATATTCGATGCGAATATGATATTTTTTCATTAACGGTGCGAATATTCATGAATGTTAAATTCGCTCGAGCGATAGGTATTGAGATTTTTTTATTTTGTGAATCTTGGAGGATGAGATTTGAGTGTTTTTATAAGTACGTTCATTCTATCGAATGGAATAGGAAGCTGTTTATATTAAAATTTCATAAATAATATTGTACATTAAATGACTTAAAGAAAATCGTTATTTCATAGAAACGTAATTAAAATTATATCTAAAAATATATACTAAGACATAATGTACACAAAGCTTTTAAAAATAAACGATTGACTTTTTCATACTATGAAGACTTGAAAAATAATTCAACATGATTCTTATTTACAATTAGCATAAAAATAATATTGAGATCAGCACATTATGCATAAATTACTGCACTCATAAGCAGCTTAAAATACACTTTAACCCTTAACACTCTTACGACGAACCACTCTAGACATTCTGCACCATAAAAACCTAAAAAAAAATTTTTTCACAAAAAAAAAATCAGAAAAAGCACAAAGTTCAACCCCGGTCAGGTCATTCGAAGCCGAATCGAAAAAAATAAAAAATCCCACCGAAGCAACGTGATATTTTCGCTTCTGGCGCGCGGCATTTTTCCACATTTCACTTTATCGCGTGGTGGTTTAATTAGTCGCGTTGTTCCGAGTCTCCCCCTGCGCTATGCACCATTGTTTGCTCGTTATCGCGGCACAAAGCCCGCGTCGCCGTTAATGTCCGTAATGGGTTAATGTTTTAGTTGGAAGCCGTGTTTGGCTTAAGCCGGGGGTTGTTTGAAGGAGTCTTTTCTAGTTCGAGAGGTCAGTCCGATGCGATGGAAAATTGTGTGAATTTAAGAACGACTTTGATTTATTGTGGTGTAAGTTTAAGTTTTTTACGGGGTGAAGTAGGTTTGTGTTGAGTGCATGTTCTGATTTTTTTCAATTCATAGTTTTATTTATAGAGATTCAAATAGTTTTGTAACTTATGAGAAAAATCTATATTATAGATTACGCTAACGATGCTCGAAATTTCCAGCCACAGCCGTGCCTCGAACCCGCGCGTTCAGTTTATTGGCCCACCGCCTTAAACTCCGAGCTACGCGTCGTAATTACGTGACTGCATCGTTTAACATATTTAAGGCGTAAAATCTTCTTTTATTTCACACATAGATGGCAATATGAAATTTGATTAATTCCGAATAATATTATTTACACATTTGATTAATTACGAACTGTGGCACTACCAGTCTAATGTAAAAATGGCACGAATTTATATGTGTGACTCTCGAATTGCAATCTACTCTACGCTGTTGTTATATAGATTGAATTTAATAGGCGCAAATAATAAAAATTAATAAATTATAAAACATTTCTAATCAATATTCAAAAACCTGATTATTCATTTAATTTACAATATTAAATTTTCTACAGGTATATTTTATAAATTTTCATTGTCATAATATTATACTAAATATTTTTGGATAACATCAAAATACCAAATTGTCTCCAAAAACAATTTTCGCTCGCAGGCATTAATTTGATCGTCCTAATGAAATGACATGAAAGAAATTCTACGAATCAATTTGCAAGAACCAAAGAATCAAAAGGGGAATATAAAACACTAAGAGACGCTTCTCGATTCGCGAAACATTGTAGAAAATAAAAATTCGTTTTAGTCCATTTATATTATTTGTGAAGAGAGAAAAGATAGAGATCGAGCGACAAAGCTGCTGAAATTTTACAGTCGGTTTCACGCTGAATCGTAAAACGCGAAACGTTTCATTCCGTGTATCAACTTGCACAAAGTCAGATTTGATAAAATGTCGTCGAATAGATACTGCACATTTGTCATCATTTTAACAAGGAACAAATTACGAATCAAATTTGATTTCGCAGAAGAAATCTTCACATCGAGAAGATTTCACGTTGTTAAGCTTCGATCTATCGGAAGCTAATAAGTTCGGAATCTAGTAGGTGAGTTAAAACTGCTTTTTGTTTCGTGGATAGAAGAGAATCCTCGTTTCTTGGTCCGTATAAAGAGCGCTGTCTAACCGGTTAACTTTCATAAAAGGAAATGTTAACTTCTTTAAACTTTGATAAAAACTTTTGCTGGCGGTTTCGCCTTTGTTGCTACGTGACAAACGTTCGTCCGGAATAAATTTGACGGATTCGCCGGAAGATTTTCAAACATGAGACGTTCTCATATTAAAAAGGTATGAAATTAATTTGCCAAGTACACCGAAACATTCTTTTCGTGAAGGAAAACGCGAGCAAGTCATTTTTCAAAGGAACCTTTTACGTGATGTTGAAGACTGAATTTTTTCCCGAGTCGTATCATATTAAAAGAGTTTCTACTAAAGTATGTACGTATTTGAGGAAATATAAATTGAATCGTAAACTTAAGTCGGAAAATAAGAAGTTTTTTTAACGAGAATGCAACACAGCGGAAATGTTTCGTTTAAAGGAATCTAATTGAAATAACAAACTTTAATTGCGAAAATATTTTGATATACATATGTAAGTAAGTTGAAATGAAATCGTTATGTTCACTGAAATTTTAATTTTGCTAGTGAAATATGATTACATTAGTATGTAAAAGTTTACTATTTCCTTTAAGTCGTATTCCAAATAGAAATAAGTTTTAATTTAAAGAGCAAAATGAATTCGAATACGAATTCAATGAAATATACACAAACCCTAGAAAACAAGGAGAGTAAGCGATAATATTAAATCATTGCATTCGACTGAAAAAACGTCTTAAGTTCAGTTCAAATTCATGTTTAAATTCAAAAATATCTTTGGGATCTAAGTTAAAACATATAATCAGACCATTTAACACCTTATCAATACATTTCCAATCACAACAGAATCAACCTCGATCCTGATTTTCTTAAAATTCATTCGTACAAACTTTCATCCCTAGACTTCAAGGGTTCCCAAATACACATATTATACTATACAAACAAATGGCAAACGAATCGAAAAATCTGCACTGATTAAAAAACAATCAATTTTCCGCATTTTAATCTGAAATTCCACCCAGAAACGGACAGTTTTCCGATCGACGAGTTAACCCGTTCGAGTCCGCAGACCGATTTTTTTCACCCACATCTCGTATATTTTCCGTTGTAATTTTCCCTAGACACTTTTCCGTTGTAATTTTCCCCTGACACTTTTCCGTTCGATGATCGATCGGGGGCGGGACGGATTCGGGTGGGCGATCATCAATCAGCTCGTCGTCAAGAGTCATTCGTTTTTCGGAGGGAAATTGAGTGATTCCACTTCGCGAAGAGTGAGGAGTTATTAAAGAATTGTGCGAGAGGCGAAATCGAACGATAGTCTATTAAAATGTGACGATCAAGATTCTGCGGTTGATGCGCTTTATGTATGCGCGTCGGGGTGGAAATTCATTTTTGAATGATTTGTTAGATTTTTTTTGTATGATTCTGTTCGAAGAAATTTGTGTCGTAGTTAAAGAAAGTGTATTTATGAAAATAAAAACCGACGTTGAAAAGTCTTAAAATTGTGATTGTGATCATGGAAAGTTGTTGAGGAAGCATCTTTGAATGTTTATATTGAGCTATTGAGAAAATGGGTTTTTTGGTACTTTCGTTCGGAAATTCTTTTTAAGTTGAAAGAATTAAGTTCATAACCTCGAAAAACCTCAGGTAATAAAAATGAAAATGTAGAACTTCTACATGTATGTAGTCGTGTTTGTTTTTTGATATAACGATGATCTATTTTTGAATACCAATTTCATATAAAGAGTAACATGAGATAAATCTCATTAAAATGAAATGTAAATAGAGACATACTCCAAGTCTACAAACATTTCATATATTGAGTTGAGATAAATATAATCACGCTTTTCAGAGAACTCAAACGAATAAGATTTTTATTTTTAAACAAAGAAAAATAAATATAACGAACGACACGAACTCTGAAAATAAATAATACGACACGGTTACAGCATTTAAATTCGCATACGAAAAAAAAATCACACAGAACAAACGACCTGATGTTGAATATAAGAATCAGATAGCAATCTAAAAATTCAAATTCGAATATAATAAACTAAATCCTAATTAGGGGCTGAACTCGGATGTAAGTAGAGATTTGAAATATGCATAGAAATTTATTTTACCCAAACTCAAAGATTAAGGTGAGGTCAACGAGGACGTGAGTTAATCCACCGTACAAATGGTAACGAGGCACCGAAATTGGAAACGAGCATGCTCCACGAATGTTAAATATGCTTTTGTGTCACGATACTGACTCGACTCGCGTGTTAGATCCGCACAATTTCGAAGTGAGATAATATTTAGAGAAACTGAGCACGTTCGATTCGAATGAAAACAAGATTAACTTTTATTCCGTTATCGCGAATGCCTTACATAAAATTAATCATAGGTATAAAATCGAGAATTTTTCATTAATTATTTTGATGATTTCTTATTTCACTAACAAGTGCTGGATTACTCACTGATTCGGTCAACGTCTGGAAATGTTTCTGCATCATTATATTTTACAATTAATTTCTACTTCGGAGTTTCACGGGGAGTGCTTAAGTCGTTACAAAAATATAGCAAATATCATGCACTGCATACATGAGATTTACTATGTGAACGAAAAATACAAAACAGTTTAAAATCACTTCAAAGTCCAGAGACTAGTTAAATTCTTAATAGAATATAAATCGATGACATAATACATTGTTAATTGTTAACCAAACGAAGAATTTGTGTCACAAAACGGTCAACATAATGAACAGCACATTCTCAATCACACACCAAAACAATACAGATTGAATATTTAATCTAAACAGGCAACAATGGGTCATAATAATTTCGAAGCGTTGCAATAGACAGACCAATCTCGCGGTCAAACGGGCGTCATATTATATTTATCGACTCGAATTACACTCGAACCCCGATATAAGCTCACGTACGTCCGTATATTCCTAGATCCTTCGATTTGCGGTTCAGTGCGAGACATTTCGATTATCCGTAGGTAGGGTGATTCGGACGTGGAGTTAATTTACAGCGTGTCACTGCGAATACGTACTCCTTATTGAGCTGGGAGTACGTGTGTGGGAAGATAAGGCACTCCTAGAAGGTCGTGTTACACTGAAATACGAATATACGCTGTGTAGTAGTGATCTTTAGCGTCTGATGCATTGTGGTGGTGAAGAGGATTACTCTCCAAGAGTGAGAGATAGGCTCCTGCTGCAGGTGCAGTGGTTTAAGTGCGATATTATGTGTGTTATGTAAATTGATTAAGCAAGGAATTAAATTGTTAGTTGAGAGTTCCAAGAATAATTATTAGTTGGAAGTTGCGGTTGAAATTCTCAGTTGTTTCATGAGAAGTTCGCTAAGTGGAGATGTTATTATAAAGACGAGACTATAATGCGATTTAATGTCGGTCGAACGTAGTTGGTTACAGACGATATGTATAACTTTATTGATTGATATATGCACATTCAATATATTTGTGATGATGTAAGCTTATTGTAAGAACTTAAGAAAAAAAAAATACAATCACATTATTATTCGAGTTGATGATAGTAATAATAGTTGTAACTATTATATTATACATTATTATATTGCCATTACGAGTAGATATAATTAGACACGAAAAGACCAACACAGGATAATTACAGCACCAATTTTCACTCATTATATTTTTAAAAACTTACAAGATTTTTAAATTTTCTATATAAAACATGATTTTAAAACGTAAAACTTCACGCTTTTCCGGAAAAGCGTGAAAACTCAGACGACACCGCCGAACCGAACCAAACGAGAAATGGAAAGTCTTTCGCTTCGCTATAGCAATGTGTCTCGACGAACTCTATACGACGTATATATGAATGTATTTATATGACGCTTGAAAAGGTCAAGGGGTACAAGTAACTTTGCGGTGATTTCGAGAAAAACATGCTCAAAGTTGAACGCGTATCATAATTGAAAGAAACAGCTTTTTGAAATTCTGATGATGAGAAAGTATTGCCCATTTCAAGATGAATCCTGTAAAGGGTTTTTGTGCAATTCAAATAGTCAACAATCTCAATGTAACGATTTTTGCAAACACCTCTTGTACTTGTACCCCTTGGCCTTTTCAAACGTCATATGATACATTATGATTTGTTGTGTGTGCAATGTCTGTCGGTCTATTTGACGTGACGTTTAATGCGAGTTAACTGACAGTCGGTGAACAGAGGTTCTCAAATCGCGGTCGACTTGATGTATGAGAATTCTGATGAAAACAGTGGTGTTTGGGATACGTTTGAGGAATGAGGATAGAAAGGGTTGTCTTTGTGTAGCCATTTTGGCTCATTAAGCTTTGATTGAAAATCGTATGAGTGTGCTTGTTGTCTGCTTCGAGTTTGATCGTTTTTCAACAATATTTCAATGAAAATAATTGGCAAATATAGAAAATAATTACATATATAGAACTTATATTGAATTGTATCGATAAAAAATTGAAAACGACTGCCTCCTTCACTCCTTCAATCTTATATGAAAAGTCGTGCGTCTTTTTCGCACAGACAGCAATCCAATAACTCCATAAAGGAAACTAATTACATTCGAAGAGAACGGATAGGCAACTAACTACGTTGCTTCTCCTCAGCAGTACTCGGGTAGGTACAGATTAAAGCGACTGGCAACAAATTGAAATTGACGTCTCTCGGTTCGAAAATAACCGCGTTACTAGACGTTTTGAAAAGCTACGATTCGGTGTCATATTTGAGTGGATTCAATCCGGCTTCAATGGGGGATTTACGAAGGTCGCAATATTCCGAACAGACGAAAAGTCGTACCTACTCGATACGTCAAAATTTAATTTAGCCGAGTTAAAGTTTTCATTTCGATTCCAAGTCGAATGAAAATCCGAAGAATTTCGTTTCATTACGCGGCGGTTTAATCTTGTTATTTTCATACTCGACAGTCTGAAATTGAAAAAAAATATCTTCCAAAGTTTCTCGTTGAAATATTGATTAAACTCGATGTGAATTATTCAATAGTTATTCGAGAGTATTTTAATTAAGATATTGGAAAATTTAAAAACTTAAATTAATAAAAGCATCTACTATAGCTTTCGTTATTGTTATAGATCGAGCTGCAACTGCAGTTGATCTCAGATGATCGATGAAGCCTGCAACTGATTGACGAGGGAAACTTTCGAGGGAGCAATCCGAAAAAGTGTGGACACACTGTGCATAATATCTCGATGGACTATTTTCGCGACGTCGCGAAAATTTTCCACATAAAAAGTAAACGCGGAAAGATCGGTAAGTTATGCGACAAATCCAGAAATATCGCCTTATTCGGGATAGCATAAAGCACGTTCGAAACGACAGAAATAATCCCTCCCCGGGGACAGTGTTGCCATGCCGTATTATATTCGTTTTCCGTTTCCCGCGCATTGAATATAAATATGTCGTTTATGGCAACCCCGTTGCGTGTGCGAGGCCAGTCCGAAAAACAGGATGGGAATCAATCGAAAATACGTTATTATAGTGATAAAAGTGGAATTATTATAAAACGCAGAGCTCTTTATGGCGGTCGGATACTGTCTAACATAGATACTGAGCGTTATTCTGTAGGGGGAAGGTTTTTGTGTGATTCGAAATATAGATAAAAAAAGTCACGAAATTTATCAATCAACACCCCAAATCTGTCTATTTGTCATTAACGAAAAATATGTCGTCATCTAATGTATTTCCAGACTTTTAATGTTTCATTTTGTTTTCCGAGATTTTATGAAAGATCATTAATAACAATTGGAATTCTATCCGATACTTTATAAACGCTATTCACATTCATAAATGAACTATCGAATTCATACATATTGATTATATCAAAAAGTGTAATCATTCAGCGAAAAATATCAACACACTCCTAGTTAGAATAAAACATTCGTATATCCAAAAAAATAAAACCCATCATAGCTAAAAATAACACTTTCACTATCGAAACTGTCAAATTATAGAGGTTCAAAGTTATCACTGTCAATGGAGAATCGTCAATTTCGATTCGTAAATGTATCGAGTTCGCAAAATTGATCTGTTGATCGTAATATAAATGTATAGCGTTTCAGCGGAATGACACAATCATACATTGAGACAAAATGATATATAAGTCATAAATAATTTGATGTTGCTAAATGAGTTACACACAATTTGAATGATAAGGCACATCTTACACAATCTTAAGAAATACCAATTCAACAAAACGTACAGAAAATTCGACCTTAACGCAAGTCAACGCTCACATATGGTCCAACGAATCAATTAGGGACTCAAAGAGAAAACCACTCGGAGCAAAATTGAAGATTCGTCTCCGAGCGAAAAACGCTTAGCTTTAAAACGGACTCAAATTAGCGAAAGTAAAACAAATTGGAGCGACTCGTGCACACGAGCGATCCGAAGAAGATCCATCTCGCTGCGAACGGGAATAATTGTATTTTTCCATTTACCCTTTTTGATATTTTTTCCGACGGGGAGGAAAACTCGTAATGTACAAAGCGTGTCGTGCGCCCATAAAGGCCGAATATTTAAGACGCCGTCATATCCTGGGGGAAATATCGAAATAAAAAGTTATATCGCGCAATATTACACGAACGCGTACAAACGGTGTAATGTGAAAGTGAAGTGAAGAAGAGGCGCCGGTTTACGGCTCGAGAGATTTTCCGAATTTTCCAAATTTTCCGAACCGAAGATCCGTGTCGAAACTTTGGCGTTTGAATTTTTTTTCAAGTTTCAATTCGGAAAATCCGAGTGTTTTTTCTCTCACTGAGAGATTGATGTGAATTTGGCAACTTTCGATTGAATTTATTAATTCTACATTCAAAAATAATTTAGAATCTATCACGCACGTGATTCAATAATACGTATTCCGAAAATAATCAAAATAGCGATATAATCGACTGTGCAAATATGATAATTTTGATAAACACATAAATAATACAATGGAACGTTTATGTGTTGATTTGCATAGCGGATAGATTCCACACGTTAAATCGAGATTAACAAACGTATGGAAATGAAGTATAACCATTATCCATAAACCAACAATTTTCGAAAGCAATAATACCCCTTCAAATTCAAAACGAAAATCACCATTAATTCGTTAATATTTCAAACATACCTTCTATTTAGCGATCGAAACGCCCGATCCTGAAACCACTCTCCACCATATCTATGATTTTTTCGGTCGAATTTTCAACATATCTGCAAAAGATAAACAAAATGAAATTAGTAAAGATACGGAAAAGAGTCATATATGGGCATTGTTTTCGATTAAACGTTAAATAATATACGTAAATTAACGTACGCGAACCCTCGTCTCACTGTATATTGGAATCCGATACGTATTAATACAGGCGTATGGGAAATCGCACACGTTTGTCGGAAAATTAATACGCGAGAACCCGGAAAAATATAAAAATCGCTATCTGAATCTAAGGCACTTATTGTGAAGGTTATTTGGGAAAAGTTGCCCTTTCTGACCTTAGGGAAAACTTCGCAAAACTCAATTACGCAACGAAAAATAGGGACGTAAAACCGATATATTTTTAGATATTTAGATTGAAATTACGTCACAAAATATATATTTTAATAACAGATCGTAAAAATAATTTGAAATGCATTATATTTTTATTTATACATACTAAAAAATATTTGAAATTATATATTTTAAATTCGATCATATCGGCACGGGAATCGTGAAGCGAGATAAGGTTCTCTAGTAGCAACTGAAACTTGAGTTGCAAAAGAAGTCGAAGTTGAATTCGATCGTTATATAGAAAAGATTTTTCCAACGTCTAAGCAATCCAGGGTGAAATTCGCCCCGGGCGAATAAATAAACGGAGAATTTCGCGCTCTCGGAAAATTTTCGGAAAATTGTGTCTCGTGCAGGTTCGATTTTCGGAAAAACAGACCGCGACCTCTCAGACGATAGGTCTTATTAAATAAATGTCCCGAGCACTCTCCCAAGTCGTAGCAATTGACCCATTTTTCCGAGCCGTCATATTCGAACGTCTAGCAGGGCAAACATTGTTCCGAAGGGAAAATAATAAAGAATAATAAAAACAAGTAAATGTAATGTGCGCAGTAGAATGTTTTATGTAGAGTGTGTGTGCGTATTACGGTATTTTATGTGAACGGAGAGGAAAAACAAACGGGAAAATTCACGAGAAAGCATCGCAGTGCGAATCAGGTGATCGGAAAAGCGGCTATGAAAATACACAGAGACGATTCTCTCTAATAAATAAAGTTAGTCAATGTTTGCCGTGTATAAATAGAAATCAACGTTTCATCTAAGGAAAAGTGATAAAATGATAAATCTTCATACACATGGATGTGATCATAATACGAATTGGAAGCAAAATCAAATTTACCACGAAATGCGACCACTTTGCCATATTGGCTCTCAACTACACATACGAAATTCATCGAAATAAATAAAATAGTACCAACCGATCTCCAAAAGCTGAGCAACGTACGTTGCACAAATTCAATCAAACCAATGCAACTTGCAAGTTCGCCTTCAACCGAACCAAGCACACAGAAATAGAAGATGCACTCAAAGGTACAAGTATCGTACAAACATCCATTAGAAATTCGAACTTATATATACTCATTGACCTTGCATTTTGAAAATTAATATATTGAGACCACTTTGAAGCGAAAAAAATTCCCGGAACCAAATTGAGCGTCGGTCAGGGTTAACGTGAGGCGTGTTGAGCTCACGAAGATTTATCAAACGGAAAATTCGCGGATTCATTCTGTCCGAACGGAGAAAGGATCGAGACGGGGGGGTGCAGTGGGGTGTGGGGGATCGAGGATCTATGGGGTGAAGGGTGAGGCACGTGCTTCCGGTTCCTTCGCGTATAAATCACGTCCGCCGGAAACGGTTCAACTTTCGCATTATAACGGGTCGGTGGACGTTAATTAACGGCGGTGCGTATTACAAGGTGTATTAATGCATCAATTATGTTAATGTCAACTAATCCATGTTATAAATAAGGATTCGGATGTGATTAATGTATACGAGATATACAGGATTGAAACGTTCAATAACATGATAAAAAGTTAAGAAAATTTATGAAATGTGTTTGATGTGATGAAATGTGATTTCAACCAATTTTTTCCAAAAAAGCAGTTAATCAATTTATATACCAAATGTATGTATAATTTAATGTTTCACGGAATTCAACCACTTAGAGCTAATTGTAGAAAAGGAAGCTTTCGCACGTTCGGAAGCTTAAAAGCGCGAATGTGATTTATCATAATTAGCGATGACGTGACGTCTTCTCGTTGCAAATTAATCACATATGTGTCCTCGCGATTCAAGGTCGTGTCATGATCTACATACTAATAGTAATTGATGCGAAGCGTGGTGTGGTGCGTAACGTGTTAATCGATAGAGCGAAAGCACTTCGATAACAGTCACGCCCTGCTAATCATAGGTGTGATATTACGGATTTTCTATTCGATATATTTGCTTGATTGATTTGATATCGATTATCTAATTATGTTCATATAGGAAATTTGAGGTTTACTCGATTTAATCGAGGCGGAAAAATAAGCAATGTTCTATTATTATAACTAGAATTATAGTAACGTGCAAATATATGACGCCAAAACGGTTAATGAACAGGTAAAATATGTCTTTGTGGGAAATTTTCAATGGAAATATTCCAATATGAATTTTAATATGGAGATACTAATTTCAAAAGCTCGAGGGTTTAAAGCCGTACAATATCGTACAGATTATGTTACACTATTACATAGCAGAATAAAGTAAGTACAACCTTTATTTCGTAAGTAAGAATTTCGTTCGAACATTTCACTGTTGGATTTATAATCGACGTATTGTAAACTAGTCCCACGTCGAAGTAGACATGACGTGGGTTTTGTGTAATCTGAGCTCGCTACGAAATTGGGAGTTTATTTTCTACATAAAATATTACTATCGCGTTCAACAAAAGTCTAATAAAAGATTTATAGCGAATCAATATTGAATAAATAGAAATGTTCTCATCGAAAATAAATCAAATCAAAATACTATCTAGGTATTTATATCTTTGAACACAGTTTGAGCGACAAATTTAAAAAAAAAAATATTTTTAGATGTGAAAATTACAATATACAAATCTTTTCGCGAGAAATCCATTATCGAACATTAAAAACCTAGGAAGAGAGCACACTTAAGCGGGACCGCATAATTTTAATTCGCACAAAATTTCCGACACGATTAATCAAATTTCCATGGCGAACACAACGCGAAAACTGGAAGCAGTCGTAGGGAAATATTAAAAGCACGGGGCACAGGTGTCGATTTATGCCGATCGCCGCTTTTCCGATACTTTTCGCAATCCTCGAAATTGAATAATTTTCTGCGGAAATTTCCCGCGGGACTCCGGTTCAATTAACGTGACCGCGTTCCGAAATTTACATTCCTCACCGTTTAATACTTAATTTTCCTTCGCTCTAGTCGTTGCGTTGGAAAGTGCTCAATAATTAAGGACGTATTCTTATGGATGTTTTAATTCATATTATTTTTTATTCGAATGGTCTTGAATGTTTAAAAATTATATGAATATAATTTGTGTGAATTAGAAGCAGGTCTGTATAAAAATGAAATCGTTTGAGTATTTTGATAGGTTATGGTTCCAGGTAACAAAAAAATCTGTAAATAGAGGAAACTAGGATGATTTGAATCAAAATATCAAAAATTAAATTATTTGACAGTTGATTATTTTTTGAATTTTAAAAATTTCATAGTCGCTTAAAGTCATCAGATGTCATAGACAGATTTTAGATTGAAGATGACGTAAGGCATTTAATACTTCTGTAATTTAGTGCGATTTAAGTCTCCCATATAAATCAAATATCCTCAGTTTCTCCTATACTTCGTAATGTTGAACTAAATATACGTTAAGAAGGTATTTTTTTTAAATATCAAAATCATCGACAATTTTCAAACTTATAATTTTACATTAATCGGATGGTGGTATATACACTAAATTCATCCATTTAAAAACTGTCAAAAATTGACACAAATTTTCATAATTCGTAAATGGAGAAATGAACATATGTAATTGCTTTAATTGATGTAAAATTAAATCACATCAGACTAAATAAGCTTTAAAAAAATGTAAATACACCCAACTCTCGTTTTACACGGTGGATAGGGACCAGCAAAAACCGTGTATAAAAATTGGCATTTTTTATTTCGCGATAATCATTATATAGTTCAAACAAACCGTGTTAGACCAAATAAATCGTGTAAATAAATATTTTTTCAATTTTTCAAACCTTGTTATTTTGAAACCGTGTAAAAAAATCCGTGTAAAACGAGAGTCGGGTGAATAAATAATATTTTAAAATTTATAACGAAAACTCTACAAAAGCAGCACTTTCCCCTTTCGCATTTCATACATTAAAATACGAAACATCCTCGGAAGACCCGAAATTTTTTCCTTTAGCGTTTCCCGCGGGGAAATTTCGTAATTTCTTAATTCATAACGAGAACGGCCCATGAATGATAACGGCTCGTTAAAACGGCCACGGTTCGGCGGTCGCGAGATTTAACCCCTTCGGCCTCCACTCGACTGGAGGCCCTTCGAGTCGGTCCCTAGTATAATTTTTGATCTTTTAATGCTGCGAGCGGGTTTAGTGTCGGCTTGTTGAAATTTCGAGTGCAGATTATGCAGAGTTGGGTTTCGGCCGAGGAATATTAGAATTGAATTTGCGACTCGGCGTGGTCGACGCGTTAAATTCGAGGGAAGCGTTTCATTTCTATCGAAAGCAATGATTTCTAGTGAGCGATGTTTTAATGTTGAGTTTAATTTTTGGATTTGAGTTTGATTTTTTAAGTGAGATTTGATAGATGTTGTTATTGTAGTGTATCTTTGATTGTTGAGGTTTGTGTTAGAAGGATTGGGATAGAAAATTTGTATTTTATCAGAAGAAATTAGAAATATCTTAAAACGTTCTTAATAATAAGTCACAAATAAAAACAGACTTAAATTTTAATTCATAATAGTCAAATAGTATTAAAATATAAATCAATAGAATATGTTTTGAGTGGAAAATTGAAATCTAGATAATCGAGAGAGCTTTGAATATTAGGACAGGTAGAAAAACCATTGTATGTATATGCAATGCAATTTATAATATTGATTATAAATCGCTAAAAAATATTGACTGTATTGAAATATATCTATTGCTTTTATCGATCATAACTAAAAAAATGTTCTTTAATATTCTATGGATTGATATTTTCACTACTTTAGTTAACGAATTATAGAGTTGTAGTCAGTCCTCCAACTACGAACTATCAAAAATTTGTCTCTGTTCCAACGATTTTCGACAGTTTGTAATTAGAGGACTGACTGCAACTCTACGACCAATCAATTAGAGCAGCGAAAAGACTGCTCATAAGTCAATCGAAAAATAAAATCACCCATTCAACAAGCCTCATTTGAATCAAAATGAACATCCACACATCTGACACCGTTCAATAAATAAGCCACCACGAAAAAAATCACCATATGCACCAAAAGCGAACCCAATTTTTTTGTACAAAAAAATATTCTGGTATAAGTCTAGCTTTATTTATTTTCCACATCGGTCGGAAAGCCTTTGTGAAGAACACATAGCGTTCGCTGCACGACATACACACGTTCGATTCGTACCCTTTTCCCGTGCAGTTGTGTGCACTCTGCTTTGTGCACGAGCCCCTATCTTTCTATCACAATACATATAAAATATACATATATAATGTAATGTGTGTGTATGTGCATATGCGATATGAAAGTGCATCCGTGCGTTATGCAGCAGCCACGGTTTCCTTTCACGGTTCGCGTGCAAAAGTGCAAGGTGTTGCCTATTAAAATCCATGTTTGCAGATGGGTGCTTTTGCGGAAAATTCCAGTTCTCATTCGGGGCGATGTGCAATTTGAGAATTTTATACGAAAGTTGATTCTTTTTGCTAATACGATCTAAAGATCATGAGTCGAAGTCGTTGAAATCTTCTGACTGTTGAAAACTTTTCAATATGTTTAGATTCACATGCTTAAAAAAAGCATGATAGTGATTATGCTTAAAATAGGTGCATATTTAGTTTATATCCATTTTTTGAGCATGTTTGATACTAGTAATCGTAATGATAATACATTGGTGCTATTTAGTAATATATTTCTATGGGCGTATAATTATTCGAATAAAGCGCACAATTTTTCTACTAAATAATAAGATTACTGAAATCATCTAAGGGTTAATTTTTAGTTATAAAATAATACGTGGAAGTCATTTCGTTAATTTTACTCAAAGTAGCATAAAAATAAATTAGAAAATTTATACCGATAAATGTAATTTGAATATCTATAAATACCTATGATAATAAGTATTAAACAGGCTTGTTTGAAAAATTTAAATAGACATCAAAGTTGATTTTAATTAAAAGTCAAACTCAATATAGTTTATTTTTACCCGACTTCGTATCCTTGTTTAAATTATTCGATTTTCATAAATTTAATAAAAAAATAAAACTACATTTAGTTAGTTGAATAAATCGAATAATCTATAAACATTCTATACAGATAGAAAACTCAATCAAAATAAAAAAAATCACCTACACTTAAAACGCGTACGATGCTTTCTATACAGAAACGTTCAAAAAATATTACAACGCGCACGAAAACCCGACTTATTAATAATGATTTTTCCAAAACGAAAAAATCCACCCCGACACATTAATTATGAAAGAATAACGATAGAAGGGGTACGAGTCACGCGTGAAAAATGTACATAGAGGGGGGTCGGAAAAAAAGAGATAATTGGGGGCACGCGTACCAGGACGTTTTTTATCGCCTATTGTGCGACACCAACGCGACTCGTATATAACGAAAGAATAACGGAAAAAAAAACGGGAAAAATACACCGGAAAGGTTATCAAAAATATATTATTTTATTTTTGTCGCGCACGTGCTCTGCGCTTCCCTTATGCGAATTTTTCGGAAAATTATGTCGCAATCGGCGTAAAACTCGAACAACCCATGTTTTATCACGCAGTTTTCGTACACGTGTTATGCGAGATATATTTGTGCTTTTTTGAAAATTTCGAACTTTTTTTTTTTTGTGTGTGGAAATTTATGTTGTTGAGATTTTTATCGAAGGAGAAAATAATTTTTGTTTCATTTTCGATAAGGTCGAAATGTTAGAGATGATTTTTCATTATAATGAAATTATTGATTTCATTAAAAATATTAATTATCGCCGAGATTCATATTTCATACGCAACACGATAAGTAATTAATAAAAATAATTAATAAAGATAAATTGACGCATTAAAAATATGATAGCAAAAGCAATTTGCGAAATTAATTGGAGCACTTAAAATAAAATCCATTTCATAACAATAAATTGAATAAAGCTTTAATCAATAAAGGATAACATAAATTAAATAAAGATTTTCCAATTCCAATTTAAAATATTTTCAGATAATTCAAACTATGGCATGTTAATTTGACTTGAAGTCTGAAATTATTTGGATTGAAAAGAAGACAATTTTATACTCACATTCAATCTATTTTCGGATCGAAAAAACTTTTAACATCGACTAAATATGATTACAATTTACAATAGAAAACTTATATTTATACCATTCGCAAATTCAAGCTTATTATTCTTTGTCTTTGATAAGAAACTATTCAGAAATCTACTATGACTTAACAATATAAATATTTTATTTCGACTAAATTATGATCGCATACACGAAAAAACGCAACAGAACATCAACGAAGCAATCTCGATTGAAACACGAGAGCAAATTGACCGACGTCCACAATTCGGACGATTCCATCATCAGAGATAACCCAACTCGAAGAGAGATCCTCATCTCGAGGCAACATCCTGTCTCGATGCAGAATCGCAGGAAGTCGCTCGAATAACTCACAACACGAGAGGTCCTTGACTCTGCGGCTGATGCTGCTTCTTCTTGGCAAAAAAGGACCACGGATCCGGTTCGACGAGTGCAATCTGCACCGGCTGTATAATGGATAGAGATTGCAGCTATCGTGCTCTTATTTATTTTTCCTAGTGCGGCAAAAGTGTCCTGATTGCTCCCGAGAGCGTATCGAAGAGCGTATAAGAGTTTGTGTACGTGTGGCGCCCGCCGAGGCTCGAATTGAGAAAATGGGTTCGGGAAGTCGGATGTTGCAATATTGTAGGTGTCGGATGCTATTTTATATATTTCTATATATATGTATATTTTGTATATGTATGCTTTGGATTGCTATTGGTAATGTGCTCCGAATCGTATTCGGGATAATGTGAGTTTAAACAAATAGGGATTGCATTAACAATAGAAGTCCCAAAATGTACCTGTGGAAATTATCAGAATTTCAATCATGTACTGGTAAATGGAAATTTCTAAACACAAATATATGCTACAAGAAAACGCATTCGAAAATTTATTTTCTATATAAATAAAATTGAATTTATGTCAGAATTTATAGACTCTATACAGTCCGATCCTTTGAATGTGAAACTTTCCGAAGTTATAATATGCATGTATGGGGAGGTTTCTGTATCATTACATTTAACATTTCACTAGCAATGGGATTTCTATCGTTTGACATTACTTAAGGAGGGCTTTGTGTAGTATAGCCATAGCAAATATTATGCAACGGGATTTACTATGGGAATGGAAAATACTATACAACAGTTAACAATTAGCTTATAATGAAAAGAGTCTCAAGCAACGTCGGGTTACAGAAACCAGTACACATGAGATATTTTATAAGAGTAAGTTTTGAATAACTATCGATATTGTGCTTCGGATTCCATTCACAAATCTAAACACGAAAGAACAACATAAAACTTACACTATACGAAAACGCATTCGAAATAAATAAAAATACAATACGTTACAGAAACTTCGATACATTGTAAAGAACTTGTCTAGAATAGGATTCGGAAGCGGAAATAAAGAAATTTGGCACCGACGAGCTTCCGAAGCAGAATTTCACACACTTTTCGGAAATGATGGACAGTTGTGCGATGTCTTCATTTTTGCAGACGTGGAAACCATTGTGCGGTTACCGACAACGACCGCAAGTCATACGAGAGGCTTTTACGGCTCATCGGTGGCACAGATTTCGTTGCCAAGCTGAAAGCTGAAGCCAAATCGCCGCTTCAACTGGGGATTTCGGGGAAATTTCGCCGAACTTACGGCGTTACGGTGTCGGTTTTCTATGGCGGTCAGCACAAAGAGAATTACTTAAAAACAAATTCAATTTCATATAATTTTTCATTTTTTTAATGGTGGTTATATCGGATTTACAGATATTATTAAATAGGTTTGCTGAAAAAAGTTTACAATCAATACGTGAAGTACAGTAAAAAGGGTACAAGCAGTTCGCTATTTTCGCACTATGAATTCGAACCTAACTATCTTTAAATAACAGAAATATGAAAAAAAAAATCAAAACAGTATGCGACGTTAAATTCAGAAAAAAGTGTCAAATTTTTTCTCACATCCTTCTAGAGTTGCCAATACAAAGCTAATGTAATGATTCCATCATTGCGGCCGTAATTTTAAGCAACTGAATTTACTTTCATTTCTTTTTTTATTTAACTTTCAAACGAGAAAATAATAAATTGAAATATTTCACGATTCTACAATTTAAAAAAAAGACAATTTTTCTTCGGATCGATATCGACAATATTAAATTTCTCCACTCTCAAAGTTAAAAAAACAATTGCGTCCTTTCAGAAAACCGGCATAACATCAGCATTTGAAACACTCTTTCATATAAATTCGAACGGAACCTCACCTCAAACACACGAAAATCTCATAAGAATCCAACCTGCGCTTACACACATACATACACACATAGAAGACATCTTTTCGCAGCCCGATAATATCGCATTTTCATTCCATTGTTTATCAGTGTTGAAAACAAGCACTCAGCGATGAGACGAGTGCCTTGCACACTCGAAACGTTTTCACCGAGGGACAAACCCACCTCGGCATGTGTAAAGAGAGCCTTATATTGTGAACGGTGTATGAGCGCCGCGAGGCCTGAAACGCCACTTTGAATGCTTCCGTGAAAGTATCAAATGCGAATCGGACAAAAGCACTGGTTATATGTATGTTAGGTGGGTATATATGATATGAACGGGGTCGCAAAGATGTGCTTTGCATACGTGTATTTTAAAATATACAATGATACGAATTCGGAGCCAGGAGACGAGGCTTTGAAGAGTGGAGATCTCGTTATGCGAGGGGTTATTCGTTATAAGCTCACGTGAAATGTCTAGGTCCAAAGCGAATATTTGCTTCTATTACTATCCATATGTAAATAAAAAGATAGCTCGGTTGTGAAATGAAAATTTCAGAGTTACACGTGACTAACTGCATTCAGAAGGAAGCCGAGAAAAACGATCAAACGTTTATGAAACATTCTTTACATTATTCCATTTTTCTGAAATCATAAACATACGAATTTTGTCATTTATCTCTACTATTCAGGAAAAATATTTCATACATAAAAGATTATGATTATACCATTTTTTTTCAAATTATTTATATAAAAAAGTGAGGTCAATTATAATACGTTTAGTTCTGAACGTCTCAACTAATACGATAATACAACAGTTTTTGAAATTTCCAAGAAAGTAGAAAAACATTTTTGACAAAATTCGAATATACATATTCATCAAACGATTGCGTAGGTATACGAATATAAATAAATCCATGGCAATATCGATACGATGCCATAACAAGAGTGAACCTACCGAATAATTGACTTGAAAGTACAAAGCGAATCTCCCCAAAGTCACAAACGAACGTTTCGCGATCAAAGGGATTAAATTGCAATTTGTCAGTACACGTCGACAAGTAATGATTGTTATATGCCATTGATGGTATATGTATAACAATCATTTATGCGTATACGATATTATATTTGAAAACGTATCAACAATAATGGGTGAATGTAACTAAACCACAAGTGGAATATAATCACGGTAGAGTTTAATATGTCTCATTAACGAGGAATCGATACAGTGATATGACATTTAATTGTAAGTGATTCATTTTGCGGAAGCTTAAAGTTTATTTTCAGAAGCAACTTTGATTGCCTAATATATAAAAGTAAAATAGAATGAGTTTTAATAAAATAAGATGCCTTGAATAATTTTTATTACAATAATAAACTAGACTTAAGTATAATTTATATACGAAACATGTAAATAAGGGACTCTTATGCCAGAAATAATAATTCAGCGAATAATAAAAAGGCTTGTAAAGCAAATTGAATTGTTTTCATTTAGTTAAGCAATGATGTTATATTCTATGATATTAAAGCAGAAAGCGCAATACGGACATAATCGTAAAATCTTGTCGAAAACTCGTCGGACGCGAAAATCGCAAATGGAAAAGTCTAATTTGTATTTTGTGTAGTTTCGTCGGCTACAAATTACGTCGATAAGATCGAAAGCAGCATTTTCATTTTCCTTTCGGAAAATCATTTACATACGAAGTGTTTGTTCTGGTGTGGTTAGAGTGTGTGGCTTTGCGTGTGTGTAATTTTTTTTTCCACCAAAGAACATTTTCTTTATTATATCGTCGTATTTTCCGATTCGGATAACCGGGAGAAAAAAAAAAACACCATCTGTAATCAAGGTTTCGTTATTGGTTTAATAATTTAGTTCTCTCGTGCCTTGTGGGGTTATGGCTAAATTAAAGAAGGCTTTGATTTTATTACGCTCCCAGTATACGAACTGGAACGTTAATTAACGGCAATTATCTCGATTGGATAATAATCACGCGAGTTTCCGATATCAAAACAAAATACACATATTTCACAATCAGCTAATAATATATAATAAGACATAGATTTATTAGAGGAAAACTAAAATAGTTCAGTTCGAAAGATTAAATTTTATTTCAAGAAACGAATATATACGAACTTAATAAAACATAAAATGCTAAGCAAACAAATTAAGGAAATCTTTACAACACAAACAAAAAGAACCACTTTCACATTTGGATGTGAAAAAAGCTCACAACATTATCTCAATACGCCATTTTTCACCACTTTAAAAAGCAGATGAAAGCAATCTGCCTCCCTTAAACCGAATGGATATACGCTTTCGTCAAATTACATACATTTTCGTCCAGTTTTCAGCATTCAGAGCCGGGCCCGAGACGAATGGAAAGTTTTCAGAAGGTTCACGAAGGCGGCGAGAGGTCGAAGAGCAAAAGGGCAAAACGAGGATGTAGAAGAAAAAAACCCCGACGGGTTTTCTTCGAAGTAATAAAGAAAATGAAAAGGTCGTTGAGGTAATGACGACCCGTCTGAAAACTCGTATGGGGTTGTAGGTTTCGCGGGTGTGGTGCACGTGAAGCTATTAAGGGTTGCAAATCACGCCTAGACTCGGATTATTCGTCTGTGTTCTATAGGGGTTAGTTTGGATTCTATTGTTTGACTTATTTGTTTGGTTTGACAGTGGATTCTATAGAATTTGAGTAAGGGTTATAGATGTGAATGCATCAGATAAATTAGATTTCAAAGCGATAACAGCACAATTACTGTAATCTGAAATCAAATCTACACAAGTCATCAAATTAACTAAAAAAATATTACTTCAACGAAAAATTATTAATATGAAATAAATTTCTATACCTATGCGAGAATTCAAAAGCTTCGAAGAAATTCAATTTGCGCCCATTTCGCAGAAACGTAGTTAATGAAAGCGAGTCAAAATGAAATTTTAAATTTCATAAGTTCATAGAGTGCGAAACTAAAATGAGTAACCCCTCCATACGTCTATGAGTCGCTTGCGAGGTCGGAAAAGCGCCTCTCGCATCGTTGCCAAAAAGCGCGATTTTCTTCAGGAAAATGTCGTATTTTCCTCGACTTTTCGCGTTTCTCTTTTGCTACGTACAGTTGATATCGTAGCTAGTTTCGCTGCGAAGTGCACAAGTTGAGAACAGGGTCGGATTAATATTTCATTAGTTGAAAACAGTTACCGTTTAGATGATTCTCATGACGCTCATAGTTTAAATTTTTAAAACGTTTTAAAGACAAATTGAATCGAAATCATTTTACTATGAAAATATTCAATGCAAATATTGCATACAACAATAAATGTCAAATAATACAAATCGGAAATTAAGCTTCACCTATAGCCCTTAGCTCTACAAAATCTAAATACAACCCTGTTTAAGACACGCAAAGTCCGGAAACGGCGTTAAGGGGTTAACAGCTAAGGGAAACGGGGAACGATATTCGACAGACGTGCGCTCGCGATCGTAAAACGAATTGAAACGTATTCGCTTTCGTTTTCCATATTTAGAAAAGATAAATGTGAGGTGTGCACTGAAAGATCGACGATAAAAAGAGGATTTTCTTTTTTATTTCCATCGAAAGCTCGCCGAGAGAGTACGTAGTCGACTTCATATAAAACCGTTTCGTTCGGAAAGAAACGAAATAGATTCAACTAGTGCACATTTGTGAGAGTCGGAAATTGAATAAATTCTTTGATTTTTTCTCCTTTTTTTATAATAAAATATTTTTGTATGAAAATCTTTTAAGACAATCTTCGGAAAACTTCAGTGGAGTGGGTTAAGGAAATTCGTATTTTTCACGCACATATCTTTATTTTATGTTCGGGGTGAAAAAAGAAATATAAAATGTATGAGCATTAAATAAAGTAGAGGGTGGAACGTTAGCGAAATGGTAATGTAGTGAAAAGCGAAAAGTGTATACAAAATCGACTATAAATTAGAAAAAAAATGTATATTAATACAATGCTATTCAAATGGATCAAAATCGATCATTTTTGTGACATCCTTAGTTCAAACGACTGATTCTTTACCCAAACGATTTCTTGACGTTTGTTTCTTTTATCTTGGAATGTATATATCAATGTACAAAATAATTGAGTTTAAAATATGCATAAAAAAAACAAAAATGATCAGTATTTAAAAACAAAATCAACAGCACAAAAACGACGGAAAAAAGCAATCGAAGCTAAGCGACTTTCGAACATAAACTTCCCCTTTCACAATCGAACAAAGTCCGATTCGTACAAAACGCTTATTCAGAAAGAACACGCTGGACAACTTCTCAACGAACAAGGAAAAACCGTTTCTTCCGAAACACTCCTTCGGACCCTGGTCTCCGCGGGGCGTCCACCATCATCACTACTTGGAGCACCAGGTGGGGTTTCGACCCTTTGCGGATAATGTTGCGGAATGCTTTTCGAGAGGACGAGGAAAAAAAGGCGACCTCAAAAGGGCGAAACACATTCAAAAGGTTAACGTTCAGATGGGAGCGAAATTGGATTACCCTTTGCGATTTAACTTTTTTTCCGCGGCGCGCACGTGTTCAAGATCCTGAAGGATTATATCATTCTGAAAATTTTATGGGGGAAATTTTAAATGAAATTTTCATACGCTCGTGTCTGAAAAATCGATTCGAATGCGAAAAGTGTGCTGATATGTTGAATCGAATGTATCTGAGATGATTTTTTTTTCGTCATAAAAATTCTTATAATCAGTACTTTTTTTTATAGCTAAATATATAACATCAAACGACATAAAAATAAATTTTATTACACGTTTCAGATTTATGGTGGAAAACACGATTTTCAAAAGGAACGCGCATATCATTAACCTTTTGACATCCGGGGTTCTCATATTGGGGACTTCAGATCTTTTCAGAAGATTTCCCCTTTTTTTTCTTCATACGAAGCTCGCATAAAAATTTATGCGAAACTATCGCATTGAAATATGTATAACTGGAGGATAAAAGGCGCTCGTTATAAGGGTTAAAGTTCGGGTTATAAAAAACGATTTTTTTTTATTTCGCATAATAAAAAAGGACGCCCTTAAATTTGAACCAAAAAAAAAAACGACGAGATAACTTTTTATTTTGGTAATTAAATCTCGAATCGAAACAAAGGAGAAATAGATGCGAAAAACGTAATAAAAAAGGGAAAAAATACTAAAAAAAAATGATAAAAAAAGAGGAATATTTTTCGTCGTTAATTAACGGACGGCTTGAAAGGGGTTCGTGTCTCTTTATCGTTTTCGCGACCGGAATGAAAACAGTGATTGCCGCGATAAGAGAGAAACGAGTAAAGCCTTTGAAGAATGATTAATTAATGTTTAATCAACCTATTCGAGAGACGACGCCCCCTTTTCGATGGCCGTCGTTCGAAAGACGGTGAATTTGTCGATTTTTTCCTTGTTTCGGATTCGATTTCCAAAAAGTCGAATTGGAATTCTGCTTTCGGACGTGTCCCTTTGTCGCGGATTTTTCGCTTTGTTCTAATTCACTCTGCGGAGGGATAAATTGAAAAATGTACTTCGGTGCAGAGTTTCGGCTGAAAACGGGTCTCGGTTTCATTGCACGCTCATTTGCGGCGAAATCAAATTGGACGAATTGTACGTATGAATGTGTGTATGTACTTTATCAAGGTGATGTGAATTTCGGGCAAATAACGAGTGAATTTCGTACCGGAATGACAAATACGAGTGTCGAAACGAAAGTATGAGTTTCTCATAACTTTCCCAGCATTCGCTGAGTAAATAATTGGGAAAGTGGAGTCGACGAACATTAATTAAAAGAAATACTTTGCAACTTTACAACTCAGAGTTACGACGATAATCAGAAAGTTAACGATCTGAGTGAGAACTTAAGCGATTTTAAAGCGAGAAATGAGTCGATAACGCATTATATGATCACTTGCAATTTTATATATTTTTTTCAATAAAATATAACTCAGCGAATCAGTCGCATTGTATGAAATGAAAAATACTTCACACGAACAGAATTTCTTGACGTAATTCATGTAATTGCCAGACTAATTAATTTCAATTAAGCTTTAATTCTAACCTAAAGCTAAAAAATCAGAATATCTAAGCAGCAAAGGGATTTAGCACGGCAAAAATGACAGGCGCAAAAGTTGTCGTGCTTAATCGGATTAGCGACTCTGCTTTGATGTAATAATAATCTGAAGGGGTTTTCCGGTTATCCGGGCTTTTTCGGATATTTCTCGAGACCGGTATTCTCGGTAGGAGCAGGGATCGAATTGAAACTTTGCGCAGCAATCCTAATCAAGCCACCTAAACTCGATTTAAAACCGAGCCGAATAAATACGGAGTGTATAGCCACCTGAATAATGGCGAATATATTTACAAGGGACACAGCTCGGGATATTGTGGCGATTGTAAATATTTAGAGTGGAGCCGATGTTAGAGTTCGGGTCGATTTTAGCGTAACCCTTTAACTTTGAACGTGATCTGATGTTAACACGAACAAGGGTGAATTTGTTGCCTTTTCGGAGTAGTTGCGAAAAGTTCAAAGGTATTTTGTAGAATGTACTTTCAATGCGAAAATCTGATACATGAAGAAAATTAATATTGTGTAGCAATGTTTCTATAGAAAATTTTCAATATTGAACCAGACGAAAATTAATAAAAATGGAAATATGTTCAGTTTCCGAGCGGCAAAACGCAATTTTCTAATGCAGCGAGGCTTTTATGCGAAAATCCCAAAAGCGGCCCTCATACGGCCCATTAAATGGGGCGATCCCTCGAGCTATTATTATCCAGAGTTGTTCCCCTGGACCATCAGCGGAAAAATCTCGCATGATTTCCTACGGGGAAAAATCGCATTCACAATATAGTATTGTATGCGTTTGATATGTATACTCGTATGAAATGTACCTGGATTTTCCTGGGTACAATAATTTCGCGCACGTTCTCGTTTCGCGATCAGATGCACATCGAAGCTATTGTTCTGCGATTATTACTATTTTAAGCCTTCTGTTTGTACGAGTTCGAAAAGATAAATCGACTTGTATAAATTGTAAAAATAATATTTTTTGATCGATTAATTTCTAATCAGTAATAATAATTTAATATGAAAATATTAATATAAATTAAATGTAACATTTCATAATTCAACTCTTTGACGATCTATTTACTTTTGTATGCAAACAGATGAAAGTAAGTAAGGTTTGTTTATTTTAAACGAGAAATTCGTTTATTCACAAAAGCATTTTCAGGAGTTTCTGCAGAAGAGAGTTAGATCGTTTACACGAAAGAAGCAAAAACAAATTAGATTATCAATTTATATTTCCTCCAAGTATGCTTGAAAAGTATGTAAATGCTTAATTTTAGTAATTAATTTTTACATTAATTTCACGCAATTAGACTAAATATCAAGATATAAAAAACTAACTTTCATATCGAAATTATTAATAAGTGATAGTAAAATTCTAGAATTCGATGAGACAAGACATTATAACACAGGAAAATGTATGTTTTGGAACTAAAGAACTTACAAATACATTTGCTTATTCGAGGGGTAGGCGGTCATGTAGCCCAAGGCGCAAAAATCACCAACCCAATTGTTCGAAATGTATGGGCGGATAGTGGGCGGGTTGGACCGAAATAAATTGAAAATAAATAACGAGACCACAGTGGCACATGTGCTATTGGCTTTCTACACACTTGAACATATATTCATTAACATTTTATACGAAACGAATTAATTAGATTAAATTACTCCAACGAATTACTTAATCGCACAAAGCTCGCGTAAGCCGGAAAAAGAACAAAGGGCGAAATGATATCTGACTAGAAAAGATATGTTTGTAGTGTTATTTAAATTATCTTAACAAGAAGAACGATATTTATTATAGACACAAGTTTCATTTGGAGTTATGTAAATTCATTTTCATTGTAAAAAAAATGACTTATTGTACGAGTAATATGATTAATATAAAGAAATGGAAACTGGTACCATAGCAAAAGGTTTTTTTGGATCAAAATTATTTTTTAATGATATGAAAATTAATACTATTGAAGTGGGTGTCTCGGTCCGTACATTTTTGCCCGTTGTCTTTTAAGCAAGAAATTACGCACGTACAAAACTCATGAACAACCCTTTGCACGCGAAATAAATAAAACTGAATAAAAATGTACGTGTCAAGGTGTTTACGTGTCCACGTGTACGGCGTCAAAACGTCGCACATCTTACGTTGAAAAAGGTCGGACGAGCTTTCTGTGTAGGCTTTACGGTCGCTTCACTTTAATAGATTTTTTTTTCAGGTATTCTCTATGAGGGATCGTATATTTATTTCGTGTGTGTGTGTATGTTTGTGAAAGTAAACGTTTCTGGAAGAAAAACTAATATTTTTCCAACGGAGCGAATCGTGGATGTGGTATTTTTAGAAATGTGCTATTCGAGTTTGCTGACTGTTTCTAAAGTGTACCGGGAAAATTTTAGATGGTTCAATGGATAAAATTATTTTGTTAAATAATATTTTGATTTATATGTAAATAAATTTTCAGAACAATTAATACTCAGCACTTCCGAACAAGATGAAAATCTTCCGAATTCAGAACGATTTACTTAGAATTTCTCAACGTTTCTCCTTCAGATTCTAACGAGAATAATAATATTCGAGATTATTTTGAGTGTTAATAGAAAACAGAAAAACAAAGAGTTCGCCGAAATCGACTCGACAAAATGTATTATTTTGAAGGGCAATTTTTTCCAGAAAGGCTGAAACGTTGCTTCGCCGTTCCAGGCCAATATTTCAACGTCGTCGTGGGCAAATTCTAGGAATTTTCAATCTCAGAAAAGCGCAAAGGCAAGATTCTGGTGAGAAAAACGCAGCGATATTTCCTCGGGACCTTTTAGGTGAATTTCCCTCCGGGAGTTTTCGGTGAATTTTCCGCTAATTAGTAGCAAAGCAGTGACAGGCGAACTGGTGAACCTTGAGCCGATTCCTTGAAATTCTATTGACTATTTTCTGTCGGACGTTATTAAATTATTGTTTAACAAGCGCTCGATGAACATCGGCTTCGTAATAATTATGTGATTTGTAAGGTATTATTTACTGGCGACACAAAACAGGAGGATTTATTTGTTCAAAGTATTTCGAAATAAATGTTTTTTTTCTATTAATTGGAGGCTCTTATTTGAGTTGAAACGTTATTTTTCTCTCACATAATATATATCAAGCTCGAAATGGAATACTGCGCTGCACTAATGAATGCTCTTTCCAACTTTACCGATAACGATCCTTTTCGAAAATAAAGCATCACTAGACGAACGAGTATAACTCGAGCTCACTGTTGATTTCAAATACGTGGAAGTACTTATTCCGAGATAATTGGCAATATATTGACGACACTTGGAAACATTTATTATTTAATATTATTAACCGAAACACGAATAGCTATCATCGTGAGACTCGTATATAACGCTACTTTAAACAGATACACGTCAATCGCTCAGGTTTACATATCGATTCGAATGCAAAGCAAAGAGATTGCATCTCGTATGCAAGCCAATGCACTTCGCCAATATTTCACTATGAAAACGTGCAAGCACTCGAGAATATGCGAAAACGGAAGATTGAATCCAAACAAACCCTTGACGAGCACGAGCACACAAGTTTGAATTTTCGCATAAATAAGCTCCAATGGGAGCTTTGAAGATACCCACTTTTACTATGGTAATTCTGCGGAAGAGACAATGCCTTCATATTTCATCCGGAGATGTTATATATTAAGGGGCGTCCTCGAGAACCAGGTAAATACTCGACTCCTTCAGGACCATCAATTACGCACTCTCGCATGACCATATAATAACTTGAAGGGACCTTTTCGTTATTAAGAAGTCTCCGCATTTATTAGACGCTAAATAAAATTTCAGAGAAGAGCCGGATGCAAAATATCAAGGAGGGGAAATGAAATCCGAGCCCGTTATACAGCGTCGATTTACGACTGGGATTTCGAGAATAATTTAATTATAAAAGCTGGAAGGACAGTATGAAATTTTCATAAAAAGTAAAACAGAAAAAATACTGCATATAAACTGTAAATGTTTTGGCGAGCACTAAGAAATTGTACAAGTTGTAAGTACAAATTAACGAAACAGAAAGATAAAATAAACATGAGTTTTACAAATAACATCTTCAACTCATACACTCATACTTGAATTTAAGTATTTTTGCATGGAATTGCATAATTTTCATGTACTGTCAGTATTCGATTTAGGTCAATAAGAAAATTCGTTCATCGGTAACTGGAAAAGTTCGGTCTTCTTTTTTATTTAATAAAAGAAAGTATTTCACTGTCGAATTATTTTGCACATTCGCGTTTACATATGTGAGTTTTTTAATATATAAAATGCGAAAGCGTCACAGATGTTGGAGGCTATAAAAAGCGAACTTTTATTGGAAGTCGCACGCATATTACGACGAAAGTGTACAAATATTTTCCGAGATCTTATTTCCGAAAGAGGAGAAGTCCTCAGAAGGAAAATTTTTCGCGAAATTAAAGTTAAGAGAAAGGAAATCACAGAACGGAAACGCAATAAAATGTTGGAAATATAGAAATAATAAAAATATGACGAGAAGTATTGTTTGTCGAAAACAAAGTTACTTTTCAATTTCATAAAAACATACAAATTCAAAGCTGAAATTGTTTCAACGCAGAATTCAAACTTAAAAACGTTAGTAAGAAAACGTTTTTATAAACTTCTCGCAATATTTAAATATTTTAATAAATCATCGACTAATCAGAATGTCTTCATTCCTTCAAGCTTCGACCAATGAAAATTTTAATTGGATAATTCCAAAGATTGTAAGGTCACACCCCGGAATGGATCCTCGAATGATCCACAGGTTAGTTAAGGGTTAAACAATGTCGAGGGGATGGAATTTCGATAGTTCTCTCGTCAGGTGTCGGTTCAAAGTGTCCGTTTCAAGACGAGCTTATTACAGATCGTGTCAAGCGATATTGCCTAATAATAGGTTAAAGGGAATTCGATTTGTATACACGTACATGTAATGTAATGAAGCAGCAAATCGTGAATTAATTAGTTTCCGCTATTATATAATGATAATATATTGCATAAATTAATACCTTATTATACACGAGATTCTGCATATACGCCAACTGTAACAAATAAATATAAAAATCAGAATGGATTCATAATAAACACGAAAAGTCAATAAATCATATCAACACATAACTATGGAACGAATCGCAGAGCGAAATAAAACAAAACAAGCATCAATCTTACAACACAGAGTTGTGCAACGAAACGAAAGTTCTAAACGAAATTACCGCGCGATCATTAAGCGATTTTATTTACTGCATTTCGAACGAAGGTAAAATGAAAAAAAAAGATCAAAAAAACGAATCTCCAGATCGGACAGGAGCAAAAAATCCAGACTAATTGAGAATCGTTCCATTTCCGACGTCCGCGCTCCACTTTTTTCTAATTGAAGTGCATTCGTATGGCGAGGCGTCGCTGAAAAGCGAACAACGGGCGAACAATTAAACTGCAGCCGGCTGCTGCGAGGAAAAAGGCGGAAAAATGCACGAAGAAAATAAAAAAAAAATGGGGAAAAACTGCTCGGAAAATGCCGGAAAAGCTTCGAAGGGAAACGTGCCGTTTGGCAATTACATGCGCTCTCGAATGTACATCGCTTCGTTTCAAATGCGCGGTGTAAATATAATGCGAAATTTCGCAATAAATATAAGATTTTATTCGTAAAAGTGGAAGAGCCACTGAGAGAATATGAAATTACGTAAGAGAAAACGAAGTTGAAAATCGGTTGAATTTTCCAAGTTTGCTGCACTTCAGGATGCTAGCATTTTTTTCATTCCAATTATCTAAAGAAATCGTAGTCTGGCGAGGATTGAATTTCATTTTTTCCTTGGTACTATTTATATGCAATATAAAATATCAGCAAATCGAAGTACCAAAAGCAAAACTTAAAAAAAAAACCAAATCAAAGCGGACAAATAAACCGAACGATAAACCAACTAACCATAAATAAAAAAATTAACACATCCCATTTAAAGTCCACTCATTCGCAAAACAGTATGAAAATAACACTAATTCAACGGCCCGACCAAAAAGTTAACTGCACGGCGCGAAGAGCTAAAAGCCCTCGAACAAACCTCTATAGGCTCGAAAACGAAAAAAATGCGGGCTAAACAGAGACAAACAATTTTCGACTTCATTAAAAATAAGCAAAGTGCGGCCGAATAATTTAATTGAGCGAAAATGTATTACGGGGCAATATTTAGGGGGTCGTTAGTAGGAACGACCGACGCCGGTTCGGCCATAAAACGACGAGACTCCATTATAACCGACTGGGGGTGTTTTCTGCCCTAGACTATAATTTTATGGAAAAAAGGGCAATTAATAGATGATAGTTTCAATTTGTTCCGTTAGAATTATGAGGCACTAATAGATTTTTTGATTGTTAAGTGAGATTTTTTATATCGACTGAAGTATGTCGGTGATATCTTGATAATTAATAAAGATAAACAATACTGTAAATGTCATCAATAGTGTTAAAAGCCATTGATTACATTTTACTAAAAATTGCCAATTAATGAATGTTCGATTCAATTTTCTGAATCAGAATTATGAGATAATTAGTATATCGATGTTAATGTGAAATTTAAAGACTCATTATTACAAAGAATTTTTAAATAAAATGATGTCAACTAATTGATGTAGCGTAAAATCTCGAACGTGTGAAAAAAATAAGAATGATAAGCTAGTTATAATTGCTCAAAAAAAAACCTTCAGATGTCACTAATTTTAAACCAAATTATTGCTATATTGAGTCCATTCAGCTCAAGTGGCTTATTTGAATCCGTGACAGATCAGAATTGATTAAATTCGATCATATAAGACCGTTTTTCTGTCTAGATTATTTCCGATCGACAATTGTGCAACGATTCGCGGTCGAAGCGTGAATTTGTAGAATCGCACCAACGACCGTAACAAAATAACTCTCACTTTCCGCTATTATGATCGTTTTTTTTTTATCATTTGAAAATGAAAAAACGAGTTGGATCATCGCCGTAGACATTATTTATTTTCCGCGAGAATCATTTCGCTCGTATTATTCATGAACGCGATTTTTTCCCTCGCCGATAACCGAAGATAAAATTTTCCCTCGGCTTTATTTTACATGTATTTATTTTCGAACGCTCTTCCGTCGAAACGGATTCGATATTTTTATAAATTATTTATGAAATTTCCATCGTGCTCGGAAATAAACGTTGGTCGAATCACCATACTGTAACAATTAATCTTCATTTCGTGGTTTTTGTTTTCCGTTCTCGCGAAAGAGATACGTTTTCCTTTTGTTGTTACAGTTCTGATGTTAATTCGATACTATAACGGGTTTTGATAAATTTTCATAACTTTTGTTTATACGCGTTGATAAATGAACGTATTGTTTCTACGGCTTTTCGTTAGCATAACACCATGAATATAACGGGATGTTCTTAATATAAAATATGAATGTGAAAATTAAATAAATTAATACTGCATACAATTTTCTCTAGATTATAAAATTGTATGTTGTAATCGGTTTAACTTATTCTAATTTGAGTTTGGATCGTTTCAGAGTCGCTCGTTAAAATTTTATGTGGCTTTATCATTCCGAGTACGTATTACGAATTAGTATTTTAGTTCTTATGAGACACTCGTAAAGTACAAGTTTAATTGTTCAAATCTTATAATTGAGCCCCGCCTTCTAATCCCAGATAAATGTAAGAAGTTCTTTTATGTAATAGAACAAGGAAATTTAACGATGGGAATCCTTTAATGACTACGTAATAATGGATGACATTTTCCCGAGCCAACAATTATGACGTAATGAGTAAAATACGTATTTTAATAACAATGAAAACCGATAATCTTTAATGTTTCTAAAAAATTAAATTGGAATTTCGATTATCGTCACAGTAATCGATAAAAAAATATGTCAAAAAGTAATTTGCATTTTGTATTGAACCTCATTGAAGTGAATAAAATGTCAAATGCAACAACTAGACCGCGATGCGAAACGGATTACGAATCAAAAACGGCTATTTTAAATTTCGTTACTTACTTATGTAAACCAGAAACAGTTTTATGAAGAAGAAAAAATGAAATGAAATTTTAAATAAGAAAATTTTAAATACTACAACTTAATTCATAGAATATTTAACAGATTACACACGTAAACTAGCGAAATTCAATAAAATATTCATTTCGATGAGAATAGATGTTTATAAAGTGGAATTGGAAAAAAATTAAACTAGCATTGTGTACACTTGTGAACGTATCGAATTGAACAATACTTCGATGACACGTTCGTACGTAACCCAGATAAAATTGTTCGAATATTGAAAAAAAAATCAAATTGAAAGTAGTATACGTGTGTTTATATAGTTTTCAGCAAAACAATCGTATTCAGAGCATAATCTTCGAACATTTTCCATCACGAATACGCAGAATTCGATACGGATTATTTCATTAAAAAAAAAATGGCGAAAAAACACAAAAACATCGCTCGAACGTTTACGAAACGAAAAATAAAGCGAAAATAGAAAACAAACAATGAAATAAAACAAAAACATATAAACAATACGTTTGATTGATCGAAGCCTGCTCTGCGTACATCGAGTGGCGCTTTCGCATTAAACAATCGAAAAAGCCAGATGGGGTTGCCTTTTTACTCCTTTTGTTTCGCTCCTTTCAATTCCCTGCAACAATACGGGCATTTTTCAACTCACACACACACTCCACAATATATTTTTTCATACGCACACTCGAAAAAATTCTCTACATTTTTTTCCCTACATAGTAAAAAATCGACTCTCGAACGCGACTCTGTAGTATTGTATAAGGGTGCTACAAAAAAAAGACACGAGAATGGGATTGATGCACGCTTGTTTGTCGTGTTTCAGCTTGGGTAATCCTGAAATCCTGAAAGTGTATGTTTTTTTACGGGTTTTCTTTTTGCAGCGTGTAAACATTGCAGCGTTTACGTTATCTCTGTGTGCTTTTTTTGGTTTAATTTTTTTTTGTTGGAAAACGTGCGATTTTTTCGCGGGTTTTTATCTACTGTGGCTCGGCGATAAGAGGATGTAGCGTTTTTTAAAAACTTTAAGGATACAATGCGTTGAAGCGATTTTTTTGCTGTGCGAGGGTGCTGATAAAATTTCGCTGCTTGTATGCGTTGAAGCGCGCTTAAAGTAATGGCGGAGATATGCCTAATTAAATAAAATGGGTCTGAGGGGAATTAGGGGTATATTTTATATTTAAAACGATGATAATATGAAAGATATTCAAAATAGGAATGTTAAATAATATATATTCAGATTGGTAGATACTTAAATTAATATGAAAAAGAGTGATTCTTCGATGAAAACAGCTTTATTGGAATTCAGTACCGATGTAAAATGTCATCGAAGTTCAAAGTACTTTTATTCGAACAAAAGAACTTAGCTAAGCGTTTTCAAGTAAACTTATTTGTTTTCAGTTTTCAGGAAAAGTTTTCTCGTCGATTATAGTGATAAACGATTTTAAAAAACAAAAAGCTCACGCGAAGTTACTTCACGTGTACAAAAATGGTCAATATTTCATAAGAGAAATTTTTCAACTGAATCAACAAACCAAATATTTATAATTTTATTGAGTTAATATATCAGATATAAATTCTTAGTTTTCTTAAAATGAAATAAATTAAGCAATCTCGCAAAGCCTATCAATTCAAAATGTCAGTATTGATACAATAAAGAGTGCTTTAATCGTTAAATATAGCCGAAAAAAAAGCCAATTTTAAGAAAACCCAATTAAGTCACATGCACTAACAATGCAATATCTATTCACCCCATTATCGAATAGTCATCAGCTATCTAATTAACGAAATCAAATCCCATCGAACACAAAACCAAATCAACAACAAAAAACCACCTCAAACCCAAAACGACTCACTATAATCGAACTCGAACGCTCCTTAATTGATCGGCAATGCTTCGAGAAGCACCTTCAAAGAGCCCTCAGAGGACAAAGGGACCATACCGACCGCGGACCGGAATCGATGCGAACGCAGAACGAACTCGTTCGATTAATTCGGCGGCGGGAGCGCGTTTAGTTCGCATGCATGCATCGAATGCTGCGAACTGGAATGAGGGTTTGTTGTAAGTTCTGCGATTCGCAAATTCAGAACTATCGACCGAATCGGGAAACTTTGCGCCGAGCCGACAATCGGATGTAATGCGAGCGTGTAACGATTGTTGTGTTGTGTTCTGTGTTTTCAGACTGTGTTGATTTTCGAGCGTGTTCGAGGTTTGGGATAGGTATTGAGTGGTTTAACGTGTATGCGATATATCCGGCAAAGTGTGAAACTTGTTAATTTGTTTTAACGGAAAATATATTTATAATGAATATTAAATCATGTTTTTTTACAGTAAAAGAGAAATTAAATGAGTTAAGGGTTCATATTTCATTGCGGGATAGCTGCTTTTAAGTTCAATTTATCAATAAGTAGAATTGACAGTCATATTATACGAATCAATAAGGTATGTATTTTCAACGATTGATAGAAAAGCCTTCAACCATCGTTAAATTAATAGCATACGAAGTCATTTGATCCTCGATAAAATGTTCTATGATTCACGAATATCAATAACGATATTTTAATGGCCACACTATAAACTCAATCACATCAAACTAAGCTAAGGGTAGGCTTCCACTGCCGAGTGGAACAAAACGGACTAGGGATACATCCATTCGAAAGAGAAAGATGTCTATATGATTATCCCCCTCTTTCATATACCTGCATCCCTATTCCATTCCATTCCGCTCGTCAGTGGAAGCCAACCACAAAGTTAACCATGATATAAACTACAATATACATTCAATACGACAAAAGAAACCGCTCTAATCACGATCTATGAACGTCAAACCATCGCTTATCGATTACATAGAATTTTCAACTTAACATTCAACACGAATATAAGAAAGCTTCGAACCTTCAAATACATGTCTTATCTTTGAAATTCCGACCTCCCTTCATCATAGCAAACGTCTCGAAAGGAAAGGTTAACGGATGCCGGTCCAAAGAAGCGAACATTAAGATAAAGATGAATACGGCGAACGTATGAAATTGCTCGTGTGCTAAATCTGCACTATCTCGGAGGTAATCAAAGGTTTAATGGGCGCGATTTGCGTACGAACGATGTAACGTTGACGATAACGAAAATAATAACGCACGATAGCGCAGCGCGAATATGTTACACGCGGGTTCGTTACATAGGCGTTAAAATTCGGGAAAACTGTCGAGATTGCGAGTCGTTAAGGAAAATGGGCGTTTTCGTGAAAATTTTAAGGACGCGTGTTTAGTAAATTTTAATTAAAAAAAAGTTGAAAAATCATATGAATACGCCACGTAAGGAAAACTGAAAAATCAAGTTAAGAGAATAATGTGTGAACTGTGATATGAGCAAGTAAGATAGAACAGTTTGAATGAAATTTCAATCATATATCTACAATTAAAATCAATCAAAATTTGTACTTTCAGATGTGAAAATTAGAAAAAAATATCAACGATGGTTCATAGAAAAATGAACGCATAATTTTCGAACCACTCTATTGACTTCAAGGATTTTTTAATGGGAATTAATGTAATACACAATTCAATAATTCATAATAAAAATCTCTTAAGATTTCTTCATTATCAGAAAATAATATGGTATTTTCGAAGAAGACTATCAGCATGATATTCAATCTGACCTAACTAAATCTAAAACGTGATCCAATCTAATTTAACACGAAAAAAAACATCCATCGAAAACAATTGAATATAATACCAAATGTTAGCTCAACAACTACCAACAATAAAAACGACTTCACAAAAAGTCAATTTGACACAAATACGAAACGAAACAAAACCAAACTTTTCAATCAATTCCATAGATCAATCGAGACCGCCGCCACACAACCTCAAACCCTCTCCACAGACTCTAAACAGACGACCGAAAAAAAAAACTCAAAAACGACCAAAAAACACACAATCACCCCGAAATTCAAAACAATTCCGACTTAACGAGCGTAAACACTTTGACAGGTGTCCGAACGGGCGCAAACGCGGACGGGCCCCGCTCCGAGATGAATTATTCAACCCCGCCGTTCGACATGCATTATTTATGGGCGAGGGCGCTCCGCCCCCGCGGGGGCCCCCTGTCCCTCATTTGGGCCGAGGGGGGATGGGGGGGGGGCGGAGGTGCTTAACGACCCTTTTGGCCCGGAGAGCCTTCGGTTCGGACCTCGCTTTCGGTTAATATGCGGCCCGGTTCGAATATTGCTCTCGGAGAATCGTGAAATGATATGTGCTGATCTGAAAATGATCGGTTGTGTTGTTCGATGGAATTGATGTTTGTGTTGTTTTGGATAGTTTGTGTGAGATTTCTGCAAATTAGTAGTGAAGGTGATTCGGATTTGTGGCTTATATACTAGATTATATGACTATGAATTGTCAAAAATTCACGTGAATGACAAAAAAACAGAAAAAATACATCCATCTCATACTTTTGTTTTTAGTAGGAGGACTGACTGTATAGTTTTTTTCCAAATGCTGATTCTTGACTAAAATTTTCACTCATTTAATTGAATTGAATGTCCGAGGCTCGATTTTATAATCTATAATCGTATATTACTAATTAGTAAGCGACAAGAGCTGTCAAATTCTAAAGAAAAAAAAAGTTCACACGGTGCTATATAGTACAATTGACAGATCAGGTAAAATCGATCAATTTAAGTCCAATGCTTCAATTATAATTGACTGATACTTATCAGTTAGTATTAAATCAACTAAAACAGTTGACTATAGCTATTAAACTCAACATTAAAAAAAATGTTCAGAAATGATGAAAAAAGTTAAACAAAGAATCAAATGGCTGGTCCTTAATAAATAACTTTGTTTTTAGAGAATCAGATTTATGTGAAACTCATTTATGATAGTTCTATATTTTGATAGGTTGATTGAACTAATTAAAACAATAACAATCCTAGTAATTGAAATTGAAGTTCAAATGATAATATTATTCAATCAAACATACCAAACGTGTAGATCAAAGCACGGCGAAGCTGATATGTTGAAGATAGTAAGATAAATTGACCATTTTAGAAACTATCAAATAAATTCACTCGGGTCAAGTGGATCAATGTGTTAATGCTCTTAATTAGCAGACCAATTTTACTGATCGTATCCATGAAACGATTTAAGTACGGTTGACGAATCGAAAAAAATATATGTTATGATGTTTGTCGAGCATTGAGCGATCGTTAAAACGTGTATTGTGTAATAATCGATAATAACGACGGACAAAGAGGATATACGACGAAAAAAATCAAACAATGATTCACGTGTAACAATGCTTTAACACATAATGACACGATGAATTGACACGTCGTTGAATTTTTTTCGTTTATAATGAAGAGGCACAATTTTTTGTGGACATTTTGTTTGCGAATCGATCACCGTGAAGTACAAATCGTTACGTTTTGAAAGTGTGAGAATTTTTAAAAAATGTATCTCTTTATTGATGTCAAAGCGAGGTTTTCAAAAAATTTGAATAGCTTGTTTGAATTTTCATATAATAAAAAATGTTGTAAAATTGCAAGAGAAAAGTATAATACTAAATTGTGATTAAAAGTGGTCACGGACGGATGTGGACTAATCGCTTCAGAGCTAGTATTTTATGCTTTATAGCGAGGATTTTCCGCTTCCTCTTTCATATAATGTGGTTATGATTATGAGAATTTATTTTACGAGAGAAACGGTAAAAAATGTATACAGAACACAGTATTAAAGTACAACTTTATTTGTGAATGAAAATTTTGTATTTACCACAAAACAAAATTATTTAATTAAAATGAACCATAAAGACATATAATTGGTCAAACGAGACCGACAAGCAACAAAGATCACTATCAATCAACCAGACCAAACGATTCCAAAGATGCGTATATAAAACTCTCTCGACCCTCGAACGAAACCAGACGAATCAACTAGCACACAAGAGAGTTTGACCGAAGCATCGATAGCGAACTGTCGATATTTGCGAAACGGAGCCTTCGAAACAAATAAGGCCTTCGAGGACGACAAACCAATTATAGGGCATAGGGGCGTCGAAAGAAAACCCTCACCGAAGTAGGGTGGCCACACGAGTTCGAAAAGTGGGTTTCCGTGGCCAGAGCTGCGGTTTGGCCCGACACGTTCCGCGAAAGTTGGATAACGTATCTTTCTACTCAATATATCTATCTAATATACATTCTATTCTATTATATAAATACGATAACGCTTGAAATTTCAAGTATGAATCGATTCGTTTTGACGCTCGAAACAACTCGACTACGACAGAACTGGAGTTAGTGATAACTTTTTTACCATATAAATATTTTTAGAGATGTATATTTTTCCATTGATTCCAAATTTTCCATTTAAAAATTTAATTGTGACAGTATGGCATAATATATGGTAGTGCGAAAATATCAATTGATTCGAACGATTTTTGACAGTTAACCGGGACTTTAATAGGACCCGGCTATACCTCAAACGAGGTGCTGATAGCATGTAATAAAACGTTGTTTTAAAATCAATTTCCGATGTTGAATTCGCAGAACAATTATCGGAAATTGTATCGGAAATAACAAATTCGAATTCGTATCATCGACTGCGACAGTCGACAATAATTGAATTTGTCGAAACGTCAACGCTTTTGACACGGGACGATCGCTAACTGGCAAACAATTTTGACGTCGAATCGCAATCAATTATGCGACCGCATCGAGTGTTGCCATATTCTATACAAACATAGAATGAAATTTCGCCATCGTCGATTCAGATTCGAAAAATCTCGGATAGTGCTCGTTCGTATGAAAAATGCCGCCGAAAAAAACGTGTATACGTTTCCCGATCCGCGAATAATAAAAGTGGAATGCTTTATGAAAAAAGTGAGCGTATGAACAGAAGTTGGAAAAAATGTTATAAAGCAGCGATTCTCTCTCTGAAAGCTCGTAAGGCCGAAGAATAACATAGTAGGCGAGAGATATGTGCGAAACTTTCGCAAAGAGAGCTTTGAATAATTTTATACGAAAGACGTATGTATTCGCGAAACTCGTGTACGTATTTATATATAACACATACGTTTGTATCATTATTTCATTCTTGCGCAGTTTCGCTCTTACAAACTGTTATCTATTTTTCTTTTATTCGGAACGAACGAGTTTAACTCACTATCGCTCCGTCCGTAACTATCCTTTTAACTTTGCGCTTTCGAAGACGCCGTATATTATGTTTTATGCTCGTTTTATTGTGTGTAACTTGCTTGAAATATGAAAACTTTTTTCGTTCGTGAAAAATTAAGTGGTGGCGCTTTTTAATCCGAGCGATTTATTGCGCAATCTGAACTCGGGTCTCGGACGTGAATTTTTCAGACTCCGTAGAAAATTCGCAGAAAAAAATGAAATAAATAATTAAGAACGAGTTAGCGACTCAAGGGTTCGTTTTATGTTTCGGAACGAATATATTTTCGGTTACGTGAAAGGATTGAGCAATTAAACCATTGATTAATGGCCAGTTGCACCCAACTCAACAGTGGTAAATGTGTGGGACTTTATTCCGTTTTTCTACCTACCGCTGAAATTTGTCAATTGAAGTTACGAGCGATGTATTTTCTTTTTCAGTTTCTTTTATGAAAATGTGAAATGTTTGAACGGATATTAATGCCATTAATTTTGATAGACACTTTGACACAATATTAATCGAAATTCTCTTTATAAAAGAAATGAAAGTGTCATAATGCTATTTTGAAAATTTCACAAATATTTAACAACCTTGAATAAAGCAATGCTGAAAAGAAAACGTTCCTTTTGTAATATCACAGAACATTGCTTTTAATATCAAACTAGATAATTATAAGCAAATATTAAAACGTAACGGCTGCTGGAAAATTCGCACTCCGGGACCCGAAGAAACTCTCCCATTAAATATATTCAAATTAAAGCAAATAAGAACATTCCTCCGTACTATAATATTATCCTCTCGCGCATTAACGATACATACCCGAAACGTTAAAGTTAAACTAGACACAAACACATTATGCGCAGCATAACGACGAACAGGTAACGCGAATCGCTACCATTCTCCAACTTCGGGACTCGTTAAGCTAACAATTATTAAGTAATAAATATTTAAGAAACACTGAAATCGTATATGGAAGATACCCTTTAGTGCCGGCTCTTAAATTTCTCAAGTCATTCTCCACAAACCTAATGGACATTAAAAAAGTTCAACTTGAAATTGTGTACGGATTTATTTTATTATCATACGGTTATAGCTAGTTATTTTTGTACAAAATTTGTCAGTTAATATCATTCACTTTTTCAAGTGAAAAATGAGTCATTGGGCTAATGATTCCAGAAAGTAAATAAGAGCGCACACAATAGGTGTTGTTAAGTTGATTGAATTTAATTGATATTCGATATAGATAAGGTGGGTGGTGATCAATTTAAGAATCGTTTTGCAAAACGTTCAACTAACATTTTTTTCGTATCGAATGAATCCAAATATTTGAAAAAAGCGATCAAGTTTCCATATCAATTAATTAATTAAGAAAAACGAAATGAGGGCTCTCGTCAGAATTGACAGAACTCGAACCTAAGTATACACAAACGAATTATACAGTTGAATCATCGGCTGGCTAATTATAATGATATTCCTCAATATTAATGTTAAATATTTGTCCAGATATATAATTTAAACAAAGACTGGACCTATGAATGTCAAACATTGTGGAACTGAAACGGAATAGAGCCAACTACGTATACGACAACCACAGCTCCCTCCGGGTCGAGACCATTGTTGAGACGTCACTTCTGGTTCTGGTGTATTCAAGAGGTGTATGTACCTACAAGTAGAAGTAGAGGAATTACGTATTCGTCGTGGAAGGCGTCCTTCCAGAACTTAGTCGATATTTAAACGAGCGAAACGTCCGTTTCCCGAACGCTGAACTTGCGGTCGTTGTATTAATTGACGATAATTGGATTGCCGAACGCGATCGTGTTGAATCAAATAAATTATGGCTTTAGCGTAACTCTGAAGGAGTGCTTTGAATAAAAATTAAGAGCTTCCGATGTAAATTGTACTAGATCAAAGGTGAGTCCCAAATAAGTAGTTGGTGGTTTCAAAGTTAATGAACCGAGTGGAATTGTTTAGTGTTGCGTGAAAAATTATATCGATTTTAATTTATCGGAAAATTTAATGTTTTCACAAAGATGAATATTTGAGAAGCAAGCCTCGCGAGAGATATAGACATTAACATATTGCAACGTTTAAATTCAATGTATGTAGTTAAGTTTTGACGCGAGCATATTATGTATAGTTCTGCAACGTCTTACTTAGCACAGAATTGCTATATTGAATTTTCAACAATGGTGAAATGCAATAGAAACTGTTGAAGGATTTCATTACGCCAGCATATATGAAGTTAAATTAAATTAAGCATACATCCATATTCAATAAGCAAGTTATAGTTTGAGCGACTTCTATACTGATACAACAAGAATATTTTCCGATATAGTAAGTCGATCGTGACGACGTGCAAAAATCTTATCGAGACACGCTCGTAAAAACAATACGACACGATAAACCAATGGAAGGAATCGCACAAATAAAACTTTTTCGGATACGAACAAATTTCATCGAAATAGGAAAAGTTCAACGTTCACTTTCTGCGTGCGGACGTTAGACACTTCAATGAGACGAAACGAAACGCTCCCAGAAGCGGGACACTGAAAAAGTATAACACAAGAGTGTATATGGAGTATGGGGACACCCTTACAGAATGGGGTTCCGAAAGAGTGAGAATGGAGCACTTTCAGGAGGAGAGCGGGAAATAGAAACGCCAATCGTCCAGTGACAACTATGAACGATCGAACATATTAGCGGACATAAATCAAACGGGGCAGACCGCACTTTTTCACGCCGAGGAGGAGAATCTTTCAAGATTATGCCGAGGAGAGCGGAGGAGGATCTGGCCGAGGTGGTGCTTTTGAAAAGATAATTTCCAGTCGTCGTCGTCTTCGGTGGTCGGTTGGCACTCTGCGATAGCGCCAATGACAAATGGCCGGAGGTAGGAAGGGGCAAAGAAAGGCAAAGGACCGCGTCCCCGAATCTGTAAATCACTATCCGACCGATATCTATTACCTATCGCGGTTTCATTGTGCTACGAGAGGAACCACTACGACAAATGGTTTCGTGACGCCGAGGGCGGTGACTCGCCTCAACGTCGAAAGAATCGATCAAATTGTCGATTGAATGAATTCAGCTAAGCTAGATTGAATAAAATCTAGTTTAGAACCCCTTCAAATTACAGACTTTTATCAGCCGATATTTTATTCGGGCACTCTAATCAGCATGAAGTTGTACGGAAGTGCACAAATGATTACAACTGTTTGTCAAGAGTCACCGCAGATTGCAGACTGCAGAAGTTTTAATTGTTGTGATGTGCACAATTCTATACTGATTTATGAGACCGACTAAATTATCAGCCAATAGATAATCTACAGTTTGCGGGAACTCCAAAAAAGTGCCAGACTAAACTATCGACCGATAGAAAGTCTGCAGTTTACGGAAGTTCGGAATAAATGTTTATACATACAGAGTCGGTCTCAGAGTTTTAAAGAAACTAGATTTGAGTCATTGCTGTTCATATAAAAAAAAACCATAATATTCATTGCAATCAATTGTCTTCGTTATTCTGAAGGCCATAACGTGTTTCAAGATTAAAAGGATTTGGAAGATCGCTTCTGCGATTTTATGTTTGTACGTGCTTCATTGTCGCGAAACAGTCTGCTCTGGTTTAAACGAACATCGTAATGAGTATGCAAATGGCTCCGAGTGGTAAACGGTTGTTTCGTGACGCATTGCAACGAAGATCCTCAAACTTGGAAGATTGCCGAAGAACTGGGGCAAATTAACGAGACTGCTTCTGGACGGAGGTTTTATACAACTTTACAAACGGTACGTATGAGAATAGAGTAATTGAGCACGGAGTTTCCGCCATGTTAATTTCGTGATTAATTAACATTTAAAATTCTAGTTAAAAATATCCCACGATTGCACTCGAGTGAAATCGTAAGTATACGTATGCTGTTTCTGAATATGACGACCGCGTTAGCCCAAATATGCGGAATCAAGTGCAATCCAAAGTGAAAGTTACCAATGATGTATCCGCCTTTTGAAGAACGCTAACCATTGGTGCACAATGGTCAGAACGATGAGACCGGTTGGCCTCTATTACCAAAATTCGACGACTAGATTGACCGCGATGTGTACAAAAGTGGGACACATTAATATGGACAAAAAAACTGTCGTTTTTATAAACGGTCACAAACATTTGCATTCGTACGATCAATAAAAATACAATTTAGATTAGAGCGCATTGGTTTTCTTGATACTTTATTGTTTTCGGTTAGGACGAACATTTTGATGATAGTGTTTTTCATTTTTTTTTAAAGAATATTAAATTGAAAAAAAGTGAAATATTTGCATATTAGATGTGAAACATTTTAGCTTTTAAGAAAAACTCGGTTTAATTAAATATCTACTCATCTCTTTCCGTCATCAAATCAAACAAGAAGCGTTTCACTTATCAAGCAAACTCGAAGAATTTAATATAGCGCGTCTATGAAAATTTAATTTCAAAAATATTCAATAATACATCATCTATCCATCTGAGGGACATAGCAATAACGTATCCATGAAAGTGAGCAAAATGCACATATGTAATTTCAGCAATAACTTGCTGTAACGAATCCTGATCGATCACAAGCCCGGCAAACAGACAAGCGTCCGATCGAACTAATCAATCACATTCGACAAAAAAAACAACACACACATAACCCAAGCATATAACGGCCTCGAAAAAGGCGACCTACGCTATCAATCATCATTTAACATGCGCAAAGGGTGTGCACACACTAGCACAACAGGCCGCACGAGGAAATGGATACGTTTATTTCGCCATTTGCGAGAACATCCCGAGTACAGGCGAAAGAGGCTAATCGCTTTTATTCAGCTGGAATAATACGTCATGGAATGTGCGTGAGTTTGTCTGTTTACGTGATGCATGAATTCTGTATGTTGAGGATTTGTGTAAGGCGAAGGTTTGGGTAACGTGATTAATTATTATCGAATGATATTAAAGAAAAGCTCTAGTGAATAGTTTTAGTATACGCTCATGATATACGCACTGAGGGAAAATTTAATTTATTTATTGTGCTAGAATCTATTCATTGTTTTGATTAGTCAGGATTTTATCTAGAATTAATTAAACAATTCGTTGAATCACAGCATCGATACGATCAATGTGAAGGTTCGAAGAATTTGATGTGTTAATTAGTAGAATTAAGCGTAAATGGATAATTGAAAGCGCCGATGATTAGTGATGGGAAATTGAATTCGAATTGATTAGGTCGACGAAATTTGCAAGTGCATTACATTTGAAAGTGTTTAATCGAGAGATTACAGTTATGTAACGAAATAAAACGAAGAGAAAGTTAAATATTTCATATTAATTTTGAAACGTTTGAAAGTTGTGAATCAATGAACTGAATATTTCAATCATAAATTCAAACGCCAAATGATTTCTTTCAACTACTCATGGGATCGTTGTAAAAATTAGTACACTAAAAGATTCGATTGAAAGAAAATAAATCAAGTTTAAAATAAATTGTTCACAATCAAACTATTCATCGTATTCATTGATTAGACTGAACAATATCGTACTTTCACGATACAATTCGAAAAATAACAACTAAAAAATATACAACAATTTCAATAAAACAATTTAAACAGTCGAATTCCCACATCGCCAAAGCAGCCCAACTACCCCTGCTTAAGGGAGCCGTCGCACTTTGAATACCAAAGCGCGGCTTACACTATGTAAAACAAGCTCGCACCCCGCAGCCGCACTTAGAGGATCATAATTGGCAGAAATTCAAGCCTTCGGGATAAGTCAGCGCCCTGAGGGACTTAAGGGCGAGCCCTGCCCCCAGAAGCCTCTCTTCCAACCCCCTTGTGTCGGGGGTTGGAAAATTCGCAGCGAGGTCATTAACAACAGATTACACCTCCCCGTACGTCGTTGTAGGCAATTTGCTGAAGCAGTGCGTGCTAACCCAACTATGGACCATTAAGGAGATTGGATGGGATCTCGGAGGACGCTTGGCCATCTTCATTAATCCGCGAGCTTGCTCCGGATAACGCATGGTTGATGGATAATTGCGTGGTGTTGCAATATTGTCGTTGCGCTTGATTGATATTGCATTCGAGCGATGTTTGATGGTTGTCTCTGGTTCGGGCTTAAGTGATGTGCTTCTGAGCAGTAGTGTTTAGTTTAATGGGTAGCATTCGTGGAAGAACAATGAGATGTGTAACGCATGGTGGTGGATATATTTTAGTTGCAAAATCGGACTGTACTCGTGAAGTTATAAAAAAATCACTTGCATATTGTGCTTTTCTTCCAAGTGGTTACTTATTAAAAATAGATCACGACATTTCTGATATTTATCGTTAGTATAGATATTCAATATCAATCGTTTTAAATCAATAATAGTTTCTTATTACTTTGTATTAATATGAAATAATTTTATTCTCATTTACTACGGTTATATTTGTTTGAATATATTTCAGTAACAAATATTCACCGATGTGTAACATATGATTTTAACTACGTATTAATTCAATCAAATTTCTATCAGACGACATGAAACATATCGAACAGACTGTAGTACGTCGTTAACCCACAAATCTGACGCGCGTATCGCATGATTGATGAATAAGAATGAATAGTAGTCAAAATATTACGATCTAAAATAATGAATTCGTTTCGAAAATTAATATACGAAAACACAAAATACTATAATACTATATCGTGCATATTCGCAGAAGGGAAAAAAATATTCGTATTTCGACGCATCTAGCTTACGACTTCGTTTTACGATGCATAAAATTTTCGATAAGAGAAGTTCGTACGTGAAATTTCAACGCGCCAAAATCACGACTCCAGCTTTACTGTTATGACGCAATGCGATTTTATGCAATAAAATATCTTCGCAATCGAAAAGTATTACAATTTTACGATTTTAAGAGTAACCGGGTTGAAGTTCGAAAGGGCGCTCACACTACTATTGAATAAAATCGTTCGTTCGATTCGCGGTTTACACTCTCAAAGTTATGAACAAATTAGATTTGAAGAGTTTTATTTTATGTGAAGAAAATAAACTGAATTTATTTGATCCAAACGGAGGATTACTTGAATGGAAAAAAAGCGAAGTTGTAATAAGATTAAAAGCTTATGTTCAAGAAAGCTTAAAAGATTGAAAATTCAGCTTAACAGCCTCGATTGAATTAAAACTCGAAGAAAAAAAAAAAACATCGCATAAAAAATGCAATAAAATACATGTCACGAAAATAAACAATTCTTAAAAGCGACTTTTTATAGACAGAAACGCTTTTTTTGAAATGTAATTACCTCGTTTTCGCTACAGATAACAGACGTTTTTATTGCGCCCGAATTCAACGTTCGCAAATGTCGTCCCATTTCTTCTACACAGGTTAGCGTTCGCATAAAACATTTCTTTTTTTTATTATTTTTCCTATACAAACCTGTGTATTTTTGTTATTTTTTCCCGGTGTGCAAGATTTACGAGCACACCTGTACTATCGTCGTACGCGTGCGTGAACTCACAAACTGCCCGAAAAACCGCATGATTAATGCCGCATTTCGGCAGCTTTTCCCGTATATATTTTCGTATTTGTTTATTTTTTCACGATAATATTTTAGCAATTGACATTTGCTGTTAAATGTGCTGAAAATATATATGAAATTCCATACAAAATTCTGAAAAATCTACCGTCAACACATCGTAACTCAAACAAGAAACAATCAAATATACGATTGTTTAAAACAAGTAGAGGTCGTTTCAACGAAATGGGACGGGAATGCATTGGTGAAAATTCACTTTTGCGAAAACAATTTTACGTCACGACATCTTTTCGGTACAAAAGTACCGATCTTTTCCACGATTCGATCTTTGCAAAGGGCAGTTTTAGTTCGGCCACTCGACCTCGGTGTGCTTTTGAGAACTGATGGTGACGTCTGACTTTATGGTCGATCAGGCGCAGACGGGAAATCACGCTAATAAAGTAAGAGTTTTCGTGAAAAACAAAAAGAAAAGTGGGGAAAAGTCCGAGAAAACTGTATTGATCTTGTAAACCTTCGGATTATCTTCGAATATAACTCCGAAGAAAAAAGGCATAATCATTGTAAACGTTAAATAATTTCGATGGTGATATTAACCTTATCAGTGTGCAGTTCGTCTACTACCAACTTGAGTCTCAACTGGTGTGTACAACTTGCTCTCACTAACGACAAAAATACATGATAAAATTTGATTTCGAACATTTCAACCGAAAAACAAATTGAAAATCGAAAAATTCAACACCTATAGAATTGAATTCGGAACGATCAATCGAGCTCAAATCGTATTTTCACCAAATTAGAACCACTCGAAAATCACATAACGACCCATAAATGTCAAACGATCTCCCTTATAGATGTAAAGCGATATAGATCGTAACGAGATTTAGCTTTCGGCAGAATGATCCCGCGGGATCAACGAGTAGAGGATTAATCGAGTTAACACGTCTATCAAAGGATAATGAGCGAAAGCATCGGTTCAATTGCAACGAGTGATCAATTAGTGAGACACTATGATAGTGTCGACGATTGATCAGATGTAATTTTGGAATATTCGATATTGTCAATTTTCTGTGATGGACAAAAGCTTCGATGTGGACGATTAGAATTTAATAGCAGTAATGATCGGTGCAATATTGATTGAAATATTCCATGAATTTTCTATGCTAAGAAAATTGGGGCTTTCACTCGCGTCGTTCTGCTTTTACGGAGGTTTCCCTACACCCGTCAGAGTGTAATTAAAATTTGATCCTATTGATCGAAACCGTTGTGTTCTCTGCTCAATGTGCGATAATAATAAATTGAATATCGGGGTAAACACGGGTTCGAAAGCACACTCGCTATTAAGCTTACGTTCATTGACAACGTCGTTATATTGACGACGCAATATAATCAACGTAAACATCAAAAGCTCACGTTTAATATCCAAATACGAACGCAACTAAATACTCATGAAACTGAAAAACTTCAAATCAAATGCAGACTTTTTATCGGCAGATAGTTTAGTCGGACATTTTTTTGAATCATTATTATATGCGTACTTACATGAGAGTCCGACTAAACAATCGGCCGATAAAAAGTCTGCAGACTGCGGAGGCCTTAAAGCATACAAAACCCGAATCATCGTCGACTAATTAGCCGAATTAACAGAAAACATCGAGTGGATATTTGCGAACATCCGTTTCGACCGAAGCCTTTTTCGAGTGTTCGGTAAGCCGCAGCACGCGAACCGCAAATTTACGATCGCTAATCTCTTGCGTGGGCCATAATAATTCACGTGGCCACGTGCACGAATATGTCTTTCCTTACAAATGGTACTAACGCAAGGAGCACTAGTTGGGTTATACACACATCCTCATGCATACGTATATTAATACAATACCGGTAGTAATATGAAAAGGATGTATGTGCGATGTCGGTGTGCTTTATTAGTATCCCAGTGCGAGGGGAATAATTTTGCGGCGTCTAATTCCGAAGGCGTACCATAAATTACCTGAGCTTTCGGAATCCGGAACTAGGTGATCCTTTATCCGCAACAAAACCGCTGGCAATTAGTTAATACCGATGAATTTCTTAGAAATATCGCTCGTATATGGTAACGGGAAGGCGGTAATGATTAATTAGGTTTATACGGTAGACGTGAAGCGATACGTTTGAAATCGAAGAAAACCGACAATAAAGAAAGATTCGATTCTAAATTAAATCCGTAGACAAATGGCGAATAGGTATCAAAACAAACTTTCAACAATCGCTAGTAACGACCGAAACCGCCGATGGAAACCGAGCGACTCCACTTTGCACACAATCGAAACGCAATTGTACTGTACATACGATACAATTCGGCGTGTTTAGCGAAACACGTTCGCAGTTTGGTAGTAGGAAATTAATTAACGAAACTAGCGACTAATCGGCGTTGACAACTCCTGGTTTCGGTGAAACGCGAGCCGCAGACAGCGTGTTGCGGATTTGCAGATTTCGGCGAATTTTCTCGTTTTAGTATGACATTTATACTGTACAGTATTGTGAGAAATTCTGGAAACTTATATCATAAAATCTGTACTAAATGGGCTTATAGTTTCATAGTTGTAGTTGAGAAGGGAAAAACTATTCAAAAAAACCTTTCGCAAATAAGAATATAACAGTGTAGTGAAAATGCTTCGTAAATAGAGTCGTCTTAGGTGAAGAAAGGGATGAATTTCTGAAAGTTTTTTGGATGGCGAGTTTTCAGCACGAGACCGTGTCTCGTTACCATGGCTTGCAACAGATTCTCGTTAATCTCGAGTGTCGTTTTGAAAGTGTGCTGAAAAGCCCTAATTGCCACGGGACCGTTACCGGCGCCGTCATTAAGCTGACATTTTCACGTGCAACGGAACGATTTTCACTATTTTTTCCTTTTCAAACCCGAGTTGCATTTTCTGCACATAAATTGTCGGTGAATAAACTAGGAAAATTCTTATCGATGCAGTCCGGTCGGCTGAAAATTCGCTCGTGACTCGAATATGAAACGAACGTTGTATGCGACTTAAATACGTAGAAACGAATTTTTTTGTACAGACATTTCTAAGAATATAAAAGAAAGAGTTTCCCTTAACGGTTTCAAAAATAGAACGAAATCATCCCCGGATTTAGATCATCGTTCTCATCGCCAGAAAACCGAAAGTAAAAGATAAACAAAGGTAATGGAGGTCTTCGGCAACGGCAGAGAATAAACCTAATAAAGGGAAAAATGAGAGTGCTCCCTTTTTTCCCCTTACAGGGGTGAAATAAAGGACGAAAAATGCGCTCGTCGAGAACTCGACACGATATTCAAAGGCGACGCTTTTTTTTCCCGAGTTTCGCCTATGCGGTGATTTTCTTTTCTCTCTCGAAAATCGGCGGGAAAATCCCGAGCAATTTTCCGATGTAGGCAAACGGGGGGATAATGCGATTTTTCGCGCGCACGTCTCTTCGCGAAAAGTTTCTTTCAAGATCAAGGTTCATTGACGGAAATGTGCTCACAGATACGTTGCGAAGTGACTAAATTTAATCCATTTTTATTAAAATGGAACTAACTTGTTCTGCTCGTTCCTTCGTTTATATAAAACCTTATAAAAGGAAATACTATTAGATATAAAATGAAAATATAATTAATATTAAAAAATCACATCTAGTTGTATCTAATGCAAACTAATAAAGCAAAAATTGACTAATATAAAAATAGCCTAATTCGTCTATGTGTCCATCTGACTTATCGCATGACATTCAGCCTGCAATTTCTCTGCACTCCTATTATGAAGATTGTATAAAATAATGTAGATAATGAATAAATATCATACTTTATTCTAATCAGGTGTGCGTTGATATTTTCAACTCTAATAATAGATATAAAATTAATAAAAATTAAGCAAGAATATTTATAAAAAAAAACCTTCATTGTAATTCGATACATAATAGAACGAATCTATCGATTACACGAATCAATATTCGTTGCCATACTAACGAGCGGAACCGAAAAAAGCCTATAAATATCGACGCAATAAACCCTTCGCGGAAAACCGGGACTCAAAGGCACAAAAGACGACAGGACACCGATCCCTTACACCCCCATACCCTCGACCATTATCAATACCGGGAACCTTAAAGTCCCTGCTTCCTGCGAACACTATAATAATATAAGACCTAGCCCGGTCCCCGACGCCGGACGTACGTGCCGGGGACCTTTTGATAAATCGCATGAAAAACGGCGTCCAGATTCCGAATTTTAGTCGGAAAAATTGGAGTACAAGAGGTCTTCGGAAAAATCGCATGCACGTGCGCTATCGTCGTAAAACGTGAGAAACGAACGTTGCTGCACTCTGCTCGTGTAGTGGAGATTTATCGAGCCCATCGTGTGTTGATTCACGTTTTAGCGTTATAAATGTGCTGGAATACAGCATAGGGGGTAGTTTTGTGTGTTGGGGGTGGGTTGGATGTTGTAAAGTGGCAATTTCGCGCGTGCACACCGAAGATCATCTCTGTATCGCGAAACAAAGCCGGGAAACGCTCTCTAGACGTTCCGAGCAATTTTCGCCGACGGGAAACTGGGGGGAATTCAGCGTTTTCTTCCAGGTGATGAAATTAGTTCGCAGGTGGAACGAATTTTTTCATATTCAATGTGATAGTTTTTGATTAAAAATACTCATTTTTCTAGAGGAAGGTGAAAACTCTAGAACATTCTGGAATACTTCATACCTCTCCTCAATTTCATAAGTATGAAAAATATTACATTATTTTCAATAGCAAATAAACCCAATTTAATTCCGAACGTATTGACACTATTTTTTTTTCAAATACTACTTTGTACTAGACTACGGTACTTTGAACTACTATTTTACTTTTGTACTGTAAGATTTTTTTAAAGAGGGAAAGAGGTAAAATCAAAATGTGGATTCAACTGTCCCAAAAGGATCAAATGTTACCATCGTTTTCTTAATAGATATATGAAACAAAATAAAAAAAAAGAAATATGTTTTTGATAAATATACCGATCAAACAAAAAAATAATGGTATTTTATATGAAAAAAAAGCACATTGATACAAATGTAATATAGAAGAATAATGTAACAGGTGGAATGGTAGAATTCTACTCCATAATTTATAGTCCTTTCTCCACGGTTCTTTACCATTCATGATTGCTACTCATAAGGAAGAGAAGATTCATTAATATGAAATTTCTGTGAAGCGCATAATATTCTTGGCAATATAAAAAAAAGTGAAATATTTAACAGGAGGGCTTAATAAGAAATATATAATTCATATAAGTACACCCGATACTATCTCGTACTATTGTGAATATTTATATGAGAAAATCCATGAAAGATTCACGAAACCTATTTTATTCCTACCAATTCTTTCCCGCACAATTTCCGGAAAAATAATGAATCATCTATAATTTAATTAATATAAATACATATGTATACACAGCCGATTCGTAGGTTCTCTCGATTGTACGTAATAGTATCGAGTTGGATTTTTGTGATAACAAATGTGATCGCATGAATCTGACGTTTCGGCCGAAGATCCGATTAATAGACTTCCAAGAAAACGGATTTATATAAAAGAAGGAACCGAAAAAAAATACAAAGGTAAAACCGATTCGCTGACAATGGTCCTGTCGTTAAATAAACGACGGACATACGTCTTGTCCGATGCGATGTTTTTTCACGAAATCGCGAAAAAATATCTCGATTATCTGTTCGCCGCGTGATAAATACGATGTTGCAATCTAACAAATATGATCGTAAACGAAATAAATCTATAATTTAATATATAAAATTCTCAATATTGTATAGTACACTGACAATGAAATGATTGAAAAATTTTGGCTAAACGTAAACAATACTCGGAAGAGATTATAATCTGGGTGAATAAAATTAATATTTTATTAGATGATTCTTGTTTTTATGCATTAATTCGATTCTTCAAAACATAGATTATACAATAAGATACAATTTTTATATAGTTGCATAATAATTTCTTCTGATTAATGTTTTCGTTTAATCGAATTTTTCCACGAAAATCATTCAAGTATTAGTTCCAAATGCAATATTCAAAACAGTACTCGACCTCTCCAGTACAAAATTCACTAAAAAATACAACAATTTTCAAATTCATTCGAAAAAACATCCAAAATGAAAATCAATAGTGTGTATAAATTTTGAACAATTCTATCGAATAAGGCGGAAAATTAACTGATAAATATTGAAAGAGGTTAGCGCACACCTCGGGGGCGCAGTAAACGAGCCAAGAACGATTTTTTTTCCCGTTTAACGGTTTCAATTTATCCGACCCGTGGGTTGAAAAGACGTTACATGAAAATTTCAGTGTGGGCAGGTGTCGACGTTTAACGGCCGGTCCGCAACGAGTTAACGGTTGACCCTCCCTAGGGAAAAACGCGGGTTGACTCTGGGATTAAACTTCGAGATCGAAACTTCGCATTGTCAGTTTTCCTCGTCGATTTTTCACATTTGAAAATTGGTCGAGTTTGTTCGGTGTGAGGGAGAGAGAGAGTTTTCGCGTCGCATCGATGTTTAAATTAAATTTTAATAGAAAAAGTTTTGATTCGTTTCCTTTCGACGCTCTAATTTGTTTGACGGACGTGATCCAACTTTTAATAGAATTTTATTAATATAAAAATCATTATGTTCGTTTTTTTTCAGGGAGTTGAGTGAGGGGAAGGTCACGTTTAATTCGCAGAATAGACTTTCGGTTAACACAGAAGCCTTTTCGACATCAAAGTCGATATGCAAAAAAAGGGTTACATGATCAAAGGCGAATGAGGCGGAAAAATCTCCTCAACGAGCCTTTAATGGATTAGTGCCGAAATAGAAAATGTAGCGCAGTTTTTTTTTCCCAGCTAACGATACAGCTTTATACTCGGTTGTAAATGTAATCTACGAAATTCATTTCTCTATTTATTTACTTTATGGATATATTAATTTTAAATTCAGACAACCCCCAACGGTGCAGTGCATACTAAAAGTTCGAATGGTGACCTCATAAAAATGAAATATGTATCAAAAGAAAAAAATATGTAAGAAATAATAAAAATGACTCGCATGAGAAAGTAAAACATTAATAAAATAAGATAAGTTAACGCTGTGTGGTTACAAAAGAAAACAAAAAAATAAATAAATGAGGCAAAACACAACATGTGTTATGAAAATAAGAAATTGCAAAAAGGAAGAGATAATATGACATACAAATAATAAATTGAATTCCAATTTTTACGTTTATTGAATTTCATATTTTCATCAAAAAAAATCTAATTTTTCAACACATTTCAAACATCATACATTCGAAAACATAAAAAGACCTCACACAGAACACGAACATTCAGAAAACAAAGAAACGCGAAGCGAACAAATCTCTTATGAGCAGACATCACGTGAACAAACGGAGACATGTAAAAATGAAAAGGCAGCAGGCAACACAGCCATCAAAGGAAACGATGAAATTTGAAATAATGCGACAAGTCGTCGAGAAGTGAAATCTACGAACACATATGAAACATATGAGCACACCTTTCAATTCCCATGGGAAGAACCTGGCGAGATTGAATTTCTTTCCATTAAACACAGCTCACACGAGACAGGCACTCTCCTATCCCCATCATCCATGGTGAAAATTACGGCCTGTTGCTTCAAGATATAGATAATGTCAGACACCACACCGAGTCCCTGGAGTGTGTATGAACGATTTTTATTTTTCGAGCAGTTAGCTGATTTGAGAGATAAAACGCGAGCACGTAGTACGTTGTGTAGTACACATTCGTTGTTAGTACTCGTGTTTGGTCGTTCGTATTCTTTGCTGCGATGCATGCATGTTTTATACGGTTAGAAGACGTTCTAGGGACAATAGGGGGTTTCCACGAGAACAATGGCGCCACTAAAACTGTGCGATATTAACACGCGAATATATTTATGGGTCCCGAGGGAATGTTTTACGATAACGTTCTGGCACAGTATTGCGATGTAAAACCGCCGAAATCGCTATAAATTTGCTAAAGAATAATCGATGAACAGGTAATACGCGATTGGATTTCGCAATGTGAAAAACGTCTAGTTAAAAATTTTCGATAATAATCGGCGCAGTATGAAATTTTAATTTCGTTCAAATTTCGATCGAAAGCAAAATGGCGAAAATTAATTATATTTTGCATAAAAAATATAAATTATGAGACGTATTTTATTTTATAAAAATCTCTAATTCAATAAATTTTTTAGGTGAAAAGTCGACGAAATTTCCATTAAAGATTACAAAAATTGATACGCACGCACAATTACAACGCGAACGTTAGAGGCCGTCAAAAGCACGCGTTTCAACTTAAATGACTGTCAAAAGAATGTATTACATCGTCTACCTATACGAATACGCATTATATTCATATATTATATTACATATACAATATAATATTAGCATTCACGCACATAATGCGTTGTGGTATCACCGAACGAAATTCGGCGAGACCGAAATAAACGAAACAACACAAAAGGTTTTCGTCGGCGCTGAGAGTTTTCGTGTGCACGAGTCCGACGGTTAATTAACGAAGTTTACAGTTTTGATTAACTCTCGTGTTACAGTTCGTTACGCTCTTATCGGTCGTGCGATACTGACAGTTCCTAAATAACTCAGTCGATTCGGCGTGGAACACACTGAGGCGACGAGCCATGTAGAATCTGTTGCTAATTCTGTCCCTGGTGCTTAATTTAATAATACGTGTGCGAATCGAGGGTTGAATTGACAATTATGTATTCTATATAAATCACCAATATTAATACTTGATGAAGAAACTTTAATATGAGGTCGTTAACAAAAGAGATACGTGAAAAATGAACGATTTCATCAGACTTCGATGAATGGAAACCCTAAAAGTTTTTCCATCAAATATCGAAGAGAAAGCTTTAGTTCACCTCATTGAAAGCACGCGATATAAATATAATAGTTCATAATTAAACTTCACTATTTAGTACGTATCCTTTGGTGTATTATATGAAAATATCATCCCTAGTGAATAGAGTTGAATATATAAATCTATGATTATTATATTATTGGGTAACATTGAATTTGATTTCATTATAGATTTAGTGACTCTTCACAATCAAATTTGCAAAAAGAAAAATATAGACTCGAATTTATAATTTTTCATATGAAAATTAAATTTTTAATCTTACGAAAATTCATAAATATTATATCGAAAATAGGTGTATAAACAAGGGAAACGCCTATAAATTTCCACACGAACGGAACCACCCCAATTTCGATAAGCCTTTTACATTATTTATTAGCCCGCCCCGCGTACGCACGCGCGCATTATTGCCGACTTGAGAATAAACAAAGCAGACTCACAAAATCTAATTTTACACAACTTTCGGACGAAACGTATCGTGAAAAATCTAAAAAAACAGAAAAAAAAACATAAAAACACATTCGTTGGAAATTTTCCGAAGCGAAAACCGCGACTCCGACCTTTGAAGTTTCACTCCGAGCAGCGAAAGCGTTTTCCGAATTTTCCGATGGCCGTTTCGCGGGTGTTTACTTTCATAGAGCGAAAAGTAAATGTAAAAGTGAACATGACTATGTGGAATTGGGTGAAAATAAAAACGTAAAGGTCGTAAATGGTGTTAACTGTCCGTTGCTTCATTTTTTTTTCAAGGGGAATTTGAACGTAAGGTCGGTAGTAAAGTTCGACGCTTTGAATTCGGATCGTAAATAATGTGAAAATGCGAACGTGTCGAATTTTAATACCGGTCATATTATTGATATAAAGATAAATTTCAATTTCGAAGAAAATGGTGAAACTATATTGAAAATTTTATTTATTGTTATCTCGATGAACGAAAAAAATAAAATAATCCTTTTATATAAATTTATGTACATATAAACGAAGATAATTTTCTGAGAAATTCGTGAAAAATTGAATTACCATTTTTATTTAGCGATTTTTAAAAATAAATGAAATATTTCAAGCTAAAACAGTCTGAAATTATATTTGCGAATAATAAAGATGTATAAATTTAAGCTATAATAAAGAACAAATTTCGATAAAATGTGTTTTCTTCAAAGACAAAAAATGAGTTCGGATTAATTAAAGGATTAAACGAAAGTTCGCAAATAAATCTTCGAATAATTTTATATCAAACGAATATCGTTAGCGCTTTAAATCACCAATCATCGGAATATCTCCTTATTCGTAAAGCAGAAGAAAAATCCTCGTTTTCAACGAATCGAAATCCTCAAATTATTTATTACTCCTTTTCGAATGCAAAGCGAAAGAACGAACGTCTGATTTAAATTAAGAGCGATTTACACAACGATAAATCTAAAAAAAAACGTCTTTGAATATTAGAGAACGCGAAAAAAAAATTACGACAGCAATCGTAATAAATGTAAAGAGGAAAATTTTCGGTTTTCATCCGAATCGTAAGAAAAAAAATTGTGAAATTATCTCAGAACGAGCACTAATCTCGAACGCGAAAAATGAACCATTCTCTCAAAAGGAAATTTTCCTCAAAGAAAAACTTACCGGGCACGATGCGAAGTGCGTCTATTGTTCGTCTCCTCCTTTTCTGACGATCATTTTGCCTGAAAATGAGAAAAATTGTTCGGTTAGTTAATTTTTAAGGATTGTTTTCGAGATCGAGGATCGTTTTATGGATTTTTATAAGTAATCGAATAAGAGGGCGATGAAGCGGACTGAATTTTAGCATAATACATACTAGACTCGGTGGCAATTCGACTTGGCGACCTCAGAATGCATATTCATTAAATGCAAATTTGGCCAGTCTCCACTTTGGGTCACCTCGTGCACATATTTCATATACAATATACACATATAACGTAACATTTCTCCGTTGGATATTGCGAAAGTCAAATATTAGCGATAGGTAGTGAATATGGATTTAGGCCTGCGATTTGTATCGTTCAATCTAATGAAGGGTGTTGGAGAAATATTTGAATTTGGTGAATATGTTTGCTTCATTTGTATAATATCGATAAATCACACAATACAGTTTTTTCAGGATATGTATGAAACTGAATCGTGATAGTAAATTATATTGTACTTATTTGAATTTCTGAAATGACCGGTTTGAGTTGAATATGATGGTAAAATATACGTACGTGCGAGATGATTATAGGTTGTCGAAAAAGTCGTACTAAGCTTTTCCGAATTTTCACGTCACGTTTCACAGTTCCACTAGGTGAGCATTCGAAATGGATTTTAATGGTTTTCCCATGTAATTTCAGAATGTCATTTAAAATACAACTATCGTTGAAAATGCTCACGAATAAATTTTCACTTAATACAATACGTTCGTTAGCATTTTCAGCGATAACTATAAAGCTCATAAAGTTTACATTTGTAGATGAAAAAAAAAAACTCATCGTCAGACAAGTCTCGAATTCATCGACGCAATCGCAATTTCTACTAATGGCGAAAAAGTAGTCACTCTCACAATTTTCCCAGCCGGGTTTCATTAAATTACACGAAGGCTTTTCATTATTTCGCTTATGGAACAAGACTAGAGGCTTTCGCTTGCTTTCCCCAAAACAATACCGTCTCCCTTTCGGCAGACTATATTTTTTTCTCAGCTCGAGTCTATTTTCAACCCCCCATTTTCGTATATCCCCGACGGAGGTTCCTGAGGGTCACTAATCCTATTTGGTTCGCTCCGTTTCGGATCCTAGTTTCAATTAAGTGTTCCATTCATTCTAGAATGTTCCCTCGTGTTAGTTTTTAATCCGTCTCGGTCTGAATGCAGGATTCGAGTTTCACTCCATCATTGAATGAATAGTGTCGTTAATGAATTTGATTGACAAAGATGAATAGTGATCTGTTTAAGAACTGCTAAATGGTTTACAAAATACGTGTGTAAAAAAAATGGAAAATATAATTGAGGATTGTGATCTCGCAAACGTTTATGTTCCTGAAAAAATTAAGATCTACTACAGTCTATTTCCATGAAATAAATAAATTTTCCAACATTTGAATGTGACAATAGATCACAGCATAAACGACTCGAACATTATGACGCGAATATAAATAAACTTGACCATTTTCTCGGGAAATAATTCGGGAAACTCGACGAATCGGCGGATCTCTAGCAATAAACGTAATATACTACGAAACGTATCGCAATTTAAAACTCGCATAAAACACTTTTATGTGCCATAATAAATTCGAACTGTAAACGTAATTCGGAATCGACGTATTTTAATGTAAATAATATAGCGCGGGTTGAAAAAAAAATCGAATCTTGAAAGGGCGACAGGCTTTTAGCGACGGCGATAAATAACGTGTTGAAAGCGAACGACTAAAATTCGAAATTCGCTTCGATTGAAAACCGCTGATATATTATAGTATACGTAAGTGTCGTTGATAATAATAGTGGTATAATATAATGGTGCGTGTTCATTTGGGAGTAAAAATTTTACCGAACGTACGAAATTCGTATGTTAAAATACCCGGAGAAGTACTTTCGGGAAGATATTTATGCATGAAAATCGTTAATGAGAATTTTACTCTGTCAAGTGGAAACCTATTTTAAACCATATTCGTGCTTGAAGAATATTCAAGAGTTTCATATTCTAACATAACATAACGAAAGATTTCTCAGAAAAACCTATGAACGAATGGGATTCGATATGAAATTGTCAAAGTTGATCGAGCATGTAATTATGATGATCCTAGAAGTTAAAAAGTAAAAGTGTATACTGCCAAATATTGAAAAAGCCACAATATTAATGATAATTAAAAAAAATATTGGAAAGTAATTAAGCGATCTAATACTAAAACATATTCCAAAACCATTCACAAGCATTGTGAAACAAATATCACAGAAGATTTTTGCAATTAACTCGAGCGATTTAAAATTTTCACTTAAACCTTTTGGCTTCTAGAGTGCTCATATAATATATACGATATACACGTGATATAATATTTCGAAGTGAGGGTGAGGGGTGGCAAAAGGCCCAACGGAAGGGCCAGTTGCCGATACAATGGACACGTGCGCGAGTTTGCCATTGAAAGATTTACGGCTCGCGGAAGCGGACACGACCACCGCTGGCGGAAAACCTCACACCTGCGGTTCTCGAATTTTCCGACTTTTCATTTATTTATTCGCAAAATAACAACAATTTTCAAAACAAAAATTTCATTTTTAAATGAAAAAAAACGTAAACTAAAATATAACGTTGTGAAATCACAAGTGTGTTCTTGTATCATTATCGTCTGGTGGAAAAAAAATCCACCCTCGCTGGAAAATCGTGATTAATACGCGGTTTCCAGGCGTATGAAAAGGGGGGAAAATGGGGTAGAATGGTTGATGTGTTTCGTTCTGGAAGAAAGTCATCAAAAGGGCTCGTCGAGTTCAAGTTGAAAATCATGTCTATAATCCATCGCGTGTATTTTTCGCCCCCTTGTGAAAAAATGAGATGTATTTATCGGAGGGGTAAATAGGTGATTTTCTTTAGAAGATATCGAGAACGGTATTTCAAAATATTAAAATCTTCAATAAAAATTACAAAGATGAAAATGATGTAATGCGTTATTTATGCTAAAATATCAATATCTAACTATACAGATATATAGTAATGATTCGTTATAATTTCGCAATAAGATAATTGCTTATAATTATAATGATGTTTGTTCTGTACGATAATATCTAATACTTGAGAAAAAAGACCTTCCAATACGCGATATGAAACAAATATTATAATGACCTATTAACACTGAACAATAAAGATAAATATGTAAATAGCAAATTATACGATAATTTTACTAACAAGGTCGTTACAAACATTGCTTGAATCTTTAAATTAATCGATTAATACAGAATTTAAGTTTTTTCTGCATTTTAAAATCTTTCATATGAATGATAAACACTTCTCCGATAAGATAAACATAGTTTCCATGGTTAAGATAAAATCAATTACTTAATTTTTCGCTTTTTGATAGCATATTTCACATTTATATACGACAAAATATATCAAAGTACCATAATAAACCGAGACGAAAGCATCCACAGAAAAAAAAAATAAAACAGTTAAACCAAAAAAAGACACTTCTAATAGCGGCAGTGTCGGGAAAAGTTTGATTTATTTTAGAGTAGTTCATTGTGACCATTATTGTCCAGTCGCTAAAACTTTCCCAGCACCGAAACAAAGAAAAGAAAAGCGCTTCGGCCACATATGTCCAAACACAAACACAAGAATAGGAAAATCACACTTTTTCCAAGTGTGTGCATACACACTTAACACAAGTGTACACACTAATGTTGGACCATGAATCATACGAGTCGGCGAAGCGAAAATGCGCAAACATAAATTATTTACATCGTATGGCCAAACACCATGGTGAGGGTTTGTACGTTTCGTTAAATATCTATTTTCTTAGTGGAAGGGAAAAATCGAATAATTCGCTTAAACAGAGTTGATTTATCGAGAGGTGTTGAATGTGTTTCAATTTAATTAAGAAAAATGATGTTTTTGTTCAAATCAAAACGACTGTGAAATTATAATCATTCATTTTTTTCAATAGCGCTTCAGTATGAATCAGTTTCGGAACAATGGACTATTTTTAATTAGAGGTGGTTAACCCCTAGAACAATCCTATATAGGTCACATATGGTACGACCCATAAGAGCAAAGGTGATGTAAGTCAATCACTTCGTCTGGTAGAGGCCCCGATCGCCGATAGGTGTCGCCCAAATTGTTCAGCATAAACACACAAATGATTTGACGACACTGAGAAGATGGTATTCCGTTTAAGGAACCGTGTCTTAAAGCATTTAACTAACATTTTTTTCGAATTGAACTGAATAAACATTTGAAAGAAATGATTGAGTCCCCATGTCAATTAAAAAAAAATGTCATTTAACTCTCACTAGGTTCCAACAAAATTCGAACTCAACATTCGTTTATAATATTGTATTATATTAAATTATTAGTTCGTTAATAATTGAAAAAATATACAAAATTAATTTCGGAATTATTCCGACACACAATTTTAACCGGAATATTGCCAAACCCACCCTTTTTAGGCAACCTTTACTCCGGCCAACTGTTTCTAGTTAGCATACAAATCGAAATGATCTACCCTAAAAATGTAAATTAAATTCGTATTTCATTATCTCGAAAATTCATATTGCATCTTTTGCGCGGTCGACTCTGGAAATGGTGCGGACGAATTTGGGGAGATGGAAAATTAAGCGCGATAGAACTAATTCGATTATTCGAATCTACTAAAAGTGTGAACGAGGAAATGTTTCGAATCGTCGTTGGAAGATGTTCAATAGTTCACTAGTTCGGAAGACGATCGGATAAAAGATTTTCGGTATGAATCTAGAAATGAAAGTAAGTCAGCGCTAGTTTTCGTATGCATTTGATCAAATCTGAATAAAACAGATTTTATGTATTTCGGTCAACGATTTTATGTCTTTTACTCATCTGAACTACTAAACTAACGAACATCTAATCATAATACAAATAGATATTTTGTATTATTTTCCAAAGTCGATAAATTAAACCGAAAAATGTGCACACAAAATTATTTAAAATTTTTAAATTATTCATAGACTATAAAGTGAAGAAGCAAAGCCATTAGGCTAGAAACGCCGAAAAGTGATAATAGTTCGATAAATTTTGACGCTTAAGTAAATCGTTTTTAATTACAATGAACATAGCCAACAATCCATTTTCAGAAATCATCACGTGAAGCGTTAAATTAAGACATTTTTCAAATCAAATATTCGAAAGAAACAATCAAACAATTACACCAATCAAGAAAAACGACATGCAACTTTCACAAGAATCTAAAATTACTCAAACTCAGCATCACAAAGACACCGAAACCAACGCGGCACACACAAACGATTAATCTATATATATAAAAATGATTGTATGTATGTATGTATGTATGTATGTTACCTATAGACTCCGAAACGGCTGATCCGTTCGCCGTGAAACTTTCAGGGATTATTCTCTGCATGTAGGAGAAGGTTTAGAGATCATAAAATTTTGATTTTGAGAAAAATAAATTTTTCGTAAATTTTGACATTGCAAGGGGGGACCCTTAGATATAACAGTCAACATAGGCAACGGGATTAACTAGAACTCCCAAACGACTGATCCGTTCGCTGTGAAACTTTCAGGAATTATTGTACATATAACTAGAAAGGATTCTGCGTCATTATATTTTGAATTAAAAAAAACATTTTTCTTCGTAAATTTTGTCATTTCAAGGGGGGAAGCTTCGACACAGCCAATGTTATGCAAAGCCTACATACGCAACGGGATTGACATATTTTTAGATCTCAAAATCACTGATTCTTTCACCGAAATTGTAGCGGGAACAGATATTGAATCGGGAACGGGAACGGGAAATAATATACTACAATTTACAATCGGTTTAAAGTCTTAATAGTCTCGAGCAACGCCGGGTGACAGAAGCTAGTACTATATAAAATTACTTTAAAAAAAATCAAAATTCACTAACGACTAAAATAATTAGCAAGTCCGTCTTCGCCCCGTCACTCTCAAGATTTCCAACCCCCGGAACAAGAAGAAGTACGTATACACCTCGAAAGTCGGAAATTCGCACCGCCCAAACCACCCCCCGGGCCGGTAATTAATTCGGCTTAATGTCGGTGCGAGTTTCGAATAAATACAGTGAGTTACCGACGTCGGTAACGCAACACGGCGAGGCGAGAGACCCGCCACCCCTTCCCAGTCCGCCCCTGTAATTTCGGGCAAACGATTCGCGCCGTATAATGGCCGAAAGTCAGGGGCGAGGGAGGTCAAGTCGTCGACTTGATTAAATCAAAGACGAGCCTTGATTGTCAAAGATTCGGAAGTGATTTAAGTCTGATTTTGTATTTTTTTTTTCTCACAACAGGCCTGGGCCCAATTCCACATCAATCGATATTCGCCATTATGGCAAAGATTACTCCGAAGAGTAAATTTGGCACGACTACTCCGAAGAGTAAATTGCAAGACCACTTCGAAGAGTAAATTAGTGTTCATAGATGTCACTAAATAGTTCGAATTAATCGAACATATGAAAGGTGTAGGAGATGTGATCATAATTATTTCATAGAGTATCGAGAGACTCCAGGTAGCGGCAGCTGGTACTTTGTATGTAGCTTACATACGTACTGTCGAATTTTTAGACGAGTACAAAAAGTCAAATATAGACATATATATTATATATACTCGTACGTACATTTAGCTTTGTCTATCGGCACTCATCTGGAAATTTGACAGTTCCTAAATAGAAGTATGAGTGTATCTAATACTGCGTTTACATATAGATGTTTCCATTCGTGCTACCGCTAGCTTTTTTGCTGGAAAGCTACAGCTATGTTTAAGTTTAAACGTTCCACAATAAAACACCCGTAGTTTATACAAGAATATCACTGAATTGTAAAAAAGGTTGTACTAACTTTGTTATTTTGTGAAACATGTGTAAAAATTTTCTAAAGTATAATAAGAATTGGATCAATGTTAGACGATTGCATACATATAATTCAAACAAATAAACATATTTTTTTTTTATTTTCATCCAATTTTCAATTGCAAGCAAAATAATTTCCTGAAACGATTTGATTCATTTTAAAAATATTTAACTTGAAATGGAAAACAAACATCCAAATAGATGATTTTTCAGAAATTAACCATAAAATTCGCCGGATAACTATTTAGAAAATGCGATCAAAGTGTGTAATCTAAACATTTACATACCAAACGGACGAATTTTGATTAATTCAATGAATATTAGAGTCAAAAAGGCAACGCTGAATATAATTTAAGTAAATAACACAAAAGCCTAAACGAAAAAGGAGAAAACGAGCATGTTGAACGTCAATTAAGAACATTTGGCCTTTAAATTCTCAACGGATTAATGTTTTGTGTCAAATTAAATGCGAACGTTTGCTCGCAAACCGAAAATATACAAAATTCATAAAGGCCCGTTTGAAAAGTATATGTTGGTATATAAAATATATAAAAATGCGTAATTTCCCAGAGTCCTGCGCTATTTTCACGTGTGACGGATCTGTAAGGACGTTAGAGATGAAATCACAAAGGAACGTCCTCGAAAAATCTAAACGTACGAAACGAGGATAAGCAAAACGTAAAGATAAAAAAAAACCGTGAGTGACAAGAACGTAATCGCTTCGGGAAAAATGGGACATTCCTTTTAAGATTATTATATTTTGCTTTCCTTTTTTACTTTCATCAAAAGAAAAATCGCCGCTTTATTTGACGTATGTCATACGTTCGCCATACAAGAATTGAGTAATCCTCTCGTATCGCTAGTTTTTATTTCGTGTGCTTTCATTGAATTTTTTCATGAAAAGCGATCCCGAAATTAAAATTATGCGAAAGAACGGTTTATTTCATTCCAAGTCATTTAAATGTGAAGCAATCAACTTTCTTTACACCGCAAATTTGCATGATTTCGCAACATACATAGTTCAGCGGAACTTTCAACCTCGACTTTATGCCCATGCAAATTGGTCACTTTGTGCTGAATAAATATTTATGAGACCGCTAAAAAGGCATCTCAGCACCGAAATTTTCATAATAAACAGAAACATATCAAGGACGTGCGAAAATATTAAGATTCTAGGTCGAACGCGTAACTCGTTAAAATATATAATCGTACAAACCACATGTTATTGTTTTACATAAAATTTCGTAACGTAACGATTACGAAAGGCTTTTCGCTGATTTCCCACAATGAATAATTGATAGATATGCGTTAACGAGAACGTTTTTCGCAATTTTCCCTCTTACGATGGCCTCGTATTGCACACGTTTGCTAGGGAATTGGCGTAACTCAACAAAGGCTTTATTCAATGCAAATAGACTAGAAAAACCTTAACGAAGCTAAAGGGCATTAACGTGAATTAATTAGGCGTTGCGATACTCTTGAATTTTAATAAGGGCGATTCTTTAGACCGAGAATTAACGGGGGCTAGAAAAATTTTGCACGAGAGGGGCGATTGTGAAGAACGACAAAGTTTCTAGGGGAAAACTCTTAATTTTTCCCGAGCAGTAGCAAGAAATGCATATTTATTTAATAGAATATATTAAGAGGGGACGTTTATGTACAATTTAAACGTGAAGAAATTGCTAGATTATTTTAAAAATAATACAATCATTAATACAAAATTTTCAAAGATAATATTCATAGTAAAGAAATTATTCATGAACTGTAAAGTCAATAAAATCATCACATTTTTAGTTCACGTGTGAAAATCATATCATATCACCAATGACAGTATAGCGGAACAAACTATTCATTGATCACATTCAAATCGTATCAATTTTTGAATAAAGCTGAAAAAAATGATTCAATTCATACAAAATAACGAATTGCACCAAATCGTGTGATTCGAGTAGATGCGAAATTAAATGGCATATTACGAAGGTAATTTGCGGTTAGCTCCCGCAATGGCAGTTAAACGGCGGATACAAATTACGTTGCATTTTAACTACAATGTTTAACTGTCAAGGTGTAATACTGCGTGATAAGATAACCCAAATGTCGTTTGAATTTGTACCTATATCAAAATTTTATCGATAAAACTGGCACACGTACAATAGGAATATAAGGGGAAGCGAAATTGCTGCCGTTTCCGTATTTCTTGTTTGAATTTCTATAACAATAAGGTGTTTTGTATTTTTTATGGGCTCAAATGATCGGTTATGTATTTTATTAGGTTATTTTGTATTCCTGTTTCTTCACATTATGACGATATATGTATATATTATGGCTTTGTATATATTGACCTTTGAAAACAGTCGGATTCCTTTATATTTATATTTAAAACATGCAATCAATTTAAATTGAATTTGATAAAAATGAACCGACCAATTCAATAGAAAAAGGACTGTATAAAAATCAATTAAGATGAGCTTAAACAGAGCCTTGATTAAAAAATAAATTAACGAGAGTGATAATGTAAAAGTTGAACGTCAAGCGTATTTGCACAGTGATTACATAAAGGGCGCAGTATATAGAAAAACGAGTTGTACGGTGATAATCAAACATTTACACGGCAAACATTCAGACGAAAGGTTTCAGCTGAAAATAATCCGAACGCGAGAAGCCGAACCAGGTGAAAAAGTCCATATGTGTATAAATAAATACACATGTGTATATAAGATATATACATTTTTTTCACTTTTGCAGAGTGGGCTCGATACGCGGAAGAGTGCGAATATCTGTGAATAAAAAAAAACACGACACTCGGTAATGGGATAGGAAAATCAACATTTTTCTATGTCTGGATAAATATTATATGGAATTCGCGTGTTTGACTTGCACTCGTATGTGGAGGTCGTTACAGTGTTCCGGTTACAGTTTATATCGCAATTTATGGTACTGGGGTTCGTACAGAAGATGCGGGGTGCTGAAACGCTTTTTATGTTTTTGTCTGTGGATGTTGGAAATTAATTACGTGACGGTGCAGTAACGAGATATTTATCTGTTTAATTATTAAATAATGAAAAAAATATTTTTTAATTTTATTCGGAAGATTTTTTATGAGAATTTTTTGGAATATCGTGAAATAATCATATTTTCATGTCTATATAAATAGAATAAATTCGACGAAATATTATATCGAACTCGGTTCGGGCGAAAAAGCAGAGCCGGAAAATTCCGTCTTGCACATGTAACATACATATATTACGACGAAGAAAGCTTTTCCCCGTTAAAGATACGCTCTATGAAATTTCACACATGGCCAATCTGCGGAGGATCTTGCATATATACGATTTCTCAGCCGAGTTTTTCACATTTCCCAGCGGTGAAAGGAAAAACACGAGGAAAACCCCCCTCGAGTTCCCAAACCAAACACTGACAATGCTAATCGGAAGATAACGAAAAAAAAACCGCCTTTAGCAATTTCAGTCGTTTTCTCCTTTTTGATGCAGCCAAGACGATTTTTATTAAGTCAATAACAGCATTTTTTTCACAAAGATAATGAATTCTCTTATTTTTTTGTAAGGGATTTTCTAAGAAACGAATATAAAATTTTAACGATTTAAAAAAAATATATATTTGAAAGGTATTGCAAAATGAAAAAATAAATAGAACTATATTGTGTTTTTGGCGAAAGTCAAATCGTCTACAGCGTGGTTTTGCAGATTCGTTTCACGAAAGTATGTACAAGCGTAATCAGAGTTTGTATTTGCATGAAACCATGGCTTTAGGAGTGCAAACAAAATACGCCATTCCGGAAATTTTCAGAGTTTTCAGAGCTGCGTCGCGTGTACTAAATTAACCGATGCAATTTCGCCTTTGAACGCGCAAAAATATAACAGAACTCAATAACAAGGCAAATGAAAAACCGAATACGTTCAGCGACAACAACGAAATCTGAAATACTGCTAACTTTGAGTCAATATATATTTTTTTCAATTAATAGAAAATATCAGTTATAACAATAATACTTACTAAACGTTTGCAATCATATCGAAAAACACATCAAACGGTCGCTTCCGAGAACGTCTCATCAAATCATCCCTTATTTGCCCGTTCGTCGAAAATCGCTGACAACCGACCGACGCAAACGAGTTTCATGAAAATTTCCCGGAATATCGCAATCAGCACACTATTTTCGGGTACATATCAAGGCAAACTACAATATAAATACGATGTGAAACGGCTCAAAACACAATCAAAGCACTGTGCCGGATAGAGGCGCTCCTCGGAGCAAATAGGGGATGCTCCTCACGCTCTCGGTTCGTGTATAGATTAACACGCTCTATGAGATTTCGCAAGATTGAGATATCGCATGCACATATCGCGTACGTTCATATAACAGACTGTGTTGATGTAATTATATCGATTTATGTTTTAAGTGTGTGGGGAAACTTGGGTGTTTCCATTAATGGTATTTATATTAAAAATTTTGGCAAATTAATTCGAATTGAATAAGATTTATATTTTTTTTTATGTAATATTACATGTATGTTTAATATAAATCTTAGAATCGGGAAGATGCTGAAGCGGTAGATAAACAACACATCGAATCATCAGCTGAGGGATAGTTCACATGATAGCAATCGATCCATAATCTAATCGAGATAACTACATATGACGATGAAATAGGCCAAGGGGTCATTTTACATGTCAGCACTATGTAAGATGACCCCTTGGCCTATTTAGTCATCATATTATGTAGTCATTTTGTACGAATATGTAAGACTGTTTCTATCTTTTCGGTTTGGTTTTGTGATTGTCGTGTGACCTAACCTCTACATATATGAATCTAATTTAAGTGCTTGTTTCGAACTTCAAAAATGTTTTTTTTGTTCAATTGTGTATTCAATTCACTATGTGAATCCTTTAACCTTGAATTAAAATTGTAATTAGTCCAATTGGGTTACACAATTATTTCAAAAAAAATATTTTAAAAGTTCGAAACAAGATATTAGATACAATTCACTAATTGAATTGTGCTCTAGGATTAAGAATCTACGTAAAGAATGATTGAAATGAAACGCTCACATAAAAAACAATCGCGAATACTTTGAGCCTACATAACACAAGAGATTCGTAAAAAAAACATTGGCTCACGAAATAAAAAACACAAAATCGTCACAGCATCCCCCTGAAATTAATGTACAAAGGATATTTCGAAATTACAACAGTTGTTATATTAGGCGAGTCGCGGACAAACGACGGGGGCGGGTATTAAGTGAGATATCTGATTACAAAGCCGCTCTCGGTTATTCGTACTAATTAATGAACTTCTGCCGAGGGTTTCGCGATGGAGCACTCCTCACCAGCGATTCGGACTATCAAAAGGAATACTGGTAATCGTGGAAATCGCCCGCGGCCCTTTGTCCTCGGAAACGCGAGGATGGACACGCTCAGTATGCGCTTCAATCGCTCCGGTACAATTAATACGTACGCAACGGGTTCATCCGTTGATGAGAACACTAATTTAGTCTACGATGTGGAATGTGGTTGAAATTACTACCCTTCTATAGACGAGTTAAAAGATAAAATTATTTATAAATGATATATTAAAATTTCAACTACAGTATGGGCGACGAAACTGACTGTGGATTTGATCAGCGAAAAAACGATAATTGTCAAATTATTGATTTAATTCGAACTTAATGGAGATTTATTTGAATGCCCACACATTTGAATTAATTAATTGAATATATTTTTTCAATCATCATTGAAAATATTCACGAAGCAATTAAATACGCAATCCTGTTTCGATCGCGTAGTTCGGCAAACATTTAATTGGAACCGGCCCATAATAATTCATCAAAACTATGGACGTAACACTTCCGATATTCCATTTAATGCACAGGTAGTAGACCAAGTTTGCTAACCGTATATTCCGACTGAACGTAATTAACGTTAACAAACGAGACTGAACGATTCGACCCTAGTGTGCAAACTTCGCTAAATTGATCAACGATCTTCGATCCACTACAATAAATATACGCTCGGTGTATTCAACCCGTTAGTTCACTGATCGAAAATTATACGCTAGAAACGAATCGAAAATTCCTGTGTTGAAGATGATAAAAAATTTGATTCGCCGACGTGCAAATATTCATATCGAAAGAGTGCAATTAAATTATTGAAAATCGACCGATCATTTGCATAGTCATAGAATTCAATAAAAAAAAATCGAATGAGAAAGATAAGTGTATATGCAAAATTTCGTTTAAAATTTGTATCTACAGGTAGACTGATATTTTTAATGAGACCCAAAAAAATAAACCAGTTGTTTAGGTTTTGAGTTACAATAATTGATATGACTATAAATTCGAACTTTAGTATAAGTTAGATGAAATCGTAAGATATTGTCAATATTGAATATTTGAAAAATGTGATTCAATCGACACGTTTATTTTGTATTTTAGATCGATCAGCGTAAATCAACACTCGGCGGTTTCCCCTAATGTTCGCATTCGAACACAATGCACGACAACCGTTGCACAGATAATGATCTTTCGTTTGATGAATTTACACGTTCGACACGAGCCATATTTCACATATTCATTAACCGAAGCGTTTTCGATTTTGATTTATGAAAATATATCGCCGTTTAATGGCGTTTCGGAGCAAAACGAATCGATTTTTCGAAAGGCTACGCGTCGAATCGATTTCATTAATTATTTTTTACGGTTTGTAAAAATAGTTTGACGTTGAATTTGGCTTGTAAATTTAAAGTTTTATAAAAAAAAATACAACATAATAAAGATCGGTTAAACGGTTGAAAGCTTTAGAGGCAACGTATCTTTTGATCACTCGAAAAAATTCACACCTGAAAAAAATTTATGTCTATCATAAACATACAATGGATAATCGACCGACGGACTAATAAAATTTAAACTTAACATATTAACATTTTTTCATACGACCCGCTGACTTTGGACTCCTCCATTTTTTCGACAGACCTCGACCTTCGTTCAAGAGTGCAACGCTCCTACAAATTGCACCAGCATACTTTACTACCGACCGATAAAAGAACCGAACCTGATAAAAACCGTATTTAGCTAAACGATCATTCGGAAACCGAACAATTTCCATAAACAGCGTTCGTTGTTTATACGTACGATGGTAAATTTCTATGAAACGGATTAAGCCCGAGTTTCTGTGAATGACACAACACATTTCCATGCACTACTTTAGCTTCGGTGCAAATCATCGTGAAAATGTATTATAGTTTACGGTCTGACTGTGACGCGAAATCCATTCGTATGCGAAGGGCTCGTGTGTGCAGTGCATTATCGTCAGCTAATGCATTTCGGTCCTTTTGTCAAGTGGACAGGTCTGAATGTACATTCGTGACGTCTATTTGTCATCAACGGTTTGCGGTATGGTAAGCCATAATTCCATGCATTTGGACAGTTCGCATCATGTACATCTCGGTTGAATGCGAGCTGATATTGAATCGATTTTGCGATGAAATTTTGTTTTAGTCCAATTAGGACGTACACCATGAACATGAGATAATTTCTACGTATGTTTATGGGAAGATATAAGCATCAAGAAAAACTATGTTTTAATTTGCTCTGACTAAAATTCATTTTCATGTCTAAAAAGTGTAATGGCACATGAACTCTAGACGTAATTAAAAAATATATTCATACATATGTTGTTGCAAATTATTTTTTCTTAATGTTTATACCATTATATTTACAAAAACATACAATTTTCTCCAACTACAAGCATAAATAAAATTCTAATTCACATAACAAACATACGCTTCCACTATGCGCGACATAGATATATTATTTCGGAACGATTCAATTTAGCCTCAGTTTCACTAGGAAATTAATTACGACAAGTTTATTTAGCTTCTCCACATTGGGAAAACAAATCTTCGCATAAATTCGTACGTGTAACATTAAGGAATAAACGTCTCTACGTACACGAATCTCCGTTTAGCGAACGTAGGTTCGTATGGGAATGAGAATGTGGAACATTATTTCTGCGGCGGACTGCAAAGTTGCATTCTGATCTTTCCAACACTTTATAAATGTCGACCTGAGTTAGTGCAGCTTTTCCGTTTTGAAATACGCTTTCAACATATTGAGTTCGTTTCGAAGCGACGTTACGTTACGTGCATACATCGTGTTTTGTACGAGAGTATAACAGCGGTTCATATTGTATCAAAGTGAAGCTGAAATGCACAGCTTTGAAGGGAGATAAGAATTCTTCAATAAACGAAATTTTCCGAGAAGAAAATTCGCATACGCTCTGGTGTGTTGTTGAGTTTCGGTCGTAACATTAACATATTTTTGCAGTAAAATTATTTCATATTATAAAAATTCACATTAAATTTTGCATAATTGATACGGCTTAGAATAATTTTCACTTTCTTTGAGATGAACCATTATCGTTATTATCATAAAATGTTGATGTTAAAATTCTGTCATTCAAACGAAAATTATGCGGATTGAAAGTGTTTAATTTCGCTTTTTAACTATGAATAATTGAGATGAAAAAAAAACACGAAATCGAAAGTTAAAATTGAAACAATGCTACTATATTTGTTTATAAGTTATAAATATTTCAATGAGTTTCCAAAGGCGAAATTCAGTTTTAATACTTAGAAACTAATTAAATAATCATATGATCGGCCATCGAAGCCAAGAGACTTGCGACCCGGCGGAACTTTTACTTCGAAATATTCGCAAAATTCCAACTTGATAAAATTTTCACATAGCTTCCTGTGGAACAAGAGATATCTTGGAGAGTCTACATAGGCGCATTGCTCAGTTTTAATCAAAAAAGGAGAAGGAAATCATTCACGCTGAAGGAGAGTCCATTTTACGACCGGTCGACATTTTAAGAATTCTTCCGGACTGCTGCGAATATACGCCCTATTTCAACACACATAATGTATTGGGGAGACTAGCCTGATTTCTAATATTATTATAATCGAAAAAAACTAAATTATTTTATCTTCATTTCAAAATAGACGTATCGAGTCGTAAAATTGAATTGCACGCATTGACAGTTGTTCCAATTGTGCGTTAATTTGCAGCTATGCAGAATGTAAGTGATGTAATTTATTTGAGTCGCTTCATTGCTCCAGTGATGACAAAGAAAGAACGAAAAAGAAGACCACAAAATTATCGATTTTAATACATGGTAAAGACAATAGGTCTATAAGGTTTTCAATTTTGAATAATGCTTGATTATTAAAATAGACAAGTGGCAGCTAATGAAGATAAGATAGCAATGGAAGCTCTCGCTTTAAAAACTCCCATACTATCATCAGGTTTATATCAGGTGATGTTTAAAAAAGATTTTCTTTTCTAGCTAGTAAAAAAATGAGTGCACTGCCTCTAAACTGAGTTTCATTCCTTTTAATTCGCATCAGACATAACTCTCGATTCATTAATTAAATGATAAGATAAGATAATTAAAGCTTCAATTTTCAGCCGATTTGAGCCACTAATACCAAACAATATGCATGAAAAATAAACTGATTCAACTGTGACACGTTAAAACGATATTAGCCGAGTTTCCCCTGCGCGACATATAAAATTCAGAGGCGGGAGGGCATCGGACGGAAGCATTAATATCTCGGGCGAAATCTCGCATAATTCCCCGGGACAAAGTTTAATTTGAATTTCGCCCGGGAAAACTTATTACATTTTCCGACCGGTTGACGCGCCTTTTGTGCCTCCGCGGCGACACCAGCGCCGATACGGACACCCAATGCACTAACTTTTCGAGAACAATGGCGGGAAAAGTGCAAGACTTACAAACGAACGCCTCCGACTTATTTAAGACGAAAGTCTCTCTCTTGCGAGAGCACGCGGCTTATATATGTATTGTAAAGTTGAAATTTTTGGAAAGATTACGCTCTCGAGTTCGAATGTTTTTCGGTCGAATTTAAATTTGGGGTCGAATTCGAAGCGAAAGTGTGTTATGTTGCGTTTTTTTTTTCGCTATGCAAATCGTAAGCCTCTGAGATGACTTTGTTCGGCGACAAATATTTGAGTGAAAAAAAATTCGAGGTGTACGTATTTAAATGAGATGAAATTTATACAGAAGTTCCGCGAGGACTAGCTATATTAAAACAGTTGAACTTTCTGTGAAACAGGTCGAATCCTTTACGTGGCCTGTCTTTAGTTTACATAAGCTCTGGAGGATTGACCCGTCTCTTGCTTGAGAAAATTTTCACCTCTGTGACCCGCACTTGCTACGAGTATTTCGGAGACATTGTTTTCAAACAAAAGACCTCGAGTGCGATTTAACGATTCGACGCCGAAAAGACTTACAACGAACAATTTTCAGCAACGGAAACAGAGGCATAATAAAACGATAAGGAAGGAACAGAAGCGACCCTTCGAGATTAAGTTCGAAACAAAATCGAAATACGAAGCATTTTATATATTGAATCTGTCATTGAAACAAGTTAAATCTTCAAATATTCATTCATTTTCTTTCAAGAATTGTTTTCTCGTTGCAATTACAAATGGATGCTTTTTTTCCATAGCAAGTAAAATGCACAGCTCGAGAGTCTGTAAATACATTTTCAGTACGACTCTGCGTCGCACTAACTAACGAGTGCCATAAGAGAGCACTCCAATTAATTGAAAATGCACAGCCCATCGGAAAAGTCACATAAAGAGTGATTTTATCACGGGAAAAATTCATCTCGCTCGAGTGGACTGCCCTCGTTGCACTGAATTCGAATGCATGAAAATAAAATATATTCGCAGTTATAATACACACATATAAAGTATAGCAGCGTAGAAAATATAAAACGGAAAAACGGCGACCCGGTGACCCGAGGAAATATACTGTGCGACGGAATGGAAATTTCAATACTCGTTCGGACCACGAACCTCGATTTAAATTACGCGAAATACGTCGCGTTATGTGAGGGAAATATTCGAATTCATATTATGTGTAAAACTCTGTATGTGCTGTGTGTATCTGTGGTCTGAACATGTGACGATTCCGAAACGTTTTACGCGCAATAAAATTGAATGATCCTTCACATACACACTCCATACATATTGTATGCGAACTCGCTAAAAGACGACATGAAAAAATAAAAATAGAGGAAAATTCGATAGATTTTTTTTTTGTTTTATTCGGATCGTTTTCTCATTCTTGATTAATTTGACTCACAATAAGATTCGAAATTATGTATATTATTACTGAATTTTACATACAATTTAGAGCAGCGTTATAACCATTGGAATTCATGACATGACACATAAAAAAATGGTTATAGAACAACTTGCGGAATGAGAAAATTCAAATTTCCATTAAAATCCTAATCTATGGTGAATACTGTCATGGTGCATAATCATCAGGCTAACTAAGAGACATACGAAACCTATCACAATGTTGAGTGAAGACATTTTTACCCATCCTCATTTCAAACTCCACAGATTTTTAACTACCTTAAATTGTGAGAAAACAATAACAAACGAAAAAAACACCAACATTTCCATCGATTTCAATCACCGTCGCTAAAAACGCTCCTCGAGATTAGACCTCTTGCCACGCATTATATCACCGCGAGAACAATCGCCAATTAAGATAGCAGACGAACTGGCATTCAAACTAGCACTATCCATCACTCCTAAGAGCATTCGCGGTGGCTCAATTAAGCACTCGACTCCGTTTAAAACTGTCCACAGGACGGTTGATATAAAGAACGTGCTCGTTATATTATAGCTACTATAAGGCTGAATAATGGCGCGCTCACTTTGCCGCGCTTAAGTGGTCAGCCGCAAACTCGCCGAAATTTATCTTATATATGTATATGTTAGTGGGATTCGGGCAATCTAGGGCTCTAGGGATCCCTAAATGGGGATGGAGATATCGTGGTGGTTTTCAATCTCGAAAGCCTGGATGGTATGGCTAGGTTTTTTTAGTCGAGAGTGAAACCGATGATGTTTCTAAAGCGATGTTTTTTTTAGAAATGATAATGAAAATTTATTAAGGTTCGATGTTTTTATATCGTTAGATAAGTTTTAGTAAACTAAGTAACGTTTATTCGTCTATAAAGTTCGACAATTGTGAATTTACAGTATCATACTCTATAGAAGAAAAAGGTACTTATTTTTAGGGACGATCTTTTCACTAACCTTAACCGAACTACGACTAAGCAAGTGTTTTTTTTTCTATTGAGTTTGACAGCTGTCAAGGCATGTTTGTAAACTTAAATTTCAAAATACATATAAAAAAACGCTTGCTAAGGTATAATTTAGTTAAGTTAGTGAAAAAAATCGCCCTTAGCTAACTATAACTTAGCTAACGATCAATAGATTGGCACTAAATGAGAGTTTAGTGGAATAAAAAAGTTTTTTTTTAAGAATTTTCAACCCTATTATTTTCAAACACATAGATATATTATTATTATTATTTCGTTGAAACAACATACATTTTGTGCAAAAAAAAGTTATACGTGGATTGTGGAAACGTTCGCAATAAATCTCTGTGTTCGGAATCAGAGTATGGATATTTTTGAACTTTATGTAAATCGTTTAATTTATACGTACGTACGTTTATCAAAAACGATCCGTTTTTGCAATATTCGTTTTGAAATTGCGCTGTGATTTTGTATTATATTTCGGCGAGAAGAAAATTACAAATTCAAATTATTGTGTCGGACGAGGTCTCTGGGTTATTGCTTTTACATTTGAATAAGTCAAAATAAAACCGTTTATGTAACAAATCAAAAAATATACGCAAAAAAATTATATATAAAATAAAATATTACCTGAAGGCAATGAATTCGTTGATTAGTAGCACGTAGAAATCTCACCGGAGCGAAATGCGAGATCTGAAAATAAAACGAAATTTTGTTTAAAAGGCTTTTATTTCTGCGCGTAAATTTGTTCTCGTGTTTTCAGATTTTGCAATTTCATTTCGAAGATAATTACCATCGTTTATGCTTCGAAAAACAACTACGCAATAAACATCGCGTAGGTGTTTTCGAACTGTCTATATTTCATCGAAATAATTACGAATCGAAATATGACGATCATGGATTGATATTTGTATAAAATTTCAACAACAGGAAAATTTTCAAATATGAGGAATAAAATACTATTTATTGAGTAGCATGATTTTAGTTAGTGTCGAATGTTAAAAATTTTACACACAATTAACAAAATTCATCCGAAAACGCATTCGAACGAACCGAATTTTTTGCGACTTTCGGCAGATTCTCCATCGCATTGACCTTCTTTCAGAAACGACAAAAGCAACGAAAAAGCAGCACACACTTATATACATACATAAGAACATACACACATAACAAGAACTTTCTCTCGATCTTGGCAATACGAAAAATCGCGTGTTTCTCGATATTTACCGTAATCGAATTTCTCGTCGGCCGATTCTTCGTCGAATTGCGCAACTGTTGCCCAGGAGATCGCGAGACGAAGATACAACACAATGAATGGACCTCGGAGAAATGTGTAAGTGAAATAATGTAGTGTAATGTAATGTAACGAAAGAGCGAGCGAGAGAAGCTCGTGAGAAAGTCGAACGAAGTTGCTCAATCGGATTGGAGTGTTTTTTCTTTTTTTTTAAAGAAAAATTGAATGAAAAACGTGTATTTTGTCGGGATAGTGTCGGTTGTTGCTTTTTAAGATGGTTTATTTATATAGCTGGAAGAGTGTTTGAGTTTTGTATTTAATGATTGTTTATATTTGAGGTGATTTGCAGATGGCAAATTTAATGGTCGCTGGTATTGTCATCAACTTTATTACAGTAATTTGCGCTTTATATTCAAGACGAACTCGTCGTTTTATTAATACAAAGATGAAATAATTTTATTGGATGAAAATCAATTCAATTCGTTGAAGTCTATAATTTGTATTTGAATGCGTAATGACTGAATGGTTCCGAATTCGAACTATAGAAATGGAAAGTAATTACAGTGATTTTCACTACTCCTACTTTTACTGTTCGATTTGGACGCAGGTTCATCAAAATTATTCAAAGTTACGCATTGAAATTATCTTTCATAAGAACTACCTATCGACATGCATCCAATAGCAACAGATTGCAAATAAGAAGCGACATCAAATTACAGTCTTCAAGAAATAATTGATTTAATACATCTGTGGGCTCAACGCCTGAATGTACAAACGTTTCCTCCTCTTCATCAAAAAGTCAAATTTTCGTCTAACAACAATGAAAAACGCATTTACGAAACTCGACATAATACAATAATGATCTGTTAAATAACAACACAACAGCATTGAATCCGCGTTCTATATCCTATCTTAGCCACGGTCACGCCGAGTCGTGTCTCGTTCTTTAAAATTGACGTCATCTAGTGATTTTTTTCTTATACATAGAGTGTGAAGTGCCGTTTTTGAATTTTGTATCCATTTTTTTCGAACAGATACGGTTTGAAACAATGGCCGGTCAGATCAACGGCCTCCTCGGTCTGTGTGATGTAATTCGAACTCGAGGTTCCTATGCAGTCCGAGTTATGGATTGACCGACTTATTCGCGAGTTCATATTTCATAACATGGAGAATGGTGAGGCAGTCAAATGAGAGTATATTTCATTTGTACTTGGCGTATGTATCGTATGCCGTGTCTAATTTGTTTCGAGTACGGAAAAAATGGATGCGAATTTCAATGGAATGGATCAATTTTATAATGTGCAGAGGTGCGATGTTCATCGGTGTGAAATTAGCTTTAAAAATAGATATGATTGAATATGAAAGAGTAAATTGAAGAATAGTCATTGTTGAGTTGGACCGAATGTGCATCGAATGAAACGTCATCATACATAATGCATATGCAGTTATTGATTGTAACTTCGTACGAATTGATACGTAGAAACTTCGATTTTCCATTAATTTGTAATTCAAAGTTAACCTCGATCTTCATTCCTCATTTACCACAGTACAGACAATACTCGATGAATAAAAAACGCATAAATAACACATATGAAAAAATATACTGATACATTAGCACTCGTTTCTGGTTAAACTAAACAATATTTAAGAATAATATTAATGAAAATAACAATTTTCCCACAATCAACGATCATAAATTAACCGGCAAATCGATCAGCTGCGAACCGTTCGAGTGCAACGAGCGCACTTTAACCGTAGACAGTGAAAGTTAAAATGGCACATTTCGAACACACCGTGAGATCAGCACATTTTATCTCATACCTAATACCTCCTCATCATCGAAGAAACCGAACAGATTCATCTGAACCTCGTACAAGAAACAAAACCAGTTGCTGGCGAATGAATCCGTTCTCACGTTGCACAGAGTCAAAGGGGAAACGCTCAAGGCCACCCAATATTGTTAGTAAATTATGTATTTTTTGTTTATCAAAAACGGATATATTATTGTAATGAGTGTTAAATATTAAATTAGTTATAATAATAATGGTATTTTATAAGACAATTGTGGAATTTCGCGATTCGTTTTGCGATACCGTTACTATTGAGAATCGTTGCGTTTCCTTGTACCGTTAAAATAGGCCAAAATTAACACCGCGTGGTCAAGTTTGAATATTTGCCGTATAAATATATTCAATGGTGATTGTTATCGCTGAATAAATGTGAATTTTCTAACAAATGTTATTCGTTTAAGCGAACAGATTGCGATAAAGTAATTAACATTGAACGAACACATTGCAAAGAAACGTTCGATGCATTATCGGAAAAGCAGTAAATAATAATGAGATTTTTCTGTTTTAAATTGCATTGATTTTATTTTTAAATGAACAATATTCCTTATCAGATGAATGAAAAAAAATGTTTAAAATCCACTTACAGCAAAATTAGAGCGGAGTCGCGACCGAACGAATAACCTTTTGACTCGATACAAAATCGGCAACGTTCACTTTCAATTCTAACATTTCCAACTTAACTTTCACCGATTATACACAGATATATACCGTGTGACATTACGGAATCGGAAAGCATTCATCCTTGAACGTTATGCCAATTTCACAAGGTTCGGAACAACGGAAAAAAATATTGAAATTGAAACCCAAAAACACAAAAAAGTCGGTTAACTCGACTGACGACCTCGTCTCTGACCTCAAAGTGAACTTTCATTTGCGTAATCGAACGTGGGTTTAATGTCATCAACTTGCAACATGCAAGTGAAGAATGCACATTTCGGTGCATCAACAACAACGTGTGTTGCATGTGGTTCATGTTGCGGAACGATGTTCGAATTATATAGCAATTTCATCACAGTTGAGTAAGAAAAACTCATGATATGATATGAAAATTTTTATACTATGAGTTCATCGATGTTGTGAAATAAATCAGCGATGATAAAATCGAGAAATTTTCCATAGAAATATCCGTATTAACAAATTCGATCAATACTTTATAATAAAAAAACACATTCACATTCGCAGCACACACGCATTGAGAGAGAAATCCAAACGAATCCGTGATCCGTGGCAAGGAGAAAAATGCGACAAATCGCACCGGGCCTTGGATGAATCCGATTTTTTCGGGGTTTTTATACCTTTTTTGAAAAGATCGGGGGTCTAGGGTGGTGTGGGCGATATCTGTTGGATGCTGGGCTCAGGATTCGAGATAAAACTTGAGATCGGTTCGGTTGTGGGTACGTGTCAGACATTGACGAGGGAAATGTACCGTGAGCACACGAATGTGCGAGTACATACGACACGTGTACTCGCCGTTTGACGCAAAACGTACCTATGTATAATCCAATATGTGAGTATTGTATTATATGTGCATAGATATAAGATGAAAAACGTACATGAAAAGATTTCCACGAAGATAAATGTCGCGGAGTTGAATTTGCGGCTTTGCCTTTTCGATTCGTTCGTATTCGATTGTAATGTTCGTTTTGAGCACACATGAATTTGATTTGATGTAATATGTACATTCGATCTATTTTTAGTCTATGTACTGTATTTAAAGAGATAAGAACGAATTTGAAGTTTGGAAACCGCTGAAAAGGCTAACGAAATCAATCGAATAAATCTACAGTTTGCTCAAACGGTTAACGATGCGACTTCGCAGTAAAGAGCTAAACATCATACGGTACATCATTGGCTATATTGGATCAATAGACATTGTTAGAACCGAAAGACTTTTGTTTACACAACTATTCCAATTTAGACAATAGATACGAAAATCTATCGAAAGACCCACACAAAATTAAACAGCAGAATGTACCAAACTCATTTATATCTCGAGAACGATCATTAGACCCGACGACAAAAAAAATCAACTAAACACCAACCATCAATTAATCGCCGAATAAAACGATCCGAACACAATTGGAACACTCAACAACCCGAGCCGATAACGACCCGGAATCAAACCGACCGCACAAAAAGCGTATCTAGAACACGATCCGAGTACCGAATATAGGCTTCAGATGCGCTAAGGGTCCGTTCAGACAATAAAGGTGGCGTGGAACAGTGTACGACCTTAATTCCATATATCAGCTAGGACGTTACGATCAATTGGCGTCGGGAATGCGACTCTCGTACGTTTCGGAATTTCAGTGCTTCTAGGCTAGAAACTTGGAGAAGAAATTGTGTGTGTGTGTCCGGAAAGTGCCGACATATTTATGTCCGGGGGGTGGTGGGTGAAAGGTTAAGTTTCAATTACGTGGAAGCCCTCTGTCTTCTGTGTGCGGAGGGAAAAATGGTAGTCGTAAGGTGAGGTAGTAGTGCCGATTGATAATATGGTCGTGGAATTGTTTTTTGTGCTAACATAGGTACTACGAAGGCAAGTTGATTGAAATTAGTAATTTTTATATCAACATATTACAATTTATAGAAAATTGTCTATACATTGGAGTCTCGTTTAATGAGCATCCCGTATAGTGAGAAATTTGTATAACGAGCAAAGCGAAAAAATGACTCGCTTAACGAATGGCAAAATGTGAGATATTTTGACGTTGCATGTAACATATCGGCTTTTCGTCTTTCGAAAATATTTCGCATTACTAATAAGATTTGGTAATAAATTATGCTCGTTATTTGAGGTTCCACTGTACAATATCGTTATATAATATACAATAAAACGATACTGAATTAAAAATTAAAAATAAATAACAAAATTTTATGGGATGTAAATGAATTAACAGTAAAAACATTGCATACTCCAGCTATAAATGAAACAATAAAAATTTTCATAACACTAACGAACGTGCTTTAAAAATTCTCCAATATAAATTTTATGCTCATTTACAACGACACGAGCACCGACCATATAAAGTTCATTTATTCAGCCCATTCGGATCCATTAAGCGAACACAAAAAAATCTCAACACAATTTACATAAAAACGATTCAATACACAGACGACAATAACCATCGCATGAATGAACCATGAAGCTTCATCCAGATTCTGAAAATTTTACAACACACCGTATCCGCGAAGAGTTTAAGCCGAAGCGCAGCACCTCTAAAGCCTTTAAAGGACTCGCTTTTACGACTCGCAGGATTTTCTCACACCGTCGCAATATCGAGCCGCATCTTAACGAACGAACCGTGATAATAATAATGAATATAAAACACGAAAAGCAATAATATTCTGCGTAGAGAGCGAGATGATGCTACGTCAGATTTCGCGCGTCGTAAAAGCGGGATTACTCTCACTCTCCAAATCTCCCCTTTGCGTTTATTGCGAAATGCGAAAGTTACTTTTTCCGTGATGAAAATGACCGTCGGAAAGTTGTGTATAAATATAAAACAACTGCGCCTGTTTTGCTTCAGATAATAATGGGCTTCGGAGACACTTTTAGGAAGGTTCGCTTGAACCCTTTCTTCGATGGAGATTGCGCGATTTGTATGATTAGGCGATACGTTTTCGGAGAACCGTACTTTAGTACGAAAATCACTGTTTTACGTCAATTCGTAATGAAAATGCGTTTTACGATACAATAAATAAAGAATGATGATTAAGTTGTAAAATTTTTGATGAAGAATTGATAGAGATCAGAACTGTTTTCTATAAAACAGTATCAATTTTTCTAGGTGCGGCCTTCATATTTACTTTTTATTTTTTCATATAAACATAAAACTGCCAATTTGACTACTTTCATTTTCGTAATAAGATAAGAGAATTCATTAGTGTCACTAAAACACACCTACTATCTTTAGCTCTGTCAATACGATTTAACACCTGCTATGAACTAATCAAGCACTACTAAGCTATCCACGAATATTAAAATCATGCAATAAATTAAAACAAACGCAGAATTGGAACATAAAATACACATTTCATCGAACAAAAATTATTCGATAGGGTAATTCCGGTATATATGGCCATATGGGAGACAATAACCAACGGTCATTTTTTCCCGAAAATTGACAACAATAGTTATTTTATATTATCATCGAATATCTTTTAATCATAAGACATCCTACTTGAGTGCAAAAAATAATAAGTATTGCCAATTTTCTGAAAAAAGAACCGCTGACTATCATATGGCCATCTATGCCGGAATTACACAAAATCAAACGCCCTCGCACAGAACAACTCCTCGGAGCGAAAACCAATTTAAACAACACACTATTATTAGCATTTCACCAATTCACCACCGCCACACCGATCAGAATCACTCCCCTTCGTATAATACGAAACACAACCCTCGGTTTGAATTTTAAACAAATCCCCGAAATAGGACCGCGAGCTTTCGGGCCAAATTAATTTCACGCAGATTTCGACGTCACACGCGTTCAGATTTATGTATTGCACGAAATGTACGGGGTGAGGTTCTCTTTCCTCCAGACGAAGCTCAGTTTCCATTAATTCAGATTCGGACGAATTTATTTCGGGGACACAAGGTCCACAGGTGGGCAATTCGGGCGGGATCACACTCGGTCGAATGAAATGCGTGCCGTTTAAGCGAATTTATTAGTCACTTGATTGTGAGGAAAGTGCGTTGAATTTCATTTCGATATAAATTTCGAGAATATTTTCGAAAAAAAAAATCATCAGACTGAAATAAAGTATTAAATCGTTGTTCAGAGATGTGAGGATAGGTTAGATCACAGTGGATTCTCACTTAAAGATTACTTAGAATGACGAGGGAAAATGAAACGTTGTATTATATAAAGCATCTCAGCTTTTTGTCGTTCGAAAATATTGTTTCACTTAACGAGTATTTCGAATTCAGAATAAGATTCGGGGACATTTATACTTGTTATGCAAAGTTCTACTACAGTGAAAAAATATAATCATTTTACGGACAAGACGAAACAAATGCAATTGCATCAATTTATAACTTCCAACTTCATATATTTTGATTTCGATTTAAATTATCTCTAATTTTAAACGAATGAATGAACTAGCTAACAATGATTAGGTGCAATAATAATAATTAAATCAGATCGCAGACCAAGTTTATAATATATAAAAGCTATGATCTGGATATTTAATAATGCTCACTTATCTAAATTAAAATAAATATATCCGCTCTCGATTGAAAAATGATCTAAATGATTATGCATTATTTAACCGCGATAAAATAGGATATGCAAAATTAAATTTGAATATTGCGGTGAATATGTATGATGATACGTAAATATCGCGTTCTTATTCATTCGTGTGAAAGGAAATGATGTGACGTTGCGTCAAAGCTGAATGTCGCATGGAATTTTCCTCAAAACGAAAACAATGTCGTGACGCATCTATCGAACGATGAATAAATAAGTTGTCGATGGCCAGGGTTTCCTAAAGTGACAGATCCTCATAAATTTTAATCTTCGAGGATATAACTGATATATAAATTGAACGAAAATATCGTTATGAATTGAATTATTACATAAACTACATTAAATTTAGTGCTGATGATTCATTTTTTCAATGCTAAATTTATTTTTCAGATTTTATAATACAGCTTAATCAATGATTTTCTGTTTTAGAAATAGTATTTTGATGTTTTGAGAAGCACTCGTTGTCGGAATGTGATGTTGAATAAACAAGGAAGGGTCGATAGAGAGTCAATGACCAAAGGCGAATCAGAACGATTCGATCTCAATGACAATTGTGACACAATAGCTTCATCGTACGCAGAGAAAAAATCGATAAATCATACTCACTAATATTCGGTATTAGATAAATATTATCATACGAATTCATGGAAAAATATATTTCGAAACATTATATTCATACGCAGTTAGAAAACAAACGATCGAGTACTTTCTTTGTGCAGAAGATTCGAAAGAAATTATAATGATTTTCCTTTTTTTTTATTTTGTGAAATTCGTTTTTGATGTTCGATGTATCCGAAGAACATTTTATAACGACATCCGAAATTTGAACAAGAAAAAACCGATAAAACCGAACGCGCGGAAAATTGGCAAACGTAAAAAGAGGGGCAGCACCACAATATATAAATGATAAGGATAATAAAAAAGACGACAATATGAAAGTAATGACCTAAAAAAATGACGGGGATAAAAAATCGTTCCGAAGATGAACAAGAAACGAATGAAAGCGAAAATCTCATCGCGCTCGAAACAATCGCAAGAAAAGAGGAAATCGCATATACGAGAAATGTTCTCGCGCCATTATTATGTATGCTGTAAAAGAAAAAAAGGTCTTTGTAATATGATTTCAGACATTTGCGAACACGAAAAAAGTAAACAAAAGTTTCAAAGGTCACGTGGATTTAACGATGATGACTTTGAAACTTTATATGGAAAGCGATATATGCCTAAATGTGATAGGAAAGAAAATGATCTGCAAAATTTGATAGGAGACCGGATAATAATCAAATAGTTTATTTCAGAAGCCATTTTAATTAATTCTGTACACTAATTTTACTGGTCACGTTCATAGCTTATTATAAATAAAATTTTGTATGTTAATAACTTCTTAAAAATGGAACAATAAAAGAATTTCGAAAAACGCATCAAACATGTTCGATCGATTTTCTCAACTACTCGCTTAAAGGAGTTGGTCACGTTTGACTTTGAACGGCTCATATGCTGAATCACAGTCGTTTGCTTCTATTCAAATATAATTTTAGCACTATGAAAATTCCCACGAGTAAAATAAATGAGACAGAAAGCGTACGAAGCTGGTAATTGTCGTTTTTGCGAGCGCGACACTCGAATTCGCTTCGTTTTCCATACAGCAAAACAACGATGCAAAAAGTGGAACCAGTAAAAACCAACCGAGTGTTAAGGACGACTGGACGACCATTTCTCTCTATCTCCACTGTGCTGGCCAAAAATGCAAAAGAGAGAGAGCAATGTATGGCGAAATAGTGTGTGTGTGTGCAAATGTTATGTGCCCCATGCAACGGACATGGGGTTAATTTTGCATAGTGTTCCGCGGAACATTACGCTTTATTGCTATATTCGCACATACGTACATTTCATTCCACGCATCGTTTCTCGTATGACATGATTCATTTTTATTACGGATTGATGTCGCAAGAATATATCAAAAAAATATGTATCGTATGGAAATAGTACAGAATAATAAGAAATTCGAAAGAACTTTCATTTTGAACGAACAATTCAAACAGACTGAAAGAGCAAACACAACATAAAATAATTTCAGTCCGAATTGAATATAAGATGGAAAAAAAAACTATGAACTTTCGCAGCAGAGTACCAATTGCTCCAAATTTTTCGGGAGGCGAGCATAAATCCCGCGTAACGACCGACTTTCTTCTCGGAAAAACTTTCTTTCCCGTCCGAGGTTTTCCTCGACTTCTTGTTCGGGATATTTTTTCTCAGAGGACACGCTTTTCGAGTACTTCTGGTACCTCTAATATACACATACATAAGCTGAAATCTCTATCGTTGTAGCGAACGATTTTCCGCATCGCACAGGTGGAAAAACTCGGCTTTGTTCCTCATTTCCACGAGCAACGTGGAGTGAAAAGTTTTTTCGTCCAATTTATGGCGACGATGCAAAATGGTTTTCCGGTGGACGTAAAGTTCGAATCGCATCGACAACGAAAATAACGATTCTTACCAATGGCTATGAATGTCGGGATCATCTTTTTTTATTTCTGGGATTCGGGAAACTTTCATAGCGTAAATGGGATCAAAAGTTTTCTTCGCGATAGTCACGAGTGCGACGAAACTAAACGAAACGAATAAAAGTCTAGCAAAATAAATTTGTAAGAAACAGAGTTATTTCTAATAAATCAAACGAGGACTCTAGATGCATAAGAGTAAAAGTGCACATAATCAAATTTTAAGATCGTCATATTCAAATTTGAATATCCGCGTATTCATTTTCTATGACGGAACAGTCTGAATCGGACCAAAGCTTTCATTTTTCAGTGATTTCGTAACTATGGATCATTGAAAATGGTTAATTTCTAGACTAATAAATATCTATTCTAATTAAAGAAATATTAAAATTGTTAGAAAATTCAATAACAAATGTCAATATAGTTCCCAAAATCGTTTACGTTCTTTCCGAAATCATCAAATTGACATTTTCAGAGTCAATTTTCGCACTCAATTCTAATGATTTAAGTTGGTCATTTGTGACTTTTCAAATGAGATAGTACATTTCAATTCGAAAAATCAAACATGAACCAATCGAAAAGCGATCAAATCAAACAGCCTCACCAAACGCAATCCTAAACATAGGAAAGCAACACCTTCTCGGATATCGCATTAAATCGCACCGGCCTACGAAGCCGAAGGAGCTCATCTCGACAACGAGACTATTAAAACTTTACTTTACTTTGGCCGACGAAGCGCGGGCAAAACCGTACCGCGAGCGATGCTGTCACGCGGCTCTGGCACGCAACAGACTATGAATAAAATATGTGAGGAGGAAATCCTGTCACGCGTGAAATTAGGCCGCACAGGAAAACGTGCTCACCTGGGTTTTTAGCTCTATTTTCACCCCCGAAATGTTGCCCTTTCGTTGCCGGAAGGTTTAAGGCTTAAGGATCAGACGATATTGGGTCGTTTCGAATGGGCCTAAATGGGGATGCGCTAAGCGTGCGTCGATAACATTAGAAAACAATTTGCATTGAATAAATTATTTTGAAAAGTGAAAATCATAATAATTTCCGCTGTCGTGAGATTTTTGATGATGTATGTTGAATTTTTCACTGCGTGCGTTTCTATTAAAATTTAAAGACTCATCAAGTACGGTTCGTAATATTGCGTTTGACATTGCCATTTGGAATAATTTTCTTGGAAAAACTCGTTTAAACGACAATATTATTCGGAAGAAATTATTGTAATGGTGTATGAAATTAATATTTTATTGGATAAATCTTATTTTCATGCAGTGACTAGATATTTTGATACATAAATAAAATATTATATTTATACACTCCAAAAACTATTACACGAAAATCTCTGGAGTAAATTATTCATATAATCAAATTTTCCCATCAAAATCATTCCAAATTTTGATATCAAAAACTGTACTAACTCACCCTTAAAATTTTAAAAGAAACTATAAGCCCGTTTACAGTTAGTACTAAAAATGCAACGTTTCTCAATTTGGTAAAAAAAGTATTCAGAATAAAAATCAATAGTTTATATACGATTGAATCTTCGAGTATAAGATACAAAATTCATTCAATCGTCATAATCAAGTGTGATCGAATTACGTAGTGCGAATATCAGGTGAAAACGTAGCTCACACGAAATAAAGGGTTTGTTACAAGTGCCTCGGGGGAAAATCCTCCCTTGTTTTGTTTCTGGTGCACAGTGTTTGTTTATGTGGGTCAACAGTTTGTAGAGACGTAGTTGGGTCGATTCTGTCATGGGATGCAATGGCAATGTGTCTAGTACATAGTTGACAACTCGACTAATGCTCGTTTTGTGACATGATAGGATATTCGGAAAATAAAAGAAAATTGATGCTGAAAGAGATAAATCAGATCCCTTATGTACTATATGCAATTTATTTATATTCATGCAACATTAAGATCGTAAAATTCTAATAAGCAATAAAAGTACTCTACATATACTGCGTTTTCGAAAATTTTATATTAAACTGCTGATCGTAAAACTATCGAAGTGTATTTTATTACAGCATGAGTCAGGCATGTGACGTTGGAGTAATTGCATTCTCATATTTCTGAAACCGTATATAAAACGGAAGAAGAATATGAAAATCGATATTCAAATCGATGCACTTTGCATGCGAGCGGAATTTCCAACCAATTTTATTCATTTCATCCATAAAAGAATTCGAAACCAAAAAACCTATACAGAAAAATCGTAAAAAAAAAAACGCAAACGACATGCAAATAAAATGGCTTTGGTCGTATAAAGCTATCGAAAAATAAAATTAATCCGAACGTAGTATGTAAAGGAATGAAATATATCCGATTCAAAATAGTTTCTATAAAAGGACGGTTCACAAAAAAAATCCAGCAATTAATCTCAGCCCTTTACATGGAAAATAATCATGGTGATTACAGATCGAAAAAGTTTTCGTATTAAATAAATAGAACCAAAGCTGAACTTTCTCACATATAAACTTTATTTTAGCCGATTTTTCACACGACATAAATAACGCTGAGGATTCGCATGAATATTTCAACCGTTTTCATCCTCCGTCTCACAAAAAGAGAGCAGCACATTAAACGTCAAACCGAATATTTGACGTCTGTCACTTTTTCGAAAATTCTGAAAAAATAATGAATACGTTATGCAGAGTGTAACTAACACGATCCGACCCCAAAATTATAATATTCATCGGAAAAAACGCGGAAAACTCGTCCGAGCGGAGATCAGAACGGGATTTCCCCGGACAGCTGAAAAGCGCCTTGAGCATTAACCTCTTTCCATAATACCAAAGCACCCTTCCCTTGTTCGGTGTATAGTAGGTACATACCAAATCCACAATGGTATAAGACCAACTTTGAAAAGCCTTCGATATTCCATAACTAATTAAACGAACGCACAAAGTGAATACTGAAGCGACTACAAAATGGAAAGGTTTACTTCAATTTTATAGATATATTTTTGCAAAATATTAGAAATCGTAGATGTAACTCCAAACAACAGTATATTAGTAACAGAATTAATTTCGTCTGATATTGTATTCATTTTATTTTAAGTTAGACTTTGATTGCTCACTCATTTGCAATATGCAACTAGAGAAAGTGTGTTGATAAATATGGAGTTCTTTCAAGGTGGCTATTTAAAAAATGGACTCCGTATAAGGAAAGGCTTCTTAAAGGACCGCACCGATTTCGACAATCGACAAAACCTAGTGGAAATATAATGTAATTGTCGAATTGAAATGATTGTGGAGACGGAAAACATGACTCTCGATAATCTTTCAATTATCATAGATCAATCAGTATATTTGTTACGCAAACTAACAATTACATTTTTATATAAAATTTTGATGTATCGTCAAAGAAATAAAGTCAACAATAAGAGTATTATTAAACGTTGAACAAAACATGTAAAAAGTCTCATATAAAAGGTCATTTTGTTGTATCTAGCAAATATACTGAATTTCAATCTGTGATGACTGAAAAATTATCGTGAGTTGCATTTTCCGTCTTCACAACTATTTTCACAATACAATGAGTACTTTTGATGATAATTGTAATTTTCAAACTTCATACCGCCAAGGTAAGATCGTCTGACTCCCGACATCTAACACAAGAACCTAACCAAGATCAACCGAAACACATTCAACGAGCAAAACTAGCAATTCCGTATCCAAAAACCTACCTTACGAATAAAAATCTGCGTGATATTTATGAATCGGCATGACTCGACCCAGATTCGCGTCGGCCCTTAGACCGCCCTCGAACAAAGCGGGGCCCCGTTTAGTGCGCACTCGCGATTCTTTCCGTTGTTGCCCCCATCCGAGGTATTTTCCATTTGGTGCTAAGAATGTTTATTTGCCGCAATCCGCCCGGGGAACATAAAATCTCTTACCGAGATGATAAGACACCGTAGAATTTTTCGCGCGAGGAAATTTATTCGCGGCGAAAGCAGACGGGGGCTGGATGCTGGCAATTCGCATGTTGTTATACAATGTATGTATATCTATAGGCGCTAGAAATCTGTACAGAATGTAATCATAATAAACGTATATCACTCTTGTGAAGTTTTTTTTTTCTACGCGTGTATGTATATTAGAGCTTTTCTTTTCTTTTGAGAATTTATAGACGGGCTCGAATCGAGGAGATGCGCCGTCGCTGTCGTAACATTTTGCTAGTGAGTTCATATTTATTGTGTACGAGGACTTTTTTTTATATCATTGCAATATTCTTAATTAAATTTTTATCTATGTAAGCTGTATCGCTATTAAAATTTTCTCTAGAATATAAAAGAAAATCTATCATATTATACATTTTTCCAACGACAAACATAAGAAAAACATTTATATAAAGATGTTTCGAGTGAAAAGAAACACATTATTTTTTAATATGTTAAAAATGCTTTTGTTTTCCACTGATTGTGAATAACATTGCATTTTTGATGTTAATGTAAATGATAAAAGAACGAATTGTAGGTCACATGTGGTGAAAATGACATTTTTATTGCAGAATGTTTATAAAATTGAAATTTATAATCATATCTTTCGCTTTTTGAAATTAATAGACATTGTGTGCACAATTGATATCCATAAACAGCACACATAGCACATTTTCAAAAGAACCAAAAGCAGACACAATATCAATAACATCATGAAAAGGCTTTAGAAACACATCTTTTCAAATGAATGTATCACAATTTGAGACAATACGACTAACGCTACGTATAAGCCGTTCGTAAAACAACACGATGTACTTCATAAAACAAAAAGACGAAACGTGTTTGATGCATTTTTCAAAATTCTATACGAAGTGACATTAAAATTTCCTTATTTTTTCTTCAAAAAGTGGATTTAATCATTTAACGCACTAAACATAATCTTCTCAACAATGAAAAACGTAAATAGATAGGCCTGAAATCTTTCTTCAGCCACAAACACGATATCCTAGATCCCAAAAACCACTCGAGTTCAGTTTCAGTAGACGTTTCAACCACCATTGACGGATCGTTAACCACCCCTGGCTGTCGTTAATATTGAACACCGAAGAGAGATGGAATGTTTTGCCACTCCGGAAGAAACGGTTAACCGAACCGGAGGATTCGTCTCCTGAGGTCGGTTTCAAGTTTTGGTAGGTGGTTAAAAGTTTGCTCGAGTTGTCGATGCTCGTATAAACGTCTTAAGAGATGTTGGTTTTTAGTAATAGCGTTTAAGTAATTTCTAGGGATTCGAGATAAATGCCTTTTCAAACTAGGAATTTACTTCAGAATCATATCAGATGAATATCGTTGAAATTAAATCTATTCGGAGAAAGGTACACGTATGAAGCAAAAAAGTTCGGAAATGAGTGTGATTCAATAAATTACTTTCTGTCTATTTTCATTTAATGGCATCTGTGTACCAACGTTTGTTTGCAATACTGATTGATGTTCGCGTTATGAAAGTTACATTTAAATCAATAACGTTTGACATTTGTCGAGTTTTCCCAATTTGACTTTTCTTGACCTTTAAATGTTTGCAATTTGAGCAATTCGAATACACATTTTATTTCTTCGCATTTTGTAATTTAAAAGGTCTGTGATTATGTGAACGAAATTGACAATTTTCTCGTATGATTCGCTAGAAAATAAAAGTATATGATTGTACATTCGAGTATAAAAGACTAAAATGATACGTCGAGAAGCAGACAATTGATGTCTCCATTGCACATTCGTGCATATAATGGCTTATATAAAAATTTCATTGTCTAGTTCTGTAATATTATTTTTACGATCAACAAATTGCACTCTTATTCGAATAATCAATGTTTGTACCGCAAATACATAAACATGATAAAAATACCACTAAACTCCACATACACATATGAAATTTTATCAATGACTCGATAACGCAAAGTTCCAAATAATGTTACATATGAAAATTATAAATCGTAAAAAAAACCTAGACAGTAGAATTGCACCAAAATCTGAAACTAACTTATTAAGTTTATACACGCAAACTATACACGAGTTCAAAGATAAGCTGAAAATCTTTAAAACTAGCACGAACCACGTACAAACGACTCCTGAATGAAATCGAACGACTGCGACTTCGAATCGAATATAATATGAAACTTTCGAGTCGATCGTCTCCAAGGAGAGGATTGAGAAGCGATGGTTTGTTAGAATTTGCACATAGCAGTCGAGACTGGCGTTAACTGTTGGTAAACATACTCAAGGAAACGTCTCGAAAGCGATTTAACACGTTCGCCTATATTTGCCATTCGGGACAAAACGGGACTGCAAACTTTGGAGATTATTAGAAGATAAGTTGTTGGATTAAGAGTTAGATTGTGCTGGAAAATCGTGGGAAAATCGCGCGAAAAGAACAAGAGATGCGCGGCTCTAATGAATACAAATAGTTTTCTTCGACGAGATAATATCGCTATAAGATAAGATTCAATAAAATATAAATAAAAAAAACTAATTAATTCAAAAAAAGGTTCGAAAACAGGTTTCGAATGAAAAGTCTTAATCTAATTGAAACGAATGGATAGAATCTATGGAGTAAGTAACAATCGCTCGAAACGAATACAAATGGCTTATCGTGTTCTTTTTAATTCGACCCGAACTATTCTAGGATCGCGAATTATTCAGATTAAAAATCGCGTTCGAATCCGAACAAATCGCATATAAATCTCTTTTCGGATTGAATCGAAAGTCACGCGACGCTCGAGCAATCGTTGCACGCACTTATATTCGATACAATTTGACTAATGGAAAATTGCGATCGGTATCTACAAAACGTAATACGCTGTCTTTGGCTTTGAAAAAAAGAAATTTAGTGAATCGAACGAGCGTAAAATATTATACAAAAATTACAATCGCGGTTGTGTGAGCGAGTCAACAATGCGAACGATCGTAATTAAAGTGTATTAACCGCTCATTGTGAACGGTCAGCTGCCCACTTTTGCTTTCTACTCGATTCCACGTTAGAGTTTATTGTGGAAAAAGTTGAAATATTACACGTGCGGATTGTTTATAAACAATTTTACGTGAAAAAATTGAATAAAAATTATATCATTAGATATAATTGGCGTTTTTTCAAATTGAATTATCATCTAACGATAAGCTCAGGTGTTCGAACGCTCAACACGTGCGCGTTATGTTTATAATGCGAATTTCAAAACAATTATAGAAAGATTCAATATTGTATTTCAAAATAGTTTATTTATGAAAAAAATGTATTTAAATGAAAAACAAACATAGTTACGTTTGATGTTTTATCTGAGTTTAAAATAAAATACAAAACAAGCAAATTAGAGAATTTCAAACAAACATGTTTTAACAAAAAAAAAAGTGAGACCTAATATATCCTTCAAGTTGTAAAGAGTCAAAACGAAAAACTCTCGTATGTAAAAACGAAACAAAAAAGGCAACTGATACGATATAGCCGCAAGAAATATTTCTTTTGCGATTAGGAAAACTCCAATCGCGGGGAAAACTCCATGTCGAACTTTTCCCGAGGAAACTTTTAGGAAAAAATGGTTTTCAACCGCAGTCTATCGCCCCCGGTTTAATATTTTTATCTTTTTCGAATATTTTTATCAAACCGTTTATAAAATATTTGATATGATAGGGATTCTACCAATAGCATTCGCACGCCTAAAATATCTTTGAATAAACCGAAATACTAGCAGTATTATTCACAAATACGATTTCATCAAACATAAAAATTGAAACCAATGAAAACATCAAATATGTTTTCGAAAAACAAAATACGAAAAGTAAATATACATACAGAGAATTACTTTAGTATGAACAGTTACAACACTAACGAATAAACGTCGATCCTTATACGATAGGTCAATAAACAAAAATTTTCCACTTAACACGAACCATTATCGACCTCATGTTTTTCGAAAACAATTTTATTGCAAAAATAAATAAATACGTGACTTATTTTCGACAACAATCTGAAATTGTAAATTCAAACAGTTTGAATAACGAATTTTCAAAAGAAGTCTAGAACATGCGACATAAATTTTTTTTTTCTTAATCAAAAATTTAATGATTTCACTATTATCGTACAAGAAAATGTAGTTGAAATTCGAAAAAAACTGAAATATTATATATCAAACATATTGCGTGCAAACAGCTTAAATCACATATAGGAATCAAATCTTGATATTCTGTAAGAACAGCTCACGTAAATACAATACGTCACCTAGACGAAACAATATCGAAGCTTTAGAATATTTATTACCGAACTGAAACGAGTCTTATTGCTTTCTACATGTACTCGTGTGTTCATATCACAGATGAATGTCCATAAATTTCGATTAAGTCCTCGTGTGCTGCGAACTCTAATTAGAATTCCGCGTCAACTTCAGCTCGTTCGACGTAGGCTATAATTCAAAATCACATGTGCTATATTGTTTCGGAAAATGAGAAATTTGGATTTTATAGCAAATGCATACTAATTGAGTTTCGTCGATGTTAAAATATGACGAAATTGGTTCAAATATGATCGAGTTTTGTACAAATACGTATGTGAAACTAGAATATATTGATACGTTTGAATAGAAATTTTTATTTATGTGAAAAAAAAATGTTTCATAACAATGACGTTTCATGAATATATAAAGTAGAACATAATGAAAAGGATTTATGTGAAATATGATGAATTCATTCACAGTCGTTAATTTCACGTATGATATTTTAACTCGACACACATCGGGAACGTTTCATATGAACACGGACAAGTGTTTTCATAATATAAATACACATTATTCGACCTAGAGAACAATGAAAAACGCTCGCATAACGAAACGACATTTCCATAAATTGAAACGAAATATTTTTCGTTCGCGATGAAAATGAAAATATACGAGCGAAGACAATAGACGAAGACGTTTCATGCTGAAGAGATACGTCAACGTTTTCGGAGCTATTTTTCTTCGTTTAGAAATTGATCTTGAAGCGTCGAAATGAAAATTTCATTCGCAATTAGTTTATCGATACGATTGTGAAAAACTCGACTTACAATCTAATAAAATACAAACGTAAAGAGCTATCAATTTTCTCACCTTTGTCATTAGTGAATATCGAGACGTGAAAGGAATCGATTTTACGACTTCCACGAAATGATTATTACATTATGAAAATTCAAATACATTCGTGAATACCTCAAAAAATAAGCAATTTGCACGAAAAAATACCAACATCCGACACGAATATCATATCGCATCACCGAACAGAACACATATTCAGAAGAAAATACGACAATAATTATTACACGATACAATTTTACGGCAGGAAATTTTCGCAATTAAATTGCAGAACGACCCGAAAACTTACACCATAATGACTCAAAATGCGAATAATGATAATTTCGCACAATATCATACTATTATAGTACGGTTAGTATGATATTTTGCACAAAACGTGCTCGATTCGAACGCGCGGGAAAACTTTCACGTTCGAATAATTTTCCAGTGTGTGTATGTGGAGTTCGAATTAGCAGTCTAGTTGTTGGATGTGGAAAACTTTTTGTTTGGACTGATTGTGCTTGCAAAAAAGAAAAATAGGCGGGAAAAGCAAAGTTTTTCCGGGATATTTCACGCATATTAATCGTGGATTCTGCCTTTTTCACAGTGGCTCGTTAGTTCGGTGGCGAAATGTACTAATTCGAAAAATTTGATTATGTGCACGTTGTTTGAATAATTCTAGATTTGCATATAAAGTCTATGAATAGTACTCGAATGTATTTGGAATATTGATAATCTAATATAGATTATAGATTGCATACTCAAGTGGCTATCCACTTGTAATTATCTACGATAATATATGTTAACATCTTAATAACATAATGTAAGATTAATTTAATCTATGTTTTTATAAGTGTTAATAATTGTATCTATCAATATGACAATAGTTTTGAGATTTTTAATACGTATTATGTGTTAGATCTTGTTAGGCAGACAACACACTTCATACAATTCCGTCAATTCTATTTTTTTCCAAGTTTAGAATATAAACTACCAACTCGATTCTTAACGACCATATTGTAATTTTATACCTATACGTATCAACTTACAGATAATATTCATTAACATGTGATAAAAGAGCGCGACAATAACGGTGATATTTTTAAGACCTCTAATGTATTGAAATCAATTCTAAAGAATAATGCTTCATTATAATATGTAAAGATTTCGTCGAGTTCGTACAGTAAAAGACTTAAAAAATTATAAAGTTCATATAATAGGGATTTATATACACCTAGTTAATAATAAATAATGACTTCGGTGTCGAGGGAAATCAAGAATGAATTCTAAAAACTACAAATTGAAATAAGAAATTGACTATTAACATCGAAAAACATGAAAAAATGTTAATAGAAAGACTATTTATATCCCAAAAATATATTTACATAAAGACCTAACTATAAAGTAGCAACATACTGAAATAAGAGTTAACAACCGTTATTCAAAAATAACACTGTTTGAACAATTTGCTTTATTCGAAGCGCAGAATTGTGCGAAGCAGTTGATCAAACAATCCACGTTTACATACATTCTAGATAAAAAAAATCAAATTTTCACAAATGTAAACCGATTTTTTCAACACTCCGATTCGAAAAAAGATCAAATTTAGATCGCATACCTGAAAAACTTCAAATTTAGACGTCTAAATCTCGATATGTTTACTCAAATGTGCTTCGGCATACGAATCGAGGAAAATTCTATTATACGAACAAATTTTAACATTGCAATTATGCATGTTTGCTGAAATAATTATTCAACGTTCGGTTTTGGACTGAATTTTCGTCGAACTATAATATGAATGTTTATTGTGATTCGTATGTATGAACTGATGAAATACTCCGGGGACGTTTTCAATATTTCAGTATATAGCCGATTGATCAATATCTATTTGGGAGAACAAAATATTGTTGTGAAATTTGAGCTATTTGAGTTTCACAAATGAGGTGTTTTGAAACTGCGAAGTATAAATCTATTTGCTAGTCTAATGTTGCATTTTGCGGTTAATTAATATTGAAAGTTTTCGAATTTGATGCAAATTATGTTTTGTGAACGCATTGTGAATAAAATGTATAAAAAATATATTGCACTGATTTGAATAATATTTGATTTTTTTTAATAATTACGTAATATGAAAATGGTTCAATTTGGATGTTAGATTGTATGTTTTAAATATTTATGCAATGCAATGACTATGATGGGATATTATAACAAATCACTAGAGTAAATAGTATTCAATGACACATACAAAGTATTGTTAACCGTTTATGAATTCAATTGAATCGTTAAAGTAAGCATGAAATGACTCAATTAAATATAATCGATAAATTCTCATTCACAAAAATGTGCCTTATCGTAATTTTAAAAATTGCAAAATTAACAATGATTAAGGCTGTTTTTGTAATACAATCACATAAATGATATCCTTGTTTTTAAGTGTAAATAAATAAAAAATCGCATATGAAAATAATAGCATATTTGATTCAAAAAGTATTAATAATAATTTTTGTGATTTACATCCAGAAATTACTTTGATGAATAAATGTTTCACGTTCAGATAACACAATTACGATCATTAAAACGAATTAAATATTTCAAAAAATTATATTAAATATGAATTTAATACATTCATACTATTTTTTCACAAAAAAAAAAGAATCTTATGAAATTGGAAAAATGAATGCAGGAACTGAGAAACTAACCGAATATTTAAATATTGTTTTTAATTTAATTTATTATTTAATTCAAATACATAAACGTTTATTTTTCGTATGAGAATCATTTGTTTGTTGAAAAAAATGAAGTCACGTGAATGAAAAAAATGATTAATAAGATTTTTCTATCGATGAAATTTAAAACACATTCAAATCAAAATGAAAACCAATTAAATCACCAAAAAGAACTTAGGTTTTGTGAAAAAAAAGACTCATTCTCACGACATTTGAGAGACCTTTCCTATTTGACCACATCCAAAATCATATGCCGACAAATTTATTTCAAAATATAGGTCAAAAAGTGGGTTAAGTGGAAAATTTTATATTTAAAAACACATTAAATCGGGATGACCAAGTTAGGGAAATGTCACGTATAGAATATATCAAAGAAACATTATACATGGAATGAATAACCATTCTTTTACGAAGATATTTCCATTGATATAATTCGAAACAAGACTCATTGTCAAATATAAAAACCAATAAATATACGAAACAGAGAACACGTCCAAATGTAAAAAAACGACACTCTCTCACGACATTCGTTATAAAACATCCCACATATCAAACGACCGTACACAAGACACGAAAATAAACGAATCGATACCATCTCTACATTGCGCAAGCATTGTTTACGAACGGCGCAACACCGACTAACAGCTGACCGAAAGACTTTGACAGATACCGAACCTAAATATCATCATTATATTATATTTAAAACCTATCAAATGCACAAATCGAGAGCACACTGCACCCGTTTTAATTGATGAACTCTGACGTTCTCCACAACAATCACGTGCGTTCAGCCGCAAGAGATCAACGGGATCTCATCGCGTGCAGTGGACCGTCGCTTTATGCGATATGTGATAATATAAATGGAATATGGTGTACCTGGATGTTGAAATGGAGTTGCCGTTGATGTGTTTCGTCGAGGATCAGGCGCGGTCGGGCAAATGTCAGCGTAAGGTTTGAGGTTATGTGCGATGCGCAGCGACACAACCTTACATAGCAACGCTCTCCGGCCGACTGACGTTTGGAGCGAGGACGCGAGGGGGGATACTAACGAGAGGTGCGGGGGCTTTCGTGCGAGGGGGGGAGGTGCGCGCGCAGCTTTTTATTTTTGACAGTTGGCGCGAAATTGGATGAGATTGTTTTAATTTGTTCAATAATTGTGATTATACAAAAATATGTATAAATTATCGTATTGATCTTATTTAACTTCAGCTACAATCCACACACGGTCAGATCCGGAGACATACTTTCCACAAATCTATATTATAAATACGCTAACGCTCGTTTACATATTTTTTTTTTGAAATGAAAATCATATTAAATTTTAATATCAAATGATTTTTTGATACCCCACTGTTATATGAATGTCATTTATCTACCATGTAAATTAATTTTCGGTCTATATTGTGAGCACTACTAGTATAGGTAAATGAACGTTAGTATAATGATAACGTTCAATGTATCAGCTGGTACTAATTGTAATGTGTTTTACTGAAAATATTATGAGCAATACAGATTTATATTATTCGTAATAACGTTTGAAGTTACTCTTCGTTCATTTAGGTACAAATAGAAGTTCTCAAGCCTCGCTTCAATGTTATATATTTTGATATAACGAAAATTAATTTTAACTTAAACGTTCCATAAATTTGAATTTTAATATACAAGTGTGTAAACTACAAAGTTGAATTTCAAACATAGCCCAGATGGAACGCAAATTTAATTACTTTTCTTATTTATACAAGGATTTTAGTTTTGAGACACTCACCGCGCTTGTGAAAGTTTTCAGACATTCTTCGCCGTAAAATACATGATTTATACTTTATTAACGACAAATATGACACGAACACAAAGAGAATTTACAAGATGATCTTGACACGCTTCGTTTCGAATTGTTTCTTGTCGATTAAAACCGCATTGCGAATCCTTCGAAGATATTTATCGAAAACACCGTCTTGTAAATCTGCTGCATTATCGTTTCAGACGGAAAACCCCATTTACATTGAAGAAGCTCTGCAGTAAAAAGGATTCGAGACAAAGGAGTATGGCATAATTCAAATTATATATACTTGTAAGATATAAATCTAGAGGTTTTCAGCAAAACCTGAGACTGGTAAACAATGGCTCCCATCTGAAGTGTTGACTGCAAACTGTAGAAGCTGCATGCACTTTCATATTATATCTATGAAATATATATGACAATCGAAAAGGTCAAGAGGTACAAGTGATATTTTTGCCGAAATTGAGTTATGCACAGGAATCGCTTCTATGCACGCTCATTTATTCGGTGGCAAAAGGATATAAACGAATTCGGAACGTGTGCCGAGATATATCATAAAATCACTCGACCTCCTCCTAATACATGTAGGTACATGGTCAACTTTGAATGCACTTTTCTCGAAATCACCGCAAAGTCACTTGTGCCCCTTGGCCTTTTCAGTCGTCATATATTAAACGGATAAACGTGAGAAGTGCATCCGTTTTGCAGCTGCACACTGACAGCTGAATGCTATAACAGTTTCAGCGGTTTGTGCTGAAGTGTCTGTTTCAGCGATGCATTCATTAATATGGATTTGCAGTATTGGAACTTTAGGGATTAATTACATTAATCAATTCAAATAGTTAAACACTGAAATATTACGTTCAATACTGATATGAATACTGTTTACATTTATTCATATATAAAGCTCTTGAAGTATAAAAAATAGACATGCCAGTTTCAAACACTCATTTCGAGACTTTTCAGTACGAATTTAATTAGTGTTTTGAGAGCTAATATCGCTCGACATACATTGCTTTGTAAAAATTTAATATTGAAACTTTTCTCCTGTGTAAATATGCTCATGTGCGATATTTATTTTGTACGGTACGATATGTGTTTTGAAAAATCGCAGAAAATGTTAACGCGAATCCGGTTCAGAAAATGTTCCCTCGCTTAGCCGGAAGGAAAATCGGGATCTCGTTTTCTTCGTGTAATTTTTCGTGAAAATATAACGCAAAATGAACGCCTCGTTACGCTTCCCTACTACTGTATTATCATGTATGACAATATAAAACCTATTCCTTTATGATAATATGTACATTGAACAAAGAAAAATATGTGCTTCCGAAACGAAATCTCCTCAAACAAAAATGGGATTTCAATTTAATAAAATGTACATCTTCGCGAATATGGGACGTTATTATGAGATGTTATGTAACATGTAATAACATACATAATACGTATGATATATATATTCATCATATAAAAATCATTTTCAGATACAATACTTACAATAATATTTTTTTTTGACCTGAGGTTGAGTTTCTTTCATCGAGGACTCAATACTCTCTCTAGGACAAAACTTCACTTTATCAAATTACAGATGAGAAGATTTAAAACAAACGTTCTGAGGACTGCCATCTATCACAATTAGCGACCATCGACTTTGCGTGCTCTGGAAAAATTAAAAGTTTTCCGACCCCTGACGAAAGCGAGATAAGCTAGAGGAGAAAGAGTTCAGAAACGACCATATATTTTAATTCTATCGAAACGTAAGTTTCTCTTCCGTTTTTTTTCCCTATGCCCATCCCTCAGAAGACGTTTTGTGCGCACTTAAATATTTATGTGTATAAAAAGGGGAGCGTTAGGCAAAAAGTTTCTCAAAACCAGAGTGAAGATACCGGTGGAAAAGTTTGTGCTAGAATACAAATACAAATTTCTCTTCTGAGATATGGAAGACGTCTGAAATATGCGCTGCGATATTTTTTTCAATATAACATGTCAGTGGTAAAAGGAAATGTGTTGCATTTATTTTCAGAAAATATGCTTTATCATTGAATATTTGTTTTTAGAAAACAATGTTTAATTATAGTATTTTTTTATACATTTTATGGCCGAAATAAAATCTAATAAAATTGCTTTTAAGTTTTCGAAAGGGAGATTAAGAGTTGAAAGCGTCATCTAGATTATGGTAATTATCGTGATAACTGCTTGGATAATTACTACGTTGATTACCTAGCAAAAATCGGATGCTTCCTTATAATCATAAAAAGAGATTTTATCTTATCAGAGATTCGCTTAATACAGTGCTCTCTTAAAATTGAATATATTTTTATGCAATTTAATAATCATCATTCTGAAAATTAAATTAGATATTTATTCTATATTACATTTTTAATGAGTACATACATAAAATTAACGAATGAATGAACAATTTCATAATCATCATTGGAAAATAATAATTTATATTAATCAAATATTTTCACGTACATATTATACAAAGAGAGTGTAATTTCGTCTGAAATTCGAATCGTATATTCGTAAAATAGTACATCAATTGCAATGAAAAGTTCGTCAAACATAAAACGAATTTCACGGTCTAACGAACCGAATTCGCATTTCATGTGCTCAAATATGAATTCAACTCTTTGTGTGTTTAAAAAATCGAAAATTTGTCGATACGCGTTTTTAACGTTTCGCATGCAATTTGCGAAAAAGCTCATTTTTCATTTCGGTTTGTGTCGCTCGACGAAATATATTTCATTACAGTATCCAATATTAAATGTTGCACGACGTAATTAAATGCATATGAAGCACGTTCGAGCGTTCTGAACGTTCATAAATACCATCTGAAAGTACTGAAATTTTCCGCTGAAAAAGCTCACAGCGTAATTTTCATAAGCTTCCCTGAAACGTCCGACCTTATTTATGACCTTATACCGTTCGCAACACACAAAAACCACTTTCTGTCCTTAATTTAATAAAGAAATACCGCCTCTATATTGCACAGATGAACAATTTGCTTCCGGCAAAATTCAAACAATACAGTTTACGATCGAAAATTTCATTCATCAACGAAAACTCAAAGTGCTCTTAATATCATTTAAAGTACGAACTTTTTCTTCGGTTTAAGTGAATAAAATTCAATTGCATTTCGTTTTATGAATCTCGTGCAAACTTTAATAAAACATTTTTAATGAAGCAGCTATTATAATTAAAAGTTTCGTATACACTAATGAACTTCAAATAAAAAAGATAAATGCTGCAGATTTATTTCTTCGATCATATAAATTAGCAAAATTTAAAGTGTACGTATTTTTCTATTATATTTACACAATAATAATTAATTATTACTCGTAGCTCCTTAATTGCTAATCATTTGATGTTAAAGTTTTTCGAGACTTATTGCATGCATGTCTAGGAAGGTTTCTGTATCATTTCATTTTACTATGTTTCATTTTGTATTTTACATACATCGAGTTTTCTATGATTTAACGGTTCTCAGGGAGGTCTAATAGTTACCCAGCGGTAGTAAATATTATGCACTGCCTATAAATGCAACGAGATTTACTACGGGAATGGAAATGAAAATGTGAAACAATATACAACAGGTTAAAGTACAATGAGTCTCGAGCAACGTCGAGTCACAGAAATCAGTTTTATATAAAAAATATTGATCAAATATCGAGAGATCTGTCTCATTTTAAAAATATATATTTACAGTCTATCCTTCAACCACGAACTGTCAAAAATCAACGGTAAAAAGACGAATGTAGTATCTATGTTTGTCTCTGTTTTACTGATGTTTTGACAAATCGCAGTTACAGGACTGACTGTAACATTAATCAATCAATACGTGAACTACTCTCTGAAAAATAATACCCATCGAAATTCCCATAGAACATGTTTATTCGCAGATCAAATGATCCATTCTTGAACCGGAAGTCGAGTCACGACGACAAATGGCCTACGTCCCGTTCGCTCTAACGCACTTCCGGCTCGCTAAAAAGCGCGCGCTTTTCGAAAAACACGAAAAAAGCGCGGGAAAGTCGCGTCAACGGACAAATGGCCCGATCGGTAAACAATGGCCGGTGTTCGGAGAACCCTTTGGACCGAAGCCAGTGCTCTTTATCTGTATTTCGTTATTATAATGTGCTTGGAATATGTAGTTGTCTTGCCGATCGAGTGTGTAGCTTTTGTTGTTTCTTGAGAATTGAATAGATGTCGTTGTTTATTTGAAAATTCATTGAATTGAGATATTCCAATATGAGAAAGTTTAACATTTCATATCGTAAAAATTAAATGATTGATCAATTTTTGATCAATATACAAATCAACTTTCGATCGTAAGAATAACAAATTTTCAATGTGAACAAAATATGTGTGTAACACACATAGGCTTAAATAAAATTTTGACTATATGGGTACCAATACTCACATATTACTCATCATATGAATTGTTAAATCAACAATCATATTGACTTGGGAATATCTATCTATGTAATCTATGGAAGTCTATGTTATCATAGGAAACTTTTTCGAAATAAGCTGAACGCGTTTCTTGCGGAAAAATGTCAACAAATAAAAGTTCGCAGTTCTGTAATAATGCATAAATAATACGATCCATACATAACCATTAATTTTCCATTAGCATCCAATTTATGCGAAAGAGCTGAGCGCCTCTCGGGTCTAATTGCTTTTTTTCACCGTTTTCTCTCGGCAAGAAAAAGCTTGGACCAAAGACAAAGGGAAAACATGGAAACAATATCAGGACGAAACGGAATAATGGGGGTAATTTGCGCCGCCGCTTTTCAACGTTTTATAATTTAATTATTTCACAGCCAATCCGACTCAACTCCGTATTGCTAAACTGATTACTCCGAAGATCGCAGAACTATGCAACGTTTCGTTTACTTTGAGTGTGCGAATTGTAAAAACTAACATTTCACTACTAATTGAAAATTTTCAAGTTGATTTTCCTTGTTTGAAGTTTTAGCACATTTGTGATAGGATTTTTTTCATATTTAGCAAATGGTTCACTGAACTTAACTTAAATTATTAACTGAAAAAGTACTGAATCACATTGTTTATTTAATACATGTTATGTGTGAAAAAATAAAACATTGTATATATTTCATTTAGAATGGAAAATATTTGCTGCCTTTCCACACTTGAACACCAACTGACCTATGATCTAAATTGAACTTGTCAATTTTTTCAACTTCTTCTGGAGTCAATTTGAAATCAAAGACATCAATGTTTTCAACGATGCGAGATGGAGTTGATGATTTTGGAATCGGAATTAAATTGCGATCAATCTGTAAAAAATAATATTAATGTAAACATTGTAAAAATATATTTTGTGACATATTACGTGCAAATTCTCATATCGTGCTAATTTCTTATAGCGTGCAAATATTCTATTATATATCGTGCAATAAAATTAAAATTCAGTTTTCAAGTCTCACGTTTAAACGTTGAGTGTTTTTAGAACGGAAAATATTTACTCTTCTTCCACTTTAATTGCATCAAAAGTCTTTTATTAATATCAAATGTATCGATTTTTTCGATTTCTTCAGGTGTTAGTTGGAAATCAAACAAATCTATATTTTCTATAATACGCGAAGGAGTTGAAGACTTCGATAACACTATTAGATCCCTATCAATCTAGAGAAAATTGAACTTAATTTATGCTTAAATAAATAAAATTTAAAATTGATTTATCGTAAAATATCATTACCAAATATCTGAGAACAACTTGTACTGTGTTCTTGTTATATTTTTTTCCAATTTCCGTCAAGATCGGATCATCTAATTTAGGAGCAGGAGATCCAGGATTCTTAGCTCTACTTTCAGGCATCGATCCAAGTGGTGTATATGCTACAACATGAATATCGTTTTTCTTGCAGAAAGCAATCAAATCTTTTTGAGCCAAGTTGGGATTCACCTGAAATTTATCGATACAAATTAAATTATGCGAGTTTTATGTAATATACATTTTCGAACTAAACTTACTTCAACTTGGTTAACGACAGGCTTAACTTTGGCAGATTTCAATAATCTTTCCAGTTGCTCTTCATTGAAGTTGGACACTCCAATAGATTTTGTAAGACCCAGTTTAAGAGCTTCTTCCATACCGCGCCATGTGTCCACGTAGTCGATGTCGGTGAAAGTTCCATTTTCCTATATATTACAGAAAAAAGTTTTTGTGATTGATTTGAAAATGTAATTTTAATCGATGCTTATTATTAAAATACTCACATCGAAGCTGATAGGCCAGTGGATAAGGAAAAGGTCAACGTAGTCCAATTGAAGTTCTTTCGTGGAATTTCTGAGCGCTGGAACGACTTGATCTTCGGCGTGTTTTGTATTCCATAACTGATAACAAAACGAATATTTAATGCTCTTTTCGATAAGTTTATCTTATTTTTTATACGTTTAATTACCTTTGTTGTTATGTACATGTCTTCACGCTTGATTTTTCCTTCTTTGATTTTATTTTTGAGTGCTTTTCCCACATGAACTTCAGTTCCGTATATGGCAGCAGTATCAATATGACGATATCCAGCATCGATTGCAACTTCTACTGCTTTTTGTGTATTAGATGGACTACTACCATTCTGTGAATTTTACATATCGATAATTTCTTCAAAAGGAATAAAATCATCTATGAATAGCATAATGCCCACATAATGGTTTAAGTATAATATTTACTCGATCAGGAAGTATGGATTCTGAGATGAGACTCAACCCAACTTAACCGGTTAGTATTATGTAAATATATTTTTTAAGTAAAGTGGATGTACGACACTTACCAACCATGTTCCAAGACCAAGGACAGGTATTTCAGAGCCATCGTTCAAAGTGATAGTAGTTGCTTTGCCCGAAGCTACGTTCTGCCGGAAAAAAAATCGGTATTGGAAAAATTGGGTATTTTATGGGTGAAAAAGCATCGCACAAATTTTCATCATGAATAAATTCGCTATAAAAATAATAGTTTATCAAACAGTGTACGATTTATTGGTGAGGAACGCCACGAACAGGTGGCACATTAAGTAGTCGTTTATATGGAAAATCTTGATTTATATACACGTGTGACCCGTGCATAATGTGTAACAAACTTATATTAAAGTTTCATACGGTTAATGCATAAGTTCAAAGTAAGTTTTAATACTAAACTTGGTAGATTTATTTTACATTTTAGAAATAAGCCACTATCGAAAAGTGTTGAATCCCATTAATATTATAAATATGTACACAGGTATGCACATTTGATGAATTAATGTCATAAGTATAAAATATCTTGTGATAAATATTGAAACAGAATAATAAATAAAATAACACCAAAATTATAATTATCTTTTTCATTAAATGAATTAAAAATAACTGGATACGATAACAGTGCATTTATACACGTATTTCAGAAAATTGTACAATACACATAGGAAAAATATGTATATCAGTGTATACTATAATATATTTCAATGTAAAACTGTACGATAATATGATTTCATTATATAATATGTTATGATTAATGTTTTATATAAACAAACCTATAAACGAATACATTTTTAACAAGAATCCAGATCAACTATCGTTTCGATCATTATTTCCAAACAATTTCCCAACAATATTTGAAATCGATTCAATAATTACTCTAATTATACTTGTATACTACATTCAGGTCAATCGTTGAATGAATATTTGAAAAACTAAACTGAAATGAAAACCAACTAAAAAGAAAATTTACGAAAATATATTTCAGCTTACTGCGGCAACGTATGAGACAAACAAAGCCAAACAGATGAAATGAAGAGTCTTCTTCATGATTCTAGAAGATTTTTCTTTTTAGAAAAATCGGACTTCTTAACTGGTTGGAGAACTGCTTGCAACTGATCGATTCTGTCTCCAATTTTCTATTTATGTATAAGATTTTCTCAATGTATTGTATACCTAATGGAAGTGGTTGACCTCGAACTGCGGTTTAATTTATCTGATATAAAATATATGCATGGAAGTCATATTAAATGATGTTTTTTTTATGTACATTTTACACATATGTATAGAAAATAATGAACACATTTTAACATTTGTACGATAAATTTGTATATAAATAAATTCTTAAGAGATCAATGTTTCATATATTGAGAAAAAATAACATAGGTTATGTTTTTGTCTACTTCATAAGTTTTATTAAAAACTTACCTATGGTGAAAAAACAACGTAAAATTTCAGTGTTAAAAATAGGTGTTACAACAGGAAAAATGTTTTTAAAAATATCACAGATATTTCATGTGATATTGTGATTTATCTTGGTACATATGAATTTCTTGTACACGGAATAAATCGAAATATTAATCAATGTTTAGCACATTCTTGTATATTGATAAAAATATAAATACGTAAATGATTCATATATGTAGATAGGTATAAAATTCTTTATCTATTGATCTATATTGAACATTTTAATCTTTTCTATTTCGTCCACAGTTAATTTAAAATCAAAAACATTGATATTTTCAGCCATGTGAATCGGATTGTATGACTTTGGAATTGGAGTCAAACCGAGATCAATCTGAAAAAAATATATTCATTCAGCATTCCGATGTAAATTGCAACCTACGAATATAATTGCATTTAACGTACAAATTACAAATCGACTTACTAAGTATCTGAGCACAACTTGTACAGCAGTCTTATTATATTTTTGGCCAATTTCAATTAAGATTGGATCGTCAAATTTCGGTGCTGGTGATAAAGGATCACTATTGAACAATAAACTAACAGGTGTATATGCTACAACATGAATATTATTCGCATTACAAAAATCGACAAGACTTTTCTGACCTACACTAGGATTGACCTAAAGTTCAAAATATTTGTATGAAAAGAGTATTAAAATAAATTTATCAAAATCAAAATTTAAAATAAAATACCTCAATTTGGTTGACAACAGGTTTTATTTTAGCAGATTTCAACAATCTTTCTAGTTGTGTTTTGTTAAAGTTAGACACTCCAATAGATTTCGTAAGTCCTAATTTATGAGCCTCTTCCATTCCTCGCCATGTTTCCAAATAATCAATGTTGTTAAGTTTGTTATTTTCCTATAATAAACATTATTGCTTTATTTTTTCATACTTGAATTTCAGTTTTCAATTACAAAGTTCTTACGTCAAAACTATCTGGCTCGTGTATGAGATATTGATCGACATATTCCAGCTGAAGTTTTTTCAATGAAACTCTTAATGCTGGAACAACTTGATTTTCAGCATGGTCATTATTCCATAACTGAATATTGATTATTTAAATTGAAAATTATTGATTTGATTGCTAAATATTCAACTATGACGTAAAAATCGATATTAATTATCATATAATACCTTTGTAGTTATGTAAACATCTTCTCGTTTGATTTTTCCTTCTTTCAATTTCTTCGTTAGAGCTTTTCCTATAAAATCTTCTGTTCTATATATCGATGCTGTATCAAAATAACGATATCCAATATCGATTGCATTTTCTACTGCCTTGATTGTACTTGATGGGATACTATAATTCTGCAAAATTTACATAATATTCTAACAATGCTAAAAATTTGCATGAAACAAATCGTGATCTTCTATCCGCACTCTATTATAACAACACAATGGTTTTGTTTGAAGTTTTATTATCAGGAAATATAGTTTCTGAGATGAGACTTATTCACACATAACCGGTTAGTTTATTTAAATTTGATTTTTGTACATTTTTTTAAGATACTTACCAACCAAGTTCCAAGTCCAAGGACAGGTATTTCAGTGCCATCATTCAATGTGATGGTGGTTGCTTTGCCTGAAGCTACATTCTGTCGAGAAAAAAATGTTGAAGTTATATTAAAAATATAGGAAGCGAATATAGAATATTCATAAATGTTCATAAAAGATCTGACGAAAATGATTCTGATCTTACTGCGACGACATATGAGATGAAAAAACACAAACTTATGAACAGAAGAGGTTTCTTCATTATAAGAGGAGATTTTTCTCTTCGAAAAATTCAACTTCTTAACTGGTCAAAGAACGGCTCAAAACTGATAAATTATGTTCGTGTTTTTGACAAATAAACATAATTGGTTACTTTTGACCTCTAACCGAGCTATAATTTTGATGTTGCTTGAACAATTTTGACGAACAAGACAGATAGGAAGAGGTATGAAATAATATTCAATACAATATTGTGATTTCAAATAATATAATAATAATAATAATAAATAAATAAACATATATTACATTTATTATATTTTCAATACATTAAAATTACTGATCTAAATTAAACTTATCGATTTTTTCAATTTCATCGTGGGTCAACTTAAAATCAAAAATATTGATATTTTCATCCATGTGATTATGTGATCTAGTGATAGGAACCAACCCACTATCAATCTGAAAATATTTTTATGAATCCATCATTACATAATTACAGAATTATCATTTTTTTTCTTAGGTGTATATAAAAATACATATTAATAACTCACTATGTATCTGAGTACAACTTGTACTGTGGTTTTATTGTACTTCTGACCGATTTCAGTTAAAACTGGATCATCCCATTTCGGTGCTGGTGATAAAGGATTTTTGTCAAATAATGATCTAACAGGCGTGTATGCTACGACCTGGACATTGTTTTCTTTGCAGAATTTGAGGAGACTTTTCTGCCCTACATTGGGACTGACCTAATTTAAAAAAAAAAGTAATGAAATTTGTGTAATAATAACATTAATCGATATTCAAATTTTGTACTTACTTCGATTTGATTAACGACAGGTTTAATTTTAGCTGACTGCAATAACCTTTCTAGTTGTGTTTTATTAAAATTAGATACTCCGATAGATTTTGCAAGTCCCAATTTATGTGCTTCTTCCATTCCACGCCATGTTTCCAAATAGTCGATGTTGTTTAATTTCTTATTTTCCTACAACGAAAACATTATTATTTTAAACTTCCAAATAAAAAGTTTTGCTCATTAATACAAAGTTCTTACGTCAAAACTATCAGGTTCGTGAATAAGATATTGATCGACATATTCTAATTGAAGTTTTTTCAAGGAAACTTTCAATGCAGGAACGACTTGATTTTCAGCATGATCGTTGTTCCATAACTGAATATCGAAATAATATTGAATTTGGATTATCAATTAATTTATTAAATACAACCTTATATTTATTGTAAAAATGAGTATTAATATACCTTGGTTGTAATATAAACATCATCTCGTTTGATTTTTCCTTCTTTCATTTTCTCTGATAGAGCTTTTCCGAGATATTCTTCTGTCCTGTATATTGTGGCTGAATCGAAATGACGATATCCAGTATCAATTGCATTTTTTACTGCCTGCAGTGTACTAGGTGGTGCAACACCGTTCTATGAAATTAACATACCATTATTCTAACAATATTTAAAATTTGCATTGAATGAAAGGTGATCTTCTATGCACAACATTATGAAATCATGCATAAATTATTTATTTTGTAAGTATTTTCTCAATCAAGAATTATAGTTTCTGAGATGATATTCAATAAAGCTTAACTGGTAAAAATTTTGTACTTTTTTTTTTAATAAAGCAAATGTCCGAAACTTACCAACCCTGTTCCGAAGCCAAGAACAGGTATTTCAGTACCATCGTTCAAAGTAATAGTAGTTGATTTTCCAGAAGCTACATTCTACAAATTAAAAAAAATCAGGTTTGTATAAAACTGAATATTAAATAAATAGATAATAAAGAAAAAAAAAGTTTACAGCAACAACATACGACACGAACAAAGCCAAGCACGCGAACACAAGAGTTTTCTTCATGATTACGACGAATTTTTCGCTTCGGAAAAACTCGACTTCTTAACTGGTCAAAGAACAACTCTTAACTGATTGATTACATCCCGAATTTCGTTAATATTTGTCAGGCTGAGCTTTGAAGTGGTTGACCATGAACTGTTGTTTATATGTGTACATTTGATAAATTATATCAAAATAAATGTTTTCAACGTACGAGACAAACAAGATGATATTTAATAATATGGTTATCGATTTTTTTATAGATGCATGTATTTATTCTCATTGTGAAGATTGTATTTTAATTAATATATTAGCTGAGATATAACTCACCTTTAGAATAAGAGTGACCAAATGCAATATGTTCAGATTTTGAAATATCATAGAACAACTCTACTTCCCTTATTTCTAGGGTGTATAGTTAAATTAATAAAGATAAAAATAAAATTTGAGAAAGCATCGATTTATTTAAAAACCGTTAAATACCCTTCTTTAACTCATTTTGTGTTTAATCAGCGTTTCTTGAAAAATGTCATTTGAATCAATTCATTCTAATTTCAAAGATGCAATTTTTTAATACAATATACTAATTTATTTTAAACTTTTAATTTTTTTAAGTATACATGTATACACGTAAATGCGACCATGTGTAATCAGCCCTCAAACTACGAACTGTCGAAAATCCACGTGAGTGACGCAAAAGAGGGTGAGATTTGATTTATTCTGTAACGTTAGAACCGTATCAAATAATATTCAATACAATATTTTGATTTCAAATAATAATAATAATAAGTCATTATTATTTATTACATTTATTATATTATCGTGACATTAAAATTACTGATCTAAATTAAACTTATCGATTTTTTCAATTTCATCTTGGGTCAATTTAAAATCAAAAATATCGATATCTTCATCCATGTGGTTATGTGATCTAATAATTGCAACCAATCCACTATCAATCTGAAAATATTTTTTAGAATTCCATTATTACATAATTACAGCATTATCTTTTTTTTTCTTATGTGTATATAAAAATACATATTAATGACTCACTATGTATCTGAGTACAACTTGTGCTGTGGTTTTATTGTACTTCTGACCGATTTCTGTTAAAACTGGATCATCCACTTTCGGTGCTGGTGATGAAGGATTTTTGTCAAATAATGATCTAACAGGCGTGTATGCTACAACCTGGACATTGTTTTCTTTGCAGAATTTGAGAAGACTTTTCTGCCCTACACTGGGACTGACCTAATTTCGAAAGTGTTGAATGAAATTTGTCTTGAAATAACCTAAATTGATATTCAAAATTTGAACTTACTTCAATTTGATTAACGACAGGTTTAATTTTAGCTGACTGCAATAACCTTTCTAGTTGTGTTTTATTAAAATTAGATACCCCGATAGTTTTTGCAAGTCCCAATTTATGTGCTTCTTCCATTCCACGCCATGTTTCCAAATAATCGATGTTGTTTAATTCATCATTTTCCTACGATGAAAATATTATAATTATTTATTTATAAATATAAATTCATGTTCATAAATACATAGTTCTTACGTCAAAACTATCAGGTTCATGTATAAGATATTGATCGACATATTCTAATTGAAGTTTTTGTAAGGAAAGTCTCAATGCAGGAACGACTTGATTTTCAGCATGATCGTTATTCCATAACTGAATATTGAAAAAAATTGAATTTGGATTATCAATTTTGTTATAAAATACAACATTATATTGTAAAAATTAGTATTAATGCCTTAGTTGTAATATAAACATCATCTCGTTTGATTTTCCCTTCATTAATCTTCTCTGATAGAGCTTTTCCGAGACATTCCTCTGTCTTATAATCTGTGGCTGTATCGAAATGACGATATCCAATATCAATCGCATTTTTTACTGCCTGCAGTGTACCAGGTAGTGTAACACCGCTCTATGAAATTAACTTAACATCATTCTGACAATATTTAAAATTTGCATTGAATAAAAAGTGATCTTCTATGCACACAATTATGCAAGCACAGATATTTTTTTTTTATTTTGCAAGTATTTTCTTATTTAAGAACAATTGTTTTTGAGATATTCTATCCAGCTTAACTGGTTGTTGTGTTGTACTTTTTTTAATAAAAGCAAATGTCCGAAACTTACCAACGCTGTTCCGAAACCAAGAACAGGTATTTCAGTACCATCGCTCAAAGTAATAGTAGTTGATTTTCCAGAAGCAACATTCTACAAATGAAAAAAACATTCAGATTTGTATTATATAAAACAGAATATAAAAAATAGATAATAAAGAAGAATTTGAGTTTACAGCAACAACACACGATACGATCAAACTCAAGCACGCGAACACAAGAGTTTTCTTCATGATTACGACAAATTTTTCGCTTCGGAAAAACTAGACTTCTTAACTGCTCGAAGAATAACTCTTAACTGATTAATGCATCTCTAATTATGTTTTTATTTGTCTAAGCTTTGAGGTGATCAACCATGAACTGTTGCTTATATGTCGATACGTGATAAATAATATCAAAATAAATGACCTACGAGAAAAACAAGATGATGATAATATCGGCATCGATTTTATTTATAGATGCATGTATTTATTCTCATTGTGAATATTGTATTTAAATTAATATATTAGCTTAAATATAACTCGCTTTAATAATAAGATTGACCAAATACAATATTTTCAGATTTTGAAATATCATAGAATTACTTTACTTCTTTTATTTCTGGGGTGTACAGTTAAATTAATAAAGTTAAAAATAAATTTTGAGAAAGCATCTATTTATTAAAAAACTATTGAATTAATTTAACTCATTTTGTGTTTAATCAGCATTTCCTGAAAAATGCCCTTCGGATCAATTCATTCTAATTTCAAAGGTGCAATTTTTAATACACTATACTAACTGATTGAAAACTTTTAATTTTATTTATATAAGCGAGAAGTATGAATTCTCAGTATTTATATTAATTTTTAAGATCAAAAATATTGCAAGAGGGTTTTTAGTGCATCCTTTGTAAAAAGATAAGGAAGAAATTCCAATCTTTATATTAATATCATTACTTGTGAATATGTCCTACATATTATCTTAATTTTATAAATATTATATCAATAAAGGTCATTTTTATTTTTATTTATTTTATTTATTAACTGAAAAAAGTATATAGTTACACAATAAGAAATATATAAAAAGAACGAAACCCTATAAATTTCCGAAAACATCATTTGCCAAACCTCACTATCAACAACGGACCTGCGCGCGGAAAAGAAAAACCTCGCGATTCGCAAGCGACGCGGCGGGAAATTCAATTGCGCGCCTCCTCCTCGACTTTTCCGAAATAAAACCAAACCGAAGACGAAAAAAAACCACCATAAAGAGCTCCTACACAATGCGAGAAATCCCGGGATGTAGAACGGGAGCATTTCACGCCGGAGACGATCGCACAAAGGGCCTCGGTGCGTGTGTGAATTGGTTTCGCGTTCGGGACGAAGCCTTTTCAACCGAATCGCGACCCTAAATTAATCTCGTGCTCGTGCAGGGATTCTCAAACTTTCGGTGAGTTCGATTGGGTCGGTTTTGAATGTCGTCTGAATGTGTTGGGAGGTGTTAGAATATGGAATAAGTCGTAGTATGCGAGAAAAGTCGTTTGGAAGTTGGTTAGGTTTTTGATAGATTTGATAGGTGGTGTTTAATTTGAATGTTCGTTTTTTTTAATTAATTTGAAATATTGTTATAAGACTGATGGTAATCAAAGGAATTTTTGATCATAGAATTTATGGAGTTGAGATAATTTAAATAATTTCAATGAAGGTACATTTTATTTTGCTCGTTACGTCATTTATTGTTCTTTTATATTATATTTTGTGCATGTTGTTTTAATTTGGTCCAACTTTCATTTCAATTCAATATATGTTCTGATCTGATGAATAAATGTATTTTTTAATAGAAAATCTTTAGTCTGCTTCAATTTCAGAATTAGAGAGAAGGTCAACAGGTAAGAATTTTATTTTTTTCTCTACATAATGTGTTTTATTATTTTTTCAAATCCTACATTATTATTTTAGAAAAATATTTCCAGAAAAACATATAAATTGTAATATGAAAAATATTTTCAAATTATAATTCGAATTAATCTAAATTGAATTTGTCAATTTTTTCGATTTCATCTTGAGTCAATTTAAAGTCAAACACATCAATATTATCTGCCATATGAGTTGGGTTATACGACTTTGGAATTGGAATCAAACCACGATCAATCTGAAAGAAAAATATATATATGTAAATTCAATTTCACGCGTAATTTTTCTTTGTTGGGTATGAGGAAAGTGCATATTAATCACCAAGTATCTGAGTACAACTTGTACGGTGTTCTTTTTGTATTTCCGACCGATTTCAGTCAAGATTGGATCATCCAATTTCGGTGCTGGAGATGAAGGATTTACAGCTTTGCTTTCAAACATTGAACCAACAGGTGTATAAGCTACGACATAGATATCGTTTGCTTTGCAGAAAGCGATGAGGCTTTTCTGTCCCCTGTTTGGATTTACCTAAAGTTCAAAAATATTTTAATTAAATGAAATATTAAAAATTTCGATATAATAGTGTATGTACGAAATTTGATCTTACTATAACTTGATTGACTACTGGTTTGATTTTAGCTGACTTCAACAATCTTTCAAGTTGTTTTTCGTCGAAATTAGATACTCCAATCGATTTCGTTAGACCCAATTTAACAGCTTCTTCCATTCCACGCCAAGTTTCCAAATAGTCGATATTGGTAGGTCTTCTGTTTCCCTACAATAAAAATGACATTGGATATTTTTCTAATACAATTTTTTATTGAATAATGTTCCTAAAATACTTACATCGAAACTCTCAGGACTGTGTATAAGATATTGATCAACATATTCCAATTGAAGTTTTTTCAACGAATCTCTTAGTGCTGGAACAACATTTTTTTCTCCATGGTTTGTACTCCATAACTATCGTAAATAAATTGATTAAAGTTTAAATAAATTTGAAATTCTTGAGTGTATTGTAAAAAATATAGCACCTTTGTTGTTATGTAAACGTCTTCTCGTTTGATTTTTCCTTCTTTCATTTTTTCTATGAGAGCCTTTCCAATATATTCTTCCGATCCATATATGGCAGCTGTGTCGAAATGACGATATCCAATATCGATCGCATTTTCTACAGCCTTTTGGGTAGTTTGTGGACCATTATTACGCTATAAAATATGAAATATGAATAATAATACTATTTCAAATAGAATATAATTTCTTCCAAAAATTATATTAATATTTAATTATTAATATTATGAACAGAAATCCTATGAAAGGTGTCATCGTAACACCATCATAACAGATAATAATCTGTATTTGCATGATGAGGAAGATGAATATCAATCAAGTTTGACCAGTTTGTACTACTCAAAAAACTCATGATCAGGAGATCCTTTTTTTAAAGTCAATTGAACTTAAAAAAATTACCGCATACGTTCCAAGACCGATGATTGGTATTTTTGAGCCATCATTCAAAGTTACAGTAGCTGATTTGCCTGAATCTACACTCTGAAAAGATAAATAATGATTAATTACACAATTGGAGATACAAGAATCTTAAATGAAATATTAATCTATACTCACAGCAGCAGCATATTGAATATAAACAATCAAAGCAACAAAAATAACTTTATTCATGATTTAAGTTATTTTTTCATAAGATGATCAATTTACCTTCGAACGTCTTATTCGTTCGAAGAATCTTTTGCAACTGATCGACTATTTTCCATGTTCTGTTAGTTGACTTAAGCAACAAACTGGTTGACCTCCAATCTTTTTCTCAACCACATGCATAATTTCAATGAACTTTTCAAATAAGAAGCAATGCACTTTTTTGACAGTTAACCAATTCATAAATATAATATTCAAATAAGAACATATCTTCAAACGAAAAAAAAAACACAATAGATAATTTGAAACATACTTGTATGCAATACTACTTGTATGACGTTCGATGGATAATATTAGGAAGTTGATTAGTTAGATTAGTTTGAAACACATTTGAGTTAGATCATATACAATATCCTGCCGATGATATTATGCATAATTATAATAATTTAACACTAAATAATAACTTCCTGAACAAACTCATCACACCCCTCGACTCAAACGAGCTCCTTCCGCGCTCACGAGCAGAAACGCCAAGAATCCCTTAATAAAGCCCTAACACGACGATGATTTCGCATCTTGAGAATCTCTCAGAGAAAAAAAATGTTTATCAACAATGAAGGGACGACCGTCGTTAGCGTTTATATTGAGGCATTCATACGGCCTCACAACGGAGCTATGCACAGGCGCGGCGCCCAAATTACCGGGGACATCAAAGGGAGAGAGGGCCTCCGAAATATTTGGATATTGGGGAAAAAAGCCACGGGGACAAAACCCCGGTCCTGTTTTTGTCACTGGGGAAACAAGTCATCCGCGAAACCAACGCTTAATTAATTTCGACAAATCTCTCCGTGGCCCAGGGCGAAGTTGATCCGAAGAATTTTTGATGCGTGTGTTTCGATCTATAGGTTGATGTTGCCTCGAGAGGCTTTAATTATAATTTCATTTGATTTTTTTTATGTAATTCCTGTATTAATTAAAAATTATGTCTGTTTGTCAAAGTATATTCGATGTTTACTTAAAGTCCTTCATCAGATTCGATGAAAGTTTTTAGAGTTGCTTGAGCAACTAGGAAGGTTTTCACATCATCACAATATTTTTAAATTCTGCAATTGCATAAAAAAAAAGTATGTAGAAGAAGATAGAGTGGGGTTAGCTTTGAAATTATTAAAAAAAATACAAATTTTCAAAATCAAGTTGGAGGTAAAAACAAAAGAGGGATTTGGTCTCCCAGATGGATCAAGTCTCCCCATTATTTCTTACAAATAATCAACAATCTGGTGCCATACTTTTACTAATAATAATAATTTTAATAAAAAAAATCATGAATTTGATTTTAATAATGAATTAAATTTGATAAATTCGCTTGCCTAGTAACGTCAAATGGGGGTAAATTGATCGATCAATCTCGATTAACATACTGTGTACAATTTTTCGAATTATGTTTTCGAAAAATATGCAAATGACTCAACCCAAATTAATATCATTAAATATTTTCCCATTCAATGAAACGCAAATAAAGCTCTGATGTTGCATAAAATTGATCAAATATGCAAATCATCGTATTCGAATAGCTCGTTATTTCGATTCGTTTTGTTCGCTGCACGATTGTGACAATTAATTGCACTTCCGATGACATAAATTCTATTACGTGTCCCAAATTTAAATTTCTACGTTCACGAACGCGTTTCCCTAATAAATCGACAAAGCAGATTTATTTCGGCGAAGTTTCCGCTTGAAAACAATTCGATTCGACGTCAGAAACAAAAGTGCACAAAGACCAATTGAAGATTCGCAGTTTCGCACTTACAAAAATTTTCTGTTCAGAGTGGGCAAAGAAAGAGTTTCAGGACGTTTTCAACAATAGCGGGAAAGTTGCACACGAAACTTTCAACCAGAGTCGTCTAGACGAAAGTGAATAAACACAAAAGTTTTCTAAATAGAATACACCCGACATTTTAGCATACAAATTCGCATTATTATTTATGTTTCGTTGCTGCTTCTACTTTTAACTCTTCTTTTTTTTCAGGTTATTTTTTCACTCTAACAAAAAGACGGATATCCTAGTTCATTCTCAGCAACGAATTAACGAAACTAGTATTGCACCCCGAACGAACAGAATGGAAAAACTTCAACCGTGCTCTGACAATAATAAAATAATAATGAAAATCGTAGAGTTGAACTCAAACAATTCTGTACGTATTATTCGTATGAATATTTTTCAAAATTCAAGCCAATTAAAAGTTTTTTATGAGTCGTTCAGAGCTAAAAGTGATAAGCTCCACTATTTGAAAAAAATGAGATTGAAATATCAAAGCTCTTGGTACTGTCATAACTTTCTATGTTTAAAATATCTTTATTGAATAGAAAAGTTAAATAAAATTGAATTAATGAATTTTTTTGGCCACTGAGAAATTAATCATTCATTTCAGATACTATTTCAATTAATTTCGTACTTTAATATGACCGCATCTATAGCTTATAGTTTACAATTTCAAAAAAATGATATAATAACGGATTGAAAATGCATCGAAAATGTTCAACAGTTTTTCTCGACTTCTTACTTTATGAAGTTAGTCATATTCACCTCTGATCGGCTCAATTCATAGTGAATGATGATTCTAGCTATTGAAAAAAATAATATGAATATAAGCTCATTAGTCAAATCGAATCGAGGGCATCGTATTCATCTCGCGCAGAGCACTCCACGAGATCGAAACATAATACAGCCTTTAAAAGTTTTCCCGCCCTTTTTTTTCTATCTCTCTCGAGTGTATCGACACTCGTGCCGGTGTCACTTTACGATTTGCAGTGTCACTTCATTTCAAAAGGGGCCTTTTTTTGTATCGAAACGTGCAAGATTTCCACTCGACGACGTCCACACAAAGGCGGCTCCTAGTCTGCGAACGCACCGAACAAGACACTTCTCCAATGTGGGGTGTCGTTTTCAGTTTCAGTTCTTTTCAGTTCTTCTGAAAGATTTCAGAAACGGCTCACGTGTGGGGAGGAAGCTGGAAGGGACGTATCCTCTTTTTTGTATATGGAAAAAATAATTTAAAATATGATTTTTTTTGGCAATGCTACTTCGATTACTAAAGGCTACGATTGAAATACTGACGGCTAAAAACAAAGATTAGTATCAGTGCATGAAACGTGGTCCTAAAATTTATCGAATTTAATTGATATAGAGAAAGAAGGGTATCTATTTATATGATTTTCACAGCGACGATTCAATTAAAGTTAAATAGGTTCATTTTTCCATTTTATATTACTATCGAACAACGTTCATGCACAAACACACCTAATACAATATTTGGCATATGGCTATGTCGACCAGGTTCATTGTTTACCTTTGCATTGTTTTCGTACTTGTACAAAAGCTCTTGTTTGAATTTTGGTATCGGTGGTACGTTTCGATAACAGGATAATCGTATTTGAATGGGTTATTGTTGGTAGGTGAAGAGGTTTGGTTGGAAAAGTGCCTTTATCTTGATTAAAAAGGGATTGGTTTCGATTTTCGTAGGTTAATCGAACTATCTCACGCAGCTTAATTTCTTTTAAATTTTAAAATTATGTTTATAATATACATGTATACATTTTTAACGGTGAATATCCTTTGAAGTATTAAAAGATAAACGTAGAATTTAGAAAAGCCATTAATCTCAGCTTAATCTATTGTACGGAGCAATCCATTAAATTAATCGCCACACAAGTGACACAATGATATATTACAAAAACGATTGAACGAAAAGTTTCACATCTCAAAAAATTTCAATAAAATAAAATAGCAAACAAACCAATTTCCAAATGTAATTAATATTAAAGATTTAATTCAAACACATGAGTGTTATAAATGATGAAAGGTTAACAAATTTTCAAACTAATACAACGTATTTATTAAATAGTTCGGTATCATACGTTTTATATTTCGCACACACATTACTTAGAAGGAGCTTTATGTGTTTTGTTTGTCCGATATAATAAATAACGGGAACGTTTTGTAAAATCGTAACAGGGATGTTGGCAAATATGGATGTAACTCGTATAAATATGGTATACACTTCAAAGCGAGTGTTATTCGAGAAGAAACAAATGGATGGTTGTGTTTGTTATTTGTTTTTGAATGAAATTAGACGAATCTCGCTACATGTATGAAACAATGTATCATTTTTAGTTTACTAAGTTAAATTCACGACAGCTCGACAAAACTTTGATCGTAAACGTTTACGAGGCAAACTTTATAAAGATTTCAAAGTTAGGTTATTGCATCGTAAATATTATAAAATTTAAACTTGATATACGAACAATTTTAATGAAATTACATCTTCAAAACCAAGAGGATTTTTCAAAATTTATTACAAACGACAGCCTTAATACATCACACACTTAAAACTCGTTTTATACCCTATGTTTGTCGACGTGTTATTTTTCATCATAGGGAAAAATATTTTCGCATATTTCATAGGAAACGCGCTCTACCGATTTTCACGGCGAGGGAAAAAGGGCGAAAATTCGCCGAAGCGAAGTACCATATTTTACACTTATGCACCATGGATCCGTTAACATTACGCCGTTATAACGGAAACGAATTTTCCTCTCGCCATCCGCTTTTCCGACTCAAGAGCAAGCACACACACCCTTCCCAACACTCCAATAGGCGAGATCTGCGAGAAAATTAGTCGGAAAACTCGGAAAACTCCTGTACGAGAGCGGTATAGTGATGGGGGGGAAAAGCCAGGAAAATCTCCTCTCTAGTATGCGTACATGCAGTAAGATAATTGAGAAACTTTATTAATATTCAATAGAAGAACTTTTCATGAATTCGAAATGTGTTTGATGAGAAAACGCGCAAAATGAAATTCCATCCGCGCACATCGTGATAATATTCATTTTGTGTATAATATACTGTGGAATAGCTACCAAAGTGAATCCGTAACTATTCGTACTTATTTTCATCTAGATAGAAATTTTGGTTAATAATTTAAAAATATTCTTTAGAATATCATAATTTTGTACCTGATATAAAAATAATCATGCTAATTGGCTAGATAAGAATGATTTTTTTTTTCAAATTAATCTATCTATAGTCATTTTATTTTTGAATCAATCATTAAATTATGATATTAAAAAAATGTTTATATAATTTATCAACATTAAAGAAAAATTTTTATGAGTTTTTTTAAAAAAATCGTATACATTAATAATTCATCAAATTCATTCATTTACTACAGCCATAAATCTCAACGTATCATAAGTGGAGCTTAGGTACTGATATTAGTTTTTTGAAATTTTTTACATAAAAACAAATCGATTTCCTCGAAATTATGATTGAAGCATGTCACGAGGGCGTTTACAATTTCAAAACGAGATAAATCCGCAAATAGGCTCACATTCAACAAACGCATTCAACATCAAATTTATAAAAGCCTTTCGACACGAGAGCGCAAAGCTCCATCTCCCATTATGATCCCGCGCCATACAAAATGCACGAAACAATATATACCCACACAGAAAAGCAGCTTCTCAAACATCCGAGCTCCGAATTAATATTTGCCGAATTCGGCAGAAGCACCCGTGCGCGAATAATCGAATCGCCGAGTAAACGGTATCGAATATTATTCTATCGGTTATATGTACACTATTGACTTTTTCACGGGGTTCGATTCGGAAATCAAATAAAAAGAGAACGCTGGATTAGGTTAGGTGCGATCCGCGAATTAATGGGAAAACACTTTTCGAACTTTCGCTCGTTCGAAAGTTTTAATTTGTTTGTATGGATTCGCGTTAGCTTCAATATCCGGCGTAATCTCCTCGTTCGAATATGGAAAAATTCAATTTTATTCGAGTTTTATTATTCGATCGAGTTAATATATTTCACAAGTCTGCCGATTCGCTTTTTTACGATTTTGCTTACAATTCACTCGAAAACAAATTTAATTGTGTATATTCCACGATGGAAGTTTAAGTAGCGTTGCTCTTTATAAATTGCCTTACCATGTGGCAAACACTCGGTCCTCTTTATTTATAGCGAATCTTAATAAACCTCCGTTTTATTTTCAAGCACTTTATAAATATTTATGAAAACTTGTAGAAGTTGTATATATTAATTTTTCCATTGAAATCCATTTTCATACTCAATTAAGAAATACATAAAATATCAGATATTTCCGAGTAGAGAATGCAAACATAAGGAAGTATATAACTCCGAATAAGTATCTCGAGAACGAAATCCCTTACTCTTAAATATTAAAAATCAAATTCCGCAATATTGACACACACTAGATTGGTGCCGAATGAAAAACCATTCCAAATGTGTAGGTCGAGAGGAAAAGTGCACCGGTACGATTTTCCCTTATATTGTCAGCAAACAAAGGGTTCGCGGAAAATTGGGAGTCTGGCAGAAAATTTCGCACAACGACCCACCAAAGGTCAACGGAGACCTCAGCTGTAAATAACCGTTGACCCTACCAAATATCCAAATCTGAAAACGAACTATGCATACTTTTATGTATGTACACAGTCTACAATAAAATATAGAGGAAACTAGGCGATTTTCATGATTTCACATTACGTTGGTTTGAAATTATTTCCAATAAAAACTAATCAAGAAATTGAAGATAATATTAAGCTGTTATTTTCAAAAATAACTTAAAATTATATCAAAAATAATCTTAGTGCAGTAAGTATTACCGGAATGAAGTAATCTGAAGACTTGAAGAAAAACTTGTGGGATTTTGAAAAACCAAATTGAATGGTAAATATTCAAAATGTTCCTGGTCTCTGGTGATGATTTTTTTTTCAGAGTTTTTCGTGAACTACGAGTATGTTCTATAAAAAAAGAGAAAATCTACATATTTCAGAATTTTTCAGGAAAGACAAATAAGTATTATTATATTTTTCGCAATATCTTCTGAAAACTTTTCACCAACCACTCTTGCTTCGATTAACTCTATGTGATATGGAACTAAAAAGTATTTAAATTTATTATGATCAAATAATATTACAAGAAAACAATATTTTTTTAAGAAATCGTATAACAATATTCGCCAGCTTTCCTCAGTATATTGAGATATTTCCCTCTTCCATTATTTAAGGTCGGAAAAACTCGGAAAAAGCGCGTCGTGGAAATTGGCACGTGTCGTATGGAAAAAAGAGGGCGGTTTGAAAATTTCGCGCACACAATGCGATTTCCAATCGTCCCTATGAATTATTCAAAATACGATAGACGCCAAGCTCTCTAGAAATAAATATTTAATTGGGGCGGAAAAGACGCACGTCCAAATATCTCTCGGTTGATGGAGAAATTGGAAAAATGGAAAAATCCGAGACGGAAAAACCTCAAGGAAATAGAGCGAGTTCATATCGTATGCAAATCTATTGTGAATGTATGACTTTCGGTCGTTTGTTATGTGCTAAGAATCTAGAGTCGTTTATCAATTGGGTGGAGTTTTACTAGGAAATTATATAAGCTTAATATCTTTTAATATAATTACAAATGTATTCATTTATAAAACTTGAATATCAACTATAAATACTTAAACATCGAGAGTTCAAATTGATTAATAGCATTATTAAAGCATTTTCACATTAAGTTCGAAATAATTAAGTGAAAATTATTTTGATTGTACTTACATACATACATATTTTGTCGATTAATATACTCATTTGAAGTACAACTTACAAGCAACTATATAATATATGTTAATTTACCTATAATATACATATACTACAGTTATTTTATTTGATTTTCAATCGAGAATCTGTGATTCAGATAGATTAAAAGTATCAACTTGGTCACAGGTTCGATTCGTTAACATTTACAAGCTCGAATTTCCATACGATCGCTTAATTTGCTCGTTGAATCCGAAACACATGTTTACTCGATACATTAATTAACGTGTCGATTATTTCGATGAATCGTGAATAAATACATGTGATTGATTTCGATGTGGTTTGTTTTGCAAATTCAATCCGGTACAGGAGCCTTTGGTGATTCGATTTGTATGTTTGGACGTTAATTTGATTGGATCGAACGGAAAAATAACAATTCTAGTCATCAAATATTAAAAATTCGTGAAATTTATACAATTCAACATAATTATATACACTTTAATCAAACTTTTATATAACGTATGTAGATTTGGGTAGTACTAGGAATTCCAGAATCCAGGTGCATCGGTTATTTTTCTTGATTTATACGTTTGTAAATGTTCCGAAGGTAGGTTGTATATGAAATATAGGGAAGGGTGGTTTTGTGGGTGGTTGTGAATAGCCTTATATATTCGTGAATGTGGAATTTATAGGGAAAAACCGACGTGCTTTAGTCTCGTGATGTGCATCGTTCGAATATTCAATATTTCATGTCGAAGTTTGTACAGTATTCATTTTTTATATAAAAACATTATAAATACATACTGCGTTTTTCATATTACTTATAATATTAAAGTTTTCAATTTCTAAAATCATAATAAAAAATATGAACTGTATAGCACTACACTTACAATACGTAAATCAATATTTATTCCTATATTGATATATTTCAATATGTTCCCCATTATGATCTAATATCATTTATATCACGTACTATGCGGAAAACACGTAGAAAACTATCGTCTCGCAGTGATTTTTCCAGGAAAAACTTCTCGTGCAAGAATTTTCCGAGCTAGCGTTATGTGATCCCACGCTTTCTGTGTGTTTCATTTTTCATAAGTTTTCTTCTCTGTGTATCGGAATTTCCCTCGCAAGATTGCATTGTATCAGCGATTCTGTTACGTTCAGTGAAATGTCTCGCTGAAAAGCACTCTGTGTTGAAAATATTCTACTAAGATATCTTCAAAATTTCATATACCATATTTGGCCCGACTGACACACATTTCAAGATAACTACGTATTATTTAACTGAAAATATGTTCGAACATATGAAATATTCTTTACTTCCGCATAATTATAAGAAATTTTATTATTTTAATTGTGTAATGAAAATATTTATTAAAAATTGAGAATCATTGATACTGAAATGAAACTAGAAGAAAACTGTGGTAAAATTCATTACGTGCGTCACCTTGTTCTATATAACCTAAGAAAACAATTTTCATTGAATGTAAATTCGAGGCACGTTCACACTTAAAGCACATAAAGTATCGAATACTTCAACATACAAAAATCAAATAAAAATAAATATTTATAAAAATTTAATATTTTTCAAAAACTAGTAGATGAAAAACAAATCGCTTATTATCAAATCAAAAAATTTATAAAAAAATTAATTGAATTGTATGCAATCAAAAACTTATACATTATGGTTTTGAATAATCAATATGCAATAAAAAATATTAAAATATTTTTGGTATAAATTTAACATTTTTTTACGTACCAAAATAAAGAAATTTATCGAATTACCTTCGATTTAGAGCTTTTACCCCTGTTGTAACGTGCGAGCGGTTCGTGTTCGAAATTTTCATTGTCGCGGGTCCGTTAAAGTGGGCGTGATCCGATTAGGGGCACATCGACATTATTGTTACACGTTTGCATTATGTATAAAAGCACCTTTATGGGAATATTTTTAGATTGTGTAGTCGTTGTCCCGGGATAATCCCGTTCGTCCCGCATTCGGGACACGTCGTCCCGGCCGGAAATTCAAGACAAACGCCCGAACGATACACGTTAGAATGTGTGTGATTTTGTTGTGTGATATTGCAAATATATTAAGTGGGCTTATGATTTTTTGAGAGCTTATATTTTCAGCTTGCGAAATATTATATTTTTATGTATCAGCATTATTATACTCGTAGGTATAAAGATATCGTTTGATGTAGCATATTGTACGTAGAGTAGGTATTATATATTTTTCTATCATAACAGGTGTTGCAATCCGATTATTTTTTTAAATAACTTAATAAAACATTTATTTTAAAGAGTATAAGCAAAGCTATGAGGTTAGAAACTTCGATCGGTAATGTCAGCACATTGAAGAGTGGCATTAAAATCGACCAAAAATTAATCGATTCAGAAAATGTAGATGATTCAATTTTAGGAACTGTTTCGTATTGCCTTAATAATTTTTTTAAATCAAACATATGTATATACCTATTGAAAAAAAAATGACAAGTAACCAAGCTTTATGAGGACATTGAAGCCCAATGCGCCATGCACAAACAGTTTATGCTTTATCTATAGCTACGTTATCAACTGATTATAAATATTTAGTATTTATGTATTATCCCATATATTCTCAATTTGTAAGATATTATAACAGATCACAATAATTTCATTTTTATTATAAAGATGCTAGTATCATTTTTCAGATTCCGATTACCGAAAAAGCAACTTTGAACCCAAACCAAAAGCACATCCTTTAAAACAATACATACGTCTTTCAGCACAATCTGAAAACCCGCAATAGATAAAAACGAACCCTCAACAGCCTCAACTAAAATCACAGGTTATCCAGAATCTCAAAATCCCCTAAACACTCTCGCATGATCAATTCCCGAAAAACTATGCGAGGCTTCCGACTCCTCGATACGGAAATGAAATTCCCACCTAAGGAAGACAAAGAAAATCGGTGCGTGGCCTCGAAGAGAGTTTTCCTCGGAGGGTTTTTCCGGAAAAACGTCGGAGTCGTAAATAACTCCGAGCTCCTCTGGGATCTGCATTGTTGGGCGCGTGCAGTTGTGCAATTGAATTGTTTATGTAGGTATATCTCTTATTTTTTTATGCCAGCCAGAACCTTCGGGGCCCTTTTGCATATAAATTTCAACCCCGTTCAGGTATCAAGTATTCAAATTTATTGTTTTCCGTGAACGTGTTATTTGTATGCAGAGTGAAATATTCAAAGGATAGTCTCAACGAGTATCGATACTGTCGATAAATTTTAATAAAAATACTAGGCAATTTTATATATTTTCATTCCAATTGTATATGAAAAAAGATTCTATTGAATTGATCAATTGAATAAACAATATTTACGAGTCTTTTGTAAATATAATATGTAAAATTCATGATATATTTCCGCATAAAAGTAATTCGTATGAAAGCATAATAAAAATATGAGTATTATAAATATTACTTACGTAGTAAATTTTGCGCAGAAACTGTCCATGCGCAAAAAATTTAATACGATAAAATCAAATTATATAAAACAAACGTGTATGGGTCGTATAAACAAACCCTACTTGTCCGCCTTATATCTTTTTTATTTACCGGACTCGGTAGGAAAAATAACTACGTAAAAGCCTAAGGGGAAGTTCTCGTGAAATACGCAGCGAGATTATTTATACGATTCACTTCTATTGTATAAAAATAAACGAGAAACGAACGCTTTAAACAAATAAAAGTCGTACGAAAACATTTCGCGCAGAGACTTTTCCGAGTTCTTTCTGTATGAATAAGTCTCATCCATATGAAATTTGTATGAATCCGATCGATTTGAATTTCGGACGCTTAAGATGAAACTCCCGAAGTCAATATACGGAAAGGGTCTTTTTTTATATATGTATAATATATATTCCATCTTGAAACTTTCATATTTGATCTCGTCGAAGTATAATACTTTGAAGTTTGACAGACTTCCGAACCAATATAAGAACGTAAGCCGCACTATATTCAAGATTGAATTTCATAACATTAACCATATTTTTATTTCGAAAATTTTATATAATGTAAAAGTAGACACATTTATCTTGAGAATAACACATATAAAATCTTTCAAAAGAAAAAGCGATATATTCTCAAACTTTCAAGACATGAAAAATATCAAATGTCCAGTCACATAAATTACAAAAAAAGCAAAAAATTAGATCGCCTCATAAAATAAACCCCGAATCCTCCAAGACGTAGCTCGAACCGAGGAAGCAACAGAGGAAAAACTGTGAAAATCCAAAGACTCCTGAAGGAGTTTTCCGGAAAACTTTTGCCACGTGCGTGGACGCCATAAATCGTAGGTCCAGTTGTTGCACGCGTACACACTTACCATCTTTGAGCTTTTCCCACTTTCCAAGGCATAAATCAACGGTAACGACCCTGTTTTGAAACGAGTGTACCAAGTGTAACGGTGCTAATTCGACGAGGGAAAATCATTCGAGAAAAAAAATCATTCGTCGGAAAAACAGGCCGAAGAAAGTGGAAAATCGGCAATCTCAAGATATCGGATATAAATCTCGATGATTGAGATCGTGCCGCAAATTAACTATGGTCTATTTGCTTCAATTTATTAGATGGGTGTGGAAAATTATGCGACATTAGCGAGAAAATGTGAGCTTGTTGAGCGATATTTTGTTTTTCGTTTCTTGAGGCTTTGAGGTTTTCGATGTTGCTTAGGGAGGTTCAGTTTTTATCAATTTCGTGGGAAAGTTTTCGCAGATTTTCTCGAATTTGCGTTCAATTGAAATCTTCGGACGAGATATAAAATTGTCGAAGTTTTAGTCTGTGAACTTAACGAACAAAAAACCCTCGGGCTGTTGGAAAACAACTTCGAGAAATTTTCCCCGAGATAACAGATACTTATATTCATTTTCAGTGTATAGATTTTGTTTTGATGATGAAAAATAGATATTTTGTTAATACGATTCAAATATATAAATAATTAACAAGTTTAAGATTTTATGCTCCGAAATAGAAAGTCGATCAAATTTATTAACACGCTTATTAGATTTACTGAATTCATTTAATTATTTCAAAAATAAACTTAATCATAATGAACAATATTAATGATAAACAACGAAAGATCTTAATAAAGATTAAAATTGCATTAGCATTGTAAAAACAACCCCGAATTTAAGAGGCCATTATAAAGTGGATCTAATATAGTGAAGGATCCGTTGCGTTTACTTTCAAAACAGTTAGCTGTGTAATTGAAATTTTCACTTTTAATCTTTAACTTAATTATAAGATAATATAACGGGAGGCTTCCGCAGAAAAGCACCTGCCTGACGTCAAAGCAACTTTGTTATTCCAGCTACTGAGTGTAACAACTACTGTTGAAAAACACTGCGAAAACGAAGAAAATATTCTTAGAATGAAATATTATTTTTTTCGGAGCACGAAGCGCGCAAACTTTTCTTAGAATTTAATTTTCTTTTTATAGATGGAGAACGCGAGATGCATCCGTCTAAGGGAAAATTCGCTGACTGAAGTGGAAAATCTCTCTGATCTGACCAGACCGTAGACAATTCCGGTTGAAGTAAAAGTTTCACTACACGTGTTTGCATTCAGGGAAGAAAGAAAAACAAAAAGGCTGTATACAGATGGAAGGGAAACGAACGAGTAAGCCGAGGCTCGAGAGCATCCTACGAATAAACACATCGAAAGTTCTGCAACGAAAGCTCGACGAAAGCCAACTCTAACCGAATATTTTATGTTTATGGAAATTCGAAACATTACATGCTTGTCGTATACCATAATAGCGTTGCACAACGTTGCTTTGTCATTTGAATATTGAAATTGAAAATTCGTATGGAAATTTCGAACTGAGCTCTCGCAAAAGTGTCACAGTGTAAACGTGTGTACTTTGAATTTTCTATAGAAAAGTAATTTTCTATTTTACGCGACTCGTTCTCCTAACTTCACTCGACTCAATAGGTATGCAAGTATAATACAATTAAACATATATTTTTTCAAATAAACATCTCTAATTTTATAGGTATCTATAAATTGACAAAATATTTTTGATGTATCGATGTACATTCGCGTCGGTATTCAAATAGAAAAAATCCTTGAAAATTTTTATTATACGCGAAAAACAAAAGCGACACAAATGTATGACATTTATAGTGATTCATTTTTTTTTCACGTTTCAAAAAATAACATGAAACGGGAAAAAATGCTAGAGGCTTCATAGCGACCGCGAAATATTTCAACTTCAAATATTTCCAGCCGACCGCCGAATTCCAAAAGCGCACTTATACAACGCAAAAGCATGTAATGGAGGTCGTAAATTTTTCAGACGACGTCTGTTTTATTAAAAAAAAAAATGCACGAAAAGGCCCAACCGACATATTTTATTCGCGAATGATATACGACGCGATTAATTGTCCACATTTTTCTATTTCGGCGCCGAAGTTTCAGAACCGCAGAGATTTCGGCCATTAAAAAAATAACTTTTTTCATGCCCACAATTTTTGCATTATTATTTCAATTTTTAGTAAGTACAATATATTTTCATACACCATCAAAATAAATTGTAAAAAAATCTATCATATATTCTAAATTGAATGTATTTATTCACATACAATAGACATTTTTTCCATTTTCATTGAATTGAGTTTTTCATTAGTCTAATAAATAAAGATAATCTAACCTTATGTAAAATTTATTCTGTCTGTTTCTGTGTGTGTCCGCTGTTACACTCCGAAACTGTGACAAAACAACTATACAATTAAATTTTCTACGACTTCCATACATATGCGACAATCTGCGATGGGCAGTGATATCGAAAACTGACGCTCTACACTGACTTTGACAGTTCAACTGGCTGATAGCCGTGAGCACTCACTTATCAGCCAGCTCGATTTCGATTCGGCTCGAACTCGGATAATTATGTTATAAAACAAAGTCATGCAAAAAATTGAATTAAATATTCAAATAAACAACATTCCCCAAATTGAATAATATTATCAGTACTATGAAATAAAATTGTTTGACGAAAACAATGATATGTGCGTTCGTGTATACTATGTCGGGCTCTATGCCACCAATAAGCTAGATTCAAACCTTCTCACTTAAGTAATTCTACATCGACATAAGCAATTTACAACGAATATTTTACAAGCAAACTTTTAAAATATAAAAACCTACATTAGAGCGAAAGTTAAAACTTGAAATTTCGAAAGCCCTGAAACACATTCGAGCGTCGATTATTGATAATAGAATGCGCGTGCGGTAATGGCAACAAAGTAGGTACTACACCACTATCATATATAAGCGGCGCAACGTTAGCGCCGGGACATTAGGGGTGCCTTATCGCTGTACGTTCGAGTTGCCAGCGTGACTGGGCGCTAATGCGTTGCACTTTATCAATGCTCCTCCCGACCCCCATAGAAGCACACACCCCATGCTTTAGCATTTAGCTCACTTATGATGTTGCCTAGCTATGGGGCGTTCCTTCCTCGCCCACAACGCGAACGTATTACGGCCATAATCGACGTATGAATGAGAGCGTATTACTAATAATGCCCGCGCGTCGAGTGTTTGCCATAAAATTGTATGTGTTTATATTATGGTGAATTTAAGTATGAATGTTGTGTCGATGGCGATGGATGTTGTTATGAATTTGATGTTCATATATATGACTTTGATAATGTGTGATTTGATGTGGTTTGTATGATGTGCAATGGATTTGGCAGTGATGTAAAGTATCTATGATATTATACTTTATTGATTAATCACAACATTGCATAACGAATTTCATGGAACAATTTTCCATTTTAACGTCAAGCTACTTACATAGAAATACATTAGTCTTTTTTCTAGATAATTCGACTAACTAATTGGTAATTTATGGTTGGAAGATCGGGCCTCAACAAGATGAAAATGTTCCTGCCTCTCATCATTTTCTTATATTCACTTTATTTCAAACAAGTGAATTCGTCTAAGATTTTTTTTTTAATTATATTTTATCGTAAAATTTTCCTACTTGATTTGACTAAATTTAAAATCAGTAGTTAACTACACTAATTCGATTCTATTGAAAGCAATTAGAGCGAGCCAAACACAGTGCGATTATACCGACTAAGTACATACATATCTTGGGAAGTTAGTATAGTTTACTAACATGAGAATTGAACAAATGAAAAAACCGTCCCTAAATGCACTATATGTATATTTTCCTAAAAGAAAATTATTTTCAACCGCAATTAAATTGTCGAAAACAGACAAGAGTCCAAAAAGTCCAAAACTCACATGCAGAGAAACAAAAACGCCCCTTTATACAATGCCTAAAAATTATTTTCCACTACCGAAATGAAATTATTAAATTATCCTCGACTTCCGTCGCAACCGAAATAAAATCACTTAGTCGCCACCGAGCGAGTCTTCCTCGGGAAGGAAGACGAGGTCGAAGAAAGGGTACGAAGAAGAAGGAGTTGAACTTAGGGGAATGCTGGTTAAAATGGCGTAGTCACGCCGTCATGACGGGCTCGACAAAACGTAAACATCCGCCCACCTAAGTCCGCCCACCTTAGTCCTTCCGCCTAAGTCCGCCCCTGTCCACCCAAACCACGTGCGAGAAGTGCTGCGTTGTGTTCAGGCCACGAACGTCCGTGGAAACCCTGGAAAACATGCGTGATTTATCGGGATTTCCTTGCTAATTTAAGGGGTTGGTGGTTTTTTTTTTACTTATTCCAGTTGGTGATGGTTTGTGGTTTGGTGTTTGATCGTGATGCGGTTGAGTGAGGGAAGAAAATTGGGTTTTTTAATAGGGTTGATTGGGGTTTGTGGGATGATTGTGCTTTATTGGTTGATGAGACTAGTCGTCAGTGTCTTGAAAATTAATTAAGATATTAAAAAAATATTTTATATCAATATTAGATGAATGTAAATTCAAAAAATATATTGAAGGAATGTCATATTTTCATTGTTGTTACGTGAAAATTTTTAGATGTTTATATTTTTCATTATATGTGATTGTTTCGTATAATTTATTTCATCTTGGATTTATTGTCGTTATTATATTCACGCGTTGGCACTGATTACAACTTATTCTTGGTTGTTGTTTTTGTTCTGGAAGACGTTCGAAAAGTGGGCAAACTGGGAGTTAATCCTGTAAACAGAAGCCGAACGTGATAAACGACATCTTATCTGACGTTAGATACAATTTGCTGAAAATGATTTGACGTTAGCGATTATTCTGATATTTCTGCATAGTTTATTTTTCCCAAAATATCAAGATAATAAACATTCACGAATAAGATTATTATAAAACTCATCAAATATTAATCATCTTAATAACTTTGAGGAAAATTGCGACACAACAAACATCATAAACCCGACTTATACGCGAAACAACATCATTTTCCAACCCCAACATAACCTTAAAATTGCACGTGTAGCTCAAATGTAACGGTCACGCCGAAACGCCCGTTCCGTTTAAGCGCACCGCGCAAACTTTGCGCCCGTCACGTCGACGTTAATTATCAACCGACGATAGACAAATTGGATGCTTTTTAAGCTCGTTAGTCTCTCTTCTGGCGACAGTCGGTGGACAGAGGCATTTCTCTGGCGGGAAAACTCCTCGTTTTGAAAGTGACAAATTCGAGAAGGTGCGGTCGACCATTTTTCAGTGTCTCGTTTCGTCTGTAATAAATTTAATGTGTTTTTAGTAAGGTTGTTGTTGTTTTGTTGTTGATGAATTATTTTATTTTATAATTATCGGTAAATAATTGAAAATATTTGTTTGATGTTTTGACTCAGCTCTATCTTTGGCTGATGTAATCTGATGATATAAACAATTTACAAAATATGAAAAAAAATTTCAAGCTAACCCAATTCTATTAAATTTTGTTATAAATCGTAAAATTGTATGATTTTTCTTTGTACAAAGATAATACGTTTAAGGCTTTCAATCTGTAAAATTCACTTATCATTCTGAAAGAAGAAAATGCAAATGGAAACAAACCTCTTTTCTGTCAAACACGTCTTGTACTTTTCTACCGTCGAGCATGTCAACGTTCGCAAAACAAAAATATCTTGTTCAAAAAAAAAAGGAAAGAAAGAAAGTGAAAAAGAAAGCCTCCTCGAGCGCTTTTCCCACCCTGTTTACGTTTATCAATGAAATGCTAATGGAATTTGTTTTTCCGACCAAAACGAACAGAAAAAATCTCGTTCTCTCTCTTCTTCATCTTTTTTTTTCGTTCTCGTTCGAATGATAAAGAAAACTTTGGCGCGAAAATAAATTATCGACGACAAATTTGTAGGCACGGCGCGAAAATCGAACGACGCACTGTTTTCGCTTTGTGCGCGACTAATTTTTTTTTTCAGGACACGCACGGCTTGAGTGTTTAACAGAATTAAGCCCAAAATAGAATTCAGCATTTGTCCTTTCTAGATATAAATATATTTTTTTACAAAACCTACTTAATAATCAAGTTCCTTGTATTCAAAATAACCTTAGCTCTTAATAGAAAATGACCCAAAACTCATTCATATTTTTAGAAAGTCTAATCAAAAATGAATTCCAACGAAGATCACATCATCAATACGTTTCAATTAAAACCCATTAGATACATTTGTGACGAAAAACTCTTTCATTTTTCATACAACATCGGAAGGAAGAAGACGAGCATTGTTCGCGTACGTCGAAAGCAGAGGATGGATCGCTAATGAAGATCGACGCTTTTCGATTCGCCTTTTTGACTTGATCCGAGCTGATGCTGCTTCGATTTCAATGGAAACGAATCATGAGGCGAAACTTCCGAAGCGTTGATTGATCGCGAATAGCGACTCCATTAACGGAGGCTTTTTGTTTCGCGGTCGTAGAGAAAATCTCAATGCCGAAATCCGCATTGTATCGGAGTTGATCTAAATCAAAGGGTTTTCTGAAAATTTCAATATTTATAATGCGAATTTGAAAGTTATGATTTTTCAATGAAGAAATTGATACATTGAGTTTTAATGAAAATTCTCTGACAAATGAAAATTTCAAATATGTTATATCAATGTTGTTACCGTTACTTTTTTCAACATCGATACTAATAAAATTATACAAAATAGGGAAGATGAAGAAACTTGATCCCCTTTTTGTTTATCGCATCTAACTTTTTTTAGAAAATAGTATTATAGAAAAATCGTGTCAAAGTAAACCTTATCAAATTCTAAGTACTGGTATTATTTTTCTTCAAATGTGATTTTCCAAAGTGAAGTTAGAGACAAAAAATAAAAGGGGGATTAAGTCTCCTAGACGAATCAAGTTTTTCCATATTCTTTCAGACTAATAGACGCACTCCTAATGCAAATTACAAAAAGCGATTTTAAACTTTAAAATAAATATAAACCTGTTCTAAATAGCTCATCAACGATCTTTCTCATGCAAATAATTACAGCAATGCAATTCGGTAACAATAGAGCGCAATTACACCGAAATTCCCGAACGTCCAGAACCATAATGCACTTGCATTACGCGAAATTACCACCGTCCTATAAACGTTCGTTACTATAACCATAAAACCATGATTCTGGGTTATTGTCGGTCTGGTGGTGCATCCGTGCCGTTCAATTACGATGGTAATTACGTTTTGTGCTCGGACGACCGAAAGTGCCTTTGTTAAAACCGAGTGCAATTGGTGCAGACAAACCGAATGCCACTCTTGATCGGTCTTCGAGGAGTCGGTGACGATTTCCACGTGAAAGTTCGGAAGTGGAAGTGCTTGCGGAAGTTTCGGGATTTGCAGTTCGGTCGTTCGATTCGATCGGCGATATGATTGTTCGTATTAATTTTGATGAGTCGAAAACGACTTCGCAGTCGTCGAGTCGTGTTGGAATTAATTTATTTCGCAATTGCAGTCGTTTAAAAGTAACTTTTTAAAATAAAAGATACCCTAATTGAGACCTGATGTTAATTTCCTGCGCTAAAAACAGGGTCGTTAATTGTGTTTTGCCCCTTTATTGCGTCCCCGAAGCGTCATAGCGCGAAAGGGTCGACCCGACAAACATTTTCACCTTTATATTTCGCCTAATTAGTATTGACTTTAATTAAAATTTAAATTCAGCTTTTTTTACAACTATAATAATATTATGGGACGCAATTTCATAGTAGAAACGAATTGTATTGAGATTAGATTTTGTCGATGCTTTGTAACAATGGTTGAAAAGAACGGTGGTGTTATATTTTAGCAATAATTCCAGATCGATTTTCCAAAGGTGTGCAGCTCTGAAAAAGCAATTTAAAATCAATTTGCGACACCTCCGTCTCTTCAGAGCAATCTGTAATAATTGAAATCGTTCGATGGGAACGGATATTGTGTAGTCTTGTGCAATTCGTTAATGATATTTTTCGCATCAAAAAATTCATGAATTTTCTACTTCGATTCATCTATAAATTGAATTTAGCTTGATATTTAAATTTGATGAATTTGCATTGAATTTTTAATGAAAATAATACGTTTGAATTATTTTATGTGCATCTTTACAAAAAATATTATGTTATATAGATTTGGACATCCTTTTTGGATCTGGGTAAAAATCAATGAAGAATGTTTAACTATTTAATTGATAGAACAGTGTTATTAAAATACATCTACTCATGAAACAAAGTTTTAAATGCTGAATTTGAATGGATAAATAAATATCATTAAATAGATTACCCACGGATTATAATTAATGTAATTTCATGTTTATGCAATATAAACTCAATTAAATTCTGAGTGTTTTAACACTATTTTCATCAAAATACGATTTTCCGAACGAACGTTAGATGCTAAAAAGAAAATCTATTATCTAAAATCTAGAAAATCTACCAATTAACCCCACACTCACAAATATTTATTTGTAATTTATATTTATTATTTATTTCAATGTATAAATGCATTTTAATATTGAAATTCGTCAAAACTGATAAAAAAAATATTGCATACTAATGGTCGTATTTCGTGGTGTTATTACAACTTGAAACGTCATTTTAATGCGGGTCGTCGGCCGCTGTTGCGCGAATAACTAACCTGTCCTGTTTGTTTTGATTTTTCATTTTTACAAATCTGAAGAATGGAAGCTGATTCCACGACGATAGAACAAGACGTAGATTCTTCAGATGCTTACGGTCACGATAGAGAAGAAGCTTTTATGGACACCATCTCCAAGTAATCATAATTTCACATTCAATCCCGACTCAAACTGACCTCACCCTAACACAATATAAACTCATAAGTTTATGTTATTTAAATAAAAACTCCTTAACCTAACACATTTTTTTATTGACTAATTTGTCAGTATAAGACTATTAGTTGAGTAGATACCCACATTCCTCTCATTATCCCTGAGCAACCACAAGAAACCACTGAGTAGTTTCATACGAATATTTTACGTTTTCAGAAATGATCAGTTCTTCAAAGAACAGATCGCCGGACTCTTGCTTCCTGATAATGACAAAGCTCTCATTGAATGGATGCAGGAAAACAATCTGGTAAATTCAGAGTTCGAATGTCCCAGCGGAACCGAAGAATGTGATATGAAATTAAGCACGGCCAAAAAAGTCGTCGACAAATATCAGTGGCAATGTAATTATTGCCAACGCAGAGTTTCTGTGAGAGATAATACTGTTTTCAAAAATGTATACTGCTCATTTCAAACTAGCATAAAAATCATTCTCGCCTGGTGCCAAGATGTGGATTTTAAAGATGTAGCGAATGTGTTTGGTAAATTTTCTTATTTTATAAATGTTTCTTCATTCTAACCATTATTATTATCTCATATAATACATATCTAAATTGTTTTTTTAATATTGTATTGAATAGTATTACTTGGATGTTCAATAACGTCAAAGGTAAACCATTGTTGGCTTTTTGTACCTGTATTTTCTTATAAATTTTCAGTTATTTTTACTATTATTTAACAGATATTACTTATGTAGAATACACATAATTCCAAATTTATTCATTTTATTTCACTTTTAAGGTTTAAAAAAGCAAATCGTGAATGGATTTTATGACAAAATTGAAAAAGCAATTGCCAGTAGGCCGATTCCTGTCCTGGGTGGTCCAGACACAGTATTATTTGTGGAATTATACCCAGATTTCGTTGATGAATTGTACCCAGTCAGCTCTAAGAAAGATATTCATTTGAAAACTCAGCATAAAATTATATGCATCGCTGATACAAAAGTAATTATTTCTGTTATATCAATTTAATCATTTTCATGCCTTACTTTGTTAATTGTTTTCTTTTTTATTTATGCTAACAGTCAGTTCCAACTCGATATTGGCTTCATGTTGTGACTGGAATGTCTTCTGTTCAGACTGAAAACAATAATAATCTTAGTAAAAAGGTAGATTTCATAAAACATGCTTTATTATAATTGTATTTTATGATAGATCATTTTTTTGAATTTATTTATCATTACACAGATGAACTTATGTGAAGAAACACTTCACATATTGAAAAAATACACTACGACTGGAGGCTTTTGTTCAATCGGGTGCAGTAAGAACTTAAAAATGGTATATCAATCTTTGAAATCTCTACCATATAGTGGTGTTAATACTACAAATGATGTTATGACAAACGCAAACGATTCACTCAGATTGTTTAGTAAGTTAAATTCTATGATACAGTTTTACATTGTTTTTAAATTCATAATACATTAATGTATTTTAGTGACCAATTCTATTTGGAAACCTGTGATTAAACTATGCGAAGCTGCTCAGGATTTGCCCAGGGGCAAGATGCAAACATATCTCAGTTGTGCTCTTTGGCGTTGGGAAACAGAAGAATCTGAAGCTTTCTCATCCGCTATTAATCTAATCTCTGAACAGGATTATTCGCGTATTTAATTTCTTCATCGCTATGATCTCAGCTTTCATTATATATGCATAATTATTGTATTACTATGCATTAGTTACTCCTTTATATGTAAAACAAGTTGCATGCAAAATGTTTATGTTATAAGATTATTTTACAGTACAAACCTGTAGTGTGTACTACAATTTATTATTTCCTTTATTTTGTACTGTAATCTTTATTGTTTCAAACTGTTAATTTTATTTCAATGAAAACTATTATTATAATGTTCATACTTTAAAAATAAGTTGATATTAAGCATAAGCAATAACTTTACGTATTAAGAATTTGAATTTCTTCTTCAGTATTATTATGATATTACATATAATATTATATTTTAGTTACACAAAGACTGAACACTATTATTGTATCGATTCGATACCAAAGCTTATAAATTTTATCATATATCAGTGTGGTCAAAATGTGCCTTATTTTGATTTCGTTATGCAATTTTTAAGAAAATTCACTCAAATGTTTGTTTTATCATTGTTATGTTTTATTATTTGACAAATTTTCATGAAATCTTCCATATTTTAATAAAAAATTCTCAAATACATGTATATATGTATGTATATTTTTTCCAAAATATTTGCAATAATATTATATAAACATGAAATAAAAATAAACAATATCTTAAACACATTTTTTTTTTATTTCATCCCCCAAAAACCTTAATTTGTTCATATTTTTTATATAACACACAGTATGTATCACATCTTACATTAGATCCTTTCTTAATTTATCGACATTCTATCTTTTTGGTACTGTGTTATCAATTCATCGTATTTTTTTCTTCTTTGGCTTATCTCAGTTCATTTGAATCGATCAGCCTTTCTAATTTCTTTCTCTTGGATCATCAATTCTTTTTCACCTTTTTTATCTTTTAGATCATTTATCATAGATAATTTTTCTTTGCCATTGTCTAAATCATCAAGAACCCATGTTTCTCACTCTTGGGCCATCAACTCACATTCAACTATCTGAAACGAATCCTCCAGAACTGGACCTTCCACTATCGAATCAATCTATAAACCGTTCTTACGATAACGGGACATTGTGAAGGGTGCAACATTTCGCAACAACAAGAAATGCAAGCTGCAACTGGGACATTAACCGTAAATCCTTTAAGCTCAAGAAAATGGCAATAAAAAGGCTGCAGTAACAGCTCGAGTGGACTGACCCACAACACTGCCCGAGTACCGTTCTTTCGAAGCTAAACCTTCGTGGTCCGGTTTTCCACCTGATCTTCTACCTTGGTTCCGATCGTCCACAGGTTAGTGGTCTTCGAGACGACGAGGAGTTCAGTCGTGTCCATGATGATGCACAAGTTTTACTTCGCTCTCATTCTGGTCTGCTGCTGCTTCTTCCTGGCGAAGGCTGCTCCTCCAACAAAGGTCAACCACGATCATTACGATCAAAGGCAAAATGGTACTGAGAATTATAGGTGAGTTGTTTTTGTGCATATTCTTTATGTAAACATTCAAATGTTTTGTTTTTGCTGAGATTTCTAATGTGTGCTTTGAATTCGTAATTAGAATAGAGTTTGAAAATACGCTTTCGAATTGAATTTGGCACATTATTGAAAAAAATATTACGAAATATTGCTTTAGTGACAATTTCATCGATCAATTAAATTACTTCAGTCGATTAAAAATTATTATCAAACGAGCAATATGTATGAATGTTGCATTTTCAGCGATTACAAAATCTTTCATTCATTGAATTTTCAATATCTTTTCGTATGTGAAATAGTTCAAATGTCATTCACATCAATACGAATGAATTTCTCAGTAAATCAATACATTTAGTCTCATTAATACCTACTGAATATTTAGTGACAAATTTTACATTTAAACTCGGATTTGTGGTATTTATAATTACGATTACTAGAGAAAGGAAAAAGAAAAGTGTAATAATTTAATAACAATTCCCAGTCAAAATATACCTCTTTCCTCTCGTTGTCATGAAAAAAAAAATACCGTAAATCCGATTTTAGTTGTAAAATCTGTAAAACAAACACCTTTATTTGTGTTTTACTATATTTTCAGAGTAAACATTGATGGAGTCGTCGTTGCAGTGGCTCCTGCTGAAGCTCTCTTGGCTTCGGCAGCTGACTTCGAAGATATATTAGGCTTGTTAGATTACGATGAAAACAACCGTCCAGAATCAGGACCAGTAAATTTAGAACATGAACCGGATAAAATTGAAGCCTCCAGTTCTACAACTACTCAGTCCCCAACTCCTAAACATTCTCTGAAAAAAGTCGGGTAAGTTAAATCGTGAGAAATTGAAAAATTAGTTAAGGCAAATTTTAGACACTGTTTTGAATTCGAAGACAATCAACTCTCTAGTATTATTTTATAATTATAGTGGAAATCTGTAATATAATATTACTATTTTCCGATTTGAACAAATAGTTCGAAAATTTTTGGATCAAAATTTCATACGAGTTTAATTATTTATATTATATATACATATATAGTAGATATTAAATTCATGATTTAGAATGTTTAGAGTATAAGCATGTATCTTACTATGAAATTTCAATTGCGATAGTAAAATTACTTTATGATACTTTATTGAAGCTTGCGCAAGATGAACTTGCATCTTGAGAGTATGATTTGAATAATTTTCTACTTGTGCAAGAGCAATTTTATGAGTTTGACATTGAACTTATCCGGTTTAATTTTTATTAGATGCTTTTACGATAGATTTTCGAAAAAGAAATTGTAGTTTCACAATCCGGATAGGCAAAACTAGAATTTTGTCGTCGTTTCGATTTATACTCGATTTTCTTTTTCAGATTAAGAAGACGCTTGGCCAACTTCATTCTTCCGATCTTAAGGAGAAATCGTCAACAGTGAAGATCGATCAATTTCTTTTAATTTATTTTATATTTATTGTGACTCATTTATTTATTTATATGTAATACTTGAAAAACTGCTTAATAAATTATATCGAATCCATTTTTATGTTTCAATATTTAATTTCTATTATCACACGAATATGACCTTTTTGTATCGTATTCTAAGAAATTTTAGAGAGGAAAAAACAAAGAAAATGCGATGTAAAAATAGCATAATCGTAATTGAAAAAGAGATAAGAAATTTCACGTCAGCGATTTTTTGGCCATATTTTCACAAAAAATAATCGAATGCGCGAATGTGCCCTAATTATGATAGTGGTCAAACAATAAGTGAAAAAATGTTTCTTGATTATTTCAGCTCGCATTATAAATAGTTTTGATATACCTATTTCAAACCTTTTAAAAAAATATAGCATTGAATGGATTTTATGAATTACTTTGTTTTCACTCTCAATAATGTGCTTAACAGAATTAAACACCAAATATTAAATATCTTGAAACGAAACAAATTCATATAACTTACTGCAAGACCAGTGTTATATTCATAGACATAAACAGCAGATCAACTTTACATATTTTATATTTGGATAAAAAAAATTGTATGAATTTCAAATAAAAAAGAGAAAATAATAGAAAAATTGGGTTTTATTCAATAAATATTTCATATACAAATAAATTAGATAAAAGTTTCATACACATATGTTTTATTTTAATTTTACTTCTTGTCTCCATCGATGAATCTGCAGACTCCTTCGTTATCTCTATACCTATCTGGACCACATTGCTCCATAGCTCCCAGAAGCAAAAGTTCTCCTTTGTCTTCAGCACTCCTAGCAGCACCACTGTCTCTAATATTACCACTAGAAGCAGAACTGCCACTACTGGAACTGCTACCACCTTTACCGCTGGTGATCTTAGAAGATTCGTCCAACGATTCAACATCTTCCTTATCATCGTCTCCATCCTTCGAAACAGTCAAATTATCAACGATCTCGATCACTTCGATCTCTTTAGCATCCCTATCAGCTTCTGTGACATATTTGTTATCCTTAACGGGAACCACGTTAGGAACGGGACTCTCGTCTGAAGATATTTTCAACGCTGAAGATTGTGCAGATTTCGACTGTAGATACAAATCAACCGGTTGAGCTTCGATTGGGTACAATTTGGCCAAATTGGATTTAGCTTCGCTGATATCCACCTGATACGGAGTCTTAGGTTCCACGAAAGCATCAATCACGTTATCAGGATTTTCAGAATCATCTCCTACTTTATCTGGATTATCCTGATCGTCGACTGGTTCAGGCTCTACGTGGTTCCTCCTATTGGCATTCTTCAGAGCCTTCTTCGTAAATAATCCACTCGATATAGCATCCGCAAGCAGGCTGCTAGAGTCTCCAGATATTTTAGGGACTACAGCGACGATCAGGAGATTCTGAAGATCAGCTCTCACGTTGACTCCTCCATCTTGTCTCTGGTCATAGGTGGTAGGAGCTGAGTAGACGAGGGCTGCAAGACCCAACACCAAAATAAGCTTCATGGTAGTTCGAGGTAACAAATCAGGACTTGTGACTGAGAGAGCAGCTTCCAGTCCGAGATCAGAGAATCGACTGATCCTTCTTCTCGGTTTCACGAATGTTTTGGGATCGCCTGACACTCTTGTGCGTAAATAAACTTGCTCGGATTCTGATCGGGTGTGACTTCGTACGTGCGTTCGATATCGCGTACTCGATTAATCTAAATAGAAATGACGAGTCGAATGTTAATATTGTGAAATTGATTCAATGTGTACTTCAAATTATGCTTATTGTTGTAGAATTAACGAAATGTAAACGTCAGTCTTATTTAGTGAAAAAAAAAACATGCTGATATTGGTTTCGTATATTTTTTTCATCAAAATACACCAAGTTTATATGAAAAATAGTTTTTCAATTACTCAAGATATATAGATGATAAATCATAGATAAATCAGATGCTTCGTCGAAACCTTATCACATTAAACCACTCATTTGATTTTATCGATTCTATTACAGCTTAAGACAATTATTACTTAGAATTGCTTTGCTTCAGATTTACTCTAATTTTGACAAGAATCTAAATGATTTTTATTACAAACTACAAAACTGAGATGAAACAGAGTATTTCTAAATAGATATTTTTTCAAATCATATGTATAAACATGATTTTTTTCAAAATAAAACTAAAAATTTACTCGACACTCTGAAACGAATAATCATGCTATAACTTTATTATGCAAACATTGTTGCTTTCGGTTAAAATAATCAATTTAATTACGTTATTGTAAAAGCACATCGTATCGAACAGTTGACCGAGAATGTCCAAGCAGTAACGGGAAGTCCACTCACTCCTCGGATATAAAATATACTCGCCACGACAAAAAGACATCGAACAGTTCGAGCTACTTTGCTGTCCCGTTGAGTAGGATGTGCCGATTCGTGACCGAAGATGTGAAGTGAAACGCTATTCAAATACTAGTCTGAAATTCTACAAAAAAAAAAGAGAAGACCGAGTCGAAGATGAAGATGAGAAGCAGTAGGTACGTGCAAAAGTGAATCGAGCATACGACTTGATAAGAGGGTCAATGCAGAGTGAACTTTGCAATTGTTCTGATTGATATTGTCCTACTACGTTCCATGTACTACGTCTTAGATTCGAATTGTTTGGTTTTCGTTTTGTTTTTTTTTTTACAGTTTTTTGTGAATTAATTATGTGTATGTTTTCGTTTTTTTGTTCAAAGAGCGTTGGTGTAGTTGAAATTTCAAGTGGAGCACGTCAGTCGTTTGGTCGCATCAATCATTTTTTCGTGCTAGTGAAACGTTTTAGTCGATGCAATGAAAAAATGTTAATTAATGTAAGAAAATTTTCTAATTGAGTTTTGTCTTTTAGTAAACTTAAAGTTATTGAATTATTTAATTTTTAGTTTGTAGCTATTTTTTACACAGAGTTGTTTTTATCGGGATCTGGAATAATTATCTTTTTGAATTACTCTGCATCAGCTATGTACCGTATTTGGAATATATGTATAAGGGTACATACATAGTAGGTATAAGTACTAATGAGAATAAAATACGTTTATTATTATACTTGTGGTTAGGTAGGTACTGAGCTGAAGCAAAAGAACTTGAAACGATGATTAGTTCATATCCCTGGCGATTATTATAACATAACACATATGTACATATTAAATATGTTAAAACGTTAAATAAAGTTTAAATATTTTAATTGAGAATGTTTTGTGAAATTAAAAAAAAAAATTAGTATTAAGAAATTTTCGATATACAGGCATAGAATTAGAATAACAAAATTACTGTAGATAGACAGTTAAAAACTATTCTCATGATTCAATTATTTCAATAAAAATTACAAAATATATAAATACAGTAATCGTCATGATTCTTGTTTTAAAATATATCTGACATGCGATAAAATACAGATTTTTTCATTAATTTTCAATGTTTTTCAGTTCGATTGAAGTGTTTTTCATCAAGAGTGCAATATTTCAAAAACTGATTTTATCATTTTTAATATAATATTATGCATAAAATAGCTTAACTCAATTTATAAAATATCATATCTGATTCGGAAAATATTGATATTATAACAAAAAAATTTTTTTTTTCTTATTAGATTCTCATCGAAAATTCACATTGAAAAATATTGAAATGGTGAATTTAATTAAAAGTTTAAAAATTAACACAGTGAACTTAAAACTAAAATAAGTCAATTTTTATTTTTTCTCGTCAAATTTTGATTAAAAATAAATATAAAGTGATAAAATTGCACTACACTATACACTTAGTGTAGAGCCAGATTATGAAACGAGCGAATTGCGCACCACCTAGCGGCCGCGATCCGAAAAGCGTTCAGTCGGCGGAAGTACGTCGTCGGCGGCACGTGTGGCCGCCTCCTTTCGCCTTTCGCGCGTCGCTCCCCTCACCCCCACATCACATATAGCCATACAGACAGATATAATATATATCTGTATTTTTCCCCCCCCGTACAAGACTAAGATGGCCTTCTAAGATGAGTTCGTTCAGCAGCCTCGTGTCCGTGCCTAAAGGCCGACCCCAAAACCACTCAAATCATAATACAACTGAATTTTTGAATATCTTCGCGCTTTCCTGCCAAAAGTCTCCAGATGGAGAAGAAGGCTCAGCCGAAGGCCCCAGCCGATGTTAGGCGAACGGGTAATCTTTTACTATCATAATTATCGATCGTTTTCTCTTCGATTCTGTAATGGCGTCTCGTTAACCCACCGGGGCCTCATTTGTGAAATTTTCTTTTTTTCAGTTCAGTTTCAGGTGCATTTCTGTGTTTTCGTTCGTTTCGGGATGTTGTAATATGACCTTGAGACGTTTGATGAGATTGCGCAATTCGAGTTTGCGCATTTGTGTCAAAAATGTAACCTCAAGCTATTTCCATATTTTTCATTATATTCAATCCAGTATTATGTTGATTTCTTTATATTGTGTATTCTTAAACCTAGTTGTTTTCATATCGAGTAGGTGATTCATAATATTTTCGCATTTTTATACTGAAATGCTGATGGTTACAAATATTGTGCAAAATAGGAGCAATCACACTAAGTTGTTGCTATCTTATTTGAAAAACTCAGTGTAACCTAATTATTAAAATCATTCAAATGTAATAGAATGATATACATTTTAATAACAATTAGTAACTTGCTGCTAATAATAAATTCTATTAACTCTAGCCCAGTGAAAAAAAATGATCTTTCAAGTTAAAAAATAAATAAATAACCTTACCCAATTTTGACCTATATATAGACACTTTTAGAGAGATATATAGACAAACTTTTCACTAAATGTAATTGTTGTATGGACTTCAAAATATGACCGTTTGTGAGATTGCATTATTTAAAGTAACATAACATGAATTATTACAATTTGAAATCAAATTGAATGTTATCTCAACGGCACCGTAATCAAATTTCTTATCATTTATGTAACTTTAATTATTGTAAGTAATATTATATACAAGAATATCTAGAAAATTAATGAAATATTTGTTCTGCATATTAGAAATCAATTGTTGCCGGTGTTTAAAATAAAGTTTTTAATGTTGACAATATAATGCAATATATTTTTCACTTGATATAACTTATCTGATAAAATTGCCCTAATTTGCAATATTAGATTTCAAAATATTCAAGTATTAAATCCAAAATGATTAGTGAAATACTACATGTTATCAATTATGTAAACATTATTTAAATGACTTATATTATAAATATGTATAAAGATTTTGCAAGAATAATTTTTCCACATTTTATTTTATGTTTCAGATGTCTCCAATTCTAAACCTTGGCTACGTCCTAAAAAACGAGAATCGCCTGTCAATGTTCCGACTAAAAGCGATAACAATCGCAAACAAAATGCTCCGCGAGGAAAGTGTTTCGACAAGCGCCCGAGACCTAGGAGTTCCTATAATGGATGTGCTGTGGGTGGAAAGGAGGACTCCAGGTAGCTGATTTTATCAATAATACGATATCTTTATCCACAATTCAAATAGTCAAATTATATCTTAATTGGGTATATTTTGTTCACAGACTAGATGAAAATGGTGCTGAGGTCGGATCAGTATTTTTACCTGGAAGTAAAAAGCAAAATTTGAATCATTTGCTGAATTTTCACTATGCACCTCGCGATACTGTTCGTCAGGGGTCAAACAGGGGAAATCGTAAACCTCACGGACTAATTTACACCAATGCGCATAAACATAATAAAGAGCTGTTCCTTCAATCTAAGTAAGCATTAATAATTTCTAACAACTATTGTAAATAGTTATATGTTATTGTTGTAGTTATAGTAAAGGTATAATATTATATAGAATATGTTATCTTTGAAAAAATATTCATAACTGATTTCAAATTCGTTATGATGATGAATTTTCAGTTGCCAATTCATTGTGAAAGCTGATGGCGACTACACTCCATACTTTGCCGATCCTGACATACCCATATGTTGGGATTTTATTGAACAGATTGTAAGTATTTGATTTTATATTGATATTTCTTTTATTCATTATAGAAGTAAACTTCAGAATAAATATTTTATAGAATGTACGCGTTAATGAGCCGTTGAGTTGTCCAATATGCTTAGGAGAGACGGTAGCCGGACGCATAACGCGATGTGGCCACACTTATTGTTGGCCGTGTTTGCTTCGCTACTTCTCTTTGGCTGAAGAGTCATCCAGGCCTTGTCCGATATGTTTTCAACCTATCGATAAAAACAATCTGAAAAGGTTGATTACTTTCTGATCATTCAACAAGTGTTCAATGAAAGTTTGGTGTGTAATGAATTATTTTTTTCATTTCATTTTAGTGTCCAAGGTGTTTGGCACAATTTTGTACCTGTCGGTGAAGATATAACAATGAAACTCATGCGACGTTTACGTGGCAGTACTTTCGTCGAGCTGGCACCATCTCTTGAATCTGTAAACATCTTGGAAAGATCTAACAATCTTTATTCTGTATCTGAACATGAACCATCTTCAATATTTTCCAAACTGTTGACTGCATCTCCTCAAGAGGTGATCGATATTATATTGAGAGAGCGTCTTGAATTGAATAACCAGCTATCTGATGATTTAGAATATCCAGAGTTTGTCTTGGAAGCTTTACATTTGCTTCAAAAACGAGAAGATTCTCTTATGTTAAATTCAGCTTCAAATACTATAGAAAATAACGATGATGCTTGTGACGCATCTGATATATTTGTATTTGATGAAAATAACTCTTCTAAATGTTCTCTCAGTGAATCTGATAATCATGAAAGTTCCATAATAGCCGGATCAGAAAAATTATTAGTAAATGATTCTGTCATAGATGAAACCTTAGATAAATCTGATTGTGAAAATCTAAACAGTTTAGATTTGTCTGGATTAGATATTGCATCTTCAAATACATCCGAAAATATTTCTGTTTCTGAAAAACCTGTTATTGATAAATATTTCTACTTTTATCAGGGTATATATTGATTTTTCTATTGAATGTTTATTTTATGTGTTCTTTATTTAAAAATATATATATATTTTTTACAGCTTCTGATGGTCAAGCAATATTTTTGCATGGTTTGGATATCCGCATAGTAGAAGCCTCGTGGGGACAATTGAGTTACGCTCCTCGTGAAATCCATGGTGTCATTCTTGAACGTTCTTCAGGATCAGTTGATACAGAATGTCGTAGGCGTCTTCGATGCTTACAACATCTACCCGTTCATTGTCCATATGATTTTGTGGAGATCGATCTTAAACCACCTTTGGTGACTTACGATGCTCTGAAGGAGTACAAAGGTAATTATTTCAATATACTCCTATTGTAAAATTACTTTCAAGTAGTAACTGAGTGTTTGCAATTGTTTAAAGTTGAACTAGATGATCGTAAGCGGCTCCGTCAGAAAAGAGCTCGTGAAGAGAAACGTAGAGAAAAAGTAATTAATCAGAAAGAGCAAGTTTTGATGGGTCGAATTCCCACAATGGAAATCAACATAAATTCTGAAGTGCATTTTCCAGCTTATCAACCAGGTTTGGAGTTGTCTCCACCAACAACTGATTGGAAGTGGAATGAGACATCATCATCGATAGATTCTTCTTCTCCTGGTCCATCTTCATTGAATAAAAGTGAAAACTCGATTTCTTTTGCAAAGGTATTATAATCATATTCGGGTTATTTAATTTGGATTTTTTTTTTATTTTACTGAATTTTAAACAGATGGCCTCAACTGAAGGAATTTGGAAAGTGAGACAACCGAACCCATCATCATCTGCAGGCAATAATAAACCTTTGGATCCAGACGACAGTGAAAATGATAATATGGCACCACCAGATTATCATATTAGTTTGAGCGAAGCTATATCTGCCGCTCTTCAAAAGTCGTCATCTAGTCCTCGCGAAGAAGCTCCTAATAGAGATGGAAAAAAGAAGAAGAAGCAAAAAGCTAAAGTACTCTTCACCACAGGGATACAACACCGCACTGCTATTGATTAATTTTATTTATTTGGAATGTAGATCGGCTTTTTCATGTAATTGATTTTTATTTTTTTGAAAAGATGTTATATCTTCAATTGTATTTATGTTAGAAAATTAATAATTAATTTTATATATGGTGTAGTTGAGTTTTCGATTTTTTTTCTACAAATTTTCGCTTCACTGAGTTTCTTGCATTTTATTTTTCATGGTCAGTGATTTCTAAAATAGTATATAGCCTTAGTTTCATTTCAGATGATAATTTTTGTGGATTTTATTTTTTCACCTTAATTTATAAATGCTATGCTTTACTTCAAATGTTGTATAAAATCAAAAAAAAATCAAATGTTTAATAATTTCATATTCTATTTTGAATAGATTTAACCTTGATTGTATTTTGTCTTTTTAATACATTTTATTTTGCGATGAGACAAAAAAACGTTATTTTATTCAGACTCCTTGAACTATCCAATATCTTATGCCCCTATCAATCAATTGTCAAGAAAAAAGTAATATACATATGTATTTTCCTCAATTCTGGCTATTGTTATAACAATGGTATAAGTCATATTTCTTTTGTTTAGATGACTTTATTTTTTCGTCAACGTTTAATTAAAAATATATTTAATATTTCAATTCTAGAAAGATATGAAGTACAAAACATTACATATACATGACAATAATGTAAACTGAAAGAAGAACTTACTTTTTCCTATTTCTTAACTTACGCATTTTTCAATCAAAAATACAATTGACACTCATATCTCACACTCGAAAAATATGTGATTTTTTAAACGGTTTTAATTAGCTCAGCCCGTTTGTTTTCTTTTTCTTTATTCTTTTTTCTTTCTTGGTCAAATTTAGTAATTCAAAATTCACCCACTTCCTGTCAACCGATTAATCTGAAATTTTGTATACACTTTGGATTTTGGTGACAATACAATTATGTTTATTCACTATCATTATAAATTCAAGATGGCCGCCGCTACAAAATGGCGGATGATATATGTTTTATTAATCCTATCAATATGGGTACCAAATGAAAGGGCTCAACAAGCAGAATACAATATAGTATAAAAAATTGAAATCCAAGATGGCGGCCGCTACAAAATGGCGGATAACGTAGGTTTTATCAATCCAATCAACATGCGTATCAAATGAAAGGACTTAATAAGCAGAATACAATATACTATAAAAAACTAAAAACTAGAAAATAAAAAAAAAATAGGTAAAAAAACTTTTTAAGTTAAACGGTTTTATGTTAAACATACATTGCAATGTTTAAGATAAATGTACTAAAAACCAAAAAATAATAAAATAGATACAGTCGTAGGAATTATAAACATATGCATAGACTAGACTAAAATTAAACCGTGGGGCACGTCAATTGTCTACAAATTATCGACTTAATGTGCGATAGAAGAATCGTTTAATTCGTCGTTAAATTCGACGTGCCCCACGGTTTAATTTTAGTCTAGTCTATGCATATGTTTATAATTCCTACGACTGTATCTATTTTATTATTTTTTGGTTTTTAGTACATTTATCTTAAACATTGCAATGTATGTTTAACATAAAACCGTTTAACTTAAAAAGTTTTTTTACCTATTTTTTTTTTCACAACAATAATAAGCATTATCAATTTGGCTGCTAAATAAAGATAACTGAAAAATTAACAGATATATTTTCAACTTTCTGCATTTTATCTAAACCATAATTGAAAACATGATAAGAACATTTACTTTTTCTTTAAAAAAAAGTATTTGTGAGTTCATTGACTTAGGAATGTGGTGTACTTCTTGATTTTGGTAATGGAGCTATCAAACGCCCCACCATTAGTTTAAATTACAACTTTCTCCACTGGTCTGTGGTCACTCAGTCTCAGCATACCTTTCATAGGAAGTATACGTCATTCTGACTAAACTTTTAAAAATAAATCGAGTTTGGTTTGCCCTGCATTATTTTTTTTTGTTACAGTAATATGTATGTATATCAATTTTTTGAGAATTTTTGTCTTGTGACCTTTGTATTGTGAGATTGTTGTTATCATTTACAGTAATACTAAAATTTTACAGCAGATAGAAGTGTTCACAGCTTTATTGAATTTTAAATCAATTTATATTAAAGTAGGTTATCGTTACAGATAAATACTTTCTCTTCAGTACAAATAAAATTAAATGTATAATTTAAGTTTTTTTTTAATATCTATAGAATGTCTTCAGAAAGTGACAAAATGTTGAACTTGAATAATAACATCTTTCCATACGAAATAAAATTTATCGATGAAAAAATAAACCAACAACTTCTGAAAGATTTCACAGGTAAATATAAATAATATGAATTAAACCAGATATTTTTACATTGGACATTGCAATAATTTTATATTTATTAAAATAAACTTTCAAAATCAAACCGAATTCTAAATCATTGTACCGGTAAGAATAAAGTTGGAATGAGATTTGTGTCTATTATAATAAAAATTGTATAAGCCATGTTAATATCAAATTGAGATATCTATTGTTTTGGGTTAGACTTTGTTAAGAATGGTTTTGAAAGTGAAACAACGCATTGAAAAAGATTTTTTCAATCAGACATCATGTTCGGAATAAATTATGATAAATAGGTACTTTATAATAATGTGAATAGAAATAAATGATACAACCGTACTTTTTTCAATTTTCCATAGTAATATAATTATATGAATGAGAAAAAAAACATTTTCTTTTAGGAGAAAAAACAGGTTTTGTGCAAGTCGGGGAAGAAAAATGGTTTTTTCCCAGTAAATATATTGAAGCATCTAAACATCTTTACAATTTCGATGTTAGAAGCACTGATACATGGATCGTAACGTATCCAAGATCGGGTATTGTTAATAAATAATTTAGAAACATCTAAAAAAGATAAATTGATTTCATTGATATTCAACAGGTACAACATGGACTCAAGAAATGGTTTGGATGATAGCAAACGATTTAGATTATAAAAAAGCAGAAAAAATTCCTCTTACGGATAGATTTCCATTTTTCGAGTAAGCGTATTTTTTTATACTGATAATTAATAATAAATTAAAATATGTTAATAATATCTTAAATCATTTAAGGTTTAGTATGTTTGTTCACGATGAAACAAAAAAAATATTTTTAGCAGAGAATGCTCATGACCCAGAAAAATTAAAAGCTGTTGAACATGTTTCTAGTCCAGTTTGGGAAGTACGTAATTAAAAAAATAACAATGAAAATCATATTATAATAATCCTTCATAATATATTATTTTTCAAAGTATTAATGTTAGATTTTAGATAAAATGAATGAACCGAGATTCATCAAAACTCATTTGCCGTTCAGTCTATTGCCACCTACAATATTAAATACAGGATGTAAAGTGGGTATCAAATCGATTATCATCAAAATGTTGAACCTTCTTCAAGCGTATGATATTCATTTTTTAGATTGTGTACGTTGCAAGGAATCCAAAAGACGTAGCTGTATCATTTTATCATTTGAATAAATTGATTAGAACACAGGGATATTTGAGAGATTTCAAAACATATTGGAACTATTTCCAAAATAACATGCGTAATTGATTGCTTATAATGTTAACAACAAATAACTTCATTATTAATCTTTTTTTTATCAACAGAACCGTGGACTCCTTATTGGTCACATATAAAAGAAGGGTGGAAGTTCAAAGATCATCCAAATGTTTTATTTTTATTCTATGAGGATATGATTAAAGTATGACAAACTTTCACAACTATGTCCATTATTGTAACATCTGTCTGATATGACGAAACGAAAATGAAATCGGTTTATTTTTTAGGATTTATCGACCACCATACGAAAAGTTTCAAAATTTTACGGAAAATCTTTTTCAGAGGAACAAATTCAAGAGCTCTGCGAACATTTGAAGATAGAAAACTTCAGAAAAAATGCATCAGTTAATTATGATGTACTGAAAGAATTAGGAATACTAAATAGTGGAGAACAAGCTTTCATTCGCAATGGTTTGATTTTAAATACTTATTTATATATGTATGTTAGCCAAAACCAGATTATTTTATTATCGAATTTTCAAAATTAACAGGAAAAATTGGTGGCTGGTCAGCAGAATTCACTGATGAACTCAGTAAACAAGCGGACCAGTGGATTGCTGAAAATTTAAAAAACACAGATATAGTTTTTCCTAAGCTATAAATTGAAAAGAAAAAACATAATTACATAAGAAATAATATATATATTTAATAATTCTACAATAAATAAAACAGTGTCTTGAATAAACTTAAATAATTTGTACGACTGTCAACAAATATCAATGATTAAATTATGACACAAACGAATTCAATACATTTTAAAAATTAAAATGTTAAATAATAAAATCTTAATTTACATATAGGTAACAATAAATATTAACAAAATATAAACTAAAATGTAACAATATAAGTGTATAAATTAATGAGGATATAAATTATTTTTTACCCAATGAGGATATTGCATTTTCTTATTGTTTATCAGTGATTATGGGTAATTCGGAACTCGGAATGGAGTATTTAGTCTAATTACACATTAAAATGATTGATTTGTAAATTTGTACATTTCAATTTTTCATCATGATTGAAACGTTATTTAATAATTTAATTATAGTAGTCACAATGTACATGCTTATGAGCTCGATTCAGTTTGTAATTGCACATTAATAAGATAATAAACGAAGAAAATATAATAATTAGAGCGATACATACGCTTATCTTTTTTTCAAGATTGTCTCAAATGTACTATGTATAATATTTACGAATAACTACTGAAGTAAATCAGTTTTCACCATTTAGGATATGTCTCCATGGTCCAGAAAATGAGCGTGCGGAAATTAAAAGCCTATTATATTTTTTCCTTACAAATTAGTCTAATTACATACAAATATGTAAAATAATGAAAATAGAAATAATAGAGATTTTTAAATAACTTGAATCATTTCATTTGGCACAATGTATATCAAAATTGAAAATAATTTCTTATCATATCAAAGGACAATAAAAATATATTGTTAAAATATTTTGTATAAAAAGATTTTTAGAAAATTTTTAAATATACTTTAGATTGAATTCATTTAAGGAATGTTTTCGAAAAGAGCAAACAAGAAGCGAACATTAAAATAGATGGACAATTGTATTATATATGACACACATGGGCACTAAGAAGAGAGTTCTTATTGATTTTTTTTAAATACATGCAACGGTTACACAAAATAAATAAAACATTGGTAACTATTCTAAAATACCAAAACAAACTGAAGAGAAATAATCTGATATAGCTTTAACATTAAATATAATATTTATGCTCATATTTTCCTGTAAGACAGAATTTCACTAGTTTTATTGTGACGTGAAAAAGCTTAAGGCAAAGTATCTAACACCGAATACATTACATTTCCTTTATATTCATCAACACATTCATAGCATTTTCAAATAAACGATATTCAGTTTGTTTCTAGTGAAAATTATCTGTTTGTTATAGAGCTGTCTACGTTAGACATTTCTTCACATACTCGATTTTCTTCTTCACAAGCCTCGCTATCGATTGTAGCTATCAACTGCTCTTCCGTCTTTCTTTCTTGATCACAGTGATTTGATTTATTATTGCTTATATTTGTAGAGAAAGAAAGTTCAGGTTGTAAAGCATAGTGGTGTTGCCAGGAGTGTTTCTCTTCCACTTCTTTGCTCACAACAATAAATAGTTCTTTTTCTTTAGATTGCAATTGTTCTTTCAAATAAGATATCAAATCAGATCCCTTGAATAAAAAATAAATATTGATGTAACAACTGAATAAACCATAAAAACATGAAAATAACAAACTCACTCTTCCGATGAGAACAGGAGCTTCTAACTTTGAATCCAGATTGTAAAAATTTCCATGTATTTGTCTTAAAGTTATCCAATGTCTTCTGCGCAGAGGTAGCATAACAAATCCTAATTTATATTCAGACGGAACATTCAAAATGAAACCGCAAATGTTGGTTAAATCTAAACACCCAGGGTCTCTGAAAAATCAACAGAATATTTAAATTTATGAAAATCTATGAAATATATAATATATATAATATAATCATACTTTCTCTTGTCAAACCATACAGCTTCTCGACCTTTTTTTTGTAGAGCAGCCATAATGACATTTATATCGTAGTTTCCTAATCCTAACATAGATCTATGAGGATTGATCCAAACATTGGGGGAGAGGTTGTTGCATATTGAATCTAGTTCAGATTTTGTATAAGATCCTCTAGCCTATAGAAAATTAAACACCAAAAATGAGTCTGGCAAATATTGAAATGATTCTCGACAAATTTTAATATCGATTTTTTCTATATTCATTCATTAAATGATTGCGATTATCTTAATTATGTTCAACACATTTTAAATAATGTAAGTCCTAACTATTTAGTTTTTATTAAAAAGAACACCTTAAATTGAAATCTAATTTAGTTCGACCATGCACAGACTTAGATGCATCAATATATGATTGTATACATAGTAACGTCTTTCATTAAACAGACAAGAACCTTGAATATATCACTAATTGATATGAAATTAACAGTAATCAATCAACAACTAAACTCGTCATTAAGTGTTTATTAAAGTACACGATTCTGATATGAGAAAAGATACATAAAGAGCATTCACTCAGAATGAACGTAATCAATTAAGAAGTTTCGAATCATCAGCAATAATAACTCATGAAATATTGATTGATCGATGAGGGTTATATGAGAGTTTATGGATGTTGTCGGATAGAATAAGATGTTCTGACGATAAACCTGAAAGAGGTTGTTGAGTGCGTGTAAAGCGCACAGCTCGCGAACTTGTCTTTCGTGGTAAATTGCATTTTGTCCGTTGGTCGTGGCTCCCGCCATAATGACCCACCCGTCCTCTCACTTGACAGCTCTAAAATGACAGTTCGATTAATATACAGTGTAGCCAACGCACACGAGCTCCACCTGTTGCCAATTGTTCTCATTTTATTTTTTGTTGATTCATAATTATTTTGATCAATATAAATCAAATTATTAATTTTTAATCAAATTTATTAATTAAATACTTCATTGAAATTTTTATTATTAATTTTATAAATTATTGTATTGATTTTTGATACTTTTCAATGAAAACGGTTATGGTTGTATTTCGTATCGTTTCGATATAAATTGAAATGTCGTTTTTTTTCAATTAATGAAATATATTGCTCAATATTTGTATCCATGGCTGAGAAAATTTATTATTTTATAATTATTTAACTGAAAATAGAGTTTTATTTCAATAAAAAGCCAGATATAAACGGAAACGATAAATTTACATAAACCTTTGGTGTGATTTTAATAAGACAGCTTATTTTAAATGCAATTAGTGTAGATTAGCTTAATAAAATCGAAGCGTTGGCGTTGCCCAAATCGGCGACAGGAACGGAATGAATTTTCGCTCAGTCGGCGTGTTGTGATTTTGTGGTTCTGGTTTCGTGGAAGAAGTTCACCTTTTCTTCATCATTATCATGTCTGACGGAGACGATGATTTCATGTGCGAAGAAGAGGAAGACTACGGTCTCGTGAGTTTCCCTCCAAAATACTATCATGTTCATTATTCTACTCTCATAATTGTGGTGACCATACGTCCCTCATTTAACATGATAGTCCTTCATTTAACGTGTTAATCTTTCGTTTAACTTGGCTGTCCATCATTTCACAGCTTTGGCCGTTTTACCAGGCAGTTCTTCGTTTTACAAATCTGTTTTTCATTTCAAAACCCGGTTTTTTATTTCACAGGATAGTCCTCAATACCATAGAACAGTCTTTCATTTCTCAGCTTAGTAGTATGTCAAAAATAGTCAACTTTAAAATTTTTGTTGTTTTCAGGAATACTCGGAAGATAGTAACTCAGAGCCTGATGTGGATTTGGAGAATCAATATTACAACAGCAAAGCTCTCAAGGAGGATGATCCGAGAAATGCACTGACGAGTTTTCAAAAAGTTCTCGACCTCGAGGGAGGAGAAAAAGGAGAATGGGGATTTAAAGCGCTGAAGCAAATGATTAAAATTAACTTTAAATTAGTAACGCCCTAATAAATTGTATCTTTATCTTTTTTATTGCAATCATTCAAGTATTTTTTTTATTTCAGACTAATTATCGTCAAATGATGCATCGGTATAAGCAGCTTTTGACTTACATAAAGAGTGCTGTAACCAGAAACCATTCAGAGAAATCGATCAATTCAATTTTAGATTATATATCTACTTCTCGAAATGTATTTATTTCATTCAATTTTCATATTCGTTTTCAATATTATTGCACAAAATGTGTAATTGCAAATTTTACAGATGGAGCTTTTACAAGATTTTTATGAAACAACTTTAGATGCTTTAAAAGATGCAAAAAATGATAGACTTTGGTTCAAAACAAATACTAAACTCGGTAAACTCTATTACGATAGAGGAGATTATAACAAATTAGCCAAAATATTAAAACAATTACATCAAAGTTGTCAGGTATTCCTTTATTAGCAATATTCTTAGCGCGTTTCATAACATTTTAAATTAAATAATATTTTTTTATATTATAGACTGACGATGGAGAAGATGATCTTAAAAAAGGCACTCAGCTTCTTGAAATATACGCTTTAGAAATTCAAATGTACACTGCTCAAAAGAATAATAAGAAATTAAAAACATTATACGAACAGTCTTTACATATTAAATCTGCAATTCCTCATCCTCTTATTATGGGAGTTATTAGAGGTTAAATTTTTATAGATGTATTAAATTCTATATTTATTTGTAGTTCCTAATTCATATTATATTTACAGAATGTGGCGGAAAAATGCACTTAAGAGAAGGAGAATTTGAAAAAGCACATACTGATTTCTTTGAAGCATTTAAAAATTATGATGAATCTGGTAGTCCTAGAAGAACAACATGTTTAAAATATTTGGTTCTGGCTAATATGTAAGTTGTCTCGATTTTGCAATTTATAATGTTTGAATGTTCATTGTTAAATTTCATGTGAATTTCAGGCTTATGAAATCTGGGATAAATCCTTTTGATTCTCAAGAAGCGAAACCATATAAAAACGATCCAGAAATCCTCGCCATGACTAATTTAGTGATGTCATACCAAAACAATGATATTAACGAATTTGAATCTATATTGAAACACAATCGCAACAATATTATGGATGATCCATTCATCAGAGAACACATCGAAGATTTGCTTCGAAACATTCGTACCCAAGTTTTGATAAAATTAATAAAACCATATACTCGTATTCACATACCGTTTATTTCTAAAGAATTGAACATCGATGCAACAGAAGTGGAAAGTTTACTTGTTTCATGCATATTAGACAGGTATTCCTCAATTATAACTTTTATGTGTTCGTTGATGAATATTTTTAATGTTCATATTGATTTACAGCACAATAAAAGGACGCATAGATCAAGTGAATCAAGTTTTAGAACTTGATAAGCAGTCTCGCTGCACTGCAAGATATAATGCTCTCGATAAATGGACGAATCAACTGGCGTCTCTTCACTTGGCTGTCACCAATAAAATGGCTTAAGTTTTATATACGTATTATGAATAACCTAAATAAATTTAGAAGATGTTGAAGTACGAAAGACGAAAAGATTTTGTTCCCTTTCTAATTTTATAAATTGAGATCAGATGAAAATATACAATATTATACTATTCTATGTGTCACATAAAATTTCTTTCAGTCGCTTCTCATCTTTGGAACTCAGGTGTAATTTATAGAAGTCATTGTCTTTTTTGGTTATTTTGTGATCCAGAATGCTTTGTGTGAATTCTCTATGAACTTTCACTCCTTCTATAGCTTTATTTTGCATTCGTTCGATGAAAAATAGTTCTTTTTTAAATTGATTTTCGTATTTCACTATAGATTTGTTGTATCTTTCATGACATACAGTTTCGCTGAAAAAATATATTGAATAATTGGAAGTTGTGATATTTTTATTAAAAAATTGAGAATATACTAAATGGCTTTTGAAGTTGCACAGCTTCGGTGTGTCATGATCTTAAAATGTTTATATTTGCGTAAACAATGTCAAAATAGATTTTGTTTGAAGGAATATAAATGTATCCATAGCAACGTAACTTCACACATATTGTCTGATTTTACTAATTGGAAAAATAAAAAAATATATATGATTTGTCCATTTATGCATTTTTTATTTCATTTAATATTTCTTACACAATTCGAATTATCCTATTTATTTAGCCAAGTTAAATAATATGAGAAAATGTTTAAAAATTAACCTAAATTGTAAAATATATTTTTCAATTGTAAAATGGATTGTATGTAATCCAATGAGCCCTTTTCTGTTCTTTTTCCGTGTGATGTGATGTAAATATTGATTTGAACACACTAGTAGCTTTCGGGTCCTTAGCAACGCTGTACTCGTCTTTTGTCTTTTTGTATGCAGGGTCTTGCATTTTAATTGTATTAGCGGGACGTTTCAAAGATTTGGTTTTTGATATATCGACATTCTTCGGAATGTTGAATTTTTCTTTCTCAATAGTTTTAGACATGGTTGAAGAACTGCTACAGCCGTTGGTTTCGGGAATAGCAGATGATGATTCACCCTTTTCCATTATTTTTACGTCATTCTGAGTAGTTGTAGTTGAGTTAGATTTCCCATCTTCTTTATTTTTGTTCTTCTTTTTGTCTTTCACTTTCAATTGCCTGACTTCCATGTTAGTTTTCATTAGTTCCATATCTTCTTCGGCGCCATTAATAACTACAACATCACTTGCTTCAAATGGTTCCATACACTGAGAAAAAATTATAATTAGCAAAATATATTATTAGTTAGTCCAAATTACAAAGTAAAAATCATCACCAAATGGCAAAGACGCATTTTGACTTCTTTGAATGCTCTTTCCGACATCACACAGCCGCAAGACCAGATGAATATGAATCTAAATTTGCCAGACATTTCTAAACCAATCACAGGGCAAATGTATGGAGCTCCTCGTTCATCAATAGCACCTTCTGTTTTCTCTGCACCGTCTTTGAAAGCTGGATTTTTGGCAAGTTTCAATTGCTTAATATCCTGTGAAGATAAACAATTTGATTATATATTTATAATAAAAAACAAACAGAACTACACATGTGTTTTATGTTTATCTGGAAAAAGGATCTCTTTTTTTTCTAATATGCAAGCTTGAACACAAACCTACAGATAAATAGTATACAAATTGTGTTTGTGCTATGTGTAAAATGAAATAAAGAAATTTATTTTCAGGTAAAAAACAGTTGGTAATAAATGTAAACGATTTAGAAATATTACTTTTAAATTCTTGATGTGTGCCATATTTTCTTGTTGATTAGTCTTGTCTAAAAGATATTCGATGACTGCAGTTTTGGAATAGAGTCGCCCAAGACCACAGGCTGCTATCGGCTCTTGAAGTTTCTGCTGCGTTAGGGCGCAGTGTCTCCATCTGAAAGCTAATTCGGCATCTTTGTCTTTCTGGAAAAATGAAAATACAAATTGATTATTCATTTAACATATGTATATAACTTTATTGATTTAATGTTGAGGTTACTATTCATAATGAATTAACCAAAACAGTAATTTCGTCTGACCTACCTGACAGATACATGACATATTATATGAAAGTTATTATAGTTTTTTTTTTTATTACGTCAGATTAGAATTATGCTGATGAACTAACCGTTAAGTACAGTAATTTAACATACGACTTAAGTATTGGATTTCAGGTGCCATAATTTGCATCAAAATCAAAATTAATAAATTATTGGAAAGCTAAGATAGAATAGAACATGAAAATGATTTGTGGTTTATTTTAACAATAAAACAAACCTGTTCGGGTTTCTTTTTGAGTTTGACCAGTTCATCTCTCTTGGGAATAGTACCGCCATCACAACCCATGGTGAATTTAACTTCAAAAGATTAGTTGTTAAAGAAAATATGGTAAATACTTATTCTTAAACAAACTAAAATCGATTTTATTTCACAAAATGACAATTGTATGAAATCAGATGACAGAGAACGTATGACGCACACGTTTGACAGCTCTGTCGAAATTACACTGGTGACAACTGTATGCAATAATAATATTAAGAAGGTATGATACAAAGTTTGGTTAGGGGAGATAAAGAACAGTTGGCTACAGATTTTATTTTTGTCCTCTAACTTCCGTTTGGAAAATTTCATTTCAATGAAAATAATGTTAAAATGTTCGAAATTTATTTGAGATTAGGTGCTGTAAGCACCGTTTGAAATAGTTGGCAGATTTTGTAATTAGCTTGCAAAAACGAAAGAGATCCAAATGTATTCAAATCATACTTGTGAGTCAATTGGATCTTATATTTTTTTTATGGACATGAACGCATTTTTTGCATTATTCTCAGTCTCATAATTTTTCTATAAGCTCTGACGACTTAATTAAAAATAATTTCTGAACAACTTTCAATTCTATGAATTCTTTTGTCGATTAACCCATTTTAATTTCGATTTCGATTTTTTCCGATATCACTGCCCATCGCGAATTACCGTATATGTATGAATGTCAATTTCGGAGCGTTACATTGGACACACACACACAGAATAGCCCTATTATATGGTTAGATATTTTAATGTGAAAACGTTGTTTCTGAATTAAGTTTTTATCACATGTGAAAATAAAACAAAATGCATTTTTTACACTTTAATAAAACATTAAGTACTGGTAACATGAAATTGCACATTAATACATTATATTCATTTGAAAAATATTGATATATACAAGCTATTAAATAAGAAATACTTTAAAATGCTCGTATAAAAGTAAATTCACATATCAAATTCACATTTTTGGCAAGATAGAAAAATTGATAAAATACTACATAGGTACCTATAGCAAAAGCTATTATAACTAGCAGTAGTACCTAAGATTATAATTTTTGAGGCGATCTATATCTACCCTCGCTCATAATTTTGAAAATTCCAAAATTATTAATATTAATAGAAATTCACGTACCTAATATTGAAAATAATTTGAATATCTTTTATTTATAATAGTTAAGTACTGATTTAATACATCATTGAAAAGAATTCTTAAACAGCTGATCCGTTTGCCGCGAAAATTTTCAACTTTAACTTTCGGGCTTTGTTTGTATGTAATCATAATTTACATACATGAAAAATATTGAAAAAAAAATCAAGTCTGAATGAGTTAAAATATTGTCCAGATTTTAATGTGTAAGAACGAATTTCCGGTCAATTTACATATTCACAGATGCGATAAAAAAAAGACCGAAAATAATTGTTTCGGAAAAATTGATTATTATGAAAAACAAAATAAAAATAAACTCAAAAAGTAAAAATCAAATAAACCTCTGGAACAGCATTCATTGAGCTGCAAAACTAAATAATACATATTCATATTTCGGTTATTATAAACAAACCATATAATTTATATGATCAATTTAAAGTTTCGTTAGTCATTATAAAAAAAATGCCATTCAAATTTCGTAATATAATAAAAAAAAAAATATTAAAAATATATCGGTTCCAAACGTGTTAATTATTCGGGCATTGAAGGGTCAGAAACGAATTTCCGGTCGATCCGATCCGATTCGTACTTCGAGACGCGACGAAAAACAAAATGGCCGAAAACTATTTGTTTTCAAAAATTAATTATTATATTTGAAAAAGTAAACAATGCGAACGCTGCCGAGACGAATGACCTTGATATTGGAAAACGGTATTTATCGATAATAAGTCTTAAGGGTCAGATTTGCATGAATATTTTTATTTATCAATCCGCATTTTTTCCGAAACATAACAGAAGACACGAATGTTGACCTTATCGCGTCAGCCGTAAGATCCAAATTCGCGTATCTTAGTCGTCATATATGTATCGACGCTCGAACAAAAGTACACGCGATTTCCATACAAAAATTGCAACGACAAACGACAAACGACAAACGACAAACGACAAACGTACAAACGTACAAATACGCTAAGTGAAATTATTATATTGATATTAATCATAATACATTATGTAATTAGTTTATAAGTATGATAACAATGTTATGCAATATGGAAATAAATTACTAGGTAAAAGCGGGCTCTTTAAAATCTTTAAAAATGTATGAGGAACTCTTTGATAAATTTAGACATAAAAACTCTTTGATGGAAGCAATAGGAACTACCATTGATAGAAGAAGAAACCCCAGAGTAATGCAGATTGAAGAAAATAGAAGGCTTGACCCAGAACTGTTAGACAATGTCGGATTAATAAGTGCGTTATACATTTATACAGGACCTCCTCCCATGAGTTATGGGACACAAGCACCCAAAGTTGCAGAAACAGTTATAAGAACGGGTGAATACAACAGGAAAAGAGTCAACAAAACTATTGTGATAGAAGACAGAGAAATTGAAAGGCTTCATTGGGAAAAAGAAGATGGGCAATTCCCTTTCAATGAAGTTCATGGGAACTTTTTAAGAGAAGAGATGTTACCTATGGGAGAGAAGTTTTTGAAAGAACACTACAAAAAGATAGATGAGATAGCAAACTCAGTCATGGAGAAAATGTTGGTTACCAACTCTGACATACTGACAAAAGGGAGGCAAACCATGTGCTCGATGAGATTCAAAAGTGTCCCTGCTCCTCAGGCATATGCCAATTTTGTTGAATTTCTTAAGGAAAATACAGGTATAAGTTCATTTACAGTGGTTGAAATGATGCAACATTTCATGTCTCTTTTTGAGAAACCTGTTCTAACCGGAATGTTTCAAAGGAATGAGCTTGTTACAACCCCCATTTATAATAATAGTGATAAATGCATGTATCATGAAACCAAAGAAGTGATAACTTACAAGAGGATAACACTAAAAACAAATGATGAAATAAGGAGGTACTTATGGCATATGGCCACTGTCTTTGCTACATACCAAAAAGATGGGGAAAGAGGTAAAGACAAGAGGAGGGCAATTTGTTCAGCCACTATTATCATGAGATGTATGTTCACATGTATAGAAGAGTTTCATTTAGCACTTTCTAAATACTTACCTGGCGCAACAATATCCGTAGGAGGAGAGGAAAAGAAAAACAAAATTACAACTAATTTAAATAGTTGTTTAATTCCAGGTTGTGACACCCCAGTTGCATTACAAGGACACACTCCGAATCCATATTATAAAACGACGTTTTTTCTTGCTCTCCATCCTCAATGAGATTGTTTTGCGAAATTGCCGTGGTGGCTAAGAGGGAGGATGAGAAAACAAACATATTGGGACTGATTTCTGTACGGGTCCCAGAGGGCGTGGTGTACGAGATACCAAAGAAGGCTCAGGATATTGAATCGCACCACCCTCTATTAAAGGATACAGAGGTATTTAAAAGAATAAAAAGCCTAAAATTAAAGAGACACGAGAAGAGAAGGGTTTATATTTCCATTACGGAAGAAATAAAAAAAGAATACTTCGATAGTGATGGAAATTTTATAGTGATGAACATGATGCCACCGGAAAGGATGGAAAATGATATGATGCCACCGGAAAAAAATAGAGAAGAAGCGGCAAGAGAGCACTCTACTGAATTGAACAAATTAGCGAACAAATTTATATTGGAGAAATTTGCAACAACAAATTCAAATGTTAAGCGATGGATGGATACATTTGACGATGAGTGCTTCCGATTAAAGATAATTAAATCCGATGAAAAGATTGAAATCCTCAAAAATTTTTTAGAGGGTTCGGGTTTGGATTTATATAATTCAATTTTGATAAAAAACACAATCAATTCAGAATGGGAAATCTGGAAGAATACTTTTTGCCGTGCGTTCGCAGACAAAGGGTGGATATCTAGAAAATATGCAATCAGATTTAAATATATGGATGGAGCAATGCTGGATTATGCAGTGAGAAAGGAAAGACTATTATTGGAGATGAATGAAGGATTGGATCAAGATATATTAATTGATTTAATAGCGGCCGGATTACCAGATTTAATAACAGATAAAATAGACAGAGAAGAGTTAAAAGACACTGGAGATTTATTCAATAAATTGAGAGGCTTAGAGCATATAGTGAAGAAAGATAATAATTTTAAAAACAGATTTACTCACAAGGTTGAGAAAAAGACGTGCAAAATATGTGAGAAATTGGGGAAAGGAATGAAGTATCATCCGGAACAATTCTGTTGGTTTGGAAGAAGAGATCATTTAGCTGAAGAAAATTACAAAAAAAGGATAGGTGAATCAAGAATGGATCTGAAATCTAATTCAAAAAACTAATTACGCCGCCATTAATTGAAGTGAAGGTAGTGTTGAATGAGAATGTGAAGAGAAGAGCATGGACGACAGTAGCGCACGAGTGTGTGAAGGGATATAATGATACGATTCACACAGTCACGGGATTTGCACCATCATACTTGATGTACGGTGTAAATGTTACAGTTCTACCAGAGGAGTTAAAAGAGAGGGTTTCGATGGACAGTTGGATCTTAGATAAAAAAATGGCTCTGAGAAGGTCTATGATAGCACACAATTATAACAAGGCTATATATGATGGAAATCGGAAAGTTGTGGACTATAGAGTAGGAGACAAGGTATTTATAGAAAATGGAAGCAGAATAAATAGGAAAAAAATGGATGAATTAAGAATTGGTCCTTACAAAATAAAAAAAAGAGTATCAGGGTCGATTTACGAAGTGGATACAGGCCATAAAAAAAAAGAAGCTTGTTTCTTTCATGTGTCAAAGTTGGTGCCATGCCCATCTCTCATTGGAGGGGGGGAGATATAAAATAAAATTAATAAATTAACTTTATTTTAATGATGAGAACCGCTGGTTGGTGGTGGGGGGCGACATTGAGTGTCTTGAAATGTTACAAACTTTTGAATGATCATTCGGAGTGTGACATTAAGGATAGAAACTCAAGCGTCGTTTCTTATCACCGACAGGTTAATTAATATTTTTTTATGTTATTTTGTTTTATAATTATTATTATTTTTTAATAAATAAGAATGCTTATCACCGACAGAAACACTGGTTTTTCTAATCCAAGGACACACTCCGAATCCATATTATATATTTTATAATACAACAACCACTTTTTGGCATTCTAGTTTATTAATGTGAATGTACCTAATAAGAATATTTATCAAGAAAACTGAAAAATAAATTAAATATTATTTAATGATAGACATACACATGAATACGTTTTATAAAATTTCTTCCTAAAACACTTATTGCACACTTAAATAAATATTGCACATGTTTTTAAATCTAATATTTGGAAAACAAATTGCATATGTGAAAATATAAATAAAAATATCACAAAAATAAGAACAATTACTATTAGCACAAATAAAACAATAACAATTGGCACATATTGATAATTTAAACTTTATAAAAATAAGTGTTTTTTTTTTTTTGTATTGGACTGCTTTACCTATATATTTTTGAACAATAAAAAAAACTTAATTTAAGAAAATCAACAGAAAACAAGTATAAAATTCCATCAATTTGTAAATATAATAATTAACCAAGTTGATAAATAGACACATCAACAGAAACATTGAAACTAGTTATATCATGAAATTATTATTTTTTTTGGCAAAATCACTAAACTGATCAACAATTTAACTACAATAATATACATATTGTTAAATTTCATAAAAAAATATGTTGTTTTAAGTGTCAGCTGAAATAGTTGCATCAATCAATAGATTAAAATCAAGTTCATTCAAGCTGGCTTTTGCGGTCAGGAGATCTAAGAAAGTATCTAAAGGTGATATTCTATCAGCAGAAGGAAATGCTGCTAAGCCTGTTGAATACATGAATAAATAGAATTAAGCGCAATGTTGAGTATTTGAATTATTTCAACTCACCTCTTCTTGTGTTAGTGATCCTTGAATTTGAAGCTGGTCTCATGGGATGAGCTGGTTGACCGGCCAAAATAGTAGCTGCATGGTCTCTAGCACGAAGCAGAAGAGCTGCTGGATGATTACAACTGACTAGAGCACGTCTTCCGCGACCTTTTCCACCTAATGCTGCCAAGCATATTCCTCGAAGTACAGCCTCATTATTATCACCAGCCTCTGAAATAAATGAATGGGTAATTTTTAAAAAATAGTTAAAAATATTAATAAATTTAAGTTGTGAATTTCAAACATATGTTTCACCTGCGATAACAACTTTTAAAAAGTCTATTTGAATCTCAAAAACACTTCGATGAACATATTGAAGGAAATTGGGAAACGTTAGAGAACGGTATCCTAAATAGGTGAAAAATGACGAGAATCCTTGCGGCAAAGGAAATGCCATAGAATCGGCTGCCAAATAATATGTTTCCAAAACTTTCAAAAGCATAAATCGGTGATCTTCATTCATTTCATCTCTGCAATTGATTGATTAGATGATTCACAAGAACACAATGATTTTAATGAAATAATATTATAAATATAAATTTACATATAAGTATTAGGTCGTCCCGGAATTAATGTCGTTTCTGCAATATGCAATTTTGACTCAGTCCCTGCGGGAGCGTTGGTTAGTAAAGACGTGTTTCGTGAGTTTTTTCTACTTCTGGATTCGTTGCCTTTTTTTTGAACCTTAAAAAAACTTTTCTACCTCATCCGCAGAAATGGTAGAGACGTGTCCCTCCGAAGCACATTTAAGGAGCAGCATGCTACTATTGTATCATGCAAAAAAAAGTGCCGTGGAGGCTTCAAAATTTATTTGCGATATATACGGCGATATACTGGATGTAAGGAAGTGCCAGCGATGGTTTAAAAAATTTCAATCGGGCAATCTCAATTTGGAAGACGAGCCTCGAAGTGGACGGCGCAGCCAAGTGGATGAAGCGTCTCTAAGGGCAGAAATCGAAGCAAATCCAATGTTGACTATCGACGAATTATCGCAGAAGGTCGGCACTTCAAGGTCAAACACCCATCGTTATCTCAAAAAAATGGGTAAAGTCCAAAGAGAGGGAATTTGGGTTCCCCACGCCTTAACCGACCGTAACAAAGCTCAACGCCTCAGCATATGCAAAATACTGCAAGAAAAGCAACAGTGTGACCCGTTTCTTTGCGATCTCATTACCGGAGACGAAAAATGGGTCCTTTATAACAATGTTATAAAGAAAAAAAATTGGTTATCTCCAGGTCAAACTCCGATCCTAACTCCTAAACCAGGATTACACCCTCGAAAGGCATTATTATGTGTGTGGTGGGATAAAAAGGGTGTTATTTACCATGAAGTTCTAAAACAAGGTCAAACAGTTAATGCAGCAGTTTATTGTGAACAAATGGACAGGTTAAATGAAAAAATCCGTGAAAAAAGACCCGCTCTAATAAATCGAAGAAAGGTTATTATTCACCATGATAACGCGCGACCGCACGTGGCTGATGTGACAAGAAAAAAATCCAAGACCTTGGTTGGGACGTTATGTTGCATCCTGCTTATTCGCCAGACTTAGCGCCGACCGATTATCACCTGTTTCGCTCTTTGGCTTCGTATACAAGGGGGAAGAAATACGACAACATCGAAGAAGTAAAAACCGGTCTTTTAGAGTTCTTCGATTCGAAACCAGCATCCTTTTACGAAAAAGGGATTTTAGATTTGACCAATAGATGGCAAAAGGTCATCGATAATTGCGGTAATTACTTTGTGTAAAAAAAAAAAAATAAAAATTAAAAAAACACATATTGAATTTTATTACAAAAAAAACGACATTACTTCCGGGATGACCTAATATAATATAGGGTGTTATTAACATAACAATGTAAATGATTATTATTATAATATACCTAATTGTAGTTAATAACAAATAAAGCAATTATGATATATTAATATGTTAAAATAAGCAGCGAGTTACATGAAAGCAAAACCCCTTTCTTGATCAGGCTTTGCTGTTGCAGCCATCGCTTTACATATAATCAAGCAGAGGGTTCGAGACGTTTCCAGCTGGGCAGCAGCGTAACGAGTAGCCACAGCATGAACATGAGTGGCACTACCTTGAGCACCATGACCAGCTCCCACTGCACTTCCGTGCTTAAGAAGATGCATGCTGACCTCTCGTAAGTTCTATGGTAACATTGTTAGTTTCATATCAATTATACATATATTTATGTACATACATAAATTTTTTAGTGGTCATGCTATTTAGTAATATAGTACAATAGAAACATATTATTTTATATTAATTAAATAATAATAAAAGGACATTATATGTTAATTGAAAAATTTAAACCATATTTAAGCATGCCATATTTTTTTTATATTTTATAAGAATAGTCATTAATTTTTAATCCTGTAATGCAAATCGCATTTTTCATGCAGATGAGATATGGATGAATAAAAATTTTACCACTGATATAATATGTTCTTGTTTGCTAGCTGTGCAAGTATCTATTTCAATGAATGGAGTGAGTGCTAATTCGTTTGATTGAGAGCTTTGAAACGTAAATGGAGGAGCAACTCGACGCGGTGGTGGAGGTGCTCCAGCTGGTGATAATGGTGTACTGCACCGAGAAAGTGCTTCAGGCTACATTAAATAATATCAAATCAATATTTCCACAAGTGTAATAAAATTGAATATGAAACTAAATTGAAAACAAACCTGGTAACAAGCTAAGGAAACCTTCAATTTTTCCAAAACTTGATGGGAATTGAAACGTATTGTGACTGTTGATAAGTGATCCCACAATCTGGTCCACATATCAGAGCGAAATGGAACGATTCGTTGGCGAGGTGATAGTAGCATCATTGCTGTATTCAACTCTTCTTGATTCACAGTCAATATAGTTCCATTGATCTGTCAATTAATAAATTATAATTATTTTATTTTTTAATTTTAAGGATATAAATAACTAATAATAAAACATACATTAACTTCTGAAGTTTTGGAGTTTGTAGTAAATGGTAAAAGCTTAGTTAGAGGTAAAGCAGCTGTGGCAAGACAATTTTTAGTGGCGATGTAACTTCCACTGACAAGAAATTCTTTGAGAATTGCACATAATGTGCCAATTGGTGCATTTGGTTTAATGCAAAGTTCTCCTATTAACTGCATTAAGAAAAAACACATGCATTAAGTTCATCGTTAAACAGAAAATTGAATAATATTATACATTCCGAAAATTACCTCTTCCACAATATCTATATTTAAATCATGATGAAGAAAATAATGGAGTATAGCAAGTTTATTCTCAATTGAAGTTTTTGATTTGAAAGCCGATATCAATTGAGAATTTGTTACGTTAATTTTTACAATATCTAATGTAACTAGATCAGCTAACATACTTTTTCCGAGCAAAGGAACCAATCTATCTCCCTGTACACAGGTGTTAGGAGGAAGAACAATATGACAACAAGGTTCGTGACTCATTCCTACATCCAATAGATGTGTGAATAAGTTCGGAACGTGTACTAATAGATAATCATCTTTGTATAATGTGAATGTTGGACGTATGCATTTAGCTATGCACCATGGTAAGTTGGGAATCACACAATGCGTCACATAACCATGGTGTAATAATGTTACAGAATATGCAAGGTGTACATTTTTATCATCTTCGGATAGGGATTTCATGTTATCGTTTGAATCTTGAAATTCATCATCAGACTAAAACAGTTATAAATTTGATATCAATTATGATTTAAAATTTGCGAAAATACTATAAAATATTTACTTTATAAAGATAATGATGACATATGCAAACAATTCCAGAGGGATGTGAAACAATTTGTAGATCAAGGGAACAATCATGAATTCTTAATGGCACAGCATCATCTTCATACACTCCACATATCGGTAACTCATTTGAGGCATGAGGATGTGGAAGATTCAATGGTATATTTAACTAAATTAATAATAAAAAACATTTTAAGTTCTGTTTATGAAAATAATAAACAATCTATAATAAAAAACAAATAATTACAACAGTCTCATGAGGCATATCATCATGAAATTGGAAACCAGAAAGCGTAGGAGTTGTATTGGGTTGAATTTTAGTATCGTTGACATCAATAGAGCTTTGGATTGGCACACGGTAATGTATATAATACAAAACCTAAGTAATAAGATGTGTTAATAATAATACAAATATTGTTAATGATATCAAAAAATAATTATGTACTTGATGAACAGGATCCCACTGAGCCCAAGAAAAAGATTTCACAATAGTATCTTGATTCATTTGAGTATCATTCAAACTCCAAGATTCATTTGAAAAATCTTCAATATTGTCTGGTTCCAATTTCACAGTATAAGATTTAACACCTATGATTTGATTTAATATAAGTTAAAAAAACATTAAACATCAATATGAAATATATAGTGTGGTACGTACATTCCAAATGAATAAGTACTAAAAACTTATCAATAATTGAATTCTGTATGAGTGGTTTATTTTTCTTGTACAGAAACTGAACCATGACTTGTTTGCTTCTTTTACAATCGATTGGAATTGCTTTGGATACATCTTTGGATTTGAGTTGTAATAAAAATGGTTTATATGAAAATCCATCATTTTCAATAGAAAGTGATATGCTAGTTTCTTTGGTAACATAAATTAATAACGTGCGAGAATCATTAACAGATGCTTGGATAATATTCAAGCATGCATCAAATTGATGTAATAATCTAAAATCATTAGATTCATGATTGTAGATTCCTATATTGGTGACGTCTACGCCTCCATTGGAAGATTTAGATATCCATGTAAATAATTGAGTTAAATCTTGTTCCTGTCCTACTAAACGCCATTCTCTAGGAGCTGGAGAATCTGCAATAAAAATTATTAGCAAACAGTGAAAAACAGTCGAATTGCACAGGTGCAATGATTTTTCATTCAACAGTTGAAAACTTTGAGTGCTTTTCTATTTCATGCATGTCTTTTTCCTTATTTGATACAATTACAACATGTAGTAGTGTTTAAACAAATCTAAGATCCGAATTATGTACTTTATATGTATTTTTAGTGACCTATTTATAGGTAGTCCGAATCTAATAAAAACAGAAGGTATACAACCAGTGGTGTAGTGGTAAATTTTGAGGTGGGGGAGCGCTTGATTTTCACCACCCCCCACCCCTCCCCCCATATATTTTTTCTACGAATTTTTTTTTTTGCAAATTTTCATTATAGTGTCACAATATATGTACATGCATTTTTATATAACTGATTTCGACTCAATTTAATTACTCTAATGACGAAACCGTTAATGAAGACGTGATAATCGATTTTTTCCCGCATATCTTTATGGAGATCATATTTACAATACTTATGAAAAAAAAATTGTCGGCACGAATTGCTTATTTTACGCAAATTCAGCGAACAAAATAATAAACATGTAATTTTTTTGTAGCTGGTCCTAGAACTTGCATATGGATACCATATTCACAATTCTTATGGAAAAAAAATAGAAGGTACGAAGTGTTTGTCTTATGATACCTAATTCAGCGAAGAGGGTAATAAACTCGTCAAGTTTATTACTGTCGGTCTCATAGAATGACACTATGGTCAGTGCTGGTCCCATGCCGGGCCCTAATAAAGAAACACCCCTATTCATTCCGAGTCGAGAGTCTACCGTATCTAATTGGGGTCTAAAACGATTTTGCGTAAACGCGTGTCGTGTTCGAACTCACCAAAAAACATGCAATAAATTTTGTCAGCCGGAAATGAGAGACTGTTCAAAAGACGGTTTGAGTTGTTACAAAATTCGTTATGTGTAGCATATGTTTAAGATTTTATGTGCTTTCATTGCCTTTGTCTAGATTTGTAGAATTCAATACGTTTGAAACTTTGATGCTATTTTGATTATTTGAAATTTTCAAGGGGGAGCGCGTTCCTACGGCCCGAGAGAGGTAAGGGAGCGCCGCTCCCGTGCGCTCCCCCTCGACTACAACACTGTATACAACCCATTTTCAATCTAATTAATGGATAATTTACATACCAATACTAGCTCATCTGCTAAACCATCACACTTATGCAATTTCACTTATAAACATTGGAAAAATATGAAGAGAAACTGCATTTTCCAGAAAAAAAGACCTGATCTTTTATTGACTACACTTGAGAACTGCATTAGGACATATTTGAAAGTATTCCTTTTAGTACAAAGTAAACGAGAATACTATTGCCAATTCGATGTATTTTTTACTAGGTCTTATTTTCGTAAAAACACCGTAGATAAGAAGGGGGTGTAGCCCTACCTGCTGAGGCTTTGGTGTGCAACCGAGCACAGAGACGTCTAACTAACGTATCAACGGAGCCTGTTTCATCTTTTTGCTTTTCAGTCGACCACATTTCACATTTATTTCGAAAAATTGGACAAAATTATAATGATTTCACAACTAAAGTTCACAACCGTACATCGATTTTTGACATATTAATGACAGCCACTGATACCAATTTGAAAAATATATGAAAATTTACATTTTTGAAAAATTTGGTCCTAATCGTTTGAATTATTTAGATTTTAACTAATTTCGATTTTTTCAAACAACGAAGAATTCAAGTATTTTCAAGTTTATTTCATTTTTTTTTAAATCTAATATTGATTTTTTTAAGCTATAAAGATGTTGATTTCGATTTAATTTAAATTTATATTTTTTTATTTTAGTTAAAAATTGAATTAGTAAATCGAATTTGATCTTACTGGTAAGATAAAGTAATTCAAGAATTTTTTTAATTAAATTAAATAATCAAGTAATAAAAGAAAATTGCAAAACTTCATTGAAACTCGATAAAAAAAAAATAATTTGAATATTATCATTCATTCGATATTTGAAACGATCGATGAAAAGTGAAAAAATGCCGATGTTCGCCAAAAAGGAAACTAGGATGAGGAAAATTCATTTTGGCGCTGGAAAAGCGGAGTTCGAAAAGCGACGCTCTGACGTAGCAAAGCGCGCGAGCGGGTCAGTGCCGTTTCCCGGCAGGACGAGTTTGCCATGTGTTTTGGCGCGCCCCCGTGCAGCGGTGTGCGTGCGCATTATGTCATAAATTACGAACCTTCGGTTCGCGTACTTGATTTTGTGAAAAACTTACATCGCGAGTAATAAAATTAATTTGTGTGCGAGTCTTATCGTTACGTTATGAAATTATTGATGTTTTGTTTCATTACTGTTATCTAGTTTACGAGACATTTGATAAATCTAACTAGGCAGGGTCAGATTTAAGATAGATCTAATATCTTATACATTTGTTTCTCTATCGTGTACTCAGTTTTTTCATTGAAAATAACCACATCGAATTTTCCAAACATTGAAAAAAATAAACATTTTATGAAAAAAAAAACTAATAAGAACGATCTAGTTATATTGAATTTTCCAAGAAACTTAAACATCGCAAACAAACAAACAAAAGCAAATCACAATCAATAGCGAAGGCTGTCAAGATGAGTTTTCCGAACGATCATAAACAAAAACAACAAAAGGTTGGCGATGGACTTATCAGTGTGTGAGTGCTCGCGCGCATCCCGAAACGCGTGACGCGCATGCGCGTGTGTGGCGGTGGGGGTAGCGGCTTTCGGTCGTTGGCGCGATCAGTCGGCTGTACGCGCGATCAGCTGTTCGGCCGAGCGGGAGCGCGCTCACCTGTTCGCGCCGCTTTTCTTCGCGGAGACGCCGCCCTGTGCCCCTTGCACCCCTGCGCCCCCGCGCCCCCGAAGCTGTCTCGGCTGCGCCCCCCGGTCGCAGGGCCGCCGCCCCCCAAAGGCGGCAGCCGCCTACCCCCAAAACTTCCCCTAAGAAAATATAAAAAAATCACCCCCCATGTCGGGACAAACTCCAGGTACTTTTTTAATATATTTTTTTTATTATTAATTTATTTCGATTCATAAACGTTCAATGGTCCGGCAGGATATTTATATGTGTATTCGCGTCTATTTTATTTTATTTTATTTTATTTTTTATTTTAATATAAAAAAAATGATATTTTCTCATTTAATACAAATTAATTTAAAAATTAAAACAGGATTCGTGTAGAAAATATTGTCGAAAAATATGAAAATTTTATTAAAATTGGTGACGCTTCACATTTTTTGGCGCGCATTCGAGTCGCCCCCCGCCGAGTTGACGGGGCGTAGATTTTTAGAAAAATCTCAAAAAACCCTTCCGCATCGTTCCGTTATTCATATAGATAGCTTTCGAGTTAGGGCCGCGCCCCCGGGGCCCCAAAATCGAGTCTGACGTCGAGCGCGCGAAATTTCCGCGCCAAAAGCCGGCTTCTGTCAAACGCCACTCCGGGTGGTATTTTTCGGTCGCGATTCGCATCTTTCGCAAAAGTTTTCTTCGGAGTCTCGTCCCGAGGGACTCCTCCCCCCGAAAAACCTTTCGATCTTCCGTCGGGACGGTCCCGGGTCGGAGCGTGCGCCCCTTTCGCGAAGAAGGGTTAGGATTCTATCTCGCGCACCCGCTCTCATCTTTAAGTGTCGATATTGAACGGTTATGATTATTTTCTCATGGCGACGGTGTTTTCAGAGTCTTCGAGTCTTCAGTCGCCGAAGGTCGTCGATTGCGACTCGCTGGTGCTGAGGACGGTTCAGCCGAGGTGAGTCTACAAATTTGGATAAAATTCATTCTTCCCATGTCATATGTAATTGTATCCGTTTTCACGTAGCCCTAGTTTGACCTACTGATCAGTAATTCTGTTGAAACTATTCATTATTTGTGAATGTCTCGAGAATTTTACTCTCGGAACACTATAATGGTTTAACTCAAATATTTCTATTTTGCATCGATGCATACCTCAGAAATGCCTCGATTTTCCTTTTTAGTCGATCCTTCAACTTTTCACATTCATTTCATGAGTTCCCTGGGCTTTCAAAATTAAAGTTTTCTAAATTTAGACTAGCCTCATGTCTGAAAGTAGTTCAGAGGTTATTGTATTGCATACTCGTCTATGTTATTAATTTTCGTTTACTTTTAAGCCCAAAACTAACTCATTTTAACTCATCATTAAAAATTTTATGTATTTTCATATATGCACGATTGAATTTGTCAATTTGTTATTTTTTCCTTGTATAACATTTGTGTTGTTTAATTTTCAGCTCTGTGCCCGTGGAACAGATAAAAAATTTAAAACGTAAACGTCGATCAATTGACGATGAGGTGAATAAGCTTTCCTATTGTTTTTTCACTTTGTCGAATTTTATCACGATTATAATCAATCATATTTTTTAGGACATCGAAAATGAAATACCTCCCGTCAAACAATCGAGAAATTATTCCCAAAATTGTAGTGTAGAATCTAAAAATGAGCTGAGCGCGTCTCCGGCACATTCTGGAGATGAAGGTTGCTCGAGTATCACATTAGAAGACTTTTTGCAGGACCGGATTACTAGTTGTCCTGAAACAAGCTCGGCTGAATCTAGTCCTTTAGATATTCGTGAAATTTCACGAGGAGTACTAAGTCCTCTGAATGATAATTTTAATAATAGAGAACATAGTCGAATTTCCAATTCGAATAAAAATGGATGTCCTTTACCCACTCTCCCGTGGGCTGATCAAAAATTTGTTTGGGATAGATTATGTGAACGAGATCGTGTTTGTGGAGAGCAACGATCTGCTAACATGTTAGATAATCATGAAAGTTTAAAGCCTCGAATGCGAGCTATATTACTAGATTGGTTAAATGAAGTGAGTATATTTTGTATAATCGTCGTACATTACGTGTGAGTGCAATATAATTTAATATCCTTTTCTTATTCAGGTTAGCGAAGTTTACAAAGTACGCAGAGAGACATATCACTTATGCATTTATTATTTAGATAGATATTTAGCTAAAACTAATGACATTAATAAGAACTGTCTTCAACTTATAGGTAATGTGATGATTCTGTTCAGAAATATCTTTGTTGAGTCAAATCACTCAATTTTCATTTCATTTTCAGGAATAACGTGTTTCTTCATTGCATGTAAAGTTGAAGAAATATATCCTCCTAAATTAAGCGATCTTGCATATGTAACTGACGGAGCTTGCTCATCTCATGAAATACTAGAGGAAGAATTATCCGTATTGAAGGTGTTGAACTGGTCTATGTCTCCAGTCACGTGCTACAGTTGGCTCAACATGTATTTACAGTTGTCAAATGAAAAGTTTTCGAATCAACTGCCAGTGCACACAGAAGAAAACATAGATGGCTTGCGAAACTATGCATTTTTATTTTCTCAATATTCATCGCTGGATTTCATTATATGCATCCAATTGATTGATTTGGCATTACTCCATGTGGAGTGTAATGCATTCAAATACAGTCAGTTGACCGCTGCGGCTATTGCACATTGTTTCAATAAAGAAATGGCAATTAAAGCTTCAGGTATTGTTCATCCATCGATGGGTTAGTTAAAAAAAAAAAATGTTTTAACTTTTCTTTCAATTCTACAGGATATGAATGGAAGGATTTATCCGTTTGTTATTTATGGATGAAGCCGTTTGTGTTGGCCTTAAAACACCTAGAAAATTTTGAAGACAATCGAGACTTACTTTGTGATAACACCGTACCAGTAAGAACGTATCCTAATATAAATCCTGAGCTTAGTCATCGTGTCCAAACGCATAATATTTCGATGGATTTGTTTGTAAGTTTGTCAATCATTTTTTTTGTTAATTCTCTTAATTCCCCTTTATCTCTACTTATTTAATTTCAGGATAAAGCTGAAGATTATAAAACCTCAATAGGGATGTCTCTCGATGATGTGTTCGCTTATAATGAAGAAGATATAAGAAAGGCTATATCTATTCTCACTCCTGGACAGTTGTCTTCGGATCAAGAAGATATTAAGGAAGAAATTCCTATTCTTACACCCCCTGATAGTAGTCACAAAAAACATTTGAAGAAAAAACAATCATTTCATATGAAAAACTCACCGAGTACTTCTGGAATAAAGTGATGTTATCAGTTATAAATTACCTGACGAATAAGATTAAATGACTATTTTCTTATGTTGAATTATAATGATGTTATAATCAATATAGGAAACTAAAAAAAAGTTTAAAACAATATGAAATGTTAAAAAAAATAGTAGTTTGTGATTTTATTTTGCTTTTATGTAAATATTTAATTTCTTTTATTTAATTATATATAAAATATATAATTCGGAACTGCAAACAGGTTACGATCTCTCGGCATAGTGCAAGGAATATTATTTATAAAAAATTGAATTATAAACATAATTATAATATATTGAAATTTATATTATCCTTGATGTGAATTATTTCGATATGTAAAAAGTGAAGTACAAAAGGTGTTGTAATACGAAAATACCTCTATTAAAATTTATTATTGATAATCCTTACGCTTAATAATTTTAATTATGTATTCGTAAAAACACTAATGTTACACCTAATATTATTGTGAGAGTTTGAACGTATTATATTTATTTATATATATGACGACTGAAAAAGCCAAAGGGTAAAAGTGGCATTGTGGTGATTTTGAGAAAAGCGTGTTCTTAATTTAGCACTTATCTTTATGTCGCTTGCTCCCTTTGGCCTTCTCAGTCATAAATATCAAACAATATTTGTGTGTGGGTAAAAATTTCTACTATTTTTGATTATTTCGTTTTTTCTGTTATTATTTAAGTGACTTTCAAAACTATTAGATTTCACATAGGAATTATTTAAATTAACGATTTTAAACTGCATAAATAAATATAATTTTAGTAATTACATTTCACCATAAAAAAGTCATATTTATTGATTCATTCATTTCAAATACATGTAAGGGTGTATGTTCAACTTTGTATTACGACAGAACTAAAGTGCATAGATAGGAGTTATTTTTGATTTTTCATAAGTATGATTATGAAATGTAAACATATGTATTCAACATACACTAGAACCTTTTTTTGTGCGATAGATGTGTTTTTGACCATTTTAGTCATCATAACCCATTTATTATAGCCCCATATTGATATAACGAAAACATTTAAATAATTAGGCATAAAAAATATTTAATAATCTTTATATACTTTATTTTATTCAAAAATAACATTTTGGTGAAATTTCAAGTATGTCTGGATATACCTGATATTATTCACTAGAGAAATATGAATAACAAGAAATAGCTTGTTATCGATAACAAACTATCATTCTTGTATAGTATTTGTCTAAAAAAAAAAAAATTTTATTTTTTTAAATATCACATTTTAAAAAACCGCGCAACTCTAAATTTGCACAAATAGAGGTTCCAATGTATTATATTTTTGATATTGATTGCGAATATTTTATTTTAGTTTATTTTTTTATTGATGATTGGATGCTTTTTTTATTACATTAATTCATTCAATTTGACTTTGCTCATTCTTTTTTGTGATGGTAAATATGTAATACTGTATTTATTTTTGCATTTACAAACATACAATTTCAATATTTTTTTAGATAATCATTCATCAAATTAGCATTTGCATTTCCCTTTATTTGTTTCAATGTAAACTTATGTTGGCATCAGCGTTCATGCCATTTTCTTATTTATAATCATTGAAATTATTTAATCATCAAAATACTGTTGATTTAATGTTTTCATTTTGAATTAAGAAATTATTTGAGCCTTGACTGATAGTTTTTAATGAAAGTAAAATAGCATATATTTGCAGTAATTTTCATTACACAAAAGCATTAAAAAAATAATATATGTAGCTATATGTCAGTGCCTAGTATTTTCAGTATAACTTATGCTGTTATACTCTCAAGACTGTCATTTATTTTTATAATACTTATATATGTATAAACGACTATCAACTAAATATAGAAAGAAAAGCAAATTTGATGTTTTCACAAATTTTCTCGATAAGGATATTTGAAAATAATGTTTTATTTTGACTATTATGAGTTTTGTAAAATGTCAACTAAACCAGTGTTGGCATGTAAAGCGTTTCAGTTGTAATTTTTATGATGAAATAAATGACAAATTAAGAATTGTTGTTTTCTTTCTTTTCAATCAACATAACTTACCTAGTGCTGCCACGATGAAAAAGATTACACCATTTTAATTAAGGCAATGAGTTTTCCTTTGAACAAGAAATCAGGAAAGAGTTGCAATCTGGAATATTTAAATTAGTTTCTGTTTCAGAAACACCGTGGATTTTTTTTCGCTAAGTTCAAAGAAGCTCGAAGGGATTGCGTATCATCAGACGTTTTCCGGATTCTTTGCAAATATCAAAGAGAACTTTTGCACGCGAATATTGATTTTGCACTGTGAAATAGCACACTTTTTCCCAAAGGATACAAAAGAAAGAAATCTTATAAAATGTACCTACTCTACATGAACTGTAATAGTGGTATAGTCAACTCTCCTATGACATTTTTTTTCATTGTGAAAATTGACCTATCCGATAGCACTTTACCCGCGCTATACGAGGGTTGACACGTTTAAAAATAATTTGAACGAACCCCATTTCGGAACCCGATTAATATACAGGAGGGGACTCCGTCGAACAATGAATATTCCGAAAGCGCTACACAATATTTCCATTAGCTTATCCTTTCGTATAATCGACGCGATTAAAACAACAAGAACTAGCGCATTACTTTTCGGATAATTACTTCGCCGTGTCGGCGAAGAAGTTTTCCCAGGGACGATGGCCTCTTTAATTATATTCCCTCGTCGAGAGGACTTGGAACAAAGGCGCTTCCATTATCGGAATCTTGCGGAATTCGAACCGCGAAAGCCTACTTTCTCATAATCCTTCTTCGACAAATGCAATAATCCCTCCTATAACGCTATGCTTGTTTCCTTTTCTTTTGTTGAAAAATCGGTTATTGAAATAAGAACACTCATACGAATTTCGGGATTGGGTACTTTTATATTGTTCGATTAAGAAAATATAACATTTTTTTCTGATAAAGAAGTAAAAAAATAAAATCGTGCTGTAGAAGATTTGTCTATGAATTCGATTTGAATCAAAAATTAGGGGTTGGTATTTTTATCATTAGTTTAACTACTCAATTACAGTTAACAGTTTTTGTCATGTAGAATTTGATAGTTGTAACCAACGGCTACTGTTCACCGTCGATTAAAAAACCTAAATATGTTCAAACATATGGTTGATAAATATGTTGTTATGACTTATCGATTGCGCGCGCGCTTATTTGACGTTTGACATTTAGGCTAGGAACGCATTGTATAAAAATGAACCGATGATTTTCTTATGATTTTTTTTAGAATTATGTTTGTAATATATTTTGCAGCTGAATCGCAGTGATCGCTTACTTAAAATTGATAATTTAAAGCGATTAATCGTCTTTTAATTCATATTCATTTAAAATAAACCCATCGATTTTCAAAGGATAAAAAAATAAAATTTTATATTTTTCGAACTCAATATTGATTTTATCAATTTTAAAAGTAAAACAATTTATTTTTCATAATTATTTTAGAGTTTTAAGTAGAATTCGATTATATTTAGCGTATCTACGTTTCGATGTTATCACATCTTTGAGCGTTCCGCGTTGTTTTCGAAAGGCTTTCGCGGCAACTTTCTTCGCGGAAGTTTTCAAATTGTCAACGATTATCTCTCGTCGAAATTAAATTTCGTTTACAATTCAATACAAATACATAATACAATTGGTTCTCTGAAAACAAGCATACTTCGTATCTCGAGGGGCTGAGATGACACGACTCGTCGAACAAATCGAAAGGTCATCTCACTTTGGAACTTTGTGATCTTCCTTGCCCGGCCTGTAATAAAATTTCGTAAGTTTTACTCGAATTATAAACGAAAAACATGTAATAAAATCATAAAATATAAAATAATTTTATATTGATAGATTACAGTTCAAATTAAATTCACATTTGTTTGAATATTTGTATACGCGCATCTGTGAACATAAAAATATATCATTCTCTACACACGGAGTATATGATTATTACATCAAAGATGTATCCTTTTTATATTTACAGATATATAGGATTGCCAAATGTCTATTTACTGGGACTATTGCTGGTTTTAAATTCCAAATCACTTTCCTAAAAGAACCTCTAGAGATTTTCAAAATTTGACTATATTATGTATGTAATTATTGCATATCAATATTGTATTTAAAGATTTCGTATAGAAGAAAATTGTATAAGCGTATAAAATTCTATTGTATAACATTACAAATGTTACAAAATTCTCGTTTCAGCATCGAAAATAGATAGAAAATCTGAAAGATCATAACCGAAAATGTCGAAACGTTTATTTACAGACATGAGAAAAAAAGTACGCAGGGTCGTTTCACGCATTCGCGATTCTCCTTCGACTGATCAAAGAAACAAAGAAGGGAAATCCCATCTAAGGGAAGATTTCACCTCATTTTTCCTGCGACTTTCCCCTCGAACATCTTTCTTTTCTTCTACCATTCTTTTCTCTTTTCTGCGATTTCACGCAAGATTCAGGCGGAGGTCTCGATTTGTTGCTGTATCGACGATAATTGGCCGTCGATACGTTTACGATCGTTTTATTGGCGAATTTACGTGAAAACGTTTACAAGTCGAGCGAATTTAGCATGTCGTATTTCACGTGGTGATATATTATATGTGTATTCGTATGTAAGATATAACGAGCCCGCCGAAACCGAAAATAAACGCGATCCGAATACGAAGGGCGAGTTCGGGTTGGGAAATTCGTGGGAAATGCGTGAAAAGTTTTTTTAGGATGTTTGATATTCGCGCGTGTTGATTTTTATTTGGTGAGATCTCGCATTTAATCGATTTTATGGTAAATTTCGACTTAAGTGCTCGAATTGAACTTATGAGGCTCTTAAGAGTTGAGAGGTCAAAGTTCGTGGTTTGAATTTGAACATGGATCGTCAGTCGAGTATCGAGATGTGAAAATTAAGAAATACGAATCGATATATGTATGAGATTTGATAACTGAATACCTTGAATTGTTTGTTACGCGTGTTAAATAGTTGATGATCATTTGAATCCACGATGTAAGCCTAGAAATAAAAAAAAGTTTATCATTTATTTAAGTATAAATTAATATAAAATACTTGCAATTTAATATACAATATAATGTTTTAAGATTTAGAAATTGGAGAAGTGAAAGAATTACTTCGATTTATTTTCATAATAACTCATACTCAAGCGATTAAATACTTCGAAAGGAAATAAAAATGATTTCGATATAGATTTTCAATTGAAATAGTATAAATGTTTGTACGTTTTGTATGTGTATTTTTCAATTATACGTAACTCTATCCTAGTTCTACAGTTTCAATAGAATTCTCTGTATTGAAGAAGCTCATCGACTCATTATAGCTGAGTACTCTCTCTAAGAGGCTCTTATCGATGTGCTGATGAAGGCCACGTATTTTAGAAAAATCAAGTAACGTTCTCAGTTCATTTGTCGAAACTATACGAAATATTTATTGCTTCGCTAAGAACATGTATTTATTTTCACTCACATGCCGAATTTATTGCCAAAGTTACGACGTTTTGATTAATTGGCTTGTATAAACATAATGAAGAGTACGCAAGATTTAATACAAAATAAGAAGCAAACAATTGATCAATAGAAACGAACATAAAACTATCTCATACATTAGATACTTCTGCGTTTGTATTATGTAGTTAAAGTCAACTATTAAGCATTCAGATCGGATATTTATTTAAGACTATCATGTTCTACATCGCTTCGAGTAGAATAAACATCGAAACAACGACGAATAATAATCGTCAAATTTCGAGCTTTTGTCATAAGACGAACGGCATTTTCGATAAATAATTCGGAATATTTGAGTTCGCCCTTTGTATTATTCGCCGATATTTTCCATTTTGTATGAATGTGCGGTCGATTGGGAAATTTATGCGCAGTTTTATCGCTAACCAAGAATTTTCACGATCCAGTGAGGTGATCCGACACGTTGAATGAATAATGTGGATATTGATAAAAAAAAATATTCCGCAATTTAATTTATAGCATTGAATTTTATGTATCGATAGAGTTTTATGAGAAATTTCTGATTGATTTTTTTTGTTGACAGAAAATGTGCGATTGTATATAAAAAAATGGATGCAAGAAAATTGCAAGGATTGCACAAACTGCTTTATTATTCTCGGTCTCTAAATAAAATCGAGCTCGAAAAGATTGAGTTTTGTATAAATGATGTTAGAATGTTGGAGAAATATAGTTTAAAGAGGATTCTGAAAATGTTTAGAAAGGAAAAATGTTCCTTAATGGATTTTCTTGTGGTGATGCAAAATGTTTATGGTGAGGCGGTACGTTCATGAAAAATTTATAAAATTCGAAATACAGAAATATTTTATTCGAATACTACTTATTTTCATGATATCACTAGAAAATATATTTACAAGTAATATTAACATACTCAACTTGGAAAATTCATGTTTTTAAACTAATTTTCTCGTACATGTAGACTGTTTCTACACTGATAATGTGTAATAGTCTGTATCATTTATTTATTTTAAGTTAAAACGGCTACCCCTAACCATTTGTGGGTACGGTCATTGCTGTAATATTCTAGATTATAGCACAAGAGCTTTCTGTGTACGAACTAAATCGAATTTATACATATAAAAGAGCATTTGAGTTATTACACAAATAAATAAATAGTAATCCCTTAATTCAAACAAATGCTCCGAACTTTCGAGTCGCTGAGTTTGTGTGTTTAATTAATCAGAAAGTACTGAAACTATAGATAGGTTTGTGATTTTCAGTTTTAAATATAAATTAAGCACGTATATTTTTTATCACTTCAGTATATTTCATTTTGATTAGGTTCTAGAATTTAGATTAAAGCACGCACACTTCAAGGATGCAATATTCTCTCGAAAACGAGTATGATATAACTGAGTTTATTTCGAATAAGGAACGAGAAAATATAAGAGAGTTTTTCAAATTTTCATATTATGTAAATCTATTTGCGTATATGGAAAATCTTGTACGCATTTTCCTTTAGATAAATTGAAAATTCATCGCGCGTTATACTAATTTACATTGAAACATTTCGGGTAATTAATCCGTTTAGAATTTTCACGTTAATACCTTTACACGACGAAGGTTAGCGATTGCTCAAATATATTTTTAATCCTCGTATAGAGAATTATGAAAAACGTTCGAGAAGTTGAGTCTGATCATTTATTTATTCTTAATTCAAACGAAAAACCCTTTGACCGAATTCCAGAACATAATTAATGTAATATCGCGGAGCCGGAGCGGTTCAAAGGTTGCCCACTTCTATTTGACAGTGCATGAATTTAACACAACAGAATTTCACCAAAGAGGAGTGTAGGGGATGGTTCTCGAAATATTCATGAAACACACGATATACATATTTTAAAATTCATGAGGATTATTACAGGGGAAAAAAGTGTCTTAAATTATATATCGATTTTCATTTTAAAGAACCGAAGATGCATTTGACCTCGATTGCAGGGTAATCGACCGGAAAATTTTCAAAGAAAATTGTATACGGATTGCTTTTCCTTTATTGGTAGCGTTGTTCGGGACGAAGAAAACTTTTATAAGCATCTATCATATTGTTTGTATATAAAAATAGTTGTATGTAAGGAGAAGTTGTTCAGTCGTAATACACTGTAATTGCAAGTCAGCGTAACTCGAATATATCAGAACTTGAGTGTATCGTAGCTCGAGTACTTCACAACTAAGAGTCATTGTATGTGAAGTTCGTCCCAGTTATAGCTTGAATTCAAAGCTTCAGCTTTCAGAAATACACAGCAAAATAATTGTCTGACTAACGTAAGATGCATTCAACTTTCAGTGTAATAATTGCATGGATGAAGTACAAGAATGGAAGTTTTAAATATATACGATTACGATCTAATATCTAACTTTAAGTTTAAAATTTATTTAAATTATCCTTAATTATCCCCAACCATCACTTCTAGAAGCTGTTTACTACAAAAAATATACATCCTTTCAACAGCAGATCAAAAACTCGAACATCATTTCGATAACGAAATATTCGATCAAGCAAGATTACGTTTCCCATTTCCGCACATCCCCAACCGTCATTTTGAAAACGCCAAAGGTTGCCAATCGTTAAACGCCTACGTCATCTAAGCACAAAAGTATGAATATGCACACCTCAATTTATCCACATAGCATTCATTTTCACTGAAATTCAGTCATCACACACTGTCGCTGATTAATGTTATAATAAACTAAGGAATGAAAAATCTAATCTAACCTTATCAAAAATATACCAAAAAAGATGTACAAACATAATTTCGATAGAAAATCAAAATACTTCAATAACTAAACACTCAATTATTTCATGTTATGAATCCAGTAAATAACGTACCCTCAACCGTCATTTTGAAAATATTAAAAGTTGCCAAAAACTAAACGTCAACGTTATCTAAACACACACATACAAAGTGACATTCGTATTAATATTTTTAGAATAAAATCATTACATATTATTCAATTAAGTTAAGAAATGAAAAAAAATCATGATAATAAATAACAAAGAAATAAAAGAGAATTCTATAAAAGACACATATACCCTTTCTATGGACAACCAAAAGCTCACACATGACATCGATAACAAAACGTCCAATCACATAAGGTTATGAGCCCAGTTAATAACACACCCCCAACCGTCATTTCGAAAACGCCAAAGGTTGTCAATAACTAAACGCCTACATCGTCGTATAAGCAAACACATACAAAGTCGAATTAATATTTATTTCAATAAAAACAACCATAATAGAATATTTGATAAAATTTAGAAATAAAAAAACTAACCTAAAATCGAAAACATTATCTACAATCTATTAAAAAAAAAATATACATCCTTTCTATAGAACATCAAAAGCTCACACACGACATCGATAACGAACCACCGAATCACACAAGGTTATGAGCCCAGTTAACAACCCAACCGTCATTTCGAAAACGCCAAAGGTTGTCAATAACTAAACGCCTACATCGTCTAATCACACACTCATGCTAAGTCAAATTAATATTTATTTCATTAAAGACAACCATAATAGAATATTTGATTAAATTTAGAAATAAAAAAACCTAACCTAAAATCTAAAACATTATCTACAATCTATTAAAAAAAAAAACACGCATCCTTTCTATAGAACATCAAAAGCTCACACACGACATAGATAACGAAACACAAGGTTATGGGCCCAGTTAATAACGCACCCCCCAACCGTCATTTCGAAAGCGCCAATGGTTGCCAACCGCTAAACGCCAACATCACCGAAACACACATACAGACAGACACACAGACACACACACACAATGTCAAAGACGAGAGAGAGAGGCGAGCTTATCTGGCGTCCGCCAGACGACGCCGGACGTCTGCGCGGGACGCCCGCGCGTCGCGTTTTCCCGCCAAAACTCGTCCCGCGCGCGCACGCACTTCTGCCAACCTAATACGTGGGTGTTGGCCGCATTGGGGGGTTAGGTTATGGCCGATCGGGGCTAAAATCGGTCGGGGTTAAGTCCGGTTCCGGAAAAGGGGGCGGTTGCGCTTTCTTACGTTCGGGTGCATTTCCGGTTGTCTGCGTTTTTTTTCGTTCGTACATTTAGTGAGTATTTCCGGTTGTTTTCTTTGTTCGGTTGGTGCTTTAATTAGTTGTTTTTTGTTTGGGGTAGTTTTTTTAGCGTTTGTGTTTGCGTTGCATGGTCGGTTTTCTTTTGTTCGCGTTGAGTTTTTTTAATGGGTGTTTTTCTCTGTAATTGATGTTGGGTTGTTTTGTTGTTGTTTTGTTTGAATTTTGAAATTTTGTTTCGTTGTTTGGTTGTGTCCATTTTGAAATGTAATGTTTAAGTTTTTGGTTTTGGAGCTTTGTTGTTTGCTTGTTTAGTGAGGTAGGTTAGTTGCCCTACAGAGCAAAGTATAATAGCAATATTGAAAATGTAATAATTTTTTTCTTAATTTGAATATTTTTTGGCTTTTAAATAGTTTTTCTGTTGTATTAAATATCATAATATATTATTATATTTGAATGTATTTATGAATTGTTGTATCTATAATTGTTTATTTTTCATATTTGATTTTAATGTTCATAAGTTATATCAATTCTAGAAAAAAAAATATGTGTTCTTAGTATTTTATAAAAATTAAAATCATCAAATCATTAAAAAAAAATATTTTCATATCAATGTAATGGAAAATTTTTGCATGAAAAAACTGCAGGTGGATAAGTAAAATGTTTAATATCTATCACATTATAATCATATCCCTTCATATTAGTAATCGTGATAAGAAACACCATTCATCATTTTTATATCATCGAATTAACGTCAATATAACTAGCATATTTTTAATTCAATATTTTTTTTCACTATAAAAGCACGGAATAATTGAACAAAACTTATTAAAAAAAAAAAAACAGATTATTTTCAACGCCGAGCAGTTTTTATAGAATCGACGTTTCTTCGATAAGAATCCCGAAAGTTCGACGCAAAAAATATTTTTATAACTCCTGGAAAAAAAAACTTTTATCACAAGAGAAATTTTTAATTAAACGTCAATTACTACGAGAAAATTTCATCCATTGTACAGCGATCGACACACTCTCTCGACAACACAACTTTACCAATTAAAGCCCCTTTGATTGCTTTCCGCCAAGATTTTATTGGAATTTTCGCACGACACAGAAGCCGACGATAATTCAACACGAAAATAACACAACGAAATTATCATGCAAATCGCACACGCGTCGACCGAACGGCGATAAAATTCGACGCTTCCCGGGAAATCTCGTCCCGTAATTAATAGCCGGCGACAAATCCGCGAACAGAATCGCGTTATTGTGGGAAAACCGAACGAGAATTAATCTGTCGACATTTTCCGACGAAAATCCCCGAAAGCTCATTTCGGCTAAATAAACTCGAAATTAAACTCGACCCGTCAATGAGGCGAAGCGACGAAAACTCAGGCACCTGTCAATGCCGAATTTTCACACGAAAATCGATCCATGTATGTATATTTTGATAATATACGAAAAAATGCAGGTTTTCCAGTTCATATTAAATAACTTCATTCTCAAATTCTATTGTTTTCATTGAAATTTTGTTGGAAACAAATTGAACTCGATTCGTCAATGAGCCGATGCGACAAGAACTCAGACATCTGTCAATGCTGAATTTTCACTAGAAATCGATCCGTATATATTTTGATAATATACGAAAAAATGCAGGTTTTTCATTTCATATTAAATAACTTCATTTTCAAATTCTATTGTTTTTTTCGAAATTTTGAAAGAAAGAAATTTAACTCGATTCGTCAATGAGGCGAAGCGACGAGAATTCAGACACCTGTCAATGCCGAATTTTCACACGAAAATTGATCCATATAGTATATTTTGATAATACAAAAAATATATGCAGGTTTTCCAATTCATATTGAATAACTTAATTTTCAAATTCTATTGTTTGTCATTGAAATTTGCTAGAAAAATATTGAATCCGATTCCTCAATGAGCCAATGCGACAAGGACTCAAACATCTGTCAATGCTGAATTTTCACTAGAAATCAATCCGTATATATTTTGATAATATACAAAACAATATGCAGGTTTTCCATTTCAAGTTGAACAGTTAAATTTTCAATTTTTATTGTTTTCATTGAAATTTTGTTTAATTGAAATTGAACTCGATTCGTCAGTGAGGCGAAGCGACGAATTCAGACATCTGTCATCGCTGAATTTTCACACGAAAACCAATTCGTCTATATATACATATATTGAAAGTTTTGATAATATAAATAAATATATGTGGGTTTTCCACTTCGAATTCAATAATTTCATTTTCAAGTTCATGAAATTTTGCAAGAAAATAATTCAAGTTGGAAAACATTTAATTTGAGATGAAAAATATTTATTATTGGATTGGGGCAAGTTAAGAAAACGTCATGCGTAAAATATTGAAGTATCTTTCTGTATAATATTGAGGTTTTCTGACGAAGAAAAAACCTTGAGAAATGGCTAATTTATTCATGTTAATTATTTTCAACCATAATGAACACAAGCTTATGTCATTTCAACGTTATTTAATGTAATATTATTCATAACAATGGTCATTTAAATATTTTTATTTTCAAATAATGAAATATTTATCCAAATTAAGCGTTCAAATTTTTTCCATGTATTATTTTTTTCAATTATTCACATACTCTTTTTTATGTGAAAAACCATGTATTATAATAAATAACTCAAGATGTTTTACGATCGTTTTACATTATTAATATGTCTGACCGATATTAAGTGCATGTGTGCAGTATGTAGCTTTGATCGATGGGTGCATTAAGAATTTTTCAATTTGGCTCTCTTCAATTTCCATTTAGGTGAATCTGTTGGTATCAAAATTGTTTTTTGGGCGCGTTTAATTTTGTTTTTGAAATTTAATTATGTTTTTGAAGTGTGATACGTGAGCTGTCAGAACTTTTTTTTTACCTTTCTGGTTATTTTACGCCGAAAATACATATTTTGCATATTAAAAGTTCCCTCGAAAAATTTGCTGACATCAAAACTCGAAATGTGGCAGTTGTAAATTTGAATAAATTCACCTCGAAAATGAAAATTAAAGTTGTAAAAGTGCTCAGATTGAATTCACCAATGTATTTTTTTCATTATTTTGACAGAATAAACGCGAAAGTTTCCAGTCGAACATAAATAATGTATAAATCCATCTTTACATTTGATGTAACGATTTATTTAAAGAGCGCTAGGTTCGCTCGAGTAGCGAAGAGAATAATATTTAATCTGACTTTCGAAAATTGAACCATCGACCCGCACAATTTTCGATATCATGTATTATCCCTTTCTCAAAGATTAAAATAAATATTGAAACCATCTCTCATCATCATCATCATCATCGTAAACTCTTAATTAATTCGAAAATCTGATGACTAACGACACTCGAGTATTGAATGAGCGGTGACACATTAAAATCTTTCAGCTCAGCTAAATTTCAAAAAAATATAAAAAAAGACAAATCATATAAAAAATCACAAGCAAAACACACCTGTTTTGCCATTCGTATACAGAAAGATTAAAATCGCTCGCAATAATTAAAAGAAAACATCGACTGTTCTACATACGCCCACTTCGCGCCGAAAGTCTGCCAAAATTCAAAGTTTATTTATTCATTTTTTATTATTATTGCGATAATATTGTTATTTTGTCGATTCTTCAAAAGATTACATTGCAAAAAATCATTATAAATTTCTTACGAAAGATAATTTCGATTGCGGTCAGTTTCAAATACCTGCGGTAAATCATTAGAAAACTCAGCTAATAAAAAAATCTATATATAAAACAAACCTTCTAAGAACTGAATTGAGTAAACTAACCGAAGAAATTACAGTCACGTAAAACATTAAAAAATTAGAAAAGCAAGACGAATATACTGTATCACAGAGGCGGCTCATCCTAAAGGGCTGCAGGGCTGCAGCTTACTCTGGATTATAAAAATTGTTACAATTACTGATATTTATTTAGATTTTTTTCCATTGTAAAATACGAACATGAGTTCAAGAAGTATATTTATTTAATTTTTAATGAATTTTTAAAGAAAAGCTATTGTCAATGTTGACTTAGTAGCTGCAGCCCTCAAAGCGAACATTCTCACAGAACGCCACTGGTGTCGGAGTATCAATTAATAAGAGGACGTCTCCGGGCTTAGTTTCGTGTCCTCGGCTCGGCTAGGGCTTATCCTCGTCCCGGGATCATCCGGGATCTTCGGAACTCTCTGTTTGTTGTTCTAATAATGCCCGAGCCTTAAAAGGCGAACCTCTAAGTATCACGGTTGGGCAAACAAGCACGTCGCGTCCGAATTATACGCGTCCGACTTTGATGTATTACATCGGGTTATTTGTTCGGAGTGTGTTGTACGAGAGTGCGTCTGAAATGTGTCTGAACGATGCTGAAACTTTTCCATTTTGACTTTTTCGACGAGCCCTTTCTGTCGAGGCTCGAGAGTTGAGCACATGTTTTCGAATTTAGCAAAGTTCATCGTACCGTTGTTACAATTCAATTTGCGTTGAATAATAGTGAACGAAATTGTGGCTTATTCGATATTCGTGCGATAATCTTATTGTTGATCGAATCGTCAATTTCATTCAGAGACGAATCTAATTTTCTTCGATATCAATGAAATGTATACCGACGAAAACGTATCGCGTTTCACATATACGAAAAAGACGCATGTTCGCCGAAATAGATTCGTAAAGAAATTAAATACTTTCGCAATAATGAACGTTTGTTAGTAAACACGATATTTTAGAGGTAATTTCGAAAATTCGTAGAAGCCGGTGCTAAATCGTTTCGCTCTAATTGGGTCTCAATAAACTATCATTTCTGGTCGAGAATAGGGAAATTGACAGTAATGTATTTCGAAGAAATTTCAATTTAGAATGGCAACTAAATTAAATTTACCTATGTCGAGGGAAGTCTATATATATTTTATTCAATGACACCTTTGTAGAATTTTAATAACGAAAGCTCGTAAAATTTCACCGATCGGGAGGAAAATTTGACGATATCGATTTTGTACAATCATATTCGAAAAAATTGAAGTGTCCGTTCCAGGTAGGGGAGTGTGTTCAATCTAGAGTATTATGTTACATTCAGAAATAAAAAAAAAAGATTCTCTTTAATGTGACGTAATATTTAAGCTACTTTTAAAAGTATCTATATTGTTTTTAGAGTTGTAGTAGATTCTAATTATGTGGGTCGATAATTGTGGCAATTATGTATTGGTTTTCTAGTTGACCGATCGTAAAATATTGCAACACCTGTAGAATGCGTATTTTCTTTTCTGATACTTGCAACAGGTATCTATAGCACTTGTGGTTGTTACTTCACCAAGGTAATCAATTATTATACAGTTTTTCCATCACAGGTTTCAAATTCTGGTTGATAACGTCTAATATATTATAAGTATTGTGGAATAAAATGACAAAAATATTTTTAAACCTGTGAAAAATTGAAATCCCTAAAAGCAACATTTTTCCACTTTTGAGTAAAAAAAATTGAAAAGCGTTCCCTACAGTCACGCGCGTCAGATAATTAACGCCGAGTGAAAAACGCCGATTTTCCGCGGAAAATTTTCATTGTTCGCGTGGAAAAGCGACTTTCACATCTCTCATTCTATCTGAACTCTCACCTGGTCATTCAACCGTAGAACATAGCCTTCACAATTAATCTAGCCCATCATAACTCTATCTAAAATTCTAAACCTAATCTAGTCTTTAAAAGTTTAATACATTGTAATTTTCATGATACTAACACCCCTTGTCAAACCTAATATTTATGACACAGAGTCGGTCTTTTCACTCGTTCATAAATCAATAAAAAATTCATCTGTTTCTTGGAGTTACTATAATTGCATATGCAATATGACTTGCGACTTTCACAATCCAAATATTTTATACTATTAATGGCCTAAGGCTTGTTTTGTGTACCGATACAAGCAGTAGGAGGTACGTTTCACGCTTCCTAGTTAACAAATGAGTCTGTTTCTTAAGGTCCCCATTGTTCCTACGCAGCGTGCCGCATGCCTTTTACTGCTTGTCGCTATACAAAAACCGACCTTAACCTAGACATCATAAACATAGCTTCTCGACTGGATTTCAACATAGGATTTTGACAAACGATCACCTTAGCGTAATCCGCAGGTCGGTTCACGCATTGAAATATTAGCGAGCCGGTTCGCTGTACACGGGGAAATATTTATAACCGGAAAGTTTAGCGGCTTCAATTTAGAGAGCATGTCGTCTCTGTCTACTAATAATATTTTCCCCCTCGCACACCAGAAGAGCTTACTATCCGCGAAGTTTAAATAGAAGTTTATACGCGAAAATTTATTTTCGTGCTTCGGAGCGCTCTTCGCGATCGCGAGACCGGTGAGTATTGTGTGTTGAGTGTCATCGGAATCTCGAGTTGCGGAAAATGCGAAAATATGTCGAATAAATCGCGGAAACGTAAATACTCTGGATGCTGAGCGCGTTTCTGTTAGATGTATTTTGTGCCAGTGCTTCTCAAAGTTTTCGATGTCGCGGAACGCTTTCGATACTGGGCGTTTTTCTCGACTTAATGACGGAGGTGCGCTTTTGATTTTCAATCGTAAGTCGAATTTGGGTATTTTTTTTAATTGTATAATTGACTCTGAACTTAATTAGATAACTATTGAAAATCATGGTAGTAAAGTGAGTGATTGAAAAAGTAAGATAGATGTATCAATAATTAAAAAAAACCCATATCTAGTATTATAAAGATTGAAAGATGGCGCTGGTGATTTTGCACAGTTGTTATGCTTCGGCAAGGATTTTTTTTATTATAATTTTTAAATATTATGACTGATTTACATTTTCACATACATATGTAAATTTTATAATTCAAAATTTATTTTAACACATTTTATAGAAAAAATATTTTTTCGTATCGTAATTAGTAGACTACTTGTAATTTGATATAAAATAATTTTGTTAAAAAAAATATCAAAAAAATATCAGAGAAGATATCTACACTATTAAAATTTGACAAAACATTAGTTTTAAAAATCACTGATCTACAAAATAGTAAGTGTGAACGTATGCTTTGTCGATGTATATGAATGATCAAAAAATAAACATTATATCAATTCTATTATTTAGAATTTTCACATATTTGTATATTTAATTTGATATTATTAAATAAAAATAAATTTTTATTTTGATTAAAAATATGTGAGATTTTAGGCGGTTTTGTATAACGTCTGTGTTTTCATAGTGAATGATGAGAAGGTGGTTGAGGTGAGAAATATAGGTAGTTGTGGGGAATGTAATGCGAGACGTAAATCTCGTGTTACATTTTAGTGTTATGAGTTGAGTACGTTTATGGACTTTTATGGATTACTTCGTGGCTATATAATGATTTATTTTTGAGAAAATTCAGGAAATTTCAGCCGCTGTTAATTAATGATGCTGAATAATATGAAAATTATTCGCTTCACTTCACTTTTGGGTGTTTAAAATTATGGAAAATGAAAATTAACTCGGTAAGAAATGTTTTTCAAAATTAATAATATCACATTTTGTTTCGTGAAAATAATTCTGATAGACATAACAAAATATCCGAGAAAAGACCGCCGGCTTTAACCGGAGGCCTTTTTGGGTCAAAACTATCATTAATAAATAAACAACAAGCTACTTGGACATCATATAAAACCGTAACGTCTAAACATATATTCCATAATGTTTCATAAAACTGCAATTATTTATCAAACATACGTACATTCGAACAGATAGCGTCATTCAGTCAAAAATATCGCGTTCAATCAATCAATCAACGAGATAATAATTTAAAGAGCACTCGATTGCAATCGATCGGATGCTTCAATTTAATTAAAGCTCTAATTATATTACAGGTAAGCCTATTAGAGATGTATTATTCGATCGAAATTTGAATACATATTGTATAGAATGTACATGTATTCGATGAATCGCGAACATGATTCAATTATATTGAACATCATGAAAGTTCGTTGCGGAAGAATAAAATCTATATTTATCTAAATATATAAAAAGCGAATTTAATGTATGAACATAAACGTTAGATATTTTCAGATTTTCACGCTCTGCTTAACAATTATTTGATGTTTTTCTATAAAAAGTGAAGATGAGTTAATGTCTTCGAAAAACCACATGAAACTACGATATCAAGCCGAAATTTCAGTATTTTTTCGAGAAACCATAACTTCTATAGATTTATTTGATCAGAAAAATTTATCGACATACTTTTTATAAGATTTATACAAATTTTATTTTAATTTAAATTTGATTGTTATCACTACGACCTGAATACTGACGATCGAAACACCTATAAACAAGAGCGACACTTCACACCGCCAAATATTCTATTCACACTTCAAGTTAAATATTCTGCGACACTTTCAACGCAGAGCCTCGACATCTTCAAATCTCCCCACAACACACACAACTTTATATAAAAACATATACATATATACAACTCAAACACACTTCGAACCCTTCATACTGACGTAAGGCCATCACAAAGAAGTACTCTCGTCTGATAACATATTCACTATCGCTTTCAATTTGACGCGACGTACCAAAACGCAATTGTGCGAGTCTCCTCTTTCGCCTGAAATATGCATCGAGGGGTGTACAACCTTTTTTTTTCCAGAACAAGTTCATTTCAGTTTTATATGTATCCGCGTCTATCAATTATGTACGTCTGTCGGCGAAGTGCGCCCGAAGAGAAAGAGTTTTTTGTTCGCAAGTGTGTTTGCCTAAATCGTATACAGTTTTTATTCGTGTGTATATATTTTTTTGAGTGTTTGATTTATCGATAGGAATTCCGGGAAATCTCCTTTGTAGAGGACGAACGGAAAAAAGTTCGGGTTTGCGATTGATCCGCTGAATATTTAATGACGTCCGTATTGGATTTATGTCTGTCCTTCGATAGATAATTAATTGATTATTTATGGGAAAAACGTTCGGATAGTTGTGTTTGTTCTGTACGAAAAAAAATCGAGTTAATGTGAAATAAATTCGCGTTTAAATACACTGAATGTTTGATATAATTGAAAATGAGCGCTTCGTATTGTATTTGATGCGAAAATGTATTCAGGAAACGTCACATGTAGCACATATGTGACACATTTTCCATATTAATTAATGTATGAGATGTGTGTTGAAGGTATTTTTGTCAGGTGAAGATTTCATAATAATGTTATATTAAGTATTCATACGAAAATGAAAGTGCTTAAACATATGTAAGTGCTATATAAATATTTATATAAAAAAAATCGCATATCATATTGAACGGAATGAATAATATACGCGTAGCTAAAACGTATCGAATCAATACGCGTTCGATACATTCGCTTTGCGTTAACGGCGATTTCCATTTAATCACATTAATTTCATCAATGAAAATCTCCTTTCATGCTAATTAAACATTCATGGCTTGTTCATAACGACGATTGTAAAATGGGTTGCTGTAAAGCTTCAGATTTAAAAGGTTTATTACGGCGCGAGAGCGAAATCACGGTTTAGGCGCACGTACAGCGGTCACGAACCGCAAAATTCGTATTTCGCCAAATTGTATAAATTTTCCATGAATTTTTTCCCCACTGATCCCGTCCGAAAATATGCTTTTTTCATCCGCTCCGATAATTTGTCCGGAATTCAAATGGGAAGGAGAGTCGAGTAATCTGGATCATTGTAGATAGGAAAATCGTCGTCGGGATTTCACGGTAATCCTCGCGAGCCGGAAAATGCGAGAAAATTTCTTCGAAAATGTATTCATTTTAAGTAAAAATACATTTTTTTTCTATGTATATAAAAAGAAAAACGGCTCGTTTAACATTTTGGAAGATATTCTTCATCCGATTCGGCGATAGAAAGGCGTATTTTTTCGTTGACCCGGTTTTTCCATTTGTCAGTATCGCGATGGGGACATTCTTGAAATTATCGAATCGTAAAATTCGATTATTGTCATATGGGCTCGGTGTCAATGCGATAGAAGAACGGGTGATTGTAATTTCAAACGCGCGCCAAACCTGATTATTTGAGTGGGAAAACTTGTATGGGGGTGGAAAATGTGTTTATTTTTCCGATATTTTTTCACCATGTGCTAGAATAAATACGAGATTTTTGCCAGTGCCTAGTTGCTGGTAGTTGAAAAAGATTTATCAGTGTGTTGGGACTATAATAGGATATCCTATGCTTCAAGTTGCTTCAACGAGGTGTTCCCATGTGAGCACTAACTAGTCTGCAATTTTTTTTACGTTCATGACGTTCAGGTGCCAGTAAAATGTTGAAATAAAACACATATATAGTTTAAAAATATATAAAATTGCATTCGAATTATTTCTCCATGTTGATTAGTTTCCCGAATGAATTAAAACTTACGGTTCGTCCTGCGTCGTAAAAAAGTTTATATCGAATTTAATTTAAGTTCAATCGTAAACCTATATCCGAAAATAATAATTTTCGAGCAATAAAACGAAGAATACAAATTGAGTACGATTCAAATGACATTACGTATTCAATCCGACTAAATGAATTATTATATTAAAACTCGGGATTGTGAAAATTTCCTCAGCATAATTGGAAGCTACCGGCATTCGCAAGCCTCTTCCGAAATATATTATATTCATCAATGTAATAATACAATTAAAATTCTCACCATTTACTATATAATAATCAAAATATGATCCTTCGCCTTCGGTGTGAATCAAATGATCGCTCAATTTAATCTGTAATTATATCACCCTCACTCGAAGCATCATAATTACGTTGTGTATTAGGTAATATTTAGTACTGGGTGAATTCACCTAATTTCGTAATATTTCAAGGAATTTCATAAAATGAATTATCATAACGGACATAAGATGAGAAAATAAAACTGTTACATTATGATTCTAGAAATGAACAAAAGTATTGTGTGATAATTGTATTAATAATTCAAATATCTCGTGATTAATTTAAAAACAATGAAATCGAATAAATGAATATTTGAATATTCAATTAATAATTTAGCATTTGTATGTATCATTTTAAAAACATAATATTTACCAATAAGCAATAAAGCCGTTTTTAATAGATTTGTTAACCATTTAGTTAAATAAAATATTTAAGAATTTATTAAATATCGAAATTACCTTAGTCTTCTCTATACTTTACGTATGTTACACTCAATTTGATCGAACATATAATATCAAACCAGACATATTCAATTTATCGAATTATATTAAGGTTTCTATTTGTGCGAGCGCGGTTAGCATTAACGTGCGCCTGTGTTTCGGTTTATCTTATTTTCGAGATATTTTTATATGAATGGAATATCCGTTTCTTTTGTCAAGCGAAATTTCATATCTTTTCATTACTGGAAAGAAATACATTTTCTTATTTGGTTCGAGTGTTTTTATATTTCTTTTTTACCTTGCTAACAAGTTGACTCGGACCCTATTCATATTTTGACATTCGAGATACCTTGGAATTCATCTTTGAATATTTACATTTCAATGTCGACTAAGTCGAGAAAAAAAACGTAGGAATAATCGATTGAATGTCACATTTTTCAAATTGAAATTATAATTTTATTCATAAACACTCGATGTGGGAAAAACTCTAATTTTTTTCTAATTGTAAGCTCAAATTGAAACGACTATGTAACTTAAAATTGCGCAACGTTACATCTTGTTTTGCATGCACACTGACTATTATAATAATATACATTTCTTTGGTCTGTTTAAACGCCTCATTTGCAAAGCAAATTCTTATAATTTTAATAAAAAATGTCACTGTGCACGTTTTTAAAATTATCGTATGACGCTATACTCGTACATTGTTACAGTTGAGCACCGAGCACCGAAAACGAGTAAAATTCGCGAAATACAAATTTTCGATATAACATTTCGGAGATTAATGCGGGAGCACTTCGCGTACGAATTATTGCGATTCCACTTCATATTTTGCGAATATTAATTAAAAGGTAGAGACGTTTACTTAGGAAACGCAAGAAAATTAGCCGTTTTGTAAGCGCCGCGTGACGTCACCCGGAAATTCGATGTGTGTACGTTTCAATTAAAATTTTAATTAAATTTCACCCTCAGATGTTTATATGTCATTTTTTTACAGCCCATATTTGCTAAATAATTCGATGGGAATTCGTTTGAATTCGAAAATGCGGGTGCGTTCTGAGTTTTTCTCATTGTCCGTTCGAGTGCTGCAGGTTTGTCGTTTTTTGTTGCACGTGGCACTCGAATGTTTTTTTAAAGGATGTGTAATTATTTAAATTGTCGTTTTTTTAATGCATAAGATGTTTGTGTACGAGATTCTATATATGTACGTTCGTTAAGTGATGATGCAAATTCGTCGAAGAACGCTCGTGTGAATATGACAAATTTAAATGTCTCGATTTGAACTAAAAATTAGAAGTTATCCATAATATAGTTTTTTTTATGTATTCGAATATGGTGCGAGGTCTCATTGTATATTTTCAGTTTAATTTGCATTAAAAGCCACACATGAAAGACGAGTCTAATTAAATTTATGTATGACGTTCGTAAAGCATCTATGCATTAGCATCCCAGTTAATATTCAAATTCATATTTAATTTGAATATTCAAAAGCTAGAGGGATTAATATGATAACAATCCCATTAAATTTTCTTTCAATACATGGCAGTATTCACAAATGGAATTATAATTGATTTCGTGCAGACGATTCAATATTGAATATTTCCAATTTTTTATACACAACAATGTAAAAAACAGAGAAAATATTCATTATCTTTTTTGCGTTACAAGTAGCAATTGAAATATGTAAAATCGTGATTCATCTTTTCAAATATTGTTTTTATTCATTTTTTATCAGCAATGAATTGAAATCGGTTACTTAATATAGATGCTAGTTATAATTTCATAAGCTGAAAGCTAAAAACTTTCAAAATTGAATTTGAATCTGTGTCAATTGATGTCGACAACGATAACTAAAATATCATTGAAAATTACTGGTGACTGAATCGTTAAAATATATAAAAGTGGATTTTCCCAATTCAATATCGACGTGATTTTTTTTCAAATCAGTACGAACTATCTAAAACTAAAATTTAATATGAAATGTTTTATATTGATTAGAAAAATTATTAAATAAAAGACGTAACAGTATAATTTACAATTTTGGAAAATTTTACCGTAAATTGAAACCGACAATGTGTGCTATTCTTATTTTCATACGACGTTTATACAAATTTGCATCATTTATCATTATTAGTACCAAATGTTTCTTATAAAAATTTTGAAAATCATACGAGAATGATAAAGCTAAATAAAATAATATATTATACGGAAATCTCAATCACTCGTCACAATACAATGTCAAAATTAATAAGCAATTAATGTAACACTTTTTTTTTAACATTTATAAATTATGAATATTTAATTTTTCATCACATGCAAAAACCGGTCGTTAGATTAAAAAAAATATTATAATCTCATAAGCTGTCGTCGGAAACTTTCAGTATCGAATCAGACTCCGAGTCATCTAGACGTCGACACCAATCCATCCGCGAAAACTCGGAAAATTCTCTAAGAGCGCTCGGAAAATTCGTCGAAAAATCGAACAAAGGCCTGACAGAAACGAGGATAATTAGGAGAAAAAAGGTTGGCAACCACACAAAACAGTACATTTCGCGTTATTTTCGATCCGATTCCGATAATCCGATGCCGCTCGTTATTTTCGCGTGTTGATTGAAATGTTATATAATGTCAGTGGTCATCAACGTATTGTTAAACCTTTTTTTCGAGTCTAACAATAATGGGAGGATTTTATTTCGTTTCGTTTCACAGCTGTGCGATCTTTGCCCATTTTTTATACGCGGATTTATTCAATTTGTACGAATTTGTGGCGTGAGGGTCGTGTTTTCGGTTCGGATAATGTTTACGTGCGTGAGGTGACTTGAATTGTTTTCGTTTTCATTATTTAACGTTTCGTGCCCGACTTAGATTAAATTTGAAGTTTAAACAAGGCTCGTGTTTCATGCTGCGAATTAAACATAAATACGAGATTCTGTTATCATTAAAAAACAATCTTAATTGTTTCGAATTTCGATGTAATATAATTCGTAGAAATTTTCAGCAATGCCATTAACAGCATTGTTGTACGACTTGTTAATTGGCCTTGGACTTTTCAGATGTATTTTTCTGAAAATCCATGCGAGTTCAAAACTGAAAGTTAAACAATTTTTGTATAAATCTGTTTGTAAAATAGTGTCAATATGAAATATCGCGTCAAAAGATTCAATTCGTTTCCGAGTGCGAGTGGCGTACAAAAACAAACAGGTAAATAACATTTGCGCACAATAGAGGCACGCGTAAGGATTTTTCTTTCTAACATTTTCTAGACGTTCTTTGCGTCACACACACACAATATAATACAAACGGAACAAAAAAGTACGTAATTCCATTCGACGAGATAAAAAGCTCGACTAATCATCGTCGAAAGCTTAGAAGAAAATGACAAATTCGAACAAATGTCCACACTTATATGTATTACGTAAGAAAATCGAAAAATTAATAAAAAATTCGAGTTTTCTTTGAAATATAATACTCGTTTCAAAAGACAATTCATTAATATAAATATTCGAAACGTAACACGTGCGAGCTAAACTTTTTACAAAATCGTTTTTTATGTCCATTTCTACAACAAAACGTCTATTGAATGAATAAAATTTACATTAACCTTCAAATATATGTTTTTGTATATTCAATAATACTCGAAAAAATGTGATAAATAAATAGAAACCGACTTGTAGATCACATCACGTCAGAGTGGAAGCGGAAAATTCTTTTTCATCTTAACGACGCCCGAACACAATCACTTCTAATTACACTCCAATAATAACGACCGAAAAGGCTTAACGTCTATCTTATTAAGATCAACTATAGGTCGGATAATCGATCGATTTTCACCCTTTGTTTTCTTGAACTAACACAACGTCATCTTCGAAGGGATGAAATTGATCGATGCTCGCTCCCAACGAAGCGGTGTGCCGCAGAATTTTTAACGTTTCGCATCATAGTGCAAACTTCGTTGTTTTTTTTTATCAAAAGAAAAAGGGGTGTAGTGTTCTGAATAAATTGCTACGTGTCGGGAAGATTCGCCTTTTTTATTAATCAACATCACCGCTTTTCTCGAATGGATCGTTCGCTTGAAAAATGAAAGTGCTCCAGTGCGTATTTTTCACGAGTGATGTAACGCCGCCTTCGTTGTCGCGTTTTGCATTATTTATATTAATATTCGCGTCTAGATACGTTTTTTTTGGGTTAAATTTTCATGAATTATTAAATAGCGATTTCGTTTTGCAAAGTTTCAATATTGGGTCGCTATAAATGTTAAGAAATTCGCGAGTCTGCTTAGTGTTAGACAATATACAGGAAGCACTTCTAGCTTTCGAGTTTAAGCATTTGAGTCGATTTATTTTATTTTGATTCAAAACTGAGTTTATTTTCAGAAAATTTATATATTTGAATAATCTTTACATTTGCGCTAACGAACTAATATTATATGATAAATTTTATATATGTATTTTTATAACCATAGTTATGTTTTTGACAGGTCTATCGACCTTTGTTGTAATTTGTATAGAATGTATAATACAATAAACAGTCTACGCATGTGTTTTATGGTATGTAAATGTATGGAAATTATTATATTTTCAATTAATCGGTTTAGTATGGAAAAATCGATGATTTCCCAATATGGAAATATTATATTACAACACGCTTTTATGAAATGATAATAAAAATATAATATGTTGATTACCGTGATAGGCTTAAATTATCATCAAAAAGTATTAAATCGTTATGGAAAATAATTGGATACATATAAGAAAAATATTTTCAAAACAACTAGCAAAATCGAGTTTTTTATGCGAACAAAATTTCCTATTTATAAACAGCGCAGAGTGTACATACTTGAATATGAATTGAACCATTGAATTATTCATCATTTAATTTGGCGGTAGGAAGTCAAACCGCAAAGATAAGAGATTTTTCATACATTTGCATCGAACATTGGAAAGATTATCATGACTGAGTGAATTTTTCGACTAATCTATTATAAACTTTTCGAAAGAACCGATAATTGATTCTAAATAAAAACGTCTTAAACGAGAATTTTCATTATCGGATCTGCGATTCATGCAAGAAAAGTTCGAATAAAAAAAATTACATATTTCGGATAAAGTGTGTGTATTTTCTTTTCATCAATCGGAAAGAATGGGAACAATGGACTGTTGACACAGTGATTTCGTTGTAGTGATTGAAAGGATTCGATTATTACACACTTGATATTGAAAACAATTGATTAGAAATAGCGAGTGATGTTCGAATAAACGCAAACAATGTTCGATTTGTTCCAAGGCTTTGTAGGCTTTTTTTCTCATAAAGTACTATTTCTTTAACCATCTATTAACCGAAACAAATAAATATTGAACAAACGTTATAATAATAATAAAAAAATAATGAATCAGAATGATATCATATGAATATAAAATGTTAATTTCATCTAAAACGTAGACGTCAACGATATTTTTGGTATCTTAAGTCAATGCAAGGTTTCGATAAGGTTTCGATGTATTGTATTATTCATATGTATATTTATAGGTTTATTACGTTCGAATATTTTCGTGAAACTTTTCCCTTTGTGCCTCGTAAAAAATAAAACTCCACTCTCCTTCCGAAACGATTTCGAAAACTATTTCAAGTGTCATTTTCTTAGGGGTCGGTTTCGATTCAACTTTTCTCTCAGGCAAAAGTGAGCTCGAAGAATTCGAGATATATGAGAAAAAAGGTCTCTAAGCACACTACTCGAAGTTCACGTGACCGAACAAATTATCTTCGGCCCAAAAAAGGGCCATGGGAAAAAAGGGGAAGAAACGGTTTTGGTCGAATTTTAACCGCATCGCATATATCTTCAGAACGAGCCCCGGAACTGACCAAAGCTAATGAGATTTTCCACAATTTTCCACGATTTTCCCGGAAGACTTAGTCTCTGAGAATATTTACGTCTTACGTTAAGACTGTTCGAAATAAAAGTTGGTCGTTAAACTGTTTATGGCGTTATACGCTCTTATACGTGTGTGTGTGCTAATGAGAATTTTTATATTTTTATTAAACATGGTATTTAATTAATGAAAGATTTATCATTGAGTCGACTATTAATTTTGATTTTTTTCACTACATATTCAAAAATCATTAGTGTGATTAAATTCATGGAAAACATAATTTTCCACATGATCGTTTGATAAAATAAAAAAGTGCATTTTCGCATACTAATTTCCCCTATAATTGAAATCATGTTTTATTCAAAACCACAATAAAATTTACTCTTAATTTATTTAATCACATAAAAACTTCAGATATTATTCAAATCGCAAATTTGTAGCATTAACGCTCCGAAAGATTTCAAATTCCTAGTGAACACATTGTTCAATCATCTAGTTATAATGTAAACCCAATTATGATATGAATGAAATTATTAATGGTTTAATATTATTCATCCCATATTTGAAAACCATCCTTCCACTTACGGTGAACGATTATGTTCCGGAAAATTCGTCAACTACTACGTGATCTAAATTTAAGCGACTTCATTTTTGTATTTCAATAATGAAATATTTCTACGTACTTTCACCCTCGGGCATAATGTGTATGAATTTCATAACAGTATGTACGAATTGTTTTAATTATTTTATGATTGATTTGTCATGGTTGCTTAATAATTACGAGTAACAATTGAATGTTTGAAGATTTTATTGTATGAAATTTTTATTATGTACTCATTTTATATTAAAATGAAAATTGCTTATTTTGAAGTGGAAAACCTGTTTTATAATTCATCAATCTTTCGATTCAATATACTTTTGTAGATCATAAACCGTTTCAAGAAGCATAGAATGACTTTATGATATCTACATCATAATTAATCATGTTTTTTAACGATTTCTAGAAAAATTACAAATAATAGAAATAGGTCACTATTTCCAACATAGAAGTGTAGCGAATTGTGAACATTCAATAGAAAGGAAAAACCACGAGTTACATACATTTCTGTACATTATATGCAACTATTTGATTCTGCATGAGATCAGTGTAATTCAAAAAACTAAAATAAAATAATATGCAGTTTGAAATCGTAATACTAATTATATTTACAAAATTTAATCTTTCAGTTGCACTGAAACACGTTGAGATTTTCCACATTTTCAAATCCAACAAACACTTTCAGCAAAAAAACACAAAGAATCATATGCAAAACTAGTCACGTAAAACTAAATTAAATATTCTCGCATGAGCACGGGCCCGTTTCAAAATTGAATCCACGTCCCTGACCAAATTTGAATTCTCAAAGCTTTTTGTCAAAAGACATCTGATTCTCTTCGAGCCCAGAACAAAGCCTCACGTGAATACTTATGCGAGTTATCCAATTGAAATTTGCACGAACAAGAACAACAACAATGACAACAGCCCACTGTTTATCGCACCCGTGCTAAGTATAAATTATAACTCGAATTCGGATGAGGGTCACCCTCATCGATGATGAATAAATCATGCAAATTCGTCGACTTATTCGAATGATCCTCGCGCAAAGTTATACAATTCCCCTTTGTCAACATCGACGCTGTATTGAAGTGGCCGGTCGCAAATTCATGCGCATAAATTGTCGAATTTTTCCTTTTTTTCCATTACCGGTTTTTCCGGTTTTGTTGGGAAAAGTTGCCACGACGATACTTCTTTCAGAATGCGCAATTAAAAAATGCATAAACATAATCATAATCGGGAAAATGAGGGTGGGTTGTTTAATTTATTCGCTGGCTCGTTAACGAAAGTTGAAGCGATTAATATGTAGCAGTGATAAAAAGTTAACGTTTTCGTTGGTGCGAACTTAAATTGAAGCGATGAAAAGTTTGTTAGGCGTTTCGTGTATTGTTTATTTATTTTATTCTTTTATAGAATGCAGAGGTGTTGAACTGTTTTTTTCAGAGGGAATGCGATTATTGTATGAATTTGAAACGATGGGGTGCAACTTGTTGCTCGCGAATGTTGGAAGAATTTAGAAAATTTATATAGATGCTTTTGCAATGTTGTTTGAGTGGAACATTCTGAAAATGAAATATTTTCACTGAATACTTCAGTGTCCCAGTTTTTTGAATCCTTTGAAATTATATTGCATGGAATTTTCATAAAAATAACATTATTATCTTATTTTGTAAATAAAAAAATGGGTAATATTTTTCAACATATAATACGATCATTATGAATAAGCTTATTTCTCACAAAAAAAATACATTTACAAGAAAAACGTTAATTGAAACATTCGCACAAATGAGAAAGAAACGAACATTTCCCCCGAAGTAATATTTTCAATTAAATAACACGAGCATGTTTCGTCCATAAAAAGAGCAATAAAATCGCCAGAAAAAATGTTTACCACATCTGGTGCAGATACTTGATGTATGTTACACTTTTATGACTCCAGTGCCCTTTACACTAAAAAAACACAAACCGACACACACGGTGACATTTTAAAGTGCGTCCGTTAAGGTTAACCTCCCACTTTCCCCCCAATAGGAAAATTATAGCAAATTTCCACGGATAAAAAAATCGAATTTATATCTCATTTTTTTCGAATCGATACTATAAAGCGACCCCAATTAACGTCGGAGTGAGATTTCTCAATTTGCGCGAATTTTCCGAGAGTTTCCCGCTACTCTAGGCTTTTCCGAAGTTTTCCCGCGCTTTCGGAAAATACGTCGCTTTCAATAAAATCAAACGGCGTCGTCCTCTTATCTTCTTCAGTGCGAATTTTCGCTTGTAGTCTTGTTTATTTCGAACCGTTATCGGGGGTGCGGTCCGAAAGTTTCGGGACCGAGTCGCTTCGTTAGTGTTCGTTAAGTCGTGTGAATTAGTCGAGAAAACGATTTAGGGCCGAGTTTCTCAGTGAAGGCTCAAATTCAATTATGATGGGTCTAATTAGTGGGGCTTTGAAGGATCTTCGTATCGCTGTAAAAATTCGTTCGCGTATCGACAAATTGAAATTTGTATGTAGGTCAAGAATTTTGTATGAAATTAAATAAATAAATAATTAAGATTCAATTATGAATGCTTTCGTAGTGATTACATCCATCATAATTTGCATCTTGTATTAGTTTTATGTTTGAACTGAATGCGTACTAAGCTTTTAGTATTCTCGAGGGTACTTAAAACACGTATACGCATACTGAAACTAAATTTAAATACTTAATACAAACCAGAACTATCCACAGACTTCACTCACTAATAATTACAACATACATATTATGCATAGTCTATAAAATATTTTGATATTATTAAAACGGAATCTCGTCGCTATGCTTTAATTTTGAACGAACGAGTAATAAAACTCGCTTTATGCGACGGCACATTGTCATTTTTACACACGTATTATTACATTATTACGCCTCTTTTATTTTAGCGAATGAAAACTCTGGAAAATCGTTTACAGCGTCGCGACACCGGCTTCAGCACGAGGGCCATAAAAAGCGTCATCATCATTATCATCATCATTTTTATACGGTTTATATAGTACTAAAACTTGTGGAACCTCCATACAAGAGGGCTAACATCACACGTTTCGTCATTTCGCATTAGAATGATAATGCGCAATTTTAATGCTTCGAAACAACGCTAACACGCATTTTTTACGAATCAGATAACAATTTTATTATGACCTCATTTATGATTAACACCCAAAATTCTTAAAAATGAAAATTTCACGAATGTGGTAATTAAATTATCGATTCGTTTGTATCGAAGTTGTAGTCCTATAACTTTTTCGGAACGTTCGGAAATGTCAACTTTGCATTCTAACGGATTCGTAAGCCTATTGGGTCCTGCGATTTTTCAGACGTTAAGGCCGACCTACACCCTTTTTATAGATTTCAGAAAAAGGATCGGAATCCAATTGCGATAAGCTCGTTTGTTTTTCGGTCTCGACGTTTATTCGACTCTGGATTTGGATGCCGTTCAGAAGTTAAGAGCATTTAAGTGTAATGCAATTCAAATTTATGTCTGCATTCGTAAAAAGGATTATTTTATGTATTCCGCAATTCGATTTATTCTCAAACGAAATGTCTATCGCAATAAAATTCATATGTAAATGTATATTATAATCGCGATGATCAATTTAAATGCTTTTTGTGTTACGAATTTCAGATGATAAAGAAAATTGGAGGTTACAATGAAAAGAGAGTGATTAATATCCAAATTGAATATTCCGTGCAGTTACCATTTCTATTATTATGGCATTACAAAGGGTTGATGAAACCGAGCTTTTAAAGCTAACGTAGCGTGGTGAAATAGCTCTAAGAATTCATTATATGCTAGAATGTGCTTTAAAAGCAAATATGAACAGACGGTGTACTTTATTTTGATAGTTTGTCTATGAAAACTAAATGTGCATATATCAATTTATTATTTTATCGAGTCGATATTTATTATTAGTTCCTCATACATATGATGCGAAAGCTATAATATAAACTTCAGTTACTAAAGGTATAGGTTACGCATACAATAGTTAAAATTCCTCATTAGTTAATTAATTAAAAAAAATCCACTGTTGAATATGACTGAAATTTCTTAAAATTAATTTCATTATTTCGAATAAAAGTTTTTTTAAGGATTCAAACGAGCGAAAATACCTTTTATTTTCACAAGAAACGAGCCAATTATCGAAATTAATTACTTTACAAATCGCCACGATTCGTTTCGCTAATTCGACCGCCTACACAAAGCGAAACAATCCACATCCATTTAACAATCTGCACACGCACAAAACACTAAAATTGAAAATCGACTCCCGAGAATTCCCGAAATTCCGCATCCTCGCGAATCCTCAAGTTGGACGGATCTTTGCGGGAATTTCTAGCCACAAAGTTCCCGGACTCAAACTCCTCCATAACCTAACCGAGAGAGATTTTGTAGTGTAGTTTAAGCGACGACAACAATGGCCTGTTTACGGAGCGATCTCGGAACGAATTCCAATTATCGAAGCCCGTTTTGCACTCGGGCATCGATTATCGCGAGGAGGCGTTCGATTCAATTAACGATTTTCGAGAACGGTGGGCACACTTTACTAAGGGGGTGAGTTCGAGAACGTCGCTCTTTCTATGTAGGGGATGGTGTAATTTTAGCGAATTAAATGAAAGGAAATTAACGTTCCCAGAGAGCGAAAATAAGCGCGAGTAATTGGGCTATCGAATGTCTGGTAAATAAATCGCCGATGAATTCCCGATGATTTTCTCATCCCCTAAAATTGCTTCGAGGGTGGTGCTAATTACTTTTTTTTTCATTTGAATGTCGGTTCGCTCGAGAGGCTGTTGATGAAGTGTTATTAATTCGCGATGATTATGTCATTATGGCGCTGATGAAGAGACGTTTGATTATTTTTTTCAGAAGGATGAAATTGCTTCATTTTCGTGAAAATTGTTCAGGTTATTATATAAGGAATGGGCGGGAATAGATCGATTTTCATTTCGAAATTGGCTTCTATGATGTTGATCAAAAAATTTCGTGGTTGTGTAAGGTGCTCTTTGTTCTGTGTTCGGTGACTCAGTTCATCCCGAATTTGCCTTTGAACTGTCTCGTCAAATTTCCGTTTGACAAGACAAACACGGTCAAATCGGGCCAAAAGGATAAACACCTAAAACTGAGAGGGGCATTTGAATATCGATCGTGGAAAATATGATTTTTTCATTGTTCATCTTTTGATTCGATTCATATGGCTGCTTGACGTTTGATTTATTCGATATTGCTAATGTGATAACCGCAAATAAGTAGTGCACGTATAAAATCATATAAAATAGTCGATCTCAATACATAATCTTGATCAGTTTAATATTTCGAATATATTGTATAATATTTTTAACATTTTCATATTATCAATATTATATTATGAAATATTTGAATGTATATTTTTAGGTTAATATTATTTGACGTATTCCATTCAACCATTTCAATCTGCATTGAGATTATTTTCAATTGAAAATTACTTCGTCTTATATTCAAAGAGTTTAATTTAGATGGCAGAAATAACGATTAAAAGTGTCAATTAATCTGGAATAAATAAATTAATCAATTAATTAACTGTGAAAATCCAACAGAAATATTTATTTATTCGAATGTTTGACGTTAAAATTGAAATATATTTATTTAGGAATGAAAATATGATAAATTCCATATATTTTCATTTAAATATCTATAGTAGATTCAGCATTAATATTTCGCTACAACCAAAGACAAACATTGATATAGTCAGCATCCCTTAAACTATCTCAACATCGATCCACCATCATTTCATGCAACTAATTAAATAGATGAACCCATAAGAGTGCCGAACTTTTATTTACGACATTCACTTGTCATTTTATACAGAATTTCATATCCAGTACATTCTATCAAGAACATTTGAAATCCAATTTATTTCGAACCGTATTGATTATCCATGACATTGACATTAATTAAACAATCATCTGCACATAAAGAAAGTATAAATTAAGTTAATGTGATAATGTGAAAAAATGTTTTATCATTCGCACAATTCATTATTTGCATTATTTCTTGTAATGTTCGCTCTACACTCGTGCGCAATTCGTAAATACAAATCGTTTATTAAGTTCGATTTTCTCACATTTAGATTAAGAATAAAACGAATTGAAACTATACGCGGTTCTCCGACTACCAACTGTCAAAATCTGCAGGAAAGAGATGGATGTATGAACTGCAGTATGTCTGTCTCTTTCAGTGTTTGTTTTGACAGCTCATAGTCAGAGAGTTTAAAATCGTTTTATTCTCAAATCAAAGGTAAAAAGACTGTCCATAAATTAATTACAATTGGCGAATGGTGGGGGAGGGAGAGGGGGGCGCCGAGTTGAAAGTACAGTCGTCTCTCGTTTAATGGAATTGCTTCACATGACAAATGACGACTTGACATGATGAATCTCATTACGAGTGATCACATATGACGACTGAAAAGGCCAAGGGGTACAAGTGACTTTGCGGTGATTTCGAGAAAAGCGCGTTCAAAGTTGATCATGTACCTACATGTATTAGGAGGAGGTCGAGTGATTTGATGATATATTGAGGCACACGTTCCGAATTCGTTTATATCCTTTTGCCACTAAAGAAATGAGCGTGCATAGAAGCGATTCCTGTGCATGATTCAATTTCGGCAAAAATGTCACTTATACCCCTTGTCATATATTCGTTTTTTCGAAAAACTATTTCACGCGTATTGATAATAATCGTGTTAAACGGAAGACGACTGTATGCATCGCGGTGCCACTATTTCTAGAATCATCCGAATCAAATCAAATCTCCCCACCTTCCCGACACACCGATCCGTAAACAAACGCGACACACGTGAACAGTTCGAAATGTCACTAATCACATATAATTTTTTGACACAACGACAGATAAGTGTACCTCGAGTCATGTACGAGAGCGAAGCGTCGCTGCTGCTGGACGTCAACGACGCCGAAGTGTTGGCCGGAGGTGGTCGTTGAGTGGCGGCCCCCGGAAGCAAGGTGTACGAGGATGGAGGGCGTTCGCTCGGCATGACGCCGGAGACGTCGTCGCCGACGCCGACCGACTCTCCGGCGCTGGCGCAGAGGCCGCTGCTGCCGCCGAGGGGCGCCGGCCCCGGCGCTCCGCCCCCGCTCGCCAGGGGGCCCAAGCGCGTCGGCTTCGCCCCCGACCACCTCAGGCAGGAGGTGCGACTCACCGACCGCGGCGGTCAGGTCTCTCTGCTCGGACCCACAATCATCTGCGATGACCAAAGGTAAAGGATGATGACCAAATTACTATGGAGCCTGGCCCATGAGCGGCCACTAATGATACTGGTATCAAATGAAAGGTCTTTTAATTAGCAACAACTTTTCATATGGGCGTATCATCGTGGGGGATGTAGGAAAGGAGATATCAGCCTTTAAAGATAGCGGAATTTGTATGGCGGACGCGCGTAATTTCTCGGGCGTCATCAACCCATATGCGCTGTTTTACGTTCATTATCAACATTTTAACTACTTTTTTTCATTTTTTACGCTGCTTTATTTTACGATTATCAATCATAAGGTTTTCCCCGTGCACTTTGTTCATTCTACGATGTTTTTCAGCAGTAAGACGTAATTTCACTATTGTAAATGTATGTATTTTTAACAAAAATGTTTTTTTTCCTTCGATATTTCATTTCAGCGCTTCAAATAAGCTGAAATGTTTCATTGAATTCGATTTTAATAGATCATAAGATGATTTGAATATTAATGAGATAGATAAGATTAGTTATTGTCCCAATATTATTGTATTATCAATATGCAGAAATCATTACTTTGTTTATTATTAAAGACGTAATAACTAATGAATTAAATGTTTTCCTTAGCAACATATAATGTTTCTTTTAATTAAAACTGATACTCTGAAATGAAATATCTAAGAAAAAAACATTTTTGTTAAAAATACATACATTTACATTAGTGAAATTACGTCTTACTGCTGAAAAACATCGTAGAATGAACAAAGTGCAAACCTTATGATTGATAATCGTAAAATAAAGCAGCGTAAAAAATGAAAAAAAGTAGTTAAAATGTTGATAATGAACGTAAAATAGCGCATATGGGTAGATGACGCCCGAGAAATTACGCGTGTCCGCCATACAAATTCCGCTATCTTTAAAGGCTGATATCTCCTTTTCTACATCCCCCACGATGATACGCCCATAGTAAAAGTTGTTGCTAATTAAAAGATCTTTCATTTGATACCAATATCATTAGTGGCCGCTCATGGGCCAAAATGAACATTATCCTTTGTTGTTTTTTTTTTAAAGCACGTTCTTCACTACATTGTAAAAAGTAAATCTTAATGAGTATTTTTGTTTTAAATTTATTTTTTTCGTTAGTTATATGAAATTCGCCTCCCACCTTCGTTCTAATCGCGAGCTACCCTATCCGATTTGAATTCTTATAATACTGAAATTGTATTCTGAAATCTAAACTGTTTTAAAAAGAAATCAAATTTGAGCTAGTATTAAGATTTTCTTTTTACAGTGTAGTGCATGAAACGGAACGGATTAGGGACACAGCTATACGAAAGATAAAGATTCTTCTTCTTTCGTATAGCTATAAGATTTTTCTTCTTTCGTTAACTGTGTCCCTAATCCAGGTTGTTCCGGTTGCCAGTAGACAATGGGTTATAAAGTATAAGGTGCGTTCGCATTGCAAATAAACCAAACGGGAAAAAAACTAATGAACGAGACAAACCTATACGGCTATACAGTTATCTCTTTATGAGAATGTCATTGATGGCCGTATATAGGTGTGTCTCGTTTGTCAGTTTCTGTCCCGTTTGGTTCGCTTGCAATGTGAATCGACCATTAGGGTCGATCTTTTAACTATTTTAGTTAACTAACTAGAATTTTTTTTCTATGAACTGTCAAAATCTTTTTCTATTAGTTGATTAAAGCAGTGAGAAGACCAGCCCTCAATGTAGATGGGTGGTTTAGTTGGTTTGGGGTAGTTAAATAGGTGTTTCACTAGAGATGCCAGAGTTGATGCCAAAGTGATGAATATATTTGTTAATGTAGTTACTCATTTGTGAATTTTGGTGTACAAGTGAGATAGTCATGTCTGTTTCTTTGGTGTCTGTTCTGGCATGGTGTCTTAATAAGGTACACAGAGGTTAATAATAAATAATCTTTTCTTGGCATGAAAATTTTAACAAGACTATTTAATATTTGGAAGTTTTTTCGCAAAACTGCATATATTATATTATTCTACCTGGTATTCTTTTTTTGAAAATTGAATTCGAGTGAATATTGTAACCTTGAAATTATTGTTTTAATAATATAATCTACTTTAACTATGTATATGTTATTTATCTCTATCGTTCAAAGTTTTCCTGAAATTGAAATATTCACAGAATTCAAATAAGAAAATAAACAGAGAATGCATCTTATTTCTTGCTTTGAACGTTATGCTAACAGGATATGAGTTGATCTTTGTGAGGAAATTGCTAAATATATATATTTATAATATAAATATAAACTACGATAGTTTCCAATTAAAATGCTTTTTATTAACAAATAGGTTAAGGTTTAAATCATAAAAGACTTGTTTAAATTAAAAATCCTGTTCAAAATTAAATAAAGAGAAAACTTTAAGTTTTGAAAATATATAATTGAAAATCTCACATGTATCATATTTCTGATAAATTTGACAAGTTGAATTTAATTTTCTTCCTTGCTTGGAGAGATGTAGTTAGTTTTGTCTAAATTGATAACTTGGTTTTGCGCAAACATTACTCATGAATATTACTTGAATAAGGTTACACTAGCGTAATTCTCGATACTATTACGCATTATTATATATTTTCTAGGATATAATTCATCTCAAATCGAACGGAAAATCGGTAATTAGAAAGATAAATTTCGATCTATTATATTTATTTTTGATACGACCATCTCTCATATAAAAGAATCGTTCAATCTTCCCATTAATCTTTCACACGAAGATTATCGCACTATTTTTTCGTACGAAAACAATATCTAAATATATCAAAATTATTTATAGTATCGCATAAAATCAATTATTGATAATTGTTTTCTCAATTACTCAAAGTACCACGAGATCTTAAGAAATTACTTTATCGTTGAGTGGTTATATGTTTCGGTTCGGAACCGCAACATTTTGTAGGGATTTGAGGTTTCCACGATGCAGACATGTGAAGGATCATGATAAGAACCGATTTTAGCGGATATTACAAAAGCAATTGGGGTTTAGTTACATAAAATATTTGTTATTAATACAATACAGGTCGATATTATTGAGTATCGAATCAAAAAAATAAGTTTTTTATATAAATTAAATTGTTTTTGTCACCAATGGATATGATATATTCATCAAATCATAATTATGTTAAATATTCATCAATAAAATATTATTTTGCCCCATTGTGATCGTCTGTGGTTAATTTATTACAGTTTCGAATCCAGTGCAGAGAACGAGATTTAACTGCAAACCACAGACGGGTTCGGAAATTGTGATTTTACCTACAATTAGTTATGAAAGCATACATTTACATATACATACTTTCTGCTAGTACTAGTACTTGCATTTCGTATGTTGACTTTAGTGGTGCAGTCATTTTCAATACTGTAATAATAATTTTGATTGGGAGCAAAAATATACAGTACGTTTAGGTTTTATCATACTTGAATTTGTAAGTTATGCTGAATTCACATTGATTTTTGTTTGAATAAATTTGGTTTATGCAAAAGTTATTTTACGATATGGTTGTTCAAACTTTTGAAGAGAAATAATTCGAAAGCGTATCATATTTTATTCAGATGTATTGCGAAAAATATTTTTTATGTATTCATCATTCCTAAAGTTCGAACTTGTAACCTTTATAAAGCAGTAAAATGTAGAACTATTATGACAACTAATAAGTAATAAAAATTAATGGATGAACTTTGAGGAAAACCTAGCAATGTCATAAATATAATATTTTATTGAAAGTTTACTTTCGTTTCGTATAAAAAATACACAATTGATTTTTAGATGTTTTTCATTTTTCATTATAAATATTGAATATTTCAAATATTAAATTAGATTTTATTGTTTTTCATTTGATATTTGAAATATATACGTATATTTTGCAATTCAAATATTACGATAGGAATTTCTAAATGTACTAGAAGCTGAACATAACCGTTTAACATGACGAGCCTACACGGGTGTCTGTCAAAATGGAGTTACCACGTCGTAAATTGATTAAATTCGTTATTGGCATAACAAGGGCTTACTTCATTTCCCCCTTAATAGATATTGCTATTTAATCAAATCAAAAATACCGTTAAACTTTATTAAGCGACAATCAAAAACCGAGCGAATAAAACGCCACATTCAAATCTAATATCTAGATTTAAACAGCAAATTCTATATACGTATAAACGATCATATAAGCTTCGATCACCGTATCATCTTCATCTCGAATAAATCGAAGCCATTACTCGAGTTAAACAGTTAAAACGACAATTTAACAGAACGATAATGTCGCTTTATTGCAGCCGTACTATTGTGTGATGACCGAAGCGAACGACATCGTTCGAAACGGTTAAATTTAACCGACATGGAAATCAGTCGGTTAATGCACAAATCCGACTCTCAATAATTCTCGTAATAATTTTCCGACATACGAACGTCACCTCGAACGATATACGAGAAAATTAGAACTCGAATTTTCATGGAAAAGGTCACGTCGAAGTATCGAAGTATCGTGTTGATATTCGTTCCGCCGCACAGATGGCTCTAGACATTTTCGCGTGAATTTTTCTCGATTTGGAAAAATTTTCCGACTTTTCACATGAAAATTTTACGGTTTCGCGATTCGTATTTCGTTTGAATTTTGTATTTTTTCGTATATTAGCTGTAAATTATTCGAAATACGGCGTCGTTTTACGTAACGGAGGCTTCGCGCGAAGATTGCCCCGAGAGTTCTATATTTAAGGCTTTATGAAAAATTGGAAGTGAGCCCTTTTTTCTGTCGAGGATCGGCCTTTCGGGACTTATGGGGCTTTATCTCGAGATTATATTTCTGCGAGTGCGATGATACGAATTTGTCAGGGGCTCTCATTTCTTTGGCCCCCCTCTACCCTCCCCCTCAGGGTGATTTTTTTTTCAGTGACTTTCTTTCTTTTCTTCGTACACTTTTCAGTTGACAGATTTCTTTCAATTAGGGTATCTCTGCGTCTGTGCCACGGTTTTGTTTGTTTACGTTCATTTTGTATCGCTCGACTTCTCTTTGCAATGTTCATTGTAATTCGAGAGCTCCTCCTCGGGAAATGTACACAAACTAGCTGTATCCAACGAAACGTAAGCTATTTCGATGTGTATAAGTATAATTTGTATTTTCCTTCGCAAACTTTATTCATTCATCTGATTAAATAAACGTACATAGTAAAAGATTTCCACTTCAATTCGAACAATCTTTGTTTCAGGTTTAATCATTTTCCTTGTAATACCGCAAGAAAACAATTGAACTCGGAATGGAAAATGTTTAAATTTTATATTATTAAATGATATTAATTTTATGATGATTTAAAAACTTATAATAAATTGAATATATTTGAATAATTACAATATGACGGATTCATTAAGAGATATAATTTATTTCAAAGGCATAATGAAGTAAGTGTTCAATAAGTTCTGTTGTAGATATTATAATTTGAATTAAAATGAAATAAAAATAATTTGAAATTATCAATAAAAGATCAATTTTGAACTTGTCAGTATTTTGTTCGAAATCTTTTACAATTTAACCCAATATTTGATTTGTAGTTGAAACAAAAAGGTGTTGTATATCACACGTGAAAGACTATAGCTAATAGAACATAGTCCACGTGAAATGCAGGGGTAACCAACCTTTTTACAATGTAATAAAATAGATAATCTTTAAATTGTATGAGTTTGGTATTTGGTGGTATTAGTAATGGTGATGGTGGTGGTGGTGGTGGTGATGGTTTCTTTATGGCATATTGCCCGGTTTTATGGGCCTTTATTAGGACAGATAACGAAAGAAAAGCTGAACTTTCAATAGAGATCGTAAAAATTACAATAGACTGTTTTTTAGGATCGATTTTTTAAGGATGAAGCGTTATGCGGTGTTGGCTTTGCGGTTTCCGATTGATTATTTCATTGTAGTGGAGGTATTTATTTTGTTTATTTTTCAGATTTGCATGTTTTCAAATTTTTATATAGTTTAATGTAATTATAGAAAGTAACATAGAATTTTTATGAGGGTTAGAGGAAAACTTATATTATAGAAACAATCATCAAATGGTGACGGCAATACGATTAAAATAAATTTCTCAATTTTTATACAAATACATTTTGATTTAAGGGTGATTTAAAAGAAACGAGAAGACCGACTACAAAAAGAATTTTCATTAATTAGAAAGAACTTTTTAAGAACGCGAATATACGAAGGAAAAAAACACGAAAATGCAGGAAGACGAGATTGTGCGACCCTCTTTGAGAGGATGTTTAACTGAATGTGCGGAAGTATTTTGGTATGTTTTTCTTTTTTTATTTTATTTTTTAATGCAAATTTGAAAAAATCTTGTTCCTACAAAAAATTGTATTTACTGAGTTTCGAGGATGTCGTGAGAAAATTACTTATGAAAATTTATTTACACCGTCACTTAATTAATAAGATTTTCATTACGAACCAATTACATTTACGACCGAAATTTATATCGATTAAAACACTCTCGATTCGACCTTAACTATTGTAAAGGATATTATCCAATATAGTGAAACTTATAGAAACATGACCCTGAAATTAACAACGTATCGAAAACGTAACGTTAACTCGTTACGCAGCCATGATTTATCGTTGCATAAATAACAGTAACTTATCGACCTCTCTATACACCCAATATAATAACTTTCGCTGGAAAATAAGTCAATGATTGATCGAGATTACTTTCGGTACCACTTTTGCAACAATCTGCAACAAACACCTGTATAAATCCGAGTAAAAAAAAACAAAATATATGAGAAAACTGGGCTTAAGTGGGTGCAGGTGAGGTTCACCTGTTGCTAAAAGATGAATGACTTTTTGATGAGGCTTTTCAGATCTGAGTCGTCGTGTGTTCGACAGGTGTTTCCCTTTTAAGGCCCTTTGCTTTATCGATGCTAAAAGTGGACCAAAGTTTTTCATAGTGTACGAAAATAGATTTTCCGGGCGTGCCTCTGTGAAATTTTCTGAATCGAGGTTGTGTGAATGCGTATTTTTTACGTTAGACAGACAGGTTTGATTATGATATAGGTGAAGCGATGAAATATAGGAAATTTTTAGGTTATGATGGATAAATAGATATCGGATGTTGATGGATAGATTATATTGTGTGCGCTTTTGGATATTAGCTTTTTGACCTTTAGCGAATTCGTTTAAGAGAATTTAATATTTCCGTGAGATTCAATATAATCGAATATTGAAGATATTTCTTATTATATGCAATGTAACAGGTGTAATGCTACGTTCACTTGATAATATAAAGTTCGAACAAATAAACAAATCAGCTTAACTGTTCACAACTTAGGAATTTATAGTCATAGTGCAATATGTAGTTCATTTGCAATTTTATCAAGAAAAATGTAGATTTCAAGTATTTTTTATAAGAAATTATTAAAAAAATACTAAATTATGAATTAAAATAAATATAATTTTATAATTCAATCGATTCGAAAACATACAGGTGTATTAGAGCCAGCTTGTGACACATTATTGCTCATATGATATTTCGTACGAAAGCACTTTTTACGAGAGTTTCGCCGTATAATCGTTTTATCGCTATTCGTATAAATATTTTGGAAACGTCACACGGTAATACACGTGATATTACATATAATATTATATTGTGCATGTGAGTAAACATTTATCGTTTTCGGGCCCCCGCTTTTGATGATTCGCATGAAAATAAAACGGATTTTATACGAATTCGGATATAATAAACGCTGTTTATTATAAGTCTTGTAAAACATCAAAAGCATAAGTATTATTTTTATATCTTGCGCCTGTAATATGTAGATTTCATCCTTAAAGTCGAGCGTGATGTAGGAGTGAAATTTTCTTTTTGGCCCGCGATTTTTACTAAACAATCGTAGTTGATACTGCATCAGATTATAATAGAAAAAAAGTGGGTCTCGCTTGTTTCGTTATGAATCTATTAAGGAAATTACAATTGCAGATTAGTATGTCTTGTTGCGTTCGAATACGTGACTCATGAATGATTATGAATTGCATATCAGATTTGCAGTTGCATGACTTCGCTTTCATCCGAGTAGAGATTATTTTTTGAGTAAAAGTGAAAAATATGAAGATTAATATTCAATTAAAATTAATTATTTCAAATGTTTTTATAATTGGGTCAAATAAATACAAATGTATACAAAAATATACGAATGTTACTTTACGGAGTCTCAACTATTAAAGGTTTGCTTAAGAACAACAATCCAGTGCGTTTTTTACTCGAGCACAAAAAAATATATAGGTAAACGAAATCGATGCACCTGTTTTGAAATTCTACCTGCCCTTTGTATTGGATGACTTGTCTTGCCTTTGTACAAATTGTGTTGCTTTCACAAGCGAGATGGTTTCAAGTTATTTAAAATCGATGAAATGAAAATGATGAGTTGATATTTGAGAAGAAATTTGCAACTGTGTAAACAAATCCTTTATTTTCAGAATAATACACATTCGCAAATTATTTACACCTGTTCGTATGACTGTGAAAAGATCAAATGCAATTGAACTCACAAAATAATATGATTAGGTAGATAAACGAATTGAATTTGAAAAATTTATGAATAAAAATGTGCAAAACACAATATCCGCTCGTAATTAATTATGGTAATTTTTGGCCCGTTTTTTTCTGTTCATTATAAATGAGGATTCTATAATAGAAGTCGAAAGGTGTAAATGATACATTTAAGTCACAGAAGTTGAGTGCAGAAATTATAATATGTCAATTTGTTTTGTTTCGGGGAAATTAACGGTTTCGGGATTTTTATCAACATACAAATATAGGCCGTTTATTGTGACAGCGGTGTAAGTCCACAAATCGAAAAACCAAGTTAGTTATTGTTTCAGTGCATATTGATGCATTGTTTTCTATTTATCACCCAACAAAGATAAACGCTCAATATTGAAATATCTTAGAACTTAAGTAAGTGGACTTGCACCATTGTTCTAAAATTAATGCATAATACAAATCATCATATCACTTTATTTTCCATTTGTCACCCCACAAAGTTGAATGTAAAATATGAAATTTCTCAGAATGAAAGTTAATGGACTTACACTTCTATTCCAAAACGAAGGCCATATGATGACTGAAAAGCCCAAAGGATACAAGTGACTTTGCGGTGATTTCGAGAAAAGAGCGCTCAAAGTTGACCATATGTACCTACCTACATGTATTAGAAGGAGGTCGAGTGATTTGATGATATATCTCGGTACACATTCCAAGTCCGTTTATATCCTTTTGCCACCAAATAAATGAGCGAACATCGAAGCGATTCCTGTATATATCTCAATTTCGGCAAAAATATCACTTGTGCCCCTTGACCTTTTCAGTCGTCAAATATGAGTAACTTCTGTTACAAGGCGTTGTTCGAGACTCTTTAGACTTTCCGATTGTGATCTGTTGAATAGCATTTCTGTTCCCGTTGCGTGTGTAGGCGAGGTATTTGCTACATTTGGGCTACAAAAAGGCACCCCCGAGAACTATCAAATGCCAATTTTTATAAAATTTTGAATGTTAATTGTAATCTATATTATAAATACGCTAACGATGCTCGAAATTTTCAGCCAGCCCGTGCCTCGAACCCGGGCGTTCAATTTATCATCCCGCGCCTTACACTCCAAACTACGCGTCATAATTACGAAACTGCACCGCCAAATGTATACAAGGCGTAAAATCTTTTTTTATTTCACACATAAACACATCCGTGGCAATACGAAATTCGATCAATTCCTAACAATTTTGATACACATACTGCTAGACAACTAATAAAAACCCAAATACGACCGACAAAAAATTTCCCAAAAAAAAAAAAAAATTTTTTTTTCCAAAAACTAAAATTTCAAAAATTGAAAAAGCACCCACCTAAGAGCCCCTGCATTTGCATCGGCGACCCCTGACCCCGGTTGGGCGCACCTGTCCCCCCGACGGCTCCACCTGTGTGGCGTGCCGTGCCGTGCGCGGGACGTCAGTGTGCCGGCGGCCGTCGTGCCGCGTCGCCGTGTGTCGCGACGCCGCCCGACCTAATATCGCATCGGTGCTTGTATCGGGTGAACTTCCGGAAAATCGCTTTTCCGGAAGTCGAGGAAAAGCGCGCCGGAACTTGTAGAGTGCGTCGGTTGTGTTTTTGAATTTTTGATTTTTTGATTTTTTTTTTTTTTGGGATCGGTGATTTTTTTTTTGTTCTTTGGAACTTTTTTAAATGGGGTCGTTTTGGAAGTTTTTCGGGATAGTTTAGTTTGAATTTGTTGAGGAGTGTGTCTGCTGTTTGATTCGTTAATGTTTTTTTTTTTATTTGAGAACGTATTTTGTGCGATTTGCATATGATTTGTGTTAATTAGATTGATGTTTTATTATATTTTTGTAAAGGTGTTATTACCCGTTTTTATCGATAAATATCATTCACTTCCGAAGTAAAAAAGCAAGCTGATATGCATACGATTCCATAGAGTAAAATATATTTGGAAAAATTAATTTACTTTAAATATCTCTGTCGATTTTTTAATTATAGGTTAAACTATTCAACTATGAGTAAATAAATTTTACTGGATATGAGATTTGACAGATGTAACTGTCGGTTACTTTAAACGGTTTAAAGACTGGGTCTTATCATTGCATTATATAAAGTACTTAAGGCCAATTTTTTTTTTACTTCGATTGCAGTTTAACGATAACTTATTTCGGTAGATTTTTAGATAGAAAAAAAATTGCTGTGATTATTTGAGTTGAAATGTCGGTTGTTAAAGAACTTATGATAAAATCGAACGGTACTTTTTAGACAAATATATTTTTTTATAGAATTTGATAGATACCTATATAAAACTATTGGTTATTTAGTTAACTATTAGTTGATTTCCGGTCGTAGGTGTATCAAATGAACCATTGATATTGATAAAAGTAACAAAATTTATTCAAAATTAAAAATATGATCAAATTAATAATTTTATATTGATTTTTTAAATTGTATCCATTCATGTGTATTCACTTAATCGTATTGTATGCATTAATTTTGTTTTGAAGTTTGTTTAGCTCATGTCAATTTTGATTTGTTTTAAAATATTCGACCAGTCGATTTAGTAAAATAGATTTCGACGTTGAAAAAATTTTATTATATTGAGTCTATTAATGATTTGCTCTGGTTTTATTCAATTAATACATCGCAAAATAAGTTCATACTTGGCATTTCTTTTAATAATTTATAAAGTCGATGTTATTTTCGATTTATTTAGTCTGAAAGCTTGAGAAAATTGCGTCGGAAGGCAAACGAAATCTTATTACATCGCTCGAGTCTAGTTGAGTGAATTTATAAATTGTATCGATGCTATTTTTTTATCTGCATTTCATTTGCTGCAATTTATAATAAGATTACCGAGTTTCTGCTTATTTTGCTTTGATCGGTCTATTTTTCAGCTTATCACAAAAACGAATCGAAAGTCGAAAGTGGTTTCGTTTATAAAATAAATTATTCATTAATTTATATAATAATCGTCACAGTTTATAATTTCAAATGAATTTTTTGTTGTATAACATTGCGTTCAGTTATTCGAGTATCGTATTGTAAATTAATTGGAGTTATTTTCGTTAAATGCGTATTTATTGTGTAATTCGGAAATTGCGTTTCTCGGTCGGGCATCCGAATGAGAAAATTGTTTGTTTTGTATAATTTGTTTCATTTTATTCGACCTTTTGTAAGAATTCTTTTTAACTGTCAAAAACACGCTGTACTCGCTTGCGTACGTGCAAATAAAATAAATTGCTTTATTTAAACGCAAATTAATCAATATGCTTTACATTCTAGAATATTAAAATTTTAAAACTCTTTATGTTGAATTAATAATGTAAATAAAGGCTTGCCATTTTCAAACAATGAATTCAGTTTGTTGTCGTTATCTATAATAGGAACACTAATGAATCATAATATGACTTGAATCATATTTTTTCTAGCACTGTTTTTATTGAAATCGCTTTATTTCTAAAAAAATACGTATTTACTTAAACTATGTACATATTTTTATATATCATGATTATGGTCACTGAATAAATGATTAATTTATTGAAAAAAAAAAACGTTTATTTTACACAAAATGTATGTTAATTTATGAAAAATACTTTCATATCGAGGTCATGTTATATGCTCGAAATTCGTGATCGATTTATTAAACGTTTCAATAGATCAAGGGCCTGATCTTTCAATCGTGTATTAAACTATTTAGCAACGAGTTAACTTTTTATTATATAGAATACGAGAATTGTAATTTACAACTAATTAGTAATCGACAACCGACAAATCGAAGTCAATTGAAGCATCCGTGTAAAAAAATTGATAATAGTGAAAAAAATTCGATAGTAAATTTAAAAATTGATTATTTTATCAAGTACCTTTAGTTTAACAATAGAATTTTGCTTAACGAATAATTTTAATAAAAAGTGATATTATGACGTTGTATGCAGCATTTCAGCTTTAAAAAAGTATTGTTTTATATAACGAGCGTTTCGCAATATGATAAAGATTTTCAAACGAATCATGCTCGTTATGTGAGATTCTACTTTATTCACGTTCCGATATGAAAATAATACTCGTAAAAGGAAAAAACTAAAACCGAGCATAACATTTGAAAAGGCTGACATTAAATCCGCGAAAAAACACACGCATAACATATCGGAAAACTTAATAAAAGCCTCGAATGTCACATGAACGTTCGGCCTGTCATGCGATTCTCTCTACCCTCGACTCGAGACTATGTATTACGATAGCTCCTCTCTATATTAATCTCGTAAGAAGATCTATTCGTACGGAATTCGAGTGGAAAAAAATGAGGAAAAATAAAGGAAAAGCGGTTTCGTTTTGTGTATACCGCGTTTTGCACGCGAACATTTAATATTCATCGCCGAATCGAGGATTGATCAAATAAACAGTTTATATGGCCGCTCGATAGAATCGAATAACGCGTGTACGTTGTTCGGGGAATGTGTTGCAGCTAGTGTGTAATAATTTATTTTTATATTCAGATTTATGTTTGATTTCATTTATGGAACAATACATTGAAAGTTAATTCATTATTGTAGATATTTTTTCATTTCGATATTAATATTTATTTATATTCAAATAAGAGTAACAAGCAATATGAAAAAGGTGTTTGTAAAATATAACACATAAAAGCCTAGATATTTTTTTAGTATCTAACAAGCTCCTTAGCAAGGTAAACTATAAATATTTTATCGCGATGAAAATTCAAAAGAGTGGTTCTAAGTACGACGTTTTCCCTCGCAAGAAAGATAAATAGATTTGTTCACAACACTGTAAACACGAATAAACCCGTCAATATTTTATACGATGATTTTTCTTTTGGGTTTCTCCATGGGGGTGTATATTTCCATACGTACACACATATAATAAATTCACGTTATAATGATCCGCTACTTTTGAATTTTCTTGATATTCGATCGTGCTCTTCGAATCCATATTTATTCCCTACGTTTGATCGTCTTTTATATATTTTTTCCTTTTGTGTCTTTAGATATTTTTTCGTTTGTTTGAAACGTACAGAAAACACGCCTCGAATGAGTGTACATTTTTATTTGCTCGTACATTGTTATATTTTCATTTTTCGTTCGAAAAATTTCTCGCAATTTCAAATATTGAAAAATGAATGATTGAAATATTCACATCACGAAACATCTGAAAATAATTTATTGTATAACAATAATTTGATTAAGTCAATCGTATTATAAATCAATTGACTTTACATTTTTTTACATCGAAGCTCACATTCAATACAAATGATAATATTTTTTTTTTCAATTAAATTATCAAAAATATATAAAGCACTCTGAATTGTTGTTTAATATAAACTGACGCGTCTTTCAATATTTTTGTCAATACTAATCACATTGTTTAGCGACGAATTCGTGCCAAAAGGCTGACGTTCTTTGATGTTTTTTTCTTAAAATTAATTTCCGTTTGTTTTTCGGTGTCGGTCTTAAGTGGTCGTTTACATATTCAGTTTTTGAATGAAAATCTTCCGTCCGCAGAAAAGAAAATCGTGTTTATTATGTGTGAAAAACGGCAGAATGTAGTAATTCTGTATATAAAACAAACTGACTTCTTCCCACGCTTTTCCAACGAATAATGCTTACGTATTAAACATTAAATGTTTATGAAAATTGCGCAAAAATGTATTATTAAATCGTATTCCAGTCGGATCTGGAACGGATTTTGCGTTATGTCAAATAAAAAAATAAGATTTATGCGAAATCGATTCACTAAGTATCACATTGAAAATACATATATTAAATATAATATTAATAAATTAAATGTAAATCGAAAATAACCATATTAAATATGGCTTGTTTATAATGTAGGTTATGGTCGATTCGATGGTATCGAAGTAATTTTCAATAATGAACTTCCATTTTCAGCTCGAACGAGTTTTTAAACATTTCTTAAGGATAAAAAATTTTGTAGTTGACCATCTCTGTCGTATACAGTTCGATTTTAAAATAGGTTGGTATAAACGAGTCAGTGACAAGTTGACACATTGATACGAAATGCGAACTTGATGGACGTTCGGAAACGCAAAACATCAAAGTGAAAAACTATACTGAAAAAAAAATTAATACAAAGGCGATCGAATGAAACTCTGAATTTGATAAAACGTTCCGTCACTCGAGAAAAATCTATTAAAAATGAGTTTAAAAACGTTCATAATTCGATAACGATTAAAGAACGGTCTTTTGTGAGCCCTTAACGAGATAAAGCCCTTGGGAGGTAGATCCGCTCAAAAATTAACGTCTATTTTCGTTTAATTATTTTTCTTATCGTTTTTGTTTTAGAATTGATTTTGTTAAGTGAAAAGTTTCCGCTTGAGATTGCTGTACTCTTTTCTTAACGAAAAGACGAATGTTAAACACAGAAAATTAAATAAAACTACGTTTTCGCTATTATGTGAAAAAGTTGCACAACTTCTGTTCAATTCAGTGATAATTCTCGCGTACGTATTAAAATTCGCAAACGGTTCCCGAACTTTGGGTATTTTCGATTATTATATTATTTTATATACATATGAAGAAGCGGTGAAAACTTTTTTAGACGAAAGGCATTCCGATTTTGAGTGCCGGGAACTTTTTAACGAGGATCTCCATTAATTTTGCGTTTTTTAATTCGGAATCGTCGTATTTGAACATTTAATGGCATACTTGAAAAAGTTTCGACTCTCGATGATGAATCTCATAAATGTGGATTCGTTTCGTTTTGCGTACTTCCAATGGATACAAAGTTATGTTTGTTCGAAATCCAGATGAATGTACATTTTGTTGAAGCCGAAATTATTTAACTTTCGTACCACACATAAAAGTTAATTCATATAATTTTTGAGCAAATATTGAGAATCTTATTTAAATCACAATCAAAAAACTGCTTCACATAGCATAATACGTTCATTGTAAATATCAGAATAGTCAGTTACATACGCTTAGTACGCATGTTTAACGTTATCTTCAGTTATCGGAACTGTATACGAAATGAGCTCATAAATACAACACGAGTATTGTATTTAGCAATCAGTCGAATTTTCAAACAACCAGATACACTCCTCTGTCATATCCGATTAGAGTTTTTATAATAATCCAATTACAATTATGTTAAATTTGACTTCGAACATACATAGGTCGTGCGTCGAACACGAACGTGTATAAATACAAATGTGGTTAAAGTGTGAACCAGCCGATTGGAATATGTTTAAGGACAAGTATTGCATCTGCGATTGATAAAAACCAACACAAATAGGTACGTTATAATATTTCGTTTTTAGATATATTTTCAGAATTTTGTTCACAATGGCTCTATTGTCACCGCAATTTATGGTTCTTAGCACATATGCAGTTTTCTGCGGTTGCGATATCGAATAATTTATGCTCGATTTTTTCCTCTGTTAAATTGGATTTTTAATTTACTATATGTGATTAATGTATGAAGTTTTGCTCATAACAATGCGAAAATATTATGTTTTTTCTGTAGTATATAGTGGAGTTTTTTATTGTTTTGTTTTTGCGGTTGCGTGAAAATCGTGATGATAAATTAATCTAGAGTTCTAAAGGAATATATAATGACGTAATGAAATATGTTGAGATGTTAACATGTATTTTACTAATAGCTTTAATTAAGACACGACTTCAAGAATTGTATAATTAATCATTCTATGTGTATATCGCTTGTGTATATAGAATAGTTTAATTAAATCAAGTATGATATAATACAGTTACACTTTGAACTACTACTTGGTTCAGTTCATCCCCATGAATGAGAAATGGATACCGTTTTAATTGAAAAAAAAAGACAATCGAATTTATTATATTTTGAAAACAAATCAATTCGTACAGTTTTATCGAATGCATGTTTCTCTGAAACATTTTGTTACATTTTCCCTGTTTATTTTTGCATCGATATTTCAACGACGGCAGTCTGGTGAGGTCGTCGCACCAGCTCGATTCCACGAGAGTAAAAATACAAAAGAGCAAAGAAAAATTGTAAAAATATATTTTTTTACAGTTTTTCATGCTTTTCTATACAGGAACGAAACAATGGAGACCGGCGACGCAAACAATCGTCATTAAAATTGAAAACGTTTTCATCTACGTGACTGTGTTTCATCGCGAACACGAGATACGAGATTAAAATAGAAGAAATATTATGTGTACCTACACGTGCTGAAAAAAATATTAAAATTTCACATTTTCATATATTCGAATGGAAAATGTGCACATTCTTGCGAAAATTGGGCCAGCGCTTTTCCGGTGTCATGTACACGCCATATTAAATTGGATACTAATTCGTAAATGCATTTTCGTTCGATTTTTTTTTGTCTCTGAGATCTAATTATACGTTTTTGTTCGTTCGTATGCGACGTGATATTATGTACTATTGGATTAACGATTTGAATCGTTTTTAAGCTTTCTATGAAAAAGAAAAGATCACTTTTAATATTATTAAATTTTAAAAGAAAAAAAAAACTTATATAAGATTATTTCTTTTCATTGTTATAAATATTTGAGTATATTATGTTTCTTGTCATTTATTTATCATCAGTAAGGAAAATATGTAACTAAAACGTTTTTTAACCACTTTTCCTTAACCATTTGTGATAACACAATTTGGTTAAGTCTTATCATTAGTTCATTTATTTTAATGAAAATTCAGTAAATTAATTGTCATATTTTTCAATATTTATAATTTAACTAATTAAATAAAGTAAATTGTCTTTCGAATATAATTTGATTGAAAAATGATTTGGCAATAAACAAAGTAGCAGATTTGTCAAAAACTTTGCACAACCTATTAAGAAAATTTACATAATACAGAATAACATGATAATTGCAAATGTCGAAAAAATAAAAAAAAAGATTTATTGACACGAAAAACATCAATTTCTTTAAGTTATCTTTGACAGAAGAAATAATTTTTGTCATTTTTCATCAGCATTACAATAAATAACGTTCCGAACAAGGACAGCTGCCATTTTCATAAAACGCGCCACTGCATAATAATAAGACGAAAAGAGCGGGAATTAATTAAGCGTCGTAAAAAAAGGTGTTGGCGAATTCAAATGGTGAAATTAGCGTTATCACTGCACAATTCACGTGGTGGCAACACTGTTTTTCGCGGGCGGGAAAAGCGAAAATTATTACGGTCGTATTTCACCCGGTGGTTTGTTGAATTTTTCACAAATACCGCTTTACGACGATGTCGGGCTTTTGCACGAATTCATCGTCGTAACTGACTCCGGTTATCAGATTAGAGTTAATTTTAGTTAATTAATTGGGAAGTTGATTACGTTTAATTTGAATTAATGTTTAATTAAAATGACGGATATTTAGATCTTTCCTATTTGATCATCAGTATAATAATACAATTAAAAATCTTTGTCAAATAAAAAAAAAGTGGTTATAGATATTTTTTGTTGTTTAGGATTTATTTCTTATTGGGATAGATTACTAATTTAGAACTATATCGTGTGCAAAATTTGAAAGCATAGAATTTCTATAAATATATTTTATAATAAAATCGTTCAAAATCTATGATATAATATCAAAGCGTTGAGATTTATTCGAATAAACTTTCATAAATTAAAAAATTTCAAACACGAGCGGGAAAAATCAATGTTTATGTATATCATGACTAATATTGACTGAGTTTTAACGATGATCGTTCCTTTTTAATAATTCATTTTTATGTGTGCCGCCGCATATTCCACAACCTGAAATATTAAAATCTAGATTCTGAAAATGTACTCGACGTTAATTTTTTATACATCGTAAAATTCCACGAAAACAAAAACGCCCGTGTACACTTTTCCTAGAATTTAATCAGTTCATTGCCTACGTTATACGAATTACTACTTTCAAAACGCGATTTGCATCCGCACTGACTGGCAGCAATCCAGTAATTTTGTAATACCGTGTTTTGATAACCTTGCCCTATATCCAGAAGCACAATTCGATGCTGTTAAACCAGCTGAAAAATAATGATCCATCCTTTTATCGCCGATTGGACATTAGAATTTTTCGAACGCGGTCTTCGATTTATGGCCCAACTATTCGGTCCACTAATAAACTGCAGTTTACATCGTTTCCATTTCACGCCTGACCATTGTTTTAATCTAAAACGGATTTAGTGGTACTATTATGTACACACCGTGGAGCTTTAGAGTCGGATTTCGGTTGCAGGATTATGTGAGAATTTTGAGTTATGGGCCATTAGAGTGAAACAAATTTAGTTTTGGTCTGAGGTGAGTATTTAATCAAATCCAAATTTTAGGAATTTATCGGATCAAATGTGTACATTTTGTATGGGTTTATAATTAGATTTGATTTAAATTCAATTTTCAGATTTTTAATTGAATGTAAATATAATTTGGACTGAGGCGTAATTTTTAAATATCAGTCGAATGTATTTGTTACAGTTGAGGTGTTTAAATGCGTTGAATTAAAATTTGTCTGGTTATAGTTCGTATCGTCTCGATTCTTTAATTCTAGTCTCATTTTTTTCAAGTTTTCTATCATACTATTACATTTCCGTTATCAGATTAAAGTACAGATGATGCTTCATAGAGCAAATATTATATGTATAAGACAATCATATGCTTTTCAGCATTTTAAGTTTATAGTCACAAAAGGAAAATTTCCTGTAAAGTAATCTTGATAAGTTATTTTGGTAAAAATGAAACCAGAGTTGAAAAATATGAACGTAAAACTGAGACATAGCAATGAGATGTTTGCAAAAACTGTTCAAAGTATACGTTTACGCTTTTACTGTAACATGTGCATTTCGTTCAAGTTTGGATTTAAGGTCCAATTTTTGGGATAGGCTCTGTCGAGGATCTCAAACTATGCGAGCTATTGGTAAAAACGATGATAATTCGGTCTGAGGCGAATATTCGTCGGTCGTTTATGAAATGCCTTTCAGATTTTTCAGGCGTCGGCGTGTGAAAGGTCAGATGATAATTTCCGCAGGCGTTCGTGAATTAGGTCGACGGAAAATCATATATTTTATATATTTCTACGGGGTTGTGGAAAAATGTGATAAGTTTCGCGTATATTATTCCGAAGCTAAACATTGTCTCGTGTATTTTTTTTTTCGTTCTTAATTAAAATGTGAATGCGAATCGTGCTAAGCTTTCGTGCTTAGATTGCTCGGATATTCATATCGCTGTATTTATTTTGGGATGGTTCTTTTATTTTATTTCGGATTCAGCTGGTATAAATGTACCACATTGAATAAACCCATGAATTTCAATGTAAACACACTAGGAACGTCATGCACGTTTATACCTGAGAATATCTGCTAAAATGTCGTATTCAAATTTAAATAAAACCATCTACGTTTATTGTTGCTAAGGAATTCTGTTCTAGTGCAAACATTGAAACAGGACAATGTTACGTGTGAAATATAAAATAATATGATAAAATGTGATGGTCGAATCCGAAAAATAAAAACAATGAAAATAGTAAGCTTTTGAGAGGGAACACCGCGAAAACTTTACATTGAAATTTAAATGAAAGTAACTTCACGAAGTGAACTAAATTGCGTTGCACTGTTACAAAAGAGAAACATCAAAGCAACGTGCGACGTGTAAAATACTACTATGTAAGACCACCGAGCGAAAATTGCACTCGAGTGATAAATATATAGTTTTGAACGAAAGAGTATAAACGATTCAGCACTAGAATAAAATTTTCACTGTGTTGAATGTTATCCATAATAAACGAAACCCAATTCGACTGAAATGCAACAAATTTACTTATTATCAGCTATGCATTTATGTATCTATTTGTTTTCCGCAAAATTGATTAGACTCTTTGAAGTATTTATTAATTTTTAATTTATTTGACTAATATAAGTCTTTAAAAATAGAAAATTAATGAAGAACAACATCATTGTAATAAAAATTTTAAGTTTATCCACATCTGTCGCCAAAAAAGGATAATAATTTTCATGCATGGTTAATTGAAAATTGTAACCATTTTTATGACCACAGATGTAGTTCCATACAGTGTTGTTTTTCAACGTGTATAGTTATTCATCTTACAATTACTAAGACAATGGATTCGAATCCAAACACCTGGACATTGAACATATTCTTTTAGAACTTTCGAGTGAAACAAAACATAAAAATGTCGAACTTAAGAGAAAGTTTACAGGCAATCTGTTGAACTCGAAGCGATTACGAACTAGCCAACATCCCGGTCGCATTACCGTTCAGGGTTGCGTTGCCAAAAACGCAACCAGACCAACGTTTAGAATTATTGACACGGGTCTAGGCAGCAGACTGTGTTTCTCAACTGTCTGCGAATTCCGTGTCGCAACGTGAAATGTTTTCTTTTTCCACGTTTGATTCATGGCCAACTTGCACCGCAGCCGGCGCCCGGGATCAAGGCCGGTAGAAAATAGCCGAAAACCCGCGACAATCGCGATTGTTGAGCGATTTCAGGCCTCGTTCACTCACAGCTGTATAGTTCCCATCCTTATTTTTTCGTGCTGTCTTATCTACTCTATTAGTTAGACCTGAGTTTCTGCCTTTTCAGTGGTTCATAATCATAGGTTCTTTTTGCTTAGCTCCTAGAGCAAACTTCTTTTCTTAGGGGTTTCACTAAATTAATGACTTTCTATTATGCGATAACGCGTTAAGTACTATTGACACAATTTTCAGTCAAACACGCATGGCCAACCTTAAGTGATACTTGAGAATCTATTTTTGAGACAATGCTTTGTGAAGTGTTAAAAACACTCTTCCTTGAATCAAATGGAGTAAATATTCGAGAAAAAGCAGCCGAGTGGAAAAGTTTCAGTTACTACAATGCACTCTCACTAAAGTACCTATGCTGTGAAATGAACCTGAGTATCTTCACTATATTTTGTAGTATGTGTAAACACACTACACCATTGCGTCACCGATCTGGCTAGTTCTCGGGATAGATAGATAATGGAATGCGTGAGACAGAGCTCGATTGAGTGCCGTAGTCATATGTGAACGAGGCTGAAGATATTATGTATGTTGTTTTCTGGCGACGAGTGACTGTCGAGCTCTTAATTTCAAATCGGAGATATCGACGATAGTGGTGTTGATTGAATGTTTTGAGTTGTGCAAGTTGTGCTAATGGTGTTAGAAGTTCTCGTGAGTGGATTTGATCGAGACTAGTTTTGAAAATGGTCTCAAGGATAAGTTAATTTGCAGGAATTGTGTGTCGAGTTTGTGAAAAATTATTCGAATTGATTGTTTCGTGTTCTGAAATCGAATTAAAGTGGTTTGGTGTATTTATATTTGGGGATTTAAAAATATGGGTGAAAATATCGCAGAATCAGCGTAGTGTTTGTTTCAGCGGAAAAATAGATTCAATCGACGTTTTTTTTTACATACGTATGAATCGAACGTTATTTTTAGAGACCCAATTGTACCTTATCTATGATAGTGGACTAAGTTAAGAAAATAGAAAAAAAAATAACCGATTTATTTTAGATCACATTATCATAATAATCTTTGAAATTTAAGTGTATAATATTGATTTGAAAAAAAAATTCAATGCATTATTTTTGCTATCTAATCTATGTCTAACAATTTAAATCGATTAACACTAAAGAAACACGACTTAGATCATCGCGATTATGATGGGTGCACTTGTGCGAAAAGTTTTAACGATTCTAATGCTCTGAATATAAACTAGTGACTTGTTGACTACTCTAGCAACATATGAAATATCTCAACATAGTTTCGAGCTCATAACACACAGACAGTTTCAACCGCAAACAATGAATACAAAGAGCTATGCCATATCTCGCAAATTTTATTCACAGCGAAAATAGAACGAGACGAACCATCAGACGTCCAGCTGTTGCGAAACATTTTCGCGACGACAAGTCTGGGGCATTGTTACAATTTTAAAACGCAGCGAAGAAAACAGATTTAATCACACAAACACTCCTCAAATAAAAAAAATATACAAATATAATATAAAAAGGTTCAGGTGCCGAACAAAGTTAGCGGTTTAGGCTCATTCGAGACCGGATAGCGCGGTGGCACAATGGGCCTATTGTGAACACCCCATTAGCGGGTTTGTGGCCGAAACGCCTTTCGTATTATGTTAAGGGACTTGTAGGGATTGGCTTTTCCTAAAAAAAAAGAATATAATATTGTACAATACGTGTGTGGAGAAGGAAATCTGGTCGCGCTTAGTTAACCGCGTCCGGTTCGAGTTTTCCGACGTTTTCACGGGTCGTTAGTGGGTGTTTGCTACGAGTGATCTAGCTCAAGTTTTATGTGGATATGAATAAAGGATGCATCTTTGAAATATTCATGTGAAAATGCAGTGTTGAATAATTCTTCGCGCTTGAATTGAATTGTTGCGCTCGAGTTGTTCGGAGCACGTTCATTGGCTATACTAGATTTTTTTGTTTAATACTTGAATTATTCAATGATTTTGATTTGAATGAAAAATATATTTCATTCTGAGAATCAAATTTGCTCGAGATTCTGTAAACTTTAGACAAATTGTGAATTGTTGTATGTAACTGTGCATAATATTTGCTACGTCTGAGCTACGAGAAAGATCCACTTGTGAAACGTCATAATAAAAAATCCTCTAGATTGTAAAATTTTATCCGTAAATTGTAAAATGTGATCATGCAGAGATCTTCTCTGAATTGTACATAAAAATCCTAGAAAGTTTCACTGCAAATACATAAGCTATTTTGGATCTATAAATAACATACAGATATTCATTCATTTTTATTTATATTAGATCTTTCAGATTATTTTTATTTTCATATCATTAAATTTGATAATTCACATCAACGAACTTAAAACCTATCACAATATCAACACAAAATATTTCATATCAATTCGCGAAACGAACTCACGTCAAGCTCATTACCTAACACAATACAATATCATTTCCTTCAACATACAAAACGTAACCCCCCAAAAAACACTCACTATTCTTAAAAACACTAAACCGTACAAAGACTCGACAATTGAAAATCGAGACTCGGCACGAATCGAAATCGCGGAATTTTCCGAAGGCTTCGAATTTTCCGAAAGAGTCGAATTGAAATTTGAAAAGGGCCTTCGTGTCGGGCAATCAAGGACCGATTAGGGCCCGAACGAAACTGCGCACATATATCTTCGCGTTTACGAGCGCCATAAAGCGTGGAAACGGTGTTTTTTAGCCATGGCGAAGTTCGGGGAATGATTTTATTGTGTACGCCGACCGTCGGGCATAAATTCTGCATCGATTTTATCGTTTTATTGTGTCGGAAAATATTCGAGTTTGGCGGAAAATCGGGCGTGGATTTCCGCGCGCTTTTCCACCTGAAGATCGCTCCGATCGATCTGTTTTGTCTTATTGAGGCTTAACTCTAATTTTATACACTCATTATTGACTATTGAACATTGCGACAATAGAAAAATAAAAAATATATACCAATTAAACACTTAAGAACAGGAGTAATACTCGATTAGAAGAGAAAAAAGTTGGTTTACACAAGTAGCTTTCTTTCACCTATAAAATTCATGCATTTTTTAAAGTTGTCAATTTATGTAATCCTATTAGTCAAAATTTCAATCTGTAAAAATCTAATTATTTTTTTTTATGATTTGCTAAGTATTTAATTGTCATTTTTTATAATTAAATATTCGAATGAAAACGATTGAGAATTCACGTACATTTAAGAAATAAACAAACTAGCTCACATCAAAAGAAATTAGTTGACTTAAGTCACGTGTAATATTTAAAACTTCAAAACAAATGAAAAGTAAAACATCACAAATCGTAATATTTCTGAAATAAATTATTTTTTCAAATTTCACAATAAAAACCAAATGAAGCACCTCGTGAGTTTCAAATTGAAAAAAAAACTCTTTCCTCGATTCGTTACTATGATTTTTTTTTGATTTTCAAGTAAAGTACTATTAATAGAATGAAAAATCCTCACTTTTACTTCCGAAATCATCCGACTACGAATCCGTTCATGCGAAAGAGTTCTTCCCTTTCGTCGAAGTCGTCGCAACAGGAAAGTTTCCCTCACGAAAACGAAGTTCGGAAGTGTTCTTCGAAGTGGTCGCCGCTGACGTTCCACGCCGCAGACGAGAACTTTTCAAAGGTTATTATTTTATACGTGGTATAGTGGCATTCATAACGCTCTCGTTGTTCGCGGTACGTGTTTTTCTTCGGCGAGTTTGACTTTTTTATTACGGTTCGAGTTCGAAAGCGTCGTTTTTGCCGCTCTGTGTCCCCGCGGAGACGAGCTAAAAATCGATGATTTACGATCGGGCTAAGCGATTGAATGTTTTTGTTTACGATGCTTGTTTTGTGTTAATTTTCGGTCGAGCTTGATGAATTGGTTGTTTTTTGGATTTTTATCGTGGCACGTGTACGAGGGATTCGGTTGAAATCTGAAATTTCGTATGTATGATATGAAATTAGATACTTTGATTGTGATCATATTCATTTCTCATCTATCTATGTGTGTATATTAAAAACATTGAATGAGTATATGTGTGTATGTTTATATATATATTCCTTATTAATTGATCTTTTGTTGATGAAATTGGGAAATTTTCTGCATTATTACATACATATGACATTCTACAAATAATAAGACTTCTATCGTTTGACAGTTCTCAGAGAGACTTTTTCGTAGCCCAATAGTAGCAAATATTATGCTCAATCTACATACATACGAAACTAATTTAATACTGAATAAACTGTTCACAATCATTTAAAATTTCAGTCTCGAGAAGCATTAGGTCACAAAAGTTAGTATAAAAAAATGATTGAACCTTCTTTTTTTTCGTTCATTTGTTTGACATTTTATTTCAATAATTTTAAATCGAGATTTGTCCCGAGCGATGACATTTTGTTTTATTCTGCATATTTAGTTATGGTTGTCATCTTGTTATTCTGACATTTTATATGCAGTTGTTCAACTTGCCTTTTATAGCGAAGATAAAAAATACGCTCAAGACAAGAATCAACATAACCATAAAAAATGCCATATTTCATTGTTTTACAGTGATTTGTTGCGTTTTGGAATCGTGCAAAACATCTGAATTATGCAAATCAAAGAGATAATTTAAAACGTAGACAGAGCAGAATAACATCTGATGCTAAAAAAGCATTCAAGAATATATCTATTCATGTTTTCAATTGAAGTAAAGGAATTTGATAGTCATAATGTACGAAATTTGATCTCTCAACACTAACTGATTTACATACCATCTAGTTAACTTGCAAACAGATTTATGCAATCAGCAGCTAAAGCAAGTTATGTAGATTCAAATTTGAATTTAGATAATAACATTTGGCAAAATTTGATTCAAATTTCAACAAAAAATAAAATCGTGAATGAAGAGAAACCTCACGAAGATATTCATAATTCAACTTTGACGAATGCTTTAATTTTTCTCGTTCACGCAAAAACCCCGAGGGAAACAAAGCCGCACACAAAGCGTATTCACGCACCTACTCGAAAAGTGCAGAGAGAACGAAAATAAAAAAGCAAAACAAACTCCGTGAAAAAATTATGATTAATAGAAGTCGAGGATTTTCTCGTTTTCGTGGCGTCCCGCAATCCAGGCGGGAATTTTCCGGAGTGCTTTTCCACCGGAAAATGGGTTTTTCCTCGATGATGGGAACATTGACGCCTTCCTTACATAGGATGCGTTCGTTCCGAAGATACAAACAATGTGTTTCTATCCGTAGCTTAGTTTATTATTATTTATGGTGTGTTGGGAAAGGAATTGATACGAGTCGAAGCTCTGATGTTTGTTTGATGTTATCTCAGTTCGAATCGAATTTATATGTAAGAATTCACGTTTTATTTAGAAGCTGAGGAGTGTTGTTAAATGAATTGCATATCAGAAATCAATTAAATTGATCAGAGATTATTTTTCTCTTACACAGAAATGATTTCCGAAATGGACATAAATTTCGTAATATTTGAAAGTAGAGAAAATTAAGGTTTCCTATATCGAATCGAAAAAAATCTGGGAGCGTTATGCATGAAGTTGTCATTTTCATTTATCGATGAATATATCGATGATGAAAATGTGCACAATAAATAATTTTTATAAGCAGACAGCCTTACGTATGTAGATACATACATATATTTATATTATGAAGATTAATTTAATATTCAATTTAAAATTGAAATCGAACTTCAAATATACAACAAACATAGAAATCTAAATAGATATACCTACTTGTATTTTTCTAGACCCCTCATAACTCACAAGAGCTCGTTCCATCCTTCGTGCTTTGGAATCCATACTGCATGCGATTGCCTCGATCGAATTTTCTCCATTTTTCGCCATAAACGTATCCTCAGCTTAAATATACATACCGAACACATTCGCTCTTTGTCTTAGGGTCGGTTTTGAACTCAGTTTCTAGTTTCCCGAACGTTGCGGTCGCCGTAAACAAAGTTCTGACCCTCCTCCCATCTCGGTACAACGCAGTGGGACTTTTATGCGGAATCTTCGATGGTCGGTTGTGGACTTTTGTGGTGTATCTTGACCGATCGATTTCGACGTTTCGAACGTGAATGATGTGAATATTCATGCTCTGTGGCTTCAACGTTGGTTTTAGGGCAAGTTACTGGATAGAATTCGTTCGAAATGGGTCTCGGCGTCGGATAGTTTCAGTTTTGTGTTTGTTGATTTGATTAAATTGTGTTTGGGAATCATAAGCGAACTTAATGGCGCGAATTATTATTGTTGGAATATATCGGTTGTGTGTTAGTTGTTTGATAGAAAATGTTAAGTCGTTACTATAAAGGGAAAGTGGTATAGGAAGTTCCGGGGGTGAGTTGTTTCGAAGTTGTTTCGTCAATCAACTTTCTAACTGAAATGTTTACAATATCTGATGCTTTAATTATGTCCTTGCGTGGTGTTAAAATCACTTTTTCTTAAAAAAAATGTAATATTCCTTTCGTAATAACTTACCCCTGGAATATCCAATTCAACATTCCCTACGAGTAGTTCTCATATGCATTCAATAGAGTTCGATATACAATAATTTAACCGATATTCTATATGTGTAGACATTTCAGGATACTGTGTAGAGTTTTTATTGTTTTTGTAAAAGTTGGTTTTAGTTTGTCAGATCTCTCTTACAATTAGTTTAATTCAAATGTTTTTTTTTATTAGTTCTAACATCTTTTGAACCACTGAATCGCCAACAATAAACAATTCTATCCATTTTTCTACTAATCAATCTGACTCACCCAACACACAAAATCAATTCGACACATTTTCAATCAATCACCACGAAACTCTCATCGCACAGACGGGACAATAGAGAGCTATAGCGTGTAGTTGAGCATGTAGAACATCTTACGCCTTGTACCACGAAAGATTAATCCCTACTTAGAGTTGTCTCACACGTTACTTCGCTGAAGTAGGATTAACGTCTGCTACGTAGTAGTACCGCTCTGTAAATGCATGTCCTGGGGATGAACTACATGTACCTGAATATAAACATATGTATGTATATCGGTGCATTCGTGCATCAGATGAGCAACTGCAATTAGTCATGGTGTTAATGTGCCGTGCGCTTTGAGACGCGTAGTACTACTGTCTGCTTTTGATACAAAAACGAGAGTGTTGCGATGTTCGTGGTTGTAAGCAAAGAGGACGTATATTAATGGTCTGGCGAGATTTTGTGATTCTAAAACTTGTAGAAAAATCTTTGTGACGAATTTCATATTTCATCCTATTGTAGTAATATATGGAGAACATAATAATTCTTCAAAATATTTCATGTATCATCATCAGCGAATCATCAGTAGGACGCTAGATTGTATAGGTTAGCTAGCTTTGGATGAGTTAGATGAAATTTAAAATCACAAGTTTGAATATAAATAATATTCTTAATGAATTCATTTTCAATAATTATTATTTAATATCGAAAAAAAATGTGATTCCGAGAAGTACGTTTTGGAAAGCTCTGTCGCAGATGAAGGACTTTGATGGTCCAGAATCGTTGATGCTTTTGAAATCATAAATGGAAAATGTTTCGTGTTGCTGTGGAAAAGTGCTAGATGTATGACATGTCTTGATGTTGGAACTGAATAGGACGTGTGTTTTATCTACTAGTATGTCTCAAATGTTTGAAGTGAAACAAAAAGCATTTTCAGACCAAAGATTTTACGTGTTTTCTAGTCTTTAATTAAAAAAATATGATTAATTGTGTTACAAAAACTTTACTATATTCAAATTTTTCATTGGATAACCAAAAAAGTTGCGGATTTTCCAAAATAAATCATTGTAATACCGACGTGATTTATATCGGTAATGGAATTAGACTATTTCGTTCCCGAAACGGTTGACCTAATATTAGAGTTTTGAAACGGTTCTAATTTTAAAATCCGTTTCTTAACATTGAACGTGCCTAAAAATAATCCATCTTTTTCTCTCCGCAGAGAAAAAAATAAATAAAGTGGAAGAATCTCCATTCAAATCCATATAAACAGGGATGGTATTGGAACTCTAGAGATTATTCAAAAGCGCTCCTTTCGCAACAATTGCGATTGCGAAAACTTCTCAGAAGTACAAGAAAACTAATTTGCGCCGATTTGTTTAGCGAATTGAATAATATTCGAGCTTCAGACGAAAAGTTTTCTGCGCATTTTTGAATAAATGATTGAAAAACCTATAATTTTTCGTCCAAACCCCGTCAATCAGTTTCGTAAGAGGATAAAATAAATGGCGCGCACCGATTCGCTATTGATAAAGGGTTCAGTTTCAGTTTGACGATCCGGCTTTGTTATGCACCTATGTATAATATATCCATACTATTTCGCGTATGTAAAAAATAAACGGCAAAGAGAAATGAAAAATTCGGCGAATTCGAGTACAGGCCCTGAACATGATTGATCATCGTATCAGTTTCGTGTTAACGTCAAAAGCTTCGAGAGGCGAGATATTTGCTCTCTTGTCTCGTTATGGATTGAACGGACAGCTTTGTTAAAAATACGCTTCAATATTTTATTTCAGGTTGGAAAGTTTTAAAATTGAAATATATGGATAGTGTGTGCGAATCGAGAAAGTTTACCGAAATAATTTGTTTTGTCATGTCGGTGTGAATTTTTAAAAGTTTTTCAATTTTCAAAAACATGATTGTCTGTATGAATAAAAATGAAAGTGTGTTTATCTGTATATGCTATTTAGATTCTTCAATGACTGATTTTTTTTGAGTGAAACTTTAAAGAATTGTATGAATGTTTGAGAAGATTTTTGCATCATTACATTTTACAAACAACGGGTTTCTATCGTTCGACAGTTCTCAGGGAGACCTTTTCATAACCCAACCCTTGCAAATATTATGCACTAGGAATGTGAATGGGAACATGAATGGATATTCTATGTTTCAGTTCATAATTGGATTAAATTCCAACAAGTCTCACGCAACGACCGATTGTAGAAACTAGATAGGGACAAAAATTAAAATCTTCTGACGATACGTACGAGTATAATTAGATAGATCACAAACTTTTTTCTTCATACGATCCAACTAATAATAGATAATAACTCCCTCAACAAACTCCCATGACTCTCCATTAAGCGTAGAGCCATCGTTTCGCCTGATTACGCAAAAGTACGGAAATGCGGGCCGAGAAACCGGATAATCGAGAGTTTACTTTCGACAAACAGTCTGGAACTCATTCCCCTCGCTAAGTCCGAAGCTTTCGCTTCTCCGGGAATCCCGGAGCTTTCCCTCTTTCTCCGATATGGCGGTTTTCTCCGGATCTCGGACTTTCCGGACGAAACGAGACGAGACAAGGATTACGAGTCCCTATTAAGGAGTCGTGGTCCCTTGTAAACTCAAAAGTGCCCGAATAATAAATCGGAAACTCGGCGTCTTGTGCGAGATAGCATGCAAATGTATTATGAGTGTATGGTGTGTATATTCGGGGTGTTTCTGTGTTTCTTAAATTGTTCGAGATCGGATTTGTGTTTTGTAAATAGAGTTGATTAATCGAGTGATTCAATTATTTCGTTTGATCACTCTATTGTTCGTTTTTGATACGAGATTGGGGATCGGTGCGAAACAGTTTTGATTGAAATTATTCAAGTTTGTTATGCTTAGTATTTGCATATTACGATTTCGCTCTTGTTAAGATCAGATTTCCTTTCACTTTTGATTGAGGCTAATAGAAAGGATTGTAAATGATTCAACAGGTATTCAAATATAACAGCTTTGTAATATGCAACGAATACGTAACTAAGGCCCGAACTTTCAATCGTTAGTTACTCAAATCGAATGTATGTTTTTTCCTTCATAGAATTCTTATTACTAATGATATTTCTAATCGCCAATGAGTTTAAATTTTATAGAAAAAAAGTCAACATATTGCTACGTAGCACATGAGTGAGTATATAACGATTGAAAGCTCATACCTAATTGTATCAAGATTTTGATTTAGTGCTGAATTTCAATTAAAATAAATATTTTTTATGTAAAAATAATTATTTAAAATATAAATTGGGAACCGTTGGTCAAGTGAATATTTCAATAGGCGTGGGCTGGAGAGCTTAAAGCAGTAATCGCCTTGTAACGATAAAAGACAGAAGCGCATTTAGCATTCTATAATCAATTAACCCGTTGCGCGTTCGATACGCGATTACGCCACGAAACGTTAAACTGCGATTTAACGAATTCGCATCGATTCCAATCTACAAAAAAATCTAATAAAATATCTGAGGAAAAAAAAACAACTTTTTTCACTTTTCTCTCGGGGTGAATGTTTTCGTATGTTTACCGTCGAAGGCGATTTAATAAATTCGTATCGTACGGTATCAGCATATCGGTAAGAGAAAACGCTGTTTACTCCACGCTGAGAGAGAAATTCATTCGACGTATTATGTCTGCAAATGGTTGTTTATCCCACGCAGGGGGTAAATGGTTGTGTTATGGATCACAATAATGTCCAAGACAAGGATTTTCGATTCGAAACCACTTATTCGTCACGACTTTGCTTCGACATCCCGCAGATTCGACATTTTTCTATACATCAACCCCTTCGATAGATATCTTAACTTTCAAATATGGCATTTTTTTTATTTCATACGTTAAATATCGATCGTAAAAATGTTTATATGGAAAATACGGAGACAAGATCAACGTAGACACTAGAAAAATTCAATAACTATAACGCAAGAGTGCTCGGGCCGTTCCATAAACGTCGCGACCCCTTTAGGTCTGCTTTACAACATACTTACTCAAAAATGAAAAAAAAAATACTTGAAAAATAAAGAATATTTCAGTATACGCATACGAAATTCGCACAGACAGCAAAAATGCGAGCATTCATAATACAGAGCGAACAAAGAGCTCGGGTCTCGAAAAATAACGATGAATTTTGCAAGGGCTAAACCTTCCGGGACAGGAATTAGAAGAACGTGTGTACTTCTATATGCTCCGAAATTTGTTATCTCAAAGCCAAGTGTGTTTGTGCAAAATCGCAAAAAAATGTGATTTTAATATAATATTTTCGCTTGATACACAGCGTATAAATTATATTATGAAAAGTTTTATTTTATAATGATATTCAGCTATAAATAAATTTTATGCGTTTGTCATGGAATAGGCGATACGAAAGGGTTAGTATATCGACAATAAGTAATCTCTATGTTTCACAATGTAGGGTTGAGGCAACGTAAAGGCAAAGGCGGTAAATTCGAAATCAGGTTGCGAATTTCCAACATAAACATGTCGACATACGGTACAATGTGCCGACGTGTCCTGTTTCAGAAAGCAGTACCCTTTTTTCAGACTTGACACACAAAAGATTTAACAGAATTAGATATCGACTGGTTTCATTCAAAAGCCACATAATAATACGTACGTTTATTTTCAAATTCGAACTCGCAGTTAAATCATGAGTGGACTTAAATCAATGTTAAATTTATTTACTAATATCTCAACTTGAGTTACTATATCAAACACTACCATCAAAACACATCACGTAGCTTCCATTAAACGTCATATTTAGTGCCAATAACGTATATACCGTATTCTAAATCAGATCCAAAGCAGCGGTCGCAGATGTTGCAAAGCGGTCATATATTGAGACCATCATCCTCGACTTAACCGTCCTGCGATTATACTAAAGCACATACACACATTTGCTATCCCATACACTGCGATTAATCAAAATTGGAAAATCGCTGAGAATAGAACAGACCCGATGAAAAATAGACTTAGGATACGTTCGCTTTTAGCGACAGATAAATAATTTGAAAATACATTGTTTCGGTTGTGTTGTACATTACGTGATAGCTTCGTGTTAGATAATGTATTTTAGATTCGTGCGATCACATAAGAAGGTACATGTAGAATGTATTGATTTAGATGTCACTACTTTATATATAGAAGTCTCATCTAAAATAGTGTGTATGTGTTTTCTTAAAGTAAACTACGTTCACACGAGAAACTATCGAACGTACATAGATATCTAATAGAAAATTCAATGTGAACATAATATAGTCTAGTAATAACATATTATTTTAAAAAATATATTATCAAAATAAGAAATCTGTGCCTTTTTATAATTATTTTATTTTGTATTATTTTCAGACGTAGATCACTACCTTAATATAGGGTGTCATAAATTATCCATAGATTCATTATGATCAGATCACTTTTAAACTATGCATAATCGAAAGACAGAGTATAGACTGAAAATTTAACTTTTCGTTTAAAGTAATATATTTCTAAACAAAATACGTACTTCTTTTCGACAGTCATGTGAACGCACTAAAACTCTTACACACATCACTATCCTAACAGAGGTAACCTTAAATTATTCATAGATTCATTTTGATCTGTTTTTTAGAGACTAAAGAAAAGTCTGAAAACGTAGTATTCTTATACGAAGCAGTACATTTCTGAATGCGTACATTTCTTCGATAGTCACGTGAACTTGCCTCTAGATCGGAAAAACTCTTACATACGTCACTATCCTAACAAAGGTAACCTTAAATTTTTCATAAATTCATTTTAATGGGTTTTCGAGTGACTAAAGAAGAGTCTGAAAACGTAGTATTCTTCAACGAAGCAGTACATTTCTAAATAGATACGTCTGTTCGACAGTCACGTGAACTTGCCTCTAGATCAAGAAAACTCTTACAGATGTGCGTCACTATTCTAACGGAGGTAACCTGAAAATATTCATAAATTCTTTGATCTGATTTTGAGAGACTAAAGAAAAGTCAAAAAACGTAGTATTCTTATACGAAGCAGTACATTTCTAAATAGATACGTCTGTTCGACAGTCACGTGAACTTGCCTCTAGATCGGGAAAACTCTTCCGGAAAAGCGAGTCGCTATTTAGGCGCACTTAAACGGCCCACAGTTGGGAATCGTGCCAATCGTATGACGCGTTCGAAAGTCGGTCTAGAATTCGCGATTGTGATGCCGATCTGGATCTCCGTGGATCTTGATCTCGATCCAACGCCGGTGATAAATAAGCCGGGGATCCAGTCGATCCTTTTGTTCTGTGTTTACGTTCGGATGTTGCAATCGATGATTTTTTTTCTCACAGAACGAGCTAGTATTTTCGATTCGGTCGTTTGATCGGATTGAGTTTTATTGCGGGCGTTAATTCGTGATTAATTCGGCTGTAACGTTCTGCGATCGGTATCGAGTTTTAGTGCGAACGGGTTAAATTTAGATGAATAGTGAGTATTTTGAGTATTTCGATTAGGTTTGGTAGAAAGTGAAAAGTTTATTGTATACAAAAGTATCTAATTAAATACATTTTTTTTGTTTTAAGAGTAATTTTTTGAACATATAAACATTTCTTTGATTGACATTTCAGTATGCAAATTCGAAGTGAATGAAGTAAAGCGATGAATGAGGAAAAACATATGTTAAGTATGTTGAAATCTTGATAAGTTTTGACAACTTACGTTTGATCATATCATCAACATTACGCAACGAGTGAATGATCAATATCTTTCGATACTTTAAACTAAAAATTCACTATAAATCAATTTTTTTCACAACCACCCAAAGAAAGATTTGTAATAACGCATAATTCCATTCAACAGATTTAAAATATATTTAAATTGGTAGATAAATTTCATTTGTTTTCATGGAAAATCGATTTGAAATCGTTCTATTTTCATACTTATTTTCGTTCACGGGTTAACAAAATCTATGGATGCGAACTATTTTTCTTCTCGTACTGCATCGATTTCTGCCTTGAATGTCATCATAAAAATATTTTCGATTCATAACGAGTTAATTATTATCAAATTCAAATGTATTGAAGGAATTGTCCACTCGCCTCAGAAAGTTGCGCATTGGTCTTCATTCATTAAGACCTTCGCAACCAAACCAATAAACACTCGAATCTATCATATAAAAAAATCAATCTAGATCCTATTTTGGTGTAATTCAATGGATCCATCACAACATCACCCCGCAGTGTTCGAGAGTGAGCACTTTTCGAAAAGTGCGATAGACGTTCGCGTGCTAGCAGGGCGCACACCAATTAAACTAATTGAACGACCGTACACAGACCGTATAGATTTACAGCTTTCAGACACACATAACAAATATATGTACAGTGGAATACATAGGCATACGATGTACATTTGAATGCGAGGCCGAAAGCACCTCGAGCTCCGACGTACGTACAACTTTAATAAAGTTATTAATGAAAACAAGCTGGCTGCGATACGTTCGACGATAAAATTTCACGTACGCGAGATACAACTACGAAAAAATTATTATATTACCGTGTAGAGTGAAGATGGGTGTGTGTGAAGCGAGGCGAACACAGGGGTGTCGTTTTAATTTTTATTAATGAAAGTTTCATAAATATTTAGTAAAATGATCGAATCTTATATAAGAAGGTCGAAAATTTTGTTGAAGTGCTTTATTATGGGTCACTGTGGACTTAATAATATGAAATTCGATCCAACTGTTAATTTTGGATAAAGTCGATCGATAATACGTTTACGATATAAGTGATTGATTTATGCATTCAGTCAATATCATAGATTTGATGTAATATTATCAGGTGGTATAAATTTGGTCGTATATTCATTATGGTTCATATTTGAGCACTAGTCTATATTTGTCTCCATTCCTCTATGTATGTAACACTTTAGAAGATACAAAATCTATCTATTCTATATATCAATATAATAATTGTCTTCATTTTTTTATGCTTCGAAATACGTTTTTCAAAGTTTTACTAATCATGTGCAAAATATGTGATTATATAGCGACCTATTCGATTAATATCCACACCAAAAGTAGCTTAACGTCGATATGCATAAAAAACAGCAACTTCTAAAATGTTCTATGTTATGATATTGTAAAAATGATAATCATATTGTTTAGAATATTTTAATAAACGTCTGATAGCGATGCTAATATTTTCGGCGCAAACATTGTGGCAGTCCTGAACGGAAGGGTAGGAAATTTAGCGCGCATTTTACGAGCAAATTTGAAATAATAACGGTTATACGAGCTAAACGATGAGGCTTCCGGGCAGGTAGGCGCGAATAATTGGGCACACTACGAGCTTTCCAATTATTCTACGGAATAATTAAATTTATCATTTTCACCTTCGATAAGTTTGTTCGTCTATTTCGCATAAGCGATTCCGCTTATTAATATGCGATCTGTAACACTAATTGATGTGTTAAAACTGTTTCGCTTAGTTTCATTTTTATGCAAAATATTTGCATTATAAAACAAACAAATTTAACAGAGAAGTGACTAATTGTCTATGGAGCTTTTTCTGACATTGCATGGAAGGATATGTAAGCAAACAAAACGTGCATCACGCGATACTCATTTTTTACCGTATATAGAAAAATGTAGCTTATAGCAATAAAATCATCCAATAACACAATCAATATTTACATTTCGCTGATAAAAATATGAGCATTTACGAAATATGCTCTTATTTCTTATCAAATCTAAATATTTCAAGCAAAGACTATTATTCATATTCGATTCAAAATCACCAAAATGCAATGCATATCTATCTTATCGTACAATAAAATACATTATATTGACATCTGTACAATTTTTGCGTACATTTCAAACGAAATGCCGACAGTAATCCCAACGAAAGAGTTCTCACTAAGCACTCGACGTTATTGAAGTTCGGACTGTTAAAGTCGGTTAATGGCCGAGGTGTGTGAGTGTATTTCAGAAAAGGTATTATTCGGATATCACCACGTTTATAAATGGATGTATATGATGCTTCATATTGTACGTAGACGTGGTTGTGGAGGACTTGACGTATGTCAGTTTTAATGCCCTGACCCAATTCTTCGGGCCGTGTAATAAAGTCGAGCGGATCATCCCTTAAGCCTCATCGTAATGATTCTGAGGTGACTAATTCGATTGTTAAAAAGGGGTCGTTCTTCTTGATGGACCTAGATTTCACAATGGTGATTTTGTTTAACGAAGACGTATCGGCCGTGTTTAGGAGGCGTAATGAAGTTAGTCAACGAGACAAAGGTCTTCCGAATACGATGTATAAAAGTTACACTTCGAAATGTAATCCTGATAATATTTACATTCGTTTTATGATCAATAAAAATAAAAATAATATGATTGCAATAAAGTTTATCGTAATTAGACATAATGATTGCCGCGTAATTTCGATTGCACTAATTAAATTAATCGTTTTAACACTCGACCCGATAAAATATTAATTGTGTTACATTTACAATGCGTTATATGATTCAGAGTTATTTATTTATAATTTTTACGTGTAGAAATTCCGAAGTCAGTGCACTTCCATTGTAGAGCGTGTCGATAAGGCGACGAGCTCGTGCAAAAATGCAACAAAATGACAAATAACCTCAGTTGCACATTGTTCGAGCGACAATAAACACACATAACAATGAATTCAGTTTCATACATTATTTGACTTGAACGTGATTAACGTTCATATTGATTCAACTGACGGCTGCTGTGAGTGTTATTTATATCTATTATAAGTTCTTTACAATCGATTTGTCGATAGAGTTTATTTGACATCTAGAGATAAGTGGAATAATTACATCATTGGTACTCATTAATTAATTTTAATATTTATGGATTTTTATATAAATAACATTTAAACTATTAAATATAATTCAATATATATATTTTTAAAGTTAGATATAATAAATTCGTACATAATTGTATTATTGCATGAACGCGCGAACAATGCATTGTTACAAGAATTTAAAATATCTTGTACAAATTTCGAATATAACGTTTTCAAATAACGTATTTAAGTAGTCGAATTTTTCATAAATCGACAATTCATGACTTTATTATTAAAATAAACTTTTACTTATGGTGTGTTATTTACGCACAATGTACGACGGTTTTATTGCGCGTTGAACTTTTGTTTTATCGGTGTGTTGTGCGAAATTATGGAACATTTTTTGTAGAAATGGAACCGTTATACTTGTTGCTTATTATAACCTACATGCATATAATTACGACTCATAAAATGCTAAGATTGATCGTGACACGCTAATACAGATGACGAGATTTAAATAATAAAATTTGCAATTTTATAATTTCGCATTTTTTTAATTGCAAATCGATAAAAAAAGCCTGTATTAGTCCGAATATTTTCGTTAGGTATTAAAATTATAAATTAAATTGAGTAATTATTGCAAACAAAGAATGGCAATGATTAACTGTTTAATTTGATGATTCTGTAATCATAATTAATGAATTTAATTTATTTTATATGAATTTTATATGGTAACCGCGATTTAACGATGTATTTGCAAATGATGCACTCATACTTGTTAAATAATGAAGCAGAGTATAATTTTTCAGTATTAGCGCATAATACGCTTCGTCTAGAACAATTATAACAGATTGTAAAAAATATTAATTATCGTACTACGTAATTAATTTTTTCACTATAACTTCCGAGATAATTTAAAATGAAGAGGCTGCTCATGGCGATCTTTTCATTTTGATGAAACGCCAACGATATCACTTCCATGCAAAAAATTAGTATTTTTTTTCAAAATATAACGAAATGAATATTTCGAAAGAATGTTAAACGTGTTTAAATATTAAATTAATGAACTGAAAACGTCACTCGAAAGGATTACATGTTCAAAATTTTCAAGAACCTCGTTAAATTCAAAATTGAACATTCCCTAATTACACTGCGAATGTTTTTATTCACTTTCTATATTGGATATAGTCACGTGAATGAAATATTCCAAACAAAAATTAAACGTCTAAATTATGCACGTCGCGTTAACGATTTCGTTAATTCGAACGGAGTATTTCGCACACACAGTTTTCGAAGAATCGTAAAATTGTTGCACATGTTCCTAACGCGTTAAATAAATTATTTTACGATACATTTTACGCACGAAATCGATTCACCAAGTCAAACTCCATCGGTTCACTTTATATGGATTGGTCATAAAAGCTTCTATCTACTTAATAAAGCTCCCATTGCGATAAAGTTTCATTGGCGCTAATAAGAAATCGATCGATGGCAGCTAAATTGTAAATAAGATGCAAAATTCTTACGAATTTTACTTTCGTTCTTGTTTTTGAATTGACTGAACGGTAAGAGTTGGTAAACAAGTCAATAAAATTGTTCAGAAAAAAATGATCGAGTTTCGTGCGAATGATTATGAAAGATATTTTTTCCACGAATATAGAGATTGATAGATTAAAGTGGTCCTTTGGGAGTTATTGTTATTGTAATCCATTAATCGAATTAAACGGATCGCTCGTTTATTATTTATAGCGTCGATCCAGATATGAAAAAAAAAGTATTTTTCAATATTTCACTGATCGAAAAAAAGTATTTTCGGTGTATTAAGAAAATTGGAGTAATATTGAAAAGTATCGAAATAATGTATAGATGAAAAGCGTGTGGGATCAATAATATACTTTAGGTTGTTTTTCGTATCTCGAAGATTTGTCGAACGCGATTCAAATGCAAAGTCTTTGATCTGCGACACGACAAATAAGAATTTTCTGCGATAAAGAGAAAATATCGAAATTTTCTTTGAACATCTCTTCGACAAATCACGCAAAAAATAACAAACAATAAATACACATACACGTCGCTACAATTTGCTATCATTTCGGAGATTACGAAAAATATAACATTTAAACGAACCTTTGATTAAAAAATGATTGTAATATTAAACAAGATGAATATACACAGGCATTTCTCTCGAAATCTCTCAAACGTATGATATCCTATATTTCCCCCTTTATGAAGGTATAAAAAAAGAATACAGGAGACGTTTTCTCGGAACACTGTTTGTCGGACAATATTCTGAACGTAAAAAAATACGTATATACGTAGATCTCAGATACAACAATGGGGAGGTACGAGAGGTCTTTATATTGCGAAACATTTACGACAGAATTATTTTCGAGCACAAAAGCAGTTTCGTCCTTAAAAAACATTATCTCATATTTCGTCTCGTATCCGTGACGAATTCTAGTTGTCCCACAAATTATTATATCTATACACGTTCGATCGACTCTAAATCAATATGCAATAGACAAAAGATTAGTTTGCCGAATACTGATTGGTTCACTGCATCGAATTGTATTGTGTCAGAATGCACAATTGCGGACCGGACCGGTCTTGTTCTGCCAATAACTAGAGTTAGATTAGTCTTGCTCTGATTGAATCAATTTGTCGGGATTATTATTCGATCGGCGAAGTTCGTTTTCGGTTTTGAAAATATATACTGTGTGTGTTTTCAGATAGCTTAGAATTTTCCAGCGGAAAATATTGCACGTAAGCCGAGCTCGTAAAGTCGAATCTTGCTCCGTCTTTTTTCACGTTATTGACTGCTTCGGCACATAAATACGCTGCTTATTTATGGTTTTTACTTTTTTGGTGCATCGGGGAAATTGATCGTTTATTTTTCGGATAGCCATTTTAAAGTTAATGTATCTATATCCAACATTTCATGAATGATTGTAAATATATGAACGCTTTCACCAATTTCATCTAGAAACCAGATGTTCATTTCGTTGCATATTTTTTTTAAATTGTGATGGTAGCTTATATTGTTGAGTATATAATGTTATACAATATTTGTGTATTGAGCTGTAAGTACAGCAACCGATACATATTGACCCGAGCAGCTAGAAAAACCAATTTCCCCCCAATTTTCCGCACAACACTTGCCGCCTCAGTAATAGATATCCCGTCTGAACGAGCATTCTGAAAAAAAAAATGTATGGGAAAATTTATCTGCGAAATTTGAAAACATGAAAAATATTATATTATGCATACATCTGTATTTTAATATGATGAAATCGACTTCTACCGGCGGAATAAATTTTCTTCGGTATCGTTGAGAAAACATCTCAAGAATGTACTTTTATTAGAACTCAATTTATGATTTTTGATGCATAATATTAAATTGAATTTCAATATATTCAAAGAATAGAAAAATCTTGAATTTTTATAAATCTCATTTAAAGGGGTTGTTAACGCGGCATTGTCACACGATTTTCATGCAATAGATTTAAATGGAATAAGACCTATTATGCTCAGTTTCCGAATGCGTGACAGGTAGCAGCAACAACAGGATGCGCCATATTGGCTACAATATAAACAACGAGGACCTCAAGAGAATGGCCCAATTATTCACATTGTAATTAATATGTTCCACACTGTCATTGCTACTACCTATCGCGCACTTAGAAATTTAGATTCAAGCGTTTGATGGGCGCTGTCCACCAAAAACGTAACGGAACCGGACGATGGACACATCTATATAGAAAAGTGATAAGCCTTTAAAGCTATCTCCCTCTTACATATGATGACTGAAAAAGCCAAGGGGTACAGTTGATTTCGAGAAAAGCGCGCTCAAAGTTGAGCATGTACCTATATGTATTAGGAGAAGGTCGAGTGTTTTCATGATACATCTCGGTACACGTTCCAAGTTCATTTATATCCTTTTGCCATCAAATATATTAGTAAACATATATATAAGTGATTAATGTACACAACTCAATTTTGGCAAAAGTGTCACTTGTACTTCTTGGCCTTTTCAGAAGTCAAATAAGTATGTCTTTCATTCGACTCCACTACATTTGTAGTGGACGGCGCCCATAATAATTAACAGAAACTAGCAGTAGGCGCATGTGTATTAAAATAGTTCGGAATTAATCAAATTCGTATTGCCATCTATGTGTGAAATAAAAAAAGATTTTACGCCTTAAATAGATTAAACGATGCAGTTTCGTAATTACGATGGTAGCTCAGCGGTGAGACGGCGGGCTTAATAAACTGAACGCGCGGGTTTCGAGGCACGGCCGTGACTGAAAATTTCGAGCATCGTTAGCGTATTTATAATATAGATCCTTTAAGCCCACTATCCATTGCCGAGCAGGATGGAACTGATTAGGGACACAGCTATACAAAAGAGAGTGATATAGCCATATAAGCATCCTCTTCTTTCACAGCTATACGAAAGAGGAGGAGGCCTATATGTCTACCCCCACTTTCATACAGCTGTGTCCCTAGTCCTTTCCGTTCCGACATTGGGCTTTAGTACTGCAGCAGTGCAGTCCTGTAGTGATGTTTTAATTATGATATGATGAATTAATTAATGTGTGATGAATGTTGCAGTGGCGGCGTGGAAGAAGGGTGCGCGGAGAGCGAGGGGGCGTATGCGGCTCGCCTGTCCGCACCGCGGATGTCGCTCCTGGGCAGGCCGCTCAGCTACCGCGCCTCGCGCAGGGACGCCAGGTACAGAAGACTACAGAGCAGAGTCTACAACTTCCTTGAAAGACCCAGGGGCGTCAAGTCTGTGCTCTATCATATGGTTGTGTAAGTACACTTCTCATCAATATAATAATTTCACTTAGCGTATTTGTACGTTTGTACGTTTGTCGTTTGTCGTTTGTCGTTTGTCGTTTGTCGTTTGTCGTTTGTCGTTTGTCGTTTGTCGTTTGTCGTTTGTCGTTTGTCGTTTGTCGTTGCAATTTTTGTATGGAAATCGCGTGTACTTTTGTTCGAGCGTCGATACATATATGACGACTAAGATACGCGAATTTGGATCTTACGGCTGACGCGATAAGGTCAACATTCGTGTCTTTTGTTATGTTTCGGAAAAAATGCGGATTGATAAATAAAAATATTCATGCATTTTAATAAGTTTTATAACTCACGATCAACTTTTGTACACGTCGATACTTTAAAAGTGGGTTTCGCAATCAGCGACAGTAATAGAGTACGACGAAGTGATCGCAGTGAGTCTTTTTTATAGTTCATCGCAACCACCTTGTTGTACTCTGTCACTGTTGCTCTCTGCCGCTGATGGCGAAACCCATTTTTGAGGTAGGCTTATTGACACGACTCAATGCGAATCTAATCTAACATCATTCGACCTCTCACTAAGTTAATAGAGTAGAGGTATAAACCGTTTATGTTGTCGCGTATGGTTCTAGTGTCTTTATGATGCTAGGTTCGAATTGTCGGATTCTGGTCAAAGTCACGTGTCGTTTTTTTTAATTGATATGACATCTTGAATACTTCTTTCGAATGTTTGATTCATTTCTTCTTCTTTTTCTTTCTTATTGTTTCTTTTCTGTGATGATTGAATTCGGTCATTCGGTAATTCGGTAATTCTAAAGTGAATAATTGATCAATTTATTTAAAAAAATGAGTACCTATTACTTTAAATTGAAAAATACCTGTAATTTCACCAAAAATCTATATTATAAATACGCTAACGATGCTCGAAATTTTCAGCCACAGCCGTGCCTCGAACCCGGGCGTTCAATTTATTAGCCCACCGCCTTACTCTCCGAGCTACCATCGTAATTACGAAACTGCACCGCTTAATGTATATAAGGCGTAAAATATTTTTTTTATTTCACACATAGATGGCAATAAACACATCCGTGGCAATACGAAATTTGATTAATTCTGAACTATTTTGATACACATGCGCCTACTGCTAGTAAAATATAATTATCGTATGTTAAGAATATCGTGGATAACTTTTCTAATAAAATCAAATACGGAATTTCACATCGAACTTTCAATACGATGAACCTACCTATTCGACAACAACGATCGGAAGCGAAATTAACTGAAACTTTTCAAATCGGGAAATTCTGAAAACTACACCGAAAAAAAAATACTCATCCACAAAACGGATACCGTGCACCGAACGACAGGTTGATGAGTTTTCAAAAAACAAACGTACGGAAGAATAATACTAAAAAATATATACAAAAAAAACTTTTTTTTATCTTTTCGCGTGCTTCTCAACATGTGTTGCGCACTGAATCGTTTTTCATTTTTCTTTCGGGAAAACAGCGACCAACATCTGTCGCATGAGTAATTTCCGTTCGTGTTAGTTTAACTACTGCGTACCAATGGAATATGACAAATTTTCAAAACAAGAACCGAGATTCGCCGGAAACGTCATAAATTTTACATAGGAAATTCAATTAAGCTTGATTTATTGAATGAATAAATAATCTGAATTATCAAAAAGAATCTAGCCGACTTAAGTTCAATGTTTCGAATACATGTATTACTTTTTTGTATTCTCTTATGTTGATATACAGGCCATAATAAGAGCTAATTTGGGGTAGGTTAAAGTATTTTAATTTTCATTAAAATAGTAAAGATGGAGATGGAAATTTCATCAATTGGGATGAGGGTTGAACCAAGTGAGAACAATGACGCGCATAAGAATAGAAAAGTAACTTTGTTTAAATATATAAATAAGACAATTCAGCGTGAAAATGTAAAATATTTTATTTTTCGCACATACAAAGCCAATTTTATTCGAAAAGCGTTCAAGCCAATAAAATGAGCTTTCGCTGTAACCTCACATCTCCCGCATTCGAACGTATTTATAAAATATATTGTTACAAACACATACTTTGAATACTAGCATAAAATATAAGATATTTTATATAAGGCACTCTTGTATTTTATACACAAAAATAATAAAGCGATATGTGCGCGCGGTACAAGCGCATATAAGCGGTAAAACTCCTTTGTGCGCCGCAGCTTTAAAAGATTTCCTTTTATTATTGCCATTATCCTCCATAACGGAGCCTTTTTTCCCTCGCATTGTCGAAAAGTGTCCTTTTGTAGCCCACAAACGCCAGTCTAACACGATCGAAAGGTGACGTGAAGAGATTAAATTGTATGAAACGTAAAACGATATTTTTCACATAATACGGTTACGTTGCGCTAGCGGTCATTTTTATATTTCGATGAAAATTTTCTGAAAACTTTCATACTTGAAAGGGCTCATTTTCTTTTTTTCATTATTTGTAAATCAATTTATATTTGTGTTAACTAAAGATTTTTAGAAGAAACTTTATCAAGTTTATAAATTTTCATTCGCTTGAATAAACTCAAAGTCTGCAAAATAGTGATTCTTATTGAAAGTTGAGATCAAAACTTGTATTCATGCTTCAATTAATATAAAAGTGAATCCGAATTTCTAGAAGTAAAATCTAATAATGTGATGAACATTTCGCCAATTTATAATATTTTTTATATGTCTGCCATTTAAAAATTGCGAGCTTTTCAATTTGTGCAACGCGAACGTTACAAGAGTCCAACGCTACAAAGTATCAAGTGGCAAAAGTAATAAAAGTGTCCCGTTTTGTAGATATGAAAATGTCTGAAAACCTCGTTTCAGATTTCATAGTGGCGACAGTTGAACTTTCGGATCGTGTGTCGGTTTAACTTTACTGCTGAAGACTAAAGTTATATTACACAATACATTATTGGGTTGTAATCCTAAGACTAGAGAGCTTATCTCGATGGAAGCATTAAATAAATCAGTATGATGTATTTTTGGTATCAATATGAATTTATTTGTACAATTTGGAATAAATATCTCAATTGTTATGTACGATTTCGCATGTAAATCTACGAAATGGACTTTTCAGTCATTACAAATGGTTCTGTTCGTATTCTGAGAAAATTTATTATGGAGTCTGGAACAATGAAAGGAAGCGTCTCTTTCGAACCGTCACTAATCAAAATTAATGATAGAAAACGTATCAAATTAGATCCTAGAAATGTTGAATGATCAATATGTACAAGTATTTTTCTAAATTAATTCAAAGTTTCAAAATAATTCTTGCTAATTTAGAAATTGCCGACAAATGCACAATTGCATTAGTTCCTTTGTATGCGATGTCGTGCTGAAATTGCACAAAACCGTTAAATTCAGCACGATTCGAAACAGGAGAATTTATATTATACGAACGGGAGATACTCTGACTTTTCAAATACAAGCTTGCATGTAAACACATTCATTACCATTTATGAAATAGTTCGTTAATACGACTGATTTTGTTTGGCTTTAAAATTGAAATAATTCAATGTACCTTGGTCATTTTATCATCAAAATACGAGCTTTAGAAATTATTTTTCGATTAATTTATATAAAGATTAAGAATAAAATTAAATGAAACATTAATGTATTTGAATCGAGTTACAAAACAATAAATCATCTCATGAATATTCAACTGAAAACAGTTTAAATTTAACGAAATTGTTACAAAACGCGTTGCGAACATTTTCAATGTCGCTCGAAACTTGACATCTCATTGTTCTAACTATTATCCTATTATCTCAAGACGAAGGAAAACTCAGAAAATCACATGAATATTTATACTTTTTCATTTTCATTTTTAACACACACCGTTCATACAGTGTGCGCGCCAAATGCGATTTCCTCGCTAGCGTTTTTCTTTCCAACCGGAAAATGCATTGGATAATGCATTTAAACTATTTGCATCACAAACAAACTTTGCTACAGCTGCCATGTGATTTTTTTGTTAATTTTCAAAAATACTTTTTTACAATTGTATGTTTTGTTTCACGCATAAAAATTTAAATGACCATAGACTATGAATTTTGAATAGTCTACAGATATGAAGATCGTAAAAAGGGAATGGTTCGAATAAAAAATAACACATTTTTGCATCGAAAATTCAATATGTAATTTATAACGCGATTCGAATTCTGAAATTTAGGACACTATAAGCCACTGTCGTAATAATGGTCACATATTGATGCACCGTATGAACTTTCAATGGATATTGCATCGTAGCATATATGAACAGTCACTTCCGTTTCCACGTTCGCTCATACCCTGCAATCTGTACGTGTATAAATGGGGGATGAAAGACGACTTTATGAAATCCAATAAATTTCAAAAAGCGACGACGATTTTCTTACGGAAGCTTTTCCCGTGAAGATTGATGAGATTTTTCAGCGACGTCTGATGAGAACAAAGGATTGCGTTGCACCGCGATGTTACCGTTCGGATACATTTATCCTGTGATAGGATTAATATGATATTATTATACTAAATTTAATCCTTCATTTGTGAAAATAAGTTTCAAATTTTTATATAAAAATAATTTTGTACTTAGATTGTGTATAAACCGTTGATCACATTGTTAAAATTCATAATCATAACGCTTTTGTAAAAGTTCAAGAAGTTAAATATAAATAGATATTTAGGTAAGGCATTTTCAACATTCAAAATTTTATTCATGAATAATTTGAAATCATTTAAAATTTATTTCAAGCAAATTTTTATCTGAAACTAATCGTGTTATATTTAGATATATACATATATAAAGTCTCGACTTTTTAAGTTCAAATTATGTTTTAATTTCATAGAATATATTTTCAATTGAGAACTCGTATAAATGTTATTAGTTCAAACAAGTTTTCTATAAGAGAGTTTATTAATTTCAAAGTTGTTCGAGTAAATAATTTTACTATCGCACGTCATTCGAAGACACTTTATGAGATGCGGTTCAATTGTATTGCGTTCTTGTATTTATTACGATTTAATACCGACATAAAGGACTTCGTTTCAGCATTTCAGGGTTCTTTGCTCTCGTTTATTTAACGTAAATTCAATTGAATGTGCATGGGAGAGACACGTTAATGCGATCTCGATAAAAAAAAATGCTATACGTATTCGATTTACAGCTTTTTGCTGCCTTTGTTCTTTGATGTTTGTATGTAATATGATATTTATTCATATTCTGCTTCAAGTCAAATTACGAAGTTTAGTTCGCGTGATTGCGATATTTGTGCAAATCGCTTTTCCATTCCGACTCGTACTGAAAAACTGACATGATTTTACTTTGTGAAAGTTTTACAACAACCGTAAGTAGCGACTTGAATGTGGAAACTCGAACTTTAATCCACTATTTGCCTCATGCGATTCGTACATGAATTATACATCGTTTAATTCTTAAACTTTGAATTTGAATTCGTGCCATCAACGCGATAACCGATCCAAAACAACTTTAAATCATTTGATGAAAATTGTTTTGCATGATCAAAATTCCTCTTTTTTTTCAATATAAACATGGAAGCCCTCAAATATTTCATTTTGAAGCACATTCGCGCGAGTAATGCAACTCAAACATTTGCGAATATCTAAACGGCGAATCGGCGGTTTCGACTGAAAATTTTCGGAGAGGCGAAGAAATGAGGAAAAATGAAAATTTCAGCGCTTTCCTCGAATGTAATTTGTATAAACTCGCAGCCGAAAAGTACACAGCCGAATTTTCGACCGAAAGTCACACACGCGAAAATATATTATAATACAACCGGCGTTATAAACGTAAAGAACAATATCCCCTTCGTTAAAGGTGAGAAGCCTTAGCCGAAAGGGACCGAATTTTCATTTGAGGTTTTCGCCGAGAATGGAATATTGCAATTTTTGAGCTCGAATTCAGGCGTATTTTTAGTCTGAATGCTCTGAGATTTGACTATATTTTCGTTTACATTTAGCTAAAATCGTGCAAATGTTTCGTCTGTTTTATAGTATGAAGATACGTGTGACGTGGTCTGATGTAAAAGAAACACCTTTTATGAAGGACACGTTCAAACGATGATGTCCTTTCATTTCCGCGTCTTTGTATCATTTCTTAGAGCTCGTTTTACTTCTTCTGCTTCTTTTTTCATTTTCGTATTGAAGCTACTGCACGTGTTCTTGTGTATTGCGAAATTGAAACTTTCAACAATAGGCGCATCCGAAGAGCTCTATTAGAACATTGCTACTTCGTGTAATAATATAATAAAGATACGTCTTTCACGAGATATTAAAATGACTCTGAAAGTATTATTAAATATCACAAAATTCATTTAAATTGTAGTTCAATACATAAGAGTTAAATTAATATTACAACTTCATACTAATCCTACCTTAGAATTTCACAATATTCATTTCAATTCGTAAATTAACTCTGTCGGGAATATTAAAAAGAACAAAGGACCTAATTAACTATAAAAATAATACGGCAATATTTCAAACGATGACAAATCGCTTTACTTCATTTACGAAAGGTTCAAATTATTAATTACACGAACAATTTCGGTTCAACGCAGAACCGCGTGGTCCTCAACTAATTCGCATAATGTATATAAATCGGTTCCCCTTCATTTTGTTAATTCGAAATGGCGTGTTAGAACTAATTACGACTTTTTCTCATACATTATAAAAGTCCAAATAATGCATAGAAAGCACAGAATTACCGAAACGACCAACAATATCGATCTGTGATTCCCAATCCTGACCATAATCATTCGAGAAATTTTATATAAAAGTATGTTAATGTATTATAATCAATTTGATTAATAAAATAAATTGAATTTAGAAAGTCTAATCGTGAAATATTCGTTTTATATATGAACTGGGAATAAAAGAAGGTTGAAAAACACTGCTGTGAATAATGGACCTTTAATTCGGTATTGCATAATTCAATGAAATATGCAGAGTGCGCGTGTAATTTCATTATTTGCCAGTTCGGGACTCGGTCAGTGGTTCTCCCATTTTAAGGAAATTAAATCGTGAATTAGCAATGAGCTCAAATCTTAGGCCATTGTTAACATTTTAAATGGCGCTTAAGAGGTCGCCATTTTGAATTCCGTCTAAAATTACGTTCTGTTGAGCGTGAAATTAAAGAAAATTCGATCGAGAATACGCTATTTTTTATAAATTGGTCTCGTTTGTTGTTTATCTAAACATATAACAAAATTTATATATCATTAAGATCGTTTATTCGATTCAAATGCGATTCAATATAATTTTGACTGTACGAAAATTTTCTTTGTAATATGTATGCGTCAATAAGTTCTTTTGAGGAGTTCATTTACATTCATTGTAAAATATCACATTTCAATTATATTCAAATTGAATTCGAATAAATTCCTCTCTTTTTCACGAATAAAAAACTTGATCAGATCGAAACAATAGAGTCGTCAAAGTGATTCGAAGTCAATTCGTACGAATCGTCGCATGAAACAATACGACGCAAACTTGCCAGATGAAAAGGAGTCTCGATATATTTTTTCACCGTTCGACGATAAAATATCGAATTTCATGAGCCTTTCCCTAGAATTTTCCCTTTTCGCTTTATTTTTTTCCCCACCGCCAGTTTTGTAATCGAAACGCCGAGAACCGGGAGACCGGAAAAGTTGCAACGACGTATTATTATTGTCGGTACGGCCCCGAAAAAGTTTTCCGGAATTCCGGAAAAGGGTAAAAATTTTTCATAGCAACCCCCGACGGTGTCGTAAAATCGCCGAACGTTGTCGACACCGGTTGCTAACATATTTTCTTTTGAAATAGTGCAGTGAAACCACAGTTTAAGCCGGTTTATACGACTCAGTTTTATGTTGGCCGTATTATTAGATGAGTTTATTTGATTTTCAATGTTTCGCGTTTTACGATTTCCCATGAGGACATGTCTGCACATGTTGGTTAAATTCCAGTGAAATTCATTAAAAATTTTGTTTCAATATAATATATATGTTATTTATATATATTTGATAGAAGATAAGTAATAAATATACCTCAAAAATAATATACAATAATTTTTATAAATCAGTATTTTTCATTCGAATGTTTTATGTATATTGGATATCAAACTGAAAGTTATATGATACCTATATCATGTAACGCTTATCGCTATAATAGCCGAAGAAACTACGGTTATTATCATCATTTCGTTAACGATATTGTATAATCCACGATTATTTTCCACTATAAAAACGCTATAATTTATACGCAGAAGGAAAATTGTTTATCTTGATCGCAGTTAGTGTCTCAGATATCTCTTCTTTTCCGTTTAAATATAGAGTTTTCCCGATGATTATCTGGTTTTTGTTTTTGTGTTTTCCGCGTGTTAAATGGCAAAGTTAACCCCGTTAAGTGCCAAAGTTGCGTATAAAACGTAAGAAGATTTTTTCTCTTGCGTATTTTTCGCGGAAATAAAGATTATTTAGTATTCACCTGGTTTCGAGATTCAGTTTATAGTTGATTTTGTTCGGTTCAGAGACCTCTTTATACGCGAAAATAATTATTTCTTCTTCCCGAGATTGTTCTGTTTGTGTCATTTTCTCTTTTTCTGTTAAGAAATGCCCTCGAGGAAATTAAAAAAGAAAGAATTTTCTCTTCGGCGTATCTCAGCTTCGATAAGGTCTCTCAAATTTCACTCTTGAAAAACAACACCGCGTAGATGATTCTCTTCGCGATCTAATTTTTGTTGCTTGTTAAAAGCGTGTTTATTATGTTTTGTCGGTTACGTTTTCCTAATATCGAGAGAAAAACTTTGGAGAAATTTGCTCTTAGACCAACTTTGCTCTTTGATAAAATGTTTGAGCCTTAACTCAATTAATTTGTTGACGAGTTGGAATTTGCATATAGATCGCACGAATATTATCAATTAGAATATATTAATTTTCTCAATACAGCTGATTTATATTTTATAATATTAAATTTAAGAATTATTAAATGTATTCATAATAATATTTTTGATGAAAAAAAAAATACAAAAGAGCAAAGTCTAAATATTTTGAATATAATGTGTTTATGATTTAGTTCTGAAAACAAGCGATTTGGCAAATCATTCATGCTGAAAAAAACAATAAATACCTGTCACTTGAGTCGCGAATATTTTAAATACGACATTCACTAACGACCTAAATATTTACTATTACAACGAAACAACATTAGACATTCGAATCATCAAAGAAACATATAAATTACGAACCACCGTACAGCCGAAGGCGAAAAAAGCATCAACGTGCAAACTCTCACAGTTAGCGCTTAACAAACTCGAAACACATTCGACTTGTTAAGCAGAAAACGGCGAATTTCTCAATCGACACAATTTAAACGACCTCAGATTATTCGTGTTCTTGTTCTTGTACACGAGAGCGTTTAACGATCGCGTCCCCGCAAAGTTGAAACGTCAGCTTATCCAGCCTCTCAAAGGGCCGTATGCAAATCGCGAGCCAGCTTTTGCTGAAAAGCTTACACATTATAAAAAGGACGGTACCCGTTTTCGTCTTAATCACTACTCGTATAGCTATAGAACACGTGTATTGTACGTTGACGAAACGACAGTGCCGTAACGAGGGTAGTTTCTGTTGTATTTCAGAGAGGGTGTCGAAACACTACTTATTTAAAAAAATTAATTAATCAGTTGATTTTTTTATTTCTAACGTTTTGATAGATTTTCAAAATTATCTTAAAATGATTTTACAAGTAGACATTTACAAGTAGTATAGACATGAAATATTATAGTTGTTAAAGTTTAAAGCGAAATTTTCAATAGATTTATAATTATCACAGATCAAGTTTTAAATAAAAATTTACTTGAATTTTTTGTTCAACTTAAAGCGATACATTTTGTTTTTTTTTAACAATATTTCATTCTAAATATTATTTTTGTTGATGTTCCTAACAAATAAATACATTTATATCGAACTTTGATCTGCGAAAATCGAAAAACTATTGGAAGTTGCAATTTTGATCTTCACAACTATTTCATGTCTATACTTACATCTAAATATCATCAAAATCAATTAGAATCTTTAACATATATCCTCAATTTTCATTAGTTTCCCATACAATTTGTTTTTAAGATGTAACATTACCGCTGAAAATTACATATTCGTTTGGCACGTTTTCGATGTGTCACATTATTATTCAAAGAATTTCATCCACTCGTCGACTTTTGCATATAATATTATGATGTGTTGACATATTGTGTAATACTCGTATTGTTTACCAAAGTCTTCTAACGAAATTCAATACCGCTTTAGAAAGTTTGCATTATAAACGAACGCTTCGAACTGCTTCGAAGCGTCCGAAACAACTGTTGAACATATCAAAATTCCACGCTTTTGATTTATGAATAAGAAAATTTTCAAACCAAACAATTCATCATACATTCCTATACGATTCAATACAGGTATGATCATAGAAATAATTTGATAATAATATAAATAATAAATTGAATTTTTCGAAATTGGATTCAAAGCTTGTGATAATCTGTTCAATTGTATTCGAAGTGATTTTTTTGAAAATCGTTCCGAGTTCCGGTCAATTTTCCGAGAAGTAAGGGGGTGTATTTATTCGGGGGTCGTTTGCGAAGGGTTCGAACGGCCACCGTAAAATTCGAAAACTAATAAAGCGACGTGATTTGTGGACCGATCGCTTATTTAAGCCTTTTGTATAAGGTGTGGTGAATTTATTCGATCTTCCTACGTACAGGTAAAAATTGTGTTTGCTTCAATAAAGGTCGAGTCGAGCCCCTGTGTAATCGATCGCCTTCAAGCGGAGTGAGGTTTTGTTGATATGATGTTAATTACTATCCGAAACGAGTGTGTGTATTGTGAAAATTAAGTTTTTTTTCAAATTGAAGTCGATTTATAGCTCGTTCGATTGTATTGTACGACTGTGATGGGTTAATCATTGTCGAACTGTCGACGTAATGATTCTAGGAAATTTTAATTGATACGGTTTCGTTTTTGTCTCTAATACGAAATAAAATACTCGGAAAATAATTTGAAATATAATATAACGAGGTACGGTGTTGTTTTCATAAAGAAAATGTTATTTTTGATGATCTTTTGTTTACCCTAAAAACATGCTTTGATTTGTGGTATCTTTATTAAAAAATCGGACACTAACAACGTCAATACAATAAATCGAAACGATGTTTCTTTTTATATAAAAAAAATATTTCATAACGAAAAACTCAATATTTGATAAAAATGAGTGACACAAAGAACAAAATCGCAACTTAAATCGCATCATCCTTAGAAATATAAACAATTTCCATATAAAAAAAATACGCTTGAACAACCACGAAAAAAGCCTCCACACAAGCCTACATACTTAAACTCAATCAATAGTTTTAATATTAAATAAACAACCCAATCACTGTTCGAAGTTTCGAAACGCTTCCGGCGCCCGACCGACCTCTCCATTCTCACGCAAATCGAATTTTCCCGCGCTCTACCGAATTTCCCGCCAATTTCCACACACACACATTCATCAATATATGAAAACACACACACACATTAACATGCGAAAACACACACACAAACATTAATAAGCTGTAGCATATTCCACGGGGAAAAAACGGCCCTTCGTACGCGTATCGGTATTGAAAATTCGCGCCGATTTTCGCGGGGCGTTCGAGATTTGCGAAATTGGCGTACGCGTTCGCGAATTAATTACGCTTGCGTAAAATTTCATCGGGTGCTGTTAAATTTGCACGCCTTTCATTAATCTCCATTTTGCGCAGCAGCCTCGTTTCGTCTAAGGCCGAGGCGATAAGCAACGTTTTCGCATTTAACCTGAGCGCATTGTGAACGAGGGAAGGTGTTTCGAAATGAGCTATCTTTTATAAACTATCATTTATATTGTCAATATGTTACTAGAGATTTCTTATGGTCAGTTTTTTACCTAAAATGAGTTTGTGATGATTTTTTTTCTTCCGTAGAGTTGACAAATGTCATAGCGCGTTTGTGAAAGATTTTTTGCGTTTTGCGAAAGAATGCGTTTTGTTTCAAAGCGTCGAACTCTATTGAAAAAAAAAAGTAATTTGACCAATATAAAGGTTAATAACGAATGAAAAGATTCTTCCTATCTTTAAAGTGAGACTTTTCAAAAATTCATGATCTGATATTTAGTTCAAAAGTTGCATCTATTTAAACTACTTTGACATCTTCAAAATGTAGAGAAAAATCTGTATTTAATTCATCGATCAATTGTGACTTTATATTCTAGTTGATTGTATGGCAGTTTTGGTGCTACAGTCGAATTTATAAAGAATGCATTGAGATGTAAAAAAACTTGAAAATGGCTTAATAAATCAAGTGTTCAATTCTTAACATTGTAATAATGTGTATCGGTGACTGCAGATATTACAAAGGTATCAATGGACAGATGCATATATAAAATTAGATACGTCTTCATGATCTCTAAAAATAATAGATTATAATAGATTTACGTAAAATTAGGTATAGAATGTGTACATATAGATGAATTTGGGGATTGTGTACTTTCTTGTGAAGGTACGGTAGGCTTTTGTTAGAGTTCTCTCTGAGTTCATCCTCTACGGTAGCAATATAATGATGACGGATTAGTCTTCTTCATTGGTGATCAGCTGTGCTAACTGAGGTCGTTTGTCCCTTAGTGAATGACCTAAATATAGGCTGAGTTTTTTCAATGCCTATAAATATAGGCGCATTCGAGTAATTGTCGGGTTTTCATATTTTTTAAGCAGGAGAAAGTCTTTTAAATTAAAAAGAAAAGGTAGAATCGTATATTTTTCATTTCGAAGGATATATTATTTCGAAGAGGAATCGAGCACAAATATACGTTAGAATTTTATTTGTGAAAGCTCTTAGGACAGTCTGAAAATAAAAGCACCACCGCGAAACGATTGCACAAAATAAAACGAGATTCTTTCAACTATAAGAAAATATTTCGCTGAACTCTCCCGGGATACTCACACTCGATTTGAGAAATGCTAGTTTATAATCTGGGTTCCTTTTAGTCCAATTGGTAATAACTTCCACGAGTCGATATATATTTTGCTTTAACTACCAATTTCAACATAGCTTTTAAAAACATACCCAAATTCTAAAACGTGAAAATGTTTAATTGCTGCATTTAAATTCGATTCGTTTCATTTCCGTAATAAAATTTTATTTGAAATTCAAATAAAAAAGTATTCATATGCCAAATGAATCGAATTCATTTGTCATGAAAAAAAAGTCAGTCGAAATTTTCACCGAACGTTAGCTAAATTATTATTTTCGAATTGATCTTATTTTATTCGATTCAACTATAAAAATCTCAATCAGTTTAACAGGTGAGTCTTACTTTAATGTTTTTAACGTGCTCCACATACACGTATGCTAATTTTCTCACGAGATATTAAATTTCAGAAAACTGTCGAATTATCGATATTCTTTTTATGCAAAATCGTTCAAATTTGCTCTCCGAAGAAGCTTGAAAATCCTCCACTTATTGAGAAAAAGCACCCAAGTAGAGTTTATTGGCGCGAATTTGTGTGGAACGAGCCTAGAGGGTCGTTTACATTCCGATGACATAATTCATGCGAACTGAAGGGGGTCGTCTGTATACATTACATTCGTATGTATGTAGGTATATCTTATTGTACTTAGGTACCTTTGAATATAATATGCTTATAGTGACTCCCAAAAGTGCTCTTGTCTGTGAAAAATTCGATTTTTATCAAGCGACGCTCGCCTGAATCTGTTTATGTTGAATCGGATTAAAATGTTATATATTTGAGCGTTTATTTTATCAAAGGATCAAATCCGATTGTAGTTGATTCAAGATGTGTGTTTTGAAGCTTAAATTCTGAGTGGTTTGAAATTCGATTAAGAAATTCGCTACAAATATTCGCTTGCGAATAAATCGTATAAGTGAGTCTTTTTGATTTAATATGTCTGTAAATATTATTTTTGGTTTGATAAATTGATTATACTTTTTTTTTCAAAATAATTATAGTCGATTATTTTCAAATTGAAAAAAAAAACAATTGAACCACAAACGAATCTAAGTAATAGGCTCTAATCTAATATTAATTACTCTCACATGCGGAAAAAAAATTTTTGAACATATTTTGCTACAAATATAACTACTTTTGAAACTGTAATCTTCACACACTTCCGATAAATTATTACTACGATATTCACTATGTAATATTCTCGTATATTTCCAGGTTCTTGATGGTGTTCGTCTGCTTGGCGCTTAGTGTTTTCTTAACGATACCGGAGTACGAAGATATCGCCGGCAACATATTGTTTTATATGGAGACCATAGTGGTCATTTGGTTTGCCATCGAGTTCATTCTAAGGTTAGTAAAGTGTTAAACTATTATATATTCCTACCGAAGTTATGTTTACTGTTATCGCGGTTAAGAAATCCCTAGTGGGAACGACGTTCGTTTAACTGTAATGAACGACTTTTCATACAATGCTGATGTCTTGTATCATTTTTGTATCAAATATTTAGTCAGTTTCGAATATATGTATTTTTTTTTCTTAAAATAGCATTTTTTCACTATTGTATTAAATGGATTTAATATTGCTTGACACATTTGATTTAGAAAAAATCGATCACGAAACATTATGAGTTATTTGAGATATTCGAGTTGTGAATTAGTATTTTATTGAAACTAATTTTTCTACGCATTGCCTTTCTTTCATTGCCATTCTTTGAGACAGAATTATCAATGAAATAATATTTTTCTACATTCTAATATCTGTTGCATAATATTTTCGTATAATCAATTTTTTTCCTGAAAATCATTCTTTCAATTCAAAAAGAAATATCAAATCTGTTTAGGTCATTTTTGCGAAAAAATGCAACATTTTTCAAAATTTATTGTAAAAAGTGTTCAGTATTAAAATCAGTAGTATATAATCTGAGGAAAATTTTGAATAAATACCTGCATACAATTGTTTCAATGCAGTATATACGGATGGAAATCTCAGAATCAAGGAAATTGGTTCACGTTTATTTGAATCCATCGAGTCTGGGCAAATGTTGAACTAACTACGTACCCAAAGGGACCCTCTCCGGGATAAAATGAACCGTCTATGAGTACACTATTTATTATGGACGTGTGTACATACACACATCGAAGGTTCACTATCCTTGCCCACTCTTTGTGTGACGGGATCTGCTCAAATCGGATAAACGGGAACGGCGGATACTTCCTGCAAACACGAACTATGTATATATACATAGATACATAAATATACATATGTATGTATTCAGCCTACATTTGCCCACTTTTGCCCCGTAGACTTTCTATGAAATACGAATAGGATACGAGTACGATACGAAGATGTGACATTTTCTGCATATTGTGAAATTTTTTTAGAGTAGTTGAATTTGAATAGAATTTTTCAGATTACTCGGTATTTTTTTTTTATTAAATTAAATAATTTTCTTTTCATTAGATATTGATATCAAAGTTATATTTTTGAAGTAGGAATTCAATTGAAGTGATTAATCCGATAGAACGTTCGAGCATTTATAAGGGTTAATACGATCGAATCACACGTCCTTTAGGCACAAATTGGTTTAATCTTTATGAAGCAGAATTTAGAACTAACGTTTGTTAATGATCGTCCGGTAGCCAATTTCGTACAGCCTGTTGATTCAATTTGGTTCTTGCGCTTACCAAACATCGCAATCGAATCACTAACTAACAGACTGACGTTAGTCCGTCAGAACTGAATCTAACACTCGGAGATAGATTTCATATGCGAAAACAGATAATGGACGAAAATATATTAGAATATTCGAAAACTGATTTTTTTCTACATATATCTTGTATCGATACAATTCGAATCGAATGCATATTGCATCTAGCAATATTGTCTCGCTTCCATTATCTCGAGTGCACTCGGCTATCGTTATACGGGGTTGGGTTGAAAATGCTTTCACTTGCGGACGTTTTCATTGCGATCCTGGGAGCTTTTAATAAATTAACCGTGGAAAACTCTGCGATACCGTTCGCTTTTGAATTCCGTTTTATTTTTAAAACAGTTTTCCCGCACTTTTTCTTATTTCCGCTCGCTTTGTCGGCCGTCTTGTCGTCGTACCCCGAGAATATTGCCACTTGATTTTTTCGTAGGAGCTTTTCCTATAATATCTTCCGTCAGCGTTTATACGGTCTTTGGTTGTGATTTTGTGCAATTTGAGTAAGTTTATGGTTGTATTTTTGTTGTGAAAATGTTGCAAATTTTGAATTATACTGTCCGAAATGGTAGGGTTTTTTGTATTCAATGTTAGTTGAAAATTGATGAAATTTGTTAAATGATAAATTATTTAATTAGAATGTGGAATGAATTTGTAAAATATATTTTGTTTACTACGTATAAACTTTGGAAAAGCAATTTGAAATTGAAAATTATTCTCTGCGTTTGGAATGTATGGTTATTTAATTTAAACGTAAGACAATCTATCTCAACTTTATTGTGCATCCAAAACTAATAAAACTTTGCTTTAGCTCTGCACCAGAATAGTCGACTTGCTTCCATCATAATAATCCTCAATACAGACAAACTTGAAATAAATAAATAAAAAATATTTTCAAATAAGCTCTCGCTTAAGTTAACAGATTTTTCAATATACATAATTTTTCCAGCAAAACGACTTTATCAAATAATGGAATTATGAAAACTTTTTTTTACTATATTTAATTTTTCATTTGAAAATAGAATTATGTGTAATGAAACATTATATTGAAAGCAATCTATTGTATATGCGTGTATTTTAACTTCAAATGCCGATTCGCAATTAAATTTGAACCAGCCGCCAAAAGGCACACACGTGAATGTGTCTTTTATGAAATTCGATGAATCGCACGAATTTCGAGAGCGAATAACTTGTTTGTTTGCTTACTTTGCGCAAACACCCTCTACCCCCCTTTTACCACCCTCTCGCCTTTAATGATAACTAAATAAATAAAACGCCGAAAGGGTTAAAACCAAACACGGGGCCGAAATGAAAAACAAATATATGCCGCGATTCCCGCCGTAGCACAAAAGACTCGCCAACGAAAATAAACACTTCATTTGCGACCCTGAACCGGTTGACCGACCTATGGTTAAGGGATGATATTTTCCTAAATAGAAAAAAAAAGCTTATATCGCATTGAAATTCCTCTAAAACGCTGTGTGTTTAGAAAAAATCTCATTGAAAACTAAATTTAGTAGTACATTTGCTTCAAGCGTGTGAAGAGTCAATCTCGCAGTTACGAAATTCCACCTTTAATATAAGATTGCTTTTCGCGTTGTCTCTCGGTCTGAAAAAACAGAAAAGTGGGTGGAAAATTAAACGAACTCGACGGGGAGAAAAAAACGAGAGGAAAAGTGCGCAAGTTTAGGGTCTCTGCGTGTTTTCATTGAAAATACATATGAAAGTGGGAATTTTTTTAAAGGTTTTACATTTTTTTTTGTTCAAAAAAATAATATGCCGTTCCAAGATTGTGTCACGTTCGTATGATCGGCGATAAGGACGATCGTTTGAATATTTATAATTTTTTTCGTTGTAATGTTGCGCAATACGGGATATTCAATTGTCGAGAAAAAAAATCGAGTTTCTTAGTGGTATTTTTTTGCAATTTCGAATTTCATCCGGAATTAATTCGATTTGATAATTTATGAATATTCAGCTGAATTAAGCGTTGATTAAGCGGCGGAATAAATATTCATTATTGAAAAATTGTTTTGGAAAAAATTCATAAAGCGAATTTTTTCGATCGAATTTTTTTTACTGTAAATTAAATATAATTTTAATTTCAATTAAAATAGCTTTTCCTTTTTATTATTAGATTAAGTAAGTAAGGCTTATATTAGTATATTCGGTACACACACTCTTGCCACAGTTCATTATTGTATCTAGAAAAATATAATAAATCATACGTAGCAATAATAAAAATAAATTCAATTATACTATTTTCTCGGAAGAATATTCCCTGCGTATTTATGACGTGACGCAAAAGCCTTTAATATGTTTTCTTTTGCCTTAACGACGTCACTTATTTATGTTAATAGTGCCAACCTCGAAGCGCAATACATTTTCGCATATTTTCTTTTATAAGAGTTCATTCATACTCAAAATAGCCTATATACATACAATAAACATCCAAATTATAATTGCATCACATTCAAAATCGATAAAATTACTTTTTTCAATCTAAAAAGTCGTTGATTATAATATTTAATTTATGTAATTATGATGGTATTGACTTGAGTATTTGTTATTTGTTGAATGCCAACAATAATATAGAGATTCATTCTATATTTTAGAAGATTTGTAATCGATTCGCAATAATTTCGGATATAAAGTAAATCAGAAAAGAATATGGTGAGGAATTTTCGCCATTATATCGGGGTGTGAGTGCACTTGGCTAGAGCTCTTGTGTTTCGGCGATTATCGTATTTCACTTTAGGCCACGTGTTGAATGTGTCGAGGGCATCGAGGGTGAACTCGGCTCGTATTTATTCCTTGTCATAAATATGGATTAAGATCATTTTTTCGTGTGTTATCTCTCCCCGTGGCGGATTGTTTGCGCTCGTTTTAATCAAGCGTTTCCATATGATGCTGGAATTCGTATTTGATTAATTTTAATTAGCCGCCGAACGAATCGAGATTTTATCGCTTGAGTTATGCGTGTGCAATTAATCGAATTCACATTTCGGAGAATTTGAATCGATTCGAATTAATTAAATTTCTGTTTGGCGAATCGCGGTGGAATCAATCGGTTTATTAGATCATCAAAACATATTAATGTGTTCATGAACGTATGAAATTATATTGAAAATAGTTTGATATTTTTAATAAGTTCGTTTTTGATGCTCAAATTTAGTTTAAAATTGAATGAAATAGAAAAATATTGTAGACTGTCTGATTCGTTGTTGATGAAAAATTATAGGTATATTGTAATAAAATAGACACGGAAAAGCATTCAAATCACCTTTTCTCATTTTTCGCTCGAACGAAGGCACTCAGGATTTCATAATTTTGTCCTTTTTGCGAGTTGAACTCGACAAAAGTGATTATAATTCTGATCCCAGCCGCCGTTCGGGGAGTGAGAGCGCACAAAGTGAACGTTCGCACAGAAGAAAGGACTCAACTTAATCGCCCGAGATCCTTTCTCGAAAGTATCGTTTCTGTTACGCAGTTTTAACTTTGGTCGTTAGAAAATATTATGGAGTTTTCCGTTCGAAGGACTCTAGCTCCGAGGAAAAGTGAAGAAAAAAAGACGGCGCGAAGAAAGAAAACGCGAGTGGAAGAAATTAAATTCGCTCTAGCTTTCGACTCGGAGTCGTAAATCAAATAAAACGAGTCGAAAGGCTTGTGTGCCTATGATAAATTGCGTTCGATCTATCTGTTTCATTTGTAATTTTGCGTTTTGCACGGATAAGTGACGTATCAATTAGTTTTCTCTTTATTAAAATCTGTTAATAATAGCCCAAGTGGGAACGAGATAAACGGTCTGTATTGGGGTTTTATCTTATTACATTATTAATTCAAACTCGTTGGAGAGTTTGTGTGTAGAAAGGTTCAATTTTGTGCATACATTTTTAATCATGTTTTAATACTAAATAAGCATTTGCTGAACCAAAAATCATTTTTGTATGTATCTATAGGGTTCCATATGAATGTTAAGATTGATAAATCGAAAATTTCTAAATTAAAATTGTCATAAAATCCATGAATAATCAAATAGTCTGTAAAAATTAGTTCGAACACATCCGATGGCACAAAGGGAGGAAATCGCTTTACGTCGCTCGCGCGCTTCGAGCGCAAAATTTTCCAAAATGGAATTTTCGCACGGCATATTTCCGCGAAAATTCGATATGCGATTATCACGCCATATTCGTGTACGTATTACATACACAACACGATATCACAGATGAGAAAATAACGAAATATATGTAATGTATAGGGAAATCACGCGGAGCGATGACATCGAACGCATGATTCGATCTCGTACAGAAACGATGCGATTTTGACAGAATACTGCTCAGTTTTAGAATTCATCAATAACAAATTTAATATAATTCAAAATGGATATTTTTAACTAGTTGTCACTTAGAGTGCATAAGGTTTTGAAAAGTTCACAAAAATTGCCTAGTTTCGCAGAAGTGACTATACAGGGTGCGGTCGTTGTAATTAGCGAGGCGTGGACAAGCTCGATTAGCCAGGTCCTTGAGCGAACCCATATCACTTACTGCAACACCCCTTTCTCCTCATGTGTACGGGACTATGGGTAGATTAGGGTGTCTATGAGCTCAAAGTTAGTGTGGGACTGTGTAGTTTGAGTTTCGGAGTATGTGTGTATTTTTAACGCGCCGGCTTAATTTCGTACGACTTGTTTAGTGTGGCGTTTTTCAGTCTTTATGCGACAGTTATTGGGCAATGCGTGTCGAGTTTGTTTGTATAATTGGGAAAATTTAGTTTGATAGTTGGTTTTTTGGTAAGGTGGGTTGAATATTTATTTCATAATATGTGTATGAAGATTGAAATGCGCTTTAAATAATGATAGAAATTAATTTGAAACGGAAATCTTTGAATGATGTTAATTTCTTTTTGTATGAACGTTTTTCGATAATTTGATAATAAGTGGTATTGTTATTTCATTTTCCTAATAGAATTTTAATATTGAGAAGCAAATAATATAATATCGTATTTATCACAAAGTGATCTTATGTAAGTTGCGCTTCTATTATCCAATTTAACGAAATCTCTCGTCACTGTCGAAACTAGATTAAAAAAATATACATCATAGTCACCCTAAGACACCCGCTGTCTACTTTACATTTTAATGAAGGCCGTATTTTCGAGAAGTACAACGCTTTTAAAAATAATTTCGTCTGTACACCATTAGAAAGAATCTCTGTAGGATTTTAGTTGGAGAACAAAATGCGCAACTTGAATTCGCGCAACGATTCCGTAAACTAAATATTTTCCGCCTTTTTTAATTTGCAATTTCGCAGATTTGTCTCGTTCTCAAGAAACATTTTTACAACCTGAATTTGCGAGTTTTATGAAAAATTACGGAACGCAAAGGTCACGAAAGTTAGTGCTGCAAAATTATAAAGCGGTATAATGTCAAATGTCACATTTGCGTAAACATGAAGTGCTTGATAAATTTCAAATTTTAGCATTCAATAAGAAATACGTATGGAGTGCATTTATTTGTATATTTATAGTATTATATCTAGCAATTTAATAAAATAATTTAAAAAAAAAGAGTTATGTTTAAAGTTTAAATATTATACAGCATAGAATTGTTTAATTATTTTGCGAAAAGCATACACATATAATATGTTAGATAGAAAAGTAAGAAAATAAGCGTGTGTGTATTTTATTCTCATAGCATTTCAAAGATGTATAATTAAGCTTGAAGAATTTAATATAGAAGCTTTATGAATTCACAATTTATTTACACATCTCTATGTACTTCAATATAATAAATTATCAAAGAAAATTAAATTATATTAGCACAACGAATTTTATTTGAATCGCTCAATATTAAAACTTTTACTTAGAATAAAAAAATCCTTCCGAGAATCATTTCAATTAATTTTAAATGTAATATTTTTGATTACATTTATCAATCAAACGTACAATTATCGCTCGATTAACACTTAAGCGTATTGCAAGAACTTGAGTCCATGTTCACAACACCGAGTCAATATCGGTCCGATTGTTCATCCGATGCAAATTTGCAGTCTTGCCATATAATCCGGTAACATCATCCGGAAATGGAATTCGCAATTACCGGAATCGCATCCGATAATGCGACACCGAAACGTCGCCATATACTCGCGTGACGTTTCGGCTCTGATATATGTATCTACGGACGAAACGAACATTTGTATTAAGAGAATACGTATTACATGTCTATATGTATGTATTTTAGATACTTGTGTTTGAAAATGAAGATGCATTCTGTCGGAATGCGCAATGGCGCGAAAGAATTCCAATATGTCGACTATGAAATGCGCTAAATCCCGGTCGGGTTTCGATTTGTGCCGCTTAATACGCGAGGGGCATTGATTTGTTGAAATGTAATTCGAGTATATCGGAATTTCATTTGTAATGAATCAATATTAAATTTTAATTAAAGCAAAATGACAGTTTAGATATCTATTTCGAGATTTTTTTAATGTATAAGAAGAATGACCTAAGTAGGCTAGCCTAATAAGTTAACATAGAGTTGGGGTGCAGTTAAAAGGCGGGATGGTGGACTTCCTTCGTAATGTATAGGAGAGATGACAAATGACGATCGAAAAGGCCGAGGGGTACAAGTGACATTTTTACCGTAATTGAGCTATGCACAGTAATCTCTTCTATGCACGCTCATTTATTTGGTGGCAAAAGGGTATAAACAAATTCGGAACCTGTGCCGAGATATATTATCAAATCATTCGACTTCCTCCTAAATGTAGGTACATGGTCAACTTTGAACGCGCTTTTCTCGAAATCACCGCAAAGTCACTTGTACCCCTTGACCTTTTAGTCGTCAAATATGGACCTGTGCTTAATTAAATTCCGCGATGTACTTTATATCACACAATTTAGATCACCTGTTGAATTTGTATAACATCAATCAGTGATATATCGAGCCTTAAAGTCTATTAATCTCAAATAACGCAGTTATATTGAATAATTAAACAGTTGTGAGATTTGAATTGAAAATAAAACATAGATGTGTGTTTTATATGCGTGTGATATAAAAAAAATGATAATTTCGCGTGCGACTCGCAGAATAAAGATTTTTTAAATTACTTATGGGAATTTCGAGTCACGTTTGCAAACAACTCGAATTTTAATAGCACACGGCGCTCTCAGGAAACGTTCGTGTAAGAAACAATTTTCTTCGCGAACAACCAACCCCGAATCGAAATGAAATTTCTATATGCGGAACCGGGGGAGGTTGTTAATAATGTATTTATTTACATTCGCAATAAAAGCACCACTCCGAGTGACACAATTAAAAACGAAATTAATGGTCTCGCATAAATTCTCTCTCCGTAGACGTCAATTTCGCGCTGTTAATTTATTTTATGCACGATAGATAGGTATCTGGTTATTCGTTTGATTTGCTTTCGATCCGATGAAATTATGAATATTAATTTTATTATATTGAAATTTCGATGATAGTGGTTGTTATTTTTTTTAAAAAAATAAATAACTCGATGCTTCGCACTGTTAATGGCGAAATATCTACGCCTCAATATTGGTTTACGTTTTGATGGCATATAAAACGATGCGTTAACGAGTTTTTCATTTCGCTGTGAAAATCTGCAATTCTATCAACGCAGCGAAAATAAAGAACAGTTTCGAATTTTTTTTTCATTTTGATTTCCTATAATATTCGTGATGCTCGACAGCAAAATTTACACTGAAATTCGACGAATTCACAACTTCACAATTTACTACATAGTTATACAGAGTTAAATTAGAAATTTTTATTTACAAAAGCATTTTTTATATCAACTTGGAAAGGAAGTTTAACCAAATTTAGACGATAGAGCACATAAAATAGAAAAAATAGCTATATTTTTTCACATTTCCAATTACAATTGAATCAAAACATTCCATTCTAATTCTCGTGTTGAAAAAAACGATCAAACGACTTAACCATTAATTGCCTTACTAACATCGATAATTCACAACCCACCCGACATAACCATCAATCTAACCCTAACACAAACCCACATACATACATATAATAAATCGACTTAAGACACACGACAATCAGATAATCTCTAACCCACTGCTCGATCGAACGATTTAGGACTATCCCAACGTCCTAAGGGAATAAATCAGGAACATTAGTCGATTCTTGAAGGGACAACGTCCGTGTCCAGACTTCGAAAACAGCTCATTATTTTATTATCGTAGTACAGTGTTAATTATTGCCGACAATGGTTGGTGTTTAGCATAAAATTCGCAAATCCGCCTCTGTGCAATATGTATGGGGTGCGTACGATTATCCCCTGCTCGAGTTCCTGCGGGACTGCGAATTATTAATTAATATGGTTCCGTATTTATTATGCGCTTCGCTCTAGTGGATTTTCGTGTGAATTTCGTTTTGGTTTCGTTTCTGGTTTGTGTTTTGTCGTGTGGTCCGTTGTTGATTTATAGTTTGGTGAAAGTTTCGATTTTTTTTCCGGGAAATTTCGTATGGGAAAAATGGGTTTTGTATTTTTTATCGAATCGAGGGTTGGTTTCACGTTTGATGTTTGAAAATTGTGAAAAAACTTAAGGGTTTAAGTGTCTGAATCGGTGATTCAGCTGTAACCATAGTTAAACTTTTTTTCCTACAAATAATTTGTTAGCTGTTACTACTACTCGTAATCGATGATCTAAAATTGAAACATCGTTTTTTTTTAAATAAATAATTTATTGCTTACAATGAAAAATTTCAATATTGTACAAGAGAACATTAATCGTTGTTGAGAAAAAAATAGACTTGTAAACTTAACTGATTAAATATTTGATTTCTTAATATACAATATTATTGAAAAGCCGTGATGAACAATTTGAAGTTTTGATTAATGTTTGTTGTGAACGTCTGCATATATTTGAATAGTATTACAAATTAAATTCTCTTGTAATAAGCATAATATTTTGGAAATGTTTATTCTTTCAATTAATGTTAATTTTGCGTAAGCAAATGTTTGGTAGGGACTACAGATCATAATTAAAAGAGCAGTCAATTTACTTTGATCGGCGTTTTTTATCACACATTTTCCATTTTTTATATTTTAGCCAAACAAATTTAGAATCACGGAAAACATTTTTTACGAAATCATAATATTAGTTAAATGTTCAACAAATTTTCCAGACAGCATAAACAATATTACAGTCGAACAAAATTTTCCACACAACGCAACAAACAACCGTTGTTTTCTATAGCCGTTCGTTTTCCCTGTCTATAAAATGTTCATAATTGGAAATATAACACTACAGACATAACAAACAACGGGCTCGAACAAAACTCAGCACATAAAATAACAATAAAAAACAACTTTTCACGCAAACAAATTCGCAATTCGCGAACCGCCGAAACGCTGTTCGCGTCTCTCGAGATTCTTCTCAAACAACACGGGGTTATTCTCTAACCATGTTTTTTTCCATCATCCCTATTCTATGGGGTTAGGAGCTATTTCTAACTTTGTCTTGGACACGTAAGTCGCAGTTACAAGACTTCACCACTTAAGTGACGGTTTAATCTCATACTCTTTCCACTTATATAAACGGGAAAAATTTCGCTCTCCGTTCTATATTTAGATGAGATATTTCCTCTGATATGTCAAAGGTTCGTTTTAGGTTTTTTTTCGGAGTCACAGTTCATAGCTGATTTATCGGTTTGTATCGAATACGTATTTTCGTAAATTGTATTATATACATATATTTTCAAGTGCTTTTTTTTTCATTTTTATCTCATTTCATTCGATTCGTACGTTGTTATTGAAACTGATACAAGGTAATATCTGAAAGATTGTTGTAAATGCAATACGTGATACAAATACGAAAGTTTTATGATGATTGGTTCTACTGCGTTTCAAGCAAAATGTTTGCACGTTCAATTCATATTTCTTTGAATCCAAACCATTTATTTTAATCAAAGTTTTCGCGAAAGTTTCGTTACATTACATCGATGCTACTTGAAACTATGTGACTCGAAATAAACCATTCGGTGACAATTTTTTCGAACATTTTTAAAATTGGTGCAGAGTTCGTTTGATTGTATCGTCGAATGCAATTTTGCTGTCCCACTTTTCAGAGTGAGTTTTGTCAAAATTTTCCTTCTGTGTGTTGATGAGAGCATTTGATACTAGTGTTCTTTGTTGTTCGAAAATGTTTTATTGTTAGTATCGCTCGGTGTGTAAAGAAATGTTATGAACGCTTTCCATAAAATAAACTTCATTGACTTTAATTAAATTACTTTTTGCGTCGAAATGTTTGAGTGAATAGAAAACAGAATTAACAGTTTTATTTCTTTGCGGGAAATGGTTGTTTATTTATGTCGGGTTTACTTGACATTTTTATCAATCAACAAAGCTCTCAGGATCGATTCGTAACCATTTTTTTGAATCGTATTCTCGTATACATTATATTATTTTGTTTATCGACAGATCTTTTGTTTTGAAGTGTATCCTATTATTTTGAATACGCATGTCGGTATTTTCGTATATAAAATGCAGATATCCGAATTTATCTATCTGGCTTTATCTTGCGTATACATTTCTAGTTGTCGAAGTGTGTTGGAGATGAAAAAATACTTTATTTATTGCCGTGAATAAGTGAAAGACATTTTTGCCTTATCGGAAAACCATTTCGGATATATTTCAGAAGCATTTATCTTTTTTCAGCCAAAATACACTTTTAATTTTTTTCTCTCCGGGTTTACAATATAGATATGTATATTTTGTCTGCGGGCATATGTGAATTAATGAATAGTGAATGTGGACTGAAAATGAAACACAGAGATTTTCAGAACTTATTCACAGGAATGAGATTAATCACCACAAAGAAATGAGGCTTTATTTAAGTAACAAAGCCGTTGGGATTCTTTTGTTGAAAAGTAAATAAAAACATACATTTTCAGGTATATACACTCGAAAGTTCATTTATATTTTACTCGATGTCAGATTGTGGTGAATAAATTAAAACGATTCCGCGTTGGAAAAATAAATCTCAAATTTTATTATCTTTCTAAAATATAATTTGAAAATATTTTCCGAATATGAACGCAAGTTGAAAAACAATGCCAACTGAAATTAATTTTCTATCACCTTTCCTCGGAGAGGAGAAAGTCACCTCTCGTATTGTGAGGAGCGTGCGGGCTGCTTTCTTTTTCTTTCGCAACAAAATCCAATCAGAAATCCAATTTTGATCAAAGGCAGGTTCCATACTTTGGTCTCGAAATCATGAACAGCTCCCATATGATCGCTTTATTGCGTTAAGGATCAAATGGGGCGGACTATTGGAGAGGACACGAAACGTTCATTACGCACAGATCGGGGATGCTTTGCTCTTTTGACATAAGCATATTTATTCTGTCACAGTATTTTGAATCTAATCAAGTTTGATCAGATAATCTTGACGAGATAACTTTTTTTAAAAATACTCTTAATGCCAAATTTGATACTTTATAAATGTTTCATTCCGAATCAAATCTACTCAAAGACGCTGTAAAAAAATCTGTTTCATTTCATTCACATTTTCCCGACGCACATATCATAAAATTTACAAACATTTACTCTCGCTTGGCATCGTCAGCGTCCAACATCACTATATAACATCGAAGCTGTATATGAAAAAAAAATTGGAAAATATGATACGAAAACATGCGTGCAGAGTGTATTAGAGAAAGAATTCGCACGTTGACCGAACGTTTGGCAATTTTGGCCGCATTCCAGCTTATAGTGGTTCGAAATTCGAAAAGTGCTCGCGAATTAGCGAAGTGCCGCTTTTGGCGGTGTATATTCAATTTTGACGTTTGCCAACAAAGTTGAATAATGCCTCTCGTCTTTTCGCGATTCGGTCGAGATAAGCCTCTATCGCGTTTCGTATGGAGAGCTTTTCACCTCGTTGTACCACCCGCTGGAGTGTTGTGGTTTTGAGAGGTTTTTTTCTTCTCTATTGTGATAGTTTAAAGTGTTTTGTGTTCCAGTAATAGTTTAGTGTTACTGATATATGAACTCCGTTGAGAAAAACTTTATTTTGTATGATGAAGATATGGAACATTATGATAAATCAAATTTCATATGTAAATGTACATACGAAAGAATTAAATAATATGTTACTTATGAGAGTCAATAATAATAGAAACCATTTGTCTATATAATTGTTTATAGATATCTGTGTATGCATAAAATTACTACAAAGCTTTTTCGGTATTGATGAAAAACGTTGTTTTCAATTTACAAATATATGTATGAATTTTTATGATATAGAATCGGATATCGGATGTGAATCGAGTCTTCAATAATTCACTTAACCATTCAATCAGCTGAAATGTGATCTCTTATTCATATCGAATACATTTATCGATATGTCAATATTAATAATATGATATGGAATTATACAAACTCTTCTAGTTTAAATAATATTATTCTAACTTAAAGATGTAAATAAGATCGTATTTCAACTCACTTTTTAAAATGATGGAAATTATTTCGACTCATTACGAATTTATCAATGTGGCGGACGTATTTTAGAGATTTTAGACGATAAATCTTCTTATTTTTTCACGCAGCTTAGGTTATCTCGGAGAGAGTTTTGTTTTCAGAAGCACTTCCGTAAAAAACACGGAGCTTACGAAAACGCATCTCGAAATAACGCAAGCTAGATTTTCCGCGATTTTTCCGAGCTTTTTCGCAAATATTTAAGTGTATGTGTGAGATGAGCTCGTGTTTTTTTTTCATATATTACTCACGTGCAACAACCGGAACGATTTTGAATGCTGTGAGTGTTGTGAATTTTTCGCTTTGAAAATATCCGAATGAAAAGTGTGTGTAAACGGTTGGAAAAATGGAAGTGAACAAGCATTATTTTGGTGGTTGGATTCGTGAATTTTCGTTAAAAAATGTATTTTGCTTTTTGAAATAATACACAAATACATGTATAGAGTGAATATATGGTAAATTTAGTTTTGAAGTTCAAATTGAATTCGTAGATGTAAATTGATTATTTTAATAATCAATCAAAATGTACAGCTCGTAAATGTGATTTTGCTAAATCAAATTTAGAGAGAGCTTTTCTGCGAAAAAAGTCGTTCGTTAAATTTCGCAAAAGCGATAAATAAAAGAGCAATCGTAGTGTGAAAATTGGGCCATCAAATTTAAAAGCGGAAAATTTTAATGCCGGCGGAAAGTCCTTAAACCAAAACGGCTTGCTTTTTTATTGAAATATTATTTTCGTAGACGTATAATATATCAATGAAATATACTGATATTACTCGAAATGCGGCAGTAACTGCCTGAAATATTTCATCAGTTGTTTGCGAGAAAAACTATTGTTATCGTCCTGGCATGAATTGATTTTCAGGCCAATGGAAAACGTATGATTTATATTCGAGGCTCCTTAGAAAATTTTCGACCACTTTTTTCTAAGCGATGCAAATTTCCAATGCTGGCCGTCTATTTTTTCAGACGAATAGATTTCTCTCATCCATAAAAGAGGCGCCTTTTTCATTCACAGATAAAACGAGTTATTCTCAATGTTCTATATATACGATAGCTATAGGTTGGCAAAATATTTTATGTTTGAATTAATGTTTTCTTTTCAAATGTTTCAGATTATGGTCATCAGGATGCCGTTCAAGGTATCAAGGATCAATGGGGAGGTTAAAATTTTTACGGAGGCCTTTTTGTATAATCGGTAATTATATATTTTCTTCATTTATTATGTATCCTTTCATAGAAAATGTATATTTGCATATCAAAGAACCATTACAATCGTGGTGAAAAAAGTCACGCCTATTTTTCCAATTAGCAAATACAAAAGATTTTTTTCGTACATGTAATACATTTTTTTTCCTATCGGATCTTTCTGTTACAAATTGAATTACTTCTTTCTCGTTCCTTTTTGTATTACCATGATTAATTCGCTCTACTAATCCCCATGTACAGAAAACCAATTCACGCATATAAAAAATATGCGAAAACCCATTCGAATTACCAATTCGGAAAAAAATCATTTTACCATTCAGCGAAAAATGATCAATGGTTATACGATACAATATATTCGTATCGAGAAAATAAGAACTTAGTGAACATTGTGAAAGGGCACCAATAAGAAACTCATAATTATATCATAATTCACATTAATAACGTATTCGCATTCGATCGCCGAAACTGTTTAAAACGGCGATACATTATACGCGCAATGACATTTATGGATATTTAGTGAGTTTCATTCGGCCGACTCTTTTAACACTATCACGTCACGCGAGGGTTAAACTGTTATAAAATATATATGAATACACGGTATATAAAGGGCTTCGAACATTACGGTATATAACTGCGGTTTGCCGCACTAATTTAACTGCTTTTGTTCGACCGTTTCGCGAAACATAATCGGTGTTGTTCGCATTGCGGATATACGGAAAATTTGCGAAACGGATATCTACTAGTTGCGGTCCGTGTGATTTTCGCGAAATGCATAAATAATATAATTACGTGTTCTTGATTGTTCGAGTATTTTAAAGATACTCATTTGTATCGTGCAGTGTTGAACTTTCGATGGTAAAAAGCGTTAAGTTTATTCGCGTGTTGTATGATGATCACTTATAGCTTGAAGGGTTGTAAACGCAAGTTAGTAATTTTTGACTTACTATTTGGAACATGATCTGAAATAATTTTTAAATCTTATTGAGTATAAATGTACAACTTAATGAGTTTAATGATGATTATTTTGATCGTATGTGTAGAACAAATTCCGCGCTTACTGTCAATTTCTTGGGGAAAAAGCAATACATTAATTTTGGAATGAAATTATTTACGTTCGTACAGATTCGTTTCAAACTTCAGAATCAATTTTTATTACGCTAGAATTCCATTTTTATGATTTTAATGATAAAGAAAGTTTTTTTTTAAAAGCCGTCCCCCAAAAGTGGATATCTCTCAAAATTACTTACCATCTTTTAGGTAGTAATAAATTTTTCACTCAATACTTCAGTATGTTATAATATCACAAATTTTAAAGAGTAGTGAAGACTTTTGTTCACATAAAAACATTTAAAATAAATACAAAACTCTTGTATATAACATTCGAATTTGCACAAAAAAACCATCAATTTATAAACGGAAAGCGTACAGCGCACCACTTTGAAATATTAACTCGCATTCGGAAATAAACCTTAACCGTATTAGAACCGCACAGTTCCCGAAGGACTCGTCCGAATCCCTAAGACCCGATCCTAAAATATTTCTAGTCGTTCCACCTATACGAGGTTCGCGCATAATAGAATGCACCGCCATTGCAATCGGATTCGGGTTCTACGCGTGAATAATTCAAAAAGAACGCGAGATTGGCCCCGAGCAATCCCGTTAAATATTGAAAAAACAAATACATATATAAAAGGCGGGAAAATAAAATCGAATATACATACAGAGTGGTTCAAATGGATGGCGGTTTTTCCGCGATTCCGGAAAAGCGCGAAGACTGTTCGCGCCTTCACTAATTCAGCTAATTAGGCGGGCGGGCGATTTTCCCGGAAAGCAATCGCGAGTTTTCCGGAACGGGGTTTTGAATTTTTCAAATTTTCGAAGACGCGGGAAAAACGCTGAACAAGCCCGCGGGAAATTTTAAGGCAATTTCGAACGAGGCTCGCTTCGTTATCGCTTCTAATCCGAGCTCGGATCGTTCGGTTTGGTACGTTTCGCTTGTTGTCGATGTGTTCTTTTTCGGTACGGGATTGTTATAAATTGTGCTTTAATAGTATTAATTAGCTTGTTGAATTCGAGTTGATATTTCGATTGCTTGAATTTCTGGGAAAATTGAGTGTTTATAACTTAAAACCATTGAATATTGTTGAAGATGGTCTACTTATACAGATATTCAAAATTGAGGTATTTTTTCCGTTATATTAAGTATCGATTAAAATTAATAATTTAACATATCAAATGAGTAAGATAATTTGTTAATTTCAGAGATATTAATTGTTTGAAATATGTAAGTGAAAAATCACCCTTATAAAATTTCTATAAATAATTTTCCCTACAAACAAAGTTAGGTCAAATTTTAATGTCAACGTATGAAAAAATAAATTATCGTTAAATATAATATGTATAAACAAAATAAAACTCAATATTCAAATTATAATTTTATTTGAAAATTTTATCTTTATAGTATTTCCCATGTGGTTGTGTAACTTTCACGAAAACGTATAACCTTTATACAGATTACGTATTGATTACAAAACATCATTTGACCTTTTAAAATGTTTCATTGTATTTAATATGATAGTGTATTATGTACCTACATAACATTTTAACGAAAATACGAACAATTTTAACCTTATTCTGAAATTTTGTTTTTAATTACCATTTCAATAAAGCAATCGACGCTTATCTATCCAACGCGTTAGCTATGAAAATTAATGAATGTGAGAGAAGTTTTGATTAAATTAACTCTTCGGTTCAAACTGACAAGCTTTCAAATTGACCCTTTTCTATTCTTCGTGGAAAGCACACACACTCGTCTATTTTAGTATATAAATATTTCCGATATGTTATAATATTTTGAAAAATACGTAAAAAAATGTGAATTTTCCACGGTTCGTTGAAAAGCATTGCTTTTACTTGACCTCTTGAGACCGTCGAACTTCTACGGCATAATGAGTGTCTACTTATTTGAGCTCTTGTAAACAACCGCAAATGTATAAGGGATAAAACACAGGTACAAAAGTAGCCGTCTCTAATGATATCGTGAGGCTTTTCCGGGAAAACTTTCGTAATATCAACGTTACATATTATTTTACGAAAGAGCACAGTTCCGCTCGTTGAAATTTCAAAGCCTCCATTAAAAATTAAAATCATCTGTCGCGATCTCGAAATAAATACGATCATTTGGGTTAAGTGCGGCTGGCATGAATATTTGTATTAATTTCTGATATGAGCCATTCAGTGCATTAAGTGACTAACTCCACCTTTCGAATAAACATCATAGAACTTATTTTAGTTTTTTGCAGTTAGTCAGTTTATACACTGAACGGTTCATAGTGATACTAACCACACTTTCCTCGTGAACCACACTTATGCTAAGTGACTTCGAATTAAAAATAGACTATTAATATCGTTTAAAAATTTATATAAGAATCGAAAAATACTTAAAAAAATCCCAGATCAAAAATCGGGAAAAAAGTGAAATTTTAATACAGGACGTATTAGTTCGGTTCGCGTGACAATAGACACAGTATGGCCGCTTCGAATTAGCATAGATACGAGCGCGTTCTTTGTACACGTCCATACACAATACGGAGATATATTGTTTTGAGCGAGGTATGAATGCGGGGCTCAGTGTACCTCTCGAGTTATTAGTCCGCATACGTTAGGCTGGACGCACACTCGCCTTACCAGATGAAAACGAGTCGAATCGTCTTTTCTTTGTACAATATAAGGTCAAGTATGTTTGTGTTTTCAGCATATTCTAGTAAGATTGTTTTTCTTGATGAATTGAATCATAGCAGTGGGAAATTTTAGGTTTGAAATATTTTTACATTATGTACTAATTTATACAATTCACATCACCGTTTCTCGACCCCTCATTTGTAAGTCTGGCGAGTGAGATTGTGGGTATGACCACAGTATAATGCCGGTTTGCTACGGATTAATTTGTTAATGTTTATGTCAGACTGTGTTGAAATAGAGATTTGGATATTTTTAGATGTTATTTTTGTCGAAATGTAGTTTTTAAATGTTCATATTTTTTACAAGAAAATATTACTCTGCGTATTTTATTTTCATTTTGATAATTAATCAAGAATAATAATTGTTTTTTGTAACTTTTGTATTCAATTTTATAATTGAACGTCACTTTTACCATTATATTTTGTAATTATGGAGTTCTTTCATTCAATAAACGTTAATTAATGGTTTGTTTTGAAAGGTTATCGACCAATAAATTAATTAACTAGACGTAATTACACAAAAGTAAAACATTTTTATGAATACATACATATTTCATTTTTCCGTCAATCTTCAATATATAATATATATAAATCTTAAAAACAAGCCAAAATTTTCAATCATATAAACATCATAAGTTAGATCTATCAAATTGATCGAATATAAAAAAAGCTCTTACATCCGACAGCAAAAAAATTATCAACCGAATCTACATACAAGCAAATTAGCCACGCCGCGCTATAATAAAAAAAATACTCCAGAAATCCAAAAATAGCCCACAAATAATAAATTTAACACGCGTAATAATAAAAAAAAAAATGCGAAAGGCGAAAGAAATGAAAATCGTTAGAGTTGCACCCCGCAATGAAATATGTTCGAAAACGGCCCTCTGGCCCTAATCGAGCGTTTCGCTAACGAACTGCTTTATTTAACGCGAACGCCGAGTCCTTTTTAGGGACAGGCCCTCTCTCGAATTTGCATACGATATAAAGCCTCCACTCGAACGATAGAGTAAGGGGAAAAAAGAAAAACTGCCGGAAAATTCGGCCTAGGTTGCGTTTTCACCGGGCGACTTCGAACGAACGAACGTGGCGTGTTTTTTCTTTCCTCTACGAAGTACTCGTGCATGTATCGAAACTGGTCAAATAGTTTATATGAGGCATTTTAATAGACGTGCTTTAACTTCTGCAGTTAATTTCTGGTATATTAGTGAATTTACAGTTAAATCGTATCAATAACTCAAATAAAAATTGAAAAATTGAGACTATTTCTTATACATTTTTTTTATTTCATTTAAAAAATAAATTTCTTTCAATGAAAAGCATATTACAATATATGAGTTCTAGAAACTACGAGATATAAATGCATATTACCAAATTTTCTACTTTTTATACCACCTTACTTTCAAAATATTCATACATCTTCATGTTCCTCTATTTGCTCTAATTCAATAGTTAAAGTTGAATTGAAACTTTGTTTTAAAAATAAATCAAAATTAAACTTATGTAATGGATTCACAGATCACTATTTTCGTAGTAAAAGCGATTTATTTATTTATATGCAAATTTTAAAGGTTCTTATGCGATATCTTGTTATTGTTAGGAAATCAAATATTTATTTTCGATAATACCAGGCTGCGTTTCCGCGCCGATATGAAATCGGATCGTTTGTTCTTTCATTAAAACGAGTGTGTGTGTATGTTATAATATTATCATATCCGATTTCCATAGCGATGAAATCAGATAGTGAAAACGCAGCCTATAGTGCGTGTTCATGAGGGAAAGCTTTTTGAGGCTTTCGCGAAGAGCTTACGGCGACGAGACTATCAATCACGTAGGGATTTCTAAAGGCGGAACTTCACTATTTTCATTTTTTTCGTAAGTAAGATATAGTTGGGGCGATGATGAGGGTTTTGTTTCGGAGCGGTGAAATTTTCATCTCACGTTTTCTAGTATTCGCCGAATTGAAACTTTGCACTTTATAAAGTTTCAAATTTTTGATTCTCATTGTTAGAGTCGTATCTTATCATTTTTAGATACATCTTATGTGTGTGAGCGTTTATGTGTGATTCGGTTTCTTTTTCTTTATATTGAAATAAGCAAAAGGAAATAACTCTAGTTTAATGTTTCCCGAGAGAATCATTTCGTTTTTAACGTGGTCCTTGAAATTGTGTTACGAGAAAAAACTACAAAAGCTACTCAACCTTTACTAAGTACTTGAGCTCGAATAAAAACTAATTTTTTTACTAACTTAAAAGTATAAAAACGAATTTTGAAAGAAATCGAAAACAAAACGAAACAAAGAGTCCTAATTTCGCATCGGCACAACAAACGCTAATAATAATCATCATCGTAATGATTATTTATTATCAAGGGGCACTGTCAAAGCGTTAAACACTCGTAATTGAATTAATAGTCACGGGCTTCGCGATTACAGCGCGAAATGACAAATTATCCCGCGCAAACGTTAAATATATAATATAATACTTACCTTGCAACACAAGCGCCGAAATAATACATAGAGCGCAATTTGAGAACGACTGGAATTAAGCGGCTCGTGAAATTAAATCGACGACGTCGTTTCGTTCCTGCGATTTTGTCGTCTTCCTTCCTTCCGACAACTCTCGTCTTATACGTTCCGTGTAATTGTCTTATGATGATTCGACGAAATGTTTGATTTTCTCTATACGTCCGTCGGGATGTTAGTTTAAGTTGTAGGTGTGAATTGTCATTTGAAAATTTGAAAAAAATATTTATATATATGTATGAAGATGTATCTTTTCGTTTGTATTTGGAAAAAGATGTGACAGAAAGTTCATTAATTTATTCAAGTTAACTTTAGAAAGTTACGAAACAAACTTTGAGTTTCAAATGTTTATGTAATGTCCATATCTGCAAGAGACGTTTTGAACATGTTTATGTTTTCAAGTCGAATAAATTTAAAGTAATTCTTTGTAATATAAAAACATATAAAAATATGTATCAATATATAATGTCCTAGATACTAAATAACATGAAAGCATGTCACCAGTTTGCAATTATTAACCAATAGCATGTGTCCATAAAATTACTAGTATCGAGAAAGTTCATAACATTTTTTTCAAATAGATAAAAAAATGTGCCGATTGCATGTTAGTTAGCACACATTTTTATAATCATTAGTACCTTAAATGTCATTTCATACATAACGATCAAACAAAATCACCAAACCATAAAAAACATCATATAAAAATAATAAAAAATAAATAAAACAATATAAAAAAGCTCGTAAATGCAACACGCTTGTCGATTTACACTGCGACTGAAACGCTTCACAATCGAACTTCTATCTACTTATTCGTTATTCACGCGATGTTATTGAAACGTTTACGATTGAAAATGCATTTTATTTTCAGATGTGACGACGATCCTGGCATCGCTGGTAGTATTGGGCATGGGCTCGGGGCAGGTGTTCGCGACATCTGCCCTGAGGGGGCTGCGATTCTTCCAGATCTTGAGGATGGTCAGGATGGACAGACGAGGGGGCACGTGGAAACTCCTCGGATCCGTAGTCTACGCTCATAGGCAGGCAAGTGCATTTCGAAAATTTTGAAAATATATGTAATAATGTCTTTGATACTCATGCTGTTGAGGTCCGATATTTCAAAAGTACGTTGTCAATCAGTAAAGGAAAACAAAATATCGAATTATGAAAGTAATGACTCAATGCAAAGTAGCTTATGATTCAATCGGAAATTCGGGCCTTAGTAAAATGAAAATATGTTGCTAGATAGCGATTGTTGTTAAATTTAATATGTGTGTATCAAAAACATTCTTAGTATCAAGAAACAATAATTTCATATATGCCACAGTCGATGCTCGATCTAAGAGTAATTAAAAATCGCCAACCAAAAAGAGTTGATAAGGATCTAATATGTTTATTTGTGGTCGATTCTATTAATATATTTTCAAATTTAGTTTACGTTAGATCAATTTACATACATGTATCGAATTGAAATTATGAATAAACATACATATCAGAATCTGGTAGGGTTTTCTTCAATTAGTCTTTAGATCTATTTAATTTTAGCACATTTGTTAGTATGCTTTTTTATAAGTATGCAAATCAGTGTTTTAAGAGAATCTTCGGAACGTTTTTTATTTTAGTGTTTTATGAAATTAGGCTGTATACTATGTAGATTTTTTTTAAAAAGTCCAAAGTATGCCGAAATTAAAATGCAAAGTGTCGTAAAAAGTGTCACGTGCGAAACTTCGGAGAATGATCGAAAATTCCGCGCACTTGTGAAAAGTTTCAGCCGTTCGGCTTTTCCTGCGCTACTCGCGTGCTTTATAATATTTAATAGTGCCGGCAGACTTTGCGGTGTCGTGTCGTATCAATTTGAAGGAAGTTGTAAAATTTTCTTGATAATTTCGCGTTATTGTTTGCCTTTTTTCCTGTAATAGCTCGATTAGCTTTATTTATGAGCATGAAACGGCAATTAGTTTGATTTACTTGACGCTCGATATGAACCGTTCGAAGTTCCCCGATTTATTCGTGAAATAATTTTGAATAAATAAATAAATAAGATTCGGAATAAATTAGCTTATTTTCATTATATTTGTAATATTGTTTCACTTCAAATCGACACATTTGAAAAACATCATATTTTATCTCAAAACAATTAAGCTAATGAGCCTTTCGAAAAAGTTGTTTTTAGCCAATAATAATGTGTCAATTTATTTGTTCATTATTTAAGTTTATTTAATGCATCAAAATATAAAGTACGAAAAAATAGTGTTTGTGTAAAATTCGTGATAGTAAAAATACAATTTATGAATCTCTAGAGGGCCTCGGTGCATGCGCAACAGGGTAAGTTTTTAATTGCATCGTGTAACACTCGTGGTTTTCACTCGTTTCAATTTATAAATTTTTATATGCCTATTTTTCAAATTCGAGATAAGCATCGGAGACAAGGACGCTCATATTCCAGTCCCTATCAGCATATCATTATTATATGAGGCGTTTTCGTGCTAGGACAACCGAAAGGACGAAATATGTATCGTGACATCGCCGCTGAAATATATTATTTTATCAACGATGAAAATTCACTGGCGTCAACATGCGATCGTCACATTGTTTTTAGTTCAAAAAAAAAACATGTACGAAACAAAATATGTTTATGTACTTTTCGATCCTGAAGGCTAATGTGTGATATGTATAGAGAGAACTTCGTGAACTATGACACTTTCGTACGCGTGTAATTGTGGCACATTTGCTATTTGAAACACCTGTATTAGATGTAAAATAGATATTTGTGGAAATGACACGTTATGATTATGATGATAGATAAAATATATTCGAACGCAAATGATCATATTTGATACAGGTAATTATGAAACAAAAACACTAATCATTTCCATATTAGTTACTGTTTAATATATTTTGTTTTGATTAAAAATAATTAGAAAAAAATAGACTCTACAATTTTAGTTTTATTTTTTGTATTCTATCTCTAATATACACTTTTTATCAAAGAATATTTCATATAGGAAAAAAATCTGTCGTTCTCCGGCGTGTCGCTAAAGAAAACAAGTAAATATCGCAAAACGAGCGAAGAAAAACGCGAATTTATGTTATTATTACGGAAAAAATGTTACGTAAGAGCAAAAAGTAGCCTCTAGGAAAAAACATATCAAAAATAGTATAAGACTGAAAAAAATGTGTCTAACGTTCGATTCGCGAAAAAATATATCGTTTCGGGTCGACATTTTGCAAACATAATGTCGCAGTTCAGAAAAATGCGATTCGCATTCAACGACACGAAAAAATCACATAAAAAATTAATGAAAATACTTCATCGCGAAATAAAGTGACACGGCTTTTCGTTTTGATATTCTTTTTAAAAACCGTACACACACATAAATACCTTCATTTTACGCACGTGCACCTTACTTTAGATACGCATATCCTTCTCGGAAAACATTTCGTATCTTTTCCCAGCGATGAAAGATTTATATCTTTCGATCTTCAGCGTCGTGGAAAACAAGAAGTTTTCCCACGAACCGCTTTTGAATCGGTCTTCATAGAATGAAAGCGAACGTCTCCGATTCTTCGGCGATGATTTCATCCAGCATCGATTCGCATTTCGGGACTTTTCAGAGAAAAACAAGACGTGTTTACGCAGAAAACCACCCAGTATCCGAACAAATATACGTTTTATGTTCGAGTAAATATTTTCATTGTTTACGACGCGAAAGGCGCCCGAAATCCGCCTCTAATATGAATTACACGGTCTCTTATGATCATACGATACTTTTACGAGTTCGAAGGTCGAATTTCATTCATGGGCCTTTCCACTGGAATGAAATCGTTAAAATAACACATCTCGGATAATTAATCTCGACCGAAAGTTTCTAGTTCGAATGTCAACGGTGAAATATAGCGCCAAATTGATGCCGGACACGATACGTTTTTCGCTTTTGCATATGGCGATTAATTTCTCGCGGGTCGAATTCGGTTCTTGTTTCGGAATCCTTCCGTGCATGGATCGTATAAAGTCGAAAAACGAAAATTGAATAAAATTTACGGTTTGTTATGGACGTGTCGTGATACGGCGACATTCGCATATACTAAGTCAAACAAAGACTTTTGAACATCTCCCCCCTTAGTTTTTCGTAAATCGAGCCGCATTAAAACTTTCGTTTTCCGATGAAAAATATGCATTTTTGACGTTAACGAATGCGCACAATAAATTCGATTTTTTATTCGTCTATTTCTAACATTCTTCTTGCGTTAAAAAGTTCTTTTTATGAAAACTCCCCTAAGACATAAAATTTATAGTGAAACTAGTTCGTGGAACAATTCATTCCACAATATTAATGCAGCGATATTGAAAATATGCTTATCCATTAAATTTTAATTTCTTCTATATACTTTTCTGCTTTATTTCAAAAATTTTCAATAAAACTCTGCACCATGCAATCCGCGAAATAATAAAACAATCGATTGCCGAACTTCAAACGCTCAAATCACATTACAGTTCAACATAAACGATCCAACTAAAGTTCGAGCAGTTTAGAAACTCGACTATAACAATTTCACTGCATATTATTCCGATAAGATCCAATTTGACGAAACTATCTCGTTGCATGCTCACCCCTAACGAAGTATCGAATGCGCCGAAGCATTCGATTCACAATATTCAAACACGAATATATATTACATGTACATACATAATACGAAATGAAAGCATCGTTCGGGGATTTTCAACTATATTACTCGATACATTGTGAAATATAATCTCTAGGTATTATTACACGTGTACCTAGATCCGATATACGAACCGCGTTCAACGTGATGTAACTAATGAGCGCTAATAAATTGTGGACGTGCGTGCATTGTGCACGTGCACGATATGCATGCGATGCACTTATCCAATTTATTTTGCCGTTATGATTCTATTTTTTGCCGCTTTTCAATTCCCTGTATTCATCGATAGTTCAAGGATTATTTTTTTCATCATCGTTCGACGCTCGTTACGTTCATTGTGTGCTAAAAAAAAGGCTTCGATGCACTGATACGGAAATCGACGATTCATTGTAATTAGTATCTAACTGTATAAAAAATTTATATTTATAAGATGAAACATAATCATTCTCATTTATAGAATTCAGTAAATAATGGATATATTTCGAATGTTGATCAATAAATTTCTGCTTAATATATTTTTTTATTGGCGAAGTTTTTCGATTATTATGATACATTAATTCCTATTTTCTTACAAAATATTTATCGAGTGCGGATTCAGTGCGTTGGCCCCGTTGTTGTATCCAGCCAACATAAAGATCCAACAAGTAGATATTTCGGGAGCACCTTTTCGCGATTTTTCACGAATCGGCTCGTATAAATCTAGGGAAGACTTTCGCTTTACGACTTCCAGATACGAGATGGCTCAAGAATGAAAAGAAAGAACAACAAAATAACGCACATGAGCGCGAAAAATATATAATAATGGGTGGGAATTTGTCTATTCACCTCGGGAGCGTTATTAGAATTTATGAGGTCCGATATGCCGTCCATTGTTTGGCACCACCCCTTCAACAGAATGTATCTTCATTTATTCGAAGGTTTCCGCTTTCGGTTCTTGTGAGATACTGACAATAAAACACACAATTATCCAAATTATTATCGTGGAATTTTTGGATAAGTGTGATGTGATTTATCGTCTATAGATTCGTATGTTTTCTATGACGATTGTTCATTAAGAGCGTTCGATCTTTGTGATGTAATCACAAATGTTTGTATTATTTGATATGATTTATGATTTGAATATGGTTTAGCTGTAGATTTACTAATGTGAACGTAATTAGCTGTCATAGTTAATACGTACCTATTGAAAAGTCCCACGAAGTTTGTTCGTTAAAATATAACAAAACTTTTTTTTTCATTTAGTTATACTTTCTCAATTATGATCCAAATTATAATAATCGTTTTTAATATAATACTATCTACTGCTTTGAATACCCCAATTAAGATTCTATTCAATCACAGATCGTTTTCAAGGACCCTCCTATTAATTATTATCACTAACAGCATCTTTCATTTCATTCTGCAATTATTCAACATTCGACTATTCCTCATAGAATTCGACACTATCAATCATCGACATTCAAAAGTGATCAATAACTCCCCACTATAATCACCCCTAAACCTCAATTTTATTCTATAAAACTACGAACGACATAACTTCTTTCAAACCTACCCCAAGCAGGTACAATTTAATCTGTCGCAGATGTTTAGAGACTCACTCGAGTGTTTCAAACGGATACATTCAAAAATAGGTCCAGTATGATATCGATTTGTGTCGTTCGCACTCGATACGAGTTACTCGGAAAAACTTTCATTTTCCGAAATGTCCGCATGATATTTTCCGGCTCATCTGTCCCGATAGCGACTGTCGTAAAAATCGCGCGTGTGATGTACGGTCCGAGTCTATGGCGCGTGAAAATGCAAAAATTTCAACCCCCTTTTTTTACCCCCATATTCACAATGCTCTTCTTTTCCGGGGAAATGTAAGAGAACGACGGCCTCTTTCTCGGTCGGGGAGACTTGCGAAAAAAAAAATATCGTACGGAAATCGGGGAAATCTCGCACGGATGGGTTTCTGATCGGGCTCAGTGCCTCGTTCGCGCGTAATATTCATCCGAGCCTATGGAGGGATGGAAATGGGGGTTTTAAAACGTTGTTTCGTTTCTATTGTCGTGGAAAAATAATTTCATTATTATAAGAGTGTTTTTCGATCGATTTCGATCGGAAAGTTTGAGTGATTTTGTCGGTTTTGATGGGAAGTGTTTGTCGTCTTGTTTTCGGTAGTCGGATAATTGGGGTTGTCTATAAATAAATTTTATTGTTTAATTGGCGATGATGTATTTTTATCGGTATCGGAAAATTCGTCGAATGACTCCCCATTGAGTCATCTGTAACAATTGGTTTTAATCAACGCGAATAATCAATTGCTACTCGATACGGACGACTAAAAATACTAATGAATTTCAACAATTTTCTTTATTCGATCTTGTACCTAAAATATTCAGATACAAAAATGCATTAGTTTTGAATAATATAATTAACATCCATAAAAATAATAAATCACATATAACATTCATTAGCTAATTGAAACAACATTTACATAATAAATCGATCGCATACTTGCGCTATGAAATCCAGATACGCATAAAATTCGACCACTACGCTCAAAGCAACATCGTCCAATTTCAATCAATTACAAACCCAATTTTCACAAACGACTCGAAATTGAAAAAAATACGAATATTCAGCCAATCGACATACCTTTGAGAAGCTCTCGTCGAACGGGACGTGTCCGTGACAGGCCTTCGTCCTGCACAAAGGACGTCGGGATAATCTTCGGCTGGGTATAGACGTGATCGTTGTTTATCAGCGCTAACCCAAAGCCTCCAGGTATTTCCTCGTGTCACACGTAAGCCCGTCCTGTCTGTGAATACGCACTATGAGAAAACATATTGTATTATATTGTACGCACGACGACGACACTCGTTGCACAAGCCATTACATGCGAAAGGGCCGCGGATAGACTGCTGCTTTCTGGCAGAGATTCTCAATTTTTTTTTCCGATGTCTATAAGTCTTTTTTGATGTTTGTGTGTGATTACTTTACATATATGCATACTCTAATCATCTCATTAATTCTGCATATAAATAAAATTGAATGTATATTATTTATAGACTCTTTAATGGTCAATGATACAACAGTGATATTCTCCAAAGTTATTATTCACACGTTTGAAAATCTTTTTGCATCATTACATTTTACAATTCACATTCAAAATTTTACAAAAATTGGCATTTAATAGTTCTCAGGGGTGCCTTTTTATAGCTCAACCGTAGCAAATACCCTAACTACACACTTAATGAGAACAGAAATGCTATTTAATAGATCACAATCGGAAAGTCCAAAGAGTCTCGAACAACGCCTTGTAACAGAAGTTACTCATATTTGACGACTGAAAAGACCAAGGGATACAAGTGACTTTGCGGTGATTTCGAGAAAAGCGTGTTCAATGTTGACTATGTACCTACATGTATTAGAAGGAGGTCGACTGATTTGATGATATATCTTAGCACACGTTCCGAATTCGTTTATATCCTTTTGCCACCAAATAAATGAGCGTGCATAGAAGTGATTCCGGTGCACAGCTCAATTACGGCAAAAACTTCAATTGTACCCCTAGGCCTTTTTGATCGTCATCTATAATTTATTTTCGTTACTATTACAAATCAAAATCGATAACAAATCACTAGATAATTCCATCAATTTGATTAGGAACATTGGATTTTTTTCAAATATTATATTATATCTTTATTTAATTTATACTAAATACATGTTTTTTTCCACGAAACACTGTTTCGGAATCGAAGCTTTATATTATATATCCGAGTATAAATTGTGTATCATACGTTCGTGCGAGGCGAGAAAACCGCACCCCGTGTTTGCGTAATGTATGTACTACGCTACGCAGGCTAAAGGGACGAAACATCCCTTGTTGATGTCGCGATAAATATTTAAAATCATCTCGTCGACTTTGAATAATGATTTCAGATAATGCGAGACCGTTATGCCGGTTCACGTTGCTGTCGGAGTTGTTGATATCGTGAAAGTTTTCGACGATTCGAATTATTCGAACGTGCCTACACAAAATCCGATAAATTTGTTGAAAATCTATTTTTTCATTTGAGTTTTTAAATTTTTAAATTTGTCAATATGATAAATATAATATTATGATGGTTATCTATCTGTGTGCTTTCTGTTCAGTCTCAGAGCATATTGCAATGTGCATTGGAATCGAACTTTTTGTCTACTATTGCTGAGTCTTTTTTCAAATTGATTTTTTCACTTCTCACAATCAGGACATTTTTTGTAAATTTAACTGTAGTATTGAAATTGGTCAAATATTATTATTGTAATATTAAGATGTAATTTATCTTTGTACGAAATTCTGATTTTACTCTTATTGTAAGTTACGAAATTATCAAATGTTGCGTATTTTTAAACGCTCTAACTTTCAAACTAAATTTAAAATTATCATAAAATTTTGATACACATAAAATGTTCGAAAGACTGAATTTTGCAAATATTTAATTATTTTTTAAATGGTTGACTAAATTATATGTCAAAAAATAACTCTTTCTACATATGACGAAGAAACCTCATACGCGTCGAAGGCTTAAACTGTACTAAAAATCAAACAAGATCCCGACACACATCAAAACCTCCCCATATAATAAAAGCGACAAATCTCAAAAATCCTCGACTCGCATCCGTTTTTACGGCTTCAATACGAAATTAACCGGATAGGACCAACTCCGCACATAAAGTTGCTCCGGTTCGGTCGGGACGTCACTCTTTCGACATTAAATTAATAAGGGCCACCGGGGGACGAACTTATTGCCCTAATAGACACGAGGGCTATACGGTAATATTCTGTAGGGCTGGAACGAGGGAAAAGGGGGTTAATTCAATTTTGAGGGTCGACCGGATAGTGTCGCGTTACCGGCTCGTTCCGGTGCGGAAAATTTTCCCTCGTTGTATATTAGAAGCGTTTGTTGAATGTGATTTTTTCGGATTTGAATGATTTGTCTTTTTGAGTTATAAGATTTTGAATATTTGAAAAATTTATGCATATTTTTAATATGAATTGATCCAAATGTGTAACTATAATTCAACTATCCACTGTAGAATTCATTTAAAAGAAAATATCTTTTGAAATTTTTCTTTTGTAAATGGAAAACAATGATGCATTTCATCTGTCGCAAACATTCAAACTCGATTACACAACAGTACAGATGTTATTTTTCGTATTATTTTCGCGTAGAAAATATAATGTAGTTTATAAATGCATGAGTATGACAGCGTTTCAATAACGAACCGGCATTCATTTCGTATAAATTGTATATTATTATTAGAACATTTCCTACGACAAACTGGTGTTTAATAATTGAATGTCAATTTAGCAGGGTTGATCCTCTTTTAATAAATCCCATTGATTAGCGCTTTTGAGCTCTTAAGCCATACGAGCTTTATTAATTATAAAGGATGATTTTGAACCTTTGAAACGGAGTGTTTTATTTTATAATAAACCTTTTCTGTAATGCGGATCTTGGATATGCCGAGGAAATGACAAAAAATAATTACGGTTTTGGAAATTCTGTACAATTAATTAATTAATGTATCAGAGTATATTATGAAAATTATAAATAAACACGAATTTAAGGCGCAAATCGAATCACACTTCTAAACAGACTTAATGCATTTCAACTGAAATTGTCCAATCTAATTAGTCCCGTTGAGAACTAATATAGACTCGAATGTCTCATTGCAAACGAAGCCTGTACCATATTAGTGTTGAATCGAATTAGCGTTGTGGAAATGTGCAACGTTGACATTGTGGCCATTTTCAGACTCCGTACAATCTATACTTTCCTCTCTCGAAGCCAGATCTCTCGAGAGGGTTTCCCTCTAACATAGGACCAGAGTGGCTTTTAAGAAAGCTGACTAGTGGAACTTGCACCACTTTCAATCCATGATTAGCTTTTGAGGCCAGTTCGGATTGTTTCTCGGGAAAATTGCAGTTGGATACGCAAACTGCACGTGCTTATTTCCCATTGGATATCGCGCACTAAAATAACAACACGTTCAATAGAAAACGTTCAGCGAACGAATCTAAAAAAGCGTTCGATCCATTTGTCCAGTGGCTTTTTACGATTACGTCTAATCTATTTATTGCCCAGTTGTAAGTCTTTATCTCAACACAATATATTCGGCCTGGGCTAATAAACTGCCGAATCGAGTCATCAAATAAACGCAACGTACACATGCCAAGGTTTTTCCGGGGGGCGAGATAATGACCGAAAGCAACAGATCGTTCGTTGTTATTATTACAATATTATGCTATATATTATATTAAACGTATCAAATGTTTTATAGTGTGCTTGTATTCTAGCAGTAGGTACGAATCGGACTGTGCTTTTATCGTTTTCTTAGTTCGCTCCTACCACTGTTCAACCCGATCGTATATGGGTTTCTGGAGAATAAAATCTGAGTCGATTTTCGATATTGCAGATGCCGTATGAAATTTCCCATTTACGATTGTCGTAAAGTTTTTAAGTGAATTTAATATTATTTAGACTGTGATTCGCTGAAATTAAATTCAACTCGATATAATACAAATATAAATAAAATGGATTGATTTTGTTTTAGGTCAAAGTTTCACGATTGATTTTCAATTCGAACTTTTTGCAATTGATAAGGATTCGCATCCTTTTTTCGAGCTTGAAAAAAAATAAGGTCGAATGGTGCTGCGGAAAAGTGTGAAAAATTCTTTTGACGTAGACTTTGAATTCTTCCTTTTTTTTCATTCGAGAGAATTTCCCGAATTCCGGATATCTTAAGATCGATGCCCTCTTGGCTCACTTAAACCTCTATATATTTTTTGCGTACGCAAAGAGCACGTTTATTTATTTTCCTTTATATTTTTCGCGATGTTCGTTAATTTTCACGTCGTATAATAAATAAACGAGCGTCTCATTAAAATTTATGTGTATATGATTTTTTATATAGAGTACTAATATTGAAAAACTGCTTTGATCTCGAAAATATACAACACAATATGTTTCGTACATAAAGCGTTATAATTTATTTTTTCCCATAAAAATAACACAGTTCATATACCGCAATAAATAGTTTCGTCAAAATTATGAACACAAACGAATGCTTTGACGGGCTACAATATTTTCGTTCTTGTTATATTGAAGTATTATTTTCTCGTGCTTTATTTTTTCTATGCAAAAGTGAAACATTATATCGTTAATGTGACAGATGTTAACGCTCGAGCTATCTTTATGAAAGAAAATGGCTCGTCGGTTGAAAATCGAGCTTTTTTTATTTCGTCGCATGAGAAGACATGTTTTTCTTAGTGGGACGTTGTTAGCACATGTTGCTTGGAACGACATAAATCATACGGTAATTGCCACAGATGAAAAATATTGAATATTTATAAAAATCATCGTTCGAATCGACGATTTTCCATTTCACTTCATATCTTGATCGATTGAGCGCGAAAAATAACGACTTGATTATATTCGAAACATATTCAAATCGCTTACACGTGTCCTTTTTAAATTGATAATTATTCATGTAAATATTCTTCTAATGAAATCGCAAAGACTTTAAGATGTAATATTTCGATTTAAACGTTTATTTTTGAATTATTTATTTGAAAAATTACAAAAAATAAATATAAACGTTTATTTTCGACATGAAATAAAATACAGACCTCGAACATACGACTCGAGAACCACTCCAATATTGAACACCCCCCTTCGATAAAAAGACGAGCGATCTTCTAGGATCGGAGCGGTTCAAACGCGAGATCGCACTTCTCGGAAAAGCGTCGATCGCAAAACGAAGTGGAAAATCTCGTTTCCGATTGTAAAATGCGGTTGGTTCTTCTCGGCATCGACTGCTCAACTGGCTGCGGTTACTTTGTTTTCTTCTTAGGGGGAGACGTGGATCGCTTTCACCGCAGCCAGTGTGCAACTCGATGGCCCTCAGTCGATGGAGCCGGTTTCGTGTTTGCTCCGAGTTTTTCCCGATGCTTTTCCGCATCTCGGATGTTTGCCGAGTTGAAATCTTTGGATGAGATAAGATTAAATCAAATCGATTTGTTTTCGATCGAGATTTCTATATGAAAGTATCAAAGTTTTCTTATTTGATTTCGTATATTGTAGGATCAATGTATCAGAAATCAGCAGAGGTATTCAGTATCAATACTGTGTTTAATATCGTTGATTTTTTCTTAACGAGCACTTTGCATATTGAGTTAAAAATGACTTGTCGTTTTGCATAACGAGTGATAAGAGGGAAGTTATTGAGACATATGCAGCATTCGTCATTCAAAAAGTATTTCTTGTCTTCATGAGTATTTATCATTGCGAATTAAATTCGAAGATGAATTACGTATTTCGTCGATGCTCCATCCACTATATTTATCACTTATTTTGTTATTTTTTGGGAAATTGATATCAATTATAATTATAAAGTATTTCAATTCAGTGCAATATTTGAAACGACAAACCAATAAATACTTTCAAATCGACTCACAATCAAATTCAAAGTTCGATATTCGCTCTAGCGGTTCAAAGTTAACTTTTATGCAAGTTCAACAAGGAAAACTGCTATATCAATGCGACAAAGTGCACGAGCTACGTTTGTCATGCAAGAAAGATAGATTTTCCTACGCGGATATAATTTTCTTACTATTTTCCCATGCACCGAAGCCTCGAAACCCTTTTTCTACACTCGAAGAGGACTTCCCTTCTTTTCTCGGGGCTACGTCATCGCTTTATCCCTTTATTCCCCGGCCTTTAGCCGGAATATAGAGGTAATAATAACGGTCGCAGCGGGAAGAAGTTTTTCATGGCGTTTTCCAGTGTTGACGTCATACACCCTCCTTTGGTGCTGCCCGACCGACCGAAAGTTTCGCCTTCATAAGTTTCCGCAACGTTTGAACACAATATTTACATTAAGTATATTGCACAGGATTCGGTCGTTTTCGTTAAAGTCGATCTAAATTTATACATTCAGTTAGTTCGTATTACACTTTCGCTCGAATTCGAGAACTTTTCGTACGTATCGCGTACCAGATTTATCATTTTTATTTTCGTTTAACATTCAATTGCTCTTATCGTGCTTTGAAATAATAGACTGCTTATTTTTATCGATGAAATGATTTTTTTAATAAGCTTTAATTAATGTAACAGTATGACTTCAATATTCAAATTTTAATATTACATTGAATAATTTGTAGCTTGTACACTTTAAGTTATTTGTTACGTTCAAATTTAAAAAAAAATGTAAGAAAATCATTATCAAAGGTACAAAATTAATCATTACTATTCTCGGTACTGTCAACGAGGCCAGTTTGATAAATGGACAATATTGAACCGAAGGAAACTCATCACAAGCACTCAAACGAAAATAAATAGAATTGTTTTCTCACATCCATCTCGAGCGAAATCCATTAATAACAACGTCAGTAAACTAAGCACAGAGACAGACCAGAACTGCAACTGCAACTTCTTCAATTGCACAAACGTCCAATTCAGATTTTCACCCTACAAAAACCCAATCTCAAGTCGGAACATATACCAGACTTCTGCGAAAATTAGGCCCATTGATCCCGCGATCAAAAGGCGGCAAATTGAAGCGTATTTTATTCGCTCCTAAGCCCAACTCGTAGGGTCAAAGGGCATGAAAATCTAGCAGAGGCGAAAACGTGACGAGATTGATGGATGTGGCAGTTTCTGGCTTATCGCGAACCTTTCGCTTTGTCGACTCCGTGTGTCGCACACCTTCGAGATAAGGGCGGTGTGTGGCGGTTGACGTGAGTTAGGTGTTTTGGATCTCGTTTGAAAAATTGGCGGGAAAACTCCGACGGGGGATGTGTTCAATATAGTGTAGCTGTTGTAAGCGATAAAGTATCCAGATTGATGGCGTCGAAAGGATTGTCGGATCTGATGACGGTTTTTGGATTTGCGTTCGAACGGACGATTCAGTACTGCTGTGGATTTGAATTTATAGGGTTTAATGTTTTTGTATGTTTTTTATGATGATTTTGGATCTATATACACTATTGGATTGTAGCTCTGGCATTTATTTTTGAATTTTTTGAAGATTTTTCTTAATCGATTTGATTGTGAGACATTTTTGATTTTTCATACTCGTAAAGATCGATCACGCATGGTTCTTAATATCGCATATGGTATCAAAATTTGAAACGATTTTCATTGTTAAATTCAATTATACTAAAATATTACTCGAAAAATATTATTATTATGCAATAGTTGATGTATTTTCCATTGAATCGAATTTTTCTATAGAAATCATTTCAAATGTCAGTACCGAATACAATACTAAGAACCGTATTTAACCAGTTAAATTACAAATTATTCAGTGAAAATTTTTGCGAAATAATGCAATATTTGCCAAATTCATAAAAACTGTCTAGAATTCTTCATAATATTTAGTTTACGTGTGTAGTTGAAAATAGGATTAGAAAATTTTCATTTCAAAAAAGTTTATGTTTTCATCTGACTAGGTTCAATGTAGTGTAAAAATGGAGACTGATCTAATAAAGGCAATACTTAAAATAGAAAATAGTAGTAAGCATAAAATAAGAAAGTATCCTAAAACTTTTTCTTATATATGTAGTCGTACCGAATGATGGATCATAAAGCAGCTAACCGAAAAGAAAAATCGCACTCTTACCCCCAGAAGGGCTAACGAGTACGGTTTCGTCGGCGAAATATATTCCGTTACGACGTCATATGAGGACATAAGCGAGACAAACGGCTAATTAGAGGACACGAAGCCCTAATGTCGTCGGACGTTCGCTAAACGCGTCAAGATAGGACCAGAAACGCACAACGTGTATAAAACGTTAATAGTCTGAGTTCTCGGGGTACAGGTGTACCTACGATTATGTCCTCTCTGTGTCCTAAATAATTATATCCGTCGTAATCGTAAAGTATGCGCGATTTTAGTCCGCGATAATGTAAGAAAGTTGCCTCCCCCGTATTATAATTAGACACGCTCCTTAAGGGTTAGACGTTTTCTAAATGCGCGGTTGAGTTTGGTTAATTTGACTTTGAATGTTGTTTTATTTTATTTATATGAAAATATTTTTTGTTTTATTCATTTCATAGGTGTTGATGATTTTTTTTTTATTTACATGTGATTTCATGAAATATATTCTACTGAAATGGCAATGAATACTTAGGAAGAAAATTCAGCATCACTAACAGAATCTAGAGTCATCTAGCGAATTTTATGAAAGTTACAAAATTTTCCATTTAATTTTAAAATAATGAAAAAAATATGAAAAACATTGATACAAGTAATGAAAAATTTTAGGTGAGTACCTATAATATTATTTTGACTAGTAATTGATCACTCTTAAAGTTTTTTTTTTCGTATGGACCTATGTATGTAATATTTTTTATATAATTAATTCAAACGGAAATTATATATTATTCTTGTCATTAAATATTTACAAAACCCATCCAAAAATGTACATTTTCCATTCGGAAAAATCGGAACAATCTACTCGCGAAGCGGATATGAATCGACGGCCGTTCGATCGAACCGGAAACTCCGAGAGACTTCGTTCGCGAAATAGCGTTTATTTCGTAAATATAAAATTTCCCTTCGCCGGGAAATTCGTCGGAAAATGACCTCAGACGAGGGCAGATCCTTCGCAACCTCAAAAAAAAAAAACGGGGAAACTTTGCTTTGCGAAAAATGAAAAATACAAAAAGTTCAGTCACAACAAACACACCTGCGAATGTCAGCGGCACGCAAAAAGCTGACCGGAAAATACACGTTTCACTCAAAAGGTTAATTACTCGTACATAAATCATGCGTGTTGAAAAATTTCGTGTTTGTGCTGATATTTTCCGAGTTTAGTGGGAGTTTCGAGCGTGTCGCTTCTGCGTACTTGTAATTTTAAAATGTGTTGAATTTTAATTGTGCGTTTCGATTATTCGTGTTCGAAGAAAATAATTTATTCAGTATTATATTTTTTATGCGAAAGTTATCATTTTAATAATTAAATGTTTTACATTTAATTTGTGTGAAGATTTCCTGAAGTTATCTAAACTTACTAAAGATAAAGTTTTTTTCAACATCAGATGATGTTTAATTCAACGTAATATATTATTTTAATTCAAGATATTTTCTTACATTTAGATTAATATTTGAAAGTTTTGTAGCTCAGAAATAGTTTATCTTGCTTTACAAACAATTTTTCTAGTGTTGGAAAAAGTTTTAATCAAACAACCTCGAAAAAATTATACTACGTGAGAAAATTTTATATTGTGGCAATTGATTTTTATTGATATTATTTTTTCTCAGTAGGTAATTAAGTATAATTAAAATGATTTGTAACACTATAATTTATTTAGTAAAATATTTTATTTAAAACACGAAAGCTTTAAAGTATATAATTTTCATTTCATGATCAAATACAATCATAAAATCAATGACATTAATCATTTAGCACAGTAACACTTATCCAACACAAAATCATTAAATCAAACAATCGACTCGAACGAAAAAAATTAAAAAATACCAACTCCATAATAAAAACGAACCTAAAACCAAATCTAAACACAGCATATACGTTGAATATAAAAAAAACACCTGGCTAACATTGACCGTCCAATCTGTCGTTATGTGCGCCATCGTTTCTGGACTGCGAGAGTGGGCGGGAAAGTGTCGTCGGAAAAACCGCCCAACCCAGATTCGCTTGTGGCATAGATATAACAGAAGTGCACAATGTGGCTTAAATATAGTCCGGCGTTTCGACGTTTTTCGCGTTTCGGCTCTCGACGGCCTCTGACGTAGCCGGGAAATTTATCGTTCCAAGTCCGCGTTAGGATGTTGCCACATATACGCTCTGCGGTTCTCGATTGTTTGTTTTTCCGAGCTTGGAAAATTCGACAATTTTGTTTTTTAACGAAACTGGTTTAAATTCTATGTATTGTCGTATTTGTTGCTCGTTTTTGTGACTTTGTATTGCTCGAGGCTCTATGGACTGTGAGTCGATTGGGAACTTTTGTAATTTCGTTGCTAAGGTAGACTATGCATAAAACATGTATTACATACATTAGCTGTACGTTTGTATTATATTGTCTTTGTGATGCTGAGTTTGAGCTTTTAGATTTCTGATGATTGTCACATGTCATTTTTTTCTAATTGATATTAAGGATTGATCGTTTCTTTTGAACATTGAATACTTTTCGTCTGAAAGAAATTATCAATTTAATGCTTTATAAAAATGTTCATAAGAATAAGAATAAGAACCTTATCCATATCTATTCAATTTCTTGGATTTCATTATCGTTAATTATTTTTTGAGGTTTTTTAACCCTAAGCGGCTTCTTTTTCACTTAAAGTGAATGATCAATCAAGGGAAAAATGGGTACAAGTTTCACTAAAAATAAATAAATAATATTTTGAGTATTCATATTGTCAGTGTGGTTGGTTTTTAACGAGTGCTTCTAGTTGTCTTATTAAATTCTGCTGGCTTTAATTCGAAATGAGATTTTTCCTTCTGCGTGTTTGCATATTATTTATGAAACAAAAGGATTCCTTCTTTTATTGCTCGGTTTAAAAAAACGCACCTGTGACATAATTACACTAGACCCATTCAAGTATAAAATATGAAATCTTCAGCGCAATTATACTTTTTAGTATATAAAATATTATAAAAAATATTTTTCAAAAATTAAAAAAATATAATTTTCAATGTTAAGCAAACGTGTGAAATATTTGAAAGCTCTGGTTGTATCTTTTGTCGGTCGAATGACGTAGCTTTTCGCGAAAGTGAGATATTTCTGTATGAAGACGTAACTGGCGGCCGCGCCTGGAATTGACATTTCGATTCTATACACACACAATTTTTTCTTATTCATTATTGTATGTAAGCCATTAAAATACTCTATCGCAACTTTGACCACAATGCGAAAAGATTCTTTTGTCAGAGAGCACAATAAGACAATACAACGATCGATTATTGATTATTTTTCGAGATAAAACATATCTCATAATTAAAAAAATATATTTTTCGTACACTGGAAAAATCATCTGATTATCTGTGTTTGTTCAGTCACATTCTCGCTGCGAAAATTCAAAAGACACCCTCGCTCAGTCGAAAGCCTCGATTCGCGATAAAACCTCGCATCCCCTGCGAGACAATAAAATGCAAAATAAACACGTTTTTCGACCGAAATTCATCAAAATTTCCACGGGAACAATAAGGAAAACCTCGTTCTTCCGACGTACAGATGTGGCGCTCGTTCGTTAATTGTGTTGTTTCAGGTGAAACTGTACGAGAATCCTTCGAATCCTCACACCGACGAAATTTCCATTCTGTCCTCCCCTTCACTTCACTATATAAATATGTATACGTATACGTGTATAAAAACTTTGCCGTTTTCTCTATTTTTCTTTGAGGCCATCCGATTGTTCGTCGTCGGAAGTGGCGTTAACTCGGTTTGTTTAACCGTTTATTTCGCTTTTGTGCGGTTAAATGTTGGCCGTTTCCTGTTACAGTTCTGAAGACACGACACCGCTAGGTCTTGTAAAAATGCTTCTTTATTATTTTATAAAAAGCTGAATTTTATTAAAAGGATGATATTTTTGTTTTCTTGATACGCACAGAGTTTTATTCGTGCTTAAAATTCGGAGTATTTTCATTTTTCGCACTCATTCGGCTGCGAGAGTAAATCGTTTTGTTTTTATATTCTCATTCAGGTTATTTTTATTAAAAAAAATGTGTTTTTTATTAGGTAAATGAAAATCGATTCATATTCATTTTAAAGTTATTAAGAAAAGAAATCGTTTATTTTAATTCATTACAGAATTAGCAAAGAAGATATAAATTTAACTTTTCAGAATACGGAGTCTGTTTATAAGTTTTCCATGATTTGAAGTTTAATTTATATTTATAAGTCAATTTTTCATGCATACAAAAAGTTGATGACTATCCTCGCCAGTGGATTAAATCTAGTCAGATTTTCTTAAATCAAATAAATTAAATGATCTCATATACTTGTATATTAGTTATATTTCTGAATTTGAAGTCTCAATGCTGACATTTCAAACTGAAAGAAATTGCTTGAATTATTTAATTTTAAGAAAACCCGTCGAAACTATCTTCATTTATTTTATAGTTTTTATTAAAATATAAATCCTTAAAAATTTGAATTGTTACAAACGTACGTGAAAATCTGAGAGCGTTCACTGGCGAATCTTCTTGTGCGTAGGAGCATTTATCTCGTTTTCTTCTATTCTTGGATGCAAGCGTGTTTGACGAGCCAAACACACGTGGTCGTCTATTAATATCCACGTGTGTTGTTGATAAATACATTTCGGGTGCACTGGGCCAAACTCGGAACACTCTTGTAAAAGCTTTCCGTAGCCGAACTTATCGAGAGCTTACGTTATTAACGGAGAAATCGGTGACTCACGTTCGAAACGTGTTTCGTAGAAGATTCTGATGTTTCAATAAGGTAGAAGAGTTTCTTAGAATTCCGTTTAGTAAATTGAAAAATATGTTTGTGAATCATTTGACATGTGTTTCGTGTCTGAGCGATGTTCCAGTCTCGTATTGGGTAGTGGTTTTGTTGTCAAATATGGATTTGAATATAAACGAATCGTCTAAACTGAATGACTCGATCATTTGATTTGTATGTAAATTGTAAAGTAACATTTCAAACAGAATAATAGCAATCGCTAAATAATTCAATTAATACAATTCTGACGTGAAACAAACAATATTCAGACAATCATTATTCGAATAGAAAATGCACACAATAAATCCGTCTCGTTCGTTCGTCGCTCTTATTACGGCCCCGTTGTAATATAATATATTAAAATCAAATTATTCCCTCGCTTATATTCCAGTGACTAGTAACATAACAAAGGAGTCGAGTGTATCAGACATGAAAACAATCACTTGCAGCCTTCAAGTACAACACAGCCGTTTTCTGAATGTGGCAAACACGTGAAGGCTCAATATCTTACACGATATTATATTCCATACCTTTTGTTACAGACAGAAAAATAAAATGAATTAAACCTTTTTTAATTCAGATTGAATTGCACTGTATTAATCATAGATCAACAACACAAACTGTGTCGAATCAATGAGTAATACATACACTACATTTTTGCAATTTTTTTTCAAAATCGCTTGAGATCTTTATGTGTACAATTTGTTAGATATATCCGAGTCAAAAGACAATCTGATAGCCGAGATTTTCGAGTCGAAGAAATTTCCAGTAAATACAGCTCACGTGGTAAATGAAAATCGGAAAATCCGACAGAATAACGTCGACCCGCGGAAAAGCGGGTCTTGTCAGTGTTATTAATCGGCAGACGCAAACAAGACCATAAACCCGAAGCCTTTTATGTAACTCGAAGCTGGCGTCGAGGAAATCTGAATATTCCTCGAACGATGTCGTGTGCACGACTCCATTATTGTCGTCGGGGACCTCGTTGTTATCCATCATTTCGTGTTGTTGCGGCTAAAGATGTGCAAATTCTAGGATAGGGTCCGAGGAAAATCCGGTCGTTTCGACTCTTGTTCTATTTTGAGAGGATGTTGAGTTTTCTACGATTGTTAGGCTGTATTAGAATTTAGTAAATAATTCGTAGCTTTTGTTGTTGTTCATATCGTATTTGTTGGTTATAATTGACATACAAGCATATTCATTACCTTCTAACTCGATATTTGCTTTTAATTCAAAGATCTTAGCAAATCTCTCATATCGAGTAAATTGAAATCAATTAAATGTTTTGTATTTTCTTGCAAGCAATTTTATTCCGAAATGAAAATGAAATGATAGCGTTCGCAAACTTAACGAATACTTAAACGTACAATGGTGGAGGATAAAATCAACTATTCGAATGAACTTTCGCAAATTTATCTCGAGTAGAGATAATAAACGAGCATCTAAATAAATAGGATGTTCGTTTGAAAGATAAATGAACAATCGACAGACAATGTGAAAGAGAAAATAAAAAGTATAAAGGTTCTATGTATACCTAATAGATTAGTTTTTCACTTGATCACAAGTCAATTTTATAATCGAATTCAGATTCGATCCTATCTCGACCCACTTTAAATTAACTAAAACTATAATAATCGATTTTTAATTAATTAATTTTGTATTAATTATTTTTTTATTGATTACAGGAGCTGATAACAACGTTGTATATTGGTTTTCTTGGCCTGATCTTCGCATCATTCCTGGTTTATTTAGCCGAGAAGGACGTGCCCGAAAGCGCATTTTCCAACTTTGCACAAGCGTTGTGGTGGGGAGTTGTAAGTTTTTATTATTTAAATTAAATATATTTATATATTGTAATATTTCTACACATACATTTATTCTTATTTAACATATAGCGATATCAATATTAGAAAAACTTTTATCACGTTCGTTGTATCCGGAAATTTTTCCAGAACGTGTTCGGATTATTGAAGTGAATTGTATTTTTTATTCTGCATATTTCAAGATTATATAAAATTATGATTTATATAATATATATTCATGTAATTTATACAAAAATATGTCTGTTTTGAATACTTATCAATTAGTAGAAAATTTCGATAGCATATTCTTAACTGAAATAATTGATGCAAGTTTTATTTTTGTAAAAGAAGATAATATTTTCTTAAACAAACTCTATTTTGTTTACACTTTCATCATGTATACTGTCACTTCGTAGCACACACAAACTACTAAGATATCGTCCGATGTGAAAAATCAGTCGATCGCGCAGAAAAATCGCACATCGACTCGAGCCATTTTCCGGCGCGCTCAGATTTTCCGCGGAAAATCGAAACTCCCTTTACCCCCGAACGACCGCAAAAAGTACCCGCAACCTTCAGGAGGCGAAATACGCACATCTTCAGCCAGAAAACATCCTGAAAAAAGGCGGAATATCTATCCATCCGTTTATTTTTGCGGTCTCGGATCGCGCTCGCGGTCCGCATTCTAATCGAGTGTGTTAACCCTTTAAGGGCGGTCTGTTGTCGGGCAGTAAATTCAATCCAACCCCATTCCAGCTTATTTCTGCGACCGGATATAGATAAGGAGGCCGTGTCGTAAATCCTAGTGCGTGTCAAGCCTTTGTTTTTTAGCCTATTCCATAGGGCGAGGTTGGAGAGAGTCATTTCGGTCTCGTTATCGAGAGCGTGTGCAATGTTTCTTGGTTGTTAAGCTATCATTACCTTTGTTTGTTGTGTCTAGATAGAGTCTAGTGAGGGTTATGTATTTTATGTTCATGTGTTGTTTAGTAAATTTTTCTATTTACTTAGTGTAAATTGTAGAAAAATATGATAGTCATATTATGTATGTTATCAGAACATTGAACGTTTTGTACACTTTTGATAAATTCGATAAATGATGCATGTTTCTTTTTATATTATGAAGACTAATTAAGCAGAGTTCTAAATATTGCATTCAAACCAATATTTTGGAATATTTTCATAGGAAAATTTGATTAAACTTAAACATTACTCGAAAAGAATTGTTGCGGAGGTGTACGGAATTAACGTCGTATAACAATCGTTTCCATGTAATGTTTTGCAAATATTTTTTTTCTAAAAAAACCTTTACAAATGTTAGTGCCAATTGCAATATTAAGAACTTTACTTGATCATTCTTTCAAATTTCAATGATACTATAAACCAATTTAGTACTTTTATGAAAAAATGTAACATTTCTCAAATCTATTGAAAATAGTGTCCAAAACTAAAATCAATAGTGTACATCGATAAATTCGAATAAATATAATTTTATATATATGAATTTAGATAAAATGTATCTCATTTGACGAAGACTGTGATTTTTTCCCTTCGAAAGCCCTATTTTCCGAAGTCGCTCGTCATTTCCGGTCAATTTTCGTTCGATGTTCGTATCGTGATGTGTGGAGTGCGTTGTAAATGGTTGGAAATATCCGTTGTGGGACTCGCCATTCGATCGCATATGACTCATCAATACGTTGAATATGAAATAGATTATGCGGTGGAAAAACATTCGAAACTTATGTTTTTTTCTCGTATGTAATAAATCGGTTCAAACACTGCGATTAGGCTTTTAAAGTGCGAATAAACAAAATAAGTAATAGCAGATTTGTTCCAGATTACGCTGTGCACCGTGGGCTATGGAGATATGGTACCTATCACGTGGCAGGGTAAAGTTATCGCATCTTTCTGCGCCCTGCTTGGAATATCGTTTTTTGCACTTCCAGCTGTAAGTATATTTCAAAATTTAAAAATATACATTCCAATAAAACGCCTAGATCCGTTTACGGCACTAAAATGTGATTTTATTCAAATATTTTCAGCCAAAGAAAGGCGTTTTTAGCATTCAAATCAGATTCGAATCACGTTCCGGCTTCGGTCACAGCTTCAAATTGCACGTCGACCGAATGAGAAGATACGCGTTAAAATAATTTCGCTGAAAATGTGGTCGAATATCGTTTACGGCCTGAAACGAGCCGGACGTGTTTCGAATCCTCGTCTATCTTAAGGCCGGTCGCCAAAGGGTTAACGGGTCAACTTTATTTTTTTCGCTACTCGAGATTCGGACAAACTGATTCGGAACGTGTACACATTATGCCGAAAAGGGATACCCTTCGATAAGAGTATCTTTCGCCACTATAAATATACGAATGTGACGTCCAAAAATATATAGATTGGCGATAAACAAAATATTTTGAAGAATACGTGTACCTCGTATACGTCGTTATCCTTTTTATTCTTTTGAAATTCTTTATTTCGTATGAATTGGTGTCTTACGGTTCTAGCGTAACTCTTGTTAGTTGTGTTTTATTTAACCATAGTTTGATTTAGCTTTAAATGGTGGTTTTGTTTTACAGGGAATTCTCGGTTCAGGTTTCGCTTTGAAGGTTCAACAACAGCAACGTCAAAAGCACATGATCAGAAGACGTCAACCGGCTGCAACGTTGATACAGTCTCTTTGGAGATGTTATGCGGCTGATGAACACTCGATGAGCGTGGCCACATGGAAGATGCACCAAGTGCCATTACCTAGTCCACCTTCGTCGTGAGTCCATCAAAAATCGATTAAAACAATTCATTTTGTAGTCAAATTCAGCGATTTTCAAATATCTATATGAAGGAAGAAAATAAATCGATAGTTTGAAAATCGCTGAATCAATATCAAGTTCTTAAATGTACGACCCTTCAACATTTATTATCGTCTTATTTTGCGTTGCGAATATATTCCGGAGACATTACTTACAGTATTACTCCTCGGCAAAAAGGTCATAGTTACAGTTCGTCTATCGTCCGCTGGGAAAATTCGGAAAAGCGTCTGTCGCTTATGCGGCGGATTTTCTGCTTAAATTTGAACCCGCCATTCGGTAGGGAACGTTGTCCCTTTTTGCAGCGCGTTTAAAAATTTTGCCAAGCACATAATCCCCCTCATTACCGATAAGAACATTCAATCTCTTGGCAGAAGCCCAGAGAGAAAGCTCTCGTTTCTAAAGAACTCGATGCCCGCCCTTTTTTTTTATTTCTCAGACGAACCAAATCGTTACTTCTTCTTATTCCCATTCGCAGCGAACGAAACGGGAAACTCTATATTTTTCCACTTTGATTAAATTACGTACAATCTTTAATTAAACTTCGATTCACTCTCGTACATACAATGATAGAACGAAATTTTTAGATATTTTCTAAATTACGCGATTATTATCTTTTTATTAAAAAATATATCTATTTGAAATGAAACTTCTACAGTCGTGCTGTGTTTAATTCATTTAACTGTTATGAAAAAAGTAAAACATTTCTCGTTTATTAAGGAAAAGAGAAAGTGGAAATATTATATTACATATCGAAAGAACTTTCTTTTAATCGAATTCTATTTTTAATCCAGAAAGTATGAAATTTAATTAATGTTAGATCATAATATAATTACGAAAAAAATACTTTGTATGGCGAGTAAAAGACTAGTGCAAAATGAATGCGAGTCTTAAGATATATGACGACTGAAAAGGGTACAAGTGATATTTATTTATGTACAGGAGTCACTTCTATGTAAACTCATATATTTGGTGGCAAAAGGATATAAATGAATTTGGGACGGTGCCGAGATATATCATCAAATCAGTCGACCTCCTCCTAATACATGTGGATACATATCTATCTTTGAACGTGCTTTTCTCGAAATCACCGCGAAGCCACTTGTATCCCTTGGCTTTTCAGTCATCGTATAGAAAAAGCGAATAGATTATCGCTACAAAGCATGAAATAACTCAAAACGCAACTCAATTTTGTTTAAAAATCTGAATAAAACCTAATCTAAATTTTGCTAAACTTGATCTTAAGAAGTTTCATTTCTAATTCGCGAGTATTCCACGTTTAGTTTTTATTATTTGAAATTTATTTAACGTTAATTTGAAATTTGTTTTGATTGAAAAGTAGTTAGTCAATTAGTTAGAATAGATAGCAAAATCAGTAGTGAAAATTTTTAGTAAGGTCTCGAGTCGATACATACGAATGTTGTTGTTGTCGTTGGTTACCTAGCCTCGCCGTGGTGTCTTCCAGCTTCAAGCACAACGCGTCGTTCGTGTCGAGGCTTCCGACGATAAGGAGACACAAGAGCAGCTCGATGCACTCGCCAGCGTTGCATTCGAAGGGCGCACAGAGGGGACCGAGGCAATGTCACGATATGAACGCCAGCGCCGAAAATCTAGGTAAAATTATCGGGAAAATATCCCCGAATCATTCTCATGCTCAAATCCCATCGAATACTCTTCGTTTAAGTCGATTTTTCGGGATCGCTTTGAATTTTTTTCATGTGAGGTGTTCGCGCGGGAAGTTGTTCTTTGATGGTTGGTTTTAAGCGTACTGTTTATTGGCGAGTGGAACGGAATGGACTGGGAAGATAGTTGTATGAAAGATTGTGATTATCGTATTGGTTACTTGTAGTGCGTTCCGTTCCACGGTGGGTTTTATGTTAATGTAGAGTTTTTATAAATGTAAATATGGTGTGTGTAGTTTCGCTTATTTTTTTGTACTTAACTAGGCTGACCTAATGAGATGATATACTTAGAGTGGGGTGCATATAATAGATGGAATAATGGGTTTCTTTGGTAACGTGGGTTGAATTTTTGAACGTTGTTTTACATTTTATTTCTTTGTCCATGAAATAACGCTGTGTGAACGGTCCCCTAGGATAAAAATTAACCGCTAGGATATGATGGAAAATACATTCATATTGTATTTTTTTTATTGTTGCAACACCTCTTTAATTTTTTTTATAAAGAGAATCTAATGTTAAAAATTGAAAATATTTATATTTTAATTCATTATTGGTTTTTATAATATATTTTTTATTCAAAGTGATTCTGAAACGCAATACATTTACATTAAAAAAAAAGCTCTAATCGGATCATCGAACATTTTCTTAATTTAATTATGCAAATTATGCTGAAAGTTTTTAGTGTCTTTTTTTTCGATTTTCAATCGTCTCAAATTCTAGTTTCACTGGTCTGATTTGAGTTTTTTGTTCCATCACACATTTTTTATTCATCTCGATTGTGTTACTCGCCCCAAATATAAAACTATACTAATCTCTGTTACATTTATATAGCAAAAAAAGATATTTAATTATTTATATGATTCTATCTTACTAACAAATCTTTCTTTCAGTGACACCAATAAATAAACTGTCTCATCACTTACTTCAGTTATGACAGTACATCTGTTGAAAACTCTCATAAAATATAAAAAAAGAACGTATTATTTCATTTGTGTTTATTAATAATGTGATTTTTATTACTATTTCTCTCTATCTATGTGTATTATTTTTATCTAAATTACTGTTTTTATTTATTTTTTTCATTTGTTTCTTTTCGATATTTTACATTTTGATATTATTATATTTTGTTCCAAGAAATATTGTACTTTTAACGAATATGCATACTTACACATACTTCTGATTAATTTAATGAACAAAACTTTCAACTTGATATATTCAGATGATTTTACATAAACATAATTATTACAATCGAGATATTATATCGTTCTTTTACGATAATACATACAACATTAGAGAATTCATCAAATTAGTCACATAGATTCATAATTTACATACGCGGCTACGAATCAATTTCAATAAGGTGCTAAACAAGAGTTTTATTTTAGATCGTAAAAAAATATTCGATCAGTCAGTCAATATGCGTGAAATTTAAATCAAACTAAAACAGTATGAACTTATAAATATAATAATAAAATTTTCATTGAACCATAGGAAAATTTAGTCGTAAAAATAGACTGGAGACATTCGCGTTTTGATATTCATATGAAATCAATATTACGCCATTATTATTGAGTACGCATCGTACCTATATTTTTCGCGTCATAAATAAATTATTAATACTTAGACTACGACTCGAATTAGAAAACTTAGAATTGCAACGGTCACGAATCGATAATGGAACTTTTATAAATTTATCACGACCCGTTTCATACACTAACAATATGATAAATATGCAAAGAATAACTTTTGATATGTGCACGAGAGATTTGATAGTTTTATTTTTCAGATTCGATAGTGTAATGTGCAATCCACCTCTGTAATACAGATGGTGTAATAATATTATTTGCTTATTTTAAAGTATGAAGTTTTATATAAGAGATCGTTAAAAATTTAGAAACGCTTTAGGTTGAATTTGAAAATATTCGGTCGTGTTCAAGATATTCTTGAATTTTTGAAAATTGCAGTACACAACATTTTTCGTGTCGATAGCATGTTGTAATATTCAGGGGCGTCACGTTCGAATATCTATTTTGTATTTATTATATTATATATTCTATATGGACACTTGCTTCTTTCAAACATACTAGCATAATGTTTAAATAATAAAGTAGTGTCGTCGTACATACATAGCTTTTTGATTATTTAAAATATATATACACGTTTTGATCGCTATCATTTTAGATATTTTATATTATATATATTTTATTTAGTATACAATCGAATGTTTTCGCTGAAATATTTAGCATTTAAAAACATATAATGTCACGTGGTAATTGTACATTTTTTGATGAATTTGTGAGCACCATTTTGATACAAGCATGAAAGCTCACTATTTTTTTTTTTGTATATATGCATTAAAATGCATTTTTTATTATATTGGAATACAAGTTTTAGTATTTGTTTCGATTATTTTGTTTGTTTGATTTGGTTTTTACTATTTTTAACACAGTTAGCTTTGATTTTTTTTCCAACAAAAAAAAATATTTTGAAAGTGATCATGTCGAGAAAATCTGATACTGTGAAGCCTCGGCGTTGGAAATTGTTTGATGACATATTTTATAACATTTTTTTGGTAGTTAGTAAATTTTTAAAATGCACTTATATTACAACTATTATATTTTGTATTCATAATCATTATGAATGAGGTTTGGCTTAGAAACGTGCAGAGACTACAAAGCTTTTTGCATTAAACGTGCGCAAATTCCATGATTGATACTCGAGATCGAATGAAAATTATAATCTCGAACATTATTCAACGTCGCGAATTTTAAAAACGCATTGAAAAATCGCGCACGCAATAAAATTAATTTTCAAGCCGAAATTACACACGAAGCGTAATTGCACTAAACGAACGTTTCCTATGTACATTAACGTTCAAAACGAGAAAAAATTAATCAAATAGCTTTGTCGCTCTCTGTGCGTTTTTGCTTTTCGAACAACTGCTTTTTTTTTGGAACCGGCCAACACGCCAGGCGTTGCAGAATGACAACTACGACAGTCTGAAATATATTTGCATTGATTGTGTTACAAATGTACTTATCGAAACAGCAAAAAATAACCTTGCCGATCGGCCTTCGTGTTTTTTTCCATCTCTCACACCAACCACCCTCGTGTGTTTTTCGACGGCCGTCGAGAGAATCGTACAAACAAGTTTCTTACAAAACACTACCGAAACAATTGAAAATCAATACGAACATTAATAATGAGCGTCGTCGCTCTGCACGCTCATATCTATATGCCGACTTTTAGCGAAGTGTCTTTCATATTAATATTTTTTATGTGGAAAAAACTGCTTATTAATTTCATTGAATTATATTGAAAATTTTAGTTCAACCCAATCAGTAGATATTCATGATAATCAATATAAATTATTTATTTTATCTAAGCGTAGTCTGGTCAATATATTTGAACGAAATATTTTATTCCGAATCTATCGTTTGCAATTAGACGATTTCTATCAATTCATTAGAAAAAATATTTGATATAATTGCATTAATTTTAAATAAATACAGTGAATGAGCTTCATGAATTTCAGAGCACGTTTCTATAAACCTGTTTGTGCAAATCGGTTTGCAAGCATTTGAGCTCACATAATTAGACACATGCCATCGTTAATCAAAATTTGTCATAATATAATTATATTTTCAGGAAAAGGAAATCTCCAAATAATCTTTTGGACTCTGAAATATCAGAAGTTTGTCGATGTATGATTGAGTGTACATCGATGGCATAAAACAAAAAAAAAACTCTTAAATTTTCATATAAACAACTTCAATCAAATTTTATCATGATAAGACAAATTTTAGATACAAACATTCACATCAGAGATCTTGTGCTAGGAGGAACGTTTATTAACTTTTCGACTGAAAATTATTGCTTTTCTTGTTCTAGTGCTTGCATCTAAAGCAAGAAATCTGACAATTTCAAGCTAGAGTCTAACTAAATTTCAAGCTGGAGTCAAGCTAGAAAAAAAAACTGCCCCTTCTGCACTACATCTCCGATTCAATTCATTTCCATTCACAACCAAACAGCCGCACCAAAACGCTGAGTTTCAACCGTGCTTTTGACCATCGAAACGATGCGCGATTCTCTCGACACGTCATCATGATAAGCCGACAACCCTAACCCGTCCCCTCTTATGACCTGGTGATCGTGTGGCGTATATTAGAGTTGTTTTGGTTTATTTTTCGTGCGTGTGCGCTGCGCTCTCGGCCGTCAACCGTTTCGTTGCCAGCAGCCGGGGGTGCGCCGCGGGCACTCAACGCCAGCCACAGCGAAGACTCGGTGGCCGAGACCGCACTCTGTAAGAAAAACTCTGACGGTAAGCGAACATTGTCCAAAAACAGAAAAACAAATCGAAAACAAGACAGTTAAATTGATCATTTAAAAAAATATATTTTTAAAAAATTCCTTTGAATTTTTCCTCGATTTTTCCCGTTTTTAGATCTGTCCTCCTCACTGTGTGTAGTGATGCTGTGTTGATTGTTGTGTATGAAGCGGAATCTCATGTCGTAATTGAGTGATTTTATTGTCGATTCGTATTGCATGTGCTGAAATTGACGAATGATACACATCTATACGAAGATACAGCCGTCTCTTTCTAAGAGGATGTATCTCCGTATAAATGTGTCTCGTTCATCAGTTTCTGTGCAGTTCGGTTCATTTGCAATGCAAATCGACCTTTACAGGAAAAATACTTGCATACGAGTAGTCAATTTCTATGAGATATTTCTATAGTATTTGATTTTTTCGAATGTGTAAATTGCAACCAACATTTGCTCGTTCGAGTTTCTCGAGTACTAATAGTGTTTTTCCATACAAATTTACTACTCGCATGCAAGTTAATTGAACGTGTATCTAGTTCATTATGTCGCGATATTAACTATCATAAAATAAATATACATAATTATTATACTTTTTAATGCACATTATTTAAAACATATCAGCAGATTTTTAGATTTAATTTCATATCGAACCTTTCAACATTTGAATAAGGATAAGTCATATTTTTTTTGGAATTCAATTCATTTATTCTATATTACTTAATCAATTTTGAAAATTTTATCAAAAAAAAAAACATATTGCAAATGCATTTACTTTCAAATTAACTAATAATTTAAAGTTCAATCATATATTATTTTAGTAATACATATGTGTCCGTTGAGTAAATGAGATTCCTATCAATCAAACTAAAAAAAATCAAAAGCATCACTACTAAGCATAAAATTCGCAATATTGATACATACGAATTAATCTTACTAAGCAAAATTAAATTCATAAATGAATATATGTAGTTTATCTTCTCATATTAGTTTAATTTGAAACTGGAAATTTGTATGTATTCAATTTTTGCGAAAATTCAATATGTGTCATCCCACTTTATGAATAAATGTTCGTGGTGTGCCGTAGATGTTGTTCTTTCAATGCTGTATACTGTTCATATTATATTTACGAAAAAATATGTAAATATTTAGATAGTAGTTCAATCTTATATTGATGTTTTATCTGATGTAGTTTCGATGTTGTGGTGCAACTCGACACCAGTATTAAATCAAAAATACATTATGTTATCAAAATCCATCATCATGTTAAATGTATATCAAACGTTTCATAGTATATTTTAAAAATATATTTTGCGAAAGTTTAATTATTTTTTTATAAATGAAAAACATTAAATTTATTTTCATAAATCGGTGAAAATTTTGATATTTACCTGTAAATATTTTTTGAAAAAAAAAATGCTTAGCATGGCGCAATATGCATGTACATAATGAATTACTTATCAACTTGTATACAATTAATTACACAATAATAACTAATGGCATGCCTTGGAAAAATTCGAACGAAAATTATGCGTATAAATGTTTGTTCGGGAAGAAATCGCTTGTCGCGGCCGAGGGTCGTTCGAATCGTGTACGCGATCATTATTATTTACATTTCATGCGGATAATACGTATGTTTATCGATTTAGCTATTTAGTACGTTTTCTAGCACTTGAATTATTAATTAATCGGTTTTCGTTCGCTGAAAACGCACACGTTAATTTCACATCGCATCATATTCCGTACAAACACGTGAAAATCGAAACGACCCGCTTTCGATATAAATGATAAATTTCATTCATATCGCGCGTGTGAAAATATATTCCTTTTTTATTTATACCCTTTCAGAATGAGATTTATTAAAGTTTCAGCGAGATTTTTTTCGACGTTTTCCTTGAAAATTCGTGAAAATCGATTGTATTGCGGTCAAATAGTAATAATACGAGCGGTTAGATAGAAAATGCGAAAAGCCATTTTTAATGAAATCAAATTATTATATCGTCTCGTAATTCCGTTTATGGCTCGCTAAATGGATGTTTCGTCGTTTAACCGAGTTCTAATTGAATTAACAAAATATCATGACATTTTACAATGAAACGCTTTCAAAGTTTTCAACTTTAACCCATTATCGGGCGGGCGTTGAATAATTGCGTTTTGTTTCGAAAGAAATTCGTATCGTTTCGAGCTTAATTATGTTTACAGAAACGTTTTCTTTTTCCATCATTTTTCTTTTCGTTTTATGTTTTGGACAACAGCACCTTAGTTCGCCTATTATATCGATGTGTTTATTTAAATGTTGTAAACGCTATGTTTTTGATATTGTATGTGTAAGTTTGGTATATATCATAAATGTTGTATTACTTCTGTGTGTATGTATGTTTGTTTGTTAGAGACGTCGTCGATGTCGATGTTTCAAACAAAGCTTTCGCAAAGAAAAACATCGAAATCGACGCTTTCGTATTCGATATTTAATGATACAAATAAGGTACTGTTAATCATCGTTGAGGTTATGAGGTGTACGATAACGAAAGCTTCTCGACACGTCTGATGTGCACATTTCTGCGTTACATGATTCGCTCGTTAAATTAATGAGTGTTTGCCTTGTTGATTTCAATGGGGGCACGTGTAGTTTGTATCCCGATCACCATTATTGAATAAAATAATACCCCCAGGGAAGCATTACATAGTCGCTTTGTGCTCGATCAAACTATAATACGTCACGTTGTAACTAATTTTCAACGCGTTCGCTTTAATGCTTCAGATTATATATATTTCATTTTACGAATAAAAGTATTATCTTGTTTAAGAATTGCGATAGAATGAACAATTTTCAGTTCTGAGTTTTTAAAAGTTTCTTATCGTGTTTTTTTTTTGCGTGGGAATTTTTATTTGAAAATTCATTGTGATTGTCACGAAGCGTTATAAAATATTAGTCTGATTAAATTAAAAAGAGAATCACATCCGTTCGAGAAACTTTCGACAGAAATTCAAGACCAAAGAAACGAAATTCACCTTCCGCTTGCATACATAAATTATGTACATCTCGGAGATTCACATTCAGGACCCGAACTTAGATTTAACCTGCATTTAATTTAATGCACTTACTTTTAGATTAAACTAGATTGAACTTCTCGAATAAATTTTCACCTTGTAAAACACAGCGACGCCAAATAATTATTTTACAAACCTTCCATCGACCAAATTTAATTTTTAACCGAGTTTAAATATTTTTAAGTTCGAAAATGAATATGAATTTCTGATTATTTGTATTGGGTAGACTGTCATTATCGGAAATTCTTACTTAACTGATTAAAATTTGGGTGATTGTAGTGTGAATTTGACAATAGAGCCATCATAATAATAATATCGTGTAAATCGTAATAAGTACTACGATTCCATCAAGTAGCAAAAGAGGTGAATCGTAGTTCTACAATTCTCTCCGTTAAGTAGTAGTTAATGTGAATCATAAGAAGGATGGGGCTGGAAGTATCGGGGGTAAGTTGTTCCGAAGTTGTTTCGTCTCTAAATCGTCATCTCCAGAGTAACTAAAATGGTTGTCAAAGTTTCAAAATATCAATAAGATACTAATTATTTTTTATGAATGTATTCCTTTCGGAAAAACTTACCCCTTGAAACTTTCAGCCTCATCTTTATCTGCTACAATTCTTCCATCGAGTAGCAGTCAAGTTGAATCATAGTACTACGATTTCTGCTTTTCTTGCGTATTTCCGATAATGACATACATAGATCGATAGATTCTGATAGACCGAGTGTCGATGATTAGGCGAGTATGTTTCGGTGGGTGCATTTCGTTGAATAGCATTGACAGTAGTGTGGTGTGTGTATGTGTGTTGGGCAGCGGGGCTGAGCGCCGTGGAGCTGGGAGGCGCGTGGGGCGCGTGGGGCGCGGGGGGCGCAGGCGCCGTCCATCGGCTCGGGGGCGCGACGGCTGTGCCCCTGGCCCTCGTCGGCCTGCTGCACCACGACAACAATGAACCTCCGATCTTCTTCTGCCCAGAAAGTACGCACACTCCGCCCCGAATCCCTCTTTTCGATTCATCACTCTGCTCGTCTCCACTCGAGCAGATCTATTATATAAGCCGTATGTGTAATTTAAAATACGTTTTGCATACCGCGACATGCAATAGGCAGCACGCCGCATGCAGCGTGATCAACAATAGGAACGATGTAGTCTATTCCTCGGGATTCCCATTGTTTCCATTGTTGACTAAGCTACGTGCCGCGTGCTGCTCGCTGCTTGTAGTGGTACGAAAAACGTTGCCATTTACTCAATTCTGTACTTAAACAACCGGTTTTTTCTAGATGAAATATTTTAGAGGGAAACAAACTCAGTTTGTTGCGTTCTAACTGCTTTGTCTGGAAAACGCCAGTTGATTATGTCCAGAATTGAGTATATTCCGTTTGCGACGTTTACATATAGCCATTGCCACTCATGTTACTCTCCCTTCTTTCGCTCTAATGTTTACATCTACATATCGATGTACAAAATACACTTTGTACAAAAAAAATGACAATATGTTTTGAACATACTTTGGTGATAATTCAAGTGAAATTAATAATTTTCTTGCTTGCATTGTGCTTGATTATTCAGTCATGGGAAAATTATGAATTTCATTTATTTTAAGAAAACTTAATCATACTTTTTTCAATAATCTATCATAAAGTGTATTTTGTATTAAATACTGATGTCAATATTTACGTCAATAGATGCTCAAGTGGAGATGAGGCTGGATTTAAGACGCGAACACGATTTATACGAATTTTTGGGTTTTTAGTTTTCTTTTTGCGATGAATTTCATTATTCTGAAAAATGAAAATTTCTCAATATGAAAAACATTTTAAATGCGTTTTTTCGCATAAACGTGGTCGTATCTTATTCGTTTACAGAAGCATGTTTACATAAAGATATTAAGGGACTTGAAATTAATATGTATTTGGTAAAAGTCTAATGTTTATGATTATTAAATTCAGAGTGGTTTTCTGAAAATTTACGCCATAGTTGAAAAAGTTTGATATCTAGATTGTGAAATATGAAAATACTTATATTTTTAGGATCTATGGTCGCTTTTTTCCATAAAATGAATTAGTCAAAACTAAAATAAGACTTCAATTATAAGTGATAAGAAGTGATCTATTTCTTTGAGATTTTACCAAATAAATAATGAATTTGTAATATATAATTTTACTTTTTTCATTATTTAATCCCGAAAAAAAACTTCTGTCCCTATATGCGAATGCGCTTCTGTTTGCGAAACCAATCATTTTTTTCATTTCATCTTTATCGAAACGCGAAAGATAGATAAATCTTTTATTGAAATGCTCCAATTGATCCAAAATAATTATTTTTTCTTTAAATGGATTATAAAAATGAATGTCAATAAATTTTGAATGGTAATATCAATTTTAATTCAAACAAAGCTCATTTTAGTATATGTATTACTTCGAAGTTATATTCAAATTGAATTCTGCAATCATGGCTGTGTATATATATGCGTTTCACATCGTATCGGGAACGAATCGAATATTTATTTCGTCATGTGTAAATTTCGCTTAATTTCTACAACACTGAATAAATATTACATCGCGATTCAAATCAAAATTATGCATATCAATCCAATCAAAAATCAGCATACACACTCAGCCGAATTATTTGGAGCATTTCGACCGTCGAATTTGAAACGAACACGAACCTTTTATAGGTACGAATCCATATGACAGGACGAAGCCAATATCTGTATGAAACCGAATCCCTTATCGCTTTCACATTAAAATTATTCACGTTGTGCAGCCAGCATGAATCAGTGCATTGTGATGAACCATAGCATTGAAAAATAACACATGAAAGAGCTAAAAACCAAGCGCTAGTACACTTTTTATCCACCCTGTATCCATTAAAGCCTCTAACGAGTACTTCCAGCGCAACCGATCCTGCCTATCATTAGTTGCTATCGGCAAAGCATCGCTTTTTTAAACAATAAATACAAAAAAAAGCACGTTTTCACTTGAACGAGCATTGCGATATGTTACAATACAGTCTGACCGACACCATATAAAATGGATGTATAATTTAATATTTTTGGATTATGTGAATGCACCCTAATATAGATCAAAAGCATCTTTCGATTGATTATTTTTTTAGATTTATGTACAATTGAACTTATAAGCGTACAATTATACTGCAGGTACATTTGAAAGAGTTATTATGACGAATAGTGGCGGCCGATTTTAACATGCTGCAGGGTTGCAGCTTTCTCTGTATCGAGTTACAATTATTATCTTTTGCAACTTTTTTATTGTAAAATATGTTTATTAAATTTCGAAGTATTTAATAATTATTACAAAAACTTTCGAACAGAGAACTCTGTTAGGATTCGAGTGTTTCCATCGCGACCCGATTGAAATACGCTTTCGCAATATCCATTTTAACAGGCGACTGCTTATCCTCATATAAGCCATTGTCAATAATTCACGCGAAGGAACACGATCAAACAAGGAGGAATTCCGTTCCGGCAGTTATTTTATTACCATCAACATTAATATTGGCCCGTCCCGTGCGAATTTTCATTACGGGCCTGGGCGTATGTAAATTGGGAAATCCGATAAATATCTGAAGTGCTATCGATAAATTTTCATTATATTATGGACGATGAGATTTTGTGGCAAATTCGTTGTTTTGGATCGATCTGTTGATTTCTTTTGTGAAAAAAAAAAATGGGTTATACATATAGGCATTTATGTGATATGTTATAGAATGACTTTCGTTTCTGTTTGAGTATTAAATTTGTTTGATTATCGGAAAATTTCATTACGTAGCGTTAAGTAGACATATTTTTTTTAAATGTAAACTTTTTTCTAATGAAAAATGTCGATGTAGTAATTGAATGAAAAACTCTCAATTTTCCGTTTATAATTCTGCGAATCGACGCTCTATTAATAAGCGCCATACGCTTTTCCTTCTATTGATGAACTGATATGTAGGTCTATAATGAGTTTTTTGAGTGTATTTTAAAATTCCATAAATTTAATTCAAAATAATTTATATTGAGATATAAAAAACTATACTATGTTATACAATCTAATGACAACTTCCGCACTATACGCCACTAAACCTCATCTCCTATATATTTTATCATATAAAAATACGTACACTTTTAAAATCTGACAACCTTGAACATTTTTCGTCCTAGTTTTTCCTCGATGTTTGCCCGCATTTACTAGAGCAAACACGTCTCCGTCGCCACGCCTGAATGCCTCCGACTTATAAAAGTGGACTTTTCACATTCGCCGAAGTAAGCGGAGTCACTCACGACTCCTGGAGTCAAACGAAAAAATAGCACAGAGAGCCAAACGAAAAAAGCAGAGAGTCAAACGTGAAAAAGGGAGTCAGTCGGTCGAGCGCCATTTTGCGAAGTGAGCGCAAAATGGCGGACGCGTTATAAGAGTGCGGGACGTTGTACGAGTGTACATGTACAGGGTGGTGCATTGTTCCGGGTCGTACAAAGGGCGCGAAAAGTCGCGGAAAAGCGGGAAAAGTGCACTCGTGGTCTTTTCGCACTTTCGGCGTCGCGAGGGTCGCCCTGAAAGTCGCTCTCTTGGGGCGCACTTACTTATTATGACGAGTGCTCTTTTGCAGTTTTGTAGTTTCGAACGTGTGAGGGTTGCCTTTTTGTTCGTTCGGATTCGGGTAGTTTTGTTTCGAGTGTCCTTTATTCGTGTATAGGAAGTAATTGAGTATAATAGACAATTGCACAGTTATTAAAAATTTTAGCAAATATATGTTACAATGATTTATTTGAAATTGGCGCACTTGATTGCACAACCCCTACATAATCATTGAAAATTTATATTGATTATTATATTATAATTTATTTTATTTTTTCATTTTTAGCCTATAGATGAAATGGTACATATACAATTTTTTATAAATAGTTGATGTTCACATTTTCATCATGAACACACACACATACATGAACATACATTGTATATCCTATTTGAATTTTGTTGTATATCACATTTAGATATCACTCTACTCTTTTCCTCACACGAAACCATGACAATTCACAACAAAAACACATAAAATTACACATCCAAATCGTTCATGCATATCTATGATGTGTTGTAGATAGTGAAATGCATGAAATGTTTAGATAGAGATAATCCAATGTCAGTTTTGCATGTGACATTATTCATTATTTGAAAATTTTGTTTAACCTTAATGTAAAGTTTTCCGCATCATTTTGATGTTTCAGAGATATGTATGCATTTTTATGTGAACAAATAAATATTAACATCTCTGAATCATTGAAAAATATTTAATATCCAAAAAAAATATTAGTATCAGAGTTGTTATGATATTGTCGTAAACCTGTCAGATGCATTTTTGATTAACGTTGAATGTTCTGTTTATTATCGTAATTTTTTATACAATATGTAACAAGCTTTATCGATGTTGTATCTATGTTTTACTTTAAGCTTTTAAAAAAATATAAAAATCAAAATTAAACATGCTTTAAATAAAATCAGATTGATTAATTGGTAATTAAAATTCGATTGAAAAGCTTAAATATTTTGATTCATTATTATCGTTTACGCTTTATATGTAATCAAAAAAATATATATGACAATTAACAAAATAACTAACCATCACATTTATTATTCAGATGAAGAAGACGAGCCACGATGTGTAACGTTAACGAATCAACACAAAGGAGCCATACGTTTTATCAGAAAGGTGAGTTTCGCGTTTTACTTCATTACAAATTAAATATTATATACATATATAAATATACCAACATATAATGCTTAATTACTATGGTGAAAATAATAAAGCAAACGACGCGGTTATCACGGATATGTGAACGGTTCAGTTCGTGACTGAATTAATCGCGAGCTAGGATATATTCACGTGCATTATGGTGCATGGGAAAAAAATTTCATGGAAAATTTACGATCGTGATAATTGCTTTGCAGTGTGGATTAGTTTTGTTTAAAATTTTCAACCACGTTTGGTGTTTGAGCACGTGACGACGTGTGGATATGGAATAGAGACATATTTACAGGTGAAAATCGTATTCAAACATTTAATCCGCATACGTGATTCATACAAACGTTTGTTTCTCTATACATCAAATATTATTCTAAAATGTAACTTATTTCTTGAATTTGATAAATTTCGAAAATTTTGATTATTAATTTTATTTCAGTAAATAAATCGCTTTATCGACTCATATTAAAGTAATATTTCACCTAGGATATTTTGCGCTAATCTATCGATATTGATAAAAAGTTCAGCAATTTATTTTTTCAACTTTTCTAATATGAAATATTTCAAGGCCGAATGTGTTGTATTGCGTCAAAGTTTACCCACAAACAAATACATAATAATCCCTTTATATATGTAATATATACGATAAATACATATACGCAAATACAGAATACATATTAACCCTTCGCGTGACGGAAGATCTACCCGAAACATCCGCATTAATATACATATAATAACTAGACCATACTTTGGTATATCATCATAATTCATATGTTTTTATTACTGTTATTTTTGATTTGTCACACGTTTTTGATTTTTTTTTTCAGTTCATATTTATTTATAAATTTGTGTGTGCGTGTTTTTCAACAGATGAAGTATTTTGTTGCGCGTCGCAAGTTTAAGGAAGCGCTAAAGCCTTACGACGTTAAGGACGTCATCGAACAATACTCGGCCGGGCATGTAGATTTGCTGGGCAGAGTGAAAAATGTACAAACTAGGTACAGATAATAACCAAAAATGATTAAAAAATATAAAAAAAATACCAAATCAGCACCCATTTATATTATTATACTCGACAATAATGGTACATGCCGTATTTAAAGTAGTGCAGATGTTGTTTGTGCTCCGTAACTAAGTTATATCGAACACCTATATACTATCTTTATATCTGTCCTATCTCTTAACATATATATGTATGTGTTGTATGTTGCGTACATATACATGTATATATGTTGAATCTCGTGTATGTGTTCTGGTGTTAACACAGTATCCATAACATCTGTATAATCTCTAACTACTCACCTGGGTCGATATGAAGCTGTCGCCACGTGCCGCAAAATAACGATCTCTCTATAGCAGTGCAGTTTTAATAGATTTGCAGTTGACGTGTAATTTTTTTAGATTTTTTTTCAAATAGAAAAATGGCGTTTTGTTCGGTGAACGGCTTCATTCGACCATAAATCTAGACTTGTAAGGGTGTAATGGCTCGCAGATACATTTGCGGAATGGGCTGTGCGTGTACTTATTATTAATAACTTGGCGGTCGTTGTGAGCATGAAACACACTTCAGCATCAACTATCATCGATTCAGATGAAAAAATATTATGTTATATGAACGCTAGTAACACTGAAGCGAGTGCGAGTAGTCGGTTTCAAACCCTAAAATTCCAAATTCAAAATATTCTTTCGATAACTTAATTTTTCCAAAAATAGATTTAGGGTTGAAACTTTTGAGTGCTTACACTCGTGCACACTACACATTTCATTCGATGTTCCTTTAATTGAAAAAATATATAAATAATACTACAAGGAACGCTTCACTACATTTATAATACACGAGAGAAATCATTTGAAATGGTTTTTTACACGAATTTCATTTTTATTTCAATGGCATCATCAAGCATGCGTACATGAAAATTAGATGCATCCGAATTGGAAATGAACAGTTTTATTCGAATATTTTCTTTTTGATTTCGATATTTTTTCCCATTAGATTCTGCTCACTACTCAAAAACAAACTCGGTAGTGAACATTCTTTCAAATGCATGCCACTAGGCAATCGAAACGTGTCATATATCATTTCGAACCCACGAAATTAAAACACACACGCATCACAAGAGCAAAATCGCAAAAAAAAACCTTAGCAAATCCGAATCACACACACCGATAGACAATCGTCTGCGAAACGACAAAAGATGACATTTTAATTACATATACAATAGAATACGATAGAAGTGTGCATTTTGTCCTTATAGTGTATAAAAAAAATCCGTACATACGATAATATTACATATAGACACGGTTCCCATCTCGTTGCGGATCAACGTACTCTTAGCCAACTTCCAACCCCTCAAAGAAAACCTCCATTCAGTTGGATGTTGTGTCATTTATGGCTGCTTTACCTTTCATGTATGTGTGTTGTTTTCTTTTTTGTATGTCTACGTGTAGCTCAAGTATTTTCTCGCACGCAAGAGATTTAGAGAGGCGCTGAAGCCTTACGACGTAAAAGATGTCATTGAACAGTATTCATCGGGGCATGCCGATCTCCTCAATAGAACCAGAAATCTACAGTTCAGGTGAGTAATCGCGAAAAATGACGAATCGCGATAACCAAAAAAAAAACAAATCGCCTAAAAAGTAATTAAAGAGGAAACGAAACGCTCTGTCGGTCATCGGTGACTGTTTCGCTCGATCGATTGTTAATTTGTCAATTTACCATCTGATTTGTTATCGAAGCATATTCTCATGATGATCCATCATGTTTTTATTAAAACTAATCAGCACCGATGATCGATGTAACAGAGTTCGATTAAAAATCAAACATTACCACGCCGTACATATGAAGGTGACTCTATAGATGATAGAATAACTGTTTAGAACCCATTTACGATAGTGCATCGATTTTTTTAGAATAATCAAAATAAAATGAAATTGTTTTAGATGGGACACGTGTAATAGCTTCCACCATCCCAATTTGTTGTATTATATTTATTGCGCACTTTACCGGTTCATTATTTTCGGAACACATCTTAGATTTGAAAAAAAAAGTACGATTTTGATCGATAGATCCCCGAGAGTTCCCATCCCCATTCACGATCACAAATCCACGACACGTGAGGTTAGAAATTAAATCACTTTACTGCTTCAATCGTAAATACAATGATATGGGCATCCTATGCGTTTTTTTTCATGTCCTATACGCATTTACTTTAGAATTAGTTGGCTTCTGATTAGATCAGTTTCAATGGAGCACCGTTTCTTTATATTGATTTTCTATATATTGTTTTATCTTTGCACATACACTGCACGTGTAAATACTTTTAGTATGGTTTGCTTGGAAGCTATATCGAATCGAAATTGTTTGAATACAAAGCACTACGCTTCTATGGCTAAAATATGGAGGGTTTGCTAATATTATTGTCTTAAAAATATATATTTAATATTGTATTTTACGATTTCGCATCAAAATTAATTGTATTTAGAAGTAAAATTAGAAAGACTAACAAATGTTGTTGATTTTATGAATTTGATTTTGATGTGAGTTATCGTATATTATTAACTTCTTTCCCGTAGAGTAAACTTGTTCTAACATTTGTACGAATCTAATATTTTTTGTATGTGCTGGAATTATTCTATTTGCCAATCTCATATTTATTTTATTCTCGACCAGGTAAGATATAAATCTCAAAATTAATAGCTGAAAAATGATCCAAAAGAATAAAATAGAATCACTAAAATCGATTTATTCTTATGGAATTAATGTTGATTTACAAGATTTATAAAAATTACAGGTTAGATCAAATTCTTGGAAAACAAGGCTCCAAAGCAAAAGATGTGTATGCATCAAAGATCAGTTTGGCTAGTAGAGTTGTCAAAGTAGAAAGACAGGTAAAAAACGAACGTTATTTTCTGTTTATACAGTAGGTGGACAAAATCTTAGACGTACTGCAAATTTCTACAATCATATTTTCATGTCGTGTTACTTTATGCAATATATATATATATATATATATGTATAATATATTACTTTTATCTCTTAGAATGTTGACTAACTTATGAAAAAATATTGCATAAACTTAGTACAATATGAAAATGTGATTGTAAATATCTTCATTACGTCTACTAAATTGACCACCTGCAAATGCATGCAGGTAAATTGTTTTATCGATATATTAAGTCGACAAAGCAACCATTCTAATATAAATAAAAAATATTCAATATTTAGATTACAATGAAACTTTGTATAACGAGGATAATTCGTTCTAAATCTTGCTCATTAGATATAAAAAACACTCGTTAAGCAAAACAATATTTTTTGAAAAACGAAATGCCGAGATCACTATATTTCTCCTCTCGTCATTTGTTATACGAAACATCACTCGATAAGCGAGTATCTTTTTAATATTTTATAAGAAAAATTACTCATTATACGAACTGCTCGTTGAGTGAAGTTCCATTGTAGACTATTTATGATAAAAATTAAGAAGAAGAAAAAACAAATTAATTCAATGAAATTCGCTTAAACCCTTTCAGGTAGACGACATAGAGACAAAGCTCGACCAATTGCTCGAGCTGTATTTAGAAGACCGCAAGAGATTCCCGGTGCTGGCGATCGAGGCTGCGCCCCAGCACTCAGCTAGCAACGGGGGCGCGTCGCCAGGGAGCGGGCCCGCGCCCCCCGGGGGCGGAGCGCCCACCGTGGCCTCCACGCTGAGGCCCCGGCCGATCCTCGTGGATAAGCAGTTCTCGGAGCCGAGCTCGCCGATCACGAGAACTTCCTACCACCAGGATCAGCAGGGTCAGCAGCAGCCCCCGCAGCAGCAGCAGCAGCAGCAGCAGCAGCATCCGCAGCTGCAGCATCAGCAGCAGGGACCAGTTCAGCAGGGCCTCAATCAGGCCGCGTCGACAACCACACCACGGAGGCCTATGCACCGCGGCTATTCGGATCTCGGAAATAGAATAAGAAAACGCGTTACATTAAGGTATTTATTAATTTAATGTGTAATAGAATGATTTCTTTATTTTACGGTACACATGTTTGTGAAAAAGTATATAATAAGCGCTATTTTCATCCGTGGAGAAAAACTAGTTTTGAGAATCTTTTATTGTGGTGTGGTGTTGGAAACTAGAAATGTTCTAGAAATGCGCGATATTAGTTGTTTTTCATGATCTTAAGCATACTTTTATGCTTTTTAATTACATGTGTATCGATAATATTAGGTTTGGTTTGGTTAGCAATCACTGCGTCAAAAAAATTGATTAATTGTATTGTTGTCTGGTGAATAAATTTCATTCAGATTTTGTTTGATGTTTGACGAACCTAGGTTTGAAAGAAAATAACAATTTTTAGATGATATTTAATCGTCTTAGGTATTTTAAAGTATAAAAGAATTATAGATGTCAGAAAATTGTTATAAAATATGGCTTTTTCAATATTATATTACTTACTCCTAGATTATACTAGATCTCTCATTGAAATTTAAAAAAAGTCTTTATAAGTATTATTCATACCTCATCATTTCATTTACGGCTATATCAGATATTCTAAAGCATTTCAAAATGTTTCAAATTTTGTTTTTGATTCATCACCTATCACTATTGAAGTTTCAAATTCTTGATATAACTCTGAATATTCATTTGATATATTAACAAATAAGCCTCAGTGAAATAAGAAATTGACATTAAATCGATTTCAAAGTAAAAAATCAATCATAAGCTTAAATAAACTTCTGAAATATAAAAACAGACACACGTTGACGAATATACATTTTATTTTCAACAGTTCGATACCTCAATGTGGAGATGGGATTCCCACGAGAGCGATAACCCACACCCACGATTCTCCCGGTCAGTCCAACGACAACGGTAAGTCACTCCGAACGATTTTTCAATCCGCCCCTAATATCCCTTACATATGTGAGCTTTTTTCATATACATATAAATAAATTTATACATAATACATTTGTGTGTGAACCCTCTCACCCACTGATCACTATTTTCATGTGTGTGCGCCCTAACCGTATGCCGATCGAAGCGAACGCTCGACGTTGTGTTTGATGTGTTTTGTATCTAAAACTGTGTTTTAATTTTTATATATCTATCGATGTGTTGCACATTAATCCCGCAGAGTCCATCATATAAGCACTATTTGAATGTTGCATTTTCCCAGAAGGAGCAGGATCACGAGAACTTCGGAAACTGTTGTGAATCGTGTTCGCTTCATTTCGAGTCGTTTTTGGCGATGTGGAGTTTTTTCTTATAGGAAGGTTTATTGAGGGAAAATTGTGGGACAGAGGTGAATAAACGAGAGCAGTTATGAATTGTTCTATTTCGAAAAGAAATGGAAGAAAAAAATGTTCGATATGAAATTTTCTAACAATGAAACTACGTTGTATTGACACTTCGTTGATATGTGAATGGATCTCGTTTTTTTTATACTTTAGTCCCATTGTTTTTGCACAATGAACAGTTAGAACTCTACTACTCTATAGATCAACTTATAATATTTATTGAAAAAAATTATAGCGAACTCTATATAGGCGACCTTTTCAGAATAGATGAATAGTTTTGAATAGAATAATTTTGATGAAAAATCATATCCTTATTTCGATTCTTTCATGCAGATAAAGTTCAACATATTCGAACAGAAAACCCAATATATAATAATATAAATGTCGAAAATTTTTATAAAAAAATCGTGCTAGAGAAATTTGTTTATAAAATTCATGATAAAATTAAAATTATGATCGATTATATATACTTCTAAACGAATACCTGAAACGATTTGGCGCATTGCGCGAACACCGCAGCATTTTCCAAACGAACAACAAACAACCGAACAAACAATCAAACAAATAAATTCGCAGAGCACGCGAAAAACCTCGCTCGGCTCGCAAAAACGGGCGGGAAAATTCGAATTTTCGCGGCACGGGGGGGGGAGGGGCGAGGTAAAGGAAAATCCGACCGGAAGCGGGGTGCAGCACGCGACCGGAAACGGCCGAGCCGCGGCTGTCAACTTCCTGTGTGTCGGAAAAGCGTCTCCTTCGCGATAAACGGTCGCGAGTTTTCCGGCGCTTTTCCGCCGGCGTTTAAAACTTTCTTCTAGTGATGGTACTTTGTTCGTGTGTGCGGTTCATGCCGCATAATTAGGTGCGATTAAACTTTAAGAATTTATGGGAATTTTCGTGTGCTAGGCTCGAAACTATCGCCGAACTGCATCTGCAGTGTTTCGCCTTTGTGGGTAATTGATCGCTTTTGCGCTAGTTGCGGATGTGTTTTTAAAACTAATGCGCGAGTCCGTTTTCGTTAGATTAATAATGGTGTTCGGTCTTTTTTTTCGTTCCGTGTGAACTTTTCTTTTAATTGGATTTAATTTGTGTTTTGTATGATATTATGTTCCATTTAAAAATAATATTATTTATACACGAATATATATTACACGAACTTTTATTTGTCAATTTTTCTACAGTTTATTTTTTTCGGATAATAGTCGTTGCAGAAGATCAACTTTTCTATACTTTCCTCATGAAAAGTTGCCGCCAATGAAGACAACATAGTTTAATACTATCTTTCACTTCAACTTATTCAAATCATTTTTCGAAATTAATATAAACATCAATCAAAGTATTCTCATTGTGATATATAATATTTTCATCAATTTATTCTTGTTTTTTTAAAAAAATCATATTGACATCATAAGATCACCTATGTTTAGCAGTGATTTCACCAGCTGTAACTATACATGGAGAGGATATAGAAAATTTTATCTCGAAAAATTTTTATTCGAAAATAATGTTTTAATACACTTTTTTATAATTAGAACTGGATCAAAAACGAATTTCATATATTCTGCGGAAAAGGCGACGCCATTTAATCGTCGCTCGTTCAGACATTCTCTTGCAACTTTATTCTATTGTTTATTTGATGAATTAGCAACACGCAACGGTTAAATTTTTAATTATTTCTATATCTGAAATAGTCCTTTGAAATTATAAACGTGTCGATATCATAAATATTTCAATTTCCAAGCTAAAATTAAATCGAATAAATATTTCATGTAATAAGCGCGCGCGTAAAAGCGCGACGCATTACTTCGACCCCACAAGGCGAATCCTTTAAACTTTATTCGCTCCAATTTGGAATTCATACGAATATAAAAAAGTTTTTTTTATCATACGTATGGAAAAAAAAAGAACTTACGCTCTTAATAAATTAAATTTTACGCCGTCTTCGGCCGTAAAAAAGCGGTTGACGATATTCGCGCGTTAAATTTTCACGTTTCTCGTACCGGGGGCATAAAATTGAATATTTTATAGGAACGCGACCCGACCGTTGGGCGCCTCTGAACACGCAAAGTCATTCGAATGAGGGTCAAACGCAAAAGACACATTTTGCCACGTACTCGTATAAATATGTGCGCCTTTTTCCTGTGGGCCATTCTGGCAAACGAGACGTTTCAATCCGGTCAATTTGGCGGGAAAAGGAAAGCCATGATTTTTTTTTTGTTTTTCCGTTGTTTTTTCGTTTTTTTGGTTTTCGTGGGGAGCATTTTTCGTTCTATACGGTCTAGTGTGATGTTTTATTTTCGGCCGGAGTCTTTAACAGCTCGGAAAAATTTAACGAAGCTCGCGCAGAGTGCGGAGAAGCGTTTGCGGAAAATTTATCGAGTTCGATGCATTTGATGAATTCGCTTTTATTAATTTTTGAATATTCGATGAGAGTTGCTGATTTTTCATTTTTATTTGGTGCGAAGTTTTTTCTGGTAGATTATATTTTGTGACGAAAATGAGAGAAAACACTTAATTCGACGGGCCGATCTTTTCACTAACCTTAACTGAATTTTAATTTAGACAATTCTATAGAATTTGATATTGTGAGTTCGCAAACATTCTTTGACAGTTATCAAATTCAATAGAAAAAAAAAATACTCAATAAATAATAGCTTAGTTAAGATTAGTGAAATAATCGTCACTAAGCAAACAGTACCATTTTCAAATCGCTACTTCGACTTTTATTCTAATTGCCGAAAATTTAATAAAATCTGCCAACAAATTCTCTATACATTTATAATTCTATTACAATAAAATATATGAAAGATCAACGTAACTATATCTACTTACTCTCGTATAATCCACAGACAAACGAATTTCATCCGCTAAAATCAATCATCGAACAATCGAAAAGCTCACTTAAACATCAAACGGACCGCAGCCGGTTTTCGCGGAAAATGCATTTTCCATTTTCCCATTAACGAACAATGCGCGCGGAACGAAACGATTTTCCGCATTTCGCAGACGGACACTTATGCACGTTCGCCTGCATTATTTTTTCCATCTTACCGCAGACATTACACATAGATAGACATGTTTTATATAGAGACTGACAAACGTACAGACATTATATATAGACAAAAATATAAGGGTGTTCGTTTTTGACGTTTTGCGGGCCGCGAAACTGCGAACTGATAAGTTTCGCGGTCCGCATTTGCATACAAAGTTGCATCACACCTGCATTCTGCACACAAAAGCTTCAGAAGGTGGCTATCGACGCTTTTCAAACATGCTCGTTGTTTTCGGGTAGAGTTTTAAAATTGTTTTTCATTGTAAGAAGTCCTCAGTGTGTGTTCGATTACAGAAATAATGAGTTTTTCCTCATAGTAGAATAATTAAAATTTTGTAATCGAATTTCCATTGTTTCATGTTGTGGTTTATGAAATTTTGTATTAATTTATACTGTTGATATTATGAAATTATGTACGCACAAAACTAGTTACATATTTTATGATAAATGCTGGCAATTTATCTCTGCGTATTAAACTTTAGAGATTATATAAAAAAAGGCTTATATTCCCTTCTCATATATTTTTTGGTTTACAATTGTTCTAAATTTTATATATAAATATAAAATATAATAAATCACTATTAATTCACACTTGAGTAAATTTTAATCTATTTATTTTCATAGAATGGTTTTTATTTGAATATTTGAAATTCTGAGGTATGAATGCGGATTCAGCCAGGATTTATTTCTGCCATAGTCAAACGGACGTAAAACGAGCTCATACATATTTTTTTCCTTTCGGAACTTCTTGAAATGCAGTCGTATACTGGCTTCTGAAAAGCGTTATGCTCGAAGGAAAGAATCGGAGCTTTCTTGAACATTCATTTCAATTCCGATCATATTTTATGCAAAATCTGCAAATGCAGGCTATTAAATGCATTATTTTTTTTTACATCTTAAAATTTAGAAATATATTTTCATAAAAAATTGAATATGTGTTATGTTCTCATAACGATAAATAAAATTTGATGCGAATTACTTTCGGAAATACTCACATAAATCATATTTAATATGAGGAAAGAAATATGAATCGAATTGCCAAAACGAAACGCTCAAAAATAACAAAGAGCTCACTAAAAAAAGTGGCGAATAAAGTACTTTTCGTTGAATCTCAACGGATTTTTTCACGCATTGAAAATATTTACGTATTTTCTCATACGATATACCGCTACGTTTTTCGCATTGACAATTAAACCTCTCGGGAAATTCGCAATCGGAAAAACCGAGAAAACGTGTCGACATACTGTGTGAAATTTTCCATTGCTCGCAAAATCGACTTCATTCTTGAAGCGTTTATACAATATTTTTTTTCATATAGTTCATACAGGGTTATTCAATGGGATACGAGAACGTATCCGAAAGTCAGTTATACGAGCTTATGAAGGAATCGAGTTGAAAAAATATTATATAATGCAAGTAATTTCGAAGTTTCGAAATGGGACTCTTTGTTGATCACAACCCACGAAATATATTTTTTGGTAGAAGAAAATATATTTGGAAAACCTTTATACGATATTTGATCTCACAGTTATGTTTTGTTTAAAAAGTTCGTTGATTTATCTTTATTGGTGCAAGTAAATAATAATCGTAAAACGTTTAATAGTTCGTAATAAGAATAATATTAATTGAGGAATATTTTTATTGAATAACTCTGTATTTATTTAATAAAAATGTAATTTCTAAAGGGAAAGTTCGTCAACGTATACATCACCCTATTTTCATTGTATTTGTATGAATTTTTCAGACTCTTATGAAGACTTTTCGTCATCAACTTCCCTTTAAGGTCTGGCCTTTATTAACCCTAGAAGCGGTAACACTGCCCTCTAACATTTAAGATAGTGAGTCTAAAATGCAGATATTTACTGTATATATATCTATATCTATCTATCTTTATATATATGTGTGTAAAACCTATATTTTTAATTGCTTGTTCGTATAGCATCCCTTAAAGTGAAAAGAATTGAAGTCTTCGCATGATTCACACTTTATGAACGAAAAATCCCCCCAAATCCTCTTATATATTATATATTAATTATATAAATACACATTTAGTATTAAGTGACTCACTTGTCGTGTAGAATTTGACGTCTTATATTTTATTTTCATTTTCATTATCCTTTTGATTTTGTTCGAGAATCGATGTGTAGGAACGTGCATGAATTTTATTTTAGTTTCATTTTACTTTTCGTCAATACACTATTTCTATCTCTATGAGAATGATTTAAATGGGTGTATTTTACTATGTGTATATATTATATATTTATTTAAAAAAATATTGAATTTTATATTGATAATAATCGTAATAAATGTTGGTCCTGTCTTAAATTCGATTGTGTATTATAAATATTTTAGATTTGTGTATTTAAAGTTTCTGATTTACAGTCGTTTTAAAGTTATTTTATAATTTAATAAAATTCATATTTTATATTGTAATTTGAATTCAAAACAATCTGGATTTAATATAGAAATGTTATATGAAATGAATACGTAATGTTAATATTGGATGGTGAATGTTCAATGTCACCGTTCTTCTTTCATTATATTTTTTTTAGTTGCGGATTTTCCACAATACATATACAATTTATTGTATAATATAACAATGAAAGAAACTCAATTTCTTGACTTAAAATTATTAAACGAGTTGAAAAAATATATAAAAGACCTGTGTCCTTTCTTTCGAAACGAACCTTTTAAAATGGAAATAGAATGGTATTGACAAAATTAACGATTCCTCGAAACAATATTTCTCCGAAGTGAAAAAAGGCAAGGAAATTATTTTCGGCCTTCTTTCCGAATAATTCTCTAAATTAACGTTTAATTTAACAACGATTCAATAAAATCGCTTTATAAAAGGACAGTGTATACTGTGACTTGGGTTTTTGCGCAAGGAAAACCCCGTTTGAATTTATCAGTTTGGAAAATTCGCTAATTCGTTTAGTCTTAATAGACGTATTCTATTTCTCGTTAATATGCGACATTTCTAAATTGACTTTTTCAATCAACGTTTTTCTACCCCCTAATCGTCCGACTTATTTTCCCATTTAATACAATATCGTGGTTATGAAGCGTTTTTCGACTATTACAACTCAATTAAGGTTAATAGGTCGAATGACCCTGCGGATGAAAAGTTCAATTTATCAATTAGCCGAACAGTTTTCGATTACACGAATCTTTGATCAATTTTCGCAAACTCGTGATGGATTCGATATTACATTATATGCTAGAGTTACTGAAAATCTGATATGACTCACGACATACATATATGATGAAAATTTATTAATGTGTACTTTTCATGTAACTCTTTAAATGAAGATTTGAATTCTAAATTTTACTATTAAATCTACATTGTATGTCTCAAATATATAGGTTTTTGGCACGATGCACAAACTTTGATTCTTCAAATCGAAATCTGATGGGAATGTAATGCAAACCAATAGACGTGAAATAATATTGAATTAAATTGCAACTCTTAAGATGACGTAAGTCAAAGCTTAGTAAATTAATTTAGTACACTAAAAAATCTGTTTTTCATACATTTTGGTCAAAATAATATGGTAATTATATCGTAGTTGCCTATTTACCTTTTTCGATATATCAAAATATTTAATTTAAAACATATTAGTAAGTGAATCTGGTAAATAAATGTATTAAAATTTGATCTACGATTACTAAAAAATCACTTCCCACTACATTATCTTTCTTCACAATTATTTATATCTATACTTACACTTATTTTACACAAAATAAGTGATTCGAGATATTCATGTGCATAATCCTTATCTACTGGATTCTTACACAGAATCAACAATGAATATAATTTATTTTAAAAGCCCAATTTCACTATAATACATATACATTCGACATGCTCAATAATTATCAATCTGTGCTGGACCATTTGGCTAATTATCGCAATTTTTGCCCCCGACACCGATCGAACCTTTGATGTTGGGGACGTAATCAAAAATGCATTTGTGTCGGGCCTGGAAAAGGTCATTTTCCCCGGTAATGTTCGTGTAAAATAGGAACAAAATAGGACTTGAGAGCTTCGTACGCCCGCAGGGGCAAACTCTTACCCCTCAATCCACCCCTGGCCGTTAATTGCCTCCATCTTGTACGTAGTTTTAATTACGTTGTGTCTCCGTACTTTGTAGTGAGAGTGGTACACTCTTTAAGTTGCGCACTCGTGTTTAAACCCTTGAAATTATCACGAGCGTACAGATGTACGTGTAATATGTTGGAATGTATTAAATTGACTGAATATTTGTTCAAATTATACATTTTTTCTATACTTTTTGATATTTTGTTCATTTTATATTCGTATGTTTACGTTTCGATCGATAATTGACTCTTTTTAAGGGTGGTTTATTAAATTACATTTCAAATTAATTTATTCTATTAATAGCATTTTCATTAAGTAGATTCAGCTATAAATTACGTTTTGAAAAAAATTAAAGACAACTTGTTTAATTTTTCGTTTTTTTTTTTACATTTCCATCCAACCAATTAAGGTGTAACTTGCAACCATCCAATTAAAATGCACTCACTTTGAACGTCACTATAATCAACTTCTATTCTATCAAATTAAAATTGGTTTGCTTCGCAAATTTTTTTCATTTCACTTTTTATATTTACATAAATTTTCACCGTTTGCACGATATTATAAAATTTTGCAACCGCAATCTATACATCCAGTAAATCGATGTATTAGTGTATTTGAAATTAGTCATTAATATATATGACTTTTCAATGGGCATGCTCGAACTTTGACAGTTAATTACTGCCATATAAGCAAATCTACAGCTAAATCATATAAAATACATAAACAAAATAAAATCAAAATCCACATATGACACAAAAACCCCGAAAAAACACACGGATCGATATCCCTCGGGCTAGAGTGCGACTTTCGACCGAGCCTAGGAAAAGCGGGAAAATCCTTTCGGAAAATCCGTAATTGAAGCCCGAGTTACGATCGAATTTGCGCCCTCGAACGAGGACATCAAAGCCCTCTTCCTCATTCAAAGTGGAAAAAGCCACGGAATTCATTAAGGACGCAAGGGACGGTCGTCTTCTTATTTTTGCGCTTTGAGTGCGCCAAAGAAAAGAACGTGGAGGCGATTGTTTTTTTTTTCTCGGTTCGGATCTTGCCTTCTGTCTGATTTGAATATGAAAGGTGTAGTTGAAGATTGAGTTTTTTTTTTGTATTTTAATATTTTTGCATTTTTAATATGAATATTCTAGTATGAAATAAGTATATTTTTCGAATAGAATCATTTGATTAATATAATAGACATCAGTAATAAATTTTGCATTTATTATGCATATATCACATCACTGCATTTCATTACTCTTCAGTCGAAATGCAGCAATGTGAAGTAGTAGCATTCGTGGAAAATATTCACGAAATGAAAATTCTTCGACGTGAAAAGAATTCGGCGAATGTCGCTCCCCGCATTCAGCTCTCTGAAAACTCAAACGAACTAAATAATTAATTAACATCGTCGAAACGTGCAAGTGCAGTAATAATATTCACATATAAATATCGTATCGGAAAGCCTATTGTCCGCATTTTGTTGGGCACGCTTCGAAAATAGATTCCGATTATCATAAATCTGAATTTATATCGGCCCAGTTCCGCAATCTTCGTTCACAGTTCGGTTAACATTTTGACCGTGTCGCTTAACATCAATTTCAACGTATAAAAGTTGCGTCCTTGACTTTTCCGCTTTGCGGTCCCGATTTTTCCGTATTTGTGGCGGTTATGAGTAGTTTTGGATCACAGAATTGTTTTGAATCGTATAAAATATCATATCACTTCTCATCGAAAAGAATTCGACTCAAAATTCATAGTTTTTCATGCAAAAAGTATGAACCAAGCTATTGTCGGAAGATCTTTAGATAGTAGTTCGAAAGATGTTTAATTAAAAGATATTCCTTGTGATTACAATGGTTCTAATTACATCAATTTACTTTCGACTCAAACTTAGTTAATGCTTAAATGAAACATTTAGTCGAGTTCCTTGTGTTAGAAGCTAGATTATTTTTTGAAAAATTTTTAGTATAAGTATTCGGAAAAACAGTTTTTCCCAACTCACTTTTTCCAAATTTTATATTATCTTAGAAAAATTGCAATTTAATTACATAACGTACCCAACTACCAAAACTAACTTTACACTTTCAGAAAAACTGCTAAGCAAATGAATATCTTCTGATGATATTTTAGCCCAATATTAACTACCTAAATTTTTCAATCGAAAAAATAATTAAATTATACAATTCGAAACGCATGATGTGCGTAATGTCATATTCAAAAAAAAATCACCATCGGCGTCCGCGGAATTGCTTTTTTATCGCCGAGGCTTTATTTCTGGATAAATACGTCGGCTTTTCTTCCGATTCTTTTTATTTTATTTAATTTTATTCCCCTCCCATCCTTATACCACCCTCGCTTTTACCGTCCGCCCGTTTCGCATACAATTACATGAATAAAGTATGCCCGTGCGATTCGCGGGTCTTCCCGGGTCCCGCGGGACGAGTGTCCCGCACTCGCATGGTTACCCTACAGTCGCTCCCTTGCAAGGAATTATTTATCGATTCGGGTCTTATGCGTGTGTGGGGTGCCTTTTTTTCGAGATTCTCCGGTCTAACAACAGATTTCGCGGAAATATTTATCGTTGAATGAGAATGCCTTTATTCAATTAAAATTTTATTGTTATATTAGCTTTATTTTAGTTTGATTGAATTCAGTATGTATACGTGTTTCATGTAAAGCCTTGTTTACATAAGACTGTATGGTTTGTATAGATATGTATAGGGGTTTTCAATAGGTACACTTCAGATTAGACAGTTAATTACGATCATATCAGTGTATCTACAACGAAACTATGTTATAGCTAAATCATATTAGTGCATCAAATAAAATACAAATGTGTCTATATAACTTGATTTATTCAATTTCAAAAATCGTTTGCTCTCAATGAAAATTCTTATATTATATTGCACTACATATGAAGTTTATCATTTTTTTTTAAACAAATCTGATCAATTATAACAAAAATACATAAAACAGGATAAATAGATAATAGGGTACGGATACGAACTTTACAGTCACATGTGAACGAGGCCTTATAATAATCATCGCATTATTGGTTGTGCGTCTGGATATAAAAAAAAATCGTTCAACTTTTCCGAACATTTTCGGCAAACATTCGATTCAATATTCCGTTATATTGCGGTCGTAAAATGTTCCGAAATCGAATAAATAAAAAAAGTTTATCTCGCACGAATGACCCCCATAATCGAACGAGATAACTTTCGTTATAAACCCCCGGAAATTTTTTAACAACTTTCCGACGCTTTTTAATCAATCGAGTTTCCCCGCATCATATTATACACACTCATACCGACATTTAGACGTTTCGTATCATTTCCATAATTAACGAACGTCACGCTTTGGTTTGATTTTCGAGTCCAGGGGGGAAAATCGTCTATTTTATCTGTGCACGAATGCCATTTTGTCAGTGTCCAATTACAATCGAATGCAGTTTCGATCCCAGGTGCATAGGATATTGTGATTAACTCGATTATCCTCTCGTCTCAGACGCTGCATGAGATTTTGGTTTTCGAGAGCCTTGCTTGATTTCGCCCTTCGGGAACGACGAGATACGAAGTCGATGTTTCCTGTTCAAATTTGATTTGCCGACGATAGTTTCGAACTGGTGTTTCTTAAATGTTTCGTTTTGATTTTATTTTTTGTGTGAATTGTAATGTGGTTCCAATATGACCTTTAATATTGTCGATGAGTTGCTTTAATGTTGATTCACTCTGACAAAATTAGTGCTGTGCAGTCAGAAACGTCAGAGATTTCTTTAATGAAAATTTCGAAATATTTAAAATATCAGATTTGTAATTTAATAACAATGTATAAAATATTGTTATATATTATTCCATTCTGTCAATAAATATAATTTTAAATTTTAATTGAAGGAAATATTGATTGTAAACATCATCGACTTTCAAACTACTTTCCGACATAAACTGAAAATATATTTCTAAATATTATTCATTATTGATAATACTCTTTAATGAGAGCTCAATCTTGTCTTCTCAAACATATCTTCCATCAATATTGAAGTGATGCAATGACAATATTGAAGGCCATCTAACAGAGACTTTCTGTAGAACTGTTTTCCGATCATTTCAATTACCTATCATTTCTCATGTAAAATTATAAATATATTCAATACATATCTATTATTTTCCATTTTAAATCTAATTCCATTTGATACTATATATATCTTATAAGAAAACAATTAAACTTAAAACAGAAAATATTTCATTCAAAACAAAAATTAGACGACTCGAAGTGGAAAACCTGTATTAATCGGAAGAAAATCGAATTCACACGCGATTAATCGACGAAACAATTAGCATCGTCCAAAAAGAAAGGCATTTCGGCCAGCGGACGTATAGATAAAGTTAATTAGCACTCGATATTAGCATTTGCTTTGTGGCGGTTGGAACCCTTGACATTTCCTGCTTTCGGCCGAAATCTCCCCGAAACAACCGAGCGGTTAATTAATTTCGCGTTTTGAACCGATCCAACTAACTACAAAGGAACACTCGCCCATTGTCCCGTATCAAAAGCGAACAACCGAAATCCGAAAGTGATAGATTTCGAATGCGATTGGATTCGATCGAACGAAATTTGTAAATTAAACGCGGCGCTTGTTCGAGATTTCAATCGCGATTTGATCAGAATTGATTCGTCGATGAACGCTAATAGTGATAATCGAACGCTAATTGATAGTTTTAACGAAATCGTGATTTGATTGTAATCTGATTTGTATATTTAGCGGATTTGTTTATCTGAAAAAAGATTTCGATCGTAAAAAAAATATGACGGTTTAAACTCTACGTTGTAGTAAAATTTCCACATTTTCGCTACAAATCTGCATCGCGTTCAAAATAACTCATTCGAAAATTTTCACTCGACTGACTTGATAGGATAATAAGTATCGAACCTCAGTCGTAAAATAATCGAATCGAACGTAAAGCGTCACGTTCGAAATTTTCAAAAGACATTAGACGCAAATTTCCTTATATTATGTATAATACATATGCGTTCGTTTCTCGAATCTTACGAATTTACGAAAAGAGTGGGCGGTTTTCAGGAAAAGACATTTCTCTCGAAGGTGGGCGAAAAACACGCCCAAGTTCCTCCTTTGATACGAAATCGATATGCCATAATGTGTCACGCATATTGTTCATTAGAAGCATCCGATTATGTAGTCCGACACGAATTTTGACAACCGTAACGAATGTTGTTTCGTTTCTAAAGCTTCAGGTTGTATTTACTTTAATCTCTTTTTATTTCTTTAAAAAAAATAATATTTAAAAAAAAAAAATCATATTGAAATTTCACGAGTTAGTGATGTTATGTATTAGTTCGAATTGTCTTCGAATCATTAATGTTGAGTTGAGTTTAATAGGTTTCAAGAATCAATTCCTAATAAAAAAATCATTTTAATTGAGTTATATTAAATATTATATGAAAACTGAATTTCACAAAGGGGACAAGCGACCTTTATTATCGAAATTGAGTTAAGTACAGAAAATGGTTTAGTATCATATATAGAGCCATTTTCTGTACTTAACTCAATATCGATAAAAAAAATCACTTGTGCCCTTTGTTAAATTCAGTCGTTATATCTTATGTATCTTATAATTTATTATTTTTTTAATCAAATGAAAATAATAATGGTTTTACTTTCATTAAGCATATATTTATGTAAAGTCCAATTAGAAACTTTTTTGGTGGAGTAAATATTTCAATATTAATACACATTGCATGAAAACATTTATACCATTCTATTCGTGATGGTAATCTTCAAATGCATGCACTTCAAAATACTTCTCATAAAAAAAAATCATATCGAACTGAATCGATGAAAAATCATCAATTTTCACACTTGAGTCGAAAACGCAGATCGATAGATGAAATTTTTGAGAAACACCGGTTCGCATCGATCATTTATTTTTAATTGTTTTATTGTTAAGCACGCACGTCGTCGTTTTTTTCTGTTTTCCAGATGGTAGTACTAAGGTTAGGTTCGCCGATACCTATGTGGAAATTATCGAAGAAGAGCCCGACGAGAGAAGTTCCGATAACGACGATACCCCAAACGGCGAACAACCGAGGTTTATTGAAATTCTTCACGTTTCCAATATTTCCACGAGAGACGATAAGGGCACGATCGAGCCTCTCTATCGAGTTTCTCGTAAAAAAGAAAATTACAAAATGTGTAGTCAGAAAATCTGACCGATTTCAAGTCGACGCTGAGTTGTAAATTGACGCCGCTATATAATATACTAACCGATTGACATTTCGATTGTTCTAACTCTTTAATCGTACTGTGTTGGTTTTGGTGTATTACAAGTCTAATATAATGATTAATCGATAACTTTTTTCTAGAATAACAATTGATTTTTTTATGACTTTTGGTGTTGTTTTATAAATATTTACTAATTTATTAATATGATACTAATTGCACGGTCACAACGTCATGTTTTTGTCACTTTACAGTTTTGTGATTAAACAATATTAATAATCTCTTTACTCACAATATTCTTGTTTTTTTTAATATGAACACATTTTTTTTTTCAATTTTCACTTATTCAAAATTTCAATTTTAACAGTATTTAAAGGACTTCAAACAATACCCACTGCAAGAAGATTGAAAATTACTTATGAACACTTTTGTACAATTTACATATGTGAAAAATTCTCTACTATGTTATCAAGATATTTATCGAATTTTGTTTCACGTCTGTTTTTTGATATCTTGCATCGAAATTGAATTTGCGTATGCGCATAATTGCATTATCGCTTGCATAATACCACGCTGTGCTTAAAATACATAAATTTACAAAAACTCCACAAACTGAGAATATGACGATGTGATCGCAATGAAAACAAATGCTATTTTCAGAGTTATAGCTATTTTGAATCCGAAATGGATTTCAATAATAAACTAGTAATATGCAGAGTCGCTGAAGTTGGGTAATTTCAAATGAAATTGCAATTCTAAAATTTAAAGCTCTTTGTCTGATCAAGTTTTAATGTGATTTCATACTCACGGAAATTTTCCAGTTTTTTTCATTTTATGATTTGAAAATATGTCAACTGTGTTCGATATATTTTTAATAAGTAAACTTCTATAATAACTCTGAAATGGTATTTGAAGCATAACTATTTGAAAATGTATTTAATGTAGTTGTGAGCTTTTCTTTAGCTAATAATTTCGATAAATTATAAATTCCTATATAATTTCTTTACAAAATTTCATTTCTTAATGATAATCTTTTTGTTATCGATTGAAATGGTCCCCTACACCATCAATAATATTGTCAACGAGTTATCACAATATCAACAGAGAACCATATCAATCGTGCGACACCATAAATCGATAGGTTTCGAAGCATATTGATAGGCTCTTACAATAAATGGTGTCAATATTGACAATATTGATGTTAATGTAGGGAGCACTAAACAAATGAAATACGAGCCCACTATAAATCACAACTATATTTTTATACATAAAAAGGGGCAATTAAATCAACCATTCTTAAACCAAGAATGAATTAAATCAGATCACAAATGATTTCGAAGCGCATAGACAAAAATATATGAATAACAAATCGAAATTAGAGCTTACTTCAATTTTCCTTGTAAGCATAATGGTTTCTTTACACAGGCAGATTTGTAAGCAGATTTGGAGGCAGATTTTCAAATGTATTCTGTATGATACATTGTATTATTTATAGTAATCACACGCGCTTTAAACATACAGAATTCATTGGTAAAATGTCTATGAAAATCTGTCTACGAATTCGTCTATGAATCCGCCTGAAAATCCATTCCATAATATGTGCGAAAGCTTTCCCTAATCAAATCAATAAAAAAATATTTCTATGAAATCAATATACAATCTATACGCTTCGAAACCATCACAGAACTAACCTTAAAAACCAAATCATCTAAAATCATCAAATCTAATTATATTTTTATATGATACAGGTTCTATAGACGGTAGCGACAGTGGCTCGGCCGAGGACGCCGGGTGCTGGATAGAGGGGGACACGTGTCCAGACGACGACGATGAGATCGGAGACGAGGACGAGATCGGAGACGACGGAGACGGAGACTCCTTGGCGGCCGAAGACACCGCGCTGCTGAGGACCGCGGCCGCCACGGAGATCGTCATCACGCCCATATCCCCCGGGGGGCGGAGGCGCGGCGACGCCCCCGTGCCCCTCGACATGCACCTGCTGCACCCCGAGGAGGTCTGACGGACCCCCGCATCGGGAACGCGCCCCGATCCGGTGCCACCGATCGCACACCTCTGATCTCCGCCTTTTGTTCTACTGTGGGCTGTTTATATAGGCGGATTTGTAGGCGGATTTCCAGGCGTATTTCCAGGCGCATTTCTAGGCGCATTTCCAGGCGTATTTTCCAATTTACGCTATATTATGTATGGATGTTATAAACAGCATTTAAAATATATGAGGTGAATGACTATAACATCGTCAGGCATTCTTAAAATTAAATAAATCTAGCAATTCCACATATGTTGATTTTTGATATCAAAAAATTTCAACACTTTGTTTATTGATATTGAAATGAGATTGTGTGATTGTTCGATTTGTCCAATTTAAAGAACACGTGACGAAATTATATGCACAAAATAAACCCGATGCTAACTTTACCTCACATCGGTAAATCTACTTGCAAATATGCCTGCAAATCCGCTTACGAACACGCCTGTGTAAACAGCTCATTATAGGTGTTGTTCGAATATCACAACTTTTCTTATTGTTGATGTATTTTATTTGTTTTGTGGGCTTTTTTTAATATGGTTTTAACAAATATATCATAGAAAAAACAATACTGCAAACAAACCTATACTGCCTATTTCAATCGCTAGTTACTCAATAATGGTGTTACGAAAAATGATTTCAAACTTTTATCTCTATAGAATTTGACAGATCTTATTGCGAACATGATCGCGTTCAAGACAATAACTATCAAATTCTATAGAGGAAAAAAACGTGAACTCGTCTTCGTAACACAAGTGTTTTGAGCAACTAACGATTGAAAAATCGGGTCTAAATTGAAATAGCTTTGTATTGTATGAGAACAATTTAATGGGAAGTCCGGGTGGGTTTAATTCGTTCAATTATTGGGAGTTTTCTTAAGTTGAAAATTTTATTGAAGAACTTTTATGAAATTTCAAGAAATGTATGATAGGTAGTATTATGTTTTTAAAAAGTTGTGACTTTCGTATAAACGCCAATATACAACGTTTGCGTTAGAATCTCTATTGTCAATATTGAATAAATCAATACGATTTATTATTACAGATATTCAAATAATTTGAACAATTAGAAAAAAGATTTTGTTTCTGACGCTCGTATGTAACGTATATCTATCGATAATATTGTAAGTAGATACATATTTTTATAATATATTTTGTTTTTATTTTAGACTTTATTGGTTTTGTTTCATTTTTTTATTATTTAAACTAAATATTTAAGTCTCTTTATTTTATGTTATAACTAAATATTTTTATTTTTTATCGTCTGGTTCAATTTTGACAATCGAGTTTCTATCGTATTCGGACAACTTCGTACAAGATTTGTTAATAAAATGGAATGATTATTTTAAAATGAAATAGAAAAGACATAGTTTATTTAAAATATTTCGCGGTTAATCTGAAAACTTTTGAGTTATATTAATTTAAAAAATACATTTTTTCCGTTAATAGCTTATAATTGTTGATAAATTAACTACCAATGTAACTATTTAATTTTATAAAAAAAAAATTCGATCGAATTCATTTCCATTCCCAAATAACTCATCTTGTGCGAGAGCATTATATCAATTAGAATGTACGTCCATACAATGTGATTATTGTGTATAACTTTGTGTTCATTATAAAATTTAATTTCATCGATGACGATAGGTTTTTGAATTTCAACTAACGAACATTGTCATTTTTGGAAATGTATGGACGTAAGCTGAATAAACAATATGCGTCAAAGACTGTATTAGTCTGTATTACAAAATGTTAATGTGCTTTTTCGTTTAGCATCGATCAAAATCGCCTAAATTCGTTCGAAAGCTCTAATCAACGATCGCAACAACAAAAAGACATAATTTATAAGCACTACAAACCGTTTGCATAATCACACACCCCAATATAATTAATTGTAATCTATCATATGTAATAATAGTATGATCTATGAAATATTCGCATTTATTCGATTATTTTCAAATAAAATGCATTATTAAAGTTATTTTCTATTAGTGTTTAAAATACTCAAATCAACACCAAGTGAAAAAAATAATTAATTTTAATTGCCATTTAATTTAAATAATACGTTGATGAATATGAACAAGAACATCAAAAAGTTAGAACTATAAAGAAATTTTGAATCTATACAAAATAGATAATAAATTAGTGATTTTTTACAGATGCTTAGATATGTAAGTTGATGATGTGAATGCAAAAAAATATATAATTCGTTCATACGACGTAATGAATAATAATTAAAAAAAAATCAATGAAATCCTAAGCGTTTTGGATTGATTTTGTTTCGTTCGAAATTCGAAAGGTGCCGAACCGTACATTTAGTGCTTAAAAATATATGGCCAATCGCAAAGTATTACAATTTATATATTCAAATCAATAAATAGAAAAAATACAAATGTCTTTTTATACTTGATCCTTTTCTAAAAATACGATCTGTAGTATGAAATGAAAAAAAATAGCTTGAAATTAATAAAACGAACTACAAATCCTCACACGACCATTGATACTGTATAATATTTTGAATAAAGGAAGATAATTTTAAAATGTATTTTATTATGTAAAGTGTAAAATTGCAAAATATATAAATGTACATTTTTGTAACGGTATAAGTATATATAAAATATATATTGTAGTCGCGAATTTCATTTAAGTGGTTATAAAAAATTAAAAAAGAGGTGCTTGTTAATACAAAAAATTCAAAATTAGAAGAAATGATGTAAAGCTTTTCGTTTATCTTTTTTCCATCGATCATGTTATTGTTATCAAATTATTAATTATAGAAGTAGTCAAAGTGGCTTTTTGAATTTGCAAACCTGTGAATGATCAATATTTCTAATTGTACGAATAAATAATTTCGATTCGGTAGAAATTAATCATATCATTTTAGATTCTTGAATATACATAAATTTTAATTAATCATTTTATCATTGAATCCAGAAGTTTGCTAAAACCTTTAACAGTTAGTACTTTTTGAATGGTTTTCATAAATATTTTTGATTTGAAATATTGATTGCTAAAAAAACCGTCTTGAAAATGTAGTCTAACTATACAAGGGATCAACAAGCATGCATATTCAAAAGTGTCCCTTACAAAATAAAAAATATCCATAAAACAATAAATGTTAAATATATCTCGATGTATAATCAGCAAAAATCATATGGTTGAATTTCAAATGGTTCTACCATAAATTTTATCCATGTAGTTAGGATTATGAAAGAAGAAATAATTCAAAACGCTTACAGCTTAAAAAATGAAGATATTTCAATGTAGTTACTGTAATTATTAAAGTTAACAAATAAATTATTATCTAGGGCACAAAAATGACGCTTACAATAATGTTACTATTTGAATATATTGATGTATATTAATTATTGTAACCCATCCATCTTATATTTTGATGATTAAATATAATTTTTATTATATTCAACGAGATAACATAAAATATAATATTTTGTAGAGTATGTTATAAAATTTCACTCCCGATGAAGTATTATTTTGTTGAAGAGAGAATTTGATATTTTCAAATTATTTTGACTACTAAATGTATACCTACTACCTACTTAATTAATATATGACAGCCACATTTAAAATTAGTATAGGAGGGTTATGGATAAATGATACATACTTATAAAAAAATTACTTAATAAACCTTTTCATATATTATTTACTTTGTTGAATTTAGAAGATTTGCTCAATTTCTTTGAATTTAGATAATTTAGTGTTCATGTTTTAGAAAAATTAAAGCATTGATTTGTTGATTATTATATTTTTTCTATTTTATTAGTGTTATTTGTTTAATGTTAAGATTTTACTATTATTTGGGGGGTGAAATGGGATTAAATAAGCGATTTTATTAATATAATGTGATATATGTTAAATTCCTTTACCTCCGTAATTATTAATAGTAATGTTTATATGTTTTCGATTGATTCAAAGTTTTAATTTGATTTCTGTATATTATTATAATACATATATATTTCTATATTAAAAATCCAAGTGGTAAAAGCTTTAAGAGTAAAATTTTACATGTAGTCCAGTTTAAAGTTGACCATATTATTGACCAAATCTTTTCCATGCACAGCTTATGTGAAAAAATGCACTCGAAAGGTTTTCTCTTGAATTATATTATTATAAGTTTTTCCAAAAAAAATATATATTACTTAATAATTCATCAATACATTTCCAATCTACTTTAGCTATTTAGAACAATTATGTTTTCTAATTAAATGTACTTAACGCACCAAAAACAGTTTTCATCTACATACTATATAGAAATTATCTTGAAGCTACATAATTAGATCTATTTCCGAATCGAAGATATCACATTCTCATAAATTAAAAATATTGCCCGTATTAAAATAAATTACAGAATTGTTAATTTTTTTATGATAATTGAAAACAACATACAAGCGATTGTATAATACACAAAAGTGAACAAATTATGCACGCATATTCGACACAGCCATGTTTCTTTAAAATAAATTTTGTATTATTAAATTAGGCTGCCTTTTATTATAAAAATATATGACATCCATTGTATATAATTTCAAATCAAATGTAAATTTAAAGAGAATTAAATAAAGTCTAACAAAATTCAAAATGTTTCATTGGTATTAATCTTTTCTCAATCTATGTGGTCGATAAACTTGGTGCATCTTCATTTATCTTTTTGTCTCTTGTGGATGTAAACCTTATTTAATTCATTCAAAATTCAATGAGGTCAGAATTTATAAAACAAAATAAGATTCTCAAAAAAATATAGAAAAGTTATGAAAATATGGTAAAGTAATTCCAAGTGTATAGACACTATTGTTTTTCAATACATATACGATTTTCCATAAAAGTTAGCTCTAACTCTAGATATCTCTAGATAAAAAAATCAAATGATATCATCAAGTTTCCCCAAGAAAGTCTTTGTAAGTATAAATTAATTCTATAAATTTAATATAACAAGATATTTAATGATGTTCAACGAGCTGTTTCTTAGTTAACAATTATATTAGATTAAAAACTGAATGAAAATAAATCGATATCTAAATATTGGATATGGTCGTATTTTAAAAGCCATATACCTAATCATATTCCAATTTTTAGGTTATGTAGTTTTAACTTGTTAGCAAGTGTCAAGTCTTTTGCGTAAATTTAAACAAAATTATAGTTTTGAAAGCTTATTTTCATGATTCACTTAAGGATTTGCAGGTAAATAAAGATTTTATTGCCATTCAATTAAAATTGAGACAAAATGTCATGCAATAATTCTTCAGGCCGCTATTCGCCGATCACTTCAGAAATAACCTTATTAGAACCTTCTGTTCTAAAACTCCCGAAGATGTTGAACCTCCACAAAGAGCAGATAAAGAACAGACCTCATCCAAAAATCAAGATATAAACGACAAGATCAACGATATCCTCAAATCAATGATTGAATCTAAAGAATCACAAGACTCTGCAGATATAAAGAAAGCGCCAGTACCGGAATATGGTTTTGTGGGAAAAAAGCGACCGAAGATTGTGGATCCTAAAATAGCATCAGGTATAACTATGCAAAAGAAATAATGTTTATTTATTTCATATGTGATATTATGACATTGACTTTATTTAACAGAAAACGCTTTAAAAGATGCTGTTGTTTCTATAAGTAAAGCACTAGGAAATGACCCACAAGTCGAAAAGGAGTTAATACACAAGGCTATCGAAGAACCGAAAGAAAAATCTAATTTAAACTGGGGGTTAGCTTTAATAATTTTAGAACTAGTCCTTTAAGTAATACCTGTATACTGATATGTCAGCTTAATCAATACTGATTCCGTATTTCAAACTATTACAGAATTGGTATATCAATAACTTTTTTAATTCAAATATCTCGTGAACACAGCTGATATATAAGCTCTCAAATATTAAAAATGATAGTTTCACACATATTTTTTGTAGCAATATTTATGTAATTTTGAACACTTCTTCATAGCGAATTGATTGGCGGTATGCAAATTGATAATTCAGAAAGTGTGGATGGATATGTTCAAATGTCAACGAGATCAGATCAAGTGCGCAAACTTTTTTCACAGAGACCTAGGTCACAGGAATATCAATCGACAAGACTTCCCCCTTTCAAGTAAAATAAATTTTATTTCATGTTAAAGCATCTTTTTTATTATTTATTAAATTTTGATATCAATGCAGGGCTAAAATGCAATCAATTGATCTATTTGGCGGACAGCCATTAGGAATATTCAAAAACGATGGTGAGAGCTCTCCAAAAATGGATCTCAAAATGTGGGATTCTTTGAAAGAATATGAATTGAATTTAGCTATATCTCATGCACCTAGAAACTATTTTGAAAAAATGGCCAGATGGACAAAACAAGGAAAAGTATGGAAGTTCCCTATTGATAATGATCAGGGTAAAAATTTATATTATATTATGAATATTTAAAAAATATGTCAAACAATATTTGACAATTCAATGTTTACAGGTATGGAAGAGGAAAAAAAAATTCATTTCACGGAACACATATTTTTAGAAGGTTATCTCGAAGACTGGTGTCCGAAACGTGGTCCCATTCGGCATTTCATGGAGTTGGTGTGTGTCGGCATGTCAAAAAACCCTTACATGCCAGTCAAAGATAAAAAGGAACACATATTGTGGTTCAGGGATTATTTCGAATCTAAGAGAGAGTTATTAGAACAAGTCGGTGCTTATGGAAATCTAGAACCAGAAACAAAATCTCCATAAATTAGTTTAGACATGTATTTTATTGATATAATAATATAAAGATTTAGTTAAAAAAGAATCCATTTTTTTTAAGTTGAATTGATATTTGTATCTAACGTTATGGCGACGGTTTATGTCCAATTTCTTCCATTTCAAGATATTCAATGTTTTGCATTTGACTTGCAGAATACTATGATAATCATGGGAGCATTAAACAAAACACATTATAAAAATATCATTGTATATTTGATGTATAACAATAATGCAAAAAAGGAACCACAGATAAACAATACTAACATTAAAATCCAACACCATTTTTTTTCTAAGTGTTAACGAAAAAATTAACAGAACATAAGATTTTAACAAATCACACAGAATGCATCTGTAAGAAACTTTTTTTGATATACACATAAGATTAAACAAGTTTAAACTTTATGAAAATTTCAATACACAATTTCCAAAGGAGTTTTGAGGAATTTAAATTTTAATTTATCTTCTATGATTATGCTCTAAATTTAATTGTGATGTAGTTTTTTCGTATACTTGATTACAGCCTAGAATTGCTTTTATTGATCACAAGATAAATATGAATGCTAATTATTAGAAGGAAAAATAATTTTGTACATATTAAATCTAATTGGCACTAAAAGTAATTTGTGGTATATCGAATATGTAACTAATACATATATTAACATTTGGATAGATGTTTCCAAACAGGAACTATCATAATAAAATTGAGCATCCGCCAGTTGAGCCTCTTACATACAATGTACAAAAGTAAAACAACTAAATTAACAGTATAATTAATCGAAATATAACATTACATTAATATACCAATAAGATTTGGCAGGGGATATAAGTAATTTGGAAACAAAGTCCTCAAATTTTTCACACTAAAAGTACACACTTCATAAGATTTTGAAACCTTATAAAACTATAAAAATCTTATAAAATCGTTGCTTTATACTAGCACCCACTATTTGGAGGCATTTCCTATAATTAATTTATTTATGTCAATTGAATAAGTTGCATACTTCGATTTTGGATTTTTGTATTTAGGCCATTAGAGAAATCCTCCATGATAGATGTTGGAAAAGAAAATTAACAGTATTAAATGAAATATAGCAATAAACACAATGTTTACATAGTGCATTATTAGGTATAATACTCTAAAATCTTTGAGAGCCAATGACACAAAGGATTTGATAATCTGATTCGATCAAAGAAAATAATAATTTTAAAACAATCTCATAAAATGTAATTTAAAATAAAAACTCAATATAAATAACATATAAATGAAATATAAAATAATCAATTTTAATATAATAAAAAGGAAGACAATGATACTGCACTGATAAAAATACAAATAAAAACTAAACTGAAAAAAATACTGACACTGGTTTTAACTGATATTTTCGCTATTACCATAATATATTCTAACTCAATGTATAAAAATCTAATGGAATATTATTATATATTTCAGAATGTATGCATTATGAAAAAGATAAATATCATAAATAACAAGTATATAGAGATTTATAAATATACATTCCAATGAATATCGGAATGAAGTCTCGTTGAATTCTGAATAGCCCAAAATTAAAAACAAATTAAAAAGACGGAGTGACACATCCAGAGCAAAGCATTTGTCCAGGACAATGGTGTGAATGATGAGCACACGATGAAGACGATGGCAAGAGACCCACTAACACAGGCCACATAGAATCGGTAGCAGGATATTCAGTTAGTTGTTGTTTACCACTGCTACCCGAGCCATCCACTCACATCACCTATAAAACCAATCATGTGTATAATATGATTGTTTAAAATAAATTTGATGTTTCTAACAATTCAAACCTGTAATATTTGGCTAGCTTCGAAAGCGGTTCCGGGCAATAGTATTACCGGACTCGAAACGTGCCCAGCCTCTACGCATATCATATTAGGAAATTCATCGTCACCAAAATCACCGATTTCTTTAGCACATTCAATCCAAGGATTCCATATTACTGAAAAAATATAAAAAAATATAATATATTCAGCTATGTTTATTCGTTTAAACAATTATAAAATGAAACTAACCTGTATCTGGAAAATTATATTTCTGAATACGCATTTTACGACCGCTCACAACATTTGTAATTACATGCTCTTGAGGAGTATTTTGATAAATTCTATCTGTCCATTCAGCAATTGTAACTGCTTCTCTTCCTTCTTGATACACTGTTCCTTCTCTGGTCTATTGGAATGAAAAAATAATAATAATAAAAAAGACAAATAATCACTAACAATAAATAAAATATTTATACTGACTTTATCGATAAATGTACATCCATGAAGTCCAGTTATTTGACAACGTCTAACATCAGGCACTTTAAAGTATGTATGTAGAAGCATATTAAAACTGAATGTCAGATCTTTACTCGGATTGTATACACCTATATTAAAATGTAATTCTTTCTCACGTAAGATAAGTCTATATGTTAATCGGAATCTGCAAAAAACACAAATATTACATGTGAAAGAATTGGCAAAAAATAATACGAAAACGCAACCAAAATATTACTGATAATTCCACATAGATCTAGTAAAATCGTCATCGATTATAGAAAATATAGCTTCAACATCACCGCTAGGAAGTCTATCCGGCGGTTTTTCCACAAGCCACCTGGTAATACGGGCGAATCCATGTTGTGGCCCGAACGACCATTGACCAAATTGGGCTGAAAACATATTGTAATCAATGAGATTTTGATATTAACTTAACGATAAAGACACAATTAGAATGAACTTACGAAAAACGAATGGTATGCCACCTCTGATGGCTCTCTTTCCATCGAATATGGCTTGTTTGCTGCAAAAAAAATGCACAGACAGATGAAATATATTGAATATTGCTACAAAGTTGTCCTAGATAGTTTCAATAGTCTAATAACTTCCAGTGTGTAAACTATCATAGATGCACATGAAAATTGTGTAAATTAAAAAGTGAGTAGCAAAATGGAAAGCCTGAGTCACTTGAAGTATTTAACTACTTATATGTATACAGCCTATGAGAAATAATCGTCAAATTTATAATATCCCAAGTCTAGGTGGTGTAAAGACTATGATTTATTGATATTGAGCTGATTACATACAACAATCAAGACACATATTGGAAATAATTTTCATTTTTCCTAATTATTCTTGCCTGATTGTCTAATTTGATTTTGATTTTAATTTTGTCTATTGCTTGAGTATTTTTTTCCACAACGACTTGATCCCCTTCTTTTGTTTTTTTACTTAAATTTCGCTTTGGAAAATCGTATTAAAAAAAAAAGAGAATTTAATTGAGTTTATTTTGACATTATTCATTTAAAAACTTCAAAGTACAATTTTTCAAAAGAAAGTTGAAGGCAAAAAAACAAATTCAGAGGATCAATTTCCCAGAAAGATTGAGTCCTCACATCTACATTAACTAAAAGGGGCGAAAAATTATAATATTATTATTTTGTATCGACTCAAACAAATAACCTAACTCCAACATTGAAAGGATTCCCTCACTACCATATTACATACATATATGTAAAATCTAATCCTACAACATAGACATTTATCGAAAACGAAGCAAGAAAATCTCGCACATCCAATCGAATATTGATTCTAATCGATGCATCTAACAAAAATTGACCAATCTAACACAACTCGCCATTCCTTCAGTACATACTAGGCGACACTGACTAACGTCCAAGAAGACTTTAGTCGTTTTTGCCCATTCGTCCACACGTTCGCGTATAAATTCATCAATCATACTCGTCGGTGTGACATGAAATACACGATGATTAGCTCTTTCAATACGTTTGCTACGTACACGAGGCATTTTAAAGGTCACACGCCGGAGAAGCCTTTCTAATGGTACATACGGCTCGTTGCCCAAACTTATTGCGTACATGACAAAGTACTGTTGCGATACTGTCGATTTTTTTCATGTTTTTTTCTCACTCGAATCGTTGTCTATGGTATTTTTTAAAGATTCGATCGAAGAGTTGTGATTTGATCCGATCTGATCTGATCGGTGTTGATTGGGATTCGATGCTATCGAGTTGTGTCCAGCTCGTTTGAATCTTTGGTGTGGCAGGTTTGATGATTTGATGAAACGTTTTCGTTGATTGATGGTAGATTTTATGAGTTGTGAAAATTTTGATTAATATTATAATTGTGCATTTAAATGTGTGTGAAAATAGGTAGAGTTATGATGAGAGAAAAGAGAAAACTGTAGAAGAGTGAGGCAAGTTTATTCTGCCCCAATGAAAGTTTTATTAACGGACGAAAATTGATATTTTGAATATGGTAATAGGTACATATATTTTCTATTTATTTCATGAAAATCGATAAAAATACATTTTTTATCGTCAAGAGAAATACGTGAGAGACAATGTCCCATTTTCTCTAAAAGACATCAAACATATGACACAAGATAGATTCAATTAAATGAAAATTTTCACATATGAATTTAATGAAAATTTACTATATACTTACAGAAAAAAATAACAAATTTCTTCCACAAGTAAAAATAAGCGAAAACTACAATACGAATACGAACCGAGAACGAAACCGAAAAAAACGCATAGAAAAAAACGCTCATATGATAGCGTTTCTTCTATCCAACATCCCGAACACGTGAAGGGAAAAACAATAAATAATGTAAGCTGAAAAACAAGCGGAAAATTCTGAAATCGCTCAGAAAACTTCGAAACCGAACGTTGGACTTACGATTTCGATCGTGACGTTCTCGTACCTCGTGGTCGTGATCGTGCTGATGATGATTATGATGATGGTGGTGATGATGATGATGATGATGATGCCATTTCACACGGAGTAATGATTAATTACAACCGTTCGTACGTACACCGGAAGGAATCAACGGATTTTTAATTGGTCATTTCGAAGTTTGTGATTTGAGAAAATTTCTTTGTACACAAGGTATTGATATTAAATTTCAGATATTGAGTCGATTCAAAATGTTTGATATAGATTATTTATAAGAAATCGTCATTGAAAATAAATATTTGGTCGATACTTGAATTGTTAAAAAAAATGTAAGCATACATGTATTGTTCTTTATTTTTTCACATGTGTATGAATAATATTACATCACAAAGACAATAGATGTGTCTGGTTTAATTTCCCAAGAGATTTGCGTTAATCAATCTTTAAGTTCGATCAATGTAATCGGATACCGAAAAAAATACGTTAAATAGAAAAATCACAGTACGTAAAATGCAAAATGGCCAACACTATCGTACAGAGAGATTTCGATTTCGAAAAAAATTCAAAGTCGACGATCATGGCACAAAAGATTTTCAACTTTTTTTCTACTAGGAATTATTAGAGGTTATAGCATAATGACAGCCGCGGTAATAACGACGGTCACGATAATTGGTACCAAAGTCGACGAAATCGAATCGCTAACTCGCACTTAAACTTTCGAGTCGAATTTTCTTCTTTATTCCATCTAATTACCTATGAATGTGTTTAAAATCCACAGAAAACAACGCGATATTACTATCGTAGAAGACTTTAAGTGATTGCATTCAGATAACATGAGAGATCTAAGGATATATTCTTATCATAAAGTTCAGTTTGATTATTGGAAGTTTTAATTTTAAGTTGAGTTTTCGATCGCAATTATTTCATGCGAAGAATTTAATATGTTCCCCTTCGGTCGGTTCACCGGTTTGGAGACGACTTCGAATGTCCTTATAAGGACATCTTCGGCAAAAAGTGGTAATTGACTCTCGACTCTTCTAGTGTCATAAATGCATTATTGCAATTTTTACATACGTGGAGGAAACGAACAAAAAATATTTGCAACCGTTGCTAATTCGATTCGATTTATGTTGACTGTTGTTGCGAGTTTGTCGTTAAATACAATAGTGCTATAAATACTTAAGATAATGACTATTTCTGTATATGACGTTGAGTAAAGTTAAGTTAGGTCGAGTTAGTTTTTTTTATATATTAGGTTAGGTTAAGGTGAGATATGTTTTAGTTTTAGTTAAGTTAGGTCGAGTCTTGTGCTGATGAGGATAGATGAATATCAGATAATGTTTTATGTTTATCGGACAAGGATTTGAATTCTTTTAATTTATTGCATTCACAAGATATCGTATGTATGTATGTACATGTAATACGCTATTGTTAAGAAATATACAGGAATTTCTGAAATATCGAAAATGAAATAAGAATCATTTTAATAGATTCCAAAGAATCAAATGTATCAATTCCATTAAATGATTCGAACTAAAGCTATTCCTGAGAGTATCAACATGAGAGTGTTTCATTCGAAAAATGAAGAACCAACTCAACAGATTCCAATGAATCAAATGTTTCCATTTCAACAATTTGAAGCCTTCCCAGAGAGCGTCAACATGAGACCATTTGACGACTGAAAAGACCAAGAGGTACAAATGACTTTCGAGAAAAGCGCGTTCAAAGTTGACCATGTATCTTATTTGATGATATATCTCGGCACACGTTCCGAATTCATTCATATCCTTTTGCCACCAAATAAATGAGCGTACAAAGAATCGATTCCTGTACATGAGTAAATTTCGGTAAAAATGTCACTCGTACCCCTTGACCTTCACAAGCGTAATTTTCATTCGAAAAACGACCGTTTCAATAAATCCAACGAATCAAATGTTTCAATTCTATCGAATTATTTGAAGGCATCCCTAAAAGCATCAACGTCAAAGCATTTGAATCATAAATACAAAGATGCACAACAGTTAGAATAAAACATGATCGTTTCAATAAATCCGACGAATCGAATGTTTCAATTCCATCGCATCATTTTCCCAATTTGAGGCTATCTTTAAAAGCATCGACGTCAAAGCATTTCAATCGAAAATGCAAAGTCTCACATCAGTCTCGAATAAAACTTACGACCGAAAAACATCAAAAAAAAATCGAAATGATCTGCAACCGAAGGAGCTTATCGATTGCGTGTAACCGAGCACAGCATGCGGCATCAGCATCCAGGGTGTGTAATTAGCGATCCGAGGGTCGTACAGGGAGGAGGCGGTCGCCGCGGCCATTTGTCTTGGGACCGGAGGGTGGAAGCCCGAGCGAGACAACCGAAGGGCCCCCAGACGAGGGGGGAGAGAGGCGGCAGGCATGGCAGGGGGGCAGAGTCCCTGCGAAAGAAGCGGCCGCGGGGAATGCGGTCGCCGCCGGAGCAAAAAGTGACGGAGCAGCGGTGGCGGGAACCAGCTCTCGCATTCCCGGCCGCTTTTTGTCCGCAGCCGACGCTCTAATGGCGGCCGTGAGACGGAACACGCCGAAACTACGTACGTGCTGAGGAGGATGACCCACGGACGATGGAACGGGACGAGGGAGTCATGACCGAGGGTTGGCGTTGCATGTTTAGGGTCGAGGTGGATTCTTGTCGGATTCTCTCTTAGGGGGTTTTTGGATTTGATTTTTATCGTTTTTGGAGTTGATTTGATATGATTCGTATTGTGTTTGATTGAAGTATGGTAAAGATCTGAAGTGAAGGCGTTTGTTTTAGGTTCCTGTTCAATATATCTTTGGATCATATTAAAGGAAATCGCACCGCATGATGTAGATCTGAAGCAAATACGTTTATTCTAGATTCCTGTTCAATATATCTTTGGATCATATCGAAAGGAAACTAACCGCATAATGTAGATATGAAGCAAAGGCGTTTATTCTAGATTCCTGTTCAATATATCTTTGGATCATATTAAAGGAAATCGCACCGCATGATGTAGATCTGAAGCAAATACGTTTATTCTAGATTCCTGTTCAATATATCTTTGGATCATATCGAAAGGAAACTAACCGCATAATGTAGATATGAAGCAAAGGCGTTTATTCTAGATTCCTGTTCAATATATCTTTGGATCATATCGAAGGAAATCTAACCGCACAACGTAGATATGAAGCAAAGGCGTTTATTCTAGATTCCTGTTCAATGCATCTTTGTATCAAATCGAAGGGAATTTCACCGTCTACTAGATGCACCTCATTCTATGATCTGATTTTTCAACTGTCGGTTAACAATTAATTAACAATAACCATCAGCTATCAAACTTTATAGAAGAAAGCATTCATTAACGGTTACGTAACTTAGCCAAATATCGAAAGATCTGGTCTAACGGCGTGTCCAGACTAGGGCCGGCGGCTTCCAGCGGCAATATACAAAACATGCCATATATTTTTTATCTTCATTCATTTTATATTTTATCTCAATCTATTCCAATTGAAATCTTATTTTACTTGAATGAAATGAAAATGAAGTGATAATGTATGAAGATATAAAAGATATGGCATATTTTGTATTTTGCCGCTGGAAGCCGCCGGCCCTAGTCTGGACACGCCGTAATATCAGTTCGGTCTAGTTGGATACTAACAATACTAGGCGAAACTGCTTGTACCACATTTACAGATTACATTTATTGAATCAATCGCAATATATTAGCGAATCAAAAAAACAACAAATCTATATCAACGAAGCAATATAATCAAAACTACAAAAATCACAAGAAAAATTATAATTTTTCACATACTAAAAACCAAACAATCGAAACCGAAAAATTTCCTTCGCATATTTTTTCAACAGATCAAATTGCAATTCGAAATAAGACTCATTAAAAAAAAAAACTCACGACAAAAAAAAGAATCAACACGACGAATCGACCGAAACTTGCACAATCGAAACGTGCGAACGCCAATTGCCGATAGAGAAAAATTTTTGTGCAACCGAATTGCACTTCCATCGAACGCCGAAAAATCAACCGATCGATCTTCGGCAATTGACATCGATCGTTCACCCGACGGAATTATAAATTTGGTCAGAGGCGAATCTCGGAATTTTAATTTTAGAACCTTCCTTCGGTGAAAAGTTTTAATTTGAACCGATTTTTTCTTTAGTTCGTTCGTTCTACCTTTCGAACGAGAGCGATTTCGTAAAGGCGATTTGTGCAATAGTGCCGCGTTCGAGGAGTGAAAAAAAGAAAATCGTTTCGGAAAAAAAAAACTATATAGAAGGTATAAATCGAAAAAAAAGGCTCTCATTAGACACGGAGTCTACCGCTTGACAAAACCGAACCGAATCGGATTTTTTTTTCAACGGAAGCTGCTATGAGGTTCGAATTTATGTTCATAATGATTAGAAATATACAAATCGCGTGAAATTGGCGACTTTTATACGACAAAGTTGCGGTTGTTTCTTTCATGTGCACCTAAATCGAATTTGGTTCTAAATCTGATCACAGCACAAATCGAATGAATGAAAAGGTTCTTAATTTAAACTAGAATCGATTAATGTATTCAAAATTCAATGTACAGAAGAATGTTTACATGGAAGGCTGCAGCTACGAAGCTGAATTGGAAGTCTATTGAAAATAGATTGAAAAATTAATAGATATCGAAAACAAAATGCTTCATAACTTCATGAATACGATTTACAATAAAAACATCAAAAACATCAATTACCGTTACTATTTTTATGATACAAGTAGGGCTGCAGGACTGCAGTTATGTAAGACACTGGGACAAATGATTTTTAAACTAGAAACATTTTGTGACTGTAATCGAAGTTAGAGCAACTTTCTAGTCAAGATATTGATTTTTATTGAATTTATTAATAAATTATAATTAAATTAAACCCCGTCACGAGTCGTCCCTGTGTGGTTTGCTCTGTTTTTGCGACAGTAGCGTCCCTCCTTCGTATTCCCCTTTCTCTTCCGACACTTCTTGCTGTGTACCGGCTAAAGCCTCACTTTTGCAAATGTGCACAACTATAGTCTATATTTTGTACGTATTTTATATAACAATTATATTTGGAAATATTCAAAAATTAAAATTTCCAATAGTTCATAATGAATTTGTTTATATTTCGACCATTGAGTCGATTGCGATGGATGCAATTTATCTCATTATTATAATTACTGATATGAATATTATTAACGCATAAATCATAAGACTATCTCTACTGAATTAATTCAAAGCTATTTAATTAAATCAAAATATTCTTACACATGGATATTTTATGTTAATTTTGGGTTTAAATTGATTGGTAAATTCTCACCTTACGAACAATTGTTCTTGATTGTTCACCCGCCATGATACCACTGTTGCACCTGAGGGAAAGATAAAAAATGTATATGAAATAATCGAGACAAATTGTCGATAGAACATTGATTACTTCGAAGGCTAACGAGCTTTTTGTCCAACGAGAAAAAACCGCGAAAATCGATCGGGAAATATTCGAATGTGTAGCGAATTTCGCTTCGAAAATCGAAAGCGAAACGCGACGAGAAAATTATCTAATCTATGATTGCAGATTATGTTGTATTATATGGGAAAACTTTGTTGTTGATGCTGGGAACACATTTCATTAATGAGTGTCGAGAAATCGATAACTTTTTAATTAAAAGGTTCAATTAATGAAGATTATAATATTTTAGTCAGAAAGGGATTTTTTTTGGTAAATTTTCGGTATTTGGCATTAATATGTAACGTGTTCTTAGTTTTGTAACTTTAGAACGAATCGAACTCGATTAGCAATTGAAATCTGGTAAAATCGCGGAATCAACCTTTAAACCGATATATCAAATTTGAATAATGAAAAAAAGCAAAATATGTATTTAAACTCAAATTTGTATATTAATGTGTGGATGTTGAACACGATCGATACATGTAAACAATTCCATTAAATGAACTATAATCAATAATTTTTAACCGCTAATTGTTACTGTAGGCATTGAAATTCTAATAGAATGATTCTCGTTATTACACATTTAAGAAGTTTCTATGAAAAATCAACAATGTAATTAGAATAGAATTAAAGAGAATAAAATGAATATAATCAATTTCATTTTGAAGGAAAGTGTTCATAAGAATTCTCTTATTTTTGTACTACAGAATGATCGATTGCATTTTATAGCTAAAATTTATACAATAAGTTGATATTATATTACACAACAATATTATTTGTAACAATCATTGAAATTTTAATAAGTCATTTCATATCCCAAAAAAATATTGGAACTTTTTTGTTTAAAACACCGCCAAAATCGTACACTATCAATTCTATCAATACATAAAAGTTGGGTTAAGCATCAATAAGTAAAAATTTAAGTTGGCTTAGGTTAGAAATTGAAAAAAATAATATATTTACTTCGTTTAATTAGAACTCAAATTAAGTTGGAATCGGGGTTGGGCCTTGTTAGGACGATAACGAAGTAAAATAGGAAAGTAGCGAAAAATCAACTAGATATTCACACACAATTCAAGATTGTTTAATTCAATATTTTTTTTATTAATTTTGATTCAATTGATATTTTTCGTATAAATATACAACAAATTGAAACCGAAATATGTATGAAAGTGTATAATTTCATATTCATATCGATAAGTTGATAGATTAGAAACGAATCGTCAAAATAAGCGAATTATCGCACAATCACACGAATCAAATGCGATTCCGATACGATTCCGACGAAATGAAAAAACCTTAGAAAAAAACGTGCGCATGGTCGACGCGCGATGCGTTACGACCTCACCGCGTCCGTTTGACGTGCGAGTTCAATGTTTACAAAAATTTGAACGCCCCCGACTCTACCGAGGGCGCGAAAATTTCAAAAAAAAAAAATCAAAAATGACAACAGAAACGAAAAACGGAATCGGAACCCGATCGAAGTGCGAGAATCGAGCGCAACTTTCGAACGGAGCGAGCGTTTCGCGTTTCGCGGGCTAATCTCGTTTTTTGCGAGGTTATATTTTTTTGTTGTGGTACAGAATGCGAGCGACGGAAACGGATGTAGTTCGTATACGTTAGTCGGAATGGTTGTATACGACGATCGGAGGGGTTTTACGATGAGATTGTGATTGTTTACCGTGTAGATTGACCGTGCAAGTGGTGTTGTTGCCGCGGTCGAGAACGACGACGCTAGTCGCGGCCGCCATCTCGCGCCACTGAGCTCTCGAACGGCGAGGCCCCGCCCCCCGCTTCCCCCACCACGACTCTGCTCTCGTTGGAGTTGTACGTTAGTTTCTATTATAAATGATTTTGCGTTAAATTTGCATTATTTTCGTTGCAGTCGTTCAGTTTTGGATAGCTTTTATATGGATTAGTGAAGGTTTACTTTTTGTTATTTTTTTCAGCTGTTCATGTTGAGTAATGGAGTGGTCATTTTGACTTTAAAAAATAAATATTAAGATATGTTATAGTGTTTGATTTTGGGTTTTTATTCATTTTAATGGTTTCAAACTATTTATATTTCAAAAAAATAGTAAACGACAATTTTTTATTTTATTCAGGCCTGAATTTACAGATTTACTGTTTTGTAAATATACGAAATAATTATTGCAATGCTCGATGCATGAAATTTGCAATTTTAGATGACTTTATTCTTATATTCGTTCTAATAATAATTATTAGTTTGTTACAAATTTAAAAGCTAATTTTTAAACTGGCCATGAAATTAAATGCTCAAAGTACACTTGAACCAGTTAAATTTATCAGAGGCGTAACCACTACCTCTTGAGATAATTTCAATAACAATTGAAATGAGAATTGATTTCAATTTAAGGGATAAAAGAATGAAACTCATTCATCATTGATTTAACTTTATTATGCATCAATGGAAGAGTGTTCGACTCGGGTGATGATGATAAAATAAAAATAAAAAATGACAAACTTAATCCTACATAATTTAATTATTGTACAAAAGTTGACGAAAATATTGATTATTTTACAGATATACATACAACGTGAATCAATTTTCTGAAAAACATTCTCAGTGACATTTTCCAAACATATTCTTACATTTTAAAATCATTACATCACTATAAATTTGACAGAAATATTTCACAATAAGAACAATTTTCATTGCAGTATGTTGAACATTCAATTCAATGTAAGAATGATACAAAATGAAACGGTTTTAGCTCTTCTCGGCCGATCCCGATTTTGCATTCTCTTCCTTCTTTTTTTGCTTTTCTCTCATCAATTCTGCATCTCTGAAAACACCGTAAATAATTAAATCAGTCCAAACACAAATGAGATAATAAATTTTGGTTTTGAATATATGAGTTTTTCTAATCAAAGGCAATTGAAAAATAGTAGGGTGATAGATAATCATTTAATTCATAATGCTAAAATTTGTTGGATCATTTTCAACATTTTAAATCAAAATTTATAATTTTAAGTGAATCAAAACACTATAAAAGTTAAACTATAAGTAAAATTTAGCTCCATTGTTATTTTCTTCAATTCACCACGATGATCATTTATATTTAAAATTTAATACGTGCACAATTTATCAAGTGCAAGTTGTGATGATGAAATATATACTGATGTAAGATATAGCTTTAAATATCAAACAATTATGAGTACATTTCGCAAGGAAACTGACATTAAAATTTCACACTAAATTTTAATATGTAAACTTAATGATACGGTAATTTTACAAAATAAAGCAAAGCAGAAATTCTTTTATGCAATATGTACATATAAACATGTTTGAATTTCCCAATATCGACAATATATTAGAAATAATACAAGTAAAAATGGCTTATCAAAGGTATTATTTTCTACATAAGTTGCATGCACGTTCTTTTTTGATTTTACCAAATCTGTTGCATCGAGAAGATGTTTAAGATTTCTTATTTCTGACCTGTATAGTTTAAGAAGAACGGATTCAAAGGTGTAAAAAAACTTGATAGTTTTAGTGTCAAAACTTCAAACAGCAACGTAATGCTGCTTTCAGAAGTGGTAGTGTTCTCATCTACTTGAAACTTCGTCAGTTCTAGGATAATAAAAAAATGGAAATACAATGCACACAAATATAAATAAAATAATTACTTTCGAAAATTATACGAGATTGTATGAAAGAATTGAAATTATTTGAAATAACAGATATTTGAATATTTATTAAGTTAATTATAATTATTTTATACGATATATTTCAAATATTTGACATTAAGTGGAAAAAAAAACATTTTGAGATTTGAAAATTACTCGTGTCTTTTTAAAAATTATCTATATATGAAAAAAATTACATAGGTACATGAAAAACGTCATACTATATATATTACGAAATTAACTGATGCACAACAGGATTTATATTTAAAAAATAGATGATTCCTTGCGAAATGTGCTTAAGATAATTTATTGATATGAAAATATTGGAAATCAATAATACCTGAATTTTCGTTGCTCCAGTGTCATTCCATCCTTGTCAGAAGATTTCTTTTTGGACATTTCCATTTGTTTCTTTTGGTTTTTGGCACGAGCCAAATCTCTTTGATTTCCGCCTGGAAAATAAATTAATCAAAGATAAACTAATGAACTATACAAATGCAAAAAAAAAATGACGATTATGTGATCATTTTTTTTCTTAATCGATTCCAAAAGTTTCTAAGATCCTTGGCATTCAGTGAAAACAGGTTCTCTTTGAAAATTTCTCAAGTGTCTATTTGATGAGTTGTAATTAACATTTGACATTATCAATTTCATAATAATATTGACAAATAGTAGAAAATGCGAGTTAAAAATCATTTAAGCAACAGTTATTTCTCAATTTATGTTCAAATATAGGTATAAAAAAAAGCAAACAGCTAATTTGTAGGGAATGGAAAATTATGTTTTATAAATAACTTGCATGAATAACAATAACATGAATCATAGAATTAAAATAGTTTTGTACAAAAAATTAGCTTAATAAAAAACAAAAGGATGATTATGTGTACAAACATGAATACATAGATAAAAAGATCAATTTTGAAAACACACAAACACATTTAAAAATTTATCTAAGTGTGTACAACCCGATTACAGATAAACACATGCAAAATATGAATAAAAAAACGCATATTGAAATATATGTACAATCGAACGTTTATCCGAAAGCAGATGTTATGAATAGCCTGAACAAATATTGACAGTGTTGTGTAATACAAAATTTAAGTTTGGCGATAAAAAAATAATTTGAGGATATCAAAATAAAGAATTTGAAATAATTTTTAATACAAATACAGGATAAGTAAAAATGGGTTAAATTTTCGTACCAGTTTGTATTGTGTTAGCGTAAACATTGGATTGAGTTAGGTTAAGAAATTTTCAATAGCAAATAAAAAAATTGGGTGAATACTAAAATAGCTTAATTGATTCAACTGCTAAGATGCTAACAAATGAACAAGTCATTCTCAGCACCATCAAGCGGTACAATTGAATTTCACAATTTGCATATTGGGCGTGATTTAGTGTGTTTCTAGCTTAAAATACGTTATTGCAGTATATTATGCTATACTAACGTTCAATCTTTTAGAAGAACGGATTCGTACACAATAAAATTGAGGGACGTTCAATTAAGTTATATTAGTCGCCAATTGTTTACGATTCGTTGCTATTGTGTGTTTCTAGCTTAAAACACGCTATTGAAACGAGTAATCTTCTAGAAGAATGACTCGTTCGCAGAACAATCGAGCTGGCGACCGATTGGGTTTCGTTGGATACAGATTGTGTGTGAATTGTTACTGTGGTGTGTTCTTAGCCTAAAATGAGTTATTTTAATATACTAACGTGTCATCTTCTTGAAGAAGGACAAGAACTCCACACGAACGCAAAACGCGAAAACGCGCCTCGGCTGTCAAATAGTCAAATGCCTTGTGGTGTGGTGCCCCTCCCCCCTCGTTTTTACGTATCTTCGATTTCAAGTCGTTCCGGTGACGTTTATACTACTATGTGATCATATAATAAACCTTATGCTCATGTTTATTAAGTCTAAATTTGTATCACAAATTGTAATGCAATGATTCTAAACTTTGTATGAAAAAATAAGCTATATTTATAATAAATTTAAAGGTTATAATTGCATTTTATTACTGATAAATCAGCTCCTGAACGATACGGAAACCTATTCCTCAATATCCGGTCTGTTTTCGCAAAAGCGGCATTCAATTTCACACTTATCAGCCAGTATCAAATTTCAAAATATCGATAAATAATCGATTTTGATAAAAATGAAAATATCAATATATTAAAAATAGAAAATTATATGAAACAATGACTTTTTATAGTTCTTAATTTAAAATAAAAGAAAAATAAAAAAAATCAATAGGTCATAATATTGTGTGCGCGGGCGCATTCAAACGTCAAAACTGATCTGTCAGATCAGGTTATTGACGATTTTGTATTTTGTACATTAACAGACATATCGATCGAAATCGATACGTGAATCGCAAAATAAAGTAAAAGCATTGTCTTTTACGAATAAAATATTCATGTAAGGATCATTAATTGTGTTTTAATTTTGTGTGGAAAAATAAGGTTTCGAACGAAACGAGTTAACGATGGGCAACGCGACACATCGCTAGTGTAGTGCGGTCGCGGCGAGCGATCGATACTCGGAAAGTTCGCGTCCGGCATCCGAGCGTTTCGCCGCAGTGTCGAACCATAGATCGCTCGGTTCGCCGTTCGCCGTCAGCCATTCGCCCCCGCGAGGGCGGAGTGCCGCATGGCGGGCGTGCGCCCCTCAGCGCCCCCGCGCGCGCTCTTCCCCAAGGCCCAGGACTGCTGCTACGTCTCGTGCTACTGGTGAGATTTACGCTTCATATTCCCAATCCAATCCCGTGCATCATGTATCGTTCCCATTAATACGCTTTAAAATGCGCTCGATTACATCGAAACGCCTTCTACGCTTATCCTTTCAGGAGTTGTAAAGTTTTTTCGGCGTATTTACATCGTCTGATATCGATTGTAAACAAAGGGATGACACTTGCGAGGCGAAACTCTGGCGTGTCGTTCGATTTTAAAATTCTCAGATAAGGGTACGATCGCGTGACCGTCGAGCGTACGTGTCGCGTTTTATTATGTTTTTTCGCCTCGGTCGTAAATCTCGAGCGTTTAATTGTCGTTTCGCCGTTCTAAACAAACACGATCGTGTCGTGTCGCTCGTGTGACCTACATTTTGAAAATTCGGCTTTGTCCGGTCGGATTTCGTCAGGGTGGAGACACACCGGGGTGGCCGGTCGCCCGATCGTGTTAATTTTCGTCGATTCGTATCGATCGTCGGCGATTTTGGGTGACTAGCTGTTATAGTGTGTTTGGGATTTGTAGTCAATCTAATATGAAGCGGAGATGTGGATTAATCATTTTTTTGAGTTCAGTTATTAAATAAAAAAATGCTGATGAATATTTTTAAGATAATCGCATTCTTTGTATGAACATTTTGAATAGAAATGTTTAAAAATAAAACTAGTTTTCAGCATGCTCAGTTCTAGAAATATTCCAAATGCACATGCCACTAGGTAGCAAATAGTGTGGTTTTGTGCTATTTAATAGCATGTGTGTCTAGAGCCTTAATGCTGCCTACATCTTTGCTTCAAGTTTCGAGCGAAACTCTGTTCAGCTGTTATGCCCTAGATCTCTAATATGAAACAGCATTTAATTTCCTCTTCTTTTTCTTCATTATTTATCCCATTGAATATTGTGAAAATGACACATCTTAGTAATTTTTCTAGAATCATTCTTTAATCAAAAACTTTTTCACCCTTCATGCAATTGAAAATTTCATGAAATTTTATGTATTTTCAGTGAAGAAAATGTGTGGAAGCTGTGCCAGGATGCTTACAAAAGAGTGCCGGAAGAACTCGAATTGTGTTATGTAATTTTCATTTCAAACCAAAGCAAGACGGTCCCTCTGTGGAGACAACGCGCCGGTAGAGAAGAAGATCGCCTCGTCTTCTGGGTTTGAATTTTCGTTTTTTTTCTATCAGTCATAATTCTTGGTTTATATATTGCATGTTGTTTGAATCTTTTGCAGGATTATCATGTCATATTTATGTATGCTTGGGATAGTAAAACGTGCCTTGTGTACGATTTAGATTCAGAAATGCCTTTTCCTACGTTTTTCCCCAAATATGTTACCGAGACGTTCCGGACCGACCAAGTAGTAAATCCCGATTATCATAGGTGAACTATTTTTCCTCACTTTTTCTTTTTCACACTACGTCAGTGTTTTCACATTTTTTCAATTGTAGATTTTTCCGAGTTGTACCTGCTACCCAATTCTTTAAAAATTTTGCATCAGATCGTCGACATATGAAGAGGCCGGATGGTTCTTGGATTAAGCCACCCCCTCCATATCCAGCCATTAGCACCTCTGGTATTATATTCTATTGACCAATTCGATAGTTTATTTATATTCATTTCTAGAAATGTGTTCTTTTTTAGAGTGCACCCATAACTTAGATGAATATACTAATATGGATCCAGCCGTTGGTCCGGGACAAGTATTTAACCTAGTCCAGTTTGTGCAGAGATTTTACAAGTTGTAGTATCAGAATGGTATAGCTTTCCGATCGCTTCTCAATTTTTTCTATCTTGGCATTTTTTGCTATTGCAGCGTACCTTGAAGATATTCTCTTTTTGTAAGTGTGAATTTTTTTGCACCACCTTATGAAGGTTGGAGTTGCCATATTCGGGAGCACGATATTATCACTGGTTTCCAACGATTATTATGGTTATTGTATATTATATTCACTAAACATTATATCAATCATTTTTTCTCCAGTTTACTGGATTTTATCGAATTTTTATAATATTTTATACATTTGATATCTTCTATTGAAGATTAAATTACTATTAATATTTCTTCTTGTTCTTGTACCTTTCTTAAGTGAAAAAAAAAAGTGGTGATGTTATTTACAATATCTTTTGAACTTTAAACAATCTTGTTATTAATTAAGAGTTTTTCAAGTTATATAAATGTTTATTCCATTATGTGCTACTATAATATACACACATACTTACAATTTCTCTTAATAACATTATAGGATTATTCTAGTCCATAAATTTTCGCACAAGACTATTGACTGTTTCCATTTTGAATATCGATGAATTAAAAAAAAATTGGCACATTGTGATTATCAATAGAAATATTACTTGAAAACGATGAGTGAAAACTTATTATGTATCATCGATGATAATATAGTCAAAGAAATAACATTTGAATTCGGCATTTATACAAGTAAGAACATTTACAGTTCGTTTAATTGTGTATAAAATAAAATTAATGTATTATATTATAAATATCCAATTTTCAGTAGTCACTTTTTTACTATAATTGATCACAAGTTTATTATTGTGAGATTTTTACAATTTTTAGCTATATTTATAAGCTGTGTGATTATTATTTTATAATGAAAAGATTGGTCTTGTAGTATTGTCGGTAATTGATAATTGTACACCACAGGGTAATCCTTTCTTAAGATCTTAATGTTGTGTACTTCTTGGTGGAAATCTTTCCTCGAAAAAAAAATCCATATGTAAATTGTATTTCAAGTATTTTATTTATCAATTTCAGTGTGAACTGATTAAATCTTAAATATACTTGTATGAATAAGTCTTATTAAAATGAATATGAAAGACCAAATCTAACTCCGTTAAAGATTGATAAAGCTACTCTATGTATATTGATTTGATTCGATTATATTATAGAATTTCATGTTACACAATTTTAACCTTTTAACGCATCAAATCATCAAATAAGATTTGTTATCAAATTTATTTTCATTGTTAAAGCTGAGTATGAAATAATATATGAAAATTTTTAAATATTGTTTGATATTGAAAAATTTTATTGATTAAAATCCATTTTAAATACTATTACTGAAAATTTAAAGATGCTTTATCGCCTTGTCAGGAGTTTTCTCTTAATATTTGACTGATATACAATGAGTGATATAAGAATGTGCTTGTGCTTTTAATGTACAAGAAAAAAGAGATAAAAACTTCTCAATAATTGTTCGATTTGTTTATTTTTCCCTATATCTTAACAAATTTCAATTTCAGGCAACATAAATTAAGATAAATCTAGGATTGACTAGTGTTGATCAGTCAAAATAGTACAACCGTCTTCATCAATAAGAACTGTATGCTCAGTTTGAGCTGATCTAAAACCATCACTCGTAATCAAGGTCCAATCATCGTCTAATAAATCCATTAATGATTCACCATATGTGATTGCAGGTTCTATGGTAAATGTCATGCCTGGTTGCATAACACCGGGATACGTATTTGCTGTATGTTAAGAATAAAAAAATAATAAATATTTTTTTTTATAAATTATTATATTTAATATTGAAAGTTATACCGCAATGATATATATCAGGTGGTCCATGAAAATAACTACCTATGCCGTGACCTAGAATAGCAGGTATAATAATGTAATCATTACATCCTGCATGTTTCTGAACAGCATAACCAATTTCACTGAAAGGTACACCTGGTCTGCATATTTCGATTCCCTAAAATGTATAAAATACATACATTCTGTATTAGAAAAAACGAATTTTCAATCATTGAAATTACCTTCATTAAACATTCTTCTGAAACTCTAATCAACTCTTTTCCTTTTTTATCCACTTCGCCGACCAAATAAGTTTTCGAGCAATCCCCATGATATCCTTGAAAATAAACCTAACGAAGTTTCATCATAAACTATACATGAATTATTACAATTTTACATTTTTTACTCACTGTTATATCCACATTTATTATATCACCATTTTTTAACTCTCTATTATCTGGGATGCCGTGGCATACAACATTGTTCACTGAGGTGCAAACCGATTTAGGAAAATTTTTATAATAGAGTGGTGATGGATAAGCATTTTTTTCTATACATTGGTTAAATACATACGTGTCTATATCTTCTGTTGTCATGCCAATCTGAAATTGGTAATAGAAAAACAATTATAATAATTATTTTTTGTCAATATAGCATTAAGGTAAAATAATATTAACCTTTATGATTTTTTTTAATTCATTTAATATGGAACTAGCTAAGCGACAGCTCGCTCTCATACTTTCAATTTGAGTTGCATTTTTAATTTCTGGAGTTTCCGGTCCTGGAAGAGGTACTCCCGTTTCATAATAGTTAGGTTTAACTATATGGTCAGGTATACATCGTTTTTCTGTACTAACTACAGCTGGAAGAACAATTTCGTAAGACCTAAAATTATTAAAAAAGGAAAATTTAATGAAACTGAAGATTCGTAACAGAGAAATAAATTGAAAACATAAATTGAATACTCACGGTAGTTTGTGAAATAGACTTTTGAAGAGATCCGATTTAAACAGCTTCATTTCAAAGAAAACATTCAATATTGCTACATAATTTAACAAGTTATGTCATTTGACATTGACATTTGAATTTGAGGTTAAGAGACATAACATTATTTTTATTGACCAATAACGGTTTTTTTTGTTTTCTCCAGGAACTGTGAGAAATCTTGATCTTCCCTTGATAATAAGTAAGAGTGCTGATTATCAATCGTTCTGTTTAATATTTATTATTATATTTACGCACTTAATACGAAAGTGAATCAATATGAACAATATACTTTTTTTTTCAATACCTCAACTTATATCACATCATAATAATGGGCACATATAGGTAAATGAAATTGATTTGCAGGTAAAATATGAAAAACAAGTATAGTGAGAAAGATATTTTATATTTATACGAGTACAAAGAAGCATTACATTTCCTTAATTACATCCAATACAAACACATCTAATCGAAATATCCAGATTCATTCAACTCGTCTTTTCTTGACTAAAGCTGCAAAGAAATCTGGAATCGCAGGAAGGTTACTTGTCTGATCGCCCACACCATTGTTGGAATTGTTTTGTCCGGAACCATTTTTCGACTGACCTTTCATATTTCTGTGTTGAGGAAAACTAGGCATCAATTTGGGATCACACGCTGTAAAATACACACAATCAATATTAAATTTCAAACAAATGTTGATGTATAAATATAATTTAGAATCATACGTTGAGGAGCTTCTTTGAAATAGGAACTTTGTAAACATTCTTCAGCTGTAGCACGTTTATTTGGATCGTACATAAATAAGAAATTTAATAATCGCAAGCCCGCTGCAGACAACCAAGGAAACTTTTGTTTCAAGTTATTGTACGGTTGCTGTTTAAGTATGAAATTTTGTAAAGCGGGCAACGAACTAAATTCTGGCCAAATTGCATCTGAAGGAGTGCCTGTAAATTGATGAAAAACAATTTTAAATTATTTCTTCAATTACGAATCATGTTGAAATTATTTGTCTAGAAAAAATACCTAGCAAATCGACAATAAGTTCGAGCTGAGCGATTTCTGTGCGACCGGGTAAAAGAGGCTTGTGTGCGAGTAACTCTCCCAATATACATCCGGCCGCCCACATATCCAATGCTGGAGTTTGAAGAGGAGCTTGCAATAATAATTCTGGTGCTCGATACCACAATGTTACCACTCGAGGTGTCATGCCGCGAGGGGGTAATCCAAGCCATCTCGCCAATCCAAAGTCAGCTGTGACAATCATAATATTTATATATTCAAATCGAAAATGTATAATAATCATATATTTATAAGATAATATAAAAATATACACCTATTTTAACACATCCTTTATCAGTAAGCAATAAATTAGATACTTTTAAGTCTCTGTGAACAATATAGTTAGCGTGTAAATATTTAAGTCCTTTTAAAACTTGCAGCATGAGACACTTTATTTGAGACTCGGTAAACGGAGAAACCATATTATCCAAAAGCGATGCCAAATCTTGCTCACAATATTCCATAGACAAAAATATGCTGAAAATAAAATTTAACAAAATTAAAACAGAAACTTATTTTTTTCCATTAGAAGCGTTTCGATCGAACCTTTCGAGACTCTTTCCCACCAAGACTTCTTTCAACTGAACGATATTTTCATGTCTGCACGAGAGTAGAACTTGTATTTCACGCAGACCGCTCAGAGGCAGACCGTCTTTCTCGACTTCCATTCTCACTTTTTTCAAGGCGACAATGTTACCGTTGGATTTGTCTTTTGCACGATCTTAAATTGGAATATTATTGGTGAAAAACAGTTTTCACTGAAATAAACGAATGAATATTAATTAGGTTTGAACTTACACACTATACCGTAAGTCCCTTCACCGATACGATTCAACTTTTCAAACTCTCCGACGAATCTGCATTTACCCAACTGAAATATAAAAAATACAATACAGACACGAATATAGACAAAGAACCGAGATTGATTTTCTTTAAAAGGTTAGAATTCATATCGAGTCGGGATGAAGAACGGACCGGGACTACGCGACGGCGGCGGCAAAATAAGAAAGTACCGAATTTAAGAATGAATAAACTTACAATGTCGGAATCGGGAATCTCGATCGTCTTTCCGGTGCGGAACGAGATGAGCACCGGTTTCCTTGGCGACGGGGCCTGCGGGTCGTTGTCGGCGCCCATCTGCGGCGCTCCGCCCCCGTCCTGGCCCCCGGCGCCTCCGCCCCCCATCTCGGAGCCCCCGAACTCGCCGCGAACGCCCACTTCAATCATATCTTCCGAAACGTTTTGAACTCGAGAAACCGGCACGAAACGTCACAACGAGCGTCCGATTTCGATTTCGATGTGACGTATTTGGTCTTAAAATCGCTCTCTTTAGCCTAATCCGATTTGAAAAAATCTATGGCGGGAATTATTTTCAAAGAAAAATTATACAAAAGTTGCTATTTTTAGTCAATTCAATTGTTAACAATCGGTTTCACGTGACGAATTAAACCTATACTTTTTTTGTGGCACCGAAATGTCAGTTTTATATTGAAAAATCGATTGAAAATTATTAAAATGGAATTAAATCGCACTTTGGCGATATAAATCTGTGAGATTAGGGTGCTTTTTGAATCCTAGAATTTAAAAATTGGCGCTGGCGGTGTCATTGGCTATTCTGCTCTGTTTGAATTTTTGCATCTTGGCCAAACTGTAAGCTGTCATTCAAGTCAATTCTCACTCTTTTATACAGCAATCGTCAAAGTTTTGTTTTGTGAATGATTTAAAATTTCAGCATACTTCGAAGGTAAAAATAATGAGCTTTAGCTTAAATTTTAATTGCTTTAGTTAACTAAACATATAGTTAGTCAATCCATCTACAAACTGTCAGAAATCCGTCTATTTCATAGATTTTTAACAGTTCATTTAACAGGATGACTGTATTTGAACTGATGTTGTAGCTTTATTTGATGGAATCTTTTTCGAAAATAAGATACTCCTGATTTTGTAAATAAATGTAATGCACACTCACTCAAATTACCTTATGACCCTTTTTTTTAGTCTGACATCTTCAAACAAATTTCTATTTCTTCTTCTCAGCGTTATTATTACACTTATCTATTCTTAAAGGAACCATTATTATTAGTTATTTGTTTTCATTGATTTTAGAAAGCACTCAATCTATTTATGCATATTAAAATAATTCAAATATAAATTCGATCTTTTTTATAATTTCAGAGTTCAAAATGGAAAGAAAAAATCAGTTCATAGAAGAAGAAACCTTTGATACTTATGAAATTTTGACTCAGTCTTTTAAAATGTTTTGTGAACAAAATTATTACCCATTTGTCACATTAAGTAGCAGCCCTAATCGAATTGTTTACGCTTGCTGTCACGGAATTCAAAGGAAATCACATAGTCGAGGAAAAAGACCAAATCAACAGTACAATTATAAAGGATGTTCCGCAAGAATTAATTTGTGTAAAAATAAAAAGCACAACAAATGGAAAGTAACAAAATCTATCTTAAATCACAACCATCCTATAGGTAGTGAAGAATATAAACGTATTCGACGAAATACAAAACCAAAAGAAGAAGCTGTAGTGACAGACTATATTCTCGGAAATACAAAATATTCTGCTGTTGCAGAATTATTAGAAAATGAGTCTGTTGGTGGTGTTAGCCGAAATATTGCTGGAAGTAAAATGTTTTCTCAGAGTACTGAAGAAAATGAAGAATTATTACGTGATTTTTTAAATAAATTTGAAGCAGAAGGAGGGAAATTAAATATGACGTATTGTAACGATGGCACTGTCAATACCATGTTTTTTGCTTCAAATTCAATGATAACTGAATTTAAGAAATCTTCCCCATTATTAATACAAATTGATATATCCTCTGAATTCAATTTAGAAAATTATAAAGTATTATCTTTTCGTTATTATTCCCTAAATGCAGCAAAATCCGAATTTGCCTCCATTGCATTTGTTTCAGTTGCATCGGTATCTAATTTGAAAGAGTGCATAAATGAATTTAAGACAATGTGCAATAATTATGATCCACCAACAGTATTTTTGGTTGACAAGGATTTCGGAGATGCTTCAGCTATTAGGATCATTTTTCCCTCAGCAAATGTTTTATTTTGCAAGTTCCATGTTATTAAATACATGAAAAATGTAATATCAACTGCATGCTGTGATGGTGATAAAAAAGAAAGTATTTTACACTCATTTACAAAAATGATGTACTCTGAGACTACTGACAAATATTGTGAAAATAAAAATAGTTTTTTGGGAAAGATAAGTGCTGTGGAAATATGCTTACAAAATGAAAAAGTTCCTCTTGTCGATTATTTCATCAAAAATTGGGATGTATGCAAAGAAATGTGGGTTCATTGTTATAGAAAATATTTTCCATTTATGGATGATACCACTACTCGTAGGGTCGAAAAGTCTTGCTGGACTTTAAAAAATCACATTAAAGCACAACTCTGGTCAATGCCATCAATATCACTTTGTATTGTAGAAATTATTAATTTTATTATGTCGAGGTTTGAAAATTCAAACAGTGATATGACTCAGAAGGCAATAGTCTCAGATCTAGTAATGGAAGTGGAAAATGATGAAGATGAAGATGAGAATGATTTTAAAGAATTTCTCAGAAATGATAAGAAATATCAGATGCCTTTATCTAAAACTGAAAAATTTGATATGGCATTTGATAGAATGAAAAATATGATAGATATTCTCTCACATCAGAGTACATCAACTTTCATTAACTATTTAAATGAACTGAAAATTGTAAAAAATAACATCCGAACAGGAAAATCAATTTTCAACTCACAGAATCCATTGAACGATCAATAATGGGGAATACAATATAACATGAAAGTATAACAAATCCTCTAAACACTATCAACATATTCTGTGTGGATTTATATGAAAAAATGTAAAGAAATGATTTTTTTTTGTTACGTTTTGTTATTATTTTTTATTGCAGAAGAAATATTATTTTAGTGTTTTTTTATTTGTAATTTAACTATTTTGCAAAAGGCAATATATTTTGGCATTTTATTAGACGTTACTTTTATGAAAATGAAAAGATTTTATAAAAGAAATAAATATTGAATTATTTGTAATATATTTTATGATTTTTAATTTATCTCTAAGGGCCGATCTTCTCTGTAAACTAAGCGTACTAAAGTACTGTTTTTTCAATGGTCGACACTGAGATTGCAAACACGTCTCGACAACTGGCAAACGCTAAAAAAACTTTTATCTTATTTAAATGAAAAGATCAGTCCTAAATATTATGTATCCTACCTACTCTTGAAAGATAAAAGGAAAAATGAGGAAAACAAATATAAGATGAATATATTTATAAATAACATTTTCAGTATAATCAGTTATGTCGATAGTTGTGGAAAAAAATTAACAGCATTTAAAACAAATGTAAAAATAGGTGCATGCACAGAATGCTCATATTCATGGATGCATAATGAAGATTTTTTAATTCACATATCACATATACAAAACAAAATAAAAACAATGTTTCAAAATGGATTCAAGTTTATTCATATCAACATGTACAATAATTGGAATAATTATTTCGTTATATTCAATCAGTCTTTTTCGTACAAGTCTCCAATAAACGAAAGTTTTGTTCATCGATCTAATAACTACTGATAGTTTTTATCACAAAAATATTCTGTAAAGCAAACAAATCAAATACAAAATGGAGTATTAAATTTAAAAATGAAAATATAAACAAATAAGCTAATGACATTAAAATTATTATAACATGCATAAAAATGATTAACACTAAAACTTCAAGCTGAGAATTATACTTAAAGATTTCGTTGTTTCTTTGACTATTTTATAATTACGATGAATGATATTTCATTAAAAATAATGGACTTTAAGAATACACTGTGTGATATTTATACATTTGGTTATTGCGTTCCTTATATTTGTATTTTATTATTAAAGTAGCAAAAATTAACTAAAGAACCATATATTATATCACACTGAATTGCATTAATGTTTATCATATTTTATATATTTACAGAATACAAAAAAAAAAAAAATACCAATCGTAAAAAGAGCTATACAAGGTATAAGAGGTAGACAATCAACTTTGAACCAATGTCACATAACATCTTTGGTAAGCAATTTAATTATAAGCTATTTATACAGGTTTTCCAGTTAAAATTCAATATTTTCCATTTCTATTTAAATCGGACATTATTGAACATGAAATGGAAAATCTGTATAGATTTACAAAGTTCAAATAATTATTTTGATATGTACAAGTACGTAAACTAGTTTCATGAAAAATGTTCAAAACACAGTTTAGTGTAGTCGTTTACACAATCAAAGTAATTAACTGCACATTACTTAAGTGATAGTTTTAAATTAACGTAATATAATGGGTAAATAAATGGGTAAATTTATGGCTTTTAAGAATTATATGCGACATCAGACACAATAACTTATGACTATGTGCGATCCAGTTTTCAGTTACTATAAATTAATCTTAAATATCATTACTATAAATATTGACTAATATGATTATGCTGGTCATGAAATCATTGCAAGTCCATTGGTCTTCTTCATGTGAGTTTTTCTTTCTAACTGAGAATAGAGTGATGGTGGAACATTCCATAGAGCGTCACAATATTTCATCAAAGCCTCAGTAACTCGGCAACTGTTGGCTGCCATTTGAACTTGAGCTTCCAAGCTGTCAGCCGGTCTTATAACGAGGCTAAAAATTATGAATTCTTTTAGTAAAATATATTGAAATACGTATGTAAAAATAATGTAATTTTCTATATACCTGGGTGGGAAAAGAGTAGGGGCGATAATCATGGCAACATTGTGCTCAGACATTTTATTCGATGCTTGGCATTGAGAAATCTTTTTCATCAACTTGAGCAATTCTAAAAGTGTAGCTCTATGTTCAAATGCCATCAATAGAACTAATAGATTGAGTGCTCTACCTTGAGCTGGACCTTCGAGTGCTGAAAAAAAAAATGTTTAGTAAATGTATAAATAATAAATGTAAAACAATTGAATAAAAATAATACCATAAGTTTGATAAAATAGTTGAACTAGTTCAGTTGTCAGGATAGGTTGAGGAAGTTCTCTTAAGAACTTTTTCAGAGTTGCAGCTATGTCGTGACAACCAGCTGCTGAAATTGCATTTTCAACGATTTGTGGTTCATTGTAAAAGTTACGTTCAATCTCTTGACACAATGTTTCCACCTAAAATGATTAATTTGCCATTACATAAAATTTTTCAAACACGTTAATTTATAGATTGTTAGCAAAAAATAACAACCTTATGCTTGTTTCCTGCAACTCTGAGAATCCCTTCTTCATTCACTTTTTTAGTAAGAGCTTCCAGTAATAGTCTAAGTATTCTTGGAATGACAGATCCAGCTTCACCAGCTACCAAATGATCTTTGCGAATAAGTGTCAAAATGCATACGCCGAACACATTATTTTCTTTAAAAAATAAACATAGTTTCAAAAATCTGATAAAATAAACAAAAATGGAAAATCATGAAAATCCTTTACCTTCTTTCTTTTTCCTTTTGTGGGGTTTTCTTTTCTGGAATGGTAAATTGTTTCGATCATACAAAGTTGTCAGATCTAACCATAAAAGTGGCATGAGTTTTTTCAGATGATTTTCAGATAACTCTTCAATATTTATGGACGGACCTTCTTCTGGCCATATCTGTAAATAAGATGATCAGTTAATGGATGAAATTACACAAATGAAAAATATATATATTTGTTAAAAATAAAATGAACCTCGTCAATTAATGAATGATCTGTGTCTTTTTTGAATTTTTGTTCAAAACTCAAAACTTCATGAGATAAAGCACGTGACAAATTGTTTTTATCATCTCCAAATCTTTCTGATGCAACGCTGTGTGCACGGGTAACTGATGAATGAGATTGTTTCCTTCTGAAATTTAAAAATAACAATTTGTTACAAAAATAGTTCAAATATTCTAGAAACATTTTGCTTATATTGAGTCCTTACTTAGATGTTTCATTTTCCGGTATAAGTATAGTAGTTGGAATTCTTTCTCGTCCTAGCCGGGGGCCTTGAATAGTACCGAATCTTTGGTAGCCCAAGAGCTCTATACCTTCTAAAATGTGAATGAAATCCCAATAAATAAATAAAAGACACGTCTTCTGAATTAATAAAGTTGATGGGGTAAATGAAACATACCGGTATTTGATGCAACATCAGCCCAATGCAACTCCGATGGCTTGAAAAGTTCATGAACGGGAATAGGTATGAATTGAGATGGTGGAGAATGTCCATCTCTTCCATCAACATCTCTATGGTGATGGTGAATGCTTGAAGGTGAATGGGGAAATGAAGCTGGAGGTGCAGACGGAGTTCGGTATAGAGATTGCTTTGATACAGGGTACAAGTCTCCACTGAAATTCAACAAATACATTTAAGAATAATCAAATATACAATACATAAATGCAAATAAATAATATGTACATACATCATCATATTAGAAGGAGGATCGGCCCATTCTGTAGGAGGACTCCCGGAGCCTCCGCTCGGCAATGAGTCCAAAGAGTCCGGAGTAGCACTTCTAGAACGCGGCTCACTCCCGCTAGAATTCTGAAAAGAAACCAATCTATGAACACAAACAAAATATACACAAACAACAAAACCGATTAGTCTGAAATATTTACAGCACGTGAGAGCATATTGAGCATCATCCTCACGGGATCCGATACAACCATGGCTCCTATGACCATTTATACATTCCAAAATATTTAGAATGAAACTAATTAAGCTAATGGAGCATGTCCATCGGCTTCGACGACGTTTCGTCAAATGACTTTGGAATGAACTGTGGTTGGTTGGTTTAGTGCTCTAAGCACTTGCAACATTCGGTTTGCTCACACAATTGCTAAATTTTCACATGGAAATGCGTAAACCGCTCCGGCCACTTGCCGAAATGCGTTTTTAATTATGAACGATAATGCGAAATTGAAAGTTGACTCTAGATAGATTGTGGAAACGAGGCGACTTCGCGACTCAATTATAAAATGTTCTCGACAATTTTACTAGAATGAATATGTATGATTATCTAAAGGGTACTCCAAGTACACATAACATACAATTAAACAATCTATCGTTAAAAAAAGTAGAATATTCGTTTATGTAAGCAACGCTAGATGTATTCGACATTCAAATAAGATTCAACTCACTCGATTTCCTATGCACGGTTAATCACAATCTGAGGCTATAGGTTTCGATCATCTACGGTCACTTTCACTTCATAATTTTTTCTCTCTAAAACCGACAGCACATTTTCACCCAATGACACACAATTGACGGAACGACCTCGATTCTCATTCAAATACTTCGTTAAGATAGAATCAATTGACTTGTCCTTGTCCGGTCGATAATGCGTTCGAAACTGAACAATTTTTCCGAAACGATCGCAGAAGAACTATTTTTACGATTCGATGTCGAAACGTTTCGAAAAAATTCCATAAATATTGATTATCGAGCAGATCGAATAATCGAAAATTATTATATTGCGAAAGTGCTTCTTTGAAATTTTAATAATCGAAGCGTGTGCGAAATTAGTGCAATAGTTCGAAATGCATTGTGTCGCAAATCAACCATGCGAAAAAAAATCGTACTAAGTTCAATATTGAGTAAGAAAAATTGGTACTTGTGCGTTAGATGCATGCCATCATAATTTTGCCCAATTACCATTCAAATTTGACATCCTGACATTTTCAAAATTAATCAATTTATAAGATCATCTATTAACGAAAAATTTGAAATTTTTACCTCATGATCGCGAAAGACATCTCTGATATCAGGTCTGCGTGCTCTCTGTCTCCTCAAAGTCCTATTCAACTTCCTGACACGTCGTCTAGCAGCTTCAGCTTGAGCTCTAGGAAGTCTCCTGAGCGCTGCAGCAACTTCAGCTTCAGCAGCCTCCCTTCCAGATAAGAAAGGAGTAGCTAGCTGAGCCAAACCTGCAGCCACTAACCATTCTGCTTCTTGCTCTCCTTCTGGAACAAAATCGAAACGTTAAAAATTCGACTCTTGGACGTTTTTGAGAGTTTGAGAGATTCGTGATTCACCGCATGCGAGAAAGCCGGTGTGTTAAAAGAGCACATCCGGATGGATCGATGCAAAAAATGTCGATTCTTCGAAGAAACTTAACAATTTAACGAGTTTGAAAGATAACAAACTGTTCGTACTGAGGACGCAGTCGGGCAAAGCGCACAGTGCTCCCATGTCTCTTGATTAGTTCAACCCATGATTAGTATTGAATTATTCACTGAACACAATAGAAATATCGATAAAAGTGAAATTGAATAGAGTGGGAGGAATCGTAAAAGACGACCACTCCCAGAAACGTTCGGGAACACTGAACAGACTTCTGAAACACTTCGGCTTCTGATGATTCAGAACTTCACGTGCCAACGCTCTCGAGCTTCCGGCGAAGCAGTTTTAATTATCTTGGATCAGATCCTAGGTTAATGTTGTTCTTTGTAAGCGTCAGATTCGGACAGTAAACGCACTAGGAAAAAATATGGGAAGTAAATGAATGGATTTGATTGATTTTCGATCGTACGAAAGTCGGCGAGGTCGATTCGAAATAATTGAACGAATTAAAGTAATTAACATTTATAATTGAGTGCGTTTTTGAGAACCTTCGGCTCTGAAGAGATTTGAAAGTATGACTTCAGAGTGAGCGATTTGATATTGAAAAAAATATTAAATGAAAGAAAATTAAAAGACAAAGAATACGTTTTCTCGAGCGGGTTATAGAAAATAAAGAGAAGCACGTCCGAAAATAATTTTATGAATCAGAACACTCCTGGTTGAACTCATACGTGAAAACGAGCTAAAAGCACTTAGCGCGGAAAGGTAACATAAACATTGTGTTTATTTCAATGATATCAGAGTGTTAATATAAATATGGAACGAGTCAAGATTTCTATCGAATCTAAAATAGAATAATATAAAACTACGTAGAATTTATAGAATAAATGTACTTAAGGGAACTCGTATCTAATTATGTAATCGCTGGAGGAATTATAATTTTGCCAGTTATTCTTATCAATTCATATGGAGAAATGATTAGATTGAGACAGAAAAAGGGTTCTTTATATTCGAACACCCCATTTAATTGATTAAAACTTACGTCGAGTTTATCACTAATTGCATATACACTAACTATACTCAACGTAGACCCAATCTTTCGATCCTATATTACTTCATAATCGTATATCATTTAGCGACATATTAGCACTTTTTTACCTAAATAATTTGACAAATCTTATAGCTAACATTCGACTGAAAGATCCGAACTCAAAAAAAATCACAATTCGATCGACAACAACTTACCTCAACAGACGTATCTCAAACCGAATCTTCTCGAGAACTTCAATGAACTCGTGTATTTTTTCCACAAAATCGTTCAACACAAAACGACAACTTTTTTCCAAGACGTACCACAATCATATTCCCATTCCATTGTGCGATTACAAAACACTCGAAAGCCCATCATCGGGCAGCAGAAAATTGCGACCGAACAATCGCGAGTACGAAAACCGCTCAGACACGATCCGCGGAGCAAGGTGTTCGGGATCGAGAAAAACTCGTTTCGACGATCATCGTTGTCGTTGTCGTTATATTCGTTATTCGTTACCATTATCACACTACATATGACTGAAAAGGCCGAGGGGTACAAGTGAATCCACGGCGATTTTAGGAAAAGCGCGCTCAAAATTGAACGTGCATCTTACATGTATTAGAAGAGGTCGAGTGAATTGATGATATATCTCGGCACGCGTTCCAAGTTCGTTTATATCCTTTTGCCACCGAATATATGAGCGTACATTCCTGTACATATTTCGGAAAAAATGTCACTTGTACCCCTTAGTCTTTTCATATATTATAGTCGCACAAACGCGACCGTCCTTGGGCGTCGAATTAGAATATGTTTCGAGGCCAACGCATTCGTGAAATCGCCAGAAGAAAGTGGCCTTTTACCGACGACTGCGACCTTGCCCCGCGATCCATGGATCTATCGATCCGATAAATTAACATATGAGAATGTAAATATGATAGATCTATAGATGTGTGTTGGAGAAACTGTCGCTTTTGTTAATGGGCTCGAAGAGATGTTCCGAGTTCGGAGTTTCAGTTTGATGCAGTTTATAGAGATGATTTTTTAATAAGATTTTGCATGTGTGTACAATATATGCATAACGGTGTTAAATGCCTCTAAATCTAATGTAATTATAGCGCTAATTTATCTGTGTGTCTGTCACAGTGAGGTTCGAGTTGCAATGTATTATACATATGTTGCTGTTATAAAGATGGCATAAAATATGCACAAGTAGTATCGTATAATTTTACTCTAACCAGGCATATGTTGATATTTTTAATTGACTTATTGATTGTTTATATAAAAAAACCCTATTCTGTCTGTTTATCAGGTGTGACGCTATAATACTGTAACAACTCATTTAGATAATCACTTCATACGAAATCGTCTGTGTAAACTCGCTACTATGGTTTAATTTGGGTACTAGTTACTCAAGTTTACTCAATCATTTTCACAGTATTTAATGATCGAGCTTTTCAAAATTCACTCAAGCAACACTCATTAATCATAACATATAAAAATTTCATTTTCTCTCATTAAATTTTCGCAGAAATTAAACGTCGACAATTCGAATATAAACGAGTACACTCGAGTATTTTAAGATTTTACTTCTCGATACTCGAGTAGTTGAAGATTTCGAGTAATTGGAGTCTCTAGTTTGGTTGTTGTTTGATGTTTCATTTATTTTTTTGATCTATCGTCTTGTTCATTAGTCGTGTTTATGTTCTACTTTCGGATGGTTGGATGGCAGAGGAAGTGTTAAATTTCTTTTTACTTTTGTCGTGTTTAGATTTTTTCATAATAGATGCTGATGGATATTTTTAAAAATATATTTCCAAATGAAATTCTTAACATTCAAAGACTAATTAAAAACATCATTCAATAAATTAGATGCAAAAAATCGCACGATGCGCGGAAAAAACAGTTTTGAATATGTCAAACATCATCCGAAACAAATTATCCGAACGAACGAAACTAATTGGAATTTAGTTACATAACATTTACATTTGATTGATAAATCAAGATGCGCAATTATTCTGTCATCAATAATGTTCGGTTTTTTTGTGATCGTCCATCATTCGTTAATCATTACAGACGCCACAGAATTAATGTGACCTTTGAAAAATTCTCAGCGAAAAAATCAAACAGATACGAATCGCAGAACATAATATCAATTATGAGGACATCTCTACGAATATGATACGTTTTTTTTTCAGATCGAACGATAGATATACAGCTTCAGTATCAAAATTTTCAGCTATAAAAAAAAGAAGACGAATTAGTATAACGGTAGTGAAAAAAAGCGTAAGTGGAACGAGAGATCGGTGCTAATCGATTCAGAAACGTCGATTGAGCGGACAAAATTTTAATTGTGTACACAGAGTGTTTCGAAATTAATCATTTGATCTAAGAAACGAATTAATTGTATATTATTAATTTGATCGATTCATAAAATATTGAATAGTTATGTAGGAAAATGGTCACGTTTTGTGATTCCAAGCGGGAAATTTTTTGACATTTATTTTGAAATAGTATTTGGTGAATTAATTCAGGATCTTTCAATGAGTCAAATATATCTTTCAACTCTATAAAGAAAATACTTATATATTAATTAATATTATTACTAAGCAATTAATATGAAATATATTTCACTTTGATAAGCATCAAAATGAATATTCTTTTCAAGCAAATATTTAAACTCATGGCTATTTTTTCCTAAACAAACAAAGAAAATCGAATTCGCTTCAATCAAAAACAACTTTTCGATCACACTGCGCCACGGGAAAGACACTGCAATTAATCGAAGATGTAAAATCTCACAGAAAAAATATTTTCATGAATAAAAAATACATGTTTATTGCTTCGTTATGAAATTTGAATGTTTACGACGCCCGGTCGAACTGGTCGCGAAGAAGATCGTCCGGAGACGGATCTGGCACGAATTTTATCCAAAAATTTTTTTCAAAATATATAAAGACAACATCCAAGATCCGAAGACCGAGAAGATGACCATCTTGAGCAACTGAAACAATGCTAAAATGTGGCGAAACAATCTGAGCTCGGTTTGGTAATTGGCGCAGTCGCAGAAGTGTTAAGAAAATTGATTATTATTGGTATTTTTTTATTTGATAGCTGATAAATCGATTTGGCAATCGATCGATTTTTCGACGAAAAAAGTGCGACGTTTAGCATTTGCAGAAAATTTTTGCATAATGTGTGTGCGCAATCTCGGTCGAAGGTGGATTTTAGATTGGCGAATTAAAATAATTTATATATGTGTGTTGCTTCTAAAGTCAAATGTTGATGATCTTTTTGATTGATTGTTATGATCATTATATTGACCAACGTTTAGAAAGAGTTATGAAACGAAAGATGGTCTGTTACGTGTGTTTATTTATGAGATTAAAGTTCACATCGTTCTCATTGATTGTTTGATTTTTTAAAATATTCTGCGTTTGAGAGGAAACGAGAATATATATTTGTAAAAAGATAAACAGTTTTTTGTTTGAATGAAAAATGATAATATTATCATATTGACTTTTCGAGAGCGAATATGCACAGAAACAAGATAACTTTTTGTACCGCGAAAAAAAATTATCAAAGTCAAAATGAGATTTTTTTTTCTTGCATTCGACACACTTCTGATTCGGGTTTTCTATGAATATTCAAATCGATATAATTCTGTCCAGATTTAGGCCTATGGGCGATTCTGTTGAACTCGTTTCATAACACACAATATGAATTATTGCTTCAGACTCGTTCGGACCATTTTCGGACAGAGCGGTAGCAATTGCCGAAGTCCATTTAGCGAATTGATTAATAATAATTTTTAGAAAAAAATAACAAGACAGATCGAAAAAATATTTTGTGCTGAAAGGTCGCCGAGATTCAACGACTCTTCGTTGCGGAAAATCGCATATTTTCCGTCGAACAATGCGGATTCTTCGAATGTCTCGTGTGTAAAAAGAATATGAATAGTTTAATATTTACATACAATAAACAGCCGACACATCTGCGAAGATAAAGATGCATTTTTATACCGTTTTCCTTTTTGCGGCGACGAGCTGTAAATTTTGTCAATTATCGCCGTTTTCACACTCTACATTAAAAATGTCAAGGATGTCGAGCTAATTCCATTTATTATCTTTTCGAATTAAATAAGAATCGCATTGAGATTTTTTCTCAAATATGTAAAGAGCGTATATTTTATAATTTTATGTATGCAATAAAAAATGCAACGACTTTTTTTAATGCATTTATATGTTGAGACGTAACAAGATAATAATAAAACCGAACAAATCGTAATTCACGAACTGCATAATGTCTACCAATGCATAACATGAAATCAGTTCGTTATTCTGAACGTCGATCTTTCAATTATTATTTAAACGACTAAATTATTTATTATTTGACAATTGCAATCAACAGTTACTGCTATTTACCACTTAAAAGTTAAGTGTAAACAGACAATTCAAAGATTTAAATTTTACTCAAACTTATGATCTCATGAACTGTATTAAACATTAACAATGAGTTATTTTCAGTTAAGGGTGGTTAGGCCTTAGATCATCTCACTAGCCCGTAGATTATATCATTAGAAAAATCAAATCTACAATTTCTATCGAATCACAAAATCTCAATACAGACAATTGCATTGTTTCAACGATGCAATTTGGAACGCCCGTCAAATACGACAATCGAACAAAACCGCAACGACAAAAACTGAAAATTTTCATTGACAATAGACAATCGACATCCGAAAAAAACATCGACATCTTAGAAACAAACTTAAACATCGATCCAAAGCCACCGGGAAGCGAAAGCGAAAGCGTTCGAGCGCAACGACACTTCAACAGTTACACATCACTTTACAATTGTCGCAAAAGTCCCACGATTGAATTCTGTCACACGTGAGGACCTTATGAAGACCATTGTCTATTTTCTATACGAATATATATAGATCGTTTCCCACGTCTCGGAAGATAAGAGCGGATATTATCCGAATCGACTGTAATTTTCAACTCGACTTCTGGTAAGTTGAATGTATGAATACTAGTGTGGGTGGTGCTTTTAGATTCGAGTTGTACGGTGAACGTTTCGGAATCGAAAGTGAGCTAGTGTAATATATGGGTGTCGTGCGTTTGCGACTATTTTCGAAACGCTAATGTCGCATTAGAGCTGTTTATATTTAGATTAAGCCGAGTCGGTGGTCGAAAGTGCGCTTTATCTAATCCCCGTTTCATGAATGGACCGAAATATCTGCGTTGTGTATTGAATGGATGATAAAATCGATGTTGATTTTTCTATTATCTTGTATTTAACATAGTTTTGATAACGTTTCATTGGCCTCAATTCGATAAATTAATAAATATTGCTGTTGGAAATGTTCGATTTAGTGAAAAGTGATATGTAAAATGTCTGAAGTTTGAAATATTGAGTTAGATAAGAGTCTTTGTCTATAGAATTTAACAACAGGAAACTCTGAGCCGCCATTAAAATAACGGTCCTAATATGACCATAATGAGATTATTCACTCTAAATAAATTGAATTGGGAAACATATGAAACAACAATAGATATAATGAACTGAACCTAGCATTTAAATCAGACATAAGCACACCTTGACCCGCAGGCCTCACACTATTCACCTCTCCACACCACAATTCGGTCCACCATTCTATTTGACTCACACAAACTTTTTCCAAAACTACATCATTGGATGAATACGCGAATCTACAACAAAACGGGTCACATTTCAACGAAATTATTTCATAACAACAACAACAACAAGAACCATTACGATAACCGACAATCGTGCACTTTCCGCAGCAGAGCGCAGATTCGAAGACGGGTCACGAAGCCGCTTTCGAATCGATGCAACACAGAACCACGAAAGCAGTACAAAAAGTTATCTAACACGAAGACTATCCTCACCTTCGTAATGCTGGGGCTCTTCGTAGAAATTGTGGTGTCTTGCTATGTCGTATTCGGCCCAATAGTCGGCGAGCTCGTGGCCTACTTCGGGATAGGCCACGGTGGCTGCCATCGTCTGGATTTCCTGAAAATATACAAAAATAATAATGAAAAAACTGTTAAAGTTGAGTTAGGTTAAGTTAGGATACTTTTAGATCAAGTTAGATGATGTTTAATCTGAAAGAAAGATGAGGGGGACTTGTCCTTTTGAGAGACTTGATGTCCACATTTGAGTTTTGACTTCAAACTTCCTTGTGGAAAATCATATTAAAAGTATATGTCTATACACACAGAATTTAATTGAACTATGTATTCTTTAAATAAAATGATATTTCAGAAAGGAGTTAGACGCAAAAAAAAGAGGGATCAAGTCTCCCAGAGGGATCAAGTCCCACCTCCATCTTCTCCTATGTCGATAATATTGTGCACAATCAAGTACATATTATAATTACTTATTTTATTTTCATTTTAGAGAAATTGGAATCGTTAGTAGTGCGTTGTGATAACGAAACGTGTTTTACGCAGCAATTTATATAGTTAAAACACTCATATTAATGTGAATGAACTAAATATTGTAATAATTTTTAATTTTGATGAATATTCAAGATATGAGAAAACACTAAAATATTTCGATGTACAATGTTTGTTTTTGAGTTCACATTATCTGCATTTTATGCAAAACAGTATAACAAAAACGCTCATACAAAAAAGTCGGAATGTGCATACATCAACGCCACAATATGAAATAATTTTAAATTAATCTTATAAATTTTCGAAATTGCTAAAGATGCCTCTGATAGATTACTTATAAGGAATTAATTAATTTACTCGATAGTAATAAGGCTTTTGGCATCTCAAGGTAACGCGATACGCACCTGTATATTTGCATAATGAGCGTTACGCGAATCTTGTACAAAACAAAAACAATACGAAAATAATAAACAGCCTTGAGATGAAACATCCATGAAGAAGACCACCCAACATTTTATATCACGGATGGATGAATCGAGCTAAAAAATCATAAAGAGGAAAAACTCGAGTGTGTACACATTAAAAAAAAAATCATCTTTGAATTGTGCAAATTGTCGATACGTGTTCATTTGGCCGTGCAAAAAGTGTTTGCGATTTCACAAAGGCCGATTCAGATAAGGATATATTTTTCAGAATGCTAATCAGATATTGATAGACGTTACAATAGAACAAATCAGAGAGAATATTGAGGTTTTTGTGAATAGGCTTCGAAGATAGCTCAATTCGGCATCGAAAAAATGTAATGGCAGAAAACGAAAGTAGACGATTGTGTTTGACTGTCGTTTTGAATAAAAAAATAAATAATCGTCCGATTGACAAAATGATTGCAAAGTAATATATCTCGTAAAAACTGTACGCACTTTCACTCTGATTGTTCAATTCGACGGACGTCCGAAACAAAAAAAAAATGGTTGAGTATGACTTTTTAAGCGTACTTGAAAATTCGCCCTAGTACCGAGCTATTAATAAAATTCATGACAAAGAACTAATCGTAAGATTATTCTAGTTTAGAGTGGAAAATGCGACTGTTTATAAACGAGCACTCGAACGTTGAAGAAATCCGTTGTGACTTTGACAAATGGAGTGCGTTTAACGGTTAACGAAAAGATGACAAATGAATATGTAACGAAGAAAAAGACAAGAGTGCTTTTAAGCGCGTGAGATAAACGGAAAAGTAATAAATTTTACTATTAGAGAAAAAAATTCTGATAGCACAGAAACGTCAAATTACCACAATTAATGATAAGATAATGCGCGTTGAATACAGCTTTTACATAAAAGGTATAATCGACTGCGTATTTGAAGAATAACGAATGCAATTACGTTAAAACTCGAGAGAGATCGCATTCAAAATCATTCGATCGAAGAAAGTGGGATAGAGCACGCTTTAATAAATATAATATGGAATGAAAATAAGTATAAAAAAATGTAGAAAATTAAGCGTGTATCGCATTATATCGCTGAAATCGACTCTTGTAAATCAGAAGGCAATTATTCGCTAGAGGAAACGAAAGGCGTCCCACCTGAGGAAATGGAGCTATTGATAAAATTCACAATGATCTTAGCTTTGGAAAAAAAAAACGAAGTAAAACAAAAAATTGAAACGTTCTCGTGTATAAAAAAAGACAACGAATGATTATTTCAACACGAGAACTAATTGTGTATAGCTGCAAGCTATCGAAGAAACGATAAAAAAAGCGTTACGAATTCACTTGTATAGCATTTCGATTCTTTTTGTACGAATTTTCATTGTTTTTCGTGTGGTTGATCTGATTTCGAATGAATAATCAAATTTAGATTAGGTACGCCGAGGAAATTTTATGTGAGTTTTTCTAATTGCTCATCTTTGAGTTTTCGCAATTTTCTTATACTATTAAATTTTCACTTATTAATCGAGATTGATAACAATTTCGATTCATATTAAAAAAAATATATCGATAAAACAAAGCAATAGAATCGACGATAAAACGATATCGATTCTACGTTCAAAGAGAATTCAATCGATTAAATAAAATACACCGATCGGAAAAAAAATATGAATCACATAAAATCGATCGATAAGCACAGTTTTTTTTTGCTAAAATTATCAAAAACGAATATCAAAGCAATTTTTTATATAAATCGATCCAATTTTGCAATCATTGCACGCTCACAGATAAGAGGTCAATGCATTCTCGTTGCGAAATCTACAACAAACTGGCAGTCGTTTAATGATAGGTTGCCTCGAAAATTATGACATCTGATCACTGTATATGAACTCACTTATTTTTTTCTCTCGAAGCAATAATGAAGTCGCACATGCCACTTAAACCGTTTTTTTTTTTCGGTCGTCTTCGAGACGATTTCGCTGGATGCTGTAATGGCTTCGATTTATTTAACGATACGAAAATTTTCGGTTTTATTCGATTCTAATAAGTGTGCTCTTATCTGCGAGGTCGTAAAAGTGAGGACGCGGTTTCGGTTGGCGTTTTATCGGCGCAATTCCGATTCGGCCTTTGATTGCGTTTGTTCACTATTCGAGATAAGGAATTTTCCGATTTTCCGAGCGATGTTTGTCTTCGTGGAAAGGCAATCGAGGAAATTATCCGTTGCGTCGTTCGAAATTTTCATTTTGTAACGCTGCATTGCAAAAACGTAATAATGATCAGAATTTGCAATAATAATAATCGTTAAAAAACAAAGTAATAAAAATTATTGCGATTTTATTCGTTAACTGTAAAAATGGATCGATTTACATTTAAAATGTCGAAAACGATTAGAACAAAAAAATATGCAAATTAGATTTGAGTCATTATGACTCACAACTTTATAAGAGATCATTGATAGATCCATCTACAATAAAAATCGATAGAAAATACTTATATTCGAAAAATTTTGCATATCAACAAAACATGAGAATCAATCGTGACTTCGATACGTGATATCTCCAATTCGCTAAAATTAGATACAATAAACTATCAAACCAGCACAAAAGTCAACAGAAAAACCGACAACGAATCTCCAAATCCCAAAATAATCAAATATATCACAACAAACAAAGATAAAAAAAAGCTTCGTAGGAAATATAGGTTACAGCACGTCATGCTTCGCGCGTTCGAATCACCAACAGAGAAATCGCACAGAACTCAACATCGGATCGATTTAAAAGCGATCCATCGTCTTACAGGAATCCAAATGTCGCCGAAGAAGAAAACATCGGAGAAAATGTGAAGAAAATCGAACCGAGGCTAATTTTTGCGATTTTCTTACAGTGCCAAGTGTGCGGTTAAAGAGTCATTGCTCGATCGGTGAAAGGCTCGTTTCGAGCTTTGTGCGCGCGAAACCTGTTTATCTTATTTTTTCTGATTATATTTTTTTCGAGTTTGTATAGATTCTTACATATGGATATGTACTAGTGTGTGCGAGTTTGTTAATTTTTATATGCACCGAGGAAAATGTGCAGTTTTAACGTCGAAGAAACGCGCTTTCTACGTGCGATACGTGGAAAAGTTGAATCGATAGATATATTTTTTGTACATATCTATGTATAATTAATACGTGAAAACATATGGTGAATATGAATAATCGACAGTTTCTCTTCATGATATTCCATCTTACTTCATTAGGTTTAATCTGTGTATAAATTACTAATAAAATTTTCAATTTGTGTCATGTCAATGCATATATACTCGATTTGAAAAAAATTAAAAATTTTTGAACCGAATGACACTGTGAGATTGTTTAATTTAATTTCAAGAAAATCTGAAAATGTTATATTCATGAATATAACCTGACATGTTATTATCATTTACCTTGGACTTGACCTGATCTAACCGAACCCAAATCGTAACCTAACTTGATAAAATATAACTTTATATAAAAAAATAATAAAAAATGACCTAACCTAACCTAACTTGACCCATCGAGCGTCATGTCTATGGGATAGCACACAAGTACCTAGTAAAAAAAAAGTGCGAATGAACCTATAGACTTCGTGCAGCGTTTTTGTGCTCTATGAGAAGAATCAACATGCGAAATGTAATTTATGGACGCGGATCTAAATCGAAGAGATCCTGTCGTGAATCGTCAATAAAATTCACGCTTCTCCTCGCAAGGAACGTGTATATCGATGCTGATCGAGCTCGTGATGATGGCCGAGGATCCGATGTATAATTTATCGACCATCATCATCTTCTTCGGCGTGGCAGTCATGTGTAAACGGTGTGTTAATTGCCGATCGTACACGAACGTATATTACAATATCCATAATAATAATTACGATAGTCGAATTTGAAAGCGAATGATCTCATTTAGTTAAAGGAAAATCGTGCTGAGCTCGGATCACGTACGTTTCGTATCGTGCATGGATCGATCGATATTTCATTATCGATACTATGACAAATCTGGAAAAAATCCAATCTAAGTCTCGTCATATATCCGAAACGTATCAATGACGTAAATTACCGTATACTTTTCGATAAATACTCGTATTTTCGATTGAATTCGGACACGGTTGTTCCGTTCGATCGGATTAACGGGTGTTTCGCAGTTAATGAAACCGAACTGCCACTTGTACGATGTGTGTGTGTGGATTTTTTTAACGACTCATACGCAGGGAATAACGGATTTTCGATGCGTTAACGAATTTCTTCGAATTCGATTCGATTCGTGTGAGATATTAGTTCGAGTTCTAGGTCCAGGTGTTTTTCAATTCAGTGTACGATGGCAGGCACATACAATGGAAGCACCTTCGTGGTTCGTACCTGTGCTCGAGAAGATGCTGGAAAAAAAGAAGACTTCTTCTTGTAGAGACGAAAAACTAGAACAGGTTTCTTTTATGGTGCTCGAGTCGTGGGGTTCGAGTGCGCGAGTACAAACAGTGTAATTGATCTAAGATGTGAAGAGTAAAAGTTTAATACGGATCGAAATATATTTTACGATACAATGAACGTTTCTTAACATGAATGAACGGTTTTGAGATTCGTTTCGGACACTGTTTGCGGTTCGTTCGGGGAAAATGTCGAAGAGTTCGTTTTTATTGCGAGACATAAAATGCAGTTGTACTGAGGAAAATGTATTTTATACTACAACCGTGGTTGATATTTTCAAAGCCAAACACAGACTGAAAACACTTAAAGAAACTTAAGATATCTTATCTTAATGAATCGGTAAGTGGAACAAACCGTTTCGATACGATTGTGTGCAGAAACTAGAGTATGATATTAATCAAAGTAAACATAAGGTTCGGAAACGATCTTACACTTTATATTGCACAAAGGCTACTGTGAGGTAAATTCACGGTTTTTTTGTGTGAAAATAATGACTAGCAATATAATTTTTATGGTTATTATTCAGTGCATAAGGTTAATAGAACAATCGACGCTTTCATATCGCAATGAGCTTATCGGGATACAAAAAAAATGATATTGACGTCACAGTGACATCTGAAAAAACACTCAGTAATCCTCCATGAAAACATTCAGATCGAAATCATAATAAACCAACAGACGAGCAAATAAACGCGTTTTCGTATCGAATATCAAATTATTTGGATATTCGAATAACATCTAAGCTCATCCGATTTCCACGCTCAATTAAACGCAAAGTGTTGAATCGAAAAACGATGATTTTTATCTGCGATGCGCTTAGAAAGCACGGTACGAAATTAACATGTTAAATCGTAGTAAAAGTAAAAGTGTTTCTATCGATCGAAAAAAAAGTTTTGTTTGCACGAAAAACGAGCAAATTGAAAGCGTAATCTAATCTAATTTAATAAGATTAAATTTCACCAAAGCACATCTTACGAATTGGATTAGATTAGTTCGAGAGCAATCCAATTTATCTCATCGATATTATAATGTAATATAATCGAAACCAATTCCGATGATAATAATAGATCGAGTTTAGAAGCGCACACTAAAACACTACAAAATGGAAAGTTAAACTTTCGATCGAAAAGGATATTCGGAAATCGCTTTCGAAACTCACCAATTTCCTGATACAAACGGATCAAATATAACAATTACTAACTATTACAACCGCAAAATGAGCCATACAGAGCTAAACATGACTAACTCCACAAAGCAAGAAGTCGAAAATTTATTCATTATTAGAGTTATTTATTTCATTTTTCATAAATTATAAATGTGCAATTTTTTATTATGATAACCTATGGATATGGTCAGTTCATATTGGAGTAGAGAATTAATTAAAATGGCTTCTAAAATAAATAACGACTGAAAAGACAAAGGAGTGCAATTGACATTTTTTCCCGAAATTAAGTTATGCACAAGAATCGCTTCTATGCACGCTCATTTATTTGGTGTCAAAAGGATATAAACGAATTCGGAACATGTGTCGAGATATATCATCAAATCAGTCGACCTCCTCCTAATACATATAGGTACATGATTAACTTTAAACGCGCTTTTCTCGAAATCACCGCAAAGTCACTTGTACCCCTTGCCCTTTTCAGTCGTATTAGCAGGTGGCGAAACAAATTTTGTCATTCAATGAACTTTATTTATCTTTATTATTCAGGAAGCATATTTCACACATAAAAAATTATGACTATACCAAGGGCTTTGACATTTATCTATATTTATTTTTTTTCCAAAACGTGGATTTAATCACGTATAGCTTTGAACGTCTCATATGACAATAACGAACTATGACAACCGCAAAACGCAACATCCGGACGTGGAAACCTATCCTCGACTAGTTTCGCACGAAGTTCTTACAGAAATAAAGAAAGAAACGCAATCGTTCATCACCAGGTAACCATAATTAACCACATCCGAGTCGCAGTCATTGTGTGGATCACCTGGAAGGATTCGGCCGACAAAGGCACCGCTGGAAAAGGTTCAGAAGACGTTCATGCTTCGGTGGGCACAGGTAATCTTCGATACAAAAAGGACAGGTAGAAAACGCTGGTAGAGCCGTGTGCTGCTTCGGAATTTTGATGATTGTTATGATGGAGCAAAAAAAAAATTGTAATAAAAATCAGATGCGTGACTTCCTCGTAGTTGAGGATGCGTCTGTTGTGTGGAAAAATTGAGCTGCAGTTTATTGTGTTGGGGTTTTGTTTGGAAATTGTGCGAAATGATTCTTCTAGTTATTATATTGTAAAAATTTTGTTGAATCTTTTGAGTAAGAGATAAGATGTATTAGTGCGTCAATGTAAGGTTGAGTTCACACGGAAATGTTTAGTTCATATCCGTAGTGCTCTATTTATCTATTTAGTTTTATCTAACGAAAATTCCACCCAAAAGATGTTACATAATTGATATGAAAATTTCAACTATTTCCTTGTAAAAAAACAAAATGCACAATGCAGAGTAAAATCAGCATTATACATATAGCAGAAACATCATGAATTCAATTTAAATGTAAAAACTTGAAACTTGAAAATAAATTTCACACATCATACATGACTCAATTTCGAATCCCTTTATGATACAAAATTCGTCATACGAAATTCAAAAGTAAAAATACTTGAATGATTCAAAATTTAGGTTGTTATTAAAGGTTCAAAATTGCATCTGTATAAAAAAAGCAATCAATGAACTATTCATATTGAAAAATAACTATGCACTTGCAATCGTTAACAGTTCACAGCGGCGTGAATGAGTTTCGAAACGTTCCGATCGAGATCTATAGATCGTTGCAAAACGACGTAATGACAATCGACGATCAAAACAAATCGAATCCGAAGACTGAAATCGATCTGTCGATCGAATGCGAGAAACGTTATTATATCGCACGTGATTTACGATCGAATTTATTCAAGTTGGCATTGTGAAGAATCCGTTTAACGACCGCTGCTCTTCGATCACGTCGTGAAAAACGATTGCGTTTCGTTATGCACTTTTCATATTGAAAAAATGTAAAAAAAAAAAATACAAGTGATGCATAGTTTCCGCGGTGTAAGGTTGTTAAGTAAAATTTAGAGCATGAATGGTCAGAATTTATTGTAAAGGAAACGACGACTGAACTGGTATCAATCTTTACAAAGTACGGCTTTTCGAGTTGTTTGAAAATGTTAGAATCTATGAAATATTTACATCAACGTTTTAAAGATGTAATAATTCACTAACAGGTTTAAAATTCTTGAATGCATTTTGTCAGATCGAATAATTACTCGCGATAGCGTCAGATATTAATTGATCGATCATAAGCACGTGAATCCTATGAGAATTATGCGACAGAACATTCTCAGCGATCGATAAACGATTATTGATGATTCGAAAAATGTATAAATTAACGAATCAGCGGTACTCGATTATATTCAAGCATGTCCATTAACTAAAATTACAAGCAATTAACGTATGATATAGAAAAAATAAACGTATATTATCCAAAATATCACTTGGAACGTACAGGCAGCCGCTAATTGCCGGTTCTCTTCGGATAAATTGGATATAAAATTATCAACACCGCATAATTTTCCGACGCGATACGAAAATTATGCGAAACCGTTGAGTTTTCAAAAATTAGAAACTCGAAAATTAATCTTGTGAAGAACTTTCTAGGTGAAAAAACGCCTCGTAGCTTATTTCGATCGACATGTTTTCTTCGATCAACACTTAACCAATGTTCAAATATGATTCACATTGATATAGTTGATCAAACAAAGTCGAAAGTAAATATTAATTGCATAATTAATTAGAACGTATCATGAGTCATTTGTTAAATGCGAAGGCGCCTAATAAAATATCTCGGCGACTACCAACAATATATTTATGGCATTAGAAATGTTAAATGTCCGAGTTGCCACCAGTTTTGACCGTATATGGACATTTTAAGATTTGTGTCCATATAAAATAATCAATCGAAGCCAGATAGATAGATCAGGTCGATTCGAAAGCTGATTTCATCGAAGATTTTTTTCGAAATCCACACGACAGTCGCTCGTAGAATAAGTCTTTGTTTAGTCAATATGTAATGTATGTACCCCTGTGTGTTTATTAAACGCTTCGGTGGTTACTTAATAGCTCATAAACCTGTTTGAATCATTTGGAAGTGTAATTCGAAATTTTCTAAAATAATTCTAAGTATGCTCGAAACAGCGATCGAGTGCAAAATCTATGTACACAAACATGTTTGCGAATCTGTTTCGTTCTAAGAAGATTTTTCAGCGTCAATGGGTCGCTGAAAAATAGTGCACCTGTGATAATTTTTCTAAATTGGATAAAAAAATTCAGCAAACGATAGATAATCGAATGCGTTTCGTCTCTCCGCATATTAATCGAATATTAAGTCGAAGGCGAACAGGCTCTTGTGAAACACATGTTCGTAAATTGCCATTTATGTTATAAAATGTAAAATTATGTGCTTGCTTAGACTTCTTGGGTTTTCTAAATAAAGAATTAAATATGTCGCGCGTGGGTCGACAATATGGATATTCAGAACGAAGTTTTTGTACTAAACATGTATCCCCAAAGAGACAACTCTATTTGAATATATTTTTTTATAGAATACTGCTAACGCATTCTACTTATTTTGCAATCTTATCATTTTTAAACGCTTTTGTATATTTTGTTTGCGCAAATATCCGATATAGCGCAATATTTATTGTTGTAAATATTAAGATTTTAGTGTTCTATATTACTGTAATATAATATTATGCTAATGCATCTGAATTCTACTTCAATGAAAATGCACAGCGCCGAATAGAAATGAGAAAATTAACGCAATCTAAATACATTTGAAATAATTGCACGATAAACAACTTCTATTAGAGTGGAGTCAATGAAAAAACCAACATATCGGCACTATAAAACGATATCACATTTCAAGATTAAATAAATAATAACGAATATATTTATACTAAAAAACACATAATCCATTCCAATGGCACGAGAATCTATCGAATTTTATCTAATATATAAAAATTCCACACAAATGAGATAACTGTAAACGAACACAATAGTGAAACAAACGCAATTCTCACTCGATTTATCGAAATCCAAATAGATGTAATTCTAATCGAATCAAACTAATAAATCTCAATTGATTTAAACGAAAGCTGAATTTATTACAACATCCGAAGGGCCATCTGTACCAATGCTATATCGCTCCATTCAATTTCATATCCAATCTCATTTCTATTGTACAATTAGTCTATAATATAACTGAAACTATATAGGACAAAAATTTAAATTGTCAATTTTACTACGTAATCATAGTTTAACATTTATTATTACAGAATATAGCATATGTTACTGCTAATTGATAAACCGAACTTTAAACAAACTACAATTTATTCAAATTAAAGTTTAATCTTTAATTACATCATTAAAGGGTCATAAGTACCTATTCAACATTTATTCTAACTACATATCCAATCTGATTTTGATTTCACAAATGATTTAAAATGCAACCAAAACCAACTAAACAAATCTCAATTAATTCAAACTAAAGCTAAACCCATTTCCACTCATTTGATTATTGATCAAGAATCATCTGTACTAATGAAATATTAATCCATCCAATCTCATTTCTATTGCACAAATCGTCTACCAACTAATCAAGTCTCCATTGATATAGACAAAAATTAAACAAATCTCAAATTATTCCATCATCCATAAAAAATCATCGGTACTAATGAAATATTAATCCATCGAATTTCATTTCTATTGCACAAATCGTCTACCACCTAATCAAGTGTCCATCGATATAGACAAAAGTTAAACAAATCTCAATTAATTCCATCATCCATAAAGGATCATCTCTACCAATGCAACATTAATCTGATTTCAATTGAATAACCTAAAACTCAACTAAAACCACCTAAACAACTCATCAATGCACACAGCAGGTGTGGCAGGTGCATCATCACCATCGTCACCTTGGAGTCGACATTGCTGTCCAAGAGGTCAACAATAAAACGTACAATGAAAAACGTCCAACAATACCATAATATGAAAATGCGGAAAAAAAACAAACACCACAAAGCGGAAGAGACAGTTTTCACTTATATAGCCATTTGAGAATCTAGCTTGTGTCCCCGATAAGCCATTCGAGTTTCCTCGCTGCTTCGAGATGGCATTTTATTAATACAGTGGCGGTAGTAAATCCGATGGAAGTAGGATGTGCAGATTCTGCAGCTTACATGGAAGTAGGAAAAATGTATGATTTCTCGACCGGTATACGAATGCACTTGATTGAATAGGAAATCGATGTGTGATTAAAGTGAAAAAAGTGACAAATCGATCGGTTGAATCATCTCGTGACAATACTTTGTTTAATAAAGTTTATATGATCATATTGACGTCTTCGTTAAATTTTCGAAGAGATAAGGTATTTTCGAAGAATGCGGGATTGACTCTCTCGTGGCGAATTAGCAAGATTGTCCGGAAAACGCGTGAAATCATCAAACAAGAATTTCGAATTGACTTAAAAGGAAAAAAATGTGTATAAAATTGAAATTTCGAGCTCACAAATAAACCTCGAATGACCCCTGAACGATCAATAATATTGTTAAGTATGTACATCAATTCAACATTGACGCTCTACTGAAAGGGCTAATCAATATTGTTACCAATATTTATTTTGACGAAATTAGAGCTGTATGATCGGAGTTGTCAGTGTTTTTGAAGTGAATATCGAAATGTTTTCAAAATTTGATATAGACTTTTCAGTATGAAAGTAAATCCATTTCAAACTTTCGGAAAGTGCAATTTTAATCTGAGAAATATTGATAGTATTGTTTTTCTTCTACAGGACATATTATAGATTATTAAAAAATATACATCGAGAATTGATTTGGTATTACAATTTAGACAAACTTAATCATTTTTAAGTGTCATAAATTTCAATGAAAAATGGAGATTTAAATCAGACGCGCCAAAGCGGCGCCTTATAAACGCTGAAGGTGATGTATGAAAACAATAAAAATACTACTTCCGAAATTGGTTGTATGGATAAATAAGGCTTTGATGGATAGTTCCGTAATTTTTTTCCGGTTTACCGTTTGATAGTGTTTTGAAAAACGCGAAAATTGCGAATCGCATTGTTTTCGACATCGCGCGTAGTTTATTCGACGTGCGAAAAACCTATGCACTGTCAAATTCAAAAATATGAATGAAATAGTTAATCTCTATGATATTTTCATATGAATTCTTACCTTTGCAATAGGAATTTTGATAATTTTAAAATCTCAATATATTTGTGTTCGCTTCCGAAGATACGATCTACGAACTGTGAATCCGAATGCGACTCTTGCACATCGCCAAATATTCCATTTATATATACACAGAATTTATAACACACACACGTCAATTATTCAAACTTATTCGAAAACAACGAATTGTGCAAACGTTTAAGGTTATATTATTCGAACAGTCACCTGTTGCTATTGAAGCGCAACAAAACGACAAACGTCACTTTGAAACTTCGCTGTCGAATCCTCTCGTTGAGTATTGTGCAGTGTCACTTATGTTCGAGAGTGTTTATGAAGTTTTTTCGACGCTTTTAACTGACGATTGTTTTGAAAATATTTACAGATCGGTGAAAAAATGCGACGCGACTTCACTCGACGGATGCCGGAGCGCGACTGTCATGGCGTCGCTTCTGCGTCAGGTGGTCTAAACGCACGAACCGCGAGCCATTGTCGAAGTGGGGGAATTTCGAATTAAAATACGTGAATTGGATTGTTTTTAATTTGTCAATTTGCGTTCTGAATTGTGTGATGCATTATGATTAATTTTAAAATATTGGATTGTATAATAGTGAAAGAGAAAACATTTTTTTTTATTAATTTAATTTTCACAATCATGTCATTATGGCACACAAATGATTTCAGTTCTCAAATATAATGTATTGAAATCGAATTTACTTTATTTCAATCAATGATGTTCGATAATTATAATTTCTTGTATATTTATTTTCTTGAAATATTTTAAGAAAAACAATTGAATTTAAATCAGGAAATATTGATTTGAATCCAATTAGATTATAATTTGATCAAATAAAATAATAGTTCCAAAGAGGCTGTGGAGTTGGAGTCGAGTTGTTGGTAAATGTCGTGCGAGTCGTGCTTTTTTTTTACTCCACAACCCTTCCAAGTCTTTATTTCATTTGAAATCCCTAGAAATAAATGGTTTTTCTAATTTTATTACACAATCAATGATATCGCATTATAAGATAGTTATCAGTATTACTATAAATATTATATTATATTTCAACTGCAATTTTCTAGCAGAAATGAATGCAAAGTGTATCTAGCGTCTACATATTTTCATATTGGGGCTATTACATACAAGTTAAACCCATATCTTTTGAATGTATCAGAACAATTTGGAAGATACAGATCAAAATTGCACAAAAATACATGTACGTAATAAATCGAATTTACATACGTAAATTGAGTACATATTGGATGTACGTACATTTTTAGTATCGAATTTACCCGTGTAAACACGATTACGAATTGCATCTAGTTAGAGCGCGGATTTGTTATTCAAATCGTGCACGTAATGCTTGTTTCGTATCTTTTGAAAGAAAAAATTAACGTTGTTACGAAAAAGTCGCTTTGTCGTGCAAACAGTCGATTTGCTTCAGCGATTGTTTTTCAGAAGTAAAAGTCAAGCTTGATACTAAAAAATGGCATACATATTAGACTGATTTAGTGCGACCGTTTTGAATTTTGATTGATTGTGCACTTGTAAAATTCGGACTGTGGCAATTATTGAACAAAATTACGGCGTATTAATTACGTTTAACGACTGTGCGAAAGTGGTTCGTGGATCGAAGGAAGTGTGCGTTGTTTGTTTTCGTGTGATGAATGATCTCGGTGTGAAAATTATGTGCACTTTCGGTTGTTTGGAAGAATTTTCATTCGTAATGTATGCGTTTGCTCTTTATGGTTTAATTCGTAATTGACGGTGCGAGCTGTGAGATGTGTAATTATATAAAATAAATATTACGGTGAATTTCGTACGGAGTGGAAAAAAAAGCACTGACGGTTTCAATTAATCATTGTTATAAAATCGTTTCGAGGTTTCCATTTCAGCTTTCTACGAATGAAAAATTTGAATTTTACGGTGGACTACAGTGAAATCAACGGCGTTCGTGAAAAAGAGGTGCGTGATTCGAAAATAGATAAGAAATACCTCATCAAACGCAGATAAATATTTTAATGAGACTCGTCTTTCGAAGCGAGAGATAAATGCGATAAAATAGAAATTCGCATAAAATGTCTCTTAAAATTTGCAATCAACTTAAAAAGGACGAATTTACGATTTATTTACAAGATCACGATTGTTGATTTTTGAGCTTTACTCAAAAATATGTAAAAAAACAATCGATCTTTTAAAAGGTTCTTTATTCATTGTCATTTTATTACCTCTCTGTCCATTTATCAAAAGACAACAAGCGAGCAATGTGTAATTTAAGCGTTTTCAGTAGAATGACATTCGAACGTTGAGGTGAACTGGACAGTCACCAGAAGAGCATCGGTTTCAAGGGCGTCTTATAAACGCGGACAATTTCCTGATTGCTTTCCATAAATTGTGGCTCATTCAATATGTATATTTATACTATAATTAAAACGACATAATTATATGCTCACTTTCGTATTTTCGACTCGTGCCAAATGGAAATCAAATATGTATATAGGTGAATGCGTTTTGCGATCGATACGATTGTCTTTATCGATGACGACATTATTTTAATGTGACACGAAAATCCAGTTAATATAACAATTGTATGATTCAATATATGAAGTAATTTATAAATATAATATTATTGGAAAATAATTAATGATTCTTAAATTAAGATACGATCGTGTTCTCAGAAAGATATCGTCGATTCTATCAATAAATCAATTCGGACATATTATCACATTTAGATAAAATTTCAATTCACTTCCTACATGCACTTATAAAAATGCAAATTAGAGTCACATTTTCATGAATCATTCAAAATTACGTCACAGCTTTCATTCAAAGATAAATTGCATACAATCTCAGAACTAGAGATTACGACGATTCAACGGAACAGCGCTTATCACATTTCACATTGAATCACGACCGTTGACTTCATAGCACTCTATCGATCACAAAAGCGGACCTTGACGTCACCATTCAACTCAACCACTTTCTGTTCGACGGCCACTTCAACGTCCACGACTTCGACAGGTGGTTGGTGGCTTTTTCACCACTCGAACCTCAACTGGGATGCTCGGAGGACTCGGAAAGAGTGAAAGTGGACGACGACGACGGTAAAGTCCGTGCTTTCTCCGTAGGCTCGTTCTCGCCGAAATCTTCTGGTTCTTCACGCGAAGGTTGTCGTCGAAAGCAGCACTCGTTCGGCAATGGAAAGGTCGTCAGACGGCGAAGATCTGCCGCAGGAATGTCGTGCCACTTTTGCTAATCGGCCGGCGAAATGTGGTGGAAGCTGAACTGGCTGCGATGTCGAATCGAAGATGAATGAATGAATGGATCGCTATGTGAGAGATGTCAATGAATTTTTGACGAGTTCAACTTTGAAGTTGTGCTTTGTTAAATTTAGATAGCTATTGTGGCTGCTTATGTTATTTACTTGGGTGATTGAATGGTGTGTAGTTCATCTATCATTGATTTCAGTATTCGACTGATTGTGCCAAGCATGGCTCCAACTAAGAAAAGATCCTAGTCAAGACCATGAAAGGGCTCATAGTCAATAAATGAAAGGGCGAAAAAGCCCAAAGGATATTATATCCTAGAAAGCTGGTAAAATAAGTGGAAGCCATGTTTACAAGTGACCAAATTTCGATAATGTCGCAAGATTGCAATTTTCGAGAAGATTGCAAAATTCTTAAATAATCTGATAGCAAAATGATCAGAACATATCACGAAGTCTTTTATATCTTCTTGCAATTAAATGAATTTTGTATATCTAGAGATAATTTTTACACTCAACTTTAGTGATTCCTTCCTTGGTTTTTAGGATCCACGTATGTATTATTTGAATTGTACAGTTACCATTACAAGTCGAGCTGCTAGGTAACTAACTATACGAGAGTTCACAATATGATGAAAAAAGTAGTCTTACGAAACATGTACGTACATATTTAATATGTTTTATTTGAATTTTACGATATCCCATTCATTGAAGCGAACAATAAAATGTTAAAGAAGATCATCGGTGTGTAGACACAAAGGTATTTCCGGGAAAATTGCTAGCATAATCTATTTTATAACTACACATTATACAAATTCATTCCATAACAACATTTCAGACCTGTTCATATGATAGACAGCCGTTTTACACGGCGAAACCTAAAAGGTGATAATTATCGACAAATTGAGGCATCGAGCTTTCGGATGAACCGTTAATTCGCGATCTGATCGATTTCTGAGAGCATCCGAAGCTTCGAGCAACACACGAAAAAATCCAAACGAAAATAAAACGCATAATACTCGTTTGATAGTCGCCGTTATACCTGTTGCCTAATTGGAGAATGGCTTATCTGGTGACGCGATTATTAAATAGAAAACAATGTACAGTTACGTGTTAAGAGTTCGAAAAAATATTTAAGTCGAGTGCATCAAATCGTACGTTGATTTTGTGGTGGAAAATTCAAATGTCGGCACGTGTTTCGTGTGCCACATTTTTGTATTTTCGATTGTGTGAATCTCGATTAAGTGGCAAATGAAAATGATAGCCGTTTATATGATTCGATAGAGTTTCTTTTTGATGTTGTGTTTATTTAGTTTTATATGGTTCGATTCGGTTTTCTAATCGGTATGATGCACGCGAGTCGTGATTCTTCCGCATGTGAATTCCGATGCAACTATGTCGATTATCGAGATAAGATGAAAAACGTTCATTATATTTCTATAATTGCATCGCATTAAAATCTACCCTCATTCCTTTCAGAATGTCTGCGTGATACACCATATTAATAAATCATGTTTTCCCCTAGACATAATCCATTTCATATAAATCTTACAATATTTCGTTTTCCTTTAATAAAACTATCGATGACGGATATAAATATATATTTCATTTTTCATATTGATTACATTTACTTTTTCAAGAAATGTAACATGATTTTAAAACAATAGCAATCGTAAATATGACACATTCGATAAGGTTTCATATTGATATACCTAATGAATTTTCGGAATCGAAAATTCTCACCACAATTACACGAGAAATTTCTAAATAACCTAAATTTTTAACATAAATTGCTCGATTTATTTTCTTCGCCATTGTTACGAATTCGATCATAGACAGTATTTAAGATATAGAATTATTACAGTTTTATAATAAAATATATGAATACACACTACGATAGTATCGAACGATCATTTTACTGCGGTTTGTACAATTTAAACGTGGGAAATCGCATGTGAACCGACAATTTCTAGACCGAAAAATCGCATACGACTCATTCGAAAAAATAAACGATCCAATCGAAGATTTATTAGAAACGATGAGCAAACACTCACTCGATGGACCGAATCTCGCCCGCGGACAATTTATCAAATATTTTCATTCGACAGGAGAAAGTAAGAGTGCATATCGATTTTTCGAATCGAACAGAATGCTCATTGCCATTTTTTTTTCCCTATCGGCATACACAATGAGCTAGTCGATCTTGTATGTCGGGGAATATGTATCAGTGTGTCAGCGGCTCCGTGGGAAGCCCCCCATCGGCAAATTGCCTACGATGATGGCCAAGATGATGATGAAGCAGCAGACGATGGTGATTATTATTATATGCGTATGTGTGCACTTCGAACAGCACATGTTACATTGCTGAAATGGTTCTCGCGCATCGGAGAAATCGAAGCGTAATGAAATAATGGCGCGTAGACGAAACACGTCCGGATTCGATGATTTGTGCGAATGAGTGATTTTTTCATAGAAAATATGCGGAAATCGATAATAATCAATCATTTTCAATATATAATTTGAATTATTTCTATACTTCGAAGCGTTCAAATGTATCTTCATAGTCGAATGACTTACTCCGCTGGTCGTTTTTTTTTTTGTGAATTTCGATTTCTTTAGACACCTTTATGAAGCGGCCTCGTTATTTCTTCGACGATCAATTTAGGTACTGAAAAACGCGCTTAATATGCCATTGTACTATTTTTTTGCAATCGTCAGATCGAAAGCCTCACGTATTCTAAGAGCGTCCGAAGAAAAGGCTCCGCCGATTGTGGGTCAAGGTGCAGTTTTTTTCGACAAGCACTTGAGCACGCACTCGAACAAAAAGCCGGCTCTAAAAATCACAAATCTTCGAATGTATTACGTGATCTGATCCTTTTCGACGATTTCGACGATCTATAGATCGTTTAATATTGTTGCAGTCGCGTGATGCGGCAATCCGTGACGATTTACTCTCGCGATCTTGTCCCGTTCCGTTAGTTATTTACTCTTTTTTTCAGATTTTTTTTTCATATTATTTTAGTCGAGTGTGTGTTTGAATTCCGTCGAAAGTGCAATCCCGAGTACGAAAGTTATGAAAATAGAAAAGTTGGGCGAAGTGCGTGACGAAATGTACGGTTCGTTCGCATGAGACGCACCGAAGAGATTTATCACATTTATTAGTGTTGTATACTATGATTAATCTGATTTCAGCTAACGAACAGATGGATATATTGACTGTAAATATTCATAAGTTTGAGATAATCTAGGAAAATTCACTGAAATCGCATGTCTGTGTCGGAAAACGTATCTACTTTCATTTTAACTGAAATACGAGTTATCCGAATGCACATGTTTGATGTTGTCGTTTCCTGTGTATAATAAATATTTTGGAATCCAAAAGGGATATAATGAAGCTTTGTGAAACTGAACCAGTGTTTACGGATATGTTGAAAGCTTTAACGTCGCGGAAACGGTTACACATCTGACAATTTAATTGTTAATAAAAGAACTCACTTACAATTCCAGGAAACGGTATGATGTACGTATGGTGATCAGAACCGTTAAAAATCATATCTATATTGCTCGACATCAATTAAAACTGATCGAAAAACAACAAACACTCCGAGATAAGACAACACAATGAACGCAATAAAACAGTTTAAAAGCACCGAAACGTCATGGAGATTTCCACGAAGATCCATAACCCGCAATGAATATCCAACGATCGATAGCGATCTTTGCGATCGTAAATCTACTATAACAATTCGCTGCATTTCGTTTTAGAAACTGCAATTTTGAAAGGTGTGAAATTCCGATCTGTATGTACAGTTATACGTTTCAGCGAGAAATTGGCGATATTGTTCCGAATGATATGTTAGAATCGGATTTTGCCTCTCGGCTTGAAACATGGCCACAATTGAATGTCTTGTTTTACGCTTTGAAGTGGAGCACTCACATTAAAATATATGATATATGTGTATCGATTGGGACTTATGAGGCGAGAAAGTGTCTATTGAAGTTTCGCTCCACTTCTGATATTGATTTTGGATAGCGATCGAATCCTGCAAAGGAATGTGGGCTTCGAATCGCATGATTAATATCAAGTGAAACCGTTAAATGATTTATAAATTGAACTAATTTTTGAAACTTTCTCAGAATCGATCGAGGAAATTCTGAAGGAAAAAAAATGCATTTTATTAGATTTTTTTTATTGTGCAAACGAAATTATCAATTTGAAATTGCAAAACCTTTTCAGACATCGAATTGTATATTTTTAAACACTTTTTTTATTATTTCATTAAATTTGCATGACTAACGCGCACGAGAAGCACGACCGTATTTAGCGCGCCATTATATGACGAACGCGAACATTCACGTTTGTCATTTTTTTCACTATTTATTTATTTACTCGTGATTTTTTCTGTTCGATTCAAAACTCACAGCACACATGTATTTATTTTCGCGAACCGATCACAATATGTCTAGTGGTGGAAGTGCGAAAGAAGAGAGATCGAAAGGAAAACACGTGTGTTTGAACAGCGAATAATTACAAGAACACAGTTAACCAAACAAACAAGTCCTCCTTTTGGGCCTCAGGCGATGGACAATTTTCCGAAAATCCCTCTAAGAACAATCGAGGCTTTCTATATTGTGTTTTTTTCTACACAATCGAGGCCATACACTCCTTTTCCGTATCCTCATCCTGAATTCTTGGCCTACGCGATATTCGTTCAATCGCCCTCGTTTCAGACGTACAAAAGTCTGACCCTGTTTTAGCAGACTTACGCGAATTTTCTAATTGTTTTCACTGAGAAAATTGACCGTAGTACCCGGAGTCGATGTACAATTATGGCTGCAATAAATTTTCGAAGCGTTAATGGATTTGCAATTGTTGTGCTCTTTTTCGCATTCAATGTATCGTGGCTCGTTTCTCGAATCGTTTGGATGTTTTCATGTCTAGTGTATTTTGCTCGAAATAAATTGCACGTAAATTGTGGGCGTAATTGTAACACTTAGGTGGATGTTTCGTGGCGAAAATTATCTTAGAATGCGTGAATTTTCATTTAGATTGGATGTGTGTAAAAAAAATAATTGATTGTCTTATGAACAGGACGTATGTTGTTTTTCAATTTAATGACTTCATGCGATACGAAAAAATCGTGCTGTGAATATTTAATGTGAGATTTTTCGAAATGCATTGAATTTTTTTTCGACTTAATATCATTACTTATAGGGATTTCCTTGATTTGAATAAAAAATGAATAAACATATTTTTTCGAACGTAAACTACTACATTTTTTTTAAAGATTTATCATTATATTAATGTTGGAACTCCGCTATGTAATATGCATGAGATAAGTGGGATTCTAATTGTGCATAGCATGCTCAATGAAGAAATATATAAAATGTAGGCTAATTATAATTAATCACGCTGTCATCGACAATCATAGATGCATTTTTTATTAAATTTTCAAGATTACGAAATGTATGACATATACGGACGTGGAAGGAATCGTTCGACGTGCCAAAGCCATTCATATTTGGCGACGAACAAACATTCAATATAAGGAAATCGTATAGGAAACGACTCTTTTGTTTGTTTATGGATTCGCAAAGTGCAACCAAAATACATCCGATGACCATTTTCGATTTCCTCATAGAGTTTCGGTAACGGAACTTTCGACTCGTTTGCGAAATTCAGCCAGTTCAATGTCAAAATTGATTTTCCTAACTCATTCGTTCGGTAATTATGCTAAATTTGTCTTTTTTACATAAAACAGGATGAAAGATTTTTTTCGGGTAATTATTTTTAGAGGATTATGAGTTTTAATCGTTGCGCACAAAGTACGAAGTAATCATACATCAAACCTTCTTTTTGTTGTTTTTAAAAACTATGGGAATCGTTGAAAAAAATGTATAAATGCATCCGTCAAAAGCATAATTATGTTCTTGAGAATGAATAAGTGATTCATATCGCGCTTTTTCACAATATAAAAAAGTCAATATTTAATCTATGATTCGATACAAGTTTAGTTTAATTTAAATGCAGATTGTTTGACGCTGAACATATGCCGATTTTTCAGAAGAGAAAATACAGTATTAGCTATAAATTATTAAAAATTTAAATAACAACCAAATGAGTAATGAAAATTTATGCGAACAAACGTTTTCGTCGATAAATATTGTTTATTTGACGAACAGAGTCTGTGTATGATCAGCGCTCCATTTAAAGAGAATTGATTATTTCGGCCACGCTTTTTTCAGAATTTTCAAGTATGACTACGAAAATATTCACTGAAAAAAACATGCGTAAATTCGTAATATATTCTAAGCACTCAAATGTCATACTTCCGACGTCAAATATATATAAACACATTAAAAAAAAATCATCTACATAATTTACTATTGGAAAAAACATATGTTTGTAGTGTACTAGAAGCATTTTTTGTATGATAAATTCGAATATGTAATAATTTGACAGATTTAATTAGTGGCAACGTTTCCAAAGAGCACGTTAGTCGATTTTGAAATTATTAAAGACTTCTGAGAAGATGCGACCGCCTAAATCACGATTCGAACAACGTAAGAAATTAAATTCTAAGAAACCGACTTTTTCGATATTGGTATTCATCGGACGACGCTTAAACGCCTTGGAGCGTCATTATTTCAATATTTCACTTGAAATTCCACTTCGATTCAATTTATGCTCACGTTATTTATTTCGATTTTTACACGCAGAGTGTTTATGAATCGAATCACATCAATAGACTCGAATATCGAGCCGAAAAACATTCCGTGGGCATATATTTGATCAATATATTGACACGTCGGACTCTAGTCGTTTACAGATGACATTCTCGAAATATTTTTTTTTCTAGAACGGGGATCTTGGAAATTTTCAATTCCATGACCTTCGTCAATGGAACGAGTCTTTCGGTATTCGAATCGAATGAATAAATATTTGTCGGCGTGCGTTTTTGCGTTCTATGGCGTTTTCGCTTCGGATGTTTAATTCTGGTCTCGCGGTCGAAACGAAGTTTGCATAATCGATTCGTTTTTCCAACAACACGTCTAGCACATATTATATACGCTAGAGCTAAACGTTTAGTTTATTATAAATAACGAAAACAGCCTTAGCGGCCTTCGATGTCGCGCATCGTTCGAACGAAGACCGCAAAGTATGCAAAGAGTCGTCGAGTTCCAAGAAACGTTAATTGTAATATAAGGCCTATCGATGTGTTTTTAATTTAATTTCCTGGAAAAGGAATCTTAACATTTTTTCATATAATTGATCGATTTGCATCATTATATTTTTTCTTATACTAAAAAAATCTTCATACCTAAATCAAACTTGGTAAAAATATATTTTAATTACATATGTGATTTATTTTTCAAAACTTTATATTTATGTTTGTGGTTTTTAGATTTGATCGACTCACATGATAAATACAATAGAAAACACGGAATATTTTCATATGGAAAATTTGTCCGAGTTGTTCAACCTGAACATAATGGCGAAGGCTGCTCATAATGCAAATGATGTAAATGAGAGGATTTTATTATTGTTTCAAGAAATATACGTGTCAAAGATCAAGTTTGATATCTTCGTGAATGTGGCGAATCGTAAATGAATTTTTATTACAATGCTTGCAACATGATTTAGATTCTAAACTTTTTTTCCTAAATAAAAGTTTACAATGAAAAATATAAAAATTACAAGATACCTAAAGTTTCATATTGAAAAATAAATAAATTTCAATTAAATACAAATATTATTATAAATTATGCAAAACAAAAGTTATCTCTATACTAAAACCACAACGAAAAGTTTCACAGTTTTTTATCGATGTTTTTTCCATAAGAATATTGAATATAGATTTCGCCGATTGAATTATTTATAGAATGAGCAAATAGAAAATCGTTTTAGAGGTGCCTAATTAGTGTAATCAGTATCGAACGATCGGTCGACATAGTCAAATTATTATAATCAGCGAAAATTCAGAATACGAATGTCTTTTTAATTCTAATCAATCGACACAGTTAGAACGTAAAATGTTCTGTCTGAGACGAAAAAAAGATTCAGTTATCAAATAAGGTGTTGTTTATGCTGTCACCTATCTAATTATAAATGTAAAATATATTTTATTGATAAAATTCTAAAATTTACACATCTAGTCAATAAAAATCGCATTTGAACATTCTCAGAAAATTGCATTACTTTAAAATATTGCAATTTTCCGAGATAAAAATTGCCAAATTTTCGACCAATATGTAAATGTCAAGATAAGAATGTGCAGCGCAATCATCTCTAATGCAAACTCTTTTAAGTAATTGAATTTTACGAAATTTTACTTAATAGAGCGAAAATTCTTCGCAAATCAAATAATTGAAACGAAAATCAATTGAATCGACATATTCGAATGCAAGATCACTATCGAGATAATAATAGGTCCGACAAGATTACGATCGCCGCCGAAAACGTATTCGAGACACGTTACAAACAATTATCTGAAATCTGAAAATCTCGCCAATTATCCAACAAAAGCCACTCTAGAAAGCGAATACATCACACTTTATGCAAACGGCACTCTTGCACAACAAAGAAACGCTTTTATCACTACTTATGCACATAATGATCAGCGCTTAAGAAAGAAAGCACGCATTTTTTTTCCATGCATAGTGTAAAAGCGTGAAAGTGTCACCGGGTCAATCGAATTTTTCAAAATAGATACAAATCAAACGACTAATTGCCTCCATATATCAAACGAAGAAAACGCATATTTCATCATCGATTATTATGTCGGAGTTGTGTAATGTTTGTGTGCGGTGAAACGTCGATCGCATAATGAACGTATGTATTTTTTTCGCATTATATGCATGCGAGAAAGATATCGCAATTGTGCGATTCGCAAATGAGTTGATTAATTGTGTACAATTTGTTAAATCGTGGGAGGATCGTTTGAAAAAAAATTCGAAGCGATTTTTCGCGCTTCGATTGAGTTACGAAGATGCCTTTTTGAGCTGATTTTTTTTGAGGTTTTAGATTTATGACGATCGGGAAATCGAATGTGAGACGTAATAATGATGTTTTTAAAGACGTCTCTAGAATTTGAAACGTGCTAAGTTATACGTATCTATATGGTGAGAGGACGACCTTATCACACTTTTAGTACATTCGAGGTTGTTTAACTGCGGTACAGCCTCGGGCATTGACGATCTAAGGATACATTAATGTTTTGACAGATTGAAGAATAGTATCAGGTGCTTATAAGGCTATTAGTAAATCGTTGAATCGGCTTGATTGAGGAAAGAATCGAAAATTACGAGCCACAGCGTGATCTAAGGTGCATACGATATTTTTAATCTTTGTGATTTTTTTTTTGTGAAAATGCGCAATCAAATTTAACATTACCGACTAATTGACATTTCGAAATCATCGTCTGAACGTGTTGAAACCTCAAGGTGCGAACGTGTTAACGAAATGATGCTATCTGAACGCTTTAATGACGGTGATAGAAGTGAAAGGATTTAGCCGACAATTGTACATTTTGACGAATCAATTAACTTTTGAGAGGTGAGTATACTATATTTGTCGACTGAAATGTAATAACGCAACAATGAATGACTGAAAGCGTTCTTTGAAATTTTCACTTTTATAATTTTCATTTGTAAACACTTCAGTTTTTTTAATAGTAAAAACGGCATAGAAAAGTGAGAGTTTAGAATTATACATACAAAAAAAACATATGAATTATTTACTTTTGAAGATTGAAATTTTAGTATTAAATCATCATTTATAAATATTTAATGAGATTTATTTAATACGCGAAAAATATTTGCACAAAAGAAATTATATCACAATTTCGGTGAAAATTTAAGCGTTCGATGAATCGAACGCTTTGTCGTTCACCTGTTACAAAGCTTAACGATTTCGAGTTTGATCTTTGCGTAACTGGTTTCATTTTTTTCCACATGATATTATCTATCGAAAAGATCTAATTTATGCCCCAACTATCATGTCAGGTCACGGTGCAGAGCTATTATTATGGTGACTCGTGCCGATGGCAAAAGCAGTTCGTCAAACGGGAGTCCTCGAAAAACCCGTACTATGTTGACGCAATTTTTTCGCCAAAAAACACTTAGAAAAATTGTGAAAAACTACTCAAATCGCTCTGTGACATCTGAGCAAACAATAATCCAATTTGCGAGAAAGAGCGCGTAAAATTGTTCAATCTGTTTTGTCCCATTTTGTTAAACAATCGAATCGAATATGCATTGAAGAGGGTCATCATCGTAGCAATAACGAAATGCACTTCCTATAACGGTCCTGGCGATACACAATAAACTCACTTGTTTGTATACGTAAAACATTCGTTAACGGTAAGTTTTATTCGGCTAATAAAATTTGATGATGAAATAGAAGATCCGCGTTCATGTCGATGGGAAAACTTCAATCGAAAGTCACAAGTTCATGCTTTCGACTACAATGTCCATTTACGATACTGCCGTATAATTAACGTTATGTATTTTGCTCGATTGCTCACAATAAAGGTTGTGTTAAGTTTTTTTTTCGCTTTCGTAGAACGTAATTATCTTCTGGTATGAGTATCGGATTTATTTGATTGCATTATTGTGTGTTAGAATTGAATTATGTTCGAGCTGAAGGCGTGTTAGGTTCTATATCAGAAGTTGACATTTGCGTTGGACGTAACATGTTCAGAAAGCCATAGATCAGTGGTTGAAAACTATTCACATGACCCATTAATTTTGCATGTAAAGAACAATGATAATTCAATCATGATCAATATTTTAATTTCCTCTCACATCTTATAACGAACAAAGTATTACAAAATACCATGGTTTAAAATGTCATTTTTCACTAATAATATATTAAATTCAAATAGTAAAATAGTTTGAAAACCACTGTAATAGATAAATACATACATTTTCAGCTATTTCGAATAGTAGCATTAGCATATCTATGCGAATTCTTACAAGGGCGAAAACGTTGCAGAATCCAAATATCGACATAAACATTCAACGATGTTATGTTACATTTTTTTCGCTCAATCTCAATCTTACATATAGCTGTATTTTTGCGCAAGGTCGTAAAATTTATAGTAATGATCGAAAAGTCGATATACAGTTAAGCGCCGAACATAACTTTGCCAGATTTTTTCTCGACATCTTATAGAAAGGAACCGCCTGCCACATATTAAACGCATCAAAACATAATAAAACATTAAAAAAAATCGCACATCTGACCAATGAAAAATTATTATACGCACACTCAGCTTTCGAGATGGAATGAAAATTTGAATAAAAAAAAATTCAAATGAAAAAACGAGTCGATGACTTGTCGAAAATTTGAGATCCTCTCGTTGCCGAATCCACAGTAACATATGGATTATTGACGTGAAGGTATTTTCTGAACGTAAGTGACAAGATTATCATATCATTGTGACTCGACGTTATTTAAATGTGTATAAGCGTTTTTATTGCGATATTGAACTTGAGAAATTTATGCGCTTTTTCCGAATTTGGTTCGAGAGATATGCGCCGATGATCGAAAAGTTATTTTCGGATCGAAGATACATAATGCTCTTTGTCCTTAGAGAATGTTCTACTGATCCTTTTAATTTTTTTCGACTTCGGATGGCTTTCGAGATGAGATCGAGACCCGATTTTCTCAAAATGGAAAAGAGGAGGCGTTCTGCAAACAAATCGTTAAGAGTGCGTTGAACGATCGAGTCGTAAACATGTTTACGAAATTATCGCTCTTATGAATCATTTATAATTATTTAATTAGAAATATAAATGCCGTATGCGTTATGCGCACTTTGAAATATTAGGAATTTACATCGCGATACCTTCAATATCAAAAACGACCTTTACAATGGGTGCTTAATATTTAAACAAACCATTAACGTTCAATAGAATACTAATGATTTTTCAAAATGCGCATTTTCTCAGAAGGAAAACGCTTATTGTTTTCAAATATTTATTTTAAAATTAAACAGCAATGATGTTGATTTAAATCGACTTTATATAGCAATTTTATTTCTATACCTGATACTTTGGAAGAATAAGATAAATTCACATAAAATTACACAAATAATGACAATACGAGAAAAAGTGGCACACATTACATGCGACACAATAAGATTTGAATTTTTCCGATTTAACCGTGTTGCAGTTAACTGTTAAATTTTTATATGCGCACAATAGCACACTTTTCGACGCACAATACGGATGCGAATCGAACTCTGCAAGCGAATCGTTAAATTTCAATACATTTCATACGATTTAGTCCTTCAGAAGCCTTAATCTCTTCCGAGAAAATCTCATGTTGTTTTTCACGCGAAGAATACCCTATAAAGATGTCTCGTTGTACATTTGAGGCTGTTATCCCACGGAGCTTTGTTGTAAAATATATACGTATATAAGAAGCTCAGTATTCTTCGGGTGTAGTCCGATTTGAATAGATTGATGATGTTAAAAAATGGATTTGACTTTGCTCGAGGGACGTGCGCAATTATGTGGGATTCACTCGTGTATAATGGTATTTAAAGTGAGCGAAGAATTGAATAGGATTATATATTTTATTGAGTTTGAAATAAGGGGTATGTATCGATGTTTTTTATTTGATATTGGAGATTTAATTAGAGAAAGTTCAATTTATTGATTTGACATTAACAGTCGATTGGTTTGATTCGAACATGCTAATGTGTAATATTGACATTAAAGGGAAAATATTTTACGGATTTTCCACTAAATTGAATTTGAATATGATAATTTTATTATGTTGCGTAAAAAACATCTTTCTGGTTGTAAAAATAAAAAATCAAATATACGATTCAAATTTCATCAGAATCAAAGCATTTCGATTCAATCAACAATTTCTAGAATTTTTCCGACAAACTAATCAACATTTTCCGAATAATACACGAAGTCAAATTAAGCGAAATAATTGTGTAACAGAAAAGTACTCGAGTATTTAATAACTTTTAATACACAACAACATAGAATCAAAACAAAAACATATTTTCCGACAAACATATTTCAAATAGTACATTATGTAGTCTAGTCAAGTTAATTACTACTAGATCTAGTTAAATGAATTAATTGACTTGACAGATTAGTGCTCGGAATCCAAAAACTTTCAACAAACAACAACAACAACATAAAATCTAAACACAAACAATCTCGTCAAACATTTTTCGAATAGTGCGAGAGGTCGAATTAACCGAATTAATTGCGCTGATAAAACAGTACTAGAGTATCTAAAAACATTCGTACACAGAATCCAAACACAAACAATCTCGTCAAACAATTTTTCCGACAAACGGCTCAACATTTTTCGAATAGTGCGATCGAATTAAACGAAACCGTAAAGGCGACATGTCTGCCGGTTTCCGCATTGCGTGACTCCTCGTCTCCTCGGCTAGAATTCCAATTATTGGCCACAATCGTAAGCCCTCCAGGTACATGTGTATAATATACATACATATAGATATAATATGATAAAGGTGTCTTCGCAATGCGTGGAAGCTCAGCGGTAGGGTTTCCTGCGAGCGGCCATCGTCAGGGTGCCCCTCCTCGTCCGACCGGTCTGACGAGGATCGAAGGAGACTCGGAAGGTCTTCTCTTATTGTTGTTGTTGTTGTTGTTTGAGGTGTTTGGATTCGGGTGGGTCTAGTTTCGAGCGAGTTTTAGTGTCTTGAGTAGGTTAGACGATGGATGGTTAAAGGAGAAATGCTTCTGTTTGTATTGATTGAAATGGGCATGATAATAGATAATTTGCAAGATATCTTACAAATACGTATATTTTGAAAATAAGTATTCGTTTATTATTCTATCGATTTGATGTTTGATCTAATTCGATCGATTCAATCGAATCTAAAACGTAGCTCGATTTAATCTTATCAGATCCTCAAAAATAGTACGCGAGTACATACCACAAAAGTTTAATTTTTTATAAGTAAATATATATTTTCATACGAGTAAAATAAAATATGTAGAAATTATTGGTGGTTTAAATAAACATTTGTCTATTTTTACATGAGCAATGATATTTGTAATAAGTAAATATACTTTCAATATCCATGAAATACGACATAGGCCTCAGCACGAATAAAGAAACCTTATATCTAATCTCATTCAAATTCCACTTAAATCTAATAAAATTAAATTAGAATCATATTATCAATTCAATTCGTTGATGAAAATCGATAATATTGATTGTTTATTCATTTTTTTGATTACACGAAATTATGTAAAGGTATTCGTGGCATGTAAAAAAATAATTTGTATTATCGAAAACATCGTAGAGATGGTAATTTGATATTTTTTTGTTTTCGCTTTGTCCCACCTCTGGTCGAATCAAAAGTGTTTGAATTCCATCGGATGTCCTTTGAGTCGAGTATTTCTTGTTTTCCGTCTACGACCAATTTGTTCCAAGAAATTGCCGCTTGGATTATAAACAATATTGTTTTTTTTATTCATTAAAATTTGATGTAAATGAGGTTGTTTTGAATTTGTTGATGTTTATTTGGCGTTTCGAAATTCGGTGTTTTTATTTTGATTTTTACGAATTGCGTTGTAATGAAGTTGTATCTTACGAAAATTTAGTACGAAATCGTTCCTATTTCATTCGTCCAAACAATTGGCAAATAATGAAAACGACATAAATACAATTCAATTTTTACGAAGAGAAACGAAAGATTTTTATCAAATTTCTACTTATTTACGAACATATTTTAGTTTCATAATCTGCTCATAACATTATGAGCAGATTTACTTTGATATTTTATGTTAATACACAACAAATGCAAATTAATCACATGTTATTCCATACAAGCCTAAAACAAAACAACCTAAGAGTGACATCACAATATTAGAATAATTGAAAGCACGACTACCGCATTGCAAAAAGTGATTAATTAAATCAGTCACGCTTCGTCACCTCGTTATCCGAAGAGGCGTTTTTTTATACACAGAACCGATTCAAGGGCGAAATTTTCAAAATTCGACCGAGATCATGACCTTTGCTTTACGTGGGATCTCTCTCACGTCTCTGTGACTGATTGATGATTAATTAGAAACGAAGCAGAGCTCATGCAATGACGCATTGCTCAATTTTCGCCAGTTTTCTCAATTAAGTTCGAGACCGACTTTTCCGAAAATAAGTGAAGAAGGTCAAGAATCGATTAGAACAATTCCGTGGATCTAAATGAGAATGACACGCATCGATGAGTCAGTTCTCTGATTGCTCGAAACTAGATCAATTTTTCCGTAATTTTGAATTTGTCATTTCGTGATCTTGATAAGAATAGAAACAACACGTGTCAACGCGATCACGTTCGTCCCCGATCGTCATATTTCCACCTACGAGGTTTTATTGTATGGAAATGAGATTGAGAACAAGTTTATTATATTTGCATCTAGTAAGTTGCGCATTTCTGCGGAAAACTTCGTTCATTCAAGTGTCATCGAGATTCTGATTCGTTGCACTACTGCATTATGAATTGCAGTGAAACAATAGGGATTGAAAGTTTGAGATCGTGAAATATCGTTAAGTGTTTCATTCATGGAAAAGAAACTGATCAAAATGAATCTGTTTTTAATTGGATAGTTCAAATTGCATTTAATTGCATGTTCAAATTACGAAAAAATCGATCGATTTCCAATAGAAGCAAAACAAAACATGCGATGAATACAAAGTAAAAAAAAAATGTTATTTCAACATTTCCAGTATAATTATAAACTGTACGAAATAAAAATCAAACAAATTTTCCGTACATCCGTTCAAAATTAAACAATAGCTTTTAGGCATACACTTTTTTAAATCGTTTTTAATTTAATTATAATTTAAAAAACGCCTCCGCGTACAAACTTCAAACACGCGCACATTCAGAAGTCACGCGATGATTCACACAACAATGCGTACATTTGAAACAAACTTAAAGAAACCTTACAAAACACACGGAGGAAAACGCGATTTTTGACCATTTAGCACCTACTGCATAATCATTCGAAAATTCCGCGTATTCGACAATCCGAATTTTCTTCGGACACGTATGAAAAAACCCGTCGAAAGAGAAGAATACTTTGATATCTTTTCCGAGACCGGTTCGATGTATGAACGTGGGCGTGTTTTTTCACAACAGTATGAAAATCGGGACACTTTTTACGGAGGATTTAACGGTTCGATAGGAGGCTTTACGATGCCACCAAAATGCCATGAAACGGACATTTAGTGCGAATTCTGTCCAGTGTTAATTTATGCGAGTCGGTTGTTAATTTTGCTCAAAGTGCATAATAAACAACGGAGTCGATTAAAAGCGCATTCACCATATTGAGATTTTATAGCGGATCGTTAATATTTCATATAGATTCTAGTTGAATATTTATATTAGAAAAGGTTTTTTCATTCGAAAATAATACAATTTTAAGTGCACATCGTTCGAGTGAGTCGGACTCGCGTGTCTTTGCGTCCGTATTAAACAATTTCGTCTAATTTTGTTGTATTACATGTAATTATTTTTATATTACATAGCCGTCATAATGGAGACAGTCTAGTGCCGCCCTTTGGACGAAACAATTTCCTCGGATTTTTACAGAAAATAAACGAAGATGACTCAATTGGTTATGGTGAAAAAAAAGATAAAAGATCATCGAGTAATGGGTACTTTTTTTTCAAGTTCATCGATGTGGGAAAATCTGGCGGTTTTCGCTTGATTGATCAAATTGTTAATTTACCGATTATTCATGCAATTATATTTTATTAGTCAGTATCTATTGAATCATTATTGCTTTAGTTTTATCGATGAGTGAGCAAGCACAGGTAATAGTTCCGTTTATTATTGTATCGACGATAAAGGAAATTCTCGATATTAATTGCGTAAAATAATAATAAAGCATCATTGTCCGATTTTAAAAATATTTTGATTTCATCACGAAACGGAATTTTCCATTGCAAGTCGCACAACTTTGTTTTCACAATTGCCACCCATCTTATCGTGTCAACATTCGATCGAAGAATTCGAACCATCCGCACAGCAGACACGAATGAGAATCACACTTTCGAAAATAAATTGCACAAACATACGAATAATAAAAACCCAAAATTGATGGGAGCAAATAGTATAACAAAATGGGAAGGAAGAGACTTCGGTTGCAGCATCACGCCTCGGATGAAAAATTGCTGCAAAAAATCCGTCCAGGAAACGCTTGATGACTGAGCAACAATTGCACTTTAATGGGTTTCAGTTTCACGAAGAGCTCGTTTTTACACTATTTTTTTACAAGAGCATTACAGTTTATTATGTAGTTTACGTTACGAGACGTTACGGACGAATTGACGGGGTTAAAAGATGTTCTCTCGATTCATTGCGGCGAATGACCGGTATTTGTTACACTCGAATCCGATGTATTTTAATCGATTTATTGTTTTTTTTCAGTATTTCGATTCGATCTTGTTTGTTTTATGTCGACGATGAAGTGATGGAACTAATCGAAAAGTCGATTCGATGCTCGATTGGAAACGTGTATGAAATCAAAACGTTCATCCGGCAGTTTAATTTTTGAATTATTCATTGAATTTAAGAGATTTTTTTTATATAAATAGATTTATTTTGATAAATCACTGAATTTAAGTTGTGAAAAATCATTGAAAGTCATACGTGATATCGATTGAATATGGGCACAACATGTGTCTAGCATTGTAAATACGTTCTAGATTTAATTGGCTTGAAATAGAAATCTCGATTTAATGTTGACTCCATAAAAAAACTGCATAGCTTAATTACTATAATATTTCATTCAATGACTATTGAAAAATATCATAGAAATGAAAGAAATTCAGTCAAATATACAAAATTATAGAGTTCACTCAAGATACGTATCTATCAGTCGAATTTCGCTAGACTTTCTGCCAATTTTAATTCAATTTTATAGCTTGCGTGACTCCACGATAATAATGATTGATTTCTGAAACGACTTCCTATACGGGAAGTGAAGTTTAAAAATCGACGACGAAGAATCCGTTAGCAAGTTATCTGGGCACGTGCCACGAACAATTTCACGAGTGTCGCGTGTAGAACAATTCGTAATGAAATCAAACGATATCATTATTATTTTTTTTCAATAGTCTATATGTGCTATAACGATGGTTTTATTGAAAAGTAAGGTCTATTGTTTTTTTTAGACTGTTTGTTCGGTTTAAAGTGCTCATAACCCGGTCACGATGCGAGATTAAAATTGTACGCAATTCGTTCCGTGTTATCGCATAAGGATTTTCGTATAGGATGTTTATGTTGGATTCAATCGTTTCAGCGAAAAAAATGAACAAGTAGTATGATGTTAGCTCAGTACTCGAAATGCTTTCAACATAATCATTACTAGTCCAGTGTAAATATTTGCTTTGGTATATAATCTTGTTAGTGTTGATTAAATGTTGATTTTCCACATTAATCTATGTATTTATGGTTCTACTTTTTTTTTAGTTTTTCATTGAAAATGACCTTTTCATTATCTCTATTGCTGTAAATAATTGCACAAATCCAGTTTATGCCAGTGCGTAAATGCGACACAAATTGAAATTATTACATACCAAAATAACCTTAATACATAATCAGACAATTTAATCTAACAATTAATAATAATTTTTAAGGCCTTCTCTAAATTAAGATCGAACGTAAATAGACAAAGAACGAAATAAAACCACTGACGATTATACAATTCTGCCCTTACACATATGCGAAACAAATCACACTACTTCAATCAAAATATCCTCAATAGATAACAAACCAATATCATATAAGTAAATACTGATTTTATAGAGTTTCTCTAGAGGCCATCTCAGAATTTGACACCAAACCCAACCTCAAACCGACAAAAACACAGATCTGAACAAAATCAACCAATGATTATGCAATATGAATACTCGCCCTTTGTAACCTTAATACATTATCAATCAATTTCATCCAACAATTCTCGACTTTTGATGCCATCCTAAAATCTAACACCAAACCCAACAAAAGCACAGAACTGAACAGAATCAACTAATGGCTATGCAATATGAATACTCTCCTTTTATAACCTTAATACACAATCAACCAATTTCATCCAACCTTTTTAAGACTTCTGAGGCCATCTCATAGTCCGACACCAAACTAGACCTCAAACCGACAAAAGCACAGATCAGAACAGAATCAACCAATAGTTATGCAATGTGAATACTCTCCTTTAATAACATTAATACAAAATCAACCAATTTCATCCAACCTTTTTAAGACTTTTGAGGCCATCTCAGAATCCGACCTCAGACCGACAAAAGCACAGATCCGAACAGAATCGACCGAAGATTATGCAATGTGGGTGTTGTCCCTAGATCGCAGGTGCATACAGACATACAGACAAGAAGTCGTGTACACGTGTGCACATGAATGAACGGTGCGGCCATCGTCCGGCCAACGATCCCGCCCACGCTTCCTCACTCGCTTTTCGACCAGCGGACACCGCAGGTGGAGGTCATGGTCGTGGAGACATCATCATCAATGGTGCGAGTGATGGTTATGTCTGCTGAAGAGGACGGGAATTGTCGAGGCTTATGGTTGTGGCTTGGAGGCTGCGTTTTGGATGTGTTGGGTGTTGAGAAATGGAAGTTGGATCCGTTGGAGATGGAGATGAAGGAAATATTTCATGAAGTATATTTTAGTATCAAAACAAAGTTTCTGTAGTGATAGATTTCGCAACTTCAATTATAGGAAAATTGACGATTAATCTAAGCGATTATTACACTGTTCTGTACATTTTCTATCTGAAAAATTAAAATGAGTTTGTTTTTATAATAGAAAATGCATGTTAAAATCGTATTCGGTAAATAGATATTGAAATTTAAAATGTATAAAATTAATTTGAATTATTTTTTTGAAAAAATAATTATCAAATATTTGAAAAATAAATTTTTAAACGTCGTTCATTTTTTTTCACATACTGAAAAGAATTTTGCAGACTACAGACGTGGAATTTTCATCTCCGAGAAAATTTGGTAATTTTCTGCATCTATTTGAAAACTAATCATATTTCAATGATAAAACTGAATGGTTTTGATGTTTTTTTTGCAGAAATGAACATGGAAAGCAGTAACATTTTTCACGAATCTTCAGTCCATCATCACCATCATGGTGATTTCCACCATGTTCATGAGCATCATCACTACCACCACCATATGAAACAACACAGAAATACTTCGAAGCATCACGCTCATGATGAGCATCACCACCTTGACCAAGGAAATCATCATGGTTCGAAACATCAAGCTCATGGAGATGACCACCACGTAAAATATCATAGAAGCACTCCACCTCATCACGCTCATGTTGAGCGTCATCATGTCCACGGAGATCACCATGGTTCGGAACATCACCAGGATCATCATTACCCTCATGAAGAATACCATTGTGCTCCAAATCATCATTTATGCCATGATGTGCCACATAATGCATACGGAGAACACCACCATACGCAAAAGAACCACAGGGGCTTAGAACATCATGGTCATTATACTCCACCACATCATGCTCATGAATTTCATCATGAAAACCACCACTATGCTTCAAACCATCATATCAACCACAACACGTCACATCATGTATCAAAAGAACACCATCATGCGCATAATGGCCATCATGAAACGGAACACCATGGACACCACACTCCACCAAATAATTTTCACCAACAGCACCATCATTTTCATGACGACCATCACCACAGCCATGGAAATCACCACATTCCGAAACACCACAACCATCACACTGAGCCACATCATACCTCTTCAAAGAATCATAATCATCATGATAATCACGAAGACCATCCCTTGAAGCATCAAATCCACCATCATATAGCTCCACATCATGCTCATGGCGAGCATCATTTCAACAGCAATCATCTTGAATCAGAACACCACAACCACGAGCATCTATCTCATCATGTCCATGACGGAAATCATCCAGATTCGAAAAATCATAGTCATAATTCAGAACATCACTTAAATGGAGGTCATCCTCATGTTCACATAGAGCATCATATTATGTAATGTAGCTTTGCAAAATTAAATCGTTTTCTTTCGATTTTTTTACAGAAAAATTAATTGTTTTGAAATAATACATGATGTATTTTATAATTGTAATATTAAAATTTCTGAATAAAATGATTGCTTAGAGATTTTTTTAAATTTTATTTTTATCATATTGATTTATTATTCTTTCTATGAATATGAGGCAATTGTAAAAATATTGTTTAATTTGTTTCAATTAAGAAACTTAAATCACGCACGTAGTGTACTTTGCTATATTTTTTTTCCACAGAGCACGTGATGTGATCAGCCCGTGATGCACGTGATTCAAGAAAAATGAATGCAAGGCATGATTTCATTTTTTATTAATTTAAAATTTAAATTATTTTTATTTTGAAAAAACTTTGAACAATCTTTCTTTCTAAAACTGATTATTATAGTTATGATTCACTTCTACGATAAAATATTTCCTCCGATAAGTGCATTTTCAACCCATTCAATACAACGAAAATTAAGTACATCTGAAAAAAAATTCCAGCAACAAAAACTGTAGTACCTTATTCACTGTACAAACAATATATTTTAATTGTTTTCCATCACACCGATACAAAACGATATCATCTCAAATTAGACGCCTCGAAAGCGCACTGCGCGATCAACACCCCAGCAATTACATCACACATCAAGAAGTCCAACGACCGAATAATTACGAAAAACAAACATCCACATCTTTGCGAACACAGAGGCATATTACAAATAAGATTTTCGACTTCAACCATCGGAGGCTTCTCTTTCAGCTCGGAGCTCTCCATGCACCGTTAAGTATGCAACTCGGCGAACTTGACCCGAGGCCGTCAAAAATAAAAGTCGTTCTCGGCGCGTAGCACTTGCACACCCGAGATAAGTGCATTACGTATGTTAATTTCGCCTATGTATGCAGAATGAGCAACAGGATCCTGCAGAGTGAGCAAACGAGCCGGGGATATTCCAGCGTGAAATGTCGACGGGGAAGTATTTAAAAGTTATCCGGCCAAGAATGAATTGCGCCGCGAATGGATCAGGGTTGAGTTTTCTATCTATCAATATATAAATTTAATGATTTATGCATTTTAAAATGATTTTGAATGTATTTGAGGACGTTAGAAACTGAGGGATAGAAGAGAATGGGACTGGAAGTTTTGGGGGTAAGTTGTGCCGAAGTTGTTTCGTCATTTAAATGTTGCCACCAGATTAGCTAAAATGGTTGCCAAATTTGCACAATATTCGTTTTTCAATTATTCCCTTCATGTGATACTACTATGATATTTTTTATACGAAATTATTCGGAACAACCTGCCCCCGAAAATTCCTGCCCCATCTTTCCTATAAGCACATATTGTAGTCTGCGGGTATAAGAGACAGAGTGCAGAAATTTTCTGGGAATATTTATTTTTATCCGAGTCCAATTGCTGTTTAAATTATTTGTGTTTGATTCAAAACACCTTGTTTCTGTAATTTTTTGTTAGATGCATTTGCAATATGCATTGTAAGGTGGAGTGTTGTTGGAATGCGAATTGAATGAGCTGAAGATTAATGAAAATTTGATGTAAAACTAAATGAGGCAATGCATAATCTATGATTGGTCTTAGGAAATATAAAATTCAAAATCGAATAAGCATAATTGAAGTATGAATTTATGGTATAATAAACACCGCAAAGTCCTTATTTTATCCGATCTACAGCATCCCGGACAGTTCAGGATAACAGGTTGATATCAAAACAGGATATGCGAGTTCTTCGATTCACTTCAATTCAATATTAACCGGACTGTTAATACATCGATTTCGAATTCAACGCTCGTATATAACAAGAATTTAATTATTGCGTTATGAAAAAAATGTATAAAAATGGGTCAATGAGCCAATCATCCTTCATATTATCGACATTCGCAGAATCACATTTAGTATTTACAAATTGATTCTTGGTAAGAATGATACACAATTTAATCTGTTAGTGTTTCATGGTTAACGCTTTAGGCTATGTTTGAATATTTTTTGATATTCTGAATATAATACGACTTATTTTAATTTATTTTAGTTTAAGTAGAGGATAAATTTATCGAGTTACACCTGTGTATATTCACAGGTCGTCGACTTTGGTTAAATAGCCGGTTTTGATAACTCGCAAGAGAATCGTAATTATTATTTCTCGGATTCAACTTGCGCAAAACGCTATTGTGATTCGATTTTATCATCGTTTTAATATTGTTTTGTTTGAACGTCGGAATGCGAGGAACATGAACAATCGATCGTAAGAAAGACGTACTTCGGATCGTTGAGAAACAACAGTTGACACCTGAATTTAAATATTGAAAACGAAGATGTGTACAGAAAAAGAGAGAGATGCAATCGTTTAGAAAATATTTCGTAAACGTTTAACGCGATTGTCATTTGTGCAAATACGTGTTGTTATTGCGAAAATATGTTCTCGGAATAGAAATTTTACCGTTATTATCGAATACCAATTCGATTGATAGGCGTATTTAACACGAGGTTCAATGTCCTTCGAGTTTTTCGAAAACAAAAAATTCTTAATCTGAATCAGTAAATAAATAGGATTTGTGAACGCTACGAGTGGCCGAAATTTAATCGCATTAAACTGTAACATGCAGTTGTTCCTAAACCCGAGTTACGCACCATTTAATCGAACTCGATCAGTTTCACGATCGAAATACACATTTTTTTATCGCTCGTTATGAAAAAATAAGTAAACATAGTTAATGCAATAAGTAGTTGCGGCATAAAACAGTTCGTATCAACACATTTTTCATTACAAAATTATCGACTGGGAACGGTTTCATAATCGGCTTCCATTGTGCAGGACTGTTGAACTCAAAGTATGATTTTTTTTAGCAGAAACATTGAGATATGTGGATACATTGATAGTTTTCATATGAAACTTTAACATTCGCTGAATATCGAAAAGCTTCGCTCGGAAACCGATCACGTATAACGAACTAACGGTTCCGGACCACACAAGGCCCGTTCGCCAACCCGATGAAATAATAATTAAAAACGGGAACTGAACACCGAGAATTCGACCGAAATCTCTTTTTAATTCGCACATGTTCACTTTTCAGACTGAAAATCCCAGCCAACTTAGCTAGAAGCGACCGAACCGAGCGGACCTACCTAATTCGGAGTCGTTTGCATTTTTTCTTAGAGGTAAAATAACGTGTATGTGAAAATTGTAGTGTTTTGCTTTCGTAATTAGATCTGACCGGTTCGATGAACCGTTGACGAAATTGGCCGGTGTCGAAATGAGTTTATAAAATAGTTCGATGCACACGTCGTGTTTTGTGGGAGTTCGGGATGGCGTTTGTGTGTTTGATGTATGAAAAAATTAATCAATTTCGACCGATAATTGATATAATTTAATGCGATTATACAACGGTATCGAGAGACCACAAAATTCAAATTTCAACGGTAAATATTCATATAAAATCGATGCGATGCACTAATAGTTCCGATCGAATTTCATCAAACGCTTATTGATTTAGAAAAAAATAGTGGAACACTTTACCTACTTTTTAGACAAATCTAAAATTATTTTGAAAAGTAATAGTAATATGATATTCGAAACATAGATTTGGGAAAAAAATCAATCAAATAAAATTTTCCTCATTGAAAATGGAAATATCATTGATATATTATATAAATCGTTATAAAATATAGAATTATTATGTCATTTTTACGTAGGATTCTTAAAATATATATTTTATGATAAATCGATGCACCTTTTACGTATATTTGCATAAAACTCGAAAATCGAATTGAATTGAGAAAACCAGCATGAAATCGATTATATGAATTGACCGAGTAATCGTTACGAGCGTCGATTGTTTCGGAACGTTCAGGTGTCAAAAAAAATATGAGAAACGACCGAAAGAACGGGTCAAATCGATCTGGTCACGTCGTGACTTCATCAATGAAGTAATTTATTCGATCGCACATATCAATCAAAGCTCGAAAGAGAAAAAACCATAGAAAATAATTCAATTTCGTCTAAGTGTAACGGACATTTCAAAATGTCGGACGAAAAAACTTGTGCACGCAGAGCGTTTGAGGTTTGCGCCGCTTCGTTGCGATCATTTCGCATTTTTTTTTCACCCACAAAACCTACAAAAAGGTCTTTTGTAATATTTTCTAAACACTTCCGACGATTTATTTAGTCGGTCGTTTTCGGTCAAAGCGAACTAGAAAGTGTCGAAGTGTCATCGAATTAGAGACGCGTCACCTTTAATGGACGAATGTTTGGAATTCTTCACGAATCTAGCTCGTTTTCAATACTTCCTATTATCGGATGTGATTGATTGTTAAAAGGAGCGAAGAATTTTTTGTTCAAAGGGTCTAACGGTTTCTAAAAGAAAATAGAAAATTTTCATTTCGAACGGTTAACCGGGTACTATCTAAGTGCGCGCGTGGGCCGAGTTATCTCGAATGGTTAGGCGTTTTATTCTTTTTTTATTCTTTAACGCAATTTGCATACAAAAGAATCGCAAGAGAAGCACGGTGGCAGAATGCTGTTTAGGTCCACGTGTTCCACAGAAGAAGATCTGACCCCGAAAGGTGATGATCAAGGTGGTTTTAACACAAAAGGATGGAAGCGTCCTTGTTCAGCGCTCGGAACGGTTAGATACATATCAAGTAGGCTTGAGAAAAAAATTACACGTAGGCTTTGTTTGCTGTACTTTTTTTCGGATTGTGAGCAAATCCGATTAGATGAAATAAGTATTCATTAAAAATATATACGGAGCACTTACACATTAAGAATGCTCAGAGATTAATTATTCATTTTTATTTAAAACCTTTGTATGAAAAATCAAAATATCTCAAATTGAACTGACAGAAACATTACCATACGCAAAGATATTTTAATTTGAACTTCAACAGCTTACGGTACATTTACACACCTCAGCATCCTTGTACGTCTAAATTCGAACTAGGCCAACTTCGAAACTTTCAACAACCACAGAGAGTCAGATTTCTTATGTAATTCTTGAAAATTTATAGATTTTCAGAATGATTAAAGTATGACTAGTTAATAAATAAGAGTTTCCTTTTACTCATATAAATACATAGATATGATTTTCAGTTGAATATTTGTATAGGTTGCATTTCTAACTCATAAAATTGTATGAGCAAATTGCAACGTAATTTTCCTCAATGTTTATACTATGATCTTTCCGAAAAATATAAATTTTTTCATATGTTCGAGAAATTAATTGAATATAAAAATCAAACTAACAGAGCAAACATCTGATCGATCAAACAATAAAATTCGCACGATACATATCCACACATCATATTTATTATTGTATCGAATCGAAAGCGACCCACGCTCATCTGTCCCGACACGGTTCTGCGCTGATGCTGCTTCTGCACAGCATCAGGTCACGAACGCATTGTTGTCTCCATGGCATTTCCAATATTGTTCGACGAATAAGTGCATACGAGTGGGTCAGTGTGGCGACCCATTGCTCGACATGTCCAATGTCGCAGCGTTTCCATTGACAAACGAGCGGAACGCAACGCAACGCTCGACAATGAAAGGTTCTCTCGAAGAGAACCATTGTTTTTCTCTTGTTGTCGGTTGTAGTGCGCTTGTTGTCTGCGACCGATCGGTCGTGATGGTGTTTACGTGTCGGGACAATGCGTTATTTCGAGTTGTAATTGAAGTCCGATCGAGGCTGAAGGGTGATGGTCTCTAAGTGGGTTTGAAGGATTGTGCAATTTTCGTTTTCGATTGATGCCGTGGTCAGGTGTTGCTTGAGACTTTTCAGGCTTTAAGTTGATTGTGATAGCATTTACATTTATTACAGTATAGGTGAAAAATTATATAATATATAAAGTGAATTCAAATTGGAATTTGGAAGTGTGGGTCTGAATGTTCCGGGGCAAGTTGTTCCGAAGGGAATAATTTCGCTAAAAAAAGAGATAGTAACACCTCGTGATGGCATAATTAAAGCATTGGGTATTGCACAACATCGGCAAACATTTTTACTACCCAAGCAACGATAATTGAGTGAGGTTACAATTTCGGAAGGACTCATCTCCAGAATTTCCAATCCCATTTTTTCCCATAATATGATGGTACTGAAAAGTTTTATTTAAATTCGATGAATGTTTTAACAGAGATAGACAAACATCGGTATGCTGAGATAGATATCTTATAATATCTGAAGTGTAAATTTATTAAAATCCGATTAGATTATATGTGTGATAATCGAATACGCAGTTCGAAACATGCATTGTTGATTTACAATGAATTTATAGAAGGCGTCAATAAATTAGGATTTTCTTGCGGAATATTGACAAATTTACGACGAATTTCATATTTCATTATCAAGTAACCTTTACGATTTTGAAGAAACATTTGCGTAAATAATATTGACACGTTTATTGCGTTATTGTTAGTAAATCAAACGATTCGGTATATAGAGACGCTATTGTCAATGTTACGTCTTAATGTATTACCAATAAAACGCTGAAATAAAAATTATCCGACGAAATCTCACATTCATGTATTCATAACGAATGGTATATTAATATCGAATAAATCCATCCAAACGAGTTTTCAATATTTACGTTCGATATTTGGGTAAATTAAAAAGGCCTTGTTGGCGTGTCGAACCACTCGACAGTAGTAGCACTCGACCGCATCTAATCTTCATCGAGTTTAATCGGTCAGGGATTTCGAATCAGGAAAATAAGAGATTTTCTTAATTTCAACTAGTGAAATAATCGTACGAAACTAAAAGAAAGCGTCTACAATGCTTAATCATTCGTATGCTATCATTATTTTTGCGAATGTGTAACGACTAATGTTCAAATAATCGCTGCACTAATTATCACCGGATTTCCCGCCGGATTTTCATAAATTTGAAAAACAAAAAACTTTGATTCATTTCAACAGATATTAACGAGTCATTCTGATCATGCTGAGTATTCAAAGTTCATTTATTAGTAGAAAAATCGTTCGAACGACCTGAAAACTGGGCTCCATCAATCAAACCCTTTAATTGCGGCGGAGCACTCGGGATCCATTGACGTCAATGGGTTGTAAAGATAACCCACGAGCCATGATAAGCACTCAGCTGTTGAGGGCTTCGTCTGCTTCATCATCATCATCATCATCAACATCGACTATGGGCTTTTACAGTCGAGGAAACCTTGTCGAGGCCGAGATAAGGACGACCGACATTCCTCGGGGACATATGTGTTTTTATGGTGCGGTCGAAGATAAACAACAGTATTTTATAGTCGCGTGTTTTGTTTAGTGTTCGATTTTTCATTGGAGAGAAGATTGTCGCCTTTGTGTAGAAAGAGGTTGTTGAAAAAATTGGATTTTTTTATTTTTTTTCGGGTGGTGTAAAAGTCGGAAAGGTACCATTAATGGTAAGATGTATGGAGTCGTTTCTTTTGAAATTAAAAAAAAAATTACTATGAGATGGTGAGTATTTTGAGTTTCAATGTTATTAGTTTGGGTAATAAATAATTCTAATAACAGAAGAAAAACAAAATAAAAATAAACATACATATTTATGTGTTACTCATCACAGATATAGGAAATATTTTTTCAAAAAAAACAAACGTTTAGATGATTAAATTTATTAATCACTTCCTTGATTAATTCTAATTAATAAAATTTATGCCAGCATACTGGAACATCCTGAAATTTACTAAATTTATTAACTCCAATTATCATGACCGTGGAATTACAAACATAAAAACGCCCTTTTAGAGTATGATCACATAATAATAAAAAAAAAAAACTAGATAAAATATTATTTCGCACAGCACGTATACGGAACTTAGAATCAAGGAAGAAGATACATAATTATGATAAATAGAATAATTCGCGGAATATGGAGAAAAACCACGAAAAAAATACACATTACACAAGCGAGTCGCGTACAAAGGCATCTTTACGCAACGAACAATCAAAAGTGTGATTGCCACTGGCGATAGTTCGCTTAGAGTTAATTAAAAGATTCAATCTCCGAATGTAAATAGACGCGAAATGAAAAGCGAGTCGTTTCGTGACACGAGCGTGTACGAATTTTCACACGATTCGCTGAAAGAAAAATTACGAAAATTCGAAAACGAATCTAAAAAGTGCTCGCTAATCGGTCGGACGTGACCAATTATGAAAATTGACCTTCGCAGCGGACGCAATTAGTTTCAGTCATACTTTCAGACTAATTAATCACACATTCTGAATCAATTATCTTTCGTAAGAGCGTGTCTATGGTTAGCGACTTGCGACATGGCAATTTTCGTACGAAATATCAATTTTGCCAATTTTTTGTATAAAATTTCAGAATGAATATTATAATTCATATTTTAATAAGATCGATTGATAAGATTTGATTACGACTGATTCAATCAATTAAACATTGATTTTAAATGGATTAATGATAAAATAAATTTTCTTCGATATATTTTTTTTATAGAGAAATCGCAAGTTCCATTTCGCATAACATCTTTATGGACACGCACTAAGGTTTGAGAGTGAACACTAATAATTTCGACATAGTGAAAAGTGAAAACGTATTTTTTACGGCAAAAGTGAAAAATGCGTTCGATCGTGAATTACAGCGTGAAAAATTATATGTGATTCAATTTATGTAAGGTAAATAAATAAAAGATGCCAGTTAGTTCGTGGTACAGTTGTAATGTGGTTGGTTAAAAGCCAAGAAGTTACCGGTTAGATTCCTGGTAGATAATTTTCATCTAACTTTCTCGTGTAGGGTATTTATCTGTCCAGCTCGTGAACAAGGAAAGAAAGTTTTTCCTAGCATCATGGAAACTCCTTGAAAATATAGATCATTATTGAAACGCATTGAACATGAGAGATTTGAACGCGCACAACGGTTCCGACCATAAAACCTAATCGATCCATTACGCGTATGATAACGACTCGCAACAGATCATTTCCATTTAATCAGAATTGTTTACGTTCTACAACGATTCTTCGAACGGCCACTAATCATCGCTAATGAATCGTGTCGAAATAATGACGTCACATCAATATGTTTCATTGAGAATTTTCCAGCGGCAGAAGCGAAAGTGATCCCGAATGAAAATTTCTCTTGTACGTAAAATAATAAATCACAATAAGAGCGTTTTGCTAATCGCAAAACGCACACTCGAAACGGTGAAAACGGCAAAACTTTACAAATTAAATTACTTTCGCCGATCTGTTGGCCGTTTATTGTGTGTGCGTATACTAATAGAGTATGCGGAAAGTACTCGGAGCGTGAAAATCAAGAAGTAATTGCCCATTGTCGTTTTTTTATCGTAAGAGATTCTCCATTTTGCTCTTTTGCTCCCTTTGAATTGGGAATTGTGCGTAGATTAGGTTCGGAATCGATTGTGCCTTAGATAATGCGTTTCAATTGTTCCTAGATGTGGTTACGAAAGTGCGCTGGTTGATTTCGATTGTTAGCGAAAATGTTAGTGATGTTAAAATATAGATTTATTTTGACAAGTCCAAAAGTGTAGAAATTAGCAAATCGTGGGGAAATTTGAGAAGAGCTAACTCATTGAGTGGATGAAAATTGAAAAGATTGAATTGCGAAATGTATGCACGACTTGAAACGTTACGATTTTCGTCACGGAGCTTTGATTTTTGAAAAGAAAATGTGTCGTTGCATCACTCGAGTAGTACACGTTTTGTAATAAACTGTAAGTTGAGCACAGAAACTGTGTATGTATTATTAATTATATGTTATGTCGTTCAATTAAAATTTAATAAACAACTTAACGCATTTATTAGTGAACGACTAAATTAGAGATCTCTTATCGTTCATTACAAAAGCATTTGTATTCGAAACATAGAAACGCTATTAAATCACAACTGATATCAACCAAATCGACTATTTTACAAGATTTACTCAAAATGTATTCTATTATCATTCCAGACTTCATTCTTTTGATGTTTTCAAAAATAATAGATATGAATCTGATAATTAAGACGCGACGATTGGATCATTTTTCATTCTTTATGAGCTTAATTATTCAGTGATTTATTTCGGACTAAAAATGTGTCTGGCGTCGAGACATCTAAATCTAGAAATAGATCCAGACGGATTCCGATTTCACTCTGGTTTAAAGTCCTGAAAGGAAGCTATTTTGAATTTCAACAATAAATTATAATCATTCACAGGAAACGCACAATCTAAAGCAGCATTCACAGCAAAAATCACCCTCGTCCTGCACGACAACGACCGCGTAATTATTTGATTTTAATAATGGTCTGTCTAGTCCGACATCCTGTCGTCACAGAGTCCTTATTCGCAATTAAATTGTCACAATGTTGAACGAATCAGATTTTAAAACTGAAAAACCCATAAATGAACATGTAGATTCGCTTTCAAGTGCACGTATATATTTTGAAGCGACTTTGCAGATGTTCTTTGCTTTTTATGTCTGGGTTTCGGGTATAAATATCGCGAGAGCAATTTGATTCCGTTGCTCAGACTAAATGTCAAAATGTTGTCTGAGTTTAATTCTGTGAGCCGTTAAGCGTTCGGTCTATTTGAATAACGCAGAGTTTGTTTATTTTTTGTACAGTGGTTTGGTCGAAGAGGAAATCTGCGCTCGCTTTTTATGCATGTGGTTATGAAAGTTTGCGGAAAACTCCGTTTAGTGTGAAAAAATAAATGAATATTCCAATGTACCAGAATTCACCGCAGAATTCAAACAGCATTATGCGCTTTTTCCGAATTCTGATGTGGATTTTATTGCACTGTAATAAAATGTTTATTGGGCGTGACACGAGCGAACGTGTTGAAAAAGGTGCGTACGAATTCCGGATTTCTTTTCTAATTTGATTTGTGGATAAATTTTACAATTTAATGATAGAAAATTGCATTTCGTTTGTTTTGAGCAAAAAATATGACAGTTGAGGTTTTTTTTACTAAACCCAAGAATGAAATGGTCTGAATATTTCGTGAAACATATTTTTTGTTATTGTCTTATGTAAAATGGTGAAAATATTAATTATTCAGTTGAAAATAATAGATTTCTAATATTCGAATCGGTAAAATGAAAAAAATGAATGTTTTTTTAACGGTTATCTAAGTAGTGAAACTCTAAATGAAATTTGATTGAATATGAAGAAAAGTAACTGTTATTTTACGTTGCTCTGGATTATGAGAAGATACATAGATCTTAATCATACCGGTGACATAAATTAAGGGAATTTAGAGGCTTAAAACATAAGGCATTTGTAAGTGTCCCCATTCTCCTCCCTACACAGAAAGACGCAACTTAAAATTTTTCAACAACCACAGTTTCGCATCATAAAAAATCCATTACGCCACACCGAATAATGCCTTTAACCTTAACGGTTCCTTTGCATATATGGTATATCGCTCAGACGAAACCGCATACACCTGCGTTCTGGTCTCCATAGCCATCATCATCATCATCATCACGACGATCATCATTCAGTCGATCATTTCGGGCGCTGATAATCCGAAACGGAATGGTCGTCCACTTTCACTCGATCGACTATTTTCTTGGAAGACGTTCACATTCGGACCGAACTATGAACATTTATTTAAATTTATATTCAATCCATTTTTGAATATAATGAATGTTGATAGTGTCAATTAATTTATTTGAAGATATATACTCAATAATAGAGTATGAAGATGAGGTTTTGAATAATGAATCAGTTCAAAGTTCGGTTGAGTTGTGGACATTTTATGAAGTTTTCCCGAATGGGCACAACGACCATGCTCGAGGCGCATCAGGTGTTGCCAAGTGAAGTTCGACAATGCGAACTCTTCACAGACGATGGTACTTTTGGTAGACGAGTCTGTGTTGATGATGGTTTTGATCTTGAATGGTCGTCGGATTTTATGATGGTAGGTGGATACTTTCGTTTTCGGAGCGTTCGTGCTCGTTTATGGTTTGTTTGATGGGCCTTTTGGGCGTTGATGATCTTAGATCGTTATCATGATCATTAGTTTGATGTTCGATACGAAGTTGGGATTATAACGAAATTCGTTAAATGGTGGAATCGTTGCTTGTTTTAAAGTTTGAGATGCGAGTGCAGATTCGTCGTCGCAGATGCACTCTGTTAAAAATAACGTTTTCGTAAAATTTTCCGAGTGAATCAACTGAAATATGTTGTGACATATGAAATATTGCATTATATGCGTAATATTTATTACAAAATTTAAAAATTATTATATAAAGTCAAGTTTTTCTCAAAAAATTGTTTCGTAACATCATGTTTGAACCGAAAACTTATAAATCGATGTCACAAAACGTAATCGATATAATTTTTATAGTAACCTGAATAAAAATATCACGTCGTTCTATAACACATGATACTCGTTAGTATTTTTGACGCGTTACATATTATATGATTTAAACGCACTTGTCGGCCTGCGTTTAAATCGCTCTTATTAGTTTCCCAGAACTATTGTACGAGACTGTCTGTAAACATATAATTTCGCACATAAATAAGAACCAATCTTCGATAATAGCACACAATTGGAGCACACCATTAGAAAAGTTACGACGCAGAAGCAATTCGATACAAACCGCAATACATTTTATATGCACCTGATCAGCAGAGTCAATAGATCTGGATCGCTTTAAGCTTCAAAGCTATTCCCTTCGCGGTTTCAACGTATCCCATTATCAACAGTTGGAAATGAGATATAAGAACTTCAAATGCTTATTGCGATAATTAAAGTACTAATATACAAGCATATAAAAAAGCTTACTGATGAAAATGTTTAAGATCAGTAATGCTTTAAGCATTGATTATCAGTAAGCTTGATACTAGGCAGCGATCATTATTTAGGTACATGCGTATTTTAGGAAAATCATCAGAAATTGATAATGAGAAGAATTTTCATTTTATGTAGCTAGATTCTTGCTGGAAATCCTATTGATTTCCTCATTCTAGAAGGAAGCACTAGGGCAAGAAAGACAATAATTTCTAGTCAGATAAATGAAAATAATTCCCCCATATAATTCATACCTGGAAATCAATCACAAGTAGTCTTCGGTGTAAATTACTCGATCTGAATGGAATTTGATGATCTGGGAATCTCGTAAGTCACGCACCACTCGCTCATTGTCGATTCGTGGTGTTGATGTGTAAATGATGGCTATGGACATGTCGCAGGTTGCGGCATATGTCAGGTCGGACATTATCATAATCTTCGGCTGCCTCGGGTCCATTGCCCCACTTTCTACAGAGCTGGTCTCCGTGAAAGATTTAGCCGTTCTGGTGGTCCAGTCGAGTGCGGTTGCATCATGAGGTTTAGGGTTCGATTTGGTTGTCGAATGATCGTTGATGAATTTTTTTTGTGTTTGATTGTTGATTATAGCGCTAGAAACAAGATTGTTTCGTGAGGTTCATTTTCATACATATGTATGAAAAAAATTCATTTTAAATTTATTTTTGGATTGTTTTTTATATCTTTTTACTTGTTTATTATATGAACGAGTTTCATAAAATTATATTTTGCTATGAACTTTTATTTTCATAAATTTATTAGTGCTAGTTCTGTCAAAACAATTTTAGAGACATCTTTCGACTATTTAATGAAGTCGGTGAGTAAGGATATAAAAATTTTCAAATTCAAAATGTGTGCAAGGATTAGATAGGTTTTTAATTTTTTTGACTTTAAGGAAGTATGAAGGATTCTATGTGGATGGGAAAAAATAGAACAAAATATGTTTTATCGAGAACTTTTCATTTCATAACAAAATATAAGAAATACATACAAAATTATATAGAAATTCATAATTGAAATGAAATAAATAAACAAAATTCATACTTGTTAAAGAAAAAAATATTGTGTTACAGCAAAACAAAATTAACAGTATTTCTTTGATCTTCAGTTGTCAGAAAAGAGAATTAAAAAATTAACTTCTGTTAAAACGATTTCCTTCTCCTCTTTTATGGTCATCTCTGAATTCATCCATATCGCGAGCTTTTTGAAGAGCGACTGGATCATCATCATCTTCTAATTGATCCTATAAATTACAAAATAAATACCACCAATAAACCACAAATAAAAAGCTTTAGAAAGAAAATAAAATTATAAAATACCTTCAAAGCTTCTGGGTCACCGACACGAGTTTCATTTTTGCCATGTTGGTGTGAAGAGGAGCATGAAGAAGATGCTTTGCCAGGAAAACTGAAAATATATTGCCATTGAAATAAGTAACAATAACATTTATTATCAAAATCAAACAAAAAAGAAAATCAAATAACCTTCCATCTTTTACTCTGTTTTCATAAAATTCTTCTACAGTGTATACGGGCATAGATGGATATCCAAGGCCAAATACTGCTTTCTGGGCTTCATTTTTAGTAATGATATAAGGTTTTAGAGGTGGCGGAGGAGGAGGTGGTCTTTTCATTTGTTCTCTTTTTTCTAAAACCAGTTGAAGTATTAATTAAATAATGTTTAAATAAAATATCAATCAGAAAAAATAGTTCAATGCATACTTGATTCCATATTTTCAGCCATTTCTATAAAAGGCATTTCTGATTTAATGAAATTCAATTCATCGATTGCTAAAATAACATTTAGTTTTATCAATGTTAAATAATATTCTCGTTTTGCACTATCATCTACGTTTTCAGATTTTAGTGTTTTCTCGAGGACCTGTAGTTTTTGAGATAATTCTTTTTGTAAATTGAATCTTTTTATTTTTTCATCGCGACTTGTCATCTATGAAAGAGTAATAAATTAGACATGTATACTATTTTATGACAATAAAAAAAAAAACATATTTGAACTACCATAACAAACAGTTGGGCTTCTTGTGTAGGATCTTTACCTCCTTCTGATTCGTGTAGTGGAATTTTGACATCTGTCAATTCATAATCTTGACATCTTTTAATGAAATCTCTACAACAGAATTCTCAAGTAAAATTCATCAGAAAATATAAATGAAAATAATGTAAATAGAAGTAATTTTACCTAAAATATATTTCTCCAACTCTTACAATTTCACGTCTAGGTCCAGCAATTAAACGCATCGTTAAATGACCAAGTAAAGCAGGCAGTAAGAAGTATTTAATTGTTTCAGTCGGCAAGTCTTCAAGAGTTTCATTTGAACTAAACAAATCAGCAACAGATACCAAACGAGTAGCCAGTTCAAATTGTTCCATACATTTTTTGACTTCAGGCTGAAGAGAAAAAGTAAACAAATAAGAATCGAACATGATTGAGGTAAAATTATCTAAGTGCAATGATTTCTTTTTCGACATAAAATTTGGAAATATATATGTTCAGTGATCAAAGCCGGCACAAATTGAAATAAGTCAAAGACTAAATAAGGAGAAATAATGAAACAAAAATATTGATGAACTTCATTTGTGGACCATCTAATAATATAATCAAATTATATAATAGCGCTATTCTGTGTTCGTGTGTCCATGTAACGCACCAAAACCGCGTTCATATAATCAATCCATTGAAATTGCATTGATATATTCAACAGGTTGATTGCTAGTACAATATAAATACTAACACTGGTCCGTTTGCTAAATAGCCATAATTGCACAATTTTACCCAGACTTACTTCAATTCATGAAAGTTTACACTGCTGAACATATTAGATCTATGGTGAAATCGCAAAAGTATTTGGACATGTGTAAAGTTAGGATAGGGTAAAGGACAATGGCAATATAATACGAAAACAGTAATTTCAATGAGTCATAAACAAATTCACAGAATATATAGTGATTTTTAGGTTACCTCGAGTTCGGCGTCATTGCTGATAGAACGTTTTGCTTGAAGTTGATTGTATTCTGTCAGAGCTCGATCGAAGATATCTGAAAGACGATCTTCACTAGCCTCTGAAGCTTCAAGACCGTTATTTTCATTAGTATTTTCAGCCATTTTTAGTTTTGTGATGAAACTACGACACTACAAACATTTGTCAATCCAAAACTGACAGCTGATCGCGAGTGTTGCCGTTGTACTAAAACAAGAGTGTTGCAATAGAGAAAAATAAAATACTTGCACAAATTTTATTGGAATTAAAAAAAATGATTTTAATTATGAAAATGCATTATAAAATGTATTAATATAAAAAAATGGAAAAAATAAAATCATTGATAAGCGTTTATTGTGATTCATGCTCTCTATCACGATAGTGGTATGAGTGTAAAATAAAATAAAAGTGGTTAATTTTTTTTCAAAATTACGAATCTGTTATAATTTGTGACAAACGTAATTCATTTTGATTTTCTAATTATTTTTGAAAGAATCATAATATATTAGTGCATTTAATTGTGACTTTAAGCGCTATTGCAATTGAGGACATATTTATATTATAATTGGGAATTCACGGTTTATTTTATCAAATATATTTATTAATAAGTATAAAATAATTTAAAAGAGTGTTGCCAGTAGATGTATCTTCATTCAATTAAAAACTAGTTAGCGATACCTGAGCAGTCGATCTCAAAAGGCCGTTTGTGTCGAGTCGATGAGTTTATCGAAACATTTCTATATTGTGCAAAATCATTTATTGAACTTTATACGTTTAAATTGTTATAAGTTTATATTCAATCGGTGACATTATATCAAATAACAGGTATGTAAACGCTCATTATTTGTTATCATTCATTACAAAACGAAAAAGCGGTAAAGCGTATTTTAAATTTCTCAAACGTAATGTGAGTTAAAATAGATAAAAATTAATTTTGATAAAATAAATATTTTATCCTACCCACAAACATGCAAATAAAATGTACGTAAACAACATTTCAACCTTCAATAACTTCAATACATATTAGCATGAGTAATATTTGCGTTCATGCTGAAAAACAAAAAATACATAGGTCAGCACATAGTAAAATGCAAAGTTTTCTTACCCATTGTACAAAACACTAACATTTACTTTAAAAAAAAATGTAATGTTTATAAAATTTCAAACTGCAATTTGCAATTTGCTATGAACGAGCCTCACGTTATCGACTTACTTAAGAGACCATTGTTTGATTTCTCACATAATTTTTCCCATTTGCGAATAATTTTCTCAGTCTTTCTCTAGTTCCGAGCAGTGCAACAATTGCAACAGTGATACGGATCATCTTGGCAAACGCTTAAACTGTGTCAAGAATACAAATATTCAAACATAATCGAAAGATCGATCATTTGGGTAAGTGTTAATCAAGTTCAAGTATGTTTTCCGCAAATACTCATGACCCAAATATAATTAAAAGAATATGATTCTTCACATCGGTTAACCACATTTGCAATTGAATTTTGCATTCTTTTTCAATATTTAATCTATAGATCTATCATTCATGTAAATGTGAATCAAGTTTATATCTGTTTTCCGTAAATATTCATTACTCACAATATAAAAAAAATGAATAGGATACTTCATTCTGTTTACACTCTTTCGCAATGCACTTTGAAAATCAAGTTTCAATAGATCATTTGCACAAACATGAATCAAGTTCAAGTTTGTTTTCACAAACATTCATAATTCAGATATAATATATCATAACAGAGTAAATCACATGACTTACTAATTTTAACAATTACACTTTTCAAATCAATTTTCAATCGTTCATTTGCATACGCGCTCATCAAGTTCAAGTCCATTTTCCGCAAATACTCATGACCCAGATATAGCATAATGGAATACGTCACATCGCTTACTCACATCTGCAATTGCATTTTCCATTGCAATTTCGAGGAAGGGAAAAAAAGCATCTACGACAGCCAATTGAATCGGAGATTCGTTCGAATGCGTCGCTAGCCGAATTGTGCTCGTTAAGAGTTTAAGAGTGTTAGATTACTCTAAGCGACGACAACTGAGATTGATCCGAGATCATCTCGGGTTATATTTAATAATAGTATTGTGAAATGTTTGCTATACAATGGTGATTCAATGTGCCGAGGAGTCGTGCGGTAGTTCGGTATGCTTCGACGACGAGGTCGAACGACGACGCGAGGAAGTCGTATAGTGTTTGTGGGATTTTCTTCATTTTTATATATTTTTCAGTGAATTAATGTTAAACAGATTGAATTTTTAAGAAATTGTATAAGTTCCATTTTTTATTCGATCGATTTTTCTTTTATTGCGTCTGAGTTTCGTGATGTGAATGTAGTGCTTTCTAATTTCGGCGGAGACATTTTGTGAAATTTTAAGTAAGAATTTGTTTTGTAATGACGATTATTTTACGTTTATCTAATCGTATGAAATTATGTTAGAAATGCTCTAATTTCTTTCGCCGTAATTATTTATGTGATTTAATCGTTTTGATGCACGTTTTTGCTGATGATTGTTCACATTGTTTTGTATGCGGATAATAGGCTTATTATGTGAAAAATTTTCTTCAGAAATAATGTCACTAGTATGTGATAATAACAGTAAAATTTTTATCATATCAAAACTCACAAAGTATAATATTTCAATATAAACGAAAATAAAATGTTAGTATGTGCATGTTTATATTGAGACGTTTCAGCGCTTGTTATGATTAGATCTTAACTGTTAATATTCTCACTATTAGTAGTAATACATATTTGCAGATTTAATTTAATTTCATTAAACTGGACTAGAATCATATTAAATTTTAATAAAATAATATTAATTAGAGGTGATTCATTAAGAAATGTAAAGAATCATTTACATTCATCATGAAGTAATAAAAAATGGACTAGAATCAAATGACATTTTTATTGCATTTCTGCAAAACAGCATTGTTCTCAATTCACAATGCACACGTACATCACATGCACAATTTCCTCGCACAAAATCGAAAACACCATAACAATATTATTCGAAAAAAAAATGCGTTTCATGCACATTTCGCACGTAGCGAACGACGATCGTTTAGCAGCGTGTAATCGACCTTCGCTCTTGGAAGTGGCAATCATTCCTCCGTTGTTATAGCGAGGATTGTTGTAACGAGATCCTTGCATAATTGGTGCATTCGCAATTTTGTCATCGGGCAAATTGTGCGCTTGACTTTGATCGGACTAAAGTGTGCTTCGTGCTTTTCAGTTGCCCGAGTTGCTATGCTCCGAGTCCACTTTTGAGACATGGATGTGCTGATGATCTCCCGGTGGCTTCTCCTCGTCTTCCTCGGATCCATATCTGCCTACAATGGGGATAACTTCGAGCTGGAATGTCCTGACGAGTGCGACTGCCATTATTTCAGGATCAACTGGGTCACGGATTGTTCGGAGAGCAACTTGACCGATATACCGTACAGCGAGTTGAGTCCTAATGTCTACGTGTTGGATATGAACGGTAATAACATTGAAGATTTGAAGCCTTTTCCCAAGAATGTCAAGCTGAGGAGGCTGCAGATGGCCCACAATCAGCTGACGGAGATCAAGAAGGAGCAGTTCAAAGGACTCGAGTATCTCATAGACGTGGATTTGTCCGAGAACAAGATTTTCAGGGTCGACCCAGATACGTTCGAGTGAGTAGCCACAGATTAAATAAATTGCGTTTTAATTGGTTTAATGTATCGCATTTTCAGGGATTGTCCCGGGATCCTGACGATAGAGCTGCAGCACAATTCGTTGGACGACGTGGAAGGGCCCTTTTTAATCTCTAAATCCCTACAATATTTAGACATAAGCTATTCCAATTTGTCCGTATTATCCATGGAATTCTTCGCCAACATAACGGCTTTACACACGCTGGATTTATCCGGTAATCCTTTGATCACTCTCGATCAAGGGATCTTCGATCCACTAACGAGTCTGGAAACTCTCACGCTAAACGATTGTAAGTTAACGCATATTTCGGATAATGCTTTTTTCAGTTTAGAAGCTCTAAAGAGGTTGGAATTATCGAAAAATTTCTTCGCTGAGATCGATTGGGCTCTAGTTTTGGGCACTTTGTATCGTTTGGAGCATTTGGATTTGAGGAATTCTGGAATAACTATATTACCGGAGGATACGTTTATGAATTCTACTTGGTTGAGAACGTTGATTTTGGCCGAAAATGATTTGACCGATTTGGATGTGGCATTGATTTTAGGAAATAACTTGCATCATTTGGACACATTGGATTTATCTAATTGTCATTTGAAAGGACCGCTGTCTGAAGAAGCATTCGCTAATGCAACAAAGTTGGAAATATTATATCTTTCAGGGAATCCGTTATTTGCTTTTGATTTGCAGGTTGCATTGGAGCCTTTATCAAAATTGAAAAAACTATTTTTGAGTAACTGCGGTTTAAAATTCTTACCCAAAAGTTTTGAGACTCTTATTCAACTTGAAGAACTCGATATTTCGCATAATCCATTGAATGATGCATTTGTTAAAATATTGGCTCCATTAGAAAAGTTGGAATATCTAAATATGGGATACAGTAATTTATCTCATATAAGTCCTAAATCATTTTCGAAAATGACTTCAATGAAACATTTAGTTTTATCAGGAAATGATTTGAATACTTTGGAAGCAGGACTTTTTGGAAACTTGACGCATTTGGAAAGTTTAGAATTGAATTACTGTGGATTGAGCAAACCTCTCAACGCGACTACATTTTTCAATAATTTCACTTATACAGAATTGAAAGTGCTCAAATTAGCTGGAAATCCTTTAATGGTAACAAAGGAAAGTCCTTTATTGCCGGGACAATTATCTCAAATCCAACATTTAGATTTAAGTAATAACAACTTGTCTTATTTACCTGACAATGCGTTTAAACGCAACGGAAACATAACATACCTAAATCTATCAGGAAACAAATTCAATTCACAACCAGGAAGTTTGAAATTTTTACAATTACTACCGAAATTGGAAATTTTGGATTTGGGCAACAATAATTTGACATCGCTGACACCACACATATTGGTGAAAAATCCTAAAATATCTTCACTGCGTTTAGTTGGAAACCCATGGAAATGTGATTGTGCCATTGCTGAAATGTGGGATTGGGCTGCCATGGTTAAAGGAGACTTGAGCATATTAGTGGGATCCAAAACATCACCTGACGATTTTACTTTGAAAGGAGCTAAAAAGAAGAAAAGTTTGATTTGTTTTTATGATGAAGCTGAATTGAAAAGCAATCCGATATCTAACAGAAGCGTGGCTGGAAGAAGACCTTTTTCGAAACCCCAAAGGGAACCGAATAGTCCCAACAGGACTTGGGCTAAATATGTTAGGGAATCTGGATGTGAACCTGTAGTCAGGATACTACAGCCTCAAACTCTGACAGGTGTTGAAGAGTATGAAGATGAAGAAAATACTTTATTGCCTTCGGTTTGGATTGTTGCAGTATTTGCAGCAATTTTGATCATATTGACTATTATAGCGATTGTACTTTTGAGTCAAAAAAGAGCAAAACACTTCAAAGTTAGAGACAGTTCTATTCAGTCTCCGGTTAAAATTTGATGATAAAGTACTTTTTATTTGTTTTATATTTGACATTGTTTAATTTAATGATTTGAATGAGATGCAAATTGAAACTTTGTGTTCGAAATTTCTGGAAAGGAATTTCGTTCGAAAATTGTCTGTGATAGGTGGGTGAAATATATTTTTAAAATCGTGAAGATTTTTATAAATGATCGTAAAATGATTTAAGATATTTTTAACAGATTATTAATCTTATTTCTGTATATTTTATTTCAATTTATGTTAATTCACTTTGAAATGCAAAAAAAGTTTGTTTTATCTTCGATAGATGTCCATTTTTTTTTATAAAATTGAAATATGTGATATTTAATTAGATGCAGTTTTTAAATCAATAATTTCATGTGAATCATTCAAAATTTAAGTCGAATTAGGTATATTCATTTTTATAAACTTGTAAAATATCTTGTGCTTATGTAATAAAACCACATTACAATGGAATGAATGTTATTTTATTTTTTCGTCATTCGAAAATAAATTAAATACCAATAAGAATGAACAGTAAGAGATTGTTTGCTTTTTCTGATTTTGCCAAAATAAGTAAATTGGATAAAAACGTTAGCCATGAAATCAAATGTCACCGTTCAAAAGTGAAATGCAACAAAAATTAAAAGAAATTGTTGATGTTATTACAAACAATGAAGTTTTTCTGATTTTTTTTAATCGAAATTTCAAAAATAAAGCTTGTAAAAAATGCTATCAAAGAAATGAGTATTATACAAGAACTTAAGTTTTGTGGAGTAAGTATATTTATTTTTCATAAGAAATATAATGAGCAGTAAATGTTTGACGGCAAAAAATCGATAAAGTGAAGATTTCGTTCAAAAATTCAGTTTTTCCGAAAATACGCAGTTTCGCGTGATTGAATCCATTGAATATCAAAGTTTTTGCTCAAGAATGATGGGCGTCAACAAAAAATAAGTATTCGATTTATTTGTCGCATTCAAAACTCAATGTTATGCTTTCACTATCAAGTTCAAATTGATTTCGATTTAGAAAATTTTACACGATTACGAAATCCTAATAAATTTTACACTCGAGGATTTTCTCATATCTTTTAATAGCCACTTTGTCGTTGAAGATTTCTTTTACACTGAGGAACTAATAAGCGCTTCTGAAGTAGTTCTATGTTTTCCGGCCAAATATTGCTGAAATTTAGCGAGTTTGGCTACACTTTGTAACAGTCGAAAGTTTCAATATAAACTTTCAAAATAGAATACTAATTATGCTAGAAAGCAAACTGACGATGTTCCCAGACGAATATTTTATATAATTAAATTTCCAGTCACAAAGTACAAACTTAAAAAAGAAAATTTTCAAGTGAGTATTATATGTATAATTCAAAGTATGCTATATGAATGTTTATGAGGGGGATGTTTTGAAGTGTTCTCGATGAAGCGTTCTCCTCGTATATGCGGCTCGTCGTTAAAATAGGCAATGTTTTCTTATTTAGACCTCGTTTTACGAGGCGAGATGCACATCCTGGGGAGAAGTGGTGCATCTCGGAAAACGGTGTTTTCCTGCAGACAGTTTCGGCTGGTTTTATTTGCGAAGCGTATGGGCGTTCGCGATCGTTTGCAGCCAGTACGAAAACTTTTGTTGCTGCGAAAACTGCATTATTTTTTTTAACCAGACTTGTTTCCAGACAGACAAGTTTCTCTGGAGCGGCGTGCTTCGAATTTTAATTCGTTTTACTGCGTTTTTAAGTTATTCGATAGTGAGTTTTGAGTCTGTAGTATGTATGCGATTCGCCGAGTGAATAAATTAAATTGGAAAATGATCGAAAAGTATATGCATATTATGTAAATTTTGTTGTAATTGAGAAAATAATCAATTCTGATGTATTTTAAATTAAATCATATGAAAATAAAATAAAACGATAGTATTAAAACTTAACAATTATTTAATAAAATATACAAAATAACAAATTTACATATCAAAATCATATAAAAAAATGACTATTTTCAGAAATTATTGAGTTTTGCTAGATTTACTGTAGAACCAATTTTCTTTGTACAGCTTCCTATTGTGGTTTGGTTCAGAATGTTTCGCCACAGAGTCGACTTCCTCCGTTGCCACTTTGATAGGTTCGAATCCATATTGGAGTTCAATTGTAGATCTAGATGATGCAGATTCCTTCGCATTCGAGGGTTTCTTAGACGTCTGCTTCTTGAGTGAAGATCCTACGTATCTCGAGTCGACTTGTGGTTTCTTTGATTTGTAGTGTTTCGAATACGACTTCTTCCTGCCGTTATCATCTCCTTTGTAGTATTTGCTTGCTTCGTATGATGATTTTGATTTGTTGTATTTGTCTTTTGGCTCTTTTTTGCTAACTTTGTGCGATTCTTCGCGATCCCTGTCTGAATATCTTCCTTTTTTGTCATCATCGTAATCTCTTAGTTTTCTCGAGCGTTCTCTTTTCGTGCTGTAGTGTCCTTTATGATCATCATCCTCATCTCTTTCAGCTTGGTATCTTGATCGGAATCTTTCATAGTTGTCTTCATCGTCACGATATCTGGGACGTCTGTGATCATCGTCATCGTCATATGTTGGAAAACCTCGAGAAGCATCATCGTATCCTCTATCGAATTCGTCTTCATCGTTTATTTCGTGTCTGATTGCACCGCCTCTCACTTCTTTGTGATCCTCTTCATCATCGGAATCTTCATCGTCATCTTCCTCATCCGAACTCTGTTCTTTTTTAGGGGGAGGTGGAGTTGGTTTGGCTTGGATGGGAACTGGTGCTTGTTTAGTGAAAGCATCGAAAGGACTCTGAACTGGGGGAATGTAATGTTGGATTTGAGGAACGATGGGATTATCGAAGACTTGTGGTTGGAAGTAATTTGATTGGAGGGGTTTGAAATTGTTCAAAGGACGAATGTGTTGATGAGGTGCCGCAACTTGAAGTTTGGCCGTCAAGGTTTTGTAAGGTTGATAAGTGTTAGTAATTGGTAATGAGTTATATGTGTTATAAGATGTAGGTAAATTGTATTGAGCTTTTTGCAATGGTTGGATGTATTTGAGAGAAGGTAAATGACCACCGTTAGGTTGACCATAAATTATTGGAATTGTTGTGTACGATTCTAAATAATCGGGAATTTTAATTTCTGAAGTAGTTCTGATGTTAGTAGGCAAAGTAATATGTTTATCAGTTCCATAGAAAGAAAGAGGATTTGAAATTTTATGATTCAAATAAGGATATTGAGGAGCAATCAAATGTTGAGGTGGCACAGCCAAATGCTCTTGAGCCCTAGCTGTTTGTTGAGCGATAGGATTAGAATAATGAGAAGCAGCATAGTTCGGGAAATGTGTCAAATGAGAAGCATCATTGATTTTGTAATGATTGTTCGATGAGACTTTAGCCGCATCTCCATAATCGTAAGGCTGCTGTTGTTGCTGATGATGAAACACATCTTGTTGCGGTTTGATATCTTCCAATGGCCTGTACGTGATCGATATTTGAGAAGCGTCATCTGTCAGAGATCTTTCTTGAGTGTATCTTTCTAAATGATGAACTGGAAGTAGACTGTAGTTGGGATCGCTCAGATGATATATGCCTCTTTTAGTTTTCGCTTCAGATGTGTCATTTTTTGGCACATCTGAAGACGAACCGAATGCGACGCATCCGAAGATAATTAACAATTTCATCTGAAAAATATTCAATATATTTGAAACTAACGATTACTTTAACAATGTAATCATGTAAATCAACTTACTCGAACGAACATTGTCCGATAGTTTATTGACGGACGCCTATTCGATACTGACTTCCGAATGACAATTTCCTGCTATTTATAGGTGTTTTTAGGATTTTTTTGCTTTTCGGATCGTTACGGACTCTTGGTCTCCGGATCGTGCTCGTATCACAACCTCTCTTTCTATCATTATTTTGTGTTATTTTAACTATTTTGTATTCTCCCGTGATGCTGGACGGCTCTTCTCACTCTCGATGTCGTTGGCCGTGCACTTGGAGTGGTGGAACGTGTTGCACAGAAAACTGACGAGTGGCACTTTTTCGAATTTTGTTCGAGTGGATCGAATCGATCATTGACTGTGTCTCGATTGGACTATTGTGCAAATTGTTGAGACGGATTTCGTTCCCAAGTTCAATGCAATAGAAAAGAATTGCTATTTTTCAGCAAAAAATTGTACAATGTTTGTAATTTTTAGTTATATTCTATGATGTAAAAACGATCATAAGCGACTCTTCTATAGAATAGGGATTGATTCTATGTTATTGTGAATTCATATTATAGAAATAATGGGATTCATACAAATGTTGCGGTTAGGTTAGGTTATTATAGAAAGTTAAGTCATAGTAAATCGTGCTATAGAAGAATAAGTGTATCCAGAATCATATTATAGAATGGATAAAGATAATTATTTTTATTAAAATTATATGTTTAATCATAGATTTAAAGTTACTAAGAAGTTCTTGTTCCAACTATTGTCGAGCTAAATGGCTACTTCATCAGATTTTCAAAAAACTATTCTAAACTGAATTAGAACCTATTCACAGCAAGATCTGATTCAATTGATTGTGAGTCAGAAACAGTCTGAATATCGTCTCAAGGAATTAGGGAGTTTTTGCTCACATCATGTTCTGATCCAGTTGAGCCAGAAACAATGCGAATTATCACAACGATGATTCAGAGACAAATTCGACGATATTTCTGACTCAACTAAGCCGAAATAAGCTAGACTCCCACAATTTTTTTTGTACCTGTAATAAAACATGCATACCAAGAAAATCCAAACAAATGGTCGAAACTCCTCAAACGCCTCAGCACTCTCCTCAACCACGCGCATTAGCCTTCGAGCCGCAGAAGGCTTTGTTTCAACCAAAGTCGATCCCGGAGGGCCTCGAAGGCTGCATTCACACGGCACAAAGCCCTTCGTGCATCGGCCTCCGTCGATAAGCCTCTGCTTTCACGTATGCAAATGGCCCGGCCCTTTCACGACCTTTCTCCTCGACCGAGTCGAGATTAGCGACTATGAAATATCGTACACGTACCCTCATGTATGTGAGGGTCGGAAGAAAGTGGGGTCTTTGGCCCCTGCATTAAAAATGACCCGTCCACCGTTAGGTGCATGCCACTGTTAGGTCCTCACGAGAGGGGAGTCACGTCCGAAACAATGCGAGGAGTGATGATGCGTCGAGTGCCTTCGCTCCAAGTACTTGTGTATTTTTTTTATACAGTGTTTACTTTTTAATTTTTCTTTAGGGGATGTTGTACTTGTTAGTTTTCGGATGGTTACATCCATTATTTAACTACGCGTGTCTCGAGTGCTCTGTTGTTTCTGAGCGGTTGATTGATTGAAATGTTTTTTTTTAGCTATTGTGTTGGTAGTTATTGAAGTTTGATCTTATGTTGGTAATCTGTTGTGTGAAACAATAGAGGATGTTCGAAACTCTGCATATTATAGGTCTCAGTTCGCAATCCTTGCTGCTAAAGGGAATTTCCGAAGAAGGGGCTGTCTATTGAAAATTTAAAGCTTTTAGATTATAATATGGTTTCTGAAGTTTATGGGATATTGTTCGGAATAAACTGGAAACGATGATGCAGTGAGATATTAAATATTTTGTTATATTTATGATACTAAAATATATAGTTTTATCATAAAATATTGAGTAAAGACACGAAACTCTACCCCAACAAATTTAATATTCATACGTACATGATGAATGTACGAAAGTTCAAAAAATTGCTTAATCTAACCCAACATAAAACCATAACCGAGCACAATAAAAATGCACCCTGATATTTAGGAAAGCGTCGAAACCAACAATTAACATTTAAAAATAAAATCTAAAAACACGACGACAATACGAAACCACATTATGCAAACACGCGTCGATTGAGCCATGAACACACTTCGACGATAAAATCGGCTTAATAATGAGAGTATCGTAGGGCGACTTGGGTTATATTTTTTTATAAAGTTACTATTTTTTAACGTGTCGTCTCGCCATTTTGACGTATTTGCTCGGCAGTTTCGCATGTGGCCAAGATGTATTATTATCGAAACGAAAACCTTTCTGCGAAAACGGCGCTCAACCATGAAAATCGCACCAAAAACGATGCAAAACTATGAACGGTTTCGTGTTCGAGCTCACTTTCTCACGGGAGCGGCTCTCCACTCTGTACACTGTTAAGGTCCTCTTTTTTTGGTTGATTTTTTTGCTTGAAAAACTTGCATTTTGCTATAGTAAAATACGCCTCTGACCAGGGCGATAATATCGATGGGCGAATTTTAAAAAGGCTCTTTGTCACGCGTCCGGGAAATTTGTTCGGACGTAATTTTCATAAGCGTTTTATGTGTGCCGAATTCAAATTGCTATTACGAAACTTTGATATAATACAAAACTGACCGCAAGCAATCAGAATTGTAGTGAAGACCGGAAATTCGTAAGAAAAACTCTAATAGATATGTTATTGATTCTGCTTTGGATACTTTCACGCGTTGGTGAAAGCCCGTTCTGCGGTTTCTGAATGAAGTGAAGCAAAAATTACAATGCATCGATAATTTGAAGGCGGAATACGAAAATTAAAATGCAGCTTATGTCGACCGAAAAAGCGGGAACGAATTCGGATGTTGGTTTTCGGGGAAAAAATCGTTTAATGGTTTCCTTTGTGTGTTTGGAGTTTTTCATTTATGTGTTTAAGTGAACGTGTTTAGATTGCATAATATTCGCGAATGCATTTCAATACTAATTGATAAAATGGAAAGAATAGTTGAATGCATTGTGTGATAGTGAATAGATGTTCATTGTAAACATTCGAATGTAGCATGAAAAAACAGATATTTTTTGTATTGTGTTATTCTAACGAAAAAAAGTAGATGTAAAGTCATATCTATTATGTATGAAAAATTCGATAAAATTCACATGAAAACTAAAGCGCACAGCAAAAATAATACAATTATCGAACTCGACATGCGAACACCGCGAAAAACGATCAAAAATGTACATTTTAAAGAGCATAACTCGAAAACGAATTTGCGAAACGAGCTCCAACTGGTCTGCAAACCCACGATTGCAATTGTCTAATTTAACCGTTAATCCGTTAAGCAAACACAATTACCCGTTTAGGCTCCGCATTTTCGCACCGCGAGTTCTACACACATATTGTATATGAAGCTTGCACTATATTTCATTGTGCGGAAAATGCGACTTTATGCGATACGTGTGTTGGCGATTTTATCTCAATTTCCCAACACGTAATAAATAAATTCGAAACTGGGCTTATATCGCGGCTGCGATCGTGACCATCCGCAATTTTTCAATTGGGCCAAATTGAAAAATTGGATTGGTTTTGCGATATCGATCGAAAGAAATGGAAAATTTTCGAGAGAATACTGTATGGTTTTGTCAAGGTTTTTAGCTTTTTCATGTGTGAAAATATTTTTTTTTCGAAGCGAAATGAAATTTTTCTGATTAAATTCAAATAACATTTCGACAAATGAATTTCTGTTGAAAATGCTTATGTTGTTTCTACGAAGGTACGTATGTGTGAATAGATTTATTTTACTTTGTAAAAGCTCAAATATAATTTAAAAACTAAATACATTTGTAAAAGAAGATAACAGTATAATTGTAATGAAAAATAGTTTTTAATATCAAAGGATAACATTTTAATCCATATCAATATCGAAAGTGTGGACAATCGAAAAAAAATGCTTCATTTCAGTACGCTTCATTTATTTTCATATTTACGAAATTGGAAATATATCTCCATATATTTTTTTTAATTTGAATTTTCAAAAATGTATTTAGTCTAAATTTGAATATGGAGCATAATATTGAAAAAATATATATTTATTTTCGTCATTAATATTATGCATACTTTCGAGCCCCATTATGCGGCCGACTCGACTTGAAACAAAATATATTTTATCACGAAAAACTTAGGTGTTAAAAAGCTTTATTTTCTCGAATAATCATGTGATAAAACACGAATGAAAAAAGAAGAAAATAGATAAAACATGTAGGAGTTGTCGCCCTCTTGGCGGCGCACGCTCATTAGTGAAAATCCCGAGTTTCTGAGAGGTAGTCTAGAAGAGGCCGCGTCTACGTGTAAGACGTGTTTGCACATAAAAAAACACTATTTCTAGACACATGCAAGCGGGGGAGATAAGTGCCATTGTTGTTTGTCGGGAGTGGATGCGAAAAAATGTGAAAATTCTGGGAAAAACTAGAAAAAAGCGGACGAAACGCCGTCTGGAATAATGCGGCTCGAATGAAAAGTAAATTAAACGAAACCGTGTTCAATGCCGGTTAATTCCGTTTTGGAAATACAATAAAATATTGTGCGTAAATTCAAGTTTGGGAAAAAAGTTATTGCGTATGGTGCGTAATGGGTTTTTGTCGCACTTTGAGCGTTTAGTTGTTCCATTCGATGTCAACGAGTGAGACTAATGTTGTTTTAACGGAATTGTTGTTGTGGTGAGATCGGATCGAATACTCGATCGTAATGTTCAAAAAAATAAGAAAAACGGTTCATTTTTAGAATTATATAATAAATAATACCATGTTCGATTGATATTGTTCATAGTATGAGAGAGATTTTATTTCATTGAAAAAGTCTTGTTACTTTATTAGAATATGATACATTTTTTTTAAATAAATTACGTGAGTTTATGTTATAGAGAACTTGAAATTAAAAAAAAATCATTGTTCAAGAGAAAGGCGTGAAAAATCGTTTCATTTCAATCTTGAAAATTTTGAATGGATTTAAGAAAAAAATGTGATAAAATTAGATGCGAGTAGTTGGGATGAAAGAACTATAAAGCTGCTAGAAAAATTCAAAAACCGAGAATATCTCATGCATAATGAAGAATGAAAAGCATCCAGTGAATATTTACAGGACACACCTTATGAATTATTAAACACACTTCAAAACTAATTGTATAGACGTACGAAACTTTATAGTTTCATTTTTGCTTAGAACAAAATTTAAACACGCCACACTTTCTTTGAGCTAAACGAATTTCTATATAAAAAAATCGAGCATTTCCCTTTAATCTCCGTTCGAGTGCGAGCTTTCATCTTCCATCACCATCGAAATATTCGTCGTGGAAAAAGGGCGGGAGATTAGAATTCGGAACTTCCACTTCATTCGAGCACATCTTCGAAACTTCCGTTGTCACATTTTTGTTTCGGAAGCACTCGCTTTGTTATTGCCACTTCTTCTGCGTCCACTGGACATCTCTTTCAGTTTCGTCCGATACAAAGCTTCAGCAAAGGTTTTAGCTTCAGACAAAACGGTTCGCGAAATAATTGTGTCCTTTGAGAGATCTGCCGTTGTCGGTTTTGCCGAATTAATTGTTCCGATGAGTTTATCCGTACGGTGTGATTTAATTTCTGTGCAGTTCGAATGTAGGTTTTCGATCGGTGTCGTATATTGTTGTGTGAAATTTCGAGTGTTTTCGGGGAACTTTTCATTTTTCTCAAGAGAAAGCCTTCAGGATGAGAGAAGGGTCTCTCGAGAGAGGAGTGTTGAAGAAAAATGCTTACACAAGAAGAACCCAAAAGTGATCCTTTTGAGGTCAGGTTAAATACTAAGGTCGGTGATAAATATAAACTATGGCTGAGAGTTTATCAAGTTGCTTGTAATATTTTTTAAGAAAAATATTAGTTTGGAAGAAAATATTCTTTAAACAATCTCAACATAATCTCAATTATGTGAAACACAAAGAATTTCGAGCTTTTTAAATTTTATTGAAACGAAAAGCTCGAATACCATGAAACGAATTATGGTGGAAAAAAATAATGTCGAGCAAAAACAACGTGAAGGGTAGATGACACGATAAAGATTTATCAGATTTAGATCGTTAAGCTTTTCAGTAACAGGTATAATAAAAGGTGTGTATCAAAAATATGAGCCTTAATCCGATATTAAAAATATGAAAAACGCGCAGTTAATGGGATTATCTTTAATTATTATAATTTTGAATTTAGATTTTTACAAAGTTAATTCAAGTATTTAGTTTTTTTCACTAAAGAGATTATCGTAAAATTAAACATTATGATCATTAGTGAAAATAAAATATATTTTGATATAATTAAGGCTTTAGGTATTCGAATTATTTTATAAATGGATTTAATGGATTATTTTTTGCTAAACAGCTAAATATATAGATCGAAATCAAACAAAGAGCTTTAGAAACGACAAAACAAATCGATGTATAATTGTTGGCAAAGATCTCGAGAGAAAATCGCATTTTTCCGAACCTAAACACTTGAGATTCGATTTGCGACGTCGGCGGTTTGCACACAGCCGTAAAAGCGACTGGAAAGGATCCACTCCTGAATCCTGACATACTTTCACGTGGAATTTTTCCCTTCAACGACGACCCTTCGCCGGACAGGGTGTCATATATGGATCGTCGACTTCATATTATTTTATCGACCTTTTCATAAAATAACCTGAGAAGATCAATTTTCGGATAACGCACAGAGAAACACAATCACATGGAAAATTTATCCATTTCCTTATCCTTATTGTAAGCAAAGTTGGTAGCACAGTAATAGACGCACATGACATAAATGTATTGTCGATGTATTAGATTCAATATTCTCAATAAATGGATTTATATATGTAACTGAAAATTGTGTCGATAATATTTGAAGCATTTTCATATAATAAGTAGGTTGTTAATTCAATGAAATTTTTGATAAAAGTAGATGGCCTGAAGGATAATCACCTCTAACTAAAAGAACTCATGGTTACGAACCTATTGAAACGCTGAGGTTTTGGTTTTAAATGGACTGTAGCGTCGATGAAAAATGAAACATATTCTTATAATACGACATCAATATTGAAATTTTAGATGAAATTAAGACTAAATTGATAGTTTTTTAAATGGGATTTAGTTTATCGAAATGAGAAGAGGATTTCTGAGCCACAGTACACAAGGAATTCTAATACCGTGTGTGGGGCCAGCACATGCGTCTTGACCTCGACACGCACCGGTTAAATATTGGCCCTAGCACAACAATATATTAATAGTGGATGTAGGCAAAGACGGGTTGGTTTGGGTTTGGGTCGCGTGAGCGAAAGCCTTGAAAGCCTTCGGAAAAATTGCGTCCCGAACGGAATAAAACATGAGGTGTCCCGCGCAAACAAGACGGACCTCCTAGCTTTGTATATTTCAAAATGTTTACCGACGACTCCTTTTTTTCCTTCATATCGTATAAACGCGTGTGCACGTTCCACTAGTTTACCCCAGCGATAATATTCGTGGGTCAGCTTGGACCTACAACTCGAAAATGCTATATATGCACGCTAAAAAGACTTTTTCATTTAGGAATTATTGAATGAATTATATTTTCAATATGAGTTTAGTTCATCTTTGACTGATACAATACGAAATAATAGGATTTACTCGAAGTGATTTGCTTCGAAAAAATTTGGAGGGATTGTATAGAACATAGAGATGGTAGATGGGGCTAGGAGGAGAGTTTGCCTTATTTATATCGCGCTTTAACATCTGGTGTCCTCTTCGCATCCGTCACGGCTTATCCGATTGTCATCTGGAGAAGGCAATAAAGAAATGTCAAGTTATCGCAGCAGCGGGGTCAGTCGAGGATTTCTCCAAATGAAAAAGGACTCGCCCTCGGCCGTGGAGTTAAATTAGTTTGCAGGGTTGAAAAAAGCTCGTCCGTAGTAGTTTCGAAATTTGTGAATAGACTCGTCTGTGTATAATATAAGTTATGAGAGAAAACCGAGAAAAAGAATTAGTGTATTCAATTTCGCTCGTGCTATTGTTTTCGGTGAGAAATTGAAGGTTTGCGAAACGTTGTATCTCGGACGTTTCAGTTGATGAAATGTCAGAGATGATTTCATTATTGGATGTTTAAAATGCGTTTGTGTTTGTGTATTTGATTTGAAAGGGGTGCATAAATGAAGAGAAGTCTGTTTTTGCATAGAAAATACAAATTTAATAACGCGTCCGATATTTGGAATTATTTAATATCCTCAAAATGAAATTCCACGATTCGCTTCCAAGAAAAAAATCTTATTTTTAAACAATCAAAGACTTTTCCATGAAATTTTCTAATAACATATTTGAACAAGTAAAAATAATACGAAGATTAATAATTTCCTATGCAAACGAAACGCATCGCCGAACAGAGAAGACTCGGTATTTAAACGAGAGCACTCAAACAAAATAAAGCACAGTCATCAGATTAAATCAACGTCTAATTGCCCCCACAATACGTTCACATAAGCACAATAAAATAATTCGAGAAACAAAGAAGAGGGTCCGCTCGCCAATTTTCCGAGCGAAAAAGGGCGCGCTGTTTGCGTTTCAAATTAATACGCGTATTTTACGCGACTTTGCTCCCGATATTAGGCCGGGCCTACACGTGGAAATAACGTGAAATATTGCATAAAAGTCGGATTATAAAGGGCTTTCGGCCGTGACCTGCAACCCGACGACCATGACTCAATTACGCGCGGGGTGCAGTTAAAACTCACCCTTTCTGAAATGTCCCTTTTTCCGAAAAAGGAAATGTGATTTATTTCGACGAAAATGTGCTCGTTGTGTAGTTGGGATTTCGATTATTATTTTCGTATACTTTGGAGAAAATGATATTGATTCGGTGATATTTTTCAGATGAATGTATTTGTCAACACGTTGAAGATGGCTGATAATTTTAAGAGACATCTGCTTGGGTGGACGATCTTTTATGAAAAAAATATAATTGAAATTGACTATGAAGATTGAATCAAATCAATATGGATGAAACTAATTTTATTTTGAATAAATATTTTGATATGTTTCCTAAGGTCGGCGTTGAATTTAATAGTAGAAAAATGTGAAAATGTCGCGTCTGCTCTTAGTGTAAGATTAATATTATTAGGTGAGTGTGAGATCCATTTGGAACCTGTTAATAATTTATGCTTTAAAAATCTTCAGAATTTTATGAAAAAGTGCTTGATAAATCTGAATAATTTTCGAACTACGAACAAAATACGTGTGATATATTTATAATATTATAATATCGCACCCGTACAATTTATTCATAGCCGCCACGGGCACGTTCGTCCAATAATTCATCTAACGACAACCCGCCAATAAAAAAAATGTGAAAACATACACACCACGTAAAAAATAAGACAAAACGAGCGAGAGAAGCGAAAAATGTGCATCTATCTCCGCGCGATTTTCCAGCGGAAAATTCTAAACGCGTGAAAATTCGATCATAAATCAATCACTTAGGGGCGGGCTGCTAAAGTGGGCTGCATTCGAATATCGCCCTTACGTACTAGAATGAATTTTCATTGGGTAAATTTGGTATTACACTCATATAATGCAAACTAGAGATACTCATTTATATATTTTTTTTAATTATACAATTAATTGTGATTGAAGATATACAAGTATTATACAGGTATTTTCAAATATTCATATAGATAATAGTTTATGACACAGTTTTTGATAATAATAACATGACCATGGATATGACACAGTAAGTATATCATGGCATAAGATGTCATGGCATATTATATCTTAAGATATCATTATATATATATAATATTTTGATAGCTTTGGATAAATTTGGATATGTTTGAATGCATTGGATATCTTTGAATATCTCAATATCTTCGGATACTTTGGACATTAATGGATATCTTTGGATATGATTGATATCTTTGGATATTTTAAGATATCTTAGATATATTCAGATATCTTTGGATATAGTTGGATATGTTTGAATGCATTGGATATCTATGAATGAATTTGGATATCTTTGAAGATCTTGATATCATTGGATATAATTGATATAATTGGATATTTTAAAAGTAGGATATCTTTGAATACCTTGTATATCTCAGCATATTCTGGCATATCATTGCATATTACATTATACCATGTCATACCAGATACCATAGTGTATCGTATCATATCATCGCATATAACATCTCGCCATGTAATCGCGATCATCTTCATTATTATTATAACCGTTTCGAATGTATGTAACTATTTTCAATATAATTTTCATCAAAAATCAATACATTAAACAAACGTATAACAACATTAACGCAATTTTTCTATAAAATTCCATATCAAATCGAATATCCTCCCCTAACCCCATAATTCCCACACCCACATTCTCTCGCCCCTTCGATATCAATTTGCGGACGAGGCTAACTCGCCGGTGTTCATTTTGACGTTCCCTTTGTTTCGCCTTTGTGATATTCTACGGATCGGTGTTGCAATATATCATACATAGATATATATGTGCGTGTATATTCCAATTTTTCCGTTTCTTTTTTGCGTGCGGCAACACCTGGCGTCGGATGGACCGGAAGCGACATCTGCGACTACGCCGTTCGTTTCCGGATTTCGAATTTTTGAATTTCGCGCCTTCTGTCAGAGCGGATTTTATAAGTTTGAGTGTGATTTTTTTTCCCGTTTAATGGGCTTGAGGGGTTTTTAATAATTGGTTTAAAAAGTATTTTAAATTTAGCATTTTTTTGCTTAATTTTTATGAATAAATTTCATTATAGTTCTAATTTATTATCGCGAAGGAATTTATTTAAGTGACCACACTATCGGATTAATAATGCATATTTATCGAGACAGGTCATGAACGCTTTAGCTGTGAAATAATATGTTAAATTACAGTTAATATAAATTTATTACGAATAGTTTAAATGAGTGCACGATGATAAAAATATTTCACATAATAGGTACTTCATTGAAAGTAGGTTTTAATTTCATATTTCAATACAATTTTTCATTAATTTATATTCAAATTATTTCAAAAACTATATTATTTAGTAAAGGATACTATAGATAATATTTCAAAAAATGTAAAATAAAATTTATGCCTGAAAAGTTTCTAATGTAAATGTGTTGTTTATCTTGCTTAGATTTTTTTCAGGCTATAATGAAAGTTAATTGGGCATCGAAAAAACGCTTAAGTAATCCCTAAAAACACTAGTTTTCTACTATTTTTTTTAATAAATGTTATTAACAATCGAAAAATAATATAAAAAATAAAATCACACCCTCATTAATTGAATTAACATCCCTCAACACATTAATTACAACCGCGCGTCTGAGGGGATGTCGCACGCCAAATTAACGCTCACGGACAATCGCACACCGAATCGCGAACACATAAGGAAAAACCTCCAACATAAAACTGAGCACACACGACACGAAAGAGCCGAAGCAACACGAGAAATCCTCAAGAACACACACATAATATATGATATAATACATACGAGGAGCTAAGGCCTATATTTCTATCGAGTGTGGGCTTTTCGGCCGCCGGAAATGATTACGTTTTCCATTAGGCCCATACTTTGGCCCCGGGTATTGATCACGGGCTAGCAAAAGGGTAAGTCCACGCACTTTTTCTCCGGACCGTCTCCTATTCGTCTCAATTAGGCCACATTTTGGGCATTTTGTGGCCCTCGGCTTTCGGATCCCTTCGATCATAGTGCGGAAAATTGATTGGCGACGATTGCTCGTTGTCGGGATTCGAAAGTATCGTGTGGGAGTTTTCATATGGTAGTTGGTTTAAGAAGGTTTTCAGTGCTTTCATTGTTAAACTACTTATACTTTCATTGAAATAATTTATGCCTACAGAGTATATAAAAAATAGCGTTTGTCAAATTTTTAGTTTCTTGTATTGTATAGGTACGATTTAACTGTTCATCCTATTGGCTAGTTCATATTAATCGAACTTTGGTGAGTTAATGTGCTCACATTTAAAAATGTTTTTGAACTTGTGTAACTACATATTTTACAATTTTAAAAAATGTTTCAATTTATTATACTTGTATGTACACTTGAAAATATAATGACAGTAAAATACTTCTAAGTGTCTATGAAAAACTATAGGGTATCTTAATAATAAGTAACGGTCAATAATCCCTCATATTCCTAGTTTGCATCAACATTGGGTGATAGTAGTTAAATATTATATATCTACTAGCAATCAACCCGTTGAAAATATGAACGCAGTTTTGGAGCGTTACATGGACACACAGCATATGTATACACACACAGAATAGCGATTTTATATAGTTAGATAAATTAAAAAAAAAAACTAATAAATTTGTAATTTGATATTCGTTTACAAAATTAAAAATAACATTCGAGGCTCATAGCTTGCAACAAAGGAACGAGCTTCGATATTGCATTATTGGAAAATTTTCAATACGTTCATGGGAGAAACGGAATTTCCTCGTATGTAATTGCTATACGATATCATTTTTTTCATATTTTCTCCGCTATCAAACGAAGATTTATACGCGGATCGTATTAACAACCGGCCAACGTCTAATATTTCAAACAGAGCCTCGTGTGAAAAAGCGCAATCGCAAATCCGAGACCGATCTTCGTTCTGGATTTTTTCAACCCGTTTCGAGAAAAAAGACGATAAGGGTCGGTTTTCAGATATGGGATGTGTGTGGATGTGCTAGAAAGCTATATCTGGTGAAAAACTTCCACGAGATTACGTTCTGGAACCGAACTAACGGGTTTTCAAAATGAAACAATGTATGATTTATAATATAGTAAAATAAAACATAATATGTGTGCCCATTCACGAGAATTTGATTTAAATTCTGATTATTAATTTTCATAGTGATGTTCGTGATTCGTTTAAAACGTGTCAAAATGATGTTGACCTTTTTAAATGAAAATTTAGTGAGTGCTGTTAATGAATTTAGAGTGTAACGCAGAGATTTAATCAAAATTTTATATTGTGATTTACGGTTTCTTTCCGGAGAATTAATAATAATGATCAGGATGAAAAATATGAAAGTTCATAAAATATTCTGATGTAAATCGGATTCTCGTTGAAATTTATTTTCATACTCTTCTTCGTAGTTTTCATGAAAACATTATGAATTTTTAATTTGACTCTTGTATGCTTGTGAATCCAAATTGAATCATTTCGTGGAAAATGTCATTTGAATATCAAAATTTAATGCCGTGATAAATCGAGAAAATTAATTGCATACAAATTATAGTTAAATTGTTTCATACTACGGGGAAATGGATAAAAGCCATCGATGTTTTTATTTCATTATTATTTCAATTTCGAACAAATTGAATCTATTTCAAGCGAAACAACAAAGAAAACCTAACTGGCATGAAATTGCACGCTTTTAAGTAAATCGGAAATGCTGTTAATTCGAATCCAATTACGATACTGCAAACTACGAATCCAAAACGAATCTTTATGAAGAGCGAAATTTATTTTTGGTAGAAGCAAAAACTTATATAATATTAAATTCAAGTACGTATTTATCTCCAATTAGAAAATTGTAGAGAATTCATTGATTTTTCTTTGAGATTTTATTTTCATTTAAATTGAGGAAAATAAACGAGAACAGCGCGACTGCAAATGAATCCTCGAAGCTATTATAAATACGAATCGGTCCCCGATGGCGTATAAATTTTTAGCGTCTGATATATTAATTGGCTCGTTATAAGCCTCAGGCTTGCTCGATTGCATCGAAAACACAACACGAAATGCATCCACAATTTTCAACTACTGAAAAACTGCACTAGCGCGAAAAAGTCCAGCTCGTTTAATATGATGGATCATTCGAGCGAATTCGGATTCAATCGCTCTTTGTTTCGAAGCGAATTTTCGACGGTTTGCGACGATTTTTGCACCGAGATTTATTTTTCAAATTAACGTATGTACTTTCAGAGTTCGTTCTCGATCGTAATATCAGATAGGTTAGGAGCAATGTGTGGAGTTTTTCGCGTGTTGAAAGTTGCACGCGCTTTGCTTCGGTCGCGCGATTATGCAGGGTCGCTTTATGCAAATTCGCCGAAATTAAGTCACTCCGTTATGCCACGAAGGTTATAATGCTAGTGTACTTTTTTTTTCAGCCTTTTTTCATTATATTTTTGCGGAAAGAATAAATAAATTTACGACGGTAACAATGGATTCGTGTCCTGTTTGGAATCTTTGAAAATTGTTTTTTTATTGTGCGCCTGGTATACATCCTGCATTATGCAAATTTAATGAATTCTTCTTCGTTTATAAAAAAGAAAGGGTTGGATTTTATTTCAAAATTATTAAAATTATATGATACGATGAGAAAATATAATTTTCTTTTTTTTTTCGTATGAAATTTATTTTCAACAGACCAAAATTCATTGAAATTTTTTTAGTGTCAGTTAATTTTATTGTACCAAACATCCAATATGTGAACATTTTAGAAAGTATTTCTTCGTCTTTAATAATTTATGAGTAAAATAAAAAACCTTAAAAATATAAAATTGATGAAAAATTACTTAAAATAAACGAAACAACAATTGCAGTGACATGTTAAAAAAGTGTAGACCACTTTTGATTCGATCAGTTGTATCGAAAGTGACTTTGTCTTATTCAATCGATCTTATTTAAAAACTCGATTGAAAGGAAAAACTGTACAGATAAAGTTATCTAGCTACGTCTATACAAAATCATTCGAAACAAAAACCTCGAAAGCAAACCTCACATTAACAACCACCCATACACATCGACCTTACAAACCAGCACATTCCCATCGACACAATTCGAAACTTTTCCCCGAGCATTGTGGCCATTGTGGCCATCGGAAGGGCCTCGAGTGATGCGATAAGCAAACCCGACATCCTCTCCTTTCCGACGTATGAAAATATTCAATTTGCGGACACGAAACACGCGGCCGCATTTTCCCGCCCGAACACAAAGGCGAAAAAATATAATAATAACAAAAACGTATACGAGACGAGAGAGAAAAAATGGTGCGAAAGTATAAATAAGAGGCGAAAGCTTTGCAGGCGCGCGAAGAAAGCAAACAAAGCTGAATTTCCATATGTTAAAGAGGCGCGAGTGTCCCGTTTGACGAGATGACTTTTCTTCGAGTGTGTTTAAGGGTGGGTTTTTCTTTCCCCCTTTTTTCTTTAGCATAGGATATGGTTTTCTATGTCGATTTTCCACAGGGGGTTGTTTCTCGCTTGTTCTAGCGTCTAGGGAGTTTGGCCGTTTCGGCACATCCCTTATGAAAACATATCGAATGTGCGTTCGATCTCAAATATTTATGAGGTCGTCGTGTCTCGAATTGCAACGTTTTAATGGTAAAAATTGTGTTATGTTTTCGTTGTAGAATGATGGACTATTTAAGTTTGCTTGATTGGATCAAATGTCGTCATATTATTTCGTATTAAAATGAGTGCATTTGAAATTGAAATGAAAAGTGTGAGATTCTGCAGAGAACGAGCTAGGTTGGGAAGCGTCGTTGCAGGAGTATATAATTTTTTGAAAGATGACAAGTTCTCTGGGGTAACATTCAAGATTTCAATGAAAAATTTTACCGCGATCCAATAATTTCCCGAGGTCCGCATAAAGCGAGATTGCTTCGTACGCCCAAAATAAAATATATAGAATAATCTTATATGAAATTGAATTTTCGCCTTTTGCATGCGAATTTTTTTCCTAGAGCATATAAAAAATTATATATTGAGACGGATTTTATTTTTAAGTAAGAATCTGCCGAATATACCGAAAAAAGTTCGGACGCAGAGTGCGCTGGCGTTTACGTGTGGGTGGATTTTTAATTTCTGCGTTTTGTTTATTCGGGTGCTTTTAGTTGAAATTTTGGCGGGAAAAGGCCAGCTACCAAAACATTACTTACAGCATGTCACGTGTCATTAACAGACAACAGAACTGCGGTCGGTATAATAAGAGAAAAAACATCCAGCGAAATAACAAAGCGAGGAAAAGCCATCAACCCTTTATCAGCGAGAAAAAATATACAAAAACCCACACACGACGGAACGAATATAATAGATACAAAGCATTTTTGTAATATATTTTCGTGAAAGAAAGTGGATTAGTGGGAAAACGGCGGCGACGCTTTACGAATTATGAATGGGAAATATCCAATTATTCGTGTGTAATCGTTGGTAAATGGGAAATATATTTTTGGCGGCAGAAAAATGTATCTTATGAATGAAATTTTGTTGTGTACGGTTTTTATCATATTTTTAGAAACAGATTGTTAATTTAAAAACATGTTACTTTTACGATCTTCTCGTATAAAAAAAATATTTAAAAGAATCTCACATTTCATATTATATATGAAAAGTAGGGATGTGAAAATAGCGAGAAAATTATTTTTATCCCGAAAATATAAAAGAGATATAAGAGCGAATAAGCCGCATCCCGGGCTCTCTATTGACACTATCGTTTCGAATTCGAAAATAGACTCGATAAATGTTTTTAGGGTCGTCTCAGACGACTATATCGAGTTTTCCGCTTCTTTATACACGTCTCAAAAATATATATTATAATATACATACATATGCAAGGAGACAAGTTCCGAAACTCCCTATTGAAAATTTTTATATAAATCCAAATTTTTCAAATCACATTTCCATATTTTGCTATTACTGACTTCATATATGATTTGATTGATATTAAAAATTTAAATGATATCAAATTTTAAATATTATTGGTACTTACCATCAGAAATGTAGTGCTAAGGGAAATGCTTACAATTTGTGTAACTTGAAATTATTGCCTTTCTTTCTCTAGTTTTCGCATTTAGAGCGAGAAATGAAATATTTTCTAGTCAGAAAAGATGAGCACTTTACTTACAATTAGCACTATATATCTGTTTATCAATCAATACGAAGTGAAAAATTAGAAAAGGTAATCTAAAAACTCTGAAGAGTTATAATAGCGCCTGATAGGTGGCGCTCAATCGAATATAATCAATAAAGATAGAGTAGGTGATTTATACTCAGGAATTGTTTCGTTAAGTGCAATATTAACACTTTTCAATTAATTAAATAAAACAATTATTTATTTTAAATTAAAATTTGACTATTGCTAGTACCCAAAACAACTTGAATCCAGCATAATATATTAATATGAATAGTCACTTTTTTAATTTGAACTAGAGATTGAGAAAATATTACGTATCGAGTTGATAGTTTCGAGACTGCACTTTGGTGAACGGGTTTGAATTTTCCGATGTGTTTTCACAGCGGTTCGGCTGCCGGAAAAGCGGGAAAAACCCGGTCGTCGAATTTCCCGGATATGACGGGCGGGCGCGAAACAATTTTTCGCCTTGGCGATATTCAAATCTTCGATTGCGATCCAGCTCCTCTCGTCGGCACACCATGGCCAGGCCATGAATATAAATGCGATCGGTTTTAGAGGGCGTGTTCGCTTCGGATCGACGAATATATGCGGCCGATCGTTTTTTGATCGAAATATATGCAAATATGGAAAAAATAAGCGTTTATTATTGCCGCGCTTGAAGGAGTTTCGTCGTCAGTGGTCGTCGTTTTGAGGCTCATGAGGTCAAGTCGAATATATAATATTTAAATGATGTTCTATTGAAAACGTTGTATCGAAACTGAATTGTGCAATCAATGGTTTACTTGTTAGATTCGGTTAAATGTAGTTTAGAATCGGTTCGAACAATTATTGTTGAACGGAATCGTCGTTTGGACTCGCATTGTTTGTACGTAACGTTCACTGTATCGAACAATATCGATAGTTAGGATTGATTCTCTCTCTAGTTTCTAAACTCATTGTCAGAATCATGTTACAAATATAAAGCACGTATATAAATTTAAAAATTATGAAAGTTGTAAATGCATTTAAGGCTCGAAATGAAAAATAAAAAAAGGTTTTTATTTTCAAAAATTGAAATCAAACTCAAATCAAATTCACGAAGTAGGTTGTACCCATAAACCCGATATAATTACTTTCGATAAGTACGAAATAACACGTCCGCGCACACAATGCGTGCGGCTAATGGGTCAACATGCGATCGACGTCCACGTAAACGACCGGCTAATGCGTAACAATTATAAATTAAACTGCCCGGCTTGTTAGCCTCTGGATAAATATGCGAAACGTACGATTATAATACGAATAATACACATACGAACGCACAATTCGTTCGTTTCGGAAAACAATTCTTCGTCGCGCAGAATTCAAAATTAACGGAAACTTCGAAAAAGCCAACTGTGAGCTTTCAGCTGAACAAATTGGTCTGTGGTGTACTGGGGATTGACGATCACAGTTCGCTATCTAGGAAATAGTCGAACACTGATTGGAGATCGACTGTCAATGTTTGCACAGAGTGAGCTCTAACGAGCTACGTACGTAGTTGCGATGTTTTCCGTTGGAAAATCAAATAAATTGCTTAAATTTTTACAAAGAATTGAAAATATATACGAACTGTACAAAGATAATTGTGATAAGTTTCATTTTTTGACAGAAATGAGAGTTATACGTCAAAGTATTTTCTATGTGCTAAATATCTTTCAAGAATGATAAATATAAATATTATCGAATGACAAAATTTGTTCAGCTACCGGATAATAAAACCATTAATTTCATAAGTCATTTTAATTATTTTAATGTAAATTGAAAACATATGTAGTATATTATAAACAAAATTTGTACGTTTATAATGTCGAAAAAATGTAACGGAGAGTTGGAAAACGCAACAACCAAATTTGATTTCTATTATCGACTTCTTACAAAGTTGAGTTAGGCAGATTTAGCTCATTTATAAAATTATCCGTCTGAAATTTTTATGAATGATTTTTCGATGGTGAATTCAACTTTCAAAAAAGTTGGAATAAATATCGTAGACGTATAAATAGAGTGCATTCGAGTGCAGCCGAGTTGCGCTGCAGAAAGCTAAAAGGTCGCATTAAAAGCTGGCTCCCTCATAACAGTCCTAGCTTTGGCATTGTTAAATCGTTCGGGTTATACGAGTCGTCATGCCGTTTGAAAAATCCTTAATGGATTTTCGTCGAGTAAATAAGCTTTTAACAGTTATTGTTGCCGCCGCCGAGGGTTGGGTCTTTCCTGCTCCGATCGAGAAAAAACGTCAGTTTTTATTATTCCATTACTTTGTTCGGATAATATTCGCCGAGAGGAAAAATCGAACTGTTGTATTATGCGAGGGTGGAATTCCGTTCTGGGGGAAATTTTCATAGAGGCGGATTTGAAAAGTATTAAATTCGAGCTATAGTCGACGCGAAATAAGCGTATCGAAGTACGGAGGGAAAAAATCGAATATTTCACGAATGTTTTGCAGAGTGGATATTCGTGGGACTCGAGCATCTGTTCGCGAAATCGAACTGCAATCCGAAGTTGGAAACTTTCTGGTTCGCGTTTGACTCTATCTTTCTATCTGCGTCGCGTTTTATTGCACGGATACTACAGTATTTTATTCCGCGTTTTTTCAAAGGGTGCATACAAATTCGACGTTGTGAATAAATAATAGTTTAATTGAAAAGTTGGAATCGATGTGCGCAGATTAAAGTATTCAGTGTTGTTTCAGTGCAGCATACATTTTCGATGTGTTTGCCTGGTAAATTTCGTTTTTCATATTCAATCAAATATGTAAATTAAATCGGATCGTATGTTTGAAATATCAATTGATTAATAAAATGATACGCGATGTAATGAAACTGGATTAAAATTAAGTGATTACAAACTAATAAATTATTCAGCATATCGATACATCGCATCAGATATTAATACGGACGAATTCTGATACACTTTTAAACGCGAACTGACAACCACCCCAACATTCACGATAATGCCTTTTTAATAACCCAGCTAAATCCGAAACCATAACCTACGACCCCATGGAATAACTTCGCTCGGAAGGGCAGCGCCTACCCCATACACTGCACGAACAAACACCACGAATGGCCAACAACCCATAAACCACTTTTCATATCGAAAAAGAACAGACGATACGGGAAAACGTCCAGTCGGCGACTATTTGCTTTTCATTAGAGCGAAACCGTGAAGACTCGACTTCTACTATCTACTGATATGTATAGATATGTAGAAACATCAGGGTCTACATTGTTCCGGATGCTGGAGTATTATTGTTTATCCTATATTATATTACTATATTATAATTGAAAAGTTTATATTGAAAATGCAATTTTTTTTCTGAAATTCTGTAGTTTCGGTAATATTTAAATCGTTCAATCAATAGCGATCAAACTTAATTGAATTGTTTAATCTAATTATGCGCATTTTCAATAGTAACTGAGTCACCAAATTATTTCGAAATTTGATAAATATGTTGATTATATTTTATATACATACAACACACAATAATATAGCTTAACAACTTTCTTAAGAATTTTATAAAAGCTATAGATACGTCATATTTGCTTAGGAGAATAATTACGTTCTTTGAATTTTAAGATTCTTAGTTATGTCAAATAATGATAAGGTAAATACACAAAATGAAATCAATCCAAAATTATTCAGTCTATAGATCTTACAGTGTCGCTAGATATTCGCAGATATTTGAGGTTAAATATATATTGTATCTATGTATGTTATCACTAAATAGTCACTGAAATTCATTTTAATGAATAGGTATGTTAAAAATAGTTCGTAATTAAATTATATTACACAAATACTTCCGATTATTTATATTACTTAAACAATCCCATTGAAATAAATCGTATTAATATAGGTTAGGTTTTATATATTTTCAATTCATATTAGATTCGATTGAGTTAGATTGAATATAATGCCGATACACAAGCACAAAAAAAGGATTACTACAACTACAACTACAACTCAACAAAAACAAATAGTAGACTAAAAATACTACAAAACAACACATTCCACAATGAAAAACGTTTCCATGGAAAACCCTGGTCACTCCCAAACCACCACGCCCGAAGACCCGAAGCCGTACCCTCAACCCTCGACATCCACTCTAATCTCTGTTTGCGGAAGGATTCGAGTCTTGTTAGCCGTGCGATCTGTCACAGGGTGGGCCAAGTCACCCCGACCGGTGTTGACCGATCGGCCTCGGGCACAAAGGACGAAGAAGATGTATCGGTTACGAGGAACGATCGCCCCCATTAGTGTGACACAGATTTGAATTTCGCGCCGTGCCCGTGTGATATTGAATACTTTTGATGTGACGCAGGGTGCGATCTTCCGTGACCGATTCGTTAATAAGGTCATACATTTTGGGTTAAGATAATGTGTGTGTGGTGGTTTTGCTTAGTGAGATTTAAATAGTGACGGTTCGTTGTAAAGGGCTGCAGGGTTGCAGCTCAATGTCGTGAAAATTGTTTGGTTATTGATGTTAATTTAGCGATTAGGAGTTATTATTAGGAGTTATTACTCTAGGAGTCTTACGGCGTGTCCAGATTAGGGCCGGCGGCTTCCAGCGGCAAAATACAAAACATGCCATATTTTTTTTATCTTCATTCATTTTATATTTTATCTCAATCTATTCCAATTGAAATCTTATTTTACTCGAATTAAATGAAAATGAAGTGATAATGTATGAAGATATAAAATATATGGCATATTTTGTATTTTGCCGCTGAAAGCCGTCGGCCCTAGTCTGGACACGCCGTTATTCTTCACTGTTAAGTGAATGATATTTACTGTATACATAAAGTTATATATGTCTTTTATGACTGATTAAAAATACATGGTTGTATAATTGGGGCAGGGCCCTGTAGAGAGAATTAAAAAAGATATTATAAAATCATTCAGAAAATACAAATCGTATCACAAAAGATGACTGAAAAGGCCAAGGGGTACAAGTTAATTTTTTGCCGAAATTGAGTTATGCACAGAAATCGCTTCTATGTACGCTCATTTATTTGGTGGCAAAAGGATATAAACGAATTCAGAATGTGTGCCGAGATATATCATCAAATCAATCCTAATACATGTAGGTACATGGTCAACTTTGAACGCGCTTTTCTCGAAATCACCGCGATGTCACTTGTACCCCTTTTAGTAGTCAAGGAGTGTTTGGCATCACGAGTAATTGTGAATTGGGGATTGTTCTCGTTGTGCGAGATCCAACTTTGTTGTAATTTAAATTTTATATTCAATAGTTTTTTGAAAGACTTCAAGGCTAACAATTGAATTCGAAACGGAAATGATTTTTCTTGAAATAATATAAAAGCTGTATAATTTTGTGTAATATTACTTTTTATGTATATGTTACAATGAAACAGTGTCAGTAGTGAGTTCGTGACTTCGTTAATTTGGTTATAGATGTTTGAAATTTTTATCATGAAAAGTTTTAAAAAATATAAAAAACAACTGAATCAAATTAATGAAAATAAGAACACAATTAGGGCAAAACAAGTGCGTTAAATTATTAATTTGAAATCAGATGGAAAAAATAATTATATAAAAATTCAAATATGATTAATGAATAGGAGTTAATTTAGAAAAAAAGATCGAGATTACGAGTAATAAAAAACTTTGAACATGAAAGTGGGCGTCGTAGACGTCTTCGTAAATTAATACCCGAAAAGTAGTCTTTGTACTCGAAGAATCAAAGTAATTAATGGTAATAATGCGACTCAGAAATAAAGCACGAATACTAAAAATACAAAATGAAGTCTCTTCTTCGATTACGAGATCATCACGCCATATTGCGATCGTTCTTTTCCGTTCTTTCCCCTATATAATTACTACTGTATACAAGGGAACGTCAGAAAACTAACCACGCGAACTTATTTCTACCAAAACACCAGTGCATTAAGGGTGTAAATTTGAAAGAAAAAAGCAAATAATCTGAAAGTATTTTTATCGAAAAGTGTAGTTATTAAATTCGAATCACTGTGGATATGAATCTTGGTGTTTTGTAATTTGTTAGAATGGTGAATTCTAAAAATTGGATCACAATTCAAATTTAACGTTTTCATGCAAACTGCTATTTTTTGAATTTCAAACGATAAGAAAGTTGAATGTGCTAGATATCGAGCGTGTGTATTATATTTTAAGTTTTATCGTAAATAAGAAAAAAATAGTTTCATGCGTGCAGACATTTATAATTATCCACTATCGACATTTAACTAATTTTTTATCAGATTATTTAAATGAATATATGTAATTAAATACTAGGTAATTACTTTTATAAGCAATTTTTTTTACTACCCATAATATAAACTTCACTTATTTATACAAAATCCGTGATCTATATCTAAGATATTTCAGCAAATTGCATCTAATGGTAGATACATGTTGTGCGTCAATTTATCAACGTGTTGTGAATTAATGAAAATCAATATAATTGAAGTTTGAAATTATAGATTTAAAGCAAAGATTATCGTAAATTATAATAATTCAGTATATTTTTTGCAAAATGAAATCGAAGTTTTTTTGCTAACAAAATTTTTTTCTAGAAGGCTACTGACCACATCACAGTGAATTTAATCAACGAAATCATTATAAAATAACTATTAATTTATGAATTAATGTCAAAAACTTTTCAGAACCCACAATGAAACGTAAGAACTACTACATTAGACAAATCGAACTCTATTAAAGCATCGAAAGCTTACGTAGCGAAAACGCTTTATATTGCAGCAGTGCCACCCCCAGAAGCGAGAGAGGCGCAGGCTTTTAAGGGTGATCCATTTACAGAAGTTATGACAAACAGTTTGGTACCCGTCACGAATTTAAGTGCTTTTCCGTAGAATTTTCCTTCGATCCGGCCCGCGGTCGACCCGATGATTTATTGCCGAACGACTCTCGATATGAAAAAGCGCAAGAAAAAACAGTGCAGGGGTCGTCAACCCTTCGTCGGTTTTGAAAACGTCATAATTTCGTGTGAGCCCTGGAAGGACAGCTACGACGTATTAATGGGGTGCGCTTTTCAAGTCGGTCGTGCGAGATTATAACCGAGATTGTGGTGAAAAATGCTGGTATGAATTTGAGGATTTGGTGGTCAAGTTGAAGGTTTAAGCTTTGGCTTTCATATCGTGATTGAGTGTGGGTTTATTTTTAGATTTTTTTTATTGAATTTAAGTGCAATATGTGGAATGTGAGATTTGTTATGTCAGAAGTTGATGTGATGATGATTAAGGAATTGACTAATCTTTGTCGAGTGATATGGCTAAAATCAGATTTTCAATTTTTTTGTCTATTCTATTGAAATATTTTTAACTCAACGTAAATTAAAACTTACTTCATCTTAAGGAAGCTGATCGCTAATACCCTAAGATGGTAAGACACATTCATGAGAAGAAGAAAAATCATACTTAACCTGACCCAAACGATGAAGAACCAAACAATATTTAAACTTAACCTATCTAACCTTAACTGTCATTGCTTCGGATCATGACCATAAATCATAACATAGATGTATTATATTTATTTTATATCTTAGACGAAAAAAATGTTCAAATTTTCGAATATTATACATTTAAAAGTCCAGAAAATTATTGTAGAATCGCAAAAACACAAAGATTTCACACAAAAAGCGCTAAAACTCAACTTTTTCTCATAACACATCCATTCGAGTTTTAAAGCCTCGAATATCTCGACTCGGAACAGCGTTCGAAAAAAGCGCAAAGTCGGATTTGAAAAGTCAAGTTTCCGTCTTCCACCACATAGAAACACCCGGATCTCTACTAACACGGAATAAGAGAGAAACGGTTCCGTAACACGAAGAAGGCACATGCCGACGAAGAAGGAAGGTACTCCGGGATCTTTGCGGAGACATTTCAACAATGCGAAAGGGCCTTTATTGCCTGCGAGTCTTCGTGCCCATCATTTGTCATTATACCCGGAGAGGCTGACGAGAGATAGAATACGAAAGAACACTGGAAGAAACGAGGTAAGAATGGGGAAAAAAAATGGCGAACCGGGAGAACGGGGAGCGAAATATTAAAGTTTCCCCGGTCGGATAGTTATTCGCGTCAGGGCGATAAATTGAGCTTTCTCTTCGCGTACGGGTATCCTGTTTATATATTTAGTTCTTTCCGTTTTTCAGTAGGTCGCAGAAGCGTCTTGACGTTCGAAAAGTGTCACGAAGAAACAAGGATTCATTGCGTACAAGAGACAGACGCTGCAGGACGAGCTGGAAGCGGAGCCGGAAAAAATACGTGACAAATAAATAAAAGATACGAATACGGATAATTATAGTGAAGAAGAAAGAATTGTATTCCATTTTTTATTAAATTTTCTATTTTTTTGATATAATTTATTTTCAGTTAATCAAGGATCTAATCTCTCTCAACCACAAAGAAAACCTAGGTTATGAAATCGCTGAAGCCATTTGAAATGTTGAATTAAAGAAAAAATAATGTATGTGTGATACTTTTGCAATTGTAAAGTTCAGTGAATACGTTCGATTAATTGGTCTGCTATTATTCGTTCGAGTAGCTTAGAAATGATATGAAATTATGTTCCGCGAGAAACTTTGAAAAGTTGGAGTCGATAATGTTAATGAATGATTCATGTGTCACAATGGGTATATAAAGGGGTTGAATGATAAAGGAGTTTCGCGTTGAAGATTCAAAGTATACTGAAAATGTCCGAAGTGAGAGAAAATTCGTTACGTGGTTGTTTTCGGTTTAATATTTTCATTTTGAAAATGTTTGGAATGTATGTTCCGTTGATGGAAGATAAAGGAACGAAAATTTTGTATTACTTTTGTGTCACGATTATGCAGTTCGTGTGCGTGATTTTACTTTCATCTCTAGCATTCACAAAAGTGTATTTGAATTTGAATGACATGGAAACACTGACTAAATATTTGTTTTTTTCTATTTCGATTTTGATTTCAATTGTTAAAATCGGTACTGTTATGTTGAAGAGAAATCATTTGAGAAAAATCATGATGAATTTGGATTTAGATATTTGTTATCCAGAAAAAGGAGCTTATTCAAAACGATTCGAATACGGAAAATCATTATGTTTCAAAATCAGAAAAATATATTTTTCGATGGCTTTCCTTGCATTGATATCTTTGTTTGCCAGTCCAATGTTTGAAATAGGAAACAATATACTTCCTGTTGATTTATGGTATCCTTTCGATATCGAAGATGACTATTATTACAGATTGGCGTATGGGTATCAAGTGATTGGTATGAGTGGACTATTTTGGTTGACTATATCGGTTGATACTTTATTTTATGGATTGTTGAGTTTGATTATTGGTCAGTTATGCATTTTAAACGGTATGTTACAAAAATTAATGATGAACGATAGTAGACGTATTTCGAAATCAAATCTTCTTGACGAAAAAGAAAATTGGGAATCTTTAGCTCATTGTTCAAAACATTATCATTTCATAACAATGTGAGTAACTTATTCTACATGTACAATTAAAATTAATAATGAAATTGAATTATTAGTGTATTTTGTTTCAGATTTTGTAAGGATATTGAAAAATTGTATGGATTTCCACAGTTTGTACAGCTTACGATATCAACATTAGTTTTTTGTTTCACTGCTTTTCAAATGAGTGTGGTAGGAATATTATTTACATTATGAAAATGATAAAAATTACGACTAATATATGAACTATTTAAATTTCAGACTCCTATACAGGGCAATGAAGTAAAGTTTTCATTGTATGTAACTTACATACTTGCTGTAGGTACACAAATATCTACAAGTTGTTGGTTAGGAAATGAAATAAAAACGCAGGTAAAAATATTTATCGAAATATTTAAAACAAATGATTTACTAGCGATTTTAAACAATTTCAATTGTTTAGAGTGAATCTTTAGCTGTTTCAATATACAATTTCAAGTGGTACAATCGTTCAAACAAACTTAAAAAAAGTATATTATTATTCGTCGAAATTACAAAAAAACCAATAGAAATCGAAGCAGGATTTTTTTTCAAACTGTCGCTCCTACTATTATCGAACGTAAATATTATTTTAGATAGTTTATCCAAAAAAAATTGAAAGATACCTTAACATATGTGTGTATGATAATAAAAATATTCTTTCAGATCGTAAATTTTTCATATTCGATGTTCGCTATTATGAGGACAGTGTACGTTGAATAGTGAAGATAATGCTGAAATTTTATAGCGAACGATATTTCAGATATTTTCACACTAGTATCAAATAGCAAAATTTGATGCCAAGCACCGCACAGCTATTATGATAATACACACAAATCGAATTAAATTTTGATGAAAAATATGTAATTTGATTTCAATAATAACTGCAAACACCCAAAAGGCTTCTATCATTTCGAACCTAGATTAAAATTATCAATCACCACCCTCCATCCATCCATTCAAAATCTATTCTAGAAAAGCTCATTCCATTCTCGAATGCGACGAGACCCGAACGAAACCACTTATTAAAATATATTCGCAATTTCCCGACGATGAAGATGACGACGAGTCTTCGCAACGAAATGCGAAGGTGCATAAATCAAGAACCATCTTCCACAAAATTCAACGCCATTTTCTCTGAACCAACCCATACACATAGAAGACGACATCCAGAGCGATTTTTCATCGACGAATTAACAAGCGAGGGAAATTTTTTTGCGTTTGATCGACGACTGGCTATTTACTGGGTTATTTTCATACTATGTGGTTCATTTTCATATTAAGTTCCATTTAAGAAAAAAGTAAAGAAATGCATTCATTTTAAATTAAAATTTATATTTATACAAAAAAGCATTTTTGAAACTATTTCTATCGATAGGTGGATCTTTTGTCCCATTAATAATAGAAGTAGACTTATAATCAAACAATTCTCATTAATAAAGCAGTGGGTTTTTAATAATTTCCAATCGTTTTTATAACAAGCATATCATTAACAAGAGAAGATTGTCTATAACATATTTAGCAACAGCATCACCAGGGGTAACTGTTCAGGAAAAAAGTATTAAAAAAATGATTTTCCCCTACGATTAAAATTCAGAAATTTTGTCAACTGCATATATTGAAAAATAATTTAAGAAATGCTTTTATATAAAATAGTAAAGTCAATTTTGAAAATTATGTTATTGCATAATTTTTCCTAATTGGAATTTAATAAAAAATGTGCCATGTACATTATACTAAGAAAAGCTACTTTCCAGTTTTCTGAGGCACATATGCATTGTAGTAACTGTAGTAACGAAACGGTTTAAAAAGGACTTGATTTTTTTTAGAAATATTACTGGAAAATATCTCATGTTTATTGTTTAACATAATATTTATTTATTTGAACATTCAACGGATTTTCAGCTCCTAGGAGACGGTTTGAACTCAGACACTTTCGCCCCAGGAGCTCTCCCTTTCGCCACCGCTGATAAATTGGTGGTAAATGGAGCGAGCTTCGAGATAGCAACGGCGAAAGTGGCTGTTTTTTCCTCCCCACTTTCACATAAACACACATATTACATTTTTCGAAAGCGAGGTCACCGAGTCATCCAATCTTCCTCGTTAAGAGGGATTTTTGACGTTTATCACCCAGGGCTTAATGAGTGTTCGGGGTATTAGGGTGGCTTGTCACTCGCGTGCTTGTCACGTTCGCCCATATCTAAAATAAGTATGTGTGTGTGTTTATTTTAATGTTATGTACTCTGTGTGTAATGACTCATTTGAATTTTACTTCGGATCGGTTTTGCTTTTTTTTTCCACCACAGTCCATTAATATGAATATTCAAAAGCGGCATGGCGCTGGGAGCTGACGAGTTAAGTGAAATGAAATGTAAATCATTTGTGTGTGGAAAAATTGCTGACTTGCTTTCGAATACGTTTCTTTTTTACAGTGTTCGATGTAATGTTTTTGTTTCTGTATTAATGGAAATTAATGAGTTATTTCATAGCAATGAAAATTAAAAATACAAATTAGAACACATCCGAACGTACAAAATAGGGTTTCTGATCGTTCAGGCTTTCAAGATTCGAGAAATCGAACTGTCAGATATTTTAGATATTCGACGAATCCAAATATAAGGTTAAATTTATAATTTAATCTATTTTGGATTTAGTTCATTGATTTGCATTTGAAAAATATGCTTTATTGTTCACTGATGCCTTTGTTACAATACAAGAAGACATAATGAATTCAATGCAATACACTTTCGAATATAACTCATACGCACGAAAGAAGGTGACAAAATCAACTAGAGCTTTATTATGAACCAAAGTTAACTTAAAACCACTAAATTGAAACCATCTATTAATTTCTAACAAAAAAATATATTTTACATAATTTTCAAAAAAAAAAAATTTCATACATTAAAAAAAAAGATTAGGCCGAATCCAAATTTCAGATGGAAAATTCATCGAATCCGAATCCGAAAACCCTGCTCACATCGAAACCGCAGACAGTCGAGCATCAAAGCGAACTCTTCGTGTATCGATCAAGTTTCAATTAGCGTTCGAGATCTCGTCACGTAGCCAAACGCTAATACTACCAGCTCTGTAATACGATAGACCTTCGGATGGCCAGAGAGATGGGCGGGTAAATGGGTTGAATGGATGGATATATATTAAATATATATAGGCGATTCGGTGCAGAATAGAGTAAGACTCAATCTAGTTATGCTAACGACGTTACGGACCCTCGAGAGATCCGCGAAAGCCTCCGTGCGAAAACTGTCAAATATTAAATGCATAAGGGGCGAGTGAATTTAGCGGTCTGTTATATACGTTTGAGGGTGAGATGCGTGTTTGGTCGGTGCTTTCGATTAAATGATTATGGTTTTAGTTAGCTTATGGTCAAGTGGTATAAAGCGTCTGTGCATGCCGTGTCGATTCAGTGTACTCGGATTGTCTGGGTTTGGATGCTTTCAAGGTCTGGTGAGAGTCACGTGTTGTTTTGACTGAATTGATTAATTGATATGAAGACTCGATCGTTTCTTTTGAACGTTTAAGGACTGAACATCCATAATCAAAAAATAACCCAATGTTATATAATCGCTGAAAAGTGTAGACCTTGGTTCGATTCGGATTTTAGCTTCATTAAAAATATATAATTTATTGAACTTAGCATCATATATAATATAAGAATCTATGGTTTGCTTTATATAAGAAATTCTTAATACAGTAAGGATCTATTTTATCAAACGCCCACCGATTCCTTCCTTCCAAACAAATAATTCAATACTAAAACCCAGATCGTAACACAGCACAGAAGGGACCACGAACAAGACGTACGTGAGCCAAATACGTAACTAAACCACTCATTCCCTTCAGCATGCAAATACGAACCTACGTTAAGATTCCGGATAAATAACGACCGCGGTCCGGTTAATTGATTCTTCGCAGTCCGGATTTGTCTCTATGTCGATTTGTTCGGCAAACTATAGCCGATCGAAGATCGTGTAGTTGAATTTGTACGAAGCACATAGGTGGGTACGTTTGTTTGCCCTTAGGAGTCGTTTGGCGATTGCTCTTCTCGAATCGAGGTCGATTAATTGCACAAATATGCGACGAGTGCATGCACTTGCCGTTAAAGTGGATGTTTTGGAGTTCGGATCGGTTTAGAATTAGATGTGTGCTCGAATATTGGATATGTCGTTTGAGTACGAATCGGTTTGCTGAAAACTTCCAAGTGGACTAAAACTTGATTCGAGTTCGTTATGTGATATGTAAATATAAATTGTAATAGAAAATTTATAATCTATTTAAACCGTTAAAGTTTTAGTTGTAAATTCAGCACGTTCGTTCTTAAGCTTTTTGTGGTACAATTCATTACACCGAGAAGAGTTATAGCAAACCGCAATTACTTACGTTACTATTTAACATGAACATACATAAACATGCGAAATAAATCTAGAAGAAAAACCAGATGGATAAAATAGATAAATATTATACTATGAGCTTCATTAACGATACAAGCACACCATATAAATCTTTGACCGTCCCCCGGTTCGGAGCTTAACAAATTACTAGCGGCCGCCGACTGACCGAATCAATTCAATTCGCTCACAAAACCGAAGAATTAAAACGGAAAATCGAAAAACCCTCCCCCAGAAAACAAACCGACCACATAAACACCGAATTATATACGCGATAAAGTACATTACAAGAAAAACGTATAACGAATTCGACGAGGCGGAATTACGAACGAGTACTACCGCGAAGCCGACAAACGAACTTCCTCGGCGAGCGATTCGCACGAAATCAAGAATTTTAATCGCATTCCCGATTGTTCAAACATAACGAATGGCAAAAGCGAACAGAACTTCGGGGCTGATAAAATTCTTTGATGTTACTTCTCTTCTCTTGAAAGAAAGTGTGCGAATTCAGCCCCCGGGCGCTCAAGCTCGCTAAAATTGGCTCGGTCAATTTCCTCGTTTTGGGCTTATTTTTTTTTTCGTTGGCAGTTATGAAAAATCGGCACGCAGAAAAGGTTGTTCGCTTCTGGTGCTTTCGTTTTATATACACGAGTACGAATTTAAATAAAACTTTGTTTCGTTGCCGATGGATATATTGCTTGAGTGGAACGTGCGCGGGTAGAAGCCATCTATTATTGTAGCCAACAAGATGCTCGAACGCAAACGGTGGTTCTGAAACTGTCTGAATACGTTTCGATCTAGTAATGCATCTAAGTTCAAAAAAAAAGCTTAAAAGTCGACGCTAACTCGCTTTTTAACCTCCAAACTCGATAAATCTACAAGACTCGTGCATCCACTCTAACAATAATAAACTGCTCTAGAAGTGCACGAATTTCGATTATTAAAAAAAAAAACGATCCATCAAGTGACGCATCAAACTCAAGGAGTTTTATTGCGAATTTATTATTTTGTTATGCGGCTATCAAGATTTATGTCGGCGCGTACATTTAACGGACTCAAGGGTGGATTTATGAGTCATGAAAAGGTCGCATGAATCAATCGGACCGAATTTTTTATTGCGGACGTAAAAAAATTCCGTCGCGAAAAATTGAGAACGTTTGAGCCGAGCAAAAGTGTTACATTCCTATGGAATCGAAGATCCGCACACAACGCCCGAAGATTAATTCCTCGTCGTTATTAAAACACCGCATCGGGATAGTAGTACGAAGCGAGTTCGGTACACATAACGTTCCTTCGCTTCTAATCGCTCTTATAACTCACGGGAGCTAACTCCTTCGGAAACGGCGATAATAGCACAGCTCAAATGGGATAGCCGAAGAGGAAAAAAACGAAGTTTCGAGATTGATTTTCGCCAATATTGTAGAGAGAACGCTAGAGGTATTCGGTCGTTTGCATTCGTGGAAAAGTGTGCGTTTTCTTATGGACGGGGGATGAATTCGTTTTTCTCAATCAGGGGCGCCGATCTAGATAAATATTCACGGGGATGCGTCGTTATGGGCATATAAATTGGCTTTTGTTCAGAGATCGCGGCCTTTCATCGGGTATATTTTAGCAGTTAATTAGCAAAAGTGCAGCTCCACCCGAGAGAATGCCCCTATAAATCCATATAAATTGCTCTTAATTTGTTAGTATAAAACGAGAGGGATTTCGCCGAATTCAATTCGATTGAAAATACAATTCAGAATTGTTTTCCGAAATTTGAATATCTAACGAAATTTCTCAGTACTATGTAAATTTTCATTGAGTCATCGCACCGAAAATATCGTCCAGAATGATCCGATAAAATAGTGAAACGCACTCTCCGCGTGCCTAAAAAAGGCACAAGGAGCCCAAGGGAAACGAAGTGTAGGGGTGAGTTAACAGCTTACGTACTCGGGGTTGAAGGCTACGTAATTAAAGCCTCCTTGGTAATGAAACTAACACGCAAAAGGAGCGAGTCATCCGGACTACGTGTACTCTGCGGTAGGGATTAGATCCATTAACATACATCCCCAAGTGCTGGGGTTGTCAAAGTGCAGTGATCGAAGCTCTTGTTGAAGGGCTTTCGATATCGAAGTCAATTGAGTGTTATCTAGTGTCTTTTCTTAAACGAAATTGTTGAGAGATCGATTAATTGAATCATTAATTCGATAATGATTTAAAAAAATGAATTGGATTTACTCGATTGAAATTTAAATTAATATATTTTTAATTGTAATATTATATTTATGATCAATAAGAAATTAAAATGTTGAAAATCTCTGCACGGTTTCGTGACTGCGTTTAGAGGTGCATATATCATCTAATGTACACTTTGACAAAAGGCGTGGCGTTCAGAACGCATTAATGAGATTTTGTTCTGATAATAAATCGTTGTTTCAAACGTGTATTTGCTTCTTATTCGATACGTGTAGGCTTATGATAAGCCGCTTACGGAAAACCTCGAGACTTGATAATTTAATGAAAATGGAAAAACTCATGACCGTCTCGAAAAGTAAACCGACTCTATGTATATTAATTGTGAAAACGATTTCCACGAACCTTTTAATGAAAACGAAATAGTCATCGCACAACAGACCCTCGCAATGTGTCTAATTAATGCGAGTTCATAAATACACGTAATGCACTTATGAATAATTTAATACACCTAAAATACATTAGCTAAGTTACATTGGGGACAATGAAGTTTCTAATGACCAAACATTAATCCGCGATTTCAATTTATCTCAGTCTATCATCTTATTTGATTCAAATATTAAATAAAGCTAGAAATTCTATTCAAAACGACATTCACCATATTAAGAAAATAAAAATATGAAATTAGTTTGAATTAGTATCGAGCACTTAAGTGTGTACTTATGATGCGTTGGGTTTAGTATTGTGATGATGCTAGGCTAGATTCTCACATATGTACTTGGTGAAAGTGGATTCGAGTTCGGGTTCGATCATGTGTGTGTGTAACTGATAATTATGTCAAGAATATTTGATGAAATGTCACATAATAAGCAGGTCGTTAATTTTAGGAAATGACCAAACTTAATCGAAAAGAACTATTCTACAATAACTGCTGAAAAGTCCGACCCGAATCGAAGCGCCATTGAAAAAAAAATACATATCGAAGCTCATGCCAACTTCACAACCCCTTCAGATCTCCGGACACGTTTTAAACCGTACAAACTCAGCACACAACTAACAAAACACATATAATATCCGACATATAATATAATTAGAAGATTTCGTGCGCGTCTTGTGCACCTGTCGCCCATGGCCGACATGCAATGCGCAAATCATTCAGCGAGTGCACGTTGCATAATGCAAGGCGATTCGAGCGAAAACTCGCGCACGACAACGACGCGTTAATTAACACCACCCACCCTGTATTATGTGTGTGTGTCTGTTCGTATCGTGTGCGATACACCCTGTTCATAAACTGTGCGAAAATTGAAATGGAGGCGATTATGCTAAGGCGTTTTGCGACGCGGAATGTGCGTGCGTATCCTATAAATTAGGGTTGATTAGTTGTGAAAGTTTGAGTCAGTCGATTTGTGCATGCAGCGTCGGGTTTAGTGTTCTCGTGATGCTGGGTTCAAATCCTGTCATTACTTAGTAAGGCCAAGGGGAACAAGTGACTTCACGGTGATTTCGAAAAAAGCGCGCTGAAAGTTTTGCATGTACCTTCACGTATTAGAAGGTCGAGTGATTTGATGATATATCCTGGTACACGTTACAAGTTCATTTTTATCCTTTTGCCACTAAATATAATACATGAGCATTCAATTCCTGTACATGACTCAATTTCGGCAAAAATGTCTATTGTACCCCTTGGCCATTTCATTCGTCATATGTGTTTTTTTTATTAATCGATTAATTGATATGAACACTATTGATCCTTTCAAAAGTTTATTCTATATTCGAAATCCTTCGTCTGATTCGGACTGTTGTGCTTATGTAAATAAGTTATTTATGCTTATTGCAAAATTTTTTTGAAAGGATGTGATTATATGCACTCACGTTGTGTGTGAATACTAGGTTAATAACACTCGCATATTTTTTTATATGCACGCATATATCAGGGGATACACATTCGGTTCGAGTACGATAAGAGTGCTAATACTACGTTGCACATACCCGGTATGAAATTGATCGAAACAATCGAATTTGATTCTAAAACTTAGACTAAACATTCGAATTGAAGGAGTTCAGCGAAAAAACGTCACCCCTAACCACCGTCGAATCGGTATGTGAAAAAAGTACATTCTTTCAGTATTATTAATTTCGTGCCTCGGCCAGTGCGTGAGATTAGGTTGGACACGCGACGTACCGATCCATCACCATCGCGTTGCGGATAGTCAGTCCATCCTGGCGAGGCACGTTTGCTGGTTCACGTGTCCGCAACGTGTCTCTAATACGTCATGACGTGGACATGCGAAAGATTAAGCTCTGGTGTGAGCTTTCCGAAAGATTTTCCGAAAGAAAATCGGCGGTTCTGCATGATTTTGTAGGTAGCGGAAGAAGCGCGCAAGAAGTGTTAAGGTGGCGTTGAAGGCGTCGTTGAAAAAAATCGATTGTGAGTTATGCGAGTCTATGCTTGAGTCAAAGCATTCAGATGCGGCAATGTATAGTTTGTCTAGATTGCATGGATATGTATCGATTTTATGCACATTTTTCTTGATAAAAATGTATTCAATGTTGAAAATTGTGCAAGGAAAATTGGACAATAGTCGTGGAATATATTTTAACTAGACAAAGTATATATTTAAACCTTTTAACGATTTAGCTGTAATATACACATTGTTAAAAATCACATTGGAAAAAATATGCGATAAAAAATACATTGGAAAACTAGTTTAAGTCGAGTTGAAAACGCGTATAAATCACGGAGAAACACATATTTGTGCTTACACGAAGAGTTGAAAAAAGCTCGCAGAATCGCCGGCAAGAGAAAGTTTCGTAATGTACTGGGACTTAACGAACTTTAATTGCGACTTTTGAAAAGTTTAGTAAAGATTATCGTGTTCGGCTCGTAAATCAACTGAATACACCGCCTACGAGTTCACTATTAAGCGTACGAAATGCGTTACTTTTACGTGTGAAAAATTATCGAAAAAAATTACCATTTTAATGAAAATTCTTGGGCGTTCTCGGCCCGCTCGCGTATCTTATATCTGGTGAACAAGCAAATTTGCAATTCGTTATTTTTTCCTTTAAGAAAAATTACACGTTTATAGTGCGATCGATCAAAGCGACTTGCGGCCGCAGGAAACGATAAATTATATATTTTTTCAGTTTTTTCATTGTGAAAATTAGGTGAAATTTCATAAGCGACCTGGACACGCTTAGGAGACCTAATAACAGGCCTCGTTTGAATCGTGTATGGAGTTGAAAGAAAATTCAAAATGCAAGCAGCGTGTGTTCGATAGAAAATTATTTTGAAGCATCGGATTTGTAGTGGGCGTATATTTTCTAAGTGATATTTCACATTTATTATTTTCACTTCAAAAAAACAATTTTATAAAATTTCATTTGAGTATGTCATATAAAATTTAATGAAAAATACTTTCTTGAAGAATCATTTTATCAAAATTTGTTATGCTTATATTAAAAATCAGACTCTACGTAAGCGAATAAAATAAATTTTGCATAATTTGAAAATTTAATCAGAAGAGTGATATTGCGAGTTATTTACGATAGCGACATTAGAGCTAGGATATTAAATTATTAAAAACGTTAAAGAAGCTAAAGAGAGCGTATTTTTGAAACACGCAGATTTACGTTAATCTTTTTAAGTGAGACGCTTTTAATATGCGGTTCAATTACTACGGGAGACTTAGTATATTAAAAATCGTACCAACAACGAACGAGGGGTCGGAAGCGTCGAGCTTACATGTTTATATACGCTTACGTCTTCTATTTAATATAAAACGCGAAATATTAGACGGAACCCTGATTACGGTTTTATTAGCTATAAATTTTCACGAGACGATAGACAAGAACCGTTCTGTAAAAAAAAGTATCGCGCAGATAAGACGCAGCTCGGAGCGGAGCCGAACGACCCGATACTTTCTCGCATTTAATAAAGAATAATCGACGAGAAAAACGAAAAGTGTACACGAAAATATTAACCAACACGTGTGTGTGTATTAATTTGAAAATACGATGTCGTGTAAGCGTTAGGGGTGCGATTTTTCAGACGACCCTCGAAATTATTTCGTCACGACGCCCTGCGGAGTATGGCGACGTTTGTACAGCGCATATTCGACTAAATTATATCGCGTGTGCATCCGTGTACAGAAAATTTGGTGTCATTCCGCGAATGCTTCCATGGGGTGGTAGGTATTTTGATAAATACGAGTGAAAAATGCGTGAAAATACCCCTATGGGGTGTCGTCCGTAATATTGCGCTTTAGACCGTAATGCGGCTTTATCACATACGTCATTAAGCGCATATCTCTCTTGTGAGGGATATGCACTTATAATTTTCATATACACCTACGATGTTTTATCATTCTTTTCATAGAGAAAATTTCATTAAAAATACTTTCATTCTTCCCGAAAAATAATTTAATTTCACTTTATGTACTTAGCGTTGCATTCAACGACAAATCATTTCATTTGTATTGTACAAATAATACTCCATTATTTTTTAACAATCTGAATATGCAATATTGACAGGAATAGTGTAATCACTCGATTCCTGCAACATTGTTCAATGTTCCGGAAACTTGCCATTAAATGCGATGCACTTAAAACTGTTGTAATGTAAATGTTACATTGTGAAAAGTAATAATTTTGCATACAAGTTAAATCAAAATAATCTACTCATTAAACAATCAGCGTCTGAATTATAATTTGTGTGTTATCGAATTATATTGTTCGGCGTTCGATTTGTGCAAAGTCGTGTCTGTGAACGGTGATAATTAGCTTTCCTGAAATTTAGCGATTTCGAGAGGAAATGAAGCAATTTTCACTTTGGTCGTTGGAAAACGGCAATTGCACGTCGACGAACGAAATCCCCTTTCATACGCAAATGCGTTTGTCACGTGCGACACACCGTAAAACTTTCGGTTCATTGTTATATCAAACGAGCAACCGATGCATAAAATTGAACATTTTTTTCATTCGGTGCAGTTTTGTTGTTTATTTTTTCATGCATGTTCATCGTATAAATTTAGTATTTTCCCCACTAAACGTATGAACGTGAGCATTTTTCGATATGGAATTTATATCGAACACATTCGCGTCACCCGTCGAGACTTTCTGAAATCCACACACACATAGGAAAAAAAACCGATATTACAAAGTAGCAAAAATTGAGATGCTCCTCCTCGGAGATATTCCGAAGCCGTTAAGGGAGGTCGCTTCAAACTCCCCGAGCAAATAAAGTTGAAAAGTAATACTTTACACTTTCCCTACAAGCGAACCGCGAGTGTAAACGTCTTCCAGAGCCACTCTAAACTGTTTTGAATGCAGCGAGGCTACATTAAAAATGTATGAAAAGATAGAACCGATATATAAATAGACTTTTCCCCCGTATAACATATTTCGTATGCGGAATCGCGGGGAACGTTCGAGTGTCGGTTTATGTAAGATGGACGAGTGCCTTTCGGCATTCGAGACTTCAGTTCCAACGTTTCGAGTACATAGTGCGAATATCTTTCGATGGAAGCTGTTTGTGCATGGGTTCTAGTGCTTTTCAGTGACTTTTAGAAACGGAGATATCAGCGTGTTTTATGCATTTGCTCTATTCCTGTATATACGAGTGTGTATCGATAGCGATTTTTGTTCAGCGTGCAGTGCAAATATGACGAATGACATGCGACATATCTAAAATAAGATTTTCAAAGTTAGATATAAATATTCTAAGCGAAGTAATAATTCAAAAGTATAAAGCGTGAGACGTTTTAAGCGAAATTTCAACCGATCTCATTACGAAAACGATGACGAGGATATAAATCTCGCAGTAATACAAAATTAAAATTCAGTCCAGATTAAAAGCGAAACTTATTAAAAAAAAGCAGAACCGTCAGAAAGGGGGTGGAAAAACCGTCTCTCACGTAAGGGAGAGTTGTTTATTGTCTGGTCTTCGCGCGGAATTTTCCATTCAAAAGGAAAATCCCACATGCAAGTCATTAAGCTGAGTGAGTGGGCTCACCAGCTCGGCATCCAGAAACAGGAGCTCTCCAGCATCCATCAGAGGTCTGGATGGAACCCTCGGTGGAGTCAGGACGTCCCCTAACCCCACCGGATCGTTCGAGGGAGGTTTCAGTTTCCTCCGGGTCCAAGGAGAGGGAACAGGAACCGTGGAGGATAAAAATAATAAAGTGACGCCGGTCCGCAGAGTTATAAATCTCTTTTTAATAACTTGGATCGCAACGCCGTCGGCGGACAGGGGTGTGTCTGGAAATGAGGGGACGGATGCTGGGAATCGATTTCTGTGAATGAAGGGGTGCAAAAATGTCGGTTTTGCGTTTGATTAGATAGTCTAGATGTGGGTTTTATACGTCGATGGGTTTCGGATTGATACGACTGTTGAGGGCGATGAATTTCATTTGATATGTATTTTTGGGAAAATACATGAATTAATGTGTGTATTCCATTCATAGACTCCTTAGCAGCTGATCTTTTTTCAATATTCACTACGGAAATGGAAACAGTTTACATTCATTTAAAGTCTGAAGAGTTTAGAGCAACGCCGAGTCTCAGAAGCTACTTTTATATGAATTCAATCTAATGGTATAATTTCATTTAATTCTTGAAATTAAAATTTGGTGTGATTTATCAATTTTCAGAATTCAAGTTGAAATCCCTGCGGTGATTAAATACTTTGAAAATTATCCACCATAAAAATGTTTTGCTGGAGTAATTATAAAGAAGCGGATTGAAAATTAGTTTCTCATCAAAATTTTAATTTTCAAATTAAGAGAAGCGTCTTTATGACTATTTGGCTGGAAAATATAAATGTAAGTTATTTTTTTGTTGAAAATTATGATTCAACCATTTCGCAACTGACAATATTTCATAGGTAAAAGCCACCGAAAGTGAATTTTCTCAGAACGGAAATATAAGTTTATACCAGTCTAGTCTAGATCGGAAGCGACGAATCACAAAGTTTATCTAGAAAATAAAATAAAACGAACAGGAACCAGCATAAGACTTTGGAAATAGGAAATCCGCCTTATCTACCGAATATAATAAAGGACAGTTAGAAAGAAAAGACGGAACACATATGGTTGTGTAGCTCCATTATAGATTTATTGATATTCTGAGGAAACCTTAAAAAAATCAGTAAACTAATGCTTAAATTTTGGCCTAAGAGCTAACCGATCCTAATTAAAAAGAACAATGGTTACTTAAACCACTAAAAAATGGTGGTTTTAGTATATTTGATATATCAATTCAAATCAGACCCAGACCTTAGCCACATAGCAGTTTCGCTACCTTGGATCATGTTTATTCGGTTAGGGGTGGTTATACTCAAGACTTGTATAAAAAAATATTCCCATCTAAAACTTATTCGAAACGCAGACGGATGTGAACGAATAGTATAAAGTGCCGCACGAAAATCCTTCGGGGAAACTTCCTCATCTTTTGCGGTCGTTTCTGAATCGAGACTTGGCGAATTTTCGCCTCGTAATCGGGAGAAAGTGCAATAATTCACTTTCGTGGCAATCTCAAACGTCGCCGGTGCAGCGGAATCTCTTTTCTTTCCATCGTTTTCGGATTTATGAGGAAAATTTCATTTTGCCAGCGTACACCATTTTTCTGGAAGCGCGCGTGACGTGTCCGAATTGATTATTTTCACACCTAAACTATTTAGCTCTGAAATTCAGCGATACGGTGTTGCAATAAATTTTTCCATTATCTTAATCTTATTAAGGTTCTGTGAAGTTAAAGGATATTTTATTGCTGCAGAAAATAATGATAATAGATTTAGATCTGTATGAATCATACGTACATTCTAGATTCAGACAATGGTGCTACATTTTCCCATTTATTGAATGATTAATTATAATATTCATCAGATATTTTCAACCATATTTATTTCGAATTTATTAGTAAATTGATAATACATGTTCAATGAATCATCTCATTTAATGAAATCATAAAAGCTAACAATTGAAAGAAAATGAGATAAAAACGCAGTATATTGAAACAGAAAGATATAAAAAGTTCATACAATGAATATCGCAGAAATATACTTTATTCTCGACTCAATTCAAAGAGGATTTGTCGTGCAAAGTCTTCGCAGTACAAAAGCTATTTTTCATTTTTTTTTCACTCAATCAACGTACAATCGAGACGAAGAAAAGCATCGTGAAGACAGAGATGTTCTATCTTGCAATCTAAATAAATACGAATTGAGAAATATTGTGCGTCGAATCTTCATCGCATATAAATCATTTGCTCGAGTGGAAAATAATGAAAGAAAAGGCGTAAAAAATACAAAATATAAAATCTGTAGAAAACACTTTAAAATAATAAGTTTTGCATACAGAATATTTTTGTGAAATATAAATTGATTTCCAAGATAAAACAAGCATGAAATCAATTCGACTCTTTCGCCGGACCCTGTATAAGCGAAGGCTTCGGAAGGACTTCTGCGAAGAATGATATCTGATGATAAAGTGGGTTAAGGAATAAATTGATTTTTTTCGCCTAGGTTTGCACTTTTCGGCAAAGGAGGCGTCCCCTCAGGTGATATATGACCGCTTATTACACTGCGATATTAAAAGTGGAAAAACTTGCCCAAGGGGCATCAAAGAGTAGCTTCGGATCTGCAGGAAAAGTCGGAAAACTTCCATGGCCGGATCTCGAATAAAAATCTCGCAGAACTTCGAATAACCGTTTCGCATTTAACACGTGTAAGCTTATAAAATAATGGACGTGTTCGGTGAACTTCGGTATTAGAATTTCACTATAAATAAAATGATTATTATGTCGAATTCGAGAGCGAACAAAGTTTGACGAGAAAGTAACGTTTCGTTCAAAACTTCTGACGGTATGTGAAATATGTAATTAGAAACTCGGTACGAACCGTATTCGTGTCAGAATAATAAGCGTAATAAATAGTAGAACATATTGAAGAACGTTTATTTGGATTTTGCGTTTTCGGCATATTGTGTGAGTTTTGTTGAAATAATGAATGTTCGAGCTGTGAGATGAAACTCTGTACATGTTTATATTTAGATTCATCGGTACAAATGTCGTGCAAACGAGATCAAAATTTTGAATAGAACATTTGAAGTGTGTAACTCGTTAGTTTTAATATAACTAGATCGTATGCACAAATTAATTTTACATCCATCATACTGAAATAGATGAGATACAAAAAAAAAACTTTCAGTTTTAGAGTTTTTTACTAACCTGAAGTTATGTGTATGTTATACTTTCATTTGAATTTGTTAGACTCTAAATACGTAGAAGAAATATGAAAGAAGCAATAAGCACGTCTTTGTATCTTTTACGTTTTCGCTATCCATGAACATGATATATACGTATGTATACAAAAGCGATGGTAAATAATACTACCAAAACCGGAAAACAGGACGAGGACCAATGGTATATTTTACAAAACTGGGTCGCCGAGTCCTTGTCCACTTGTTGAAAATGCGGGCAGTTTTCGAGATAAACAAATTTTTATTTGTATGGTTGAAAATAAGGACATATGTATAAGGGATATGTTCATTCATAATATATAATTGCATCAAATTAATGTATTTTAGAGAAAATTTAAACAATTTTTCAATTCAATGGAAATTTCTAATATTCTGAACCATATCAAATGATAGATTTCATTATATGATTACAAATTAGACATTCTATTAAGCTCGGATGGAATTCTAAGACGGTCAGAGATTAACGAATTGAATGAGAGTACATATAATACGAGACGAAATGTTTTGTCTATCGGAATGGAAGGCGTTCCATTTCGCCACCGACTTTATTGTTCTATGACGATCGTGACTCGAATTCCTATCGGCGATACCATAATCAATTTTCAATTTAGAGAACGAAATCTATGACAGTCGTTTGGATTAAAATGGATTATCAAACATAATTTAGTTAGAATGATGTTATTATATTTAATCTAATGTATAATATAATAATATAGTGCGAAAATTGTATATGTGTCAGTCTGTCATAATGAAGCTCAAGCTGCAATCTACTCTACACTGTTGTTATGAAGATTTCCAAAAAATAGGTGCACATGAAATATGTAGTATATAAATATAATATAATTTCATTCTAATCAAACTTACGTCGATATTTTTAATGGTACCATTACTCGTAAATAACAAAAGTGCGAAAAAATATGTGAAACCTTGCAAAATTTCTAGCAAAAGAAACTGTACACACGTATGCTTTACGTTTAAAACTCTGGAAAGGACGTCGAGCGCATTCGCGAAAGACCTTGTTCTATTTCATATAATAGGACACCTGGCTGTGTTATGTTCCCTCACATAAAAATACTACACCTACATACATAAACCATCTACACAAGCTCTAAAATAAAAATAAATAAATAAATCACCACAAGCAAGCGCAACCCTGAAGATTCTCACAAGACGTGTCCCGAAACGGGATACGCTTTCGTCTCTAGAAAAAGCGTCACAAAAATTATATATTTTTTCATTTGAGACGAATCCTCGACCTTTCCACCGCATTTTTAGAGGGTTGCACGTTTTTTTGTAGAACCTTAAGATATTCCGATGGCGTGTGTCGTTCATAGCTTGTTTTGCGCTATTACGAACAAGTCGCTCTCTTTGTAGGGGAAATCGACTTTGAGCTTCTGCGATTCGATCGTTTTCGTTCTGGGGCACGTTTTGAATGTTTTTGTTGAAGGTTCTGTATTATATTGAGTCATTTGAATGGAGTATTAATAATGTTCATTTTTAGTCGACGATTTTGGGTGGAGTGAAAGTATTATCGAGTAGCGTTGGATAAAAGCTTTGTGATTTTATATCTATAGATAAAATGATCAAAATTCATGTTTGTAAAGCAATTTATGTTAAAATCATTGAATAGGTGGAATATTCATTTTACAATACATGAAGTTAAATTCGATCTATTCTAAAGCCTAATAGATTTTTGAACGTTTGAAAAATCATAATTTTATTTGAAAATATTTTTCTTTGAAATAAAAATTTGTAAAAATGAATTGTATTAAGGGTGAAAAATGTTTTATCATAAATATGTTAGATTTGGTTAGAAATCTCATAAATATTTCAAAAATATTATATTTAACGTTTCACGTTAGAAAAATAGACCATAAATTTTCATCGCATACAAAAATTTATCATACAAAAATATCGTTCAGAAACAAAACACGAGAAAAGACTAACACTTTCCAGATATTCTTTATGAACGCTCGGAAAATACGAGCGCGCTAAAAACCCGCAAGGATCAGAAGCTCTACATGCGAAGCAAAAGAAAAACAGCAATTCTTATAGAATAAAATAGGATTTAGAACATTCAAAGAAAACAATTTCTATATAAAAAAAATAAATAATAAAAACGCCACTAATTAGAGCCTCAATCAGTTCCGCATTCAATTCGGCGTCCATTTATATTCATTACGCGGCCGCAAAGTATGAAGCGATTCGTTTTACCAATTTAAAAGTTCGACTGTCCTCTTCTGTGCGAGGATTCGGCTAAAAGTTTCGCGAATTCCCTTCGTGTATTATTATTTATATTATACACAATCGTACGTAATAAAGTTACGTCCGAAAAGGGAGACCTGTTCGATTCGCATAATTTCGCGTAATGCGAAATCGACTCTTAGCTCGCAATATCGCATTACTGCTCTCGAACGATACACACCGATAAATTATACAATTTATGTCAAATGTCGAGTGTTCATATATTTTTGTAGACTTTATTATTTGAGCCGAGTTAAATTCAATATCCTCCACACCTGGCGCCTTCGCTCCGATATTACCGAGCTGTAAATAACAATCGGATTCAGACGTCTGAAATATTTTCACTTGGTGCTATTTTTTATATTTTTTTGGAAATTAAAAGTCAAACGGGTTTTGCTCCTTTTTAGACTGCTGGAAGGCGATGGTGTGTATTTTCGAAAAGAGACCGAGACGAGTTTGCGTCGGAGAGCTTAAATTATTTACTAGACATAAATGCATTATACTTTTTAAATAGGTTTTCTTTCCAGGCTTCGAAACTGTGTTTATAAATATAGATGGGATTTAAAATGAAATGATTTGTATTTATAAAAGAATCGAGATTCAATCCATTCGATTTTGTTTTGCTGAATCGAATTTCGAAATTGAAAAAGAAATGTTTGATCGTAATATATCGATACTTCTAAGCAACAGTGCGATTCTTCGAAACAAGTCTGCGATAAAATGTAAAATAAAAAAATAAAGAATTTAACAATAAAGACTCACTAAAGTTTTTATTGTGTTAAATAAACATATCGAAGGTATTATCAATATTATGTTCACCATTTTGTCACAGAATCGAATTCGACACATTCCATTATTACTTCAATGAATCGAAAATTTCATTTCATTTATTTCGATATCAAACAGGTATGGTTTTTTTTCAAATTAAAATATTTCCGATTCAAACAATTCATTTATTTTTTATTACAAAAACTATCATATTGTTATGTCAATTTTTTTCTTAAAACTTAATTGAATTGTAAACGATTTCACATGAAATACATACTATTCAATTTGAAACGAAAAACCTGTGTGGCGCCAAACATTTTGATTCGAATCAAATTAAAATATACAAAACTTCAGCAATAATAAAAACTGAAAACGTCAATCAATCAAAAAGCTGAAAAAAATCGATCTGAAAACCAATCGAAGCGTGAAAATTCTGCGAAAACTTCCCAACCCCCATCGTTTCGAAAATTCGTCAATTTATTGCCCCACCGCGTCACGTAGGGATTTTTCGCATCTTCCTTGAGCAGCATCAGGGTGGTGGGACCCAGGGGTTATCTTCAAGCTAAGATGCACCCCATGGTGCACGTGTGAATTTATATGTATATTATAAGTTATATCTGTGTTATGTGTGTTCGGAAAAGTGCCACATAAAAATTCAGAGCATGGCCTCCCCTTTGCGATAGATAACCGAATGTGTCAAAGTATGGTTTTTTTTCGTTGTTTAAAGATCGTAATCGATTGTGGGGCAAATAATGTGATTGCTTTATGTGTGTGCAGTGAAAGTATTTTCTTGTATCTGTAGAATATTTCGCGGAAATTATCGATTTCTATTCGAAAATACTAGTATACAAAAGCAGTGTTAACTTTCTATGTGCGATGATAAATTTTCTCACTGACATCTATGATCGTACATTGAAAGTATGCAAATTTAATCACAATAATTCGCACCCGTTTTCAATGTAACTTCTTTGTAAAAGCCATAACAGTATTTTATAAATTATATTAAAATTCGGATTGGGTCTCGAAATAAAACTGCACATTACGAAACGCACGCAACACCCAGCGTTGCTCTAGTTCGCTTTAACTTTTTTGAATAATGGCTAGATACGTTTGCGAAATAAAATTTTAAACGCACGTAACGTCGCAATATTTAAAAGTAACTGTTAGTTTAACGGCTGCAATTCAGTTGATTGCTTCATCTCAAATGGCAAACACGTATCTCGCCGGAGCGAGTTTAAAATTGAAACATTTGAATATTTTAATAACAATAAGTCAATGTCTCGAAGCGTAAAACGAACGTTTATTCGACGAAATAATAAAGGCGACGAATGCTATATGGGAAATTTTTGAGAGATACTTAAATGTGCGGTTTAAAATATATTAGAAACACAAAATTCGTATAAAGCATTTTATGGGGCAATGAAAATACATGTGAACATTTTTCATTTTAACGCGATATTAGATGATTATTTCGAAATTTGAAATGTGAAATTAAAAAAAAACTCTTAGGCGACATCGAAAGAATATTTTGTTAGAATATAAAGCGAAAAAAATAAGCATTTCGATCATAAATTCATCACGGTACTTGAGTGAGGTGAGGTCGTCGAAGTGGTAACGCATAACGTTCTCGTGTCCCGAGAGATGCAGTCCCGGGACATATTCCCGGGACGGAACCCGATCCTTCCTTTTCATTTTCGACGTGCACATACGTGCCAGATGATACCTTCATTTTTTTATAAGTTCAAATTCTTTGCGAATACCTGGACGAGCCTAATGGAAGCGACCGCGTCGTGCATTGAATAAGTCACGATAAAGTAGACACATATGAAAAAACAGGGCTGTATGAAAATTTGTATATTTTTGAGTAAAAGCGTTAAAATGCGTATATGTGTACTTTGTCTACTTGAAGTATGCAAAGTATACATCATATGAAGTATGAAGTATGAAGTATGCATTATATGGTGGTTTTCTGTGCGCAATTTTAAACACTGACTACATTCTTATCAAAATAATTCATCGAGATCTTCTCACCATTTTTATTCGATAGCTAAAGACCAATAATGTTTAACAAGTTATTAGGTACATAATAGATATATTTTTGCTTTTTACAGTATTATTTTCTCTTCAACCCAATAACGCAATTAAATTCTGTTATAGTATGATATAAGGCTTGAAAAAATATGTGTAGAATTGAGAAATCTGCATAAAAACCCAAGACAATGTAATATTAACATTTACTAGAAAATGTACAAATTAACATATCTAAATTCATTGATTGTAACATGCATATTGATTTTCTTAATATTAATTTGTTGAAATGAGGCTTTATTATCATTATATAGACTTGACGTTACTCGAGGCTCTTATTTTCAGATGTGCATTCAATAACTGAATAGTATGATAGAAATCGAACTATATTTTTCATAAAATAGATAACAGATATAAAAATATACATTTTCGAATATAATGATACACTCAAATATCGAATTACAAATGAACGTATTTATCAAACGTCACATTGAAAACTCACGAATTATTATCTGCTCATTCATTTCAATTACTTAAAAATAGCAACGATTAGCAGATAACACGTTTAAGCTCAAACAGACGAATATCGAAGCACATTCGCAGAGCACACACTCGTATAACAACTAGGTGATAAATTGTTATGACGCCGAGGCGCGTGCGTGGCCTTAGCCCGAGGTGCGTGCTCGTTGCGGGTACGAGCTCGGTGCTACGTGATCGCTATTAATATTGTAGGGAAATGAAAAAGGAAAGGAGGGAAATGCCCGTGGAAAAAAACACACAGATACACGCACAAGAGAAGGGAAAAAAAGTAGACGCGTTCGGGGAAAAGGAGAGCCTCTCTCTTAGGGCGAAGGCGCTGAGGTCCTTTGAGGTGATGCTACTATTTATATTGAAACGTACGTGTCTCGAAAATTTTGGCGTTCTAGTGCGAATTTAGAAGGTATTTTTATAGTTGATACTGTGTAGTTGTTTTAAATTATTTTTATAGAATTTTTCACTTGGATAAACAATCGGATTGTTGGTTTTACAGTTATGATTTTCACGGTGTAAGTCAACAAATTGAATAAAAATGCGTTATTCATTTCATTTAGTTCATATTAACGTAAACTATATAATTAGGTATGCATTTCAAAAAATGCAAAATTAAAAAGATTCGTTTCTGCCCCATGTTAATGTCTTGCATTTCGCCCTTAATAATGTCTAATGCAAAACATTACATACCTCTAAATGAAAGTGAGTTAACTTATACTTGTTATAAAAAAAAGTGCACACTTTATCAATGAAAGATGTATTAATACCAACATATATCTAATAAAAATTCGCAATATATTTGGGACGATTGATGTAAGTCAAATCATATCATATCAAATCAAACAATGTTATTTCATACCCATGTATACAAAAGGTTAAGATCATCTATTCTATTCTAAAATTGGAATCGACCGAATGCCTCGAATTCCAAAACACATCCACACACACATACACACTAAACACGCCCTTAAGATCTTCCCACATAATCATTTATTAACGAGAATTTAATCATAAATCAGCGTTACGGATCATCAGAGGTTCTCTCGAAAGCGATTAGACAGACTCTCATACCCCTTGGTCCTTCTATTGCCGAAACGTTAACGGAGTCGAAAAGGTCGAGCCCTGCGAGCAGAGGCCGGCCATAAGTTCCCTTTTTAATGAAAACCGTCCATCTATTATGCATCAAAGGCTCCAGTTGAAATTTCAGAACGAAACATGCGAACCGCGTCTCATTAAGAATGATCTGTGTATGTATGTATGCGCTGTGCGGTTTAAAATGTTTGGGATTTCGATTTTTTGTTGTTGTTGAATGATTTGTTTGTTTTTTAATAGTTATTGTTCATATTTGGTTGAGCTAGGGTGGTTAGTATAATATGTTATAGTTATAATGTGTTAGCTATAATGTTTGTGTTGTCGATTGAGTAAATATTATATAATGTATGAATGATTATTTATTAGACTGAGTTAACATAGCGCTGATTGTTTCCTTTTAATTCCCCTAAATTCGGCTAAGCTAAGAAATTATTTTTTACTAACTTATTGTAAGTCTTAAAATTCATTTGAGCATACATAAAAATACGTATATGTAAAGGAAGAGCAAAATATATGGACCGGTGATTTATAATGAACTAACGTGAAATTCACATAATCAAATATAGACTACCTGTTAATTATAGGTTCGTATAATTATAATGTAATTATAGTTTTAATAAATCATCATTAAATATTAAAATCAATCATTATTTATTAGTGATCAATTTATGCATCAAATCAATATCACAGATATTATGCACAATTGAAATCGGCTTTAAATTAAGTGATGTAAATTTCACGGTGGTTCATATTATAGTATTGATCCATATTTGCCGCCTTTCCTCTATATTTACTTTTTATATCAAATATAATCTCCTGAACAATAATTATATTTATCTCTCTGTAGAAAATATGTCGTAAAACGGAAAATTTCATACACACGAAGAAAGGGGACACAGGGGGTGCGAACTGTGAAAATTTTATGACATCGGCCGGATCGAAAAAAATGCGTATTGTTAGTAAGAATACTCTCATACCAGAGTTCATATTCTACACCACCCTCTCAACAAAAAAAATCCCATAAATATATATACACATGGGTAAGGCAATCAATAATTCAAGCCTTAGGCAAAGTGGCTCCCGTACATTTTTCCGTGTATGTATTTTATTTTTTGAACGCGTAAAGCAAGGGTTGCTTCATTTATATACGAGTATGGCCTAAGAAAACCAAAGGTTGATCTATGAATGAGAATTTATCAATTAAGAATTGAAGGATTTTGTCAGTAGCTTGTGTATGTATATATTTTTTGAATGAGTCGAATTTCGATAAATGCTCAACACAGCTCTTTATTTTTAATTATTATAAAGCATATCAGGGGGATTTTCTCAAAATTTTCACAACTACATATTTAGTACTATAATAAATTATAGTGGGATCAACTCCCCAGTTTTTTTAATACAATAAAAAAAGTACGAAGACAAGAAAAAATATCGTTGTTATAAAATTTATGGCAGGATTCAAAGTAGTACGTGTACGACGACAAACCTACGTGAATCAAACAGATGCGACTATGTTTGCCCACAAATCAATATACTTTATACTGATAGGCTTAAATCATATGAATTATGTATTTATTATATGTCATATTAAAATTGAGTGAAAAAATAAAAAGTTGGATTGTCCGTAAATGTAACGCGAGCGTGAAATGTCAGAAAACCTAAAACGGTTTACGTTAAAAGAATCGTGCAATGTCAAAATATTATTTTAGGTTGTTTGTTTGGAGATTTAAAATTTCACATAGCATTAAAAAAAGTTTAGAAATTTTAATATATTTCACAAAAGTTAATGCATATTTAAATTTATGCATATTTTATAGCACTTTGTAACAATCTAAAGCTTAATATTTGATTAAATAATCTTATTTTATTATTAAGAGTAATAAAGGTAATGCACGCTAGCGTTTAGTACAGAAACTAATGAAATATAAATCATTTTACGAAAGATAAATAAAAAAATAATAAAAGGGAATGTAATCGATACAGTATACACTACCAGTATCTGCTAACGTGTCAATCTACCCTCCGGTTAAATATTGCAGGTGAATGACTCGCGGGAACTGCAATGATTTTTAGTGTTACACCATACAATATTACACGAGGGGAGTCGTCGATTTCAGTCGTTCCATATATTTTCTAACCCTCCAATAGAGCCACCTATGGGATATATAGGCTTAAACCCCGTTATTTTGCCAGAATTTTGGCGGGAAAAAATTACCTGAAAATTCGAATAAATATCTACTCTTTAGATTTAAAGCGCAGGGAAATTTTTATTCGGTGATTCATTAGTATGAGGAAATTTTAAACAATTCTCATTTGGGCTTTTTAGGTAAAATATATTACGATTTTATTCATTTTTAAATACAGATGATACAGTTTATCGACTCATAATGATTTCAAAGATAGGTAATAGTCATTTTCGATCCCAAAATTATCGAAGTTTGTGGAAAAAATGAAATATGAAAATCTAATATAGAGTGTTTGAATTGACTTGTTGGATGATTTAATTCGATTTTTTATGAAAATGCTTTTTCATCGGTCATTATAGAAAAAAATCATCAGATTGCATCTATTATAGAAAATATTTTTGAATTCTGTCTGAAGGATTTCACTGTTCGGTGGTGTCATTTTTATTCATTATTCTTTGACACATTCACAAGAAATTGAATAAAAAATAAGTGTTGTATATGAACTTAAACATAACGTTATATACAAACGTTGATATATTCTCAAAATAAACAGAACAATGGCCATAGATTACAGAGTAAACGACAAAAACCACACATTCACCGAAGCTCGCAATAGTTGAGGTCAGAAAGGGGCGTACCGTAGCGCGCCTACACACAACACACCCTCGATCAATTATTACAGTAACAATTAACCGACCCAAACAATTCCGTTCGATCTTCTCGTCGATTGTTTAGCGAGAGTCAATAGCCATCCCATTCGACCTCCATTTGGCCGCCATACCGTTTCGCCTTATCGCCCCTTATCGCTCTTCGGACGGGAATTTTAATTGCGAACCCCGGCTAAATACGGACGTGCCCTTCTGCACTTGGAAAAAGTAAATAATTAAATATGTTAATTATCGATCTTAAAATAAAAAAATTGGATGTAATATCTAGAAAAATGCTTAAATTTCTTGGAAAAACTAGACGAAATGTACTTGTTTTAAGACCGGAGTCACTAGTTTATTAAGGGATGGTAGACTGAACATAGAATTAGTCAGTCCTTTAACTGTGAATTATCTGAATTCGCTGAATAAATTATGAATTCGTTGATTTTGATAGTTAGTAGCTTGAGAACTGACTATAACTCTATGGTTAGTCAATTAAAACAGTGAAGAGAACGGCCTTAAATCGTTTTATTTAATCAAGTTAGCTGTATCCTTTAATTTAATTATCTATTAATGATTAATTACAATTCAATTATTATGATATGCATTTTTATTAATAAATTTTGGATTAGGTGATAATTACTATTTCAGCTCGTTAACTCAATTTTTAAGCGATCTAATATCGTAGATGTAACGATGTCATGAAATTTAAGACTAAACAAATCTGAATTCAAATAGCTCAATCTGTACATCGAAATGTGATCTAAAATAAATACTGATCTTAAATTCATTTCTATCTAGTTTTTAGATTCAATTTTTACAATGTGCATTGAACTCGAATTGTAAAAAAACTTTATTTAAACTATTTTTTTTAGTTAGAGCGAGCTTCGCGTGCGTTCGAACCGCTCGCTTTGTTCGCCGCACAATAAAACTTTATCGTATTCATTATACGTGCAGCTGAATTAAATATATAAAAATGTATTTGTACCGAGGGGCGAAATCGTAAACTGTCGTCGCTTTGGCTGCAAATGAAAATGTAATGAAACGCCAGCGACTGAAAGCTGAAGGCAATAAAACAACGAAGGTAAGTGATAGTGATAAGTCGGAGCTTTGCGAGTTCAGTTTTGCGCAGTCGAGCTTTTCGGTCGGATATCGTGTTTCTTGGTTCGTTTGTTATTTCGGCGATGTTCAGAAGAAAATGGCGTTGCTCGTACGTTTGAAGAATGGCGATATTGTTTCAGTGGAAAATTAGATTTGCTATGGGAAAGAGTCGAGTGTAATCTTGCGCGGTTCGCGACTATCGCGGTTGTAAATGCAAAGTATAATAATTGTGTTTTTGCGCTGCATTCATTGAGTATTCTGTAAATATATCGAGGGAAGTTTCATGAATATTGAACACGAAAGTTTCATCAAATTCAAATACTGAAAGTTTGCATTGAAAATTAAATTGGCGTCGGTTTATTTTGCAAATAAAACACTATCGAGTGTATGCATGAAGTTCAACAATGTTCGATAGATTTTAATATTTTTAAGAAATTAAAAGTTTTTATTAACTTTGTATAAAACTCTATAACGATTCGTTATGAAATGAATAGAGTACTTCAGAATTATTTACAACTCGGCATTTTTATTGCTACAGATTGATTGCTAAACAATATAAATTATTTCGAATGTAAAATTTTAAATGTAAATTGTTAAACCTGCTGAATCATATATCTACACAATAACTCTGGAAATATTGACTGTCATAGAATGAACTATTAAGGGGTCTATAAATATAAAAATATATAGATAATTTTGTTTATCTATACAGACTATGTTATGGCAAATAAATGTATTTTTAGGATTCGAAAATGATTAAAAGTGGTATTGAATTCCGAAGAAAAGAGTTTTTAAAGGGGCGTTCGCTGAACCGCGCGGCACTAGAAAAGAAACAGGGCCGGCAAGAGGAATTACGTCATTTTCGCTTTGGGAAAAACGAGAAGTTGGATTCTGCGAGTTTCCCTAGGCTTTTCCGGGGCCGGCCGTAAGTATGTTTGCCGTGCCGATTTGCCGCATGATCGACTTCATATTAAAAACGAAAAGTAAGAAAAAACATATATATAAAAAAGATGACGAAGCTGCGGACCGACTCGAGGGGGGTGAAATCTCGAAACTTTTTATGATTTTTTTCTCTTCGGGAAGGGAGAAATTCTTCGAGAGAGAACAGCGGGGGACGGGGGTTAACACGAGCTTTAGTCTGTTGGAGATGGGGGATTTGAACTTTCATAAAAAACTGAAAAACCTAGCGGAATAGAAGAAAATCCGAGAGGGAAACGTTTCCGAAAAAAAATCATCGAATTTGTCATTATTCGAGTGCAAATCAAATGAAAATCGAAGAAAGTTCTTTAATTAATTTCGGCGACTGATTTTAATTAAGAAATTTGATAAAAAAATAATATTTACATATTGAAAAGTCAAAAAAATAGAATTCGAGTGAAGATGGAAAAGTCGAAATTACGATCGGCAGTTATACAGAAAGACTTTTCCCATATGTAAATAACGGATCGAAAAATTGAATTATTGAATAGAATTTTGCGAAAAGCCCTCGTAATAAAATATATTATAGTGCTTTATTCAAATGCGAAAATACCAGAAGGATCCACATAACGCATTATTATTATTCGTATTTTTTTCCTTTCTGGCGAGACGCTCCCTTTTGTCAATTGATCGAAAATTTTGGAAAGAGCCCAAATGTTTTGTATGCGAAATATTTTCTCGAGTTTTCCATGCCCCATAATAAACGGTCCAATACGAACAGAATGTGTTGGAGAAGAGCAAAAGCGTGAGATGCTTTTTAGTCACGCCTGAAACGCACTAAAATAAATCACAGAAGATTTCGCCTTTCGAGCACGAAGCCTTTCGAAACAATAATAAATTGAAAATAAGTCGAAATTCAACTTTGAGTATACATTCGGGATTGTATAAAAAATATGTCGGGTTATAAGTGGTTTCTAAGCCGAATTTTATTGTGACGGAGTGGTCAGTTTTATGAGCACATAAGGAAAGATTTGTGAGGGAATAAAAAGAAACAGAAGGGTGACATTGATTTACTCGTATAAATGTGTACCTTATATATCACATGGCACGTAATGAATACTAAAAATATTTAGTGCCACGAATATGTACTGTGAAACATTCGGAAAATCGATCGATTAACCGGCCCGTATATTTTCATGAATCAATTTCCATTCCACTCTCGAAAAAAATATAGGTCATCATAATAAAATAAATAGTCAGTTTCAATTCAGAATCGAAGCAAAATTCTTCAGCCAACAATAATAAAAACAAACTGCGAATAAATGTTCCAATATTTTTAAAAAGGGAAAGTTCTACGACGAAATATATATAATTTTCCTGTGTAATCTCTCGGAAAAATACCTGTGTAATATTGTTTGTTACCTGCCTCATTTTACAAATGACCCACTTTCTTTCGATTCAGAGTCTTTTCGGCGAACTTTTATTACTTCTTTGGGGTGGCCGAGATGTTGGGGATGAAAGGGGAGCGTCGCGGCCCTTATGATTAAGAATCGAACGAACCTACACCAATGTAGCAATATTATATTATACTATATTGGGAACACTATCGGAATTGGGATCTCGGGGAAATCGCGCTTTTCCTGCAAAAGAGGCGAAATCTCCGGCTTTTTCGATTTTCTTTGCGGATCCGTTCGACTTTTCGTGACTTTCGAATTATTAATTGCTTTTTTTTCGCTGCGGCTCTTTCCGAATTGCGAAAGAAGTTCTTATACGCAGCAGCGTGCGAGCTTAATGTATATTTCATTAGAAGGAAGGGTTTTAAATATTAAAACGAAAATGTGATTAATTTGATTTTTTTCCGAGAAAATGATGAAGATTAATTATTTAAAAAAATATATATAAATGTATAAAAATTTAGTTTATATTCGATGATATAGTTGAGTACAAAGATCTGCGGTCGTCTCGGACAAAGCCTCCATCGTGACCAAAAGTTCGACAACGTACAACTCGCGTATACACACACATACGATTCCATATTCTATCATATATAAAATATACGATATCAATGTAGGATATGAACGTAACATACAATACGACATAATACATGTGTGTACGTGACACCCGGCAACAAGTTTCCTTTTGAGAAGTTATATTGACATGTGGCTTGTGGTATGGCACCGTCTAAAGTTCGCCAATTTGAGAGAAAATTGTGCTTCGTTATTATTATGTGTAAGGAAGTGCAGTTGTGTGTTATAAGCTCGAATCTTACGTTCAAATGCATTCGAATTGGCGTCGAGTTTGAACTTGATTTGATACTTGAATCCGTATTGATTTAAATGCAATAACTGCATTAATAAAAATGATAGTATACCAGTTTTTTTGCACTGCATAGACTTTTCCTTTCATGATAAATTTTTTTAGAGTTATTGTACATCTGTGAAGGTTTTTGTATCATTATATTTTATAATTTACATTTTGTATTCTGCAATTCACGGGAATTTTTACTTTGACGTTTCACAGAGAGGTCTTTTTCATAGCTCAGTCGTAGCAAACATCACGCACGATCTACACTCAATATTATTATATTTGACATGTTTTTACAAATATATTCCATTTTATTTGTTTTCTATTAATTAAAATATGTACTATACAATAGATTACAATTAGATTGATGTCCATAAATTCTCGAACAAAGCCAGTCACAGAAGCTATTCAAAAATAATATTCACCAAAAAAATGTGAAATGATCGCATATTTTCGCCAAATCATATTTTGAAGCATTTCACATAAAAAATAGCAAAGAAAAAAGTGCTTAAAATGTGCGACGATATTTGAATAATGCACGGCGCCGTTTTCGCGCCTCTCCCAGAATACATTTATCTGCGGCTCGTTTCTCCTATAAAACCTCTCTCTACTATCTTTCTTCGGCGGCGAGACCAACTTTTTATCATTTTCGCCATCTTCCAACACATTCTGATGCAGTTATTGCCTGTCGGGCGACGACTGTTACAGAAGGGACGACGGTAACGTTCTGCGGAACGAGAAGTCTCTCGTTTCGCTTCGAGTGAAGATAAGTGTTATTTCGACCGAAAAAGATAGGGCTATGTCTTTTTGATGGTAAGTTAGACTTTATAATTGTGAACGAGGAGATCTGAGCGATTGAGATCGTTGAATCAATTTTGGGTTTTCGGAAATTTTCCGTGCGATTCAATTACGAATTTGCGCGGTTTGCGATTTTTTATAAGGTTTTGGTATTTTCAAGGGTGGGTTTGATGATTTTGGAATGGAATTTTAAATATTTGTGAATCATTATCTTGTAATAAATGCGTCTTTATTCAATGAATTATAAATGGCAAAAGAATATATAAAAGAATTTTTATTCAAAATGCATTTTACAAATTACATACATTGACGTTTAAGATAATAATAAAAGCATCGAGACAATACTCTAAGAGGTTATTTTGTAATCAATCGATGATTTGAATAATGCCATAGACATTACTAATAGACAATGTTTTTTCCATTTGTTACTATTCATGTAAAACATACATATGTACATCATTTTTGAAAAACATGTGTATGCAATTCATAAAACACGTTTATCGCAAAACTGCATTATTACGCACATTAATTTTATTTATTACAAGAGAAGCCATTATTCTCAGAGTTCGAGCGCTTCAATTTGCGTAATGCGCTCATAGAAAGTAGCACAAATTAGATTGGCTCACCACGCACATCCGTAAGGGAAAATTCGCCATAAATTAATCCAAACCGACTGTACATATAAGGACTTATATATAAACCTCGAAATTAACTACCTCCTGCGTGCGGGTTGAGCGATGTGTTTGATCTTTCAAAGCACCAGTTTTAATTGTCCTACTGTGTGTCGTTAAGGGATCACTTTCGCAGACTGCGCGATGTTTATACGTTATCTCTCTCGTAAAGGGGGAGATTGAGGGTTTTTTTTTTCGTTTTGGTGAAACTCTATTACGACAGTAGCGGTGCTTTAATCAAATTCGAAATTGACCGATTGTGTGTAGTTGTTGTCGTTTGTTGTTTACGATTCGGATTGTTTGAATCTTGGGGAATGGCAGGAATAAACGTTTGCGTTTCTTTGCGGTGAGTGGATTTGAGTTTAATTGAGACGTTAGAATTCATTGTTTTGTTTCGAATGGGATGTCAGGGTTTCAAATAGATATCGAAAGTAAGTTAGGTTTTTATATCTTACAATAATAATAAGGCTAATTTGTCTATTTGTCTCTTTATCACAATGACACTCGAGCTGCAATTTATGCTACATTGCCGTTATGAAAATTACATAAAATAAGCACAGGTTATGTAGTTTTCAAATCTTATAAATTAATTTTAACCAATTGTGCGTTTGTATTTCCTACAAGCTGATGATATGCATTACAGATATTATCAAAAAAAATTGAAGTTATAAAGTGTATTATGAAAAATTATACAATTTATTACAAAAATATCTATCTAAACGAACTGATAAGGGAAAAATCATTGAAAATCTCACTTTTGAAACAAATTTCCGATTCGGATCTACAAAAGTCAGAACGAAATTTCTTATCGACCACGAACATTTCACGCCTTGCGATTCACGAGAGACAATCCCTCGGAGCGTTAACCGCGAAGCCGCGATAAAGAAGCGTCTCTTCCGCGATATCGCGAATCGCTTCACTTTCTATTTTTTCCCCACGACCCCCAAAAATTCCACCCTGTTCCATTTTCTAACCCACACAACCCCAATCGATTACATCCCCGTGGGCCTCGAATTTCAGACTTTTTCGTCCCGAGTCCGATTGCCGCGGAGGAATCCTCCGCCGCGCTGCTCGTCAAGACTTTTGTCTTTTTCCGTTTTTTTTCTTTCTTTTTGTGTTATTTTTTGTCGCCGTTCTAGACCGTGGGTTATATAGCCTCTTCGGTCGGCGTCGTTGCGGTTGTCATTACACGGCTTTTATTTCCGGCCAATCCCTTTTATTGCGGCCGCTTGCCGCCGGACGGTTGTCGTTCGCTTTTTGTGTGTCTATAGTGCGATTGGGAAATCTGTTCGATCTTATCTGAGGATGATACGGAAATTTGTCATGAAACGAAATATAATCTAGGAAAGTATTTTCCGAAAAAAGATTCGAATGAATTATTGCAGATTTGATTCTTATCCTTACGTATTTCGGACACACTTGAGTTTCGATGAACGTATGAAATATTTTATGTATGTTATTCATTTGATTTATTATTTATTATCCGTATTATTTTTTGATTTCATTTAGCTTAATTTAAAATAAAAAAGCAGAGCCACTAGTCTGGAAATTCTAAAAAGTGACATCAACGCACACGAAAATTCGATCGAGTTTAATCTAAGACTTGCACAATTTAAATTTACTACTGACTAAATGGTTAGTCAATTTTTTAGGAACCATTTTGTAAAGTGACACTTTTTTTAATCAAATTGATCAAACATTCTAATGAAACGATTAGGCGATCGTATTATTCAAGGAAAACAACATAGGTAATCTTTTCATAAGGATTCGATAGGAACGCAATATCAGCATCACGAGTAAAATGAAGCCCAAAACGTCACACGCACAAACTCTTTACACCGCTTTAAAAACAATATATATCACTTTTAAGAATTCATTTCAGACTCATTAAAACACAATGGTAATATAAAAGCTCGTTAAATATGAAGATCACACTGTAGCACTGAGTAGCCGCACCCCTATCGTCCCTAAGGGAACACCCACCCTCTTATCAACCCATTCGCCCCCTCATCAACCCATTCACCCACTAAGTCGCCCATCCCTCACCTAGAAAGCCTCCTCCTCCTCAGGCCAGACGAGCTCCTGCCTATTTTATTTCGCGTTAGTCGATTTTTTCCTTATTTGCACAACCGGGCCCGTTCGTGTTCGGGCCGAAACTTCTCCACACTCGGATAGATAAAGAAGTGGTTGGCCTTTTTGCCTGGCTTTCCTTTGTACGCTTTTTTCTAGTATATGTGTGTATTCCTTTCGCAGTCCAGACGTGCAAAGTTTCATTTTGATCCTTTGTTTTCAGCACTTTTTGGATACAAGGTTTTTTGCGGGCGCAAAAGGCGTACGAATGTCGGGCGGTATTTTTCCGCCTTTTTCCACGATTCACTACTTCATTCCCGCTTTTCAACTCTAATGGCGAAAAAATTGTATTGTTACTATTCTTATTGTCTTAGCTAGTTTGGAAAGTAGTCTAGTTTTTCAGATTACGACACAACTCTATTGAAATAAATACTCAACTATTCCATGTTACGAGTTTCTATATCAAATCTAATAATATTCTATAATATATTAATCTCAAAGTTTTCATAATGTCTCGTATTTATCATGAAAAGTTTCAGTCAAGAAATTTAATATGAATAACTAATATTAATCTTTGACATTGGCAAGATTTTCTAGGAATAAACCGAATATCTTTGTTGAAGTTTGAGCGATCGCATGCACAAAGTAGGTACAATTGATGAAAATTATTTGTCTATATGTGAAACATAGTTGGATATCATGAGAAAATATCACATTGCGAATATGTCTGAAAAGTTTGACGTTTTCAAAGTTTCACAGAGAACAATGGATAACGAAGCAGAACGTTACTAGCTAAAATGCTAATGGAAGCTTTCAGTATTGCTAATAGTGCGTAGCGCAACAATGGAAGAGGAGAATATCCTGGATTTATTACATCTCATATTGCGGAAAGGATAAATAAAAATTATATCCGCCTAGACAAAAGTGGCAGAAATATTGCGAATCGTAAATTACGCACATTGTAGCTCACGTTTTAATGTGCGTCTGTTCGTTTATAGCGCAGTTGAACGAATCGTATGTAAATAAAAACATTAATTAAAAGAAATTGCGGAAACACTCACTGCAAATGTTGACAATCGCGTCAATTTCAAATAACGAATAACAATAAAATAATCGAATATGACACGAAAATATTTGTGAATATATTTTTCGTCATTCGACGCCACTGAGAACTTTCGAGCTTCAAGTGCTTGTTATTTCTTATCGTTCGATGCAAAGATAAACTATGCGAAGATCCCCAAAAGGGCTCGAAGATTTCTTCCGGGAAAATCGAGAACAACGGTCGGGAATCATTTTCGAATTCAATCTATAATATGGTAAATCGATTTTCAGCATAAAATAGCAACTCACAACGAAAATTTTATACGCGAATGCATCATTCCGTGCGCTTTATCCGCGGTGCTGTATTTCAGTTTAGTAACGCGTCAGATCAATTTACACTGTTGTGAATTTGTAAAAACTAGTCCGCGCGCGACAATCGTGAATAGTCTGTAATTTAAAAGGATTTGGTAGAGTTAACACCGGAGGTTTAAAGCGCGCAGTTTGCATATCGAAGCCTTTTTAAAACGGATTTGTTCCGGTTGAAATGTTTTCGAGGCGTTACACAACGCACAGATAAAATTTCAAACAAACGTTTGAAATAATTTCATTGTGTAATATAATTTATCCTCGTATGTTTCGTACGGTTTGCGATTTGTTAATTAATACGGTCTTCGGTTAGGGATGATGCATAGTTCAGGTTCGACAGCATACGCAATAAAACGTCCGCAAACTAGGAATTTGTTAATATAACATCGGTACTATGAGCTAAAGCTTATGGTTGTTGGTCGGGAGACAGGCTGCTGTCGTTGATGGGATCAACGCCAGCGATAGTCAACCGGAGGCACGCGCGATGCAAGTGGCACGCGACCGTGAACCTTATATTAAACCGCACCCCCTTCATTCGACTAAGATGCCACACTAGCAACCTTTGGTTCTCGAACTGATCCTAATAATTAATTGTTTACTGTCTCTATACCCTGCCTTACTACTCTACCTTATATATTTAAATTTTCATCAATTGATAAGAATTTATGCAATGCAATTTAGAATGCAATTGCAATAAAATAAGTGATGCGTACTTAACGATCAATAACAATAAAATTAAGCTGTTTTTTTTACACAACGATTTGAAATTGATCCCCATAATCACAAATGATATTCACCAAACGAGCTTTCTTAGAAAATACATACGTCTGATCTATATTGGTTGTTAGGTATATTTCATCAAATCACCTTTATTTTTATGAATATTGAAGAAAAATAACAATTAAAATATTAAACCTAACTTTGATAATGAATGCAATAATTAATCAAAAAAAAGTATTTTATAATGAAGATGAAGACCATATTCTCATAAGATTGTCAGATTCATATCAGTACTTAATAATATTCTGTTTCGTGTGCTCTATTTATATATCTTGTTTCATATAACGAAGCTTCTATCTATAAAGCATTACATAGATATTATGCAAAAATATAGCTTTTACTTATTCAAAATGATTATTATTGATGAAAAAAAGTCAAGAATAGGATAGGAAACTAATAAGCCATATTAACTGTATTTCGAATGGCATTGAAGTATAAAATCATTTAATCAACGAAGCATAAGAATTTTTATTTTTTTACAAAAAATACAATATTTTTTTCTATAAATAAAAAGATTGTCGATATCTGTTTGGGTAGTGCGCTCTTCATGTCTGGTCGCGTAGTACCGCGTGTGCAGTTTCATTAACGGAGCCCGTACGTTTCGCGTGTTCGTAACAAGGATCCTGATTATTATACAAATTCCATTACGGCGAACACGATAATTACGAAATAATAGCAAATTAAATACACATCACGACTACGACGAGAGCATTTTCTGGCGTATACGCCCATGCTGTTCTACAGAGCTCCGGAAAATACAAAAGCTGTTGTCACCCGTGGGCTCCCCCATTATCGCTTTAACGATCAAAATTTAATAATAGAGATAAAACGAGACGTTCCGTTTATTAAATTCGCCGTATAGCGCGAAAAATTCTAAAAAAGAACTAATATAAACAAGGGTATCTGATAAAAACTTCGGAAACCCTCCGCTTTCATACAAGCGGAGTGACAGTTCTGGCGCAAGGCAGAAGCAGGTTTTCCACGATTGATTGATGAGGGAAACGTCCCGTTAAAAGATAGTGCTTTCGTAAGTCGGATGCGAAAATGCGCGAAAATAATGCAAATCCAAAACGGTCAAAAGGAAGTTCGAAGGTCCGAAAATCAATTTCCATTCTCTGAGATGTGCCCTTTTCGTCCGGAACTGAACGTCGAGGTCGAGTCGGCTGTGAAAACTTTACTTCACGCATTATTGACTCGTTAAACGAGAATGTCTTGTAAATTTTAAACAATATCCTTTGTGTCGCAATAGCGAGGAGTTTCGCGTACTTTTATTGCTTCGCTTTCGGAAAACGTAATAAAGACTGGCCTCGCCGAAGAAATTGAATCGTTCTGTGTGAAATTTACGCATGTGAAAATCGTTTATGTGAAAATGAAAAAAATGAGCAAATTGCTAATAAACATACGAGAATATGTGTTATTATCTTGCAATTTGGGCTCATTTCAAATGATGTATATGAGAAATTCGTATTATTTTGCAAAATTATTAGAATGACAATTCATTTGTATTTTCACATCGGAATATTCATTTGTATACAAAATGAGTATTGTAATTTAATTTCGTCTCGTTTGTAACAATGTTCATTTAATTATTAATCAAACAAATATGAATTTTCATGCAACAGTCCAATTTTTCAATTCGATAAAATGACCCAATGCTAAATTTACGATTTAGACGCAAAACGCGAAACTCCAAATCGAATGATTCATTTATTTCCAACAAATTCAACTAACTTTTTGCGACAACGTAACGCTTAAGCGATTAGATTTACATTTTTATTTTTCAGGCTTCAGCTCAAGAATATCTTTTAAACAACTCGAGACGAATTCGTATGCAAAGCGCGCTTCAGATCCACGTCTATGAAGCTAAATAAATTCACTATTGAAGTTTTACGCGGCGAAAATTGGAAAAGCGACACTCGCTAAGTGTCTAAAGAATATTTTATGAAATTTTCTCTTAAGAAAAAAATGTTCTAGAGGCGAAACCGAGGGATAGAGGGGTTGGTTCGGTGTGATCGGGCTTTGGTTAGATGGCTTTTGAAAAATGTAATCTAATATCGAAGCCAAAGCTCTGGATGAGGAACTCCATGGAATATCAGGGGGAGGACCTCAGATATGGGAATTTTATCAGCATCGTTAAATTTCGCTGTTTACGCCATACCGTAAATTCCGCACGGTGAAAATATATTACGATATATACGCCCGAGGCCATTCGGATTGAACTTGCATCATAAAATATATAACGAGGAGAAAGAAGACAGAGAAAGGGAGAGATTTCCATGGAAAGAAAATGAAGGTACACAAAGGTTGAACGTTTATTTTTTGTCATATTTGACCTTTGACTAGCATAATTTTGAACAAGCAGATCGAATTCGATAAGAATGTTGAGTTTGTTTCATAAATGTCGCAGATGTTTAATAAAATGATATGATTCTTTTCAGTAAATTGAAAAAAAAAAATATCAACGACAATATATTTCGATTTTTATTGGTTGATTGGATGTGTGATTTGATTTATATGAATAATTTTCTTTGAAATGATATTACATTGTGATAAAATTGTTTAACAAGTGCGAAATGCTAAGTTAATATAAATGCACGATGATAACTTATAAATATTATGTGAATACGAACAGCTTTTGAAACATGCAATCAAATAAAATTAAAAATGTGCAAAAAAGTTAAATAATCATCGAACCATATTTTTCATTCATTTAAATTCAATGATACGATTCGAATCCACAGTAAAATTTCATTTTAGGTATCGAAGTTTTTTTTGACAAAATTAAATCAAAATGAAACGCACATCTTTACAAAGAAATATAATCTTTTCCATCACCTATCTTCAATTTTTTATTTTCAGTGGTTCTAATAGTAAGTCCCTAAACCTCACATATCCAATCTATATTAAATTTCCTATTTGACATTATTTTTTCTTAAATCTAACTCAACTCAATCAAATCATCAATTAATTCCATCATTCACCTCCACTTTACAAAATCAACACTTTGAAGCAAAATAGAGCAAGATACAGCCAAATCCGAACAAAAACCTTCCGATCTCATTTCCGCATAAGCCACAGATTCTTTTCCGTTTCTGAAGAAGGCCACACAACATCCATATGCAAACAAAAACACGATGAATCACACATATTTTCCGATCATCATACAACGCGAAGAATGCGAGAGTCGCGTCACACGCGATCTTATCTCCGCGTGAGAAACGTTCGCGCCTTATTCTTCCTCGTATCGAATTGCTCTCGCCGGCCAATACAATAAACACATTGTATAATGGAGATCCGATGCGAAAACCCCTTCAATTTTTTCCGAATCGAAAATTTAAGGCGACGATTCCGACTTGAGTTATCGAATTTGCCGCTCTGCGTTTTTGTTGCTTCTCGATATCGCGACTCGGCGCTTAAATCACTTCGCGCTGATTCTTTTTGCACGCGCGCCTTTTTCACGTCCCGAGATGTGAGATAATGTTGCGTAAAATGCAGTGGTGTCATCCGATATTGCCGTTATGCAAAAGTCGATGACGGGCTTAATTCTTAAATTTGCGCTGATGGAAGTTGGCGCCGATGCGGTGAGGTTCAAATGATAAATGGAAATGTATTGGACGTAACATAAATACGTTTGATATATTTATTTTGGATGAGTCAAAGGAGGATGTGTAATATCAAACCATTCCACTCAACAGATTTAAAACATGTCTCAATCATTAGATATTAGTATTCTATGACGACATTCACTGTAGATTTGGGGATTTCATGGATGATAGATAATTTTTTTTCGATTTTCATATTAATTTTCATTGACATGAGAATGAAACCTTTGAGGACGAACTATTTTTACGAAGTTGATTGATTACATAGAAATATTCTAGGATCGAATTCAAATGTATTAAAGGGGGAGTCCACTCGTCATACATAGAAAGCTGCGCATTGTCTTTTAAATCGGCGAATCTTTTCATGTCGTAGTTTTACCGTTTTGGAAAAAAATATTATAGAAATGCCGATAAACAGTGGCTCGCTTGTCACCGAGGCCATAAATCCGTAAACACCAAAGACTCGCATTATCTGTTATTGTCATTGCGGGATCAAACGAGCTTTGTCCCGTACAAAAGCTCGCCGACGCCCATAATAAGATAATTACAACCTTTGTGCTACACAATGAACGACGATCGGTGCGGGAATTCCGTTCAAATGGCCGATTTTATGCGGAAAATCGAGAAAATCCGGATATAACGAAAAGCGGTCGAATGATCGAAAATATTGAAAAAAATATAAAAATCAAATCATATTTTTATTGCGGATTAATGAAATCAACTGATGAACGTATCAAATATATTTATATCTCTATGCAATCAATTTTTGTTCTTAGATATGTCCGACTGTACACTGATACAATTATGTCGAAATAAGGGATTTCGAATATTTTAATATCATAATTTAATTATTTATGAAGATATGTATTTTCAGCAGTTATATTGTGCATAGTTATTACATTTTTCCACATATAAATAGTTCACATAATATTTATCATTGTGCGAAGATTTGAGCGTAGCACATTTATTTTCGTTAACAATGTCGTGCATTGTATGTACTCGGTGTACGCGTGCGAAAATATAATGCGAAATATTAAGTTTTCTTCAAAAGGAAGACATTTTCTATTTTTTGCGATTCCGGAGTTACATTCCCTTTATATAATAACGGTTATTATGGTACTTTCCTTTGTGTCGCGGTGTCAAAAACGACCTTGATTTTCGTTCGCGTTTTGCGAAATTCGCAAAGTATCGAAACATATTAGATTTTGGGCCAGTCGAAGCGACCGTGTCCCTCGAGTGCTCGAAAATACACATATTTTCATATTATACGATGTGCTTTGAAAGGTCGCGTTCAATACAAATTAATAGTGCTTTGAAAATGTCAAAGATGAAAGTATGTAATGTAATAATGTGAGTAGAAAAAAATGTAATGTACGTCATATCTTGTCAGGATGCTGAATAGAAGAACGAAATGACAAAAATTGAAAAATCTATGTGTAAGAAGAAATTTTCGGAAATCTGATAAGGGTATTTTTTTATATGTTGGATATCTTTGAATAAAAAAATATTGATTATTTTTTGTATTGTAGTTTCTGATGTGTTCGCATAGATGTCGGAGTCAAAATTTATTATTGTGTAAGTTGTATATTTAAAATTTAATTAAAATACATTTAACATAATTAATATCTTTGTATATTTTTTTCTTTCAAAATATATCAATGGTAAGGTATATAATACTAGATTCTGTGAACCAGCGTTGCTCGAGATTATTTGAACCTTAAACAGATTATGAACTCTTGTAATTATGATATTATATTTCTCGATTTCAATGCATGATTCAGAAATCTTTTCAGATATGCAGACAATAATTTTGAAAAATCATTGCAAAAAGATCAGCCGCTTAGGAGTCTATAAGTTAAATTCATACATACTATAATTTATATTAACAGAGGTTTAATTTCACACATTTTCCACGAAAACATACCAACTACAAACAGCAATCAAACACAAAATCAATCCCATCGAATCCAAACAAACCAACGCCCAAAAGCCAACAAAAATCAAAAGACCAAGCCCAAACACTACCACAGAACAACAAAACTACTCGGAAAGCAACAAAATAAACAAGCACCACTACGTAGAAGAGGATCATCCCGCTTCGCAGATTGGACATAGGTACATAAACTATTTGCATGCAGCTCGACGATCGCGTACATTAGTCATGCGACAAAAGGGTAAACCCTGCACACGGTATTACACACACACGACTTTACATCCATACAATATTACAGTATTACATACACACAATATTGCAGTGTTATATACACACCGTAATGCGATATCCCCGTGAATATAATTTGTATGTAGATATAATATGTTGGTGCGGTGACAGGTGGAAGAGCGTCCGCTGCCTTCCGGTTGTTGCGATTAATCAATTTGACGCTCTCGAGGTACAAATTGGTGTGTCACGGTCTGAAGTGGTCCAAAGTGAATTTTGAGTCGATTGCTATTTTAATATTTAAGTTTTTAATATGGTTTTCGTGGTGGGTTTGATTCTAATCTACGCGCGAAGTCGTCACTTCTGTGAAATCATGACTGTGCTTATGTTTCAGCGGGATTATAGCTCGTTAGGAATTCACGCTTGAAATTATAATTTTAACATGAAATTTTGATTTAAAGTTCGGGATTTACAATAAGTCATATTTTCGTGAATGATAATGAATTCACTATAACTTAAGGCTGTCTATGCATGCACCTGACGATACACGTGGAAGCATAATATTTTAATATTATACGAAATCCTTGTATTAGATTGCATCAAATAATTTCCTTGATTAAAGCATACTCAACTTAATATCACATAAATAATTAATATGAATAGTCCAATGTATTGCTGTCTAAACCGATTTCGTAGGAAACCAGCTTCTCTTAGATTAAATCTCGACCTAATTCGTTATAATTTGCGGGATTTCAAGTCCTTCGGGACTGCATAGAACGGAAGTTCAACGCCATAAAATAGCAGGTGAGAGAAGCATGGGGTATTAAGCATTCAGTTCCGTAAGGTCAGCTGAAGAGCTTAAACGAAGAAAACCCTTTGCTGAGCTGTCCGGTGATTATAATAAATATAATGCGTTCTTGAGAAAATTTTCGAGTTAAATAAGTCACTGATAAGTATTATTAATGGATAAGTATCAAAACGTAACGGTGGCTAATTGAAAAATGGTGACGTCGATGGGGTGTATTTATGTTATTTTATTTTTTTCAAGATTATGGTGCGTCGGAGTGAGATAAAAGGCAAAACGTAAATCGTAACGCGATAAAAATGAAAGGGGAGAAGAAAAGCTTCTTTTTGTGGAAATAAATGCGATAAGCGGAGAAAATTCGTGGACGCAAACGAAAGAAGACAGTTTCCCTAGTCTTTTTTTCCAACTTGAAACATTATCACACTGAAAAAAAAACGCATTAATTGAAATAGAAAAACGCAGGCGATATATTACAAACATGCGAATTGAAAAAGTCGTTCGAACGACTTTTCATAATGCATTCGCACGATCCATTTAACAGCAGATTATCCATAATACGAAGCGTCATCACCATTAAACGGAACTAAACTGCACCTATCCGATTCGAAGACGAATCGTTCGCTTTTAAGAACTCGAAAGCGGGAAAAATCGTAAATTCCGAACGATCGAATTAAGGCGAGCGACTCGTAAAAGTCGAAAGTGCACTCTCGAGCGTAAGGAGAGGCGACGGGCCCCTGTCCCGATAACGAACTGTCCTAATTTTATTTTTATTTTCCGGTTCGATTAACCGGTTCGATTAACCGGGACGGTTAAGACCGCGGCTAACCGGAGTCCGGATACGGCGAAGTCCGTTTCTGGAGCATGGCAGTCCGGTCTAGTAAAGGCGGGGATTAACGCTCAAAAGATTCCCCAGTTAGTATCGGATTATCCCCGGGAAACCGGGAAAGTGCCCAGGGACTAGATGAAAACTAGAGATTAAGTCCAGAAAGAAAATTACCACTCCGTTTCGTGAGCTCGGTGCGGTCGGGAGATAGTGAAAATTTCGACGGGTCGGGATTTTAGTGGGATTGCACGTATTCGTGTGTTTTTTCTAGGGCCAGATTGTATCTGAGGTTTTCGAGTGGAATCCTTATTATTATTACTGTGAAAATTCTTTATAATATAATTTATTTTTTAATATCAATTATTTTTAATGTTAATATGCAGTCACTAGTCTAGGAACTCTTAAAATTGATATCGACGCATGAAAGGTGAACTGAAATCGATCGTATTCTATCGATATGAATAAGACGTTAGTTCAGTAAAACGATAGATTAAGGGCTGATAATATTCATTTTTCACCCTCAAGTTAGTTTAAATAACTCTCTAGTTAGAAAAATGAAAATAATGATACTTATAAATTTTCATTACGTTATCCATCATATCAATTAAGAAGAATGACATACAAATAATTATGATTAAATTGTACTAAGTATCAATAAGATACTATAATAAGAGAAGTATAGAGCATATTGCAACCTGAGTGTCACATGAACAGGCAGATAAATTAGCGCTGTTATTATATTAGTTCGAATTGTATGAGTTTATCGAAGAATACGAGTATAAAATTTGACTTCAATAAATTAAGAAATATATGAAAATATTTAGAATTGGATAATATACAGAGATACAGCCTCTTCGAATAATACATCTCTATAGTGAAATATTCGTGATTATTGTGCAACAGAGACGTTCTCTCGGTGCACTCTCACCTTGTCTCAGTTTTGACATTGTGTCCTTTCTATTTCACATTCGAAATATTTTATAAATATTACCAAAAAACAATGAAATCTATTTAATTCAAAAATTTTTTTTCAAAACAAATTAATTATTAAAATTAAAAATCTTTTGTATCTCAACAATAAGTGATAAATTCTTTTATTTGTTTACATTTTTTATAAATAATTTGATATCTTGTTTTAAGATTAAAATTCATTCGTTTTTCACGCATAGAATCATAATATAATATTTGGGTTTCGAAATTTAAATCCAATGTTTTTATTTCTCATTGTGTTTAGAGAGGTATAAGGTGTTAATAAATTTCGTTATATATGAGCTATTGTTAAAAATTCAGATTTGTTTCACAATTATCTCCCACTAGGAGAATAGACTAATTTGTGTCTAACGCACAAATGTAAATTTGTATATAAATCATCTTAAATATAAAAATATTTTCTATTATTATTTATGTATTCGAAAAAATATCATTACATTCACATTTCGATGAAATAATGATAAGCAAATATATACAGAATCGAGTGCTATCGACCAGTCAGCCTCTCGACCGAATCATTCAATTTGGAAAAAAATTGACATGGATATTTCTCGAGAGGTTTTCTTTCAGCCTTTTTTAAGTTTCGAACATTTTTCAATATAATACAGACAGCGAAATATCGAAAGAACGTGCATTAGTTTGCATAAATCGACATGAACGATAGTAAAATATAAACAAACTCCACTCTAACAAATGACAAATTTACGAAATTTCACAAAAGAGAAACACCAATTTATATTTCTAAAACTTTTACAATAAAAAAAAATATTTCCCTTTTGTACGAAATTTATGAAACATATCTGATTCTATTGTACTCATTCATTTCCGATACACTTTTAACAATGGATCATTCTGACAAATGAAAAATCAAACCGTACACACACACACTTTTGATATCAAATTCGACAAAACACGAAAGCATTTACAAAATTAATTCAAAACAAACTAAACAAACAAGCTTTATTTCGCTGACCGCTGCGTAACGTCAGATAAGCGAGATTGATGCGCCGCGGAAAAACGTCCATACCTCGCGAAGCGTTTTTTTCATTTTTCCGACTTTCCCGCGAAAAATAATTTTTGAAAATTTTCGACAATTTGTCAGAGGGGGTCACCAACGTGGGGTCCGCGGTCGAATTCGCGAAACGGCCATTTTTCAGAGGCTTTTATCGGATAATGAACAGGCACCCGGCCCGATGCCCTTATTAATGACGCTCGTTTGTCATATTTACGCCGAGATAACGCGACGATTTGTCTCGAACTTGTGTGCGTACGTGTGTTTTATTTATTTTTTCCGCATCGTATGAATTTATTTTTTACGTTTGCGGTTGTTTTATACGGGTTTTGTTTCGCTCGAGGTACGTAGATACAAAGTTACGCGCGAGCTCTAAAGGGGAACGTTCGAATTTATGCGGAGCTATCAATCCGACTTTCTGGTTCTGAAAAATCGACGTTTTCTCGCTTTCTAGTCGAAACATGAAAAAAAAAATACATTTTCGAAAATTTTTCGTTGTATTTGTGTGTTTAATATCTCTGGTTCTCAAATATAAATGTTGAGTAACTAAAAAATGCATTGCCAAAAACATTTTCCAAATGAGTTCTTATCTGTCTTAATTAAACTCATCACTTAAGAATGGAAACAGAAATGAAATTTCATTATAATAACTCTCATTTTGTGATGTGTATTAAAATATCAATATCAAACATATGTAAAATACTAATGACTAAATACCAGTGAGAATGTAAATAGGGAAGGCTACAGTTACGATGTAGAAATGTAAAATGGATATCGATAATATAATATATAATACTTCATAGTTTCATCAACACATTTTACATCAGAAAATTTGTTATGATAGTATCAATAATCGTAACTATTTTTACGACATATGGTGAAATACAGCTTTGCAACCATTTAGAATAATCCGTCTCTGTACTATACATATATTTTTACGATGACAAACCAAAGTTAAAATCGATATTCTTAAATATTCTTTTACTAGAAATGAAACGTTTAAAAACGCTGCTTTGACACACGTGTATCCGAAGCAATTTTTTAGAAGGTGAACGGTTTCGATAAACGTTCAGGTGTTTTCTCGTACGAAATTCCCCATTCTGTTCGATAGTTTGCATCGTGCGTGTTTCCTTTTTAAACTGCGCACCATTTGTATTCGTCGAAGTGGCTGCAAGACTTTTCTCTAACATTTAAGCTGGAAAAATTGTCACGTGTGCTCGTCTCGTACGTATGAAAAGCTCGTTCGTGTTGTATTTTGCATGTATCGTTCGTGTGATAAATAGATATTTCGCACGGTAGCGAAAGAAACGGATTGTCGGTTGAAAAAGTTTAGAATGGATATGTCAATTTGATGTCAGTCATATTTTTTTTATAAATAGTTCATACATAAATATAATATGAAAAAATCACTAGCTTTTTTATACAATATCAATCATATTGTATTCGAAAATTTTTTTCAAGTTAATTACTTTCAACGTTAGACAGATATTATGAAAAGACAGATAAGGGAAACGCTCTGGAACAATTATTATAGGCTTATAGCGATAAGTATCTCATCTATGCACTTGTGTCGAAAAATATAATCATATATGATGACTGAAAAAGCCCAGGGGTTTATCTTATATGACAGCACAATATAAGATGCACCCATTAACCTATTTCATCCTCATATGATTTTTCATAATATTAATAACAATATTTTCAACAATTTGATACAAATAAAAATATCGAATAAAATACGTGGAAATGCGCAACCGAATCGTCGAGTCGACGCATCGTTGAGCATTATCGTTTTTATCGCACATTATGCGAATAAGCAGCAAGAGAAGAAGATCATCGAGAACTGAATATTAAACAAACATCGCGATATTGCTTCTGAACCACCCTGCACCGTTTCGAAGCACTCTTCTGCACCTTAATATGTCGTTTCGCATTCCATTAATTTCCCGGAAAGTGCGTCGTCCGAGTCACTTCGCCGCGTTAATTTTCCGAGAGAATTTTCCGACTTTCGTCTCGGCAAATTCGCGTCTGGTCCGCTTTTGGAAAACTCGAAATTTTCGATTCTAAAAATCGCTCTATTCCTCTGAAATATGTTCAATTTCTGGTCTAGATGGCTGAACGAGCTCGCCGTGGAAAATGAGGCAGGTTCGGTCACCCCTCTCTAGTGGTCGATGTCGATAGAGGATTATTAATTTACCTTTCAACGGCAGACACTTTCGTTGGAAGTTTAGGTAAGTTTGCACCGAGTCGCGGCGTTCGTGCGACGCGACTTTTTTTTTTCAGCGCGATCGAATTGTGTGTTTGTGTTATGCCATTTTTTTCAGCTTCGATTATAATTTACCGGCTTGAATTTAATTTTAATGTGGATTGAATTTTCTTGAAAGCAATTTATCTTGATATTTATCTGTTGTGACTCAGAAGTATATTATAGTGAGAATTTTGATTGTGATATAGCGCAGTGATCCATAATAATAATAAGACATAATTTCGTCAAATTCCTCACAATAAATTCCGATAATAAAAGCAAAAATATAATACAAAAGTCTCTCGCATTTGCCATAAAATTTAATCCATTTTGATCCTTTGCCAAAAAGCTTCCAAAAATTGACCCAGTTCAAAGGACACTCGATCAACTACTCTAATAAAACGGCGAACATCTTCTCAGCGAATAATATTTCCGGATACATTATACAAATGCAGGACTAGCATACACTGCCAACAGTTTCATACACAGCTTTTTCTACATAAAAAGCACTCTTCACATACAAAACTTTTCTTTACACAAGCTCCGAATAAGAGACCACCACACGCATTTTTTCCTAGCAACTTTTTCTGTACACCGAACGTCCTTTACATGCAAAGCATTTCCTATACACACTAAACTCTTTTTTTCATATACGCGTAGATTTCTCTACATTCAGATCACATATACAAGTTTTTCCATACATCGGAAAATTCGGTCACGCGTTTCCGCATTTTCCTCCTCGTTTTTAATCGCGTTGACCGAAACAATCCGATTCGCACAATAAAAACCCTTCCTCCGAACCCTTATTTCGAGTCTTCTGGCGATTATTTCTTCGTCGGACGTTGCCAGTGCCGCAATGCTGACTTTTCATTTTGGCCGGTTGCCTCCGATGGCTTTAAAAAAAATAACACACACCCATACATTTCGCCATCGCGATGCTTTTGTACGTACGATATTATACGTGTGTGTCCATACGCGCACTTCCTTTGTCGTTTTTGCACGGGGTGCTTTCAGATTTATTATATGGCCGGACGTGAAGGACGTGTATGGGTATGTGTCCATGGTATGCGCTGAATTCCCATAGAACGAGCGCTTTTTATCGCCGTGTGTGTACAATGAAATAAAACAATAAGGACGAGTTAAAAATTCGCAGCGTTTCCGATCTTAACTCGCCTTTGTTCTTTGTGACGATTCGCGGGTTTTCCGTTGTATAAATTTCCGGATGATTTTTCAACAAATGTGGATTATAAAAGACTTTTTATGTTACTAACATGTTTAATATCAAAAATTCGTTTAGAAATATCATTGTTTCTTAAAACTAAAGATTAAAAGTTGCTAAACTATTTAAATACTTATCAATTACTAATCACTATCACATAAATAAATAGATTAAATATTCGAAAGGAACGATAGGACTCGAATCCAGGCATGCACAAACGCTTTATACCGCTGCACCATCAGATGGTTATTTTTGACTGCCTGATCATTTTCTTTGAAAATCTTGAATATGAATCTCGTAGATTTTAATTAACTCTTAACGAAATAGGCAAAACAATTTTCGCTCAATTAGCGAACATGAAATTTTTTCACTCGGAAAATTTAATAACAAAAAGTGAACGTCTCGTACCATAGCACATTTAGGTCAGCGAGCTACCGAGAACACTTGGCAAGCCACCATTAACAGTTGTGAAAATATTGTTTATACCCCCATATCCCGGAGTGTAACTAAAATAAAATTAACGTTACAGAAATCTAGCAGCTCTGGCAAAGCTCCCTATCGTTCGTCAGCTAGAATAAGAAGGAGAAAAAAACGCATTTCGTTCAACAACTCAATTGTTCGTCCGAACCGAGGATTGGCCCGGTTCTTGCTTATAGGCAAATTTCCAAGAAAATTTTCCTCGTGTATGGGGGAGACTCTTCCCTTATCTGATCAGAAGTCGTTCCATTTCGTTTTTCGGCGGCTCGATTCCATTTCATCTCGGTCGCATTACCGATACGCATTCTCGGAAAAAACACTGAAGACGTATGGTAATGCGGAATACAATAAAAATGGTAATAATGGCTAAAATTCGCCGGCTGTGTATAATTCATCGCATCGTTAGAGATGCGCATATGAATATTTTATGAAGTACCGGCTCGCGATGAAAGAATACATCGATCATCAATATAAAACCTGTGTACTATACAAACTTTCATTATGTTCGATATATTCTAAGATTGATTATGTTCGTTTTAAATTAATGCATATTCTATATTGAATATTCGAGCGATGTATAATAAATGTGACATAACACTATTAGAACATAATAAACGAAGAATTCGATTTGTACATTTTCGCCGCAGCGAATTTATTACGGTTAAACGGTTACGACGTCGCAATAAATACGTTCGTAAATTTGTTAGTATTGCCAAAGAAATTTCCCGATCTTTAGGCATAAATAATGCACTTTACGCTCAAATATTATGATAATATTCGTAATAACGCGAAAGAGTGTGATCTTTATGCGGTCCACCCGCTGGTTACCGAGATCTCAAATTACCGAAAGGTTAACCTTATGATTTTTCAACGGTTATATACAACGTTTACGGTCACGTGCAACTTGGATGCGAAATAAAATTATCGACTTTGTTATGATGTTGAAATAATTCTGCAACTGATACCGAAAATGTGTTGTCACGACGAAACGTTCAATATATTTCTGTAATTAAAATTTTCATTCACAACACTTAATATGATACTTACGATGAGACTTTTTTATTATTTGTGCATTGATATTTCAAATGAACTGATCAATTTTTATTATATAATATGAAAAAACATACAATACACGAAACTCTGAATCATAACATGAAGTCACAATCCTTTTTCGATACGTGTCCGAAACTGCGGGGGTAGACCTCTGTTTCAAGCAGGTCCTCAACACGATCTGAGCCTTATATGGAAGTCGATACGTAGACTCCCCTCGTTTATACATATTTCCCCATGAGATGAAATTCGCACCGAAGTAAACAATAGTCTAAAAAGGTCGCCGAAGTGACCCGAAGGTGGATCACTTGTTTGCGGCCAAGTGGGCGTACGTGTGTCCTCAGTGTCCGATTTTTGTTGTCGTCGATGGAAGCCCAGTGACAATGAGGTTGTCCTTTCCTTTGTTCCAATTATAATAAGGTGTGTTATGTGGTGTTGTATGGGTCCGGGAGCTGAGAGATGGCGGAGCCAAGATTGCTTTTCAATGGATTCATTTATTGTTACAGGTATTGCTGCCAATTGTTTTTATTTATTATTTAATGAATTTTTCATTTTAAAGTGAAGAAGTAGAGTCGATAGGTTAGAAACCCCGAAAAGTTAAAATAGTACTCGAAAGGTGACATGCACTAACTCTATACTATCCGATATTTGAGTTCGATCAGTTTTTTTTAATAAAATAAAATAATGAAAACGTTGAATTGCGTATTAGTTGATTATTATACAATTTATCTTCAATGAAATTACATTGTTGAAAGATATGTAATTTATTTTTATCGATTCCGAGAATGGTGGAGAAAGAGCGCGTGATTTGTTAATTTATTGAATGTTATTGATATGGATATCGAAATCGTTAGATTGACATTTTGAAGCATTGAATAAGTTATGCACAAATACTTTTAGATAAGGTAAGAAATATTAACGATTATTTTATTTAAAAGAATTAATCGAATAATTTAAATATCGATCAGATTCACATATTGATTGATCATTAATATGAAGATAAAACGAATATTTGCATACATCTAATTGCATTTTAAAAAATATTGGACTCATTGAAATTATCTTATCCTGACGATGAGATATGTTTCATAAATAACAAAAAATAATACATAATCAAACGATGCATCAATGAATTGAATGTATCTCAAAATGATCTCGAATGAAAAATCACAAGTTAAAGATCTGTAGAAAATATCAATATATGTCTGATTAGAATAAATTTATATGATTTACGTCTATTTCGCAGAATCTTCGTATCAGCAATGTGGAGTAAATTTTAACCATAGACAGTCGAATAGAAAATTTACCACTAATATAAAGGACGTTAGATTATATAAGATGAAAATTTTAAACAAAACTTTTCAAGCAAATTCATTAATTCTCGAAGATCTATACCAATTTCAACCTGATAAGCAAACTTCGCGAATCAACCCAGATGACTCGAACATCTCACATCATACAAACGAACTAACATCTCAGTCATCTCATCATCGGAAAGCCGAAATGTTAAAAGCCTTCGGAATGCACCATCGGCTCGGGAAATTTACGGCTATGCAATAAAGCGCATTTACGAGCCCCGGATTTTGGCGAGCGGGCGACTAACCCATTTTCGCTTAAGTGCACATCCCCGAGGAAATGTGCATGACCGACACCGTATATATTATACGTATATATGTACGTTGATAAAGGTCTTTCGAGAAGGTTTATATCGGTTCTCTCGTATAATAATAATAAAGGGGGTTTGTGTGTTACGTTTGCGCCATTTCGCGGGCTTCTAGTCGATTTGTTGCATCGACGTGTTTGTGGGTGACGTTTTTCGGTTTCGTATTCGTCTTATTGTTAGACATGTCAATGTTCTGGGGAAATTGATTAATTAAGGTAAATTACTTTTTTAGGTCAATTTTACAACTTTATAAGGTTAAGTTAATATGAAAAATCTTGCAATGTCTTATGATTATAAATGTCCATATTGATATATATAGTATAAAGTGTTTCAAAATGAAAAATTTAGCCAACCTATACAATATTGTTTGATTTATTTAATTTTAAGGATTCTTAAAGTTTTATAAAGTGGTATAGTTATAGCAATTTATCTTTTTAGTTTTTTTATGTTATAGTAGCAAATAGTCTGAAAAAAATTAAGTTTTGTATGATAAGACAAAATTTTTCAAGTAAGTTGTACAATATGACTGATTTTTTTCAAATAACGATTGCTGGTTAGGATTTATGCGGAAAAATGTGCCATTATTAATATTTGCATTTAATATATGCATTGCGCATTCTTTGCAAGCCTACATTAATATTATACAGTAATTATTGACAGAAGCCAAAAATTTCAAATTTCGTATACTTTCAAATAATATACGACGAATTTTATGTATAAATTTAACAAATTAACGATCATCGATGGCAGTTAGCGTTTTACGACCGTAAAAATAATATGTTTACATGTTATAGGCGATATTTCGCTTATATCGTTGTTTTGATGACTCGTAAAATTAATCGGAAAAACAGGAGGAAGATCCATTAATGATGTGCGCTTAAAACGAATATCAAAGAAAAATATCAAACGAATTCTTTGATAAATGCACATTGATGAGAAACGGAGGCCTCGTCAACGTCTATATGGAATTCATCATATCCGATTTTCGCCTCGTAAAGTGAGAAAAGCAGAACATTCGAATGCAAAATAGTGTAATTTGAATAGTTAAGCGACGCGGTTGGAAAATTTATAGCGTGTTTTGTCAGATTGACTGGTGTTTTTTTGTTCAATATGTGTTAAGTTGATCTGAATCTAACGCGTCTTCTTTCACCTTAGGCCGACCTCATCCTTGTAACATTAAAAAGAGATTCGAGAGATGAAGAAAAAAATCGTTTTCTGTGTAAACAAATTAATTCAGAAGTTCGGCGCGTGTATTCGAGTCAAATATAATAAATTGGCGAAAACGTTGGAAATTTACGACGAATTTCCGCTTAAATATTGTGCGATTAAATATTGGCGCAACAGGCTCATATTAAAAATTATTATTTGCGTTTCGCGAATTTATACTGCGACACACTTCGACGAGCCCGACATTAGGTAAGGTCAAGTAAAAACTTTTTAATTGCTTCATCCGAAAGGCACTCAAGCCGTAAAACGATGTCGGATGTGAAATTAAAATTTTTGGCGCGGAATCTCCTGATATGTATTTTATTGTATCAATAAAACTCGCTCGCTAAAGAGATGAAAATTTACAACCAGAAATGCACGCCTCGCACACTCTTCATAAAAAAAAATACATAAATGACAATTCGAGAGATTTAAGAGGCTCTGTGACTAATTAAAATTCGCAGTATAATGCGATAAGGCTAATTGCGATTTAGTTTAGAGCGATATGCATAATTGCACATTAATAAGATTCGGCAAATTTATGCAACCGCAGAGATATAATGTGCAAGTGTATTGAACCCCTTAGCGAGACTGCGAAATGGATTTTTAACGATTTTAAAAGGAGATCGTCAAAACGTGAACATTAGGAAAGCCAGCACGAAATTTATAATGCCAATAAAAGTTCACAGCTTTGTAAAATCCGTCCATTTGTAAACGTTGGGCGAACCTCCCTCAGTGTGTTTTTTTTCCTCTTCCTCAGAGGGAAAACAAAAGAAATGAACGAGATTCTCTTCGACAATTCCTAAGGCTCAATTCAGAGGGAAAGCTTGAAAAAAAAAAGAATTGAATGCGACTCGAGAGAAAGAGGGGTGAGGTCTTTAAAAGTAAAATTTACATAAATCGGTAAAGATGATCCGAAATTTATTTGACGGAGAGTCGCAAAAGTCAAAGAATGCGTTTCCCTTTTCATGGATAATAAGATTAGAACGTGCAAACGTTTTAGCACTGATCGATGAAGACTTGTAACAAAATTTGCACTCGTATTTATCATCTTAGCACGTCGGATTTTCGGTCTTAAAATAACAAATATCACTTCGGGTGACGCGTGGGCAGTTCAGGTTTTCCGCTCCAAAAATGCATTTTTGTACAGCGGATAAAACGCTGCTGTAAAATCTTGAATTTCTTATTTACTCAAAGCATTTTATATGAGGATAAATGAATCGGTAAATTGTAAGAACGAATACATTGTATCAGTTAACTGATAATAATTGCAAGCTTCGAGATTTTTTTTATCAAATATTTTAAAATTCGATAATCGATAAAGCGATATTACTATATCCAGATGAATTCGCGTGTAGATTATGTCGATTTTATCGAACCAAAAACAAATATTGATCCTTTAAAGAACAAATTTTACGAAAATACACAGCAACCCGCAAATTTACATATAAATTTTATTCGGATGCGACAACATATAAACACATTTAGCGAATGCCATTTTCGACGACCTCGCTCTAAAGGACTACATTATTATAAAGTATAATAGTGCGACACGTCCACACTCTGAATCGAGAATTTCTCACGACAAAATCTCGATTCGAAAAAAAAAAACACCTTCGAATCTGATCATAAAAATGACCGAAAGTTATTCCGAACTCAAAACATTTGCAATATCGCCGAATCGCATAAAGAAATCGGGCGAAAATGCGATTTTTACGCCGAATCGTTTACGCGGATGTTGTCTTAATTGAATCATTAAGGCGGACGATTTTATCCAAAAGCGCATTTAAAGGGCAACCTTTGCCTTTCGAAAGGGGACCGAATTTGCTGAAGTCAGAAAACGTAAAAATAAAGCTGGCCGTACATACGAGAGCGTACAATATATTGTTGTAATGAGTGCGTTTTTGCTGAGACGTCAAGTTGAGATTTTTACGCGTTTTCGGTCCGATAATGAGACATTACTTATCTCGTATGATTTGAACATGTTTAATTGATCGTAAAGTGTCCGATTGATGGTTGGCGAGATGCTTTTTCTTGTTGAGTTGTTGCATTTGCATTATAAATTGTGCGAGAGACGCATTTGTGCGTCTTATAATATGTTTATGTGAAAACAGTACCGAATTTTGTTGCCTTTCAGATATTTTTCGATTCAAAATATTGTTTATGTATGTACAGATACTAAAATGTGTTATTGTACGTAATAAAGGTGAGGTTATATAAATTTATTACATTAAGTTAATTTTACATCATATTAGAAACGAGAGAAATTATATAATTTGATTAATGAAGGTTTTACGATCTAAACGTATAGTATGATCATAAAATACTTGCATGTTATTAAACATTTAATGATCATTATAAACAATTATTTTTAAGGTTTATGATGCAATTAAAATAATATCAATTATTATATAAATTAACAATGTTAATCAATAATAATAGAACGATTTTTCATTAATGGTAAATAAATACCTTGAATATCAAGTGAGAAGTACACAGTAGCCATTGCACGATGCAATCAATGAACATTTCAATTAATATAGGTGCATGCAATTTGATGAGAATTACCTGAAAAGAAAAAAATATTTTTGTGAATTCATTGACTTTATTGATGCATTTATGAAATTATCTGACGATTGTTCAAGATTATTAAATTAAACCCAAATTAGATTAAATTCTTTGATTACTAAAGTCATCAATAATAAACTAGACATCGATCCATAAACTAAAAAAAACATATCCAAGATACATATCGAGCAACACAGGAAGGAAACCAGCCACGCCGAGAGCAATCAGCGCGTTGAAAAATTAAAAACGGCGAAAACAAACAGCACACAGGAAAGCAATAACGTCGGGGAAAATACACGAGGATAAAAAAAATCGTATATATGTATGTATATACATATATAAAATAAGCGGAGAAAAGCATGCGGTCCGACTTGAGCGCGACATTTATTGAGGTCTCTCGAGCGACCTTGCCGGGTCGCGGGCCGGTCTTTGCCCGACCCGAAATTCCATCGGACCTCTCTCGCAGATGACGATGACCCACCCGATGGTGTTGTGGTGATGGTGATGGTGATGGTGACAATGATGATGATGATGGTGATGGTGATGGTGATGGTGCGAAGCTTCCGCCGGAGGTGCGTCTTGGGAAGGTTGCGTAAGGTGGTGTCGCGTTTCGTTCGGGTTAGGGATTTTTGTGTGTCTTGAATGGGTTTTTAATGGGAATGGTTTGAATTTGTGTTTAAAAATGAAGCAATGTTGATTTGTGTTTCTGAGGATTGTTTTGTGTATTGAATAAATGTGGTTTACTGTCAATGTAAACGTGGTGTCAGTAGTTTCGAGTAGTGTTGATGGTACTCAACTAGGTCAGCATAGTAATCTGACATAAAGATGCATCTAGAAATATTTTCAAATGTATAATAATTGATAATTTTTATTAATTATTAAGATTATAAATGACGACTGAAAAGGGCAAGGGGTATAAATGACTTTGCAGTGATTTCGAGAAAAGTGCGTTCAAAGTTGACCATGTACCTACATGTATTAGGAGGAGGTCGAGTAATTTGATGATATATCTCGGCACACGTTCCGAATTCGTTTATATCCTTTTGCCATCAAATAAATGAGCGTGCATAGAAGTGATTCCTGTACATACATAACTCAATTTCGGCAAAAAATATCACTTGTACCCCTTGGCCTTTTCAGTCGTCAAATAATTTAAATAAAAAAATAAATTAAATCTATTTCTGATGTTTGCTAGTTCGCACTCATTTTAATCAGAGATATTGTATAGGTTTGTATTACTGGATATTTCTGATTGATTTTTTAAGGATGGAATGTTTTGAAATCAAAAATAAATGTGACATAATCGGATCGTAATTTTATTGATGTGAAATAATAGAAAAATTAGTCGCACGCAATCAGCAAATGAGCGAAGTCATCAAAATGTGTATAGAATGTTATTTTTATCGTAAAATTATCGAGAATTAAGTCATAAAAATTCTTGTGTTACGGATGAAGAAAAATTATTTAAATTGTCATAATCAAATGGCTTGAAAGTGAAGGTTGCAGAGAATAAATCGTCATTTTTCCAGAAGTTTTCGAAAAATGACTGTCAGATTTTGCAACAAGTAGATTATTTTTTATTCAAAAAGCGATTTTTAAAATCATATAAAATTATCAAGGTCTTGGTAAATGTCACTTTTCGATTTTGATTTCCGAAAGTCGTTAACGGTTTTACACAGTTGTGACGTGAAAAATTACAAAAAAATCTAGGAAACTATTGCATAACGCAGGTTTTAATATAAGTATTTATTTTAAAAAATCGATTTCCAAGATTTTTTTCGATCATAGGAAATTCATCATATCACTTTTGAAATGAACAATAGCTCTTGTCTTATTGGAGACGCATATATAAAACAATGGTAAATATAGCGAATGATCCTGCATTTCTCATATTTTTGCAGAGGATATTCAAAAGTGGATAAAAAAGAGTCCGAAATATGAGTCATGTTTCGAAACGTTTCAGGGCTGGAACGAAAATGAAAAAACTTTTTGCCTGTTTCGTATATTGCGACTATGAGTTTCTCCGTTTTGAAATACGGCCGTTGAATTGTTATCATTCAGTGTGTATATAAACGAAATATTCTTTTTTCATTTCAAAAGTTCATAATGAACGTTTTCAAGCCTCGACTTTTCACTTGTGATAAATATTTAATATGAAAACATTTAGCTGTATTTTTGAAGATGCATAAAAATATCTATTTGATAATGCAGAAAAATTCTGTATTAGAAAAATATTCAAATTTATTGATGAATCATCGGTCTTAATATCAAAAATTTTCGATGAAATGTCAATTTTTCAGTTTTTACGAAGCCGATTCCGTCATCTGCTATTCTCGAGATTCCACCTTTTCATATCGTAAAAGGAGTCGATCGCATTTATTAGCCGTAACTATAAAAAAATTAGAATGAAATATTATTGCAAACGTATGCACTTTCAGTTCAGAAACTGTAAAAGCGCACGTAAAAAATATCGTAAAATATAATATATTGGCTTTTCGGTTCAAACCCTAAGAGGTTTAACTTTTATATCCCTTTCGGTTCAGAGCTCCCGAAAATTTTCTGAATCGCAATAGAGATTTGTACCGGAACAAAGAGATTGTACAAATCTGTAGCACTAAATCTATTTACAGTAGAATTTTGAAAGAAAATACAATATGCGATGTAATTTACATTTATTTCGATATAACAAATTAAGGCCCGTACTTTCGAATTTTAGTTACTTTATTCGAGTATTATTTGATGTTTTATTAGAACGCGTTAGCGATAAGAAATATGACTATTGATAAGAATTATATTATATACATAAGGAAAAAAATATCAACTAACACTCGATTTGAGTCGAACGATTGAAAGTTTGATCCTAAAAGTAATATAAAAAACTGCAGATTGTTATATCAGCGTGCTAAAACGATTCCGATTTCAGAAATAAAACAAAATGAAAAAATAAACGACTAAAAACGAGAAGCTCACTTCGTCGAAAAGCGAACACGTCGACGTTAGAGTGCGAACTTTTCAAAAAGCTCTCTCGTGTAGCGCAAAAAAAGCGCTTCGCTCGTTTATTTCGGTTATTGTTTTATTTTTTCCCGCCGTTTCGTCCCTTTCGACAGGCTCGAATAATCCGTCAGTTAAAAATAACCCTGTCGAGATTAATTGAGGACACTCTCCTCGGGCCTTACATAAAAGAGGACGACGATGACCCGGTTCGATGACTCCTTTATCCTTTTTGCGGGAAGTTCGCGGTCGACGAACGGACTCCGGGATTTTCGTGTGTTTGGTTTTATTTGAGAGTTGCATAATAATCAAAGAAGGCTCTTTTGTCGAATTGATCAGAGTTTTATTAATTAAAAGGGTCGTTTGGAATTTATGTGTTGGTCGTTATCGGAAATGTGGTTCGTTTGTAGTTTTAACGTATCGCCGTTGCGGTTGATTACGTCGATAATATCGCGGATGCTTATTATGGGTTTTGTTTTTTTTGTAATATACTTTTTTTAATAGTTTAAGTGAATGTAATGATTGCATAAAAATGCATATTTTAAACCCTTTAACCTTCAGAGAATTTTCTAAGGATTAAAATAATGAATTATTCAATAAAAAATTAAATGAAACAGAAATTCTTCAGAAAGTTGTTTCTTATTAAATTAAATATTATTTTTTACTTTTTTTTTAATTTTCAAAATAAATTAACAAACTTAATTAATTTCGAAAAAAATTGACGAGTGTGTTGTGAGAAAAAATGGTTGATGAACAAAGGGTTTATATGCTGAAAGAAATTTATAAAATTTAATTTTTATATAGGTATGTAAGTGTTTTATGCGATCATAAATTTAGTGATTAAATAAGACTTCAATATATGAAGAAAATTTTTCACAATATAACTAGATAGATGTATTTTTAAAGCTCTGGCAATTTCTCATTTGAGAGTGCGCTTTTATCAGGATTAATTTTTATAGAAAGGATTCGCTAGATTTATTTTTAATTTTATATAGAGTTTTTATACGCTTTTTGTGACATAATACGCGTTTCCTTGCAACCCTTTGAATCCTCCTTTTTAATTCGGCGAAAGATTCGCGAAAGTTTTTCTTGTGACGCCTGTGTTCGTTCGGATTTCGATAAATATTTGATTTTTTCCTACACAAAAGGAGCAAACGGAAAAATAAATAAAATAAAATAAAAAGGTTTTTTTCGAAAAAAAGGGAAAACTTTCGAGGATACAAAAGTGAATGCGCAAAATTTATGAGGCACTTGTCCGTTGAAAGGGATCAAGTTTTTCTCGATTGCGTGATAAAGGGAAATGGTGCTTTATCAAGAGCTCCCATATAAATAATCGCGAAACAACTTATTTTTTTTCTTCGTATGTCGTTTCTGTTATACATTTCGATTGTTTGTTTCCGCGAAAATCTCTGTTTAATGTTCACAATGGCATTCAGTCGAAAATTCATCAACGGAAGTTCTTAAACATAATCTTATTAAAGAAGCTATGCCAGTTGACCCGTATTCTGAACATAAATTATTAAATAACAAATTATGTATACAATTGTAACGATTTTTTATATTATGTAAATAGGACAATATTAGATTTAAAAGTAAATAAATTGCAATAGAAAACGACAACCGTTTGTAGATCAATAGACTCGAATGCATAATAAACACATTTGAGTCGTTAAGAGCTCACTGTGATTAGCTCCACATTTAACAAAGATGAGATTTAAATGTCAAAGAACTCATTTTAGTCATAAATTTATATGTGAAGTATATTCTTTGTAAATAAACATACTCACTTTTAAATTATAAAATTTGTTTGGTCCCCGGATAATTCCGAAATAATTCATTTCAATTAATTATGTACTTGAATGGAAATTGATCACATCTTAAGCTTATTATTAGAATATTTAAATCTATTTATAATTTGACCATTTTTATCGAGTTTTTGCTTAGTGGAGCTAGTCATATTTATCTCTGAACGACTAATATCCGAACAGATACATCGCGAAAAATCGAGATCGCAATCGCCCCGAACTTTTACAATATTATAATGTGGAATAAAACGGGTGGCATTTAGGCCGGGGATTTTCCTTGACATTTTCCGCTTTAAACGCACATCGCTCCAAATATTTTAATAATATTTCGGTACTGCCAGCGAATCCGAAATATGATAATGACAATAACAATGATGAAATGTGACTTTTCTTCTCCCCGTGGCATTTTTGCGACGAGGACAATGGGGACGCCGTAATGTGGGCAGCGAACGGTGAAAGACTCATTAATCAATCAGATTATCATCTTTTACGGCGACGTTGCGACGCTTAAATATTGCACAGAAAAAAATATTTCAAAAATATTCGATGCCTGTGTGCAAGTTTGTAGAGCTCTTTGTTTAGGAGGCCCGCGTTTCATGTGTTGGTTTCGGAGGTGCATCGATTTTGTAGACAATTAGTTGTTTAGAGTTTGAAATAATGTCGTTAACCTTTAGAGTGGGTAATTGTTGCAAAAGTTTCGTTTTGTATTGAAGTGTCGTGCGAATTTGTGTTGTCGGTAATGGAGCCTTGTGAAAATCTATGTACAGAGTGTATTTTTAATTAATTATATTTGCATTGATAATTAAAACTTATTCACAAATAATTTGGATTAAATGATTATGTCGTCTTAAATAGATCGTAGATTTTATGTGTTATTATGTGAACTTTCAATTATACGAGTTTTTGCAAATTACGAAACAACGCCTCGAGGTTGAGAACTATTCAAAGAATCTATTTAAAATTAACAATATTGTATATTTTCATGATTAAAATTGTACATGATAATTTGATCAAAGCCTTGAAAGTAAGATTTGCGTCACTGAAATTCGAACAACAACAAGAAGCGACTCATCATCGAAAAATCCATTTTGTTCGAAGATCGTCGATGATGTTCCTTCTTTTATAGATTTCATTGTTTCTGCGGCCTTCCAAAAGTCATTTTGAGCTGAAACTCGATCTGAAAGCGTTCTCAGAAGGCAGCCATCAACTTTTGAACTTTTCAACGATGGCGTGAAACCAACATAAGGCTGCATTTAAACCGATCGAGTGGAGTAATTTGAGATAATCCAATACATAAGCTAGTAATAGTATTGAAGATTATCCGTTGAGATAAAAAAATAATTGTATGTTTTCGATGTCATATTGAATCTGCCTGATATTGTGTGAGTTTGAATATCAATTCGATTAGATTATTCAGTGTGAAGGCGTCTTTAGAGAGTGCATTGGAATGCATCGGAACATGCAAATAAACAGCTTCGATCAGTACTAGCAATAATGTGCATGCTAATGTTCACATCAGCATTTTAATGGTTGCAACGACACGGGAGACGAATAAAAGTCATTCGAGTCGAAGAAAGTCACAGTCTTTACGATGCTGTAATTATAATCGTTTGATGAAATAATTTTAGTCGTCTCTAGGTCGATAAAATGTTGTGTTGAAAGATTCAATGCCTGTTCTATCATTTAATTTTTAATAGTTTGAAATAACAATGTTGTTCATGATTGGAAGCATTTTTTTTCAATTGGAATTAGAAAAATAATATTGGCAATTTTGGTTAGTTTGATTGGAATTGAATTTAGACATTGAGATTACTAAGCTCTATGAGTTTGTCTTGCGACATGTGAGGTTATTATAATATTTAAATAAGTACATAAAGGGAAATCAAGTTTTTCATATGCGATTTCAATCATCGATAGACCTTTGTAACTACTAAATGATTCAAAACATATTTCCGAAGAAATAATAATGTGTTAATTGAACATTTCTATTAATGAATGCGAAAATAACGAGTAAACTTTTTAAATAAATTCGTGCGAAGCGATTACTAATCAAACAGAAATCCAATTAATAACGCAATCGAAAGGAAAACGCGTCGATATGAAAATGCGATAATATCATACAAAGAAACATTCTCGAAGTCTATAAAAACGAAACAGGATCAGCGTTTGATGATTCACCGAATGACTTTGGCGAAATCATAAGCAGAAGATTCACGCGGGGAATTTCTCGAGAGAATTTCCGAACAGGATTCGGAGGCGTCGAAATTTTAATAGAACGAAAATCGCTTCTCGGTAAGAAAGAGCGTATCGTAAAATAATATAGGACCTCAGAAGCAGTAAAACGAAAATGAAAAAGTCAATTTGGACAGTGTATTGAGGGTAAAAGTGCTATTCGTACCCGGACTTGCTGTGCATATTCGGATATCGAGGTGTTAAAATCGACATGGATTGTCGGACGTTAAGCGCGTTCGTAATTTACGAGGATTCATATTTACGCCAACATTATATGCACAATTTTATTATGTTAGAGATTATTTATGCTCGATGCTAAATTTCGCGAAGTGTGACTCGTAAATTTAACTTCACCGCCAATTAAATTCGCAAATAAAAGGATTGTTATCGCTCGTTTTGACAGATTATTGTGGTTAGATATCGTTTTTCACGTTATTAATTTGCAGAGAAATTTGTGGTTTTGCAAAAAGTCAAATAAAGGTTGCGGTTAGTAATTTGATAGAATTAACGAAACGATTAAAAAAGTGGTTTCGATGGAAAACGAAATCGTTAATCTGATACCAGTATCGAAAGAACTTGCATTGGTTAAAAAGATCGACCCGAATACAATCGATAACGATTCGATTTGAACAACGATGACCTTTTTGTTTATATGTGTAGGTACTGATATTTTTATGTTCGACAATTGAAAATTTTATACAACAACATTCTTCGGAAGGTCGCAAAAAACATCCCAACGAAAGTTGATCTTGTTTCTCTGTGTGTTTTCATTCGTTTTATATGCTGTGAGCTTAATGCATTTTACTTTGAATAATTTTAATGCCTACATATTGATAAAGTATCGATATGATAAGGCAAATTAATATTTAAAGATTTCAAATTGAATTTTAAAGTCCAATACGTGATTTTATTTTTCAAGAAATTTGAATCGAAACGAAGTTAATTCGATCAAAATATTATATCAATATTTTACATCGTAAAATAAAAAGCTCAAAAATATTTTGATACCAGCTTAAAAATTTTAAAAGTATGAGTCAATGAAGAGGCTCGTGGGTGCTCGTTATCGAGCTGGTGCGACATGCACTTTAAATTAAATCTAAATTTAGTTCCAAATGCTAATTTAAGATCTGTTGCGAATTGGGTGCACATTTTTCTGCACTGTGGCGAATCTGGAGTGCGAAAATTCGGTATTAGCGAAAGGCCATCGATAATTCCGATTTATCGACCTGTACACGTTTCGAATTCCTTAAGTTCTCAAAGCAATATATTTCAATAACATTTCAATGATCATTTTAAAATAAAACTTAAATGCAAAATTAATACATTTTCATCGATTTCTCAACCTCTGTCAACCATTAGAAAACTTGCAACTCTATAACGCGATCGAATTAACGACCTCACCGTTCGAACAAGACATCTCTTAACATTTCATAGCGCATTGCAAAACGTTATCGCATACCATCATCGTGTTCGAAACTACTTCTCTCCTTCGCTAAAAAAATATAAACAATCAAAAGCTCATATTACTTTCGCTCGATGATCGTGTGGGTCGTTTTTCGTGGAAGATTTAGTCGGGTTATCAACTTAATGGTGGTAATTAAATGACTATGACGTCCAGGATGGCTTCTGTTTTTCCCTGAGGACCGGTTCGATGTGGACGATTCATAAAGTTCAGAGCCTTGCACGTAACCAGATATGGTTTCGAGGTTTTTTTAGATTTTTTTTCATTTAAAGGTTTTGTATGGTTGCGATTGCGGATGCGTCCCGAAGGTGGATTTTCGTAATTCGATCGTTTTTTTTAGATTTGTGTAATGTTTCAGTTTATGTGATTTTTAATAGATATGCTGAAATGATTGTCGATTATCAAAGTGTTAATTTATGTTTATTTGTTATATTAAATTATTGCGCTTACAAATTTCATTTAAAATGACTTTTGAATTATTTACATATAATAATGGTTTGATTGTATCTTGTGCAATAGATCATGTGAAATCGCATTAGTTCAATCGTTGAAATCAACAATGACTTAGTTGGAGATGAATTGCAATTGGGAGGAATAATTATTCAAATATTCACATTGCAATATGAAGAACTGTCAGCAAAATGATTTTCAGGTCAAAATCGTTTAAATAAAAGCATATTGTAAAACGCAACTCGAACATTTCGAAACAAAACAAAAAATGATAAAAGAACCCATTTTCAAATTGAAAATTCGAAAGACAATTGACACGACTGCAAATTCACTTCAACTTTCAACTTTGCAAACTATCAAACAGTAGAACAATACGTCTCGTTCACTACGTTGTATACACAGAGCTCGAAGCTTCTTCTCCACAGTATACCGACACATTCGTATATCTATACCTTCGTATATAAAACGATATATAGAAAACAGACAACTATGTTGCCGACTTCCAAACGAGAGAAACGTACCAAAGTTCAAACATTGTACGAACGGTTCGTTCGTTCGCGGGAAGTGAGAGATTGTTAATCTCGTCTCCTCAACACCGCCTCTATTCGGTCCGTGACTTTTGCCTTTAATATCATATTTACTGCGACGCCACTGAAAGGTCAAAAAGCGAGAGCATTCCGATCGTGGATGATCGTGTGATTTCAAAAATTATATTTTGGTTGAATGCGATCGACGCTGATTAAGATCTAGATGCGCATTGGATAACGATGTTTCGATATATCGTGTCAAATCGATATGATATTTTATGTTAGCTTCTGCGACATAAATCGAGACTTTATGGATTTAAAGCTGATTGTGAACTCTTTCAATCACTTTGTGCATTTAATATTTTATAAAAATTGATTAGGGGAAACGTCCAGTAAGTCGATATATAGTCCAGTAGATATATATTGTGTTATTAAGAAAAATTGAATATATGTGATTTCAACTACTATTAACCGAAACGATAATATTGATTGAAAACAAAGATTGTGTTGGAACCACATTTCCTATAATCATAGTCATGATTTGTAATAAGCGAAAATTAAATTTAAGGCTTCGGTAGTATAGCATTGATGAATAAATGAGGCATAATAAAAAAATCACTGTGTGGTTTTTCCACGCTTGATGATCGATATTAATATAAAAAAATATACAAAGAAGATGGTATAGTTATGAAATCACGTTAAATATCAGGGTCAGATTTTATTTTACAATAAATTATTTCACATACGATTTTCAATTACGATTAGAATCGACATACGAAATTATTTCTCCGAAAATATTTTTCTCCCAAAATTCAGCATATTATATAATCTGATACATTTTATCAAACAGAAGGTCCACCACCTGTCGAACGGAGACAGTTATGCTGAATAAATTCGAAAATTATACAGAATCCCAGAGTGTCATCAAGGTCCGACCGCGGCGATGATGATGATGATGTACGACCAGATAACGAAGAACAATCGAGAGGGCAACCGGTTTCGTATTTCTGGAGTTCAAATTGTGAATTATCATCATCTGAAACGATAAATGCACACCGACCGTATAGGAATGTTGGACGTTGGCCTTATTAGGCGCCACCTGACCTGAAGGTTGGGTTGAATTCGAAAACTTTCGATTCGATTTACATATTACAGAAGCAATACGAATATGTAATTCAGCTCGGTTATTTTTATGGGGTTTAGATTCATTTTTGGCGATTTTTAATTGTATGAGGCTATATGAGTCGTTCAGAGTTATATGTGACTATCTTCAATACGCAAGAAGTCAAGATAATTCTTTAAATGGGATTGATGTGTTTTTTGGAATTCCATTAATTTATTAATCAAGTACTTTAATATATAAATCTATTTTTTATCAAAAAGTTGAATTAGTCACCATCAACTCTGAAAGATTCAAATGACAATTCTTAGGGATAGCTATGAATGGACAAGTGTGAAGATTCACAATGATTCTTTTCATATGTATATGTAAAAATATTCACGATATATTTTAAATATAATTAAGCTTTATATATTATTAAATATATTTTTTTCACCATTTTATATAATTAAGTAAATATTATACGAACGAATATAATTACAATATTAAAAGTTGAAGTATTCAATAAGTAAAGTAATAATCATGAATAAATATTTTTTTTATTAAAAAAAAAAACATTATGAAAATAGAGAGATCTCGAATGAAGCAAACAAGTACTCGAAGGTATATTAAAATTTCAGGAAAAACTCAAAAAAAAAAAATTACTCACTAATAAGGGAAAAGCGTACTTGGTTGGTTGTTCGTGCGAAAAATTCGCTCAACAATCTTCAGGTGGGTTCACGACGAAGGCTTATTATATTTTTACCATTTTTCGACAAAGATGTCCTCAAAAATTAAATTACATACGTATTAGAAAAGGTAGAAAAAGTCGTCGTAAAAACGTTAACTCGACGAAGAGAGTCGGCCGTTCGTGTGGGAGAGCCAACAAGGCTTTATGTAAATAATGAAACGGCTCTCAAGAAAGGATGGGAAATGTTAAAAAAGCATAAACAAAACTGAAAACAGCTACCAGTGCCCACAATCACAAAGAATTTTAAACGAATCTGACTTGAAATATACGCGGGCGTCAAACCACCACCGATATCCGAATATTATCGAATGCAAATGCGCGCACTTCCCATATAAATTCGAAAACGAGTGCTTACACTGGCTAAAAAATAAAATGATACTCTCAAGAATTTCGTGAGCGTATTAAGTTCAATAAAAATGGAGGCTCTTGATAAAGTTCAGAATGAAAATACGGTAGCTTATCATATAATTTATTTAAAACATCCGTGTCGAGTATGCGTAATGCATATGAAATTTCAGACTTTTTTCCAAGGGACTAAATTTTACGTTTAAATATTTTTATTCGATGATTTCATGTTTGTTATAAATTATATTTAAAAGTTTTTTTTCTGATTTCATAAAAAAAGGTATAATAAATTATCTAATCCAATATAAAAAATGTGTCTATTCTATAGTTACAGAACAATTACTTGGGTAGAAATACTTGTATATATAAATAAATTCGATATTTAATTCAAATCGAAAATTAAATGAAGAATATTATCGATAAGAATTGATTTCGATTCAATATAACAAAACGAGCCATCTTCAATAAGTAACACTTTCTCAGCAAGCTGCGCGGAAGAAAAATGTTTCGAGCGTGAACATTCCACAAGAGTCACACAAAAGTCATAATTAAACTATGCGATCGTTGAATTTACGATGCCACAATGACAAAAGATAGCCTTGAAGCATCAGCAGTGAGCTTGACGTAAAATAAATACACTTTAGTAGATTGTGTAATTCAAATAAACGAACGAGACTTCCAGTAGGGCGTCGCCAGCGACATTATGACAAATCGCTTCCTAGACATCCTCCGACTGAATTTCAACCGTAACACCTATATCGAAATACAAAATTGATGTTCTGAAACGAAATTAAATAAAAATTTGATTAATCACACTTCGACGCGAACGTATTCATTATCGACAATGGACCGACATCAAACTCGAGTTCGATACGTTGAAAAAAGACTAAAATGCATTTCGAGATGGACGTGGCTCTAAAGAGACGATGATCGTCGACAATTCGATCCTGATTGCTCGAAAGTGCATCTTCAGAATTTGCAGAGCGATTTCCGAACTGGCGACTTCGAGAATTCGACAATTAGTCGGCCTTCAAAGAGTCCGCCTCCTCTTTAATTGTTAATCGCTTCGAAAAAGGGGGACCCGTTGCCTTTTTAATTTCGATGAAAACGTCAATTCGAAAAAAGATACTGTGTTCGATTTCGGCGATTCGATTGTGCGTTCGTCGGGGGTTCGCATTATGCGCACATTAGAATCGGATTCTGTCGTTAAATCGTCGTTAATTGCCGCATTCGTGCGTGGGAGAGTTGGTAAATTTCAATATGAAAATATTCGGAAACATTCGAATCAATAACGAAGTTTAAAACTTAGCATGAGGAAAGGCGAACTGTCGTCGGTGGCGGGCATTATTCGAATGTTTACGATTGTTAAGTAAGCTTCTACTTTGTGGAGGGAATCGTACGTTTTCAAAATTATACGCATGATTAAAAAATTTAAAAAAATAATTTGAGTATGGATTTATAAATGAAAATATTTTGTTGTTTTTTGAGATTTTAAAGTTTTAAGGAAAAATAATAATGTTTGTTTTCAATTTGAAACTAATAAAAATGTCGATGATGCAAGTAATACGCACATAAATATTTGAATGTAAAAAATATTTTTAATTAAAAAACATAAATTTGAATTAAGAATCGATTACATTTTTATGTTGTAACATAAAATTTCATCCCTTCAATACATTGAACAGAACTAAATGTACAAAAGCTTTCCAGTTCATCAATTAATACGCGTTGCATTCATAGTTTACATTCTTAGAATTAGAACAGTATCTATTACGCTTACATTAGTAGGCTTTCGGCATGTTGGTTTTAATTATTATTCGGATATGTATTACGTCAATTTATAAGGAAACAGGATCCTTTATGATTTCGCGGTACTCGGAACCGAACGAGGCAGATTGTATTTGAGGTATTAAGTGCTGGTCCGTGTTGAACTCTAATTTTACGAGCAACCTTGTATAATTAATTTTATGTTTCGTATGAAAAGGGAGACGAGGGAATTTTCCAAGTGTGCCGACTTACCGACGAAAAATAAAATCGACGATCATTAAAAATTTACGTTACGTTCGAATAATTAGTCGTACAGATTGCGAGCGTAAATATTTCCTCGGATCGAAATAAAAAAAGATTCGAAATTAATGCGATTATGCAATTTCGTTTCAATGCTTCTTCAAATGAAAAGGTGATTTCATAAAGGAAATTTCGAAGAGGCCTTGTTAAAAACGCATAAGTAAAATTAGGAAAAGGCCGTTCGTTAAACGAACAAGCTAATGATACGTCGATGAACAAACACAAACAGATTATGCTGGTATGAAAATTTATTGAATGCATTCGAACTTAATATGATCGACGATGACTCATAGGAAGACGACGATCGATCGTAATGATTTCTTCAAGATCGAAGCGATATTTTAGTAAATTAAACGAAAATATGGATCGTCGTTTATGAACCGAGATTCCGAATACGGAAGGATAATAATAATAATTGCATGAGTTTTACGTCGATCATGTGTTATCCGAAAAAACAAAGGACGAAAGTGAATAACTTTTCAAGGGAGATGTCTGTGTCGTATTTTATCTTATAAGTATTGGACTCGGTTCATGGCTGTTTCGTACATTGTATTTCAAGCAATTTTTAAGCTTTTTCGAGAGACTATTTATGTTACTTTTTCGACAATAAAACAGTTTTTTTATTTTTGAAAATCGATCATCAAAGCGTCATTGAATGACGCGCCCACGCATGTTCGTTCAACGATTTTGATTTCCTGATAATGATAATGATGATCATGATGCTACGAATAAATGCCAGTGAAACCGTCGTATTTAATTTATTGTGATCGCTTAATGATCGATGGTCGACGTCTGATATTTCTTTCCTATTTCTACCAGATATGTAATGGTATATGATGTGAAAGAGGAAAATTACCGAGTTATGGGAAATGTATATATAGCACATTCAAAATAATGATTAATTTCAATTTATTTTTATCATGCTCGATGAAAATTGATGCAATCGTATTTATCCCAACAATACTTTTATATAGTTTTTCATTCAATTCAATCAATACATAGATTCATAATGATGTATTTTTACAATGAAACAAGCCGAGTTTCCTCAATTTGTAAACAAACTTTCTTGAACGCCTACTAAACTATGCAATCTTTTCGTCGATTATGCTTTGATCGTCGATTATTATATTCGCATAATTGAACTCGATGAATAGTAACTGTCGAATTTGACGTTCACGCATTATCGCTCATAGAAAATAGTTAAACTGTCGATTGTCGGTTGCGATTATGAACATCTCGAGGTCGATCGTGTTTTTTTTTTTCAACAAAACGATGCACGTAAGTCGACATTTTGACATACTATGATACAATATTTAACATTTGAAAATCGATTCACTGCTAAAATATCTTCCTAGTTCATTTATATTAATAAATGGTTTGTTTTGTGAAGCGCGTTCTTTGCGAATCAATTGCAGGAAATAAAAGCGCAGATAAATCACACGTCTTTTTTATGTTAATAAAATTGTGTTTTATAGAAATTTTGAAAGATTTATTTTAATTGTTGAATTTATTAATCGAATATAAATTTTATTTTATAAAAAAAATATTAGAAGTGTATAAGAACATTACTTTGATTGTATAAAAAATCAAATAAATCTGTTCACATTTCGATATCATTAAAAATAATGAATAATATGACTATATTACGATAATAAATTAACTTTATACTAATTCAATTGTGACTTAAGACCTGAACTTTCAATTGGCAGTGTCTCAACTCGACTGATTTGTAGCAAGAGTTGATTTTTATCCATATTCTAAAGAAATTGAACACGTTAGTGATAAGAAGTCTTTAAAATAATAAACATCAACTTGTACTACATGATGCTCGGTTCGAGTAACTAACGAATGAAATTCCGAACCAAAAAAGAACAATAGAACTGAAAACCAACAAATAAACGAAACGAATAGCAGGATAATCGTTCTCAAACCTTCATTATGAAAAAATCGCGTGGCTCGTAAACGAAAATCACTTTATTGTTATTGAGGACCAATTGCGTCATATATGCGAAAGTGCATATTGTGCATCGGCCAACAAACCCACGTTCAGATTCGCTTTCGACGACCGAATACGTGGGCGCACTGAACCGCTTAAATCACTCGCATCCTTCGACCCTACGTTGCTCCTTCTGTGCTCCGAAACAGCCTTATTTTACTGTCGACGTACAATACGAAGAATTTCGATTCAGAGGTGGTAAAAAAAGCGGGGAAAATCGCGAGGCGCCGAAACCGATACCGCACAAGAGATCGCCTTTCGCGCTAATTGACTCATCGGAGGATTTTCGATGGAAAAGGTGTCGCAGCAATATGAAAATATCCGTGGTATTTCGGTTTTGTGTCGTCGATGCAATTCTGCGATTCGAAAATGCCTTTTTTCAAACGATAAAATATGCGCGTTTTATTCAAATTCGGGAAAAGATTTCGCCGAGTCAATAGCGCTATAATGTTATCTTAGGTCGTGTTTACAATAGAAGCGGAGTGGAATGTGTAAACAGACGAATTTATCGGCTAATTAGTGCAAAAAAATACAAACAATACGTTTTTTGTTCGGGTTTTACGTTTGTGTAAAATTTTATCTTTTCGAGTGTTCTTGAAGAATCTTTCGTCGTTTTGAAATTTTTTGAGTGTCGAAAACAATTCATTCTGAAGATTAATCTCGACGAGAAATGTATTTGAATTTATACCGAGAATTCTCTTATTGAAAACAAAATGATAAAATATAAAGTTTCCCTATAAATCGAAAAAAAAGAATGTGTTTGTGGAATTCAAATGTTTACACATTTTCGGAATCGATATCATATGATAATTGAATCGAGCGTGATTCACATATTTCACAAGAACGCGCTAGTTTGACGAAGCAATTCTATTCCGTAAACTGACACCAAAAATGAATCTGAAAAATTTATGTTGTTATTTTAGAAATTAAAAATCGCGGAGAGATAGCTTAGCGAGAAAGGAAAACCTTTAAACCCAAACTTATAAATATGGCACTCGCATTTGAATACTATTTACGAAACACTACTGGCGCACTGTATATAGAGAGAGGAGCTTAAGTCGAAATTTTAATGGCGGAAATTATTTATGCAAGCACTCAACGTCGACCGTTTTATGACCGCAAAGGGTGCTTTAATGCAACTTTAAACGAAGCTCCGCCGAATTTTGAGTAATGGAAGTAAGAATAAGCAAAGCCTCCCGCTATACACAGTCTACATAATATTTTTAAATCAAAATATAGCGTGTTGAAGAACGGTGAACGCTCCCTTAGGGCAACGAGGAAAATTGTAAAGTGATTAACGACGATTTTGATGAACCGAGGCGTCATCATCATCACGACCATAATGGTGTGTCGAGATAATTCCTGGACAATTATATTGCACAATTCGAGGGTCTTTCGAGATTTGGGAGTTGTGATTAAAGTGCGATGATTGTATAATTTTAAGATCGTTTCGGGTCGTTCAACCCTCTTTTCTGCGTATTTTTAACTCGAGCCCTTTTAATATGGATAATTTTGATTGTGGGGGCCAATTAACCAATAAAAGCGTATCTCGTGAAAGTCTTATGCACTTAGAAAAGAAGCAAAAGTTTTATGATTTTTTTGATAATATCATTCTTTTAATATACCATAATGTACGTAATAAAAGTTTGGATATTTTTTAATTGAGCAATAATAATTGATATTAATTGAATGTGTTCGCTAATGCTACAAATGTAAATTTATGCGAATCTCGATATGAATTATAAATTTATTGTGTATTAAATTATCTGAAATATAGCAAATGAGATGTGAATCATTTAATAAGGCGAAACAGTGTTCGTATGCTGACGATTGGAAAATCGAGATGCACATTAAGTCATGTTGCGAAACTTCATTAAAGAGACGTGTTACATAGAAATCGATGTGGGTTTTATTGCATTAGTATCGTCAGAAATATCAAATATCAAATCGCTATAAAGTTGGTTATTGCAGATTTACCTGTAATGAATAATATTTCACCGAACAGGTACAAGCAGTCAAATTAATTTAATCGGACTTTTATAAGTTTTTCGACACTTTGTCGAAACGTTAAGGAATTTTTCAACAACTGATGTACAAATTCAGATAAATTGAACATTTTATACGAGAGAAATTATCAACACGATTCAAATTATTGAGAGTCATTTATGTGATTTTTCGATGAAATGTATTGAATGGCGAGAAGTGGAATTCGACATATGCATGTAACACTGCACGAATCGTAAAAATTGAAATTAAAATATGTTCAACAGCTTATAATGTGCTAAAAAAATTTTAATTAAGCAATATGCCTAAAATACTTATTCTTTAAATATTTAACCACAGAAAATGAATTATTATTTTGATTGGAACAATAAATCATTCTATAAATTCAAAGATTTATTAATGTTCAATCTTCAAATCTTATCTTACATCGACTGCAATCGAAGTGCCCTGCTTTTTTTTCTTTTACAATTTGCCAGTTTTACAACAACAATAAACATACAATTTAAAATTTAATACAAAAATAAAACAAAACAACTAATTCCGACAAAATTTATACAAATCACCGAACGATATCTTACCAAAAACTGATAAGAGCGAAAACTCGACCGCAATCGACCCGCGCTCCAAAATCGCCAAAACAAGCGGATCTGCCTCAAACGATTTCGCGAAACAATCAACAGCACCGATTCGAAGAACGTCTGAAAAACAATCGAAATGAAAAACCATAAAACCTCAAATCGAACGACAACTGTCGAAAAAACGTCGAGTGACGCTAGCGGCGCCGCGACGCCGATTTTCGCGCGAAAATCGGCGTCGTTTCCGCGTCGTCTTAAATTCCTCGCATTTTTTAGAGTCTCGGCGGTCTTTTTTCTCGAGAATTTTCCCGCTCGAGTGCCGACGAGGATGTGTGAGAGCGTCCCGCGGATTTTGTTCGTTTCGCTTGTGGGTGTTATCTCGGCCGGCGCGTATATATAAAATCGCACCGAGCGCAAGGTTAGCGCCATTCGATCGTCTCGCATCGACCGAGCAGCGGCTGTTTCGAGCTCGTCCGAGATCCATAGATCGGGATCTAGAAGAGTCGAGGGTGTCCAGGGTCTCGAGGGTCTGTCGGAGGATCGAGCGGTTTCGGTTCGGACTCGAGTGTTCGGTGTTGCTACTGTTTGATCGTGCGCGTTCTTCGCGAACTAGATAGGAAAGATGTCTCTCAATTTTGCTAGTGTGGTAAGTTTTTTTTTTAATTTTAAGCTTTTTTTATCATTTTGAAATGTTGATTATTTGGTAAATGTATTAAAAGTAGAATTTTCTATGTAAATATTTTGATTTTTTTTCAACGTCTTTATCTAGTTCGATCGGTAGCTAAATTGAAGGGGTAGTTTTTTAAACACTTTTTAGTTGATTTTTAATCGTAAAAAAAACTTTGTAAAAATTAACAGTATTAATTCAATAGGAGATGAGCATTAAATAAATTGTTTAAATAATTAGATGAGATTAATTGTCGATAGTTTTTAGAAGTACTAGAAGTATTTTAAATGATAATTCGATCATTTTATAGCAGCTAATCGGTACAATAAGCGATAAAAAAATATTTTTTATTCTACTGATATGACAGTTATATTTTGTTATTCATCGATAGAAAAAATATTCCTGAATGTTTCTGAAAAATAAATACATTTTTTCTCATAATTTATTTAAATAAATTCATAATAAAAAATACATTTATTTTTTTCATACAAATCATCATAATTTTGCTTCTATTTCTCATTGTCTAATTTTTGTTACATGGGGTTGACTTTATATGAATAATCATAATGAATATGTAAAATATTTCATAATACTTGTAATGAGAAATTTTGTAAAATTACGTAGATATCGAATATGGGAGTTTCGAAAAAAAAAGTTAACATCACGAAACCGTATGAAATTTCACACGTGTGAAATTAATTGACTGTCAAAAAGCATCACTAGCCAGTATTTAAATGGTTCAACATGTCACGCACGAATTTTAATACACGTTTCCAAAATAATCAATCACTTTGAAGATTTTACATGTTACGCATTTTCGATGAAAACACAAAATGACAAGGACAAATACCTCGACATCAATTTATTCACAATAGTATTTTACAATACATCAATTGAATGAAATTTCCGAAGCATTAATAATTTTCTCTAGTTGAAAATTTTTCTTGTAAGCATCCGATTCGTCGAATGTGATAAAATAAAATATATATTTCGTTCGAAGTTCACAGTTCACAGTTCGTCCTTATGACAAAGAAACATCGAGAAAAGACATCGTTAGCGTTCACGCAACAGGTTTTCAATTATAAACGAGAGTACGATCGTTAAAGAAAGTTTATCATCGTCATACAAACAAGCGCGCGAATATACAAATTCAAGCGAAATTCTCAGAAATAAAAAATCGAAAAATGATTTAAGCACCGATAAAACACTCGCATAAATAATAATGAAAAGAAATAGAAATTAACGCACAGCTAGAAAAATCTATTATAATAAATTCCTGCGTAATAATTTTTCGATAAAATTAACATAATGATGTTTTGACTCGGAGACATTTTTCAAAGCGCGCTCGAGAGCCCCGCAATTGATTTCGAAACACAACGCGGGAAAAGCGCTTCGTTCGAATTCTAAAAGACTAATTTTTTAAAAGACGTTTGCACAAGTCGACGTTTACACATGTGCGAACACAGAATCGTATATTTCCAACGATTTGGCGCCGTTTTGAAACTGCGACAGTTGCATATACACAACACACGATATGTCGCAGATCGAAGATCCTACCGATCTACGCTTTCGACACTATACAAGCTAGAGATCTAAGAAATCGTTTCGATTTCGACTCATCGACTTTTGATTTTGAAAATGTGATAAATGTAGGCTTTTTCGAATGCAAAGTGTTAAGCGTGGGAGAGAGTCGGCCTTGCGGGTCGTTCGTTCACATCGCGATAAACTCTATGAAATGATCGTCGTTGTATGTTATTTCGGAAGTGTTTAAAGTTTAATGATTTCTTTTTTCGATTTTTTGCAGGCTGCAGCCACTTTATTGCTCTTCCTGGTCGTCATGGAGGCTTCTGCTGCTATCGACGAAGGCAGATGGCTTCCCGACGTTTACGATTACGGAGATAATGGAAGGTAATTGCATATTGTGATTATGTTCGATAACGCGTGTAAATCAATCGTTACGCTATCTAAAGATCTGCACATGCAAATTGTGTGGAATTTGCTTTATATAATGTGAAATGAGTAAGCGCCACGTTCATAAAGCGTCGATTTTATTGTTTTATCATTTCACTGGTTGTGTTGGAAAATAATATAAATTATTTGCAAATGATATAAACATGTACGCAAGTCAATTGCGATGAGCAAGATTAGAGGAATTTTATTATAGAGGAAATAAATATCTTAAATGTGCATTTTATTGAAATTTTACAAGAACTTATGATTACATAAGGAAATGTCGTTTAATGTGAAAAAATATATTTTAGAATATAAATGAAAATTATTACATATAATCATTTAGAAAAACACATTAATTTTATTCAAAACATGATTGACATTGAAGTATTGTGATTAAAATTGTCATTTTCTAAATTGAATATTGAAGAACCGTGTAATTATTACGCAATTCATTAAGTGCAATAAAATTCACAGAATTATTTTGAGTTAGCGCCGTAAATAAAACATAGATGCTAATTCAGTATGAATTTTGCAGTAAATAACGCTTATAATATAATATGAAACAAGTGGCGAAAACCAATGTACTCAATTAATTTTTAATTAATTAAATCGATAATTTATTTTATAAAAAAATCTGTTTTGAATTCAAAATTATTTGATTTAATTCAAAACTCGTTTGCATATCGAAAAAGGTTTCACTCAAGCTACGTAGTGCATTGAAGTCTCTCTTGCTAAAATAGCGATCCGAACGCTCGAGCAAGATCAAAGCTTCACGGAGCAATAAAATGTATGAATTATAAGCGCAACGAGGAGCTTTTAACGAGAATCATCATCGACAGAAGGATCGATACAAAAAAAAGACTCGAAAACGCGTAAAATACGAACTGGCAAAAGGTACAAAAAAATAAAAAATCGCTCGTTTTCGTATCGCACAGTCGTTTAACCGTCTTCGTTCAGGACGCGTATAAAATCGGTATTTGTCGATCGAAGTTCTCCGCGATATTTTCACGTTCCGCTGTCAAAACATTCGAGATAAGTTCGATCTTCGGTTTCGTGTCAAGGCGGAGATGTCAATGAAATCGACCGGCGACATCGATTTAGAAATTCCATTTGTCGCATGTCGTTTGTCGTTTGGAAGTTGTGAAATTTCGTCTTAATTAAACGGCCGGTCGTTTCAGTAACGCAGAATTAAGGCTTTTGGCATCTGCTGGGCTTTTCCGTTTTTGAACTGTACTGGTTTGAGTTTTATTTTTGTACATATACTCTTGGATAATAATGAGATCGAATTTGCAAAAATTTCCAAAAAAATATCAATTACAAACTTTCAATCGTTAACTACGATTTATTTTTATTATTATTCACTTAAATTAATAATTAATTAAAAAAAATGCACTTTTTAACAAACAAAATAATATATGTATCATATATTTATTATTTGTTGATAAATAACGTTATCAACGTCATCGAATGAATACAGATTCGAGAAAAAAAAAATCATAAGCATTCATAATATGAAAATCGAATGAATAAACGGTGGCACTAATTCGTATGGCGAATCCAATTATGAAAATAAAAAAGCAAAATAACAATGCCAAATTTAATCGATTGGAAGAAGGTTTTCGAAAGACATAATGGCTCTATTAAGAGGCGACGATACTGCTTGATATCACATAATTCAGTACTTTTCAATCTTTTTTAATTTCACAAGCTTTTTACTGTAAAATTCATTCAAAATAGAATTTAATTATTCACATTAATCAACAAATTAAATTTAAAAAATATATATTATTCAAAATATATAAAATATTCTTAATGTTGTTAGTGATTAATACAATAATTTATTCACAACAATTTAATGATTTAATACAATATTAAAAACTGGGAGCTTCAAAATTCTTATTAACATCTCATCCCAGTTTTGGAAGCTCAGAAATAATTAAAAAATCTGCCTTTTTTTCTTCATCGTCGAACGAAAGATATTTATTTCGGTTTAATTTATACGCGCATTCGAATTCGAGCTGATTTACGACGGTTTTTCAATCGATGAAAAATTCATATTATTTTAATGATACGACTACATCACACGGGCGCCGCTATTGTCGTTAAAAAACAATATTGAAAATTTTACCTTTTTAATGTGATATTTTGAGATAAACGATCGTAAAATTAATTTCGAAAGCGATGAAAGTGTTAGGATTTTTAATTAATTGTTATGTCAAATTTATTTATTCGAAAATGTTAAGAAATTCAAAATCGACTTACGATTGTATTCTAATTTATTGATTAATATAGGTACAGACGTCCCAAAGATGAAGGAAAATATGTCCACGTTCCGAATCCTTACAATGGAGGATACGGTCCTTACAGTGGAGACTGGGAAAGGTACAAGCACCAAAACGATGGAAAATACGATGGATCATTAGATGCTGAAGCTAGTTATCGTCAACCTGTTACTGTGAAACCATCGACAACCACAACCCCATATCCAACAATTAAATACGTTAATAATGGCAACAAGATCATCAGACAGAAGCAAGCTTTGAAGGACGACGGCTTCAAATATCTGTAAGTATACGATGAAAGTGAAAGTCATCTTATTTAATTAGAAAAATACATAATTCGACACTATTTCCTCAGATACGAAACCGAAAACAAGATTTTGGCCGAAGAAAAAGCCGTCGTCAAGAATCCCAATACTCCAGATGAGGGTATTGCCACTTCTGGATTTTACCAATACGTCGGACCCGATGGAGTTTTGTACAGAGTCACATTCACAGCTGACGAGAATGGATTCATCCCTAAAATGACCAGAGTCAAGTACCCGGAATCCTTGGACGATGGTTTCACCAAAATCAAGTCTAAAAATTAGCGCGTAGTCATCTTTGTGTGTTTAGCGTGTGTGAACATTTGCCGCATAGGACGTTTCTCGTATCTCATTCATGTTCATAAAAATGGAAAACATAAATTATTCTAGCAAGTAATTGCAAATAAGTCAAATATAGTTTGTAATTTTGAAGCAATTTTGTGTTAGTCCAATTTTCAATGTTTTTTTTTTGTACATTTTTCAAATCGTTCGACAGTTTTTCGTTGAGAAATCTTAGAATTTTTCAATCGATATCGATTTTGCGTGATTTCAAAAAAAATATTTGTATAAATTAATAAGCGATCGGTCGATTGAAACTTACGAAGAAGTTTGATGAATAAGTGTTAATGGATTTAATGAAATTTTTTGAACAGCTTTTTTTTTAAGATAGACGCAACTTGTAACATTTCATTGATATTTTTTTTCATAACAATGATAAATCTATTGTGTTTGAAATAAAGAAAAAAATGACACAAAATTTGCATAACGTTTGTCGCTAAATTTCACAATTTGCATTCAAACGATAATTTATATTATATATAGTTAGCATCATCGTCATAATAATCATCGTCATCATCGTTCTCATGATCATTTCGTTATGAATCAAACAGGCAGTCGCAAAATGTGCGGCGACGTATCTTAAGTATTCGTAATTCCTATTAGTTCTAATTGAATAACATTAATGAAATTGTATTTTCCACATATGTGATAATATCATAAACGTTAAAAATATACACATTTCCATGAAAATGAAACATTGCTGCTTTTTATTTATGCGTGTACACATCTTTATTATCCCAGATATGCAATGTCATATGAGCGGCTTACAACTAATATTTCAAAATATTTATTCATTCAAAGATATTTCTGAAACATGCATAAACTTATGCGAGAGTAATAAGCTGTTGTACAAATAGTGTTTTTATGAAAATTAGTGAAACTCGTGTAACGTGGGCACAGAACCCTACGTATAATATGATGACACAACATTTACATGTGAATAGAAACATTCCAATTGAGCATATCAGAAACTACATGAATTTAATTTCGTACATTAGCCATGGAAACGATCGAGTTTGATTTATGGAAGACATGTGATTGTTCAAAAAATGAAATAAAAATCGAAAGTTCACGGCCGCGATTCAATTAAACTTAGTCATAACTGGACTAGTCACTTTCTATGCGAGATTCATGGTCGAAGCGATTATTATATTATTTTTATTATAATGCAATATATTACGACTTTAGGGGGCGATCCTCATTATTTATTTCCGCATTTGGAATTCCATAATTTTGATATATGCTGTTTGTTCGCCGGGCGAAAATGTTTCGATCGTGACCGAAATGTTAAGCAACGAATTATAATATAAAACGAAGTTGTGAGTTATAATGCGGCAAACGAAAGTTCCAATTTTGGGCGTGGACTTTCTTATGAAATTATTTTAACGAAAAAAATATTTATTTGATGCAAGTTATACTTTGAGTATGAACTTTTCTACAGATAGAACGTGATTGGTTTAGCGTTCAACCTTTACGTTAAAAAAAAACTAATCAGCGATACAGATACAAAATCAATCAATAACATTACAACTAATCGATCGAACTAAGCACAGAAAAAAAAGTTATTAAAAATAAAGTCAATCCCATAATGCACTGCGAATCGCATCGTATAAAAAACCGACAAGACGAACCTTGAGATTCGAAAAGCATCGATCGAAATCAATTTTCTCAAAACGCAAAACGAAACCCACAATAAAACTCACACCTTATCATACAACAAAGAGCACCAAGAGTTTCCGATCGTTGTTCGACGCGTTTACGACCGAATCGAAGACGCTTTACGACGAACCCTGCCAGAACTTTCATCCTCGTCACTTTTATCGCTTATTAAACGGCTGTAAAGGCTTAAACTCATACGAGGATGGCCTTCGATATTCCGCATTGTGGAGTCTGTTGTTCGCGCTCAATTGATTCGATTTCATTGTTGATGCGATCATAAGAAGACGTTTAAACTTCGAGGAGAATCTGCGAAGAAACGAATCTTTTATCTCCGTACAGTGGAACCTAACTATTCCATACCAAAAGATAGTACAAATAGTGAATCATTTTTTTCACATAAGATAAAATTTAAATTGGATAAATTCACTCCTTACTCACAGATGATTGCTTATTTAAAACTATAAAACAATAAATTAATGTGCATAATGATTTCATCGTGTCATACTAGGTTCCCAGGTTTGAGTTTCTGAACTTCTCATTCGTTTGTCAGTCACCTTCATCATATTTTTAAGACAAGGTCGAATCATCAATCTTATTTGGACCAGTGGTTGTATTGATATAATACAAATGACAAAAATTAGCACATATTTTAGCGAAGCTATGAAAATCGAATTGAATTTTATTTGACTAACAATAAGTTGTATGAATAGAGAAGCTGGCGAATAGCGAGGTTCAACTGCATATTCTAACGAATTGTTGATTTTATACTATAAAAGATAATTATTTCAAGATCACAATTAACATTTTTGCATTATTTCGGTTAATTGAAAACGAAAATGCATGGAAACGAACTTGAACCGATTACCGTGAACTGTCAAAGTTGTAAAGCTGTCGATCTAATCTGGCGCCGCAAAGGTTACAATGCTTCGAAAAAATTTTGAATTTTTGTGCAAAAAATTGATGGGAAAGACAGAATCGTTACGAAATTATTCAATTCTTATCTGGACAAAATTTGACAAATTCGCTAATTGATTGCGAATAAACGTCGAATGAATATTCATCGAGGTTGCGGCAATAGACACAGGAATCTTTGTGCGCGAGATACCATGAAATGTCGAAATATAGAAAAATTCATCGAATTCCAATACGTCGATATATTCGGTGACGAAAATATAATATCTAGGAAAGGTGGTTGTGTATGTGAAAAAAAAACTATAGAAAAAGTTTTCTCTAATCCTACAAATAGTGAAAAAGTAAATGTTTATTCTTAAATATAAAAAAAAACTTAAGTTTTGCTAGAAGCATGAAACGTTTTGCATATATTAAACAGTGTAAAAAATGATCTGTGTCAAAGCAATATATCCTAACGTTAATGTCATACGAAAGCACAGTGACCGTCCAAAGCGAAATATGCAAAACGCTAGCATAAACGCATACATATTATATGTCACGCTATTAATTCGTACAAATAGTTAAAAATGCAATAACAAAGAAAAATCTTTTGACATATCACATCGCATAAAGCGATAGAGAAAACTAAATATTGCATTTTCATATAAACGCTTTGCATTATTCATGTGCGTACGAGTTTAACCCCTCAAACAGATAAATATGATTTATAAGCTGGATAAACATCAAATATATATTTTATTTTAAGAAATAGTTTAAAATTTTGTGTTTATCTTATCAAAATATTTGATATCAAATAAAAAAAATGTTTTATGAATTTGAATATGCATCAATTATAATGTAGGAATCGTAAACCCTTTCTAAGTTTTACTTTCTGCTCGACTTAGTTCTTCCGTATCGTTACTATTTTACAATATCATTATGACTTTAATTCGCTGGCTTGTAAAGTGTGTCGCGATTTAACAACTTATTTAGATCGGAATCTTAACGTTTCACGTGGCACATTTTTATATTCGTCGATTTAGTGCCGGTTCGGCGATAAATTCTTCGTTAACGGTCTACGATGGCGTGTTCTTCGAACGTTTTTATTCACATTTGCATATAAAAGTTTTTGTTTTATACATTTTCACCAACACATACAATGACTATGTAACGGTTGTAAACTGAGATATATAATGCAAATAAAAATTACGAACGAGTGCAGGAAAAGCGCGAGTGCGTTACGCCCCGTAATTTCTTTTCAAATCTAATGATAAATGTTCTAAAATAAAAAAAAAGTACAGAAAAATTCAATTATTGAGTGTAACACATACAAATCAAATTTTCACAGATGTGTAAATGATATAGATTCACCAAAGTGAACGATTTTGAGTAATTGAGAGATTAAAATTTGTGTTTTGAGCCATCACAATTGTGAATTTTCGTACCATTGAATTTTTTCATGCGTACTATTTTTGTCATTTTCACAAAAATTCACCCCAATTATATAGGTATTCTATATAATTATTGAATAAAAATTTCATGACTGCGCCAAAAAAAGTTTAGGGTTAAATTTTTCACACGAATAAAGTCGGGAGCTCGAAATTTATATATTGCAAACGACGCGTGAGGTAAATTTTCATATGTGCGTAAATCAAAGTTTTTCACGAGAGAAAAGCGAATACGAATAAATAAAAAAGGTAATAATTCCGAATCCAACGAAATCAAAAGTGGAATTGCTTAAAAAAAAAAATAGTTAATACGATTTCTCAGTAAGAGTGGATTTTTGATTTAAAATATTGAGTGTATTTTTTTTTCATAACAATGTCGCTTTCTTCGGAAAAGTGCAAGCGAAACGAACTTTCGTTCGCTGCGAAAAGTTTCAAACTTTGACACTTTGGCGAAGTTGTGTATGTGAAATTGAAACAAAACTAATAAATCACTTTTCAATATCTGAGAGAGAGCAGACGATTGAACGAAAATAAAAGCGGTTGCACGCATCCATCATAGACAATCGAAAAGTGAACTGCGTTAGAACAATAAAACATAAAAGTGCGAGACGTTAATTTTCCGAGACACGTTTTCCGATTTTCCTAATTTTCACTAATTCGGCGAAAAGTTGTCACAAACAGTCATCACACGCGTCGCACCATTGTTTGCCGCCGGGGAAGTTCATCATCAATCAAAATCGCGCGCCAGACGACAAAGACGAGCCAGAAGCGGAAGCCGAAGAAGAGAGAGAAGCAGTGGTAAGAGTGGAAGAAGTGGAAGGAGAAGAACACGAGGAAGAACGAGTGGAAGTGGAAGACGAAGTGGCTGCAAAATAAACGTTTCACGCCGTTCGCTCTCGCAAAGGGCCGACACGCTCCGGTCGCTTTTTCTGCGAGAAAAGGCAAAAACTTGGAGACGGGAAATAGCTCATGAAACCGATACACTTCGAGTCTGTGTTGCTCGATGGATACGAAAATATAAAGGTCGATTCATATAATGCATTTATGAAAAATTTTCATGCCAAGTTGATACAGCTTTAAAAAAATCTTTAACTAACTTATTGAAAGTGATATTATCCAACGAGGCTGGCCTAACAAGCTGACATAGAGTTGGAGTGCAGTTAAAATGCGGAACGGTGGGCTTCTCTCGTAATGTAAGTGATATTTTGAAAATTATATAATTTAGATTGATTTTCATTTTATGTACTTCTAACTATCCAATATTCATTTATTTCCTCATATATGTGACTATTTTGCATAGTTTCATTATAACATTCTCAGAAAAATGTTTTATTTTATATACTGAAACGAAAATTCGTTAGTGAGTTCACAGATATTGAGAAGATGTGAGTAAAACATATAATAAAATATGATTTATCCAAATGAATTGGATATGAATCTATTTGAATACAAATAAATCCATTAAATATAATTCATTTGTTATAAATAATTGAATAGCGATACTAGTAAATTGATTAAAACAATAACATGCAAATTCTTTGAATTTATCTGTGGTGCACTATTTTTAGGTTTTGGGAATATTTACGTGAAAATTGACAAAATATGTTTGTTTACAGGGTGCTCATTGGTGTGAATCAATCTTTAGAATATGGGAATGGGGAATCCGCTTGTGAGTTGGGATCGACTTGTATTTTTTCGTCCGATAATGGTTTTTCGACTTGGCGGCTATTTCAGACGAAAAAAACCTCGAAATTTTTATGTGAGTTTTGTTCAATGCGTTACTTTTAACATGAAAAAAGTTTGCTGTAGGAAATATATGTTTTTTAATTTTTGTTACATTATACAAAAGATAGTAAAATAAGCTTTTCTATACATATTTTCATGTTATACAAAAGCTTCAATTATAATTTTCTTTTAATATTAATTAAAGATTCAGAGAATCTTTCTTTTGATGAGATGAAAAAAAATCATGAATTTAGATGAAATAGTATATTTTAATAACAAAAAATGAACCAAGTTACTTGTACGAAAAAAATATAATCAAAAATATGTTTTTCGCAAACAAATTCAATGCCATGTCGAAATATGAAATTCTAGATTTATGGAAAAATTAACGTTCATAAAAATGAAATTGGTGTATTTACGAAAGTTCGAGGAATAATAAAATAAACATGGACACACATAATGACCATAATAAATTTCCTCTTATGTGATTACGTCGAATCCGAGAAAATTAACAGTATTTATTCGTCGATAATTTTCACGACCTTGGTATACATTACATTATACGTATTAGGTTTCGGAGACTGAAATTTCACGGTTTCGCAATTTATCCGTTGGAAATTATCCTTGAAACTCTGTCGCGCGTTATTGCGAATTTGCGCTACATTATATTCGACGACTCTTTGTATGAAGAATTGTCCGATGCGATATGAACGCCCTTCACAAACGTATTTCGTTTGATATTAAATGCGTCAGAACGAAACGAAATTGTCTACGTAATTGGCCGAAAAATATTTTCTCTAATGAAACGAAATTTCGTCGATCGAACGACGCTTACATACGAAACGTTTTGATACAGTAGAAACTTATTTAAAGAGTTATGTGAAAAAAATATTTACTTAATAAGTGATGTTTCAAAGAATAACCGATAGTGTAGCGGTATAAAGTATTTGTGCATGCCGTGTCGATTCAGCATACTTAGTATGTGTTAGTTCGAGTTAGAGACATACATATGTCGTTTTTCTTAATAGATACATCGATATGGAAACTCGGTTGTTTCTTTCGAATGTTCGGATTCATTTGATTCTAAAAAAGGTGATAATTTAAAGCTTTACGAAACGACTCCGCAAATGATCATCACCTATACCTTTCATGTATCGATTAAATTCGAACTATTTAGCAACACCTATGTTCGCACGAACTTACTCTTCGGTGTCTTGTCTTAGGGTTAATATTCCTAACTTCAATGTAAATGATATTAATGAATGATGATTGTGTAGAAATTATCTGTATAAAAAAAAGCGGAAATATTGGGACGATAACTTTCATCGTTCAAAAATATCGTTTCACTTAACAAGTATTTCGCATTGCGAGTAAGATTTTGAAGCGAACGCGAGACTCCGCTGTATGTATTAGAGAAAAAAGCGCATAACAGAAACGACGAAAGCGATAAAGTCGCAAAATTTATAACACAATAAAGTCGCACCCCATTGTTTTGTTTTGTCCGTGGACGTGTCCGACGAAGCGAAAAATTCCGTCCGGAAATGTGTCTGTTATACCCCATCAACCAGATTCGCGTTCGAAAGGAAGTCGACGGGGGGTTTTAGGGTGCTTTTTTGGGGGTGGTTGGGAGTCACATCAAATATTGTATCCAGCCCATCTACCAAAACTGACAGTGCTCACTATCGACCATCGCTTGTGTATTCAAAGCGTAAAATATATTTATTATATATAAACATTTTCGATAAATTTTCAAGAATTTATTCTTTCACGTATAAGTTTTATGTTATATGCATTTAATTGTAATTCAGATATCTTAGACTTACCTAAATAAATTCTAACTACATTACAAAAAAATGCTTATTCAAAATTTAAGTATATTTTTATAAAATTCTATGTTCATCATAGTCGAGTTACTTATGAAATTTTACAAGAAATTCTTGAATATGGGAAAATTTAATTATAAAATAAATTGAAAATTACCCAAACACAACATGAACATTATGAAAAGTAATGAATTCATTTGTTTTAATTCATATAATTTTTATTTGAATTCACAGTAATTATTTTGTCATTGTATTTATTAAAAATAAAATCTATGTGCATATCCGACATTGAAAACCAAAGAGTTGCTTATTTTTCAAACAGAATATCAAAATATCTCACATAAACTTTCAATAATCAATTTGATATATTTTTATGTATGTCGATAAATACATTCAATCATTGAAAAATCCTCACATAGACCTAAATAAAAATATAAAGAACCTAACCCAACTTAAATTCAAATATTTTAACAATAAGACGCTACAGTCTGGATTCAAACTAGGCCTCCATTATTCAATGGATTCATAACCATGATTTCTTTGAATTAAAAGCAGTTAGTCCCTAAATCAAATATATCACATCACAAAAAAAAATCAATACATTAATCGAACAAAACTCCGACAGAACTAGCATAGACCTCAGAAGCGAAGAACAACCACCCCAAGGAGCACCCAAAACCCAACCCTTATTCCCAAGGGGGTGGTTTCTTCCGGCATACGACTGCGACTACAGCCGGAGCACAACGTCAAGATTAATGACGGAAGATGGGGGTGCGAATATGAAACATGGAGCGCATTAGGTCGCCAACGGAAAACGTAACGGGGACCTTCCCATGGCATATTATTATGTGTGTATTATATACGTACGTACATATTTGTGGTTATGGAGCGCGTGTGTGCAGATGCGACCTCATCCTGATGCATATAGAATGAGAGATGCATGTACTCCTAAGGAGTGGTGTACTCTTGAATGTGGTGCTGTTGAATGTTTGTGGTTTTCGAAGATGTTCTCGATGCTCTACTGATTGAGTTTTTTTAGAATTTCGAGACAATTTTGGGTTTTAAACGGACAATATTGTGTTGAAGGAGTGCTTAGTTTTTTATAAATGACGACGATGAAATATGAAATGTGTACCGAGATATATCATCAAATCATCATTCGACCTCCTCCTAATATAATACATATAGGTACATGTTCAACTTTGAGCACTATTTTCTCGAAATCACTTGTACCTCTTGGACTTTTTAGTCGTCAACTAAATTAAGGCTGATTTTTTAATTAAACTACATATGACTAAGCTAGTGTTTTTTTCATATTGAATTTTGACAGAGTCAATGCGTATTCATGAACTCACAGTGCAGAGCTCAATAGAAAAATAATGTTTGCTTTAGTTACCTATAGTTTAGTTAAGGTTAATGAAAAGATCGACTCTTGAGTTTATTTCATATTGATGTGAATTTAAGTCGATGAGAATAAGTTAACTCAAACCAACTTTAATTTGGAAAAAATGTTGGTTTAAAAAGCGTCACTAAAAAGTTTAAATTTTAAATTAAGAATCTTCTATTGCAATACAATTAAGTTTTATTATATCTTGCAATCATCATTACAAATATTCTGTTTGAATTGTCGAATAACAAAAGTTCAATATAATTAATCGAAAGAGATAATGGACTCCATCGAAAGCATAATGAAAATTGATCACGAAACATAATTAACCAAATTGAAAATTCTATACCCGTGCGTGGATATTAATGGTGCAGAATTTTAAGCCTTTGTGAATGTTATGCATTGACAGCGCATTCTCAACATTACGATAATAGATAAAAAACTACAGCGCAGTGTATTACAATAATGCGAATATAAACCCTACACTCTTATGAACATTTAGGTCAGAGAACATTTATTATTCAAAAGACGTGTGCTCATATATCATGGCGATATTTCGTACAGTGGAACGATGCGTATTATTAAATACGCAAGAATATCGCATAGATCAGTGTTTCATAATAATAATTCAGATTCCATGAGAGAGCATTATGCTAAAATGGCGTGATATAATACTGGATAGTGATTCTATTAATATGAATAAGAAAAGATCTAGCTAATGTATGAATATAAAGAAAATGTCGATATATTACGCATAAGTACATATGTATATTAATTTTGATTTATTTTAATAGTTTTTCAATTTTTAACAAAACCATTATGTTGAATTGTAAATTATATGTAGTGAATTTTAGAATAATAAAGTAAGTTTCAATATTTTTGTATTGGTGTAAAATTTTCTTAAATGTCACACAAAAATTTAATGAAAAAATCACGTATACATTTCACTGATAGTAATTAACACAGGCGATTTTCCAAAATTAAATTAAAGGTAATGAACACAATTAAAAAAAAGTGTCCCCATCATTCCCTACATACATCGATAAATAATCGGTAAATTTTGAAATCGAAGCAAAAGAATAAATTTCTATCATCATTGAATAAATAAAATTTTCTATCATAAACCGAAAATTTTTGATTGCCCAACCGATCGCATATCTAATAAAACGCGGCATCTTTACGATTACAGCGCTCGACGTTTAGGTTCACCAGATAAAATAATAATAAAGACTCTTTCTTCGGGGGTGTTCGGTACATTCGAGGGGTTGAAAAAGTGGGTGGGTGTTTTCCGAATGCATTATTAAAGTTGTTCGCCGGGACGTTTTCGAGTCTTCGTCCCTCCGCCCATAAAGGTTTTATCGTCGGCATCTGGCCGTATCGTTTCCTACGCTTATGTCGGGCATAATTCAGATTTGAATCATCGCATCGTGTTATTTTTATTGTATCGGTTATGGGCGTCGCAGTGAGGCCCTGGGTTAACGGGTTAACGCATCGGAAAGTGTCGCCGTTCGCCGGTTAACGGCTAACTGGCGGTTAAATCGAGATTGGGGTTCGTTTTGATTTTGTTATTTTGTATATAAAGTAAAGAGTGTATTTGTTAATTTTTTCGACGAGTCTTATTTTTGAAAGCTAATAATTTATATTTTCTGTACATGTGTTGATAAAACTTATTAGCAAATACATTATAATAGATAGTTAAACGAAATTCTTGAAAAATCATCATCATAATACATATGTATAATCACTACTTAAATTTGTTCGAGTTGCAATTTGCTCTACACTGCTGTAATGAAGATTGCATCAATTAGGCGCAGATAACATATTGTATAAATCTTGTAACTTAATTCTAACCGAGCTTGTGTTGATATTTTCAAAGAATTAATTGATTAATAGTCATTTAAATTTTCAATATTTCAACCGTTTGAATTCAAATCGAATTTTAATAAAGCTGCTTTTTTTCTAATAATGTAAATTTTCAACATAAATTAGTGCTATATCATTGATAAAATTCCTAAACATCAGATTAAGATACTCGTAATCATTAAAAGTGATTAGTTTATTCATTAAGTTTGATTTATAAGATTTCGACAGAATCAAAAATGTGTTTTAATAATTAATGAAGATATATAATATAGAAAATACTATAAATTGATTAAAAAAAAACAACGTCCAACATAATTTGCATAAGGGTTCCTGTAAAATTCATTTAGAATCGACGTATATTTAAATTTTTTTGTTGATAAACAATATGAAAACTAATTTTATTACGAAAATTCATTTACAAAAGTAATCAATTACGATGAAAATCACAAAAATTGTTCAGAAATTAAACAATCGGAGTACACAGAGTTGTGTTTCCGATCGATTTTCCGCGCGATTCAATTACAGCGCGCTTCGGCCCAAGTTTCGTGTCCCGATTGTGGAATCAAACAAACGTTTGTTTTATTGTAATTACCGAAGTCGGCAGACTGTTAGAGGGCGAAGGGTATATCGAATCGATGGTTATAGGTCGAAGAGAGATAGAGAAAACAACACGAGCAAGGGGGGCACGAAAACGAAGCTAAATTATGAACGGGGCGCAAAACCATCGCTACCTCCGACCGCGATGCCATAAATCACCCATAGATTCTGTGCAAGTTTATCATTCGGGCAAACTTTGCCTTATGTACGATTTAATTGGTGAAAAATTTATATGTATTCCAATTTGAATTCGGTTGTAACTTTTTGATTGTTTATATTTCATTTGATTCGATAGAAAATTCAATTGTTTTGACTAGAAATAAGACAACGTTAAGAATTTAGATTTTCTTCAAAAAGCTTTATTTTAAAATTCTGAACATTGGAAAGAATTAAAAATTTATACGTTTTAAATTCTTTCTATCGAAATTATAAATGAACTGAATTAGTAATTTGAATTGTATTATATGTATGTGGAGGTATTCATAATAGACCAAATTAGTTTCATGTTCGACAGTTTTTTTTTGATACCGTATTTTGTTGTTTAAATAGGTGGATACATTATAATTCTGAAATCTTTTTTTTTGCAGAAATAGGTTTCATATGGTTTTCGTAGACTTAAACAGAACATGTGAGCACTTAGCTGAAGTAGAAAATGTTATCGAAGATTTATAGGAAAAGTACATAATTGTGAAAAAAAGACTTTTCTTAGGTAAAAAACGATATCCATCAATGTAATAGCACTATTCTCTGTATTACTGTGTATCTGTGTGTGTCCATGTAACGCTCCATAACTCTGAAATTAAGTTATGTACAGGAATCGCTTCAATGTACCCTCATGTATTTGGTGACAAAAGGATATAAACGAAATTAGAACGTGTACTGAGATATATCATCAAATTACTCGACCTCCTCCTAAAACACACAGGTACATGTTCAACTCTGAGCGCTACGAAATCACTGCGAAGTCACTTGTACCCCTTGGCTTTTTCAGTCGTCACAAATGTATTCGAACACAAATTATTACAAACTCAATCGAATCGACAACCGCTTAAAACCAATACAACAATATCAAAAACGCGAACATGCCAAAATGGAATATATTCATCCGACGTTTGATCGGCGCAAATTGACGTTTCGCATGGCGAATGGGGACGTCATCGCAGTCGATGGACAAATCGTCATATCGGAACAATACATAATCGGATCACACGGATGCTGAAAAGCATCGGATCGAAAAGCAGACACTGCTTTGACGATGACAGATACATATATTATTGGATTCGCACCAAACCGAACGGTCCTGATGCGATTTCACGCTCGTTCGAGAAAAATCGCTTAATCCTATCGTTTAGGACTGAACGAACTCGGTTTTCTCTGGTGTGATGTGAAACCGTGAAACAATTAAGCGATTGTTATGCTGATTCTGTTTTTGAAGTTGGACGTTGTTAATATGTTACGTGGCTGTTGGATAATTGGCGTTATGCGTTGGGAGGATGCTCATTAAAGTTGTTGATTGGAATAAGTGATTAATTGTGAGATTTATGGTGGTTGTTAGTGATTTTAAAATAGATCGTTATCTGATTTTAATATGATGAATATTGAAAATATGTGTCATGTAATGAAAAATTGTAATACAGGGGTAGTGAAAGATTGATGGTTTTGAAAACATGGTTTTAATTTTCAACGTTTATATAAATCACAGATAATGTCATATTTCAAAGATTGATTGGTTCGTACTCATTGATTTTTCATTGAATACTTTATGAAATTTATTTTCAAATGAATAAGAGAAGCTCGATAATTAAATACTTAAAATACCATATTGGAAAGTTTCACTAATATTTTAAAATATTCCGAGAGAAAATCTAAAATTTTCTCATTTTCTTGAAAATGACGTGTTGGAAAAACATAATTGCTAATTTTCATTAAAAAAAAATTGAAAATTAAAATGATAGTAACTGATATTCATTCATTAATTTTTTGTGCTAAAAATCTGAGATTTTTCATAAAATTAAAATTCATCGTGAAATTTAATTAAAAATCTCTTATTACAATAGCTTCATCACACGTATTTTTTTCCTCTTTGCGCTTTTCTACCAGCTCATGCATCCGAGCATCCATCGATGCAACGGACAGGCAATCAACCAGATTGCAAATGCACCAATCGATACCAAACACGAAAATCGTCATCGAACAACATGCAGAACAATCACACAAGTATAATACATTATATCATAGCTTAATATGAGCCAAATCAAAGATTAGCGACTATCACTGCTTCTGAAATCACAAATCACGCGATTTCACAAGCGGCGAGACGACACAATGCAGAGGCGAAAAATCGAATGAAAAACGACAAATTTTGGAAAAAATATGTGAAAATTGCGCAACTTCCCGCATTCCTATGCCGGTCGTTGGGAAAGCTAGTGATTTACTAGTGAGGACCGGTCCTAAGTCGTGAGAGACGATTCACTTCGAGAATTACGCAATTAAGAACTGTATTTGGTTTTATAATCGGTTGTGCGAGTTAAGGTTTCGTGCTGAGGTGGATGTCTTCAAATCAGAAGAGATTTGTGCTGTTAAAGTGCTTTGAGATTAGAAAAATTCAAAGTTATAAGTAATCTTATGAAAATTATGGTAGATCAACGTAGATTGTTTGTGAATGGAATTTTAGGTTATTTTATTTAAATTTTGTTAGATAGTGTTATTAAGGTCAAATGATCTAAATTTTATCAAAATGGTACCATTTCCTGTGCTGTTGTGATCATTTAAACAAGACCTCTCCATTAGCAGAATACACTAAAATGTAGCAAATCTTAAATAAGGAAGATTGCACCTTTTTCATTTTGAATATTTTTCTGAATGTTGATGAAGTTTAAGGTCCTCTCATAAATAATTTTAGATGAAAGGTTTTGTTTTGTAATGAAAACATTCAATGACAATTGGTCTGCATTTTTTTAATCAGATTTATAAGGCTTTTATGTATCTATTAGAAAACATAAAAATATTTTTTTCAAATCGGTGCAAATCCACTAACGAAAATCAATTAATTCATACCAAATATGAAATGCAAGAAATAGACATATTTAAGAAGTCAAATTAAAAGTCAATCCTGACAAACGAACCTCAAAAAAAACTAACCTATTTCAAAAACACACAAAACAATCAATTACACACGATCATCATTAATCAACGACACTTCACAGCAACGAATCACACAATATTATATAACACAATCGCACATTAAACACACAAATCCTCAGAATTGATTTCGAGCTTACGATCTTTAACCCCGTTACGACCAGACGCGAGTTTCGAGCCTCGCCTCGGCCAAATCGCATTACGACCGACGCAAAGGATTCGAACTGCGTAATCCGGAGCAAACATCGAAACATTAACATAATCTGGGCGAGTGTTTCGCGAAATTTCGCGAATATCGCTCCACTAGACCCCCGCGATATTATTATAATATGACATGCGACTCTAGTGCCTCAGTGTCCCCAAATTGACAATTTCAGCGGAGCGTATCTGCGTATAATCGCGTCGTGTGTGCTCTATCGTATGGTGTTTTAGTTTTCAGATTATGTTCTCATGATGTTGGATTTTGTAATGATGGATGTTATTATGCTTGTGTGTTGAGGGATATTTGAAAAATTTTAAGCGATTTATAATAGGTCGTGTTGTAGTGAAGGAAAATTTTTGATTGATTTTTGTCTCAAGTGTGAGATGAAAATTTGAGTTTGTTATGTTTTGCAAAATGAAGAATATTTCAGTATGTTTTGTGTAGTGAAAATTATTAATTTTTGTTCAAAATGAGTTATTTACCTAAGTACACTCAAGTATGAATATGAAATATTTAAAAATGTAAGTGTTTATTGACTTTCAATAGGTTAATAATGAATGTTTTTTAGAGCATTTAAAATTAATTTTTCGTTCTTGTTAAAATTAATATTCTACAATGAATTTAAATGTGGTTAATTTGGTAATATTACATTTACAAAAAAAAGTGTTTGAAATTGTAAAATTTTCGTAATTGATAAAAACATTTAATGAATTAAATTCTAATGCATTAACGTGCGCCTATGTAAATTAAAGTGCTTCGCACACTTGAAAAAATAAGTAAAGAGGGTTGCGAAATATTCAAAAATATTATTTTACTCTTCGCATCTAAAAATAATTTTATATCTTAAAAAAAATATTAATTTAGTTTCGTTATAGGTAGAAAAAGATCGTGGTATTCATACTGATATAGGTGCTAGTTTTTTCAGTTAATACTCATAATACGATGAAAATTAGAATCGTAAGCATTTAATATTATAAATTTCGAATAAAATAAAACAATCGATTAAAAACTCAACAACCCTGAGTTAGAAATAAAAAAGAAAAATGTGCACTAGAGTTGTATACGACGAACACGCGTGTCGAGTGCATAAAAGCAAATGCGACCCCAAATTTACTTTCGCGATGTAATTTTCTCCCGCTGCGTATTTTTCGCTTATTTTTATTTCATTTTCCCCTCGGAAAAACCACCGCGCGCGTTTTCCTCTCGATTTTTCGAGATTTTCCACGAGCCCGCATACACAATACATTTCTCTACGAACACACACTAGAAAAATCCTTCGTCGTTTTTCATCTGCGTCCGTCGCACTTTTGTCGACGTATTATTTAGCGTTCGCGACATTTGAAAACCATTTAAGAGATTTGCCGAGACGTCGTGCTTTCTTTAGTACGAGCACAATTTTTCCTCTGTGTGCGTTTGAAGGTAGACGTCTGCCGCTTGACAAATCGCATGCAATATATATTTTAGTTGGTCGTTTTATTTTCGGGGGTTTCACCTCTTAGATTCAAACTACAGTCGCTATTTGGGATGCGCTGAAGTTAGAAATCTAAATTCGATTGTTTGATTTGGGAAGAGACGCTTTAAATATTTTAATAGATGATCGAATGCACTTTAGAAGAATGCAGATTTATTTTTCGTATACAGTGGAATCACACTTTTCGTTCACAATCTGTTTCTGTAGATAGTATTGATAGTGGTTTGTATGAATGGCAAATATTTTTTTTACACATTTACATATAATGTAAATTGGATTAATTCATTCCATGCTCACTTAAATGATTTTTATTTTAAATCTATGGAAAACATTAAATACGTACACTGTACATAAAGATTTCATCACGCCATACTAAGTTGGAGAGTCAGAGACTCAAGTTCTACTTTAAATTTTATATCGAGTTTTATTAAATACATTTAAAGTTCTCATTGATTTTCTTACAAATGCAGCGTACTCAGACTCAAATTAAACTAGATCAATTTGACGAAAACCGGGGTTCCACTGTACTTAAATGAACCAAACTAAATAATCAAGTGTGTTCGATCGAAATAGGGCTTTTCAAGAAAGTCATAATAAAACAATCTTTTTTGTAGGACTCACTCGCATCTGCAGGGATAATAAATGGCGGGTCCTCTCGGCGCTTAAATTGGCGCTTATTCGCGAAAAGTCGCTTTTCCACGGAAAAACCGAGCGGCGGGAAAAAGCTTTAATTATTTAGTCGGCGCGCGTATGTTTTTAATTAACTTCGCTAACGAGCGTCATTTATATGTACGCTCCTTTTACGACGAGAGCTCAGGATTATTTGTGTGCGTAAGTGAGACTAACCTACATTTTTTCCCACTCAGCCTCTCTTCGGAGTTTTTTATTACGTTTTTTTCCCACCTTGATGCCGGAAAATTATTGTTTCTAGAGCAGGTGAAAAGGCTTTCCGTATCTGAGGTTGAATTATCTTTTCAATTTCGACTCTAAAATTATTATTTAATTCAATGCTACACACTTAACGAGCCACATTCACAATTCACAACGTAAACGTTCACTTTTAATAGAATAATAAATAAGCGCGTCATTAGAGCAAAACCATATGTGAAAACTTGAGTCGTTTCCGACTCGTAACAAATTCCTTATTCGCAGCCGTTTAATCCATTTACATCTGGATTAAATAAAGCCTAAGTGGCTTTCGAAAACCTCGAAAGCCTACTTTCCACTTGCGAGCATCGATTTTAGCGGGTTCGTTGCACACGGCCAAACAATAAGACAACTCTCCTCTTTTTAAGCGATAGTTGTGGAGGCGTCATAGCGCAAAGATCCGGTCAGAAGGCTTCCGGAAATCGCACCGGAAGCTGGCTGTAAGCTAACGACGGAAGAACTTCCGGTATTTGGGCTTTATAGGACCTAATTGCCGGCAGAGTGGTCAACCTGCTAATAAATCTACTCTGATGTTGCTTTGTTAAATTCTAACAATGTTTTTCTAGCGTGAAAATATATTTCTAACTGTTTTGAATAGTATTTTTTTTCTGTTTGAAATCAATAATAATTTAATTATTTTGATTATATCAATTGTAGAGCAAAATAGTAAATTTTAGGGTAATTCTTTTCACTTAATAATAGAATTTGATAGCTGTCATGAAATCATATCGTTTAACTCTATAAAGAAAAAAGGTAATCGATGAGTGAAAACACCGAACCTTCATTGTTCTCAATATTTTTGTATTGCAAATAATTTATTTTTTTAAAATATAGCATAATATTTATTTCACTTTCGAAGCGTTTTTATTATGTTATTTATTGAATTTGTAAATAAATGTCAAAACTGAAAGTAATATCGTGGATATTGTGTTGTTTATATTGTTCGGCGTGTCGCCTAGCTAGAACGTGATGGATTAAAATAACTACAAAAATTTTCTATAGAATAAAGTCTTTGAATGGTTAGAAAAGTCTGAAATGAGTTTGCAGAATATTATTGAAAAGAATTACTAAATTATTCAAGTGTATTAAAAAATTCACTATAATTTATTTGACTTTGAAAATATTGGATTATGCTATTATTTTTTAAGTATGAATAATTTTCTCATTTGGAAATTTAATAACGATAATATCTATTTTATTGATCAAAATACGATCACTTTACGATACAAGATCAAAATCGATAAATCCAACACAGAGACATCTACACAGAGATACTCGACTTAAAACGAAATGCATTTCGCTTCGCTCACGAAATCGCTCAGTCTAAAACGAGATTAAAATTTATCGGAATGTATTCGCTTTGTATATTTCACACAAAACGCAACCGAGCACCGCAGGTACACACGTTTGTTATAAATTCAGTCGAAATTTATGCGATTCCATTCCGAGGGGCGTAGAAATTCGGTTTAGGGCGCGTCTGACGTGTCACGTCACAGAATCCACTCACTATCTATTCCTGATGGATATTACAACGTCCTTTTTGCTATTTGCATACGTAGGATTATTTCCAATTTGGTTAAAAATCGAGTTAATGAGTGCATAATGCAAATGTTCGAGTCTGCGATGCGATGTGACGCGCGCCGCTCGCGTGTAGAGTGAATTGCATACAAACAGGGGTTTGATTTTTGAATAATTCATTGAATTTTTGATCGCATTATTGGGATGCATTTCAAATTGAGTCATTAATATTTGATCGTTCGTCGGTAACGCGATGTCAATTTGTAATATTTCAATCAATGGAATGCTCGCATAATCATATTAACATATTGCAATTCAATATATAATTTGAAATTCAGTTATTGGGTCAGGTGGCCGTATGCTTCATTTCTATTTAAACTGTTGTAAAAATTTTCTCGGAGCGCATTTTCCATTCCCCCTTATTCATATTATACTTCACGTGGATCCCTCTCGTTTTTCGCTCTCCCCATTTTGCGCACTCTCCTCTTTTCAATAAAGTTTATTTCGTTCGTTGCATTATCATTAAGACACTTGAAGGCATATGTGCGTTGAGGCTTTATCTGCGTTGCAAGAGGGTCGCATGCTGCGAGGGAAAATTTTCGAGTGGTTATACCAACAGTGCGCTTTGTGCAAATATTCATTTCGAATTTAAAAACTCAGCTTGTTCCATTTGAATTTTTTTCATCGACGATTTTTTATTCAAGAATTCTGCGATTTTTGAGATTTGAGCTCAATCCCCGAAGAGTTTCAAAAGTTCGACCCGATTTCTTCGGTTCTTGGGAAACGATAATGAAATCGCAATAACCGTGAGTCTTAGGGATAGAGAAAAGAAACGTATTTGGCGCATCTTTTTAAAGGGAATCCTCTCGGTCTAGACTCTCGATTATTTATTCGCGGTTCGAAATAGGAGACTGGGCGTTAACCCTTTCGGGCTCTATGGCCGAGATAAACCCGGCCAAAAGGAGCGTTTTTGAAAGAGTTTCGACGAATGCGGTGGTTCTCGTTCTTTTTATCGGCGAACGAATGAATCTCTTCAATCTATGTGTGTGTGTGTGTGTGTGTTCGTATAATGCGAGTTTTTGGTGTGTGTGTTTGTATGAGAGTCGAGTTTTCAGTGGAGAGCGCTTTTCCGCTTTTCACCGCTAGGATTTGGCTTCGGACTTTATTTATTACGATCCCGCGATTTTAAATTCGGATTTAGAAGTAAATTAATCGATTCGTTTTTAAATGTGACTTATCTTATGTATTATCCAATTTTTGAAAATATTGACGAATAATTCAAATACATAGGTTTCATTCATTCAATATATGCAATTTAAAAATTTCATAATGAATTAAGATAAAATTAATTCGTATAATGAAGCTATTTGAATTCGATAAGCGTCCACGAACGATTAATAAAACAGAGCTTTAGTTTACGAGTCTGTAGATATTTCGAATACAAATTGAACTTTTGAGCAAATTGACAATCAAATCGACTGATTGTGAGATTCAAATAAACAGTTTTGAGTTTTACCTTACGCATATAAAACTATTTACACAGTTCCAATTAAAACTTAAAAGTTTTCAGAATGTATTTGTATAGAAACACAAATTGATACGATTCGAAGAATATACTCGTAACTGTAAAGTTTAAAAGTATCAAATATGTATGCATTAATCGTATTTAAATACTCTTTTGAGATTTTGTTAAACGTTGAAAGTCAAAATAAAATATAAATTGAGTAATATAGATTGATTTGATTGATTGATCAATTGATTTTCTACAATAAGTGAGTAAAAAGTGAGTAAGTATAAATTGATTAATTCAAGTTCTAAATGACGATCGAAAAGGTCAAGTGACATTTTTTTAAAGTAAAGTTCCCTGTAAACGTAAATGTTATAAGGTACCCATCTAGGCCGGCCTAAAAAGCTGACATAGAGTTGGGGCATAGTTAAAAGGCGAGATGGTGGGCTTTCTTTTTAATGTTAGTATCTAATAATAAGACCACAAACTATAATTAAAAAAAGGCACTCTTAGACTACAATCTAACTATATGATAGCGCTATTCTGTGTGTGTATGTGTGTGTGTGTCCATGTAACGCTCGAAAACTGCGTTGATATATTCAACGGATTGATCGCTAGTAAACAATAATACCAACCTTAAATTAATCAAAACTTCATATCAAAATGATTTATACGTAGTTAACGCCCGGCGTTGTATAGGTTAGCCGCGAGCACTTTTCCGTGCGGATTTTCCTCGCGACTATAAAAGGTCGCTTGATAAATGGCCGCGCACCAAATAAGTCATTTTTATTTTGAGTCTCGCAAACACAGGGCGCCCTGGGGGCGAGAGATTGTGAATCCCATATTATGAACGGCCACCGGTGACAAATTCGCATCCGATTTAACCCCGAAGATAAATCGAGCCACCTATAGCACCTATATGGTAGAATCAGATGGGGCACCGACGTTCGGTTCAGAAAATGGACAAATAAATAAATAAATGCAGTGTCGCATGCGAGTGTTTCGAATGTTTGAATTATTCATGGAGATTGTTTCGTTTGAGTTTTGAGTTTCGCGGCTTAGCTTCGCTCGTTGCTTTGTGTGTGTATGGTGGGTTGTGTCGGGTGATATTGTTTTGTAGATATGTTGAAGTAAGTTCAATTTTGTATTAGATAGTCGATTGTGTAGTGATTTAAAGTGTTTGTGCATGTCGTGATAATTTAGAATTTATGTCTTGTCAAGTCCTAGCGAAAGTCACATGACGTTTTTCGATATGAAGTATGAATCAAATATTCGAAAATATTGTTATTTAAACGCTTTATGAAACGGTTACTAAAAATAGACCACTCACCTTGTCTGGATCGATTTAGCAACAACAATCTTGCTTTATTATTGTATTAGAGTTTCTAGCCTTACAGTTAGTTGATGAATATAATAATAATTGGGTTGCAGTACCTGTAACAAAAAATATTATTATTTGAGAAATGTTATTTATCAACGTTGAATCTGTGTAAAAAAAAAGGAATTTCGGTATTGTTTGCGTATACGTGCGGAAGTGTTCGTATTTATGAAAGCAATAACGCCTTTTATATAGCGTTGACCCTGCACCATATAAACAATATTATAAATAAAATAAAGCATATAAAAATATATTTATGAACGCATATCGAAGGGTCGAAATCTTCCACAACATAAAATATGACTGTATAATCGTTTAACAACATCCAATCATATTTCAGCACTATAAAAATGCATGATTTTTGGCTTCTCTATATTGCAATATGAAAATCTTAATATTTTATAAAGATTAATAAAGTAATTTGTACGCACGGAAATTTATTAATTATTACAACACCCTCGTGTGTATCTACCTATCTGTCATTTCGAAGTATTATATTGCATTGAAAATACGCCATAAATCGATTTGCACCATAAAAAGCGAGACTGTCACTAATCGCCGTACACAAGATGGCATTAATAAGCGAATTGCGAACAATGTTTTACTACTTCCTCGAAACCGGCATGATTTATACGTCGACGACGCCATTCAAAGGGTTAAACCGCAAAGATCTGAGAGCCGGAGTACCGTTTGGTTCGTGTTAACGGCGCATGTAGAATAAGGTTGATTACGAGCCGTAGCTGAATCGAGGACCTCGTAAACGACTTTAACGACTCAGAGACGAGGATACGCCGTTAAAAGGTATGTATCGTAGAATTGTGTATCTATAAATGCATTATCCTCTTCGGTGGCCGCTATTTTCTAACAGTGAAATATCGATTGAGTCGAAGTGTGAATGAGTAAATTATATTTTTTGGTTATTCGATGTTCATTTACATTTCTTTAAATTAGATAAAAATGCGGAAAAATCATATTTAAAGTTCTAAAAGAGCTAAAAATATACCAACAGATTTATCGTCGGATTTGTCATCAGATTTATCATCAGATTTACCGTCAGTTTTGATCGAAATCAAGACTAGATCATGTGTCTAATTTTAAGTAAAATTTTAAGTGAAATTTTAAGCTATACTCAATATATGAATTTCCGCATGCACCTTAAATTTAAATTTTATACTAAAACTGATCTTGTATGAGTTTTTTTTAGAAATCACATCACTTATTCGAAAGAAAATTTATTATTTGAATCATTAAATGTCGATTTTACTGTTCCAACTACCCATTAGACGTTCAAAAATCATATGATCGTTTTTCACAAAAAAAATAATACAAGCACTTTCTATAGCTCTCATGTGAATTCTGAACATATTGCAATTTCCATAAACATCAAAAATAATCAAACTCCAAACAGACCATCTCCGAAATTCATCTGATTAGAATTCTCAACCGAATCGTGCATTTTCAACACACACACAAGATCTCAAAATCTTTCATAATCACATTACACGATCCGACGACTCATACAGCCGAATTTAATTGGAACCGAGCCCGAAAAACACACAGACAGTCGAGCAGATTTGTCGGGATGCGACATCCAAAGTGACAGTGTCCCGGGGGAGCTTCTAGGCAATTTGCTTTCGCGGTTTCTTGGCTAATTTTCGCGTCGAAGGCAATTACGGGGTCCGGACTCGGCAATTAGTCGTGTTATCCGATACCGGCTATGGCTATGAGTCCTGCTGAATTATGCGAAATGTCTACGAGTTTGATGCTGAGTGGCTTATTTGGGGGGGATTGTGTATTGTATATATGTCGCTTGATTAGTTATTAAGTTGTTTATAGTAGGTGTGTTTGTGAGGAAGTCGAGATATGGTAGAATTTTTGCAGTTGTATGGATTTTGCGTTAAGTTCATGAATTCGTGATTTTGATCAATTTAATGTATGATTTATTAATGTAAAATTAATCTTCTGTTAGGAATTGAGATAGTGGTGTCAAAAATATTATAAATATCACAATTTTGATCCCGTCATGAATTTCTTGTTAGTTATTAAAAGAAAAAAAATCATACAAAATTCTTTGAAATAAATTTTCATACATTACTAAGAGCCCACCATACCATCTGCTAACTAAAACTGCTCCACAGTAATTACATTTTCTAATTAAATATTAAATTATCATATTTGAAATAATGTTATAGTACTACTAATTCAATTTTTAAGATTAAAACAGTTTTTCTAGTTTATTCTTGGGAAAAAAATGCATGTAAGCCAATAAAATTATGAATTCACAGCTGTTACGATATCACTGTAATATCAGCAGTTACACATCGATATTGATGTATAGAAATAAATCACTGTTATGTTTCGTTCCGAATACTATTGTATGAATCCATCTGTTAATAATTACATATACAAGTACTTGTATTTAGCTTCAAGTAATAGTTAGTGAAAATAATTATAAAATCTTTGAGATTCGTCGCATGCAAAACGAAAGAAGCCATTTTAACGACGCCGCTCGAACGGAAAGGCGGGAAAACGACCTCACCGCTGAGGACTTAATGGACGAAGAAAAACGCTTAGGAAATTCCAGCAGAGGCAAGAAAGAAAAAGCACGATTTTGGACCACCCGGTAGGCGATGAATATCGCTATCGGCCAATTTAGCTTTATTTATCGCGGCGCGAGCTTTAAAAGCGGTCCTCGCAATCCTATTTCAGGAGCTATTTATTTCGGCGCGATTGCTTTACAGAATGAAGAGGACGCGACTGAAATTTGCCTGCTGAACAGCCCGACTGGATTTTATTGTTGCGAATAAACAAAAGAAGCCTGTAAGCCTTATTTATACATCTGAACGTGACTTAAAATGTTTCTCATAAAAATTAAATCTACCGTATATAAATAAAAACGAATGAACGATCTTTATGCATTTCTAAAAAGCTTATCTTTGTGCATTGAAATTTTCCAAAGTTATTTATTGTGTGCATGTCAGGAAAGATTTCTGAATCATTAGATACTCACTTTTGTAATTATTATAAAACTATTGATAGATCATAATCTGAGTAAAAAACTTGTAGTTGACAGAGTATCGAGCAAAAGATAGTTATTTAAAAAATCTATTTATTTTATGCAATGTTTCAGAGCTGATCTTTTCATTCATTAAAACCCTTATTTTAGTTAACTTATGAGTTCGCAAACGCTCTACTATAGCTATCAAACTCTATAGAAGAAAAAGAACTTTGAGTGAAAAACCGAATATAAATGAATTGATGAAACCAACATGTAATCAACAATCTTTAACTAAACATAAAAAGTCATTAAAAAAAATCTCAATTTAAAGAACCAAGCACAGTTTTAACATCCGTCGCGCCAGTGATTAGTACCATTCATCGTGTCGCACATGTCCTACATTCATTTTGCTCGATTTTTCGATTTTATTTAGTTTCGTTCGTTTCGTGTCTCGTTTCTTCTTCCACCGCTTCAAAGACAGAAATATTCATGTTAAACACGGTCTTCGGGGTGAAATAAAAAAATGAGTACGGGTGTCAAATGGTCCCCAACTCGAACGGAACGGAGCATGACACCTCTGCAGTTCGAGGAGCAGGAAATTAATATGGTGTTGATGATGCTGGTTTCGATATTGCGATGATGTGGAGCGAATCTGGAGCAGATGGTGTGTCGTCTGGTGCATGTCATGTCTGATTGGTTTCGATTAATCGAAACGCTGGTATCAATAAGCAAACGGCGGAAAATTGTATGCATATATGTATGTTTGTATAGAGTTGTTATGAAAGTTCGAAATTTGACAGAAAATACAGAAAATAGAAAATACAGAAAAAAATACAGAATACAGAAAATACGTACTCGTATGTATCATTGAAGATGATTTTTGTTGAAGAAAATAGTTGCTAATATGTTCATGTATGAATATTTAAGGTAAGCACTACAAGCGATTGTACGATTGATGCTTCAAAATTTGAATAGCTTCGAATGAACGATACATTGAAAATTCTACCGTACAAGTTTTTGAAAAATAATTGTCATGCAATGTAAAAATTACTTTTATTTGATGGTTAAACTACTGTAATTGTGATTATGATAAGTTTGAGGCATTGTGCTCGCGTTCTAAAACTAATATTATTAATGGAAGAATTGAAGAGTAACTTTCGTCTGGATTGCATAATAGCATGAATGTTTGAAAGGATGGCAAACTCCAGCACTTTTCTTACTTTATAATGGTGCTTTTTGAATAGGTGAGAAATATAAAGAGGGTATGACCCCGAAAAAAGCGAACGAAAGAAATAAGACGTTCCACTTGCATTATTATTATGCGAAAAAGTTTTCGCAGTCAACTTTCAAGCTCAGATCTACATTTGAAAAGATGACAAAATTTGCGACAACCGCTTCAAAACAAAAATATAAGCACAAAACAACCGTTTAACATAATACAATATATGAAATATTATTTTCAATCCGTTAACATGCCTTCATTTATACGATACTTTAATCAAAATTTAATTGGACTTACACCTATAGTCTAAATATTCCCAATCTCCCCTTACTATTTTTTGTTAAATTTCGAACTCACATTACAAACGAGGGAACGAATCCATAAGTACTTTGATTGCAATCGACATCAAATATTCCGCTTCTAATAAAATAATTACAAGGAGTGCATCGCGCTGCAGCAGCAGCAGCAGCTAACGCGTTTTAAGCTAAAAGGGGTTGCGTTGTCGTCATACATTATTTAGAAGGAGCGACATTCGGGCAGGTTTTAAAGGAAGGTTTTACTTGGTGCAAACTGCACGCCGCTTTTGCATCTTGGGCTCGGTGTGAGAAGAACGTCCCTTCCTCTCGTGCGGCTGCTGCATGGCATGCATTTGCATTAAATCTCCTTTATTAAGATTGGGTCGTCGCCGGAAGACGTTAGCTCTTGATAGAGCTCTAGCCAACTTTAATTACTTCTATAAATAATACAATAAGAGGCCAAGCACGACGTGCATACAACTAATGTGGAACGTTGGCCCAGATTAATTTCGTTTAGCGGATGCTCCCGGAAAGTTTCGATAGGGTGTGCCATCTTTCTTAGTTATTTATGTTTGGATGATTTTCGTCTGATGTATTTTTATAGAGTTTACGAACGTTTTCACATATAGAACTATGAAAATTCAATTCTATAAAGGGCCCTTTCAAACTGCAAACTTTCTATCTGGCGATAGTTTGATTGGGTACTTATTTAATATGGAATCGATCATTGTAATGTGTGCTTTTTCTGATTAAAACACCCAACTAAACTATCGTCTGTAGTTTGAAATGGTCCTTTGTATGTAAAAAACTTTTCTATTATAGAATTGTAATATCACTCCCATACATTTTCATACTGATTAAAAAGCCCGACTAAACGATCGGCCGACAAGAAATCTAAAGTCTAAGCAGGTTCGAATGCATTCATTATGATAGGTGCATGTGTTGATTCGACTAAATCGAAATCAACGAATTCGAATCGAACCAATTAAGATCGGTATATTCGTAGAGAACGTCTAAAGAAACACACCGTGCACGTTTCAACCGAGAATATATTCGATTGCAATTACGTTCCGGATATAAAAGGCGAACGTTCCATTAAGCTGCGGCATCCGAGATTTATGTTTAGGGTTAAAGGCGAAACGCGTCCTTTTGCATGCAAATAAATTCAACATTTACACGTGTAAACAAAACTCGCGCATAAACCTAGCGCCCCGGCTTAAGCCTAGCACCCTTTTTTGGATATACTGCGAATAATTTTGTATGTATTTTTTTGGCACCCTGCTTTTCGTTCTTTTTCCGGCCAAAGGAGAGTTTTCCGCGAGTTTTTTCCGAGCGAGTGTAGTCGAGTTTCGAAAAATAGTGTTGTTGCAAATCATCTTTGTATTCCGACGGAGACTTTTGTCTTACTTTCGGAAGTGTAGTGCACAAAAGATTTGTGTTCTTTAGTTAAAACTTTAAATTGTATTCTATTCATATAATTTACTATTTAAAATATCATTTTTATTACATCGTCATCATTGTATGGATATGTTTGTATATGGAAACTTCATATTTTAAACGGAAAATTCAAATTTATTGTTTGTGTGTAGGGTAATATAATGCAAGTGCACATTGTAAGATACTAAAATGACACTCTTTTGAATAAAAAATGAAAAAGATAGGGAGGTGTATTTGCGCGAAGTCAACTGTAAAGCGCGTCGTGCATTGTATGCAACGGCCGCGATAAGAAAAACCTTTGTTTGTTAGTACATGAAAATTAGCCACGTTTCTATGATGTTTTTCACCCTTTTTTTCATCCAACTTAATAATATACATTCTCCTAATCCCACGAGTGCAAAATTATGTTTCCCCCTCGCTGATTCTTTTTTAAATTTCGCTCTTTTTTCCACACAGAACAGAAGCATCGCGCGTTATCATGTTTCAGATTTAAAAAAAACATTCGAATTATTTGAAAATTATGTCTTGGTGAATATACATTGTAAGAATAAACGGCGAAGCAATACGTTCACAATTAAATAAATGTTTATACGTGCTTCTGATATATCGCAAGCGATGATGCGGCACGCTACCATGATGATACAATCAGTTTAAGTAATTCGCTCCGACACGGAATAATAAATTACTACTAAAATATGGTGTTACCCCCCTTGGATGGTCAGTTTGTTTTAGCTCCAGTATACGAAATCGTGTGAAATTCAAACTTTAGCTAAATTGCATACGAACCGATGAACTCGCTTTAAATTACGAGCTAGACACAAAACGCCCCAATATGAATTTTCTTTCTTATACATTTGCTGAAAATATAAGATTTTATTTTATTTCAAATACGAGACAATGAGTGATATGTATGGACCATGACACCCGCCACAATTTATAAATCATGAAATGACTTTTGATATAGAAAAGTGTCATCCATCGAGTCAGTCTCAATTCACGTTTTTATTTTCCCATACTAATCATACAAATAAGGACTATTTTACATTGAAAATGGAATTACAAATATTTGTTTATCTCCAAGCAGATTCAGATCTGAGACTGGTGGCCATTTTTTGAGACGTTTTAACTGATACTATTCTTCCTATTGTCATTTATGTCATCGTTTTTTATTTTTGCTTTTTCTATCACAATTTTTTATCTTCAGTTATATTTATTTAGTTTAGTCAGACGACGCAGAAACAACGCTCCGTATAATAAGTCATTCCGATGACATGCAAAATAAATCCCCGGGGGGCAAACGAACTACACAAAACGCCACCCGGCACGAAACCGAACACTCGAAAAGATAAAATTCGAAACGAATCCCGGGAAAACTCGAGAAAAAAGACGCTCTTTCGGTTCGCGATTGTTGGCGGAATCTGCGGCGGCCGTAAAAGGAGTCCCCCGTAAAAGCGTCGATCGTTCCCGGGATTCCCGAGATCCCGTTTATTGCGACGTCATTAAAAAGGAAACGTGTGTGTGTTGTATATAATATATGTTTGCTTTCGGATGTCGTCCGAGTTTTTATTCGCGTTTATTCTGCGTCCGTGCGATATAAACGGTCGTAACGTTTGAATTGATGTTGTCTTCCGAGAGTCGAATGTTCGTTGTAAAATTATGTAATTTTCGTTTAAAAATTTCGATGTTGAAGATAAAACGATTCCGATTGTGATCTAAATATTATATTTTATTTGAAAGTAAAAAGATTTCTCTGGGAAAACCGATTTGGTTTATTTTGAAAATGTTTGTACACGTGAATATTGTGGCAGTAAACGATTTTGGTAAATCGATTTATGAAACTATTTCGTTTATCGGCTTACGAAACAAAATTGTTCCAAGTGCGCACCGAAGTCGAATTCATAAATAAAATTACATTCCGCACTAAATGGGACTTTAAAAAATTCGACGTGCTCTTATGGAGCATCAAAATTTTATATGAAACAATGTGCTCGGCGCACTGCAACTTCATGCGACATAAAAATATAAATACGATAGGTAAACGAAAAGTCAATATAGTTACGATTTTTGCTTGCACTGGAAAAAGTTAACGATCACCGTTTACGTTCAATCCTATTATCGATTTTATATCACTTGCAATAAGGTACTTTATTGCTTACATCTTACATCGCGACGAAGTGCACGTCAGCGAAAATATCCGACCATTGTAAACCGAACCTTTGTGATACATTCTGTTATTTTCTATACAGAACTTTCGAAAGTGTACTGATTTGATGAAAACGATAAAAACATCGATCCTATTATGCAAATCGTTGCAATTTCGGCAGCTCGACGCTAATTGTTGGGCCGAGCGGACGAACTTGCGTCGCTAAAAACCGAATAAAACGAAATTTTCCCCGGCAAAAAAAGAATGAAAAACTGGCAAAAGTGCGGTCAGACCCTTCCAGGGTTTCGACCCCTCGAAGGGTCGTGAGTTTCACGTGACGTCGTAATTGAAATCGGGGAAAGTGCGTCAGGTGCGCTCGAATTAGCAACATTAAAATAAATGTGGCACTGATTTCATTCACTCGCGATGCGGACAAGGGATGAATTTTGATTTAGAAATGTTTCAGAGTTTCGTTATGTTCAATTCTAGTCATTTGCATGTTTTGTCTTGGAAAAATATCTACTCGGAATGCTGTAAATACGAAGACTATCCATATTTTGTATGATATGAAATTTATATGACGATTGAAAAGGCCAAGGGGTGCAAGTGTCATTTTCGCCGAAATTGAGTTATGCACAGGAATCGCTTCTATGCACGCTCATTTATTTGGTGGCAAAAGGATATAAACGAATTCGGAATGTGTGCCGAGATATATCATCAGATCAGTCGACCTCCTCCTAATACATGTAGGTACATGGTCAACTTTGAACGCGCTTTTCTCGAAATTACCGCGATGTCACTTGAATCCCTTGACCTTTCCAGTCATCATATAAAATGACTTATTTATTTATTGGCTCAAGTGCTGTGACCCAAGTGTAAATTATGAAGAGCATCAGCGCTCAAAAAATGGTGATCAAATCGATCGAATTCAAATTGATGCAATGAAAACGAGGTATCTACGTGTATTTTACGAATCGTTTCATAGTGTTGAATTAACACTTTTTCAAATGTAATATTTAAGAGAAACTATCGAGCTATTATATCATTTAGGAAAAACGATATGTGGCTCTCAAAAATACAACAGTAAGTACACGAACTCAGCATCATGAGAACATCATAGCCTGATGCAACACACACAAATGCTTAAGACGATTCATATCTGAATTATCATATCGAAAAATTTGATTAATTATTAAAAAAAAAAAACTTAAATGCTAAAAGCATTAGCACAGAAAGCAATTCCCAATCGAATCATAAACGCCTACTAAACGACGTCGATCAATCGTCCAATCTACGAAACCGTTTTATCATTCAGTCCACTGCAACCGACCCACCCCGAACTCATCCAACCCCCTTAACGGTTAACTGTATATACTGCGTTCAACCCCCGATTCGCTTGTGTCCCGAACGTACCCCGCTTTACCCAACCCGACACCATAATCAAGCCCGTCTGGTAAAAGGTAAAAGGAGGAATAGAGAACGTTCGGACGTTTTCATTTAACGGTTTTTAACGTCCGCTCCGAATCGACCGATCCGATCAATCTGCCTTCGCCCACTGTTTACATATGCAAGGGTTGTTCTGGCGGTTTAACGGTTGTTCTTGAACGAAATTCGTGTGCGGGTTTTGCAATGCGCGAGATTCTTTGTTCTTGAGTTAATTTTGTGATGAAATTGTCTTTCGAACGAATTTTTGATGATTTTCAAATGCATTTTCTTAGCTAATTAATGTGTAAAATCATTTTTTTAATAATGGATTCTATAATAATTCAATCAACACATTACACGAAAACGTTCATCATATTCAAACAACTAACTGTTCATCTTTTTTTGAGATTCAAAATATATTCTTGAACTATTTTATCATTTTGACACTTAGCTGATTAGGCTGAAATTAAGCTAAATAATATTTTGGGTAAGATGCAATTATATAGGGTTACGTATTCTAATATTTGGTTAGGTAAGTTGAATATCGTTCGATCAAGAGTATACACAAGTTTTATTAAAAAATTTGAAAGGTTTCACCTTAATACATACCGATATAATATTTTTTGGTTAATTATTGTAGTTATTACTCGATTATTTTATATTTTTCAGTTATTTATTAATTTTAAAATGAAAAACAGAACTGTCTGACTAAAAACTCTGAAGAATCTTGAAAGATGACACTAAATTCGATCGAATTTAATTGATACTGACAAGGTGGATGATCGAATTTCAAAAACCATATCGTAAAGAGTTGAATAAACACATTTTTAGATTCAAATATTCAAAAGGTACAATTGAAACAATTAAAAAAAGACATGTGACTTTCACCAGGATTCATCCAAATCCAGCATCCCGAGCAACATTTAGCCTAACACGGCACGCACAAACGCTTCATCCGATCACACTATCGACCAACTATCGCAACCTTAACTCCCAATACGACCCTCAACCCCACGTATAAGGCGATACAGCCCTTAGCGCGGCATTATCTTAAACGCCACCCCATTCCCACCCCCCGAGCGAGGCGCTTGATTTATCGTCACGCTAGTTTCGCCCGCTCGTAAATTTATCACATAACGTTCCAGCCAATCGCCTCCCCTGCCTCGTATCACGTGTCTGTCTGCGATCTACGTGCTAGATCACGTACGTCCACGTACTGTGAGTACGTGAGGGGGTGCGTTTGAAAGTTGGAAGGGTGCCGCGTTGACTTTTGGACGGTTCCGTAATGCGAGCGCTTAGCTTCCAGCCAACAGGTGTGCCCCTTCGATGGGGTGGTTGATTGGTTTTGTCGGGTTATTGTTATCGATGGATTCTATCGTGTTTGTGTTAGTTGAAGGTCGTGTGTTACTGTTAGGCTGAAGTGATTTATATTTTTTGTTGGTGTGTCCAAAAAAAGTTTTAGTCGATGTGACAAACTTGTTTCTACTTTTTATTTGACAGTTGATGGAAAGTGGTTCGATTTTTAGCAAAATTAATGCAACAGTCATATGAAGGAAGAAAGTCTGTTTTAGTGATAAAATTTTCATTATAGTGAGTTTATGGAAAGTGTATTTTTGTAATATCATTAATAGATAAAAATTTTGGACACTATTGAATGTTATAAAAAATAGCTCTGAAGAAGAAGTGACAAGAGTTATCAAGCTGAAACTTTTGTGGATAGTGTATGATCTAAGGCTGCATTACTCAATCTCCTAGTTGACGTAATTCATTAGTTAATTTGGAAATTAAATCGAGTTGGATCACATGCTCCTAAAGAAAACCTAATTCAGTCTCCTTTATTCATTGTTGAGAGTTCCTTTGAAAAAATATTTTGCAATTTGATTATTCGAATTTAACGTGTAAAATTCAAATTGTCATATCGAAAATAAACAATTGATCGATAGCTTAACGTCCTTTGTGGTTCGGAAATAACGACAGGCATTGAACGATTATTATGGAGAGCACGCCAATTCGTTAAACGTACGCCAACTGCATTTGAAACAGAAGCCAAAATAGACTAAACTGAAACCAGAACGGTCAGTTCATTAGTCGAAGATAGTCACTGAAGCAGAAGTCGTTGTCAAACGATCTATCTTCAAATGCTCTCGAAACTTTCTAAAAGCTGTATCTCTATTACACGAGTTTAAATTTATATCTGAAATGAAATAGTTTAGATCGAATCGCATATGTGAAAATATCGAATATGACGATATTGGTACGCTACGTGAGAATCGACCTTAAGGGTAAAGGGTTAACGATCGTGCTTATGCGAGAAAGGGCCTTTATCTCGTTTCGCAGTTATTCGGGTAGCTTCTTTTCGTTTTGTGTGAGTATTTCGGTAAAGTACCACTGCCCTGACAATATTTTATGGGATTTTAATACGGAAATCACAGGCAATTATTCGGACCTTTGACCGTTGCCGGAGAAGCCTTCTGTGACCCTTCGAGCGTTCAGCGCTTGTGGAAATTGCTCGGCCCATTACTTTGAACGTTCACTTTTGCGGGGGTTTATTAAGTTTGAGAGACGCCATCAGAATTATGTTCAGCGAAATTTTGTTTATTACACATTTTAATGTACGATTATTCAATTGAAAATAATTTTCTGTTGATCGTTGAAAAGTTTCATTATCAAAATTTGTTTTTGAATAATAACAATAGACATCTCAAAACGATTATACCAAATTTTGTAATACCACTCGTCAATAGAATTATTTTAACGAAAAGCTCAGATCGAAGCGATCAACGAACGTTCAATTGAATCGTTACGAACGGTATACAAATGCAGAAAGTTGAGAATCCATTGTTGCTGAATTTCGAATACTTCGCCTAATTGCGATCTCGCTAATCCGATTAGCGAATGATACATTTCAAAGTGTGCGATAAAGTTGCGAAATCTACCAAATTATGGCTAATTACGAACTCGGACCCGAAACGGTGTCATACTCTGCGATATTTATACGCGAGATTCGAAACAATACGACCGTAATGATATCAAATAGCTTTAATGTGACTTTACGAATCCACCATACATTAAGACCGTTAAATTAGAATATACCTATACTTTTTTTTAATGTGAAAAATTAAGCATTTTGTTAGCTATTCGTGAAATTCTCAAGACGCCCCCGTTGCAAGATTAATTTATGGACGCGATTAATTAAGAATCGCCCGTCCGGATAATCCGCGGATCGTTTGTTATTCCGGATGTTCGGAGAGTGTTCGATTTTCTTTCGAAGATTTACATTTTAAATGACAGGCGGCCGCGAATGCATATTAATCAAGGGATGAAATGCACAAACGACGTGTACAAGATGTCCGACCCGATGACGGATTTGCGGATTAAATAAGAACGATTCTCTTCGGGGGTGAGGTTGGAGCGAGATTTGCAATATGGATGGAAGTGTTTGACGAGAGGTAGATTTGTTTATTCAAATTAAATCTTGATTATTCGAATCTAATATTAGAAGTGATCCTATCTTTTTTTTTTAATATTATCAATTGATGATTCATTTTAAAGCAAAGAAGCAGTGTCGTAAGCGTTTTAGATATTGTAAGGAATTTCGTCATGAAGCAATTTGTGTACGACATGAAGAAAGTTTTTGACATTCGGTCACTAATGTAATATGCACTAATTGTCAACTAGAAACATCAAAAAGTAATATTTATGCACAAAAAGTTGCGCTGAATTCAATCTATGCAGACAAGGTGAGGCAACTATTTTTAGGAACCGTTTGATTAACTTTTTTTTCCTAATTAAATGGATAAAATATTTGAAAGAAAATATTGAAATATTATATTGATTAAGAAAAACTACATGTGGCTCTAGTCATGATCTAATACGATTCAAATCCAGCATCACGAGAATATTGATTCCTGACATAAAACGCATAAACCTTTTATACCATTATGCTATTGTTTGTCAAATATTTTCCGAAAATGTACGTATTCCTATAAACATACGTATGCGATTCCAATAATCGAAACGATTCACGAATACAAACACACAAACCTCGTATTAAGATAGCATATAGCAGTATAACGATTGCAGACAGTCATTATCGAATATCCCATTACGTCGAATCCCCGGCAGGGCTAATGCGAGACGCACGTCAATGGACGATGTTCTTTCGCAATTGTGCACATCAATCAGCCGAGATGATATTTCCCTTTGACGGTTTCTGTATACACTCCGAATACATACGTGTGTGTTTGTATAAGGGCATCGTCCTACAGGACACGGAGTTATAAAAGGGAACGAGAAGGGACTAACAGGGAATTAACGAGCGCCATATCGAACCGCGGCGATACCTATACGGATGGTAAGCGTTTTGTAGAATTGGCCAAGTTGGGCGTTAACGATGTCTTCATTTGACGACCTAGGGATGAGTTTAGGAAAACGACGAAATTTATGCCAAATTATAAATTTTCTTTTACTTTGATTGACTTAAATCATGAAAATATTTGAGTTTATACGATTTAAGCAGCTAGAAAATTAATTTAATTATGATTTTATTTATAGTGAATTTGATATAAAATAATGTATATTCAAAAATCTCGCTTTGTCGGTGACATCTATCGGCAACCAGAGCTTCTACTCGACTAATTGATTTACTTTCGTCATCTTTGCCCTTATATGAGTTAGGTCTTAACCCATAATTACAAAACCTTGGTCCGATTCAGACCATAGCACTATTAAAAAATATCAATTGACTTGATTCACAATAAAATCAATTCAATTCGTCAAATTATATTTAGTAGTTTGTATACGTTCATAATTAATTATTGCAACTAATACCGCGATGCTTTCACCGAACTCGGTATTAAAACGAAACTTCAATAGACCGAAGCATCACATCCATTTCCGTAATTGAATCCAAACTAGAAGACACATTTTCCATTCGTCGAATTAGCACAACCCTGCACATGCATTAGCGTTAGAGCAAGACTACGTGGAAATCGAAGACGCGTCTTGCGGCTAATGCTTTGAGGAAATCTTGCCACGAAGACGAATAGATTATCGCTTGCAGAAGTCGCTGCAATTAGGGACCTTCGCTAATTACAGACAATGCGTGCAGTTCGCGAAGTCGTTAACGACCCTATCCCAACCGAGAGGAACGTATCGAATTTGCATTAACATAGCACCGAGATAGTTCGCAGAGACGTGCAAAGACCGAAAAAAGGGTACATTCTGAGAATTCATGTGTGAAAATATACGATTACCTCCTAATGTCGTTAAAGTGCAAATAACGTAGTTGTGTTGTAATATGAAGTCTTGCGGAAAGTTGGCGCCGACGATGCGACTGCAGCAATGCTATGCGCCAAAAGAAATAGCGATCCGAATTTATATTTTTGGCTCGAGTTGACCTTTGAGTTATAAGAGATCCTTTTGTGGTTGTTTTGTTGAGGAAAATCGCATATATTTCATGTTTGCGCTGCGCAAGACCGGACTACATTGGATGCGGAACGTCAAAAACAAAAACGTAGGAAATGAGAACATCAAATACGAAATGCGGTAAAAATGCAAAGAATTTTCGTTAAAAATATGATTTTATATTCATTTAGATGATTTAATTGAAATTTACTATTATAAAATAGAAGAAAGTTTCATTTGAAAGAATCGAATAATTTATTATCAACGTGGATCATTTTTCTTGCGAGAGCCGACTTTGAAAAGTTTGACTCGTATTATTCTTAAGAATGCTCGTTATCAACGAAAAGCTTTCCGCTTTTGCTGCAGTGATATCCACTAGTGTTTCCAGAGCATTTTCTGGAGTTATCCGGATTTTGGCAAATGGAATGGAATGAGTTTCGTCTTTTCCGAGACGAGAGGCTGGTACCGAGATTTATGATTGCCCAAGTGGGGCAATTAAAATTTTGCAGAACGATTATCCAGAGATAGGAGTTTGTGCGCTTTCATTATCTGAAGGAGAAAATGGCGTAATAAACACGCATTAATAAAGATTATCTGAAGGAGAGTATTAAATGTGGAGCTTAGAGACATAGCGTACGTTAGATATAAGTTTTATGTAGATTCACCGAATTACATGTTTGTGTATTGCGTAATTTAAAATTTGATCTAATTTCGAGTTATTTTATTAATTTCATATGATCTTAAGAAAATGAGTTGAGTATAAATTAAGTTAAGCGATGCCTTAAGTGACAATTATAGAGTTCATTTATCATCGTATTTATCAGACGGAAAGTCGTTAAAATTTATTCCTTTCAAATCTAATTTGGCGGATTGCTTTCACAATTTATATCTGAAAATTACAGCGGTGTAACTTTTTGAATTCGTTCGAGTTTAATTAAGTATTATAGTTTTATATTGGCGAGAGAGATTCACGGTTCGCGCTCAAAGTCACACCGAATCTGGCCGAAGGGAAACTTTCGCCCTTTGATAAGTCCCGTGCCAAAAGTTAATGGTCGACACGCAAAAACGATGCCCAGACCAGACCCAATTAACTCCGAAAAGATTTCGATGGTGAAAAATCGCATAAATCTGCGATGAATTTTCGCCCGAAACCTCCAGAGCGTTGAAAAATGTAAGAAAACTCGCTCAAAGGGAATCGCTTAGTCTCTGAGCGCGAAATTTCGAATTTTACGTAAGCTGCTGCAAAACGTCTTTGATTAGTTCATGATTAATTCAAGAAGATTTAAGTCGTTGTGTTTAACTTATTTATGTTTTGAAAATATGCTCTTTTTATCTTTTTGACATTGATTGAAATCAAAACATTATTTTAAAATATCTACACAGATATGAAAATAAATTCAAATTTGATTTTAGTGTTTGATTCGATCGTATCAGCTTCTCTCGAAAACTGATTCACTAGATAGTTAACAGTTTCTAGTCTAACCGCAATACGTATCGGCAAACGAACATCGGTCTAGAAACCAAGTAATTAATTACCCTCAATAATGAAAAGGGCTGTAAAGGACTGCTGGGTATCTTTCGAAGGGACGTAGGACGCATCTTCATCAACCCCTATCATCAATTTTGTTTCCACTTCTTCGTTTCGACATCTGAAACGAATGATGCGCAATTTTAAAACTGGAATGAATTCCAGACCCCTTTAAGTAAGCTACTTATACAATCTATATTACATCTCCACGAGTTAAATTAAAATCGATAGTGAAAATAATTTTACTTTAAATTCACTAGAGTTTTTAAGTATTTTATTAATAGATTTTCTAGAGACTTAATGGACGTTTAACCGACTATTATATAATATGTTTAATGAATAAAATACAAATGATATGAAAAATATTCGTCGATTTATATTGAATTATGTTTCATGTGTAGACCATACATAATGTTTGCTGATGGTCAGTTACGGAAAAAGCACAAATTTGAAATGTGAAAGGAAAAGTATTTGAGTAATCTACAATGCATACAGATTAATATGCATTTATTTTCATTTATTCAAAACTATAAAAAAATGGGTACAAATCATGAAAAAGCTTAAAATCTCAAGCGTTAGATGAATCTGTTCCAATTTTGGCAACGTTCCTCTCGATTTTTTCTCTCCTTACGCAGTGCTAAGATTACCAAAAAGTCCGCAGGATATTCCCTTGTACTCCAGGACTATCAGGTCTCGGAGATTGGAAGTCATCCTGGGGGAGGACGACGTTTCAGGGGTGCTAAGAAGCCGATATAGTTGGGGGTGCAATCGAAGAGCCCAGACGTCGCGTCGATATCTAAATTGCTTCTGAGCCTTCGTGGCGATTGTTTCATTTCACGCCAGTTTTTTCGTGTTATTTTGTATCTCGGATATATTTTTTGGGGTGGATTTTAGTATTTGTGCGTATATTTTTTTATTGGAGATTTTCTGCTGTTTTCATATGATTTATAGAGGGGCGTCGTTTGATATTTCCTATACAACTGTATTGGAAACTGTGATGTCTATTTTAGTCATATATGAAATATCAATTCAAAAATATGTGTTATATGATATTTTAAAAACGATTTTAAGAATATTTAAGTTACTTTTTTAAAAATTTATGTAAGTTACGTTTTTAAGATTCGATGCTCAGTCGTATATGGTGAGCGTAAGAAAATTAAATTTTCGTATTTCAAGGTTACAAAAACAATTTGTCATTGCGCATTTGCATATTCACATCTGGAAAACTGTATCGCAGTCGAAAAACTTTTCACATTTAACGTTTATTACGAAACATGAATTCGCTCGTGCATGTTGTAAGTTTCAAGTACTAATTCAGAGTTTATACAGTATTTGGATAAAGAAACTCGCTTTAAATTTGTGAGTTGATGCAGAGATCTTGAAAACTTCATACGTAAAAATAATAAATATTAAAGTATTAACAATGCACGAGAACGTACGATACGCAAATCTCAACATTTTTAGTCGAACTTAATATTAATTTAAAAATATTTCGAGGACAATTTTCCCGAAAATTACAAAACAAAATCCTAGAGGCAATATCATTGAAGATTCACAATATTTCGTGTAATGTATTATTACGCGTATAAAACACAGTGTATATGGAAAACTGCTTGCATTTGCATTACATCTTCTTTATGGAGATTGCATCCTCGTGCTGGGACGCTACTTTAACCAAATTTCCCTTTCTTCATTACGTTTTATATGCGCCTTTGTTTTGGGAATGAAATATATTTTAAAAGCCGTAAAAAAGAGAGGAAAAAAGACAGAAACCAACAATAATCCACATTATTAAAAATATTTTTTTGCTTACGATTTTTATATTATGAATTGAATCGAAAGTAATTTCTATTATTTCAGATGTCTTTGTGTGAATGTTGCGAGCTCTGTCAACGAAACAGTGTCTGTTTGATGATTTAAAAACATTAGGATCTCCCTCGAGGGCCATTTATCATTTGTGGATTCCAACGAAAGCTCGACACAACTTTTCAATTAACCCATTCGCCGCCGTTTGCAAACCGATCCTCACGGTTCCGTTGTAATTAAGAAGGTTCCGGCGTTTTGCGTGACAATCACAAAGATGCCGTATGATCACAAACTTTTCTCTGTACCACAAAAGTTGCTTTATGTTCGAATAAACATACAGTGGAAGCTCAAATAATGAGATTTTTTATCGAACATTATCAGTAATATGAACTCTTGTTAAGTGAATCAAAATTTTTAAAAAACAAAAAAACAAGATGCTGCATATGACGTCATTGGAAAAGGTATTGCATTAACGATTTATCGGTAAATGGTACAATTTACTGATAATTATTGGAAAATTGCAATTCCTGGACGTAAATTCTCGTAAATCATTATGCGAAGTATCGTTCTTTAGACGAGTTATTTCATTGCTTTTGTTCAACTCATTATTAGAAGTACTCATTTTTATATAAGCGAAGTTTTTTCAATATTCAAATAATATTATATAATAAAAAAAACTTTATGATTTTAGTAAAACCATCCATTATAAATCGTCGCATATCTCCCCCTTCAAAAACGAAAGAAAAATCTTAAATTACATCTCGAAACGACACAAAAACACACCCTCGTTCCCTTATACTAGAAAAAAAAACCCACCATAAACAAAACGGAAATCATTACGCAGCATATAGGGCGCACCGCAATTTGGAAATCGCACAAGACGAAAGATTCGCGCTACGAGAGAAATAAGCAATAAATGCGCCCTCTAAACAATAAACGGAGATGGAGGCTTTCGCCAACAGTGGAACCCCTTTTAGCCACCCCCTAGAACCACCCCTGTCTACTGAATTTTACTCATACACTTTTCCTCGCTTGCACCCGTTTTTAGGCCGCTTTTATACATACCTGCCAGATTTTATTGCGTATTTAAATCGCTTTCGTTAATTATTTGATGGTTTAATTGTGATTTTTAATGAAATATGCTTTTAAAATGAATTTATGTTCTATAATAGTGTACGAGTATTAAATTGTTTTACATTCGATGCTTTTTCGTGTTTTCATTTTTAATTTTGAGTCCCTTTGGGTATACGAAAATAATTTGATCCATTCGCAACACAGAGATTTCGTTTATCAGAATGTATGTTTTTTCTATGTGATGAATTCACTCATGTGAAAAGCACCAATTTTCGAAAAATGAAATATTTCAACGTTTCAAAAAGTGATGCATTTTAGTTTGAATTTTCAATATAAAGAACAATTAACTTCAAATAAATGAATTAAATTGTATATTTTTATTATTTGAGTCGTTTAGAGATAAATTAACTACTTAGTGTATAGATATATGACTTCCTATGTGCGAGATTTTTTTTCTAAATAATAAGGATGAATACCAATAGATAAATGACTTAATTTGTTTCGCCACCGGATAGTAAATAATTTATATCAGAAGCCATTTCAATCAATTCTGTTCTCTAATGCGAATTGCCCATATCTAACATATAAGTAATTATTAACGAAATTTATAATTTCAGTAAAATATAAAGAAGGGAATCAAGGGAATTTTGAAAAAGTATAAAATACATTTGGCTATTTTTCTTGACTTTTCACTCGAAGGAATTACTTATGTTTGGCTCTAATTGACTCATTTAGTCTAATTTTTGAGCCTGTTCTTATCATAAAATCGTATGAACGCACCCTTATTCGATTTCTAGCGCTTTTGCCCCACCCACTCCAACCCACTGCTATTCTCCTATGGTCTGATTGCTTGTTACCGGCCCAGGGAGATGACGATGGATACAGGGCCTCGGGGCACACCCTGTACACGAGGAACGAGTCGCATCTCTTATCGTAGGGAACATCAACAATTTTGCGAGGCCCTATCTATTCCCATGGCGCACATAGATCGCGTATGCCTCCCTTCGGTTCTGTTTTTTTTCGCTTCAGCATTGTTTAGGTGTCGCTTTTTCAGATTTCAGTCTGAGTCGTTGAAAAAATAGGGTATTTTTTGCCGAATTTTCAATTTGAATTTTGAACGGAAAGCAAATTTTAGTCCATTACTATAGCAACGATAGTCATTCCGAGAGAGATGTCCATTTTTCTTTAAATCTCAATATTTTCTACAATACGTTAGATTTAATATCAAAACTAGTCAAATTTATAAAATATTAATCAAATAAGCTAAAGCTAGCTGATACAGAGAAATAGAAATTTATGCATATGTTGAGCTCAACATTATTTTGATGGTGAATCTGAGTTCTCGTGTATCATGGTGTGAGTACATACGACGATCGAAAAGGCCAAGGGGTACAAGTAACATTTTTGTCGAAATTGAGTTATGCACAGGAATCACTTCTATGCAAGCTCATTTATTTGGTGGCAAAAGGATATAAACGAATTCGGAACGTATGTCGAGATATATCATCAAATCACTCGACCTCCTCCTAATACATGTAGGTACATGATCAACTTTGAACGCGCTTTTCTCGAAATCTCCGCAATGTCACTTGTACCTCTTGGCCTTTTCAGTCGTCATATATAGATATTTAAATAAATTTCTGAATTGATTTTCTTTTGTATTAGCTTTAACATAGAAGTTATCTTTTGATGTGAGTGATTCTACCATTGGTATATAAAAAATGATTGGGTTGAGAATCCTATGTGAAAGTAAAATAAAAATGAATATTTGAATTCGAAAAAAATAACAATAACACTAAAGAATCTGCAATATCGCGAATATAAGAAGAAAATATAGAATGCAGGCCCGAAGCACTGCGTTAAAGAAACGTGAGACATTTGAACGTAGGAAAAATCCCCAAAAATAAGGCAACCCTGCATCAGTGTCGCATATCCTACTTATTTTATATATAAAAAAGGGTTTATGACGTCGCGGCGAACGGGAGGGCGTCCCGTTTTGCAATTCTGGCGTTGGGACGCTATCTTAATGATCCATTTCGAGTCCGAGCGATAGTAGAATTAGATTTACGGACGTGTGAGCATAGCCTTGGAGGAGGAAAAAAATAGGGAAAACTTGAAGAAAAAGATCCCGAGCGAAACAATGGAGTGGGCTTTTTATGGTGTTTGGGTTCTGGGAAAAAGTTCGCGACGGAAGACAACGCGCTTGTCGAGTTGAGCTGATGTGTGTAAAAATATATTTTTTATGGTTGGTGTGGTTAAAATTAGGATTTGATTATTTGAGAATAAATATCATAATATGAAGATGATGTATAAAATAATTTTCAAATCATAAGAAAAATATTTTTCCAATAAATTTATTCCGATTTATATCAATGCAGTGAGAGCTATGAAATTTATTGGAATCTGTAATGCAGTGCAAAGGGCGTAATTTTTCTTTTCTATTTAAATTCTAGCTAGAAAAAAATTTCAATCGTTCTAGATGCAAGAACTAAAGGAGAAAGGTAATTGTTTCTAGTTAGAAAAATGATAAGTGCTCGGGAACACGTACTATTCTACCACTACTGTACAGTTGCACTACATCTTTGAATTTGAAACCAATATAATTTAACAAAACGATTAATGAAATTTCAAATAATACACTTTGATTTGTTGAATATTAAAATAAACATCTTCCACTACTGCTGTAACAAATCATCAAAAACACAAAACAAAATCATACAGCACGTAAAAACGCAATCACGTAAAAGATTCACACACTCGCACACAACACTCCTCCAATATACACTTTCCAAACTTTCCCAAGCCACGGCCCGAAGAGTGTGCGTGTTTCATTTATCTTTCTTCACCACCTTTTTTCGGACCCACACCCAACAGCCATCGTCCCAGCGAAGAAAGAAACGAAGGGAGTCCGAGGCGTTCGTTCGCAGGGCATAACGACCAATCATCCCCCGTGCGCCTGCAACATTGTTCGGCGAAGTTTCCCATCCAAGACCATCCCTCAATCATCTCGTCTGGCATCCCTCGACGTATTTATTTACGGTTCGTAGGGAAGAAGGGCTGCGATTATTTCGCGTGTCCCTCGGCTGTTGTTTCGCGAACGCCGCTTCCGTTTACGTGCGAAAATTGTATGGGAATGTTTGTTTTTTGGCGGCTTTCATAGCTTTTTGATAGGTGAGCGTATATAATATTGAATGAAAATCTATATAAATGAAAAATAATGCTTGTGCTTTAAAGGTTCTTTAACAGTTTATGCTTTCATAATTTTATTTATGTTCATACACATACGTCTAGTCCAGACATCAAAGAAACAAACCTATATGCCTGAGTAAAATGGCTTTTAGACGACTCTATAGCCATCTCTCTCGTGTGTATATTGTATGTAAGACTATCTCCTTAATCTATGGACTAAATGCATGTGCATACCTGAGAAAGTTTCTGCATTATTACATTCGAAAATTTTCACTAAACATATTACAATATTCAGACATTTCTTTCGTTTAACATTTCAAAAAGGAATAGAATTTTCAATGAACAAATGAAATTCTATATTTTTTTCATTATTTGGATGCATTTCAAGTATTTTTGGCAAAGTTTCCTATCTTGAGAGGGCTAGATTTATCGAAAGGGTGAAGGTTTGTTTGGTTGGCTTAGTTGGTATAAGCTCGTCCCATGGGCTGTCGAATGGGCCGTCGAACAGAGCGTGTTTGCTCTGACATCTGCTCGAAATTGCAACTCTAATATGTGAACCTTTCCCCAAATGCATACAAGATGAAATTCCGATTTGCCACATCAATAAAATATTCGATCACAGCTGTAATTTTGATGCGACGATAAAATATTCGCACATGCACATATTTCAATATTCTAACATTCCCAATGGAAATATGATAATTCGCTAACACCCAATCTCGACGCGACTACAAAACCTCGACGAGACAAAAATCCCACTAGTCCCAGAGCGATTTCGCGCTTATCGTCACCCCAGCCATTTGTACTCCCGGTCGTGTTTCCTGCAAAATAACACCCTGTATAAATATGAATGCGTATGCGCGACAGCGAAAAACCCCTTTTCAGAATCACACACACACCCCCTTTCGAACATACATTTTCCCCCTTGCGTACATTTTTTTTTTTGATAAATAGCCGTCCCATCGATGTTAAATAAATATATTGAATTCGAGCAGCATCGACAATACCTGATGGCCGGAACGGTCCAATCTCTGCCGGCTTCATGTTTTATTTACGACTTATGGAAATGTTGGATAGTTGTGTGGGGTATTTTTTTTTCGGTATCCTTTCAGGCTCTGATATATCCGTTCATATTTCAGGCACTTAATGCATTTTTTGCGTAGATTTACGGTCATTTTTTCGCAGTGGCGCATGACGGATATGACAAATGCGTGCACCGACTGCGCCATTACTGCGAATCGCATAATGTGAAAACTGCAAACGTTTCAACGCAAAAAATATTTTAGAGCCAATCCTGAATAACTCAACTTTTTGATAAAAATGAGATTTTAATGTCGAAGTACTCGGAATAGTCATAACCTGCTATGCACAAAATCGCACAACTGAATTATAAAGACACATATCATTAAATGACAAAATTTGATTAGTCATAAAATAATATATCATTCCGAAATTTTGAAAAACGGATCAAAAATATTCGATTATTTTTCTTGACTTTTCGCTTAGTGCAGTTAGTTACGTTTAGTTCTGAACGACTCATTTGTAAATTATGATTTTGTTTCAGCATAAAATTATCATTAGTCAGTTTGATGTGATATGAAAAAAATGCTTTAATTAATCGTTTGAATGTGACCAATAGTTGCATTTCTGTTTATTTTGATATTGTTTACGAATTCTTATTCGAATTTAAATAAACATGAAATTTTCGCTTATTTGTGAAATAATGTTTATGTGTTTACATTTATTACTATAATTTATGTTTGAGTTAATTAAGCGATATTTATTGCATAGATTCTAATTGTACAGCTGTAGCGAGAGCGAAACGAAAGCGCGGTAAAAGGTAAACACGCAAGTTTTTGATATTTATGAGAGTTTCGAATACAAAATAAATATGTACATCGAAAATTTGTATCCAGATTGGAAACGGAGCTGAAAATGTATGTTATTCGGCGAACAACTACGCAAACACTCAAAGCAATGAATCAAAACGAAACTCCGACTCCGCATCGCAAACAAACGCTAAAATCTCGCACTGCGATAATAATGCGGATCCGGAAAAAAAAATCGCAAATGCATCCGATTATAATCGGCGATTTAGAAAATTACGTCAGTTGAAAAATCGCAATATTTCGCTGAAAAATCGACTTTTAAAATGCGGTTCGACGATACGCACTCGCGGGACTTTCGAATATGAATTATTACGGTTCCCGTCGCGAATTCCCCGGCATTCAATCAATCAATCAGTTGTGGAATTTTTAGGTGAGGGGGATTCGAATGTTGGGAAAAAAGTCGAATAGCACTACATCTTTTCACCATCGCGATTTTGGAGCGTGATTATTATTCTGGGTCAGTCGACGATTCGGAAAAATTCGAGTATATTCAGATGTTTGTTTGAGTTTATATATTACTAGGATTTTTGTTTATTTTAATATAAAGTTATTAATATTCTATCATTTTTTTTATATCTGTTTATTCTCTTAAGCCGTTCATTTAATTATGATTTAACTTTTCAGATTTGTGAGCACATCTGAGAAAATTTTTGTATTTCTATAATGGTTAATTTACATGCATATCTATATCTGTTACCATTTCATATATCATTCTTGTTGCCGTTTTTTATTTGAGAGAGAGATCTCGATGAGAACATTAGAATGAGAAATTAAACAGTAATATAATTGGCTAAAGCAACGTGTAAATTGACCACAATATTGTTAACAATCACTTGTGTATGTAGCATTTTTATACAAGAAAAATCATCACAAATTCAAAGTTGAATTTGATTAATTTATTTTACAAAACAATAAAATTGTTCGCATCATTTGAAATAGCTATAGAATAGTATCATAGCAACCAGTAAATATACTAATAACAAATTCATCGAATCGAATCTAAGGGCACATTTTTATTTATACAACCTTCGATTCAACTCGAATTCCATTTTTTTCATATGAATATTTAGTCATGGATAGCGACTTAAAGCAAATTACTGACAATGAGTTGGACACACACATCTAAACCTTATTTTTTCATATAAATACACAACAAAATGAATCGCACAGAAAATTTCCCAAATTCAAAACCATCAAACATCGAAATGCAACGCACGTCGCACCACCCAATTTCAATATCTTTACCTGACACCGATCGTAAATAGAGGACTGCGTACACACAGTACACGATGCACAATTCCACGACACAAAAGGGGGGTCACACACAGTTCGGCACGGGCCTCGACAACCGAGACAGACATGTTTAGGGCCCCGGACGAATGTTTGCGCAAATCTGCACGGATGCAATTGCACCGTGACGGGCAGGTGACAACGGGAAAATCCCCGTCGACGGAAATTGCGTGCACGAATTCGAATCCCTCGTACTTTTGTATATTGTGGTACTTGGGCGTTGTTTGTTCTGCGTGTCTATATGTGTTCCGTGATTGGGCCAAGTTTGGATTGAGTCGGACGATCGGATGGTGGAGTTTTGTTTAGTTTTTTGCCGGTGGAAAACTGGCGAAATTGTTGCCGGAGGGTATGGGTAATAATGTCGATTTTGATGATAACAATATCATATATAATAATTTTTCGATAAAACGAAAGTATTTGTTTGAATTAAATTGCATTTATTAGCTTTTAAACAGTTCGTTTAGATATATAAATATTAATTTTGAGTAATATAAAAGCTGAGATATATAAAAGTTGATATACATTTTTGAAAATCCAAAATGGCGGCTACATAAGTTTAGTGAGAAAATGAATTTTGTTTTCTTGTTTATCGTACTTTAAGCTTTCAGAAAATATGTATATCATTGCAACTCTTGAAAAAAATCCTACACATTCAATTTTTAATGTAGGTTACAATGATAATGTTAAACACCAATATATTGGATCCCATATCATCTAAAATTAATGACTATGAAATTGAAGTGATTTTTCAAAAGATAATCTTGTCACTACGAAGCAGCAAGTCATTAGGAATTAAATACGAAAAAATAATTAGATGAATATAAAATTTCACATATTCTCAATGACATATTGAAAAAAATCACACGAATGAAACGTCACCGATAAAAAAAAAACCACAATACATTTTCCGAGCAATAAAAACAAGGCGCATTTTTCACACAGACAAAGCGGCCGAAAGTTTCACGTTGCACATACATACATTCGCATACATCGCATCACCGCAAAGACTTAGCGACTCGACACCCCCGCGTTAAACTCCACCCTATATCGTAGTGCGGATCCCTTATTTTATTTTACTTTTTCCCGCTACCCTTCGAACGTTAAGCCCGCGTCTCCCCGGCATCCTTTCACCGCGGCCGTTTCAATCAATTCCTCTCACAGAGATTGTTTTTCCCGCGTCGCTGCCTGTCACCTGTGGACAGGGTTGTCGGATTTCACTTTTTTTCGAATTTATACATTTTTAGGTTATTTGGTGACTTTTATGTGTTTTAGTGTCATTTGAAAATATTTGGATTCGATTGGAAAATTAGGGATTACTTGATTCGTCGACACACTTGATTACTCCATTCCCTATTCAAATTCAATAACAAGAGCGTTACTTTATTTTTCATTGGCGGCATCAATTAAATTTCGAATGTATTTTTTAAATAAGGTTTTCCAAATAGGGGAGTCAAAGGCAAAAGACAAAATAGGGGATCAAGTTTTCCAGAAGAACAAGTGTCCTCGCCCTTCCCTAAATTCAAGTTAATTTAAGTTCAACACATATTACGAATTAACGATTCATAGTTCAAAAGATCTGATATATGTAAATGTAAATTTTAATTTGAATTAATATCTTTAATTAAGATAAAATATTATGTGATATTAAAAATTATTTTTAATATAATTTCGATCAATCAAATTTGAAAATATGACGAATTTATAAAATTTGATAAGAATTAAATATAAAAATCTTGAATTTTTCAAACATAGCCCTCAACTAAGGAAATGTAGCGACTTTAATAATCTAGCGCCCCTACTATAGATGAAAATCCTCAAATAAGGGGTAAAATGCATACATGCGAAAGTATGGCCCATTTGAAAAATTACTATTATTTCTGCAATAGCAACACTTTTATCCATTCTTACGCAGAACAATTGTTATATAAAAACGCATTCTATAGAATAAGTACCGTAGATAAACAATATTTTTCCATCTTTTGAAAGATTTAACTTTTCATATCCTAACAAAAATATAAAATATCGCTTATAAACACAAAGAACAATCATTATGTCAAATCAAAACACAATCAGCACCGACTACAATACGCAACAAATGACCCCAGCATAATCGACGACCATAAAACGCGCACACGAATCACATCACAATCATTACTAAAGCACACTCATTAACCATCTATTAAAGCAAACCGTTTTAAATGTGATTTATAACAGCTGCAACGCAGAGCGTTTTCCGACAATGATTGACCGCCGATCGGACAATGAAAAAAAAACGCAATATTTCAACCCCCATAAATCAATAAGTTTATTAATATTCGGATAAACTCGGTATAAAATACGAAATCCGAGACAGAAACATAAATTTAACGACGGACACAGACGGACGCTGTATTGTAATCAAATCTCGCCGGGACAATTTATCACCATAAATCGCGATTCGGTAAATATCCTGAGTGCGGAATTCGAATGTTGTATGGAGTTGGAGGATTCGTACACGATTTATACCTACATGGTGCATGTTCGAATTTATACGGGGTTGAGATGGAAGGGCCGATTGGTAATTGGCCGAAAGTGTCGGCGGATTCGGTGACGCCAATTTGCATGCAGATCGAAAGCGTTGCGAGATTTATTGGTGTTTCTGATTGTTGTAGGGGTGTTTTATACACAAAAAAATCATATTTAGTCTTTGTATTGGAAAATAAAAGTTAAATTTTGGAAAAAAACGGAAAAACTATCCTCGTGGATAGTTGCGCTAATGGTAAGTCATTGTTGAACATTGGCGGGCATGAGAGGTATATTATTGTCGATGATGATTTTGGTATAAAACAATAGGCAGTTCATAATGAAAATACTCTGTTTAAAGTTAAATATACTATTATCCAAAAAAATTCCAAATATGTCGAAAAATAGTTGAAGAAATACTACTTCTTTAATATTTATGTTTTTTTTTTCTTAAATGGAACTTAATTTAAAAATGATCCTGTTATAAGCAATATGAGATCTTTTACTGTCACTTTTGCTCAAGTGTGTCCGTCGCAATAATCGATTGAATTCAAGTTTCAAACTTGAAAATCGCTGAATCAAACTATGTCGTTCTCTCAAGATATCTGAGCAGTGCAAATATAGAAGTTATCCTAACAATTTCCGATTCATAACTTCGCCATTCGGAGAATGCGACGCGTTGCCAGTGAAATTCGGATGCATTCGCAAAGTTGCATTTCTACAAGTTACCCCAGTGCAGATAGAACAATAAAATACCTCATAGCGTACGACATAATACATTATAAATTATGTATGCGAAACATTGCTTAAACTATCAATGCACAAAGCATATATCCTTATATATTAAAATATCTAATATATTCACGAATAAATCCTATTATTTTGAAAACAACTCAAAGGTAGAATCCTCTAATAAGCAAAAACAAACCTCGAATCCTCAAGAATCCTCAGCTTTCCAACACCACGTACATAAACCCTCATTGACGCGCATCTTCCTCGGAAGACAGACGCAAACAACCCTTGCCTCGCTGAAAATTTACAACGCGAGTAATTCGGCGTAAAAACGTGTCGTATGTAATGCGGTTTACCGCGGCGTCTGTGGAAAAACCTATATTACACCTATGTAAGTATTTTGTATATATTTCAGCTTTTTCAGACGCCGGAGGTTTCATCCTTTCATCCGGGGGCTGAAAGGATGCTGCGCTGCGAGCGGTCCTCGGGCTCGCCTAATAATATGCTTTGGCGTATTATTATTGTGGTGCTCGTCGTCTGAGGGGGTTGAAGAAATCTAGGGTGCCAAATAATGGTGGTGGGTATTGTGTTTGGTGGACGTATTTTACGATCGATGTTGTAAAATAAGGATTGAGTTTATGGGGTTTGTTTTCAGATTTTTATAACTGCTTTGAGAATAATGCATTTTGGTGATGTGAGATTTTTTCTTAACTATAATATTTTTTTCGTGTATTAAGATAATTGAAATTTCCTGAAGTTACATATATAAAATAATTATTTTTAAACTTATTAAAAAGGTCATTTTTTGAAAATAATTTATACATGCCATGGGAATCACAATAGAGACTATTAGAGATTTTCGTTTCAGCAAACAGACCGAGAAGCGATGATCAGTGATGACAATTTGAAAATTACGTATAAAATAATAAATTAGAATATTAAACCTATTATCGAAATAATTCGATTCGTTTAGAGAATCAATATCAATTCCGGAAACCAATTATACGGTTATCCACTGCAAAATGTATCAAATGAAATAAATAAAAATCGAAATCTAATCTTTATTGAATTTGTGTAATATAACAGAATAACCAATTCGAAACTAGGATGAATTTCAAAGTAATGAAAATTCAAAAGGAAATTCTAAACGTTGAAAATATCAATTAGCAGTTTATAATTATTAAATCTTTACAAATCGACATGAAAAAACTTCAACTCGACAGAATGAACACATTCGAAACAATTCACTCGCTTACATAGACCATACGGCCATTTGGCACACGACCTCGCGATACAACCCAACATCAACACGACCAAAGTCGACAATAACAACAACGGTGACATCCATTCGTGCGATTTCATTAAGAGCAACATCCGAAGGCAGAAACGGAGAGCTCTATTTATTCGTTTCGACGATATCGCGAAAATCCAATTTTCCACTTATTAAGCCGAAAGTTGCCGGATGCTTTGAGCGCAAACACTCAGACGCCGCACCGCGAACTCTCTAAGGAAGCTTTCATATAATCGTGTTAATTAATTATTTTATTGATCAATTTTGATTCAAAACAGATTCTAATTTTAGCCTTCTGAAGGTGCAATGGTATAAAATATTTGTGCATGCTGTATCGATTCAGTATACTCTTGATTCTGGTCGAGGTCTAGAAAAAGTCACGTGTCGTTTTTTTAACCGATTAATCAATATGAAGACTCGGTCATTCCTTTCAAACGTTTATTCTATTTAATTCACTTTAGTCACCAGTAATGGATTGTACAATTTATGGACAATATAGGATTGGCCTAGGAGTTAATCATCCCTATCCAAAAGAAGTCATGCTAACGAAAAGTGGAGGCTTTAGTCCGATTCGGACTGAAGTGCCATTGGAAAAAAAAGAATTTAATGTTCCTGTTAGCTTATTATATTGGTTTGCTCTTTTTTTCAATTGGCTTTGTATGTCGGTATGAAGGTATCTTTATTGCGGACGATTGTTGTACGGAGTGTGGAGTCATCGCGATTAATAAGGTCGGCTGTTTTGTATTTGTTTCGTGTAAACTTTGGCTGTTTGCTGTGTAAGCTCTCATCTCTCGTGCTTTAATATCGTTTGTTCGTATTAAAATTAATTTGCACGCGTGTTTACCGCGCGATCTTCGCAATTAAGAGTCGCAGATCTCTCTGCTGTTTCTGCGTTTATGCTTTGAATATTGCCGAGTGTTTTATCGTACGAACTTGTAAGAACAAAATTGCTGACCCAAAATCGTGTAAAAGGCGCCATCATGAACGTGATAAAATTCGAATTCATAAAAAAATGCAATAGCGTTTTGCCGAACGGCATCGTTTTTGAAATAGGTCGTGTTTTATTTTATGTGTGTTATAAATAATGTGAAAAAAGAAGTTACTACTGGAGCATCGAAGATTCGGTGCGATGCACTCGTAAAGTGTTCTCTGCGAAGAAACGTGCCGGATCAAATTCAATTCTTCCGTTCTAGTACTCATAAGAAAAGACGTGCCTGAAATTTCGTTCTTCTCGCAGAAATAATACCGAATTTCATCGCCTGAATTAATCATCAGACTCAAAAATAAATTAAATTCATTCTAAAACATTTTAAAAACAAAATTTCAATTGAAAATTAAATTCCTGATTAATATAATGAACAAAATTTTTAATTAATACTCGATTCGCATTGCAATTAAATTGAACCGTATAGAAACTAATGAACGAGACACATATACGGCGATACAGCAATCTCTCTTTCTCTCTAGAAAGAGATAATTGTATCGCCGTATAAGCGAATCTCATTTATCAGATTCGTAAAAATATGAACACTGCTTAAGTCAGAATGAATCATCGAACACTTTACAACCAATCAACCCGCATTGCTTTTTTCTATAGTACACTTAAATAATTTCCATATCAAACCCATAACAATTTTACGATCCCTAATGAAAATACTGTCGAAAGGATATTCGATATTTCTACGACATGCAACCAAAGTCGATGCAGTTCTTATCGGCGATGCACAACACTGCACCGTTTCGGTGCACGCGACAAATGCAACGCGAGTGCGTGTCGCACTGTATGGATTTTCACGTGCCGTGCTTAATGTGTTAATAAAGTACAATGATGGATTGCACGCTCGACGATTAGGGTTTTTTGATGGGGAATTTTAGGAATTCTTCGGGGTTCGAGCGTGTTTTTCACGGGAATATTTTCGGCCATTGATGGAATTAGGGGGGCGGATAATTGTGGTTAAGTTAGGCAAGGTTATGTTGAATTGAATTAAGATTGTCTAAGATAAAATGTTTCGTTTCAATTTGATAAAAAATATTACGTAAATAAATGGAAAAATTATATAATGCTAGCTTCTGTGACTTGACATTGCTTGAAACTCTTTAGACTTAAAACTGATTGAATTGTTGTATTGTATTTCGCGTTATAGTTAAATCATGTTACGTGTGAAGGTTGTGCATAATATTTAAATATTCGCTATGGTTAGATTACAAAAGAAAGGCTTCCTGAGAATCGTTGAAAGATAGAAATTTCTTTGTTTATAAAATATAAACTATTTAATATAATGATACAAAAACTTTTCCAAACGTGCATGTAATAACTCTGAAAAGTTTCATTGACAAAGAATCAACCATTAAGAAGTTTATAAATAACATACAGCCAGACATATTCATTTTTGCTTACATAGATTGAGTAAGCACAGTTCCTCAACATAAGCCAAACAAAAAGCTCAAATCTCTCAAGCAACATTTCAGCACCGAATCCGGCTATACATTCAATTAATCTGAGCTCTATTTTTTCACATTTAATCAAACTTAATCCACTTTTTTTCTTATCATGTTCGCAAGACATTCGGAACACGATCGATCCGCGCTCCGCAACAATAAATCACCGCAATCGAACCCAACGACGACACTGACTGATGAGATTTCGCCTTCGTCGCAATTAATAATTGGAGCCTATCTATTAGCCGGCGGAGATAATCTAGCGTATAATAATGGTAAATCTCTTGTCTTGTCGACGACATTACGCCGGTAATGACGGCAATTCGAGTGCTTAATGAAGACGCGGGCGAATATTTATTAGCGCCCGTCACGGTGCCGTCTAATTATTGTTGTGTTTTGCGAGGAATTTATAAAGTTTTGTGCCACTATTAAGTCTCTGTCGTGTCTACTGAGCCACTCCCTGAATGCCTGGTTTATGCTAGTTAGAGGTTTTAAGTTGTTTCTTGGGAAAATCGAGGATAGTGTTCCGGAAAATCGCAGATGTTCTATAGACAAATCGAGGATATAAGCATATAGAACTAAATTTTTCAAAATAATTAAATTTTAATATAAATAAGTGTTGTCAACTATTCAAATTCATTAACAGCTATTGGTTTATGACATGAGCTGTTCAGAGTTAAACGTGATTAGCTTCATAAAGTAAAAAGTCGAGAAATGATATAGAACATGTTGAAGCATTTTGTGAATTTTCTTAATTCACTTCATTATTCAATTTTTCAAAAATTATAAATAAGCATAAAAAATTGTCTTTAATAAGCTATATATGTGATTAGTTTACATTAGAATTCTGAATTAATTAAAATGGATTTTTGAAATGTAAGTACTGTAATGTAATGTAATATCATATAATGTAATTTCATGTCATGTATTGTAAGGTCATGTAATGTAATGTAATGTCATGTAATGTAATGTCATGTAATGTAAATGTAATGTCATGTAATGTAATATAATGTCATGTAATGTAAATGTAATGTAATAATGTAATGAAAAAATCTGTAATAAATTACTTATTATCCGGCAACAAAACAAATTTTCATCAATCAATAATATTTTCCGTTATTATCAAGAAAAGATATTTCAAATATAGAGTATAAACTGAGTGCATTGATATTACAAGCTATTTTTATCTTAAACTGTGATAAAAAATTAAGTACTTTGAACAGCTCATATAATACGTGTATTATACGAAGGAAAAATTACAAAATATAATAGATAAATAAAAAGCGAACTTTTCATCGCACATCTAACATATCACATGTGTTTAAGCGTGAAAACGTGGTTTATATTACAATACGTTTGTACAATAAAAAAGTAACTTTCTATTGTGTTTCATTAGGATTTTATTCGTTTCTGCTGAGCGTTGAAAAATTAAAAACAGCCGTTGAAATATGCGATAAATCGGTGTCGATGAAAGCCGGGAGGAAAAACTTATTGCGCCTAGTCATGACACGAATGCGGGTCGGGAAGTAAAAAATATTTTTTTTCAAAACGAACTCGGTTTTAATTACATTAAGACACGTGTATTGCGCAAAAGCGACACGGATATAGTATGAAAAAAATATTTTTATGAAAAAGCGTAATCCGCGAAGAGCGGAACTCGCGACGGTTAATTGAAGTGACTTTTTTTTCATATTTAACTATAAACTGCGTAAAACATTCGCGAAAGTTATATCGTTACCTTGAACAAGTGGAGGTTATTTTCGCGTATTTTAAACTTCATGTTAATTTATACCGTTTTGTAAAATGGTCGTAGAACATTAAATTGCGTAATTAATATGCAAAACGGTCATAAAAACTGTGCAAACCTATTTTTTTTATCATGCAAGCATTCATGAAGTGCACATAAATATTAAAATAAACAGTCACGAGAAATTATAAAACTCAGTTTGATGAAGTATCAGAGTAAATAATCAAAATTAAATATTAATGAAAAGTGATAAGGAAGTACTTAATAGGAAATTGTGCGATTTTGTTATATTATTATAAGAACGTTCTAGATTTTTATACAATGCGAATAATTTTAAAAACGAAACAAGTCCCCAATTTATGCGTAGATAGATAAACGAACCCGTAAAAATTGAATAAAATGAAAAAGACCCCCATAGACTACATTTTAAGATAAATATTTACTCGAGCGTAATTTACGATGGCGCGATACAACCGTTAATGCGCCGGGCGCCGCCAAAGGAATAAAACAGGACTAACTACATACATTTTCTACGAAAAATAAAAATGCACACATAAAATGTGACGGTAATAATTCATTTTTCATCGTTTTGTAGACAACAAAACCGGCAGTTATCCGGACCGAACATTTTAGGATGCGAAATGCACTAATTTATGAAAATTAAAAAAATCGCAATAAATTTTGAATGCAAATAATTTTCGATTTGCAATAAATTTAATATTTTAAGATGTTTGAAATATGAGAATCGAAAAAGTTAAATTATGTTATTTTATATTCGAGGTAGTCTTATTTGCAAAAGGAAGCAAAATGTACCCTCTACAAAACGGTTAATTTTCCTGCTCGACTCGTTCCAATGAAAGAGACCTATATTATAATTTGATAATAAGTACCTAGAAGCTTAACGATTACTAAATCTTTACATTATTTTTTTTTATTTATTTAAAATTTATATTATAAAAATATTTTTTCCACGAAGTATAATTAAAGTAATTACTAAGAAAATTCATATGGATATAATTTCGTACACCAACATGAAAAATGAGGTGAATGTAAAAGACCAAATAATGGGCTTCTCTTACAAACAACCATTAATAATTTTAATCAGATACAAATTCAAACACAAAACATGCGATTTAAATATTATGAAAAATCACACACACACAAAAAAAACCAAATCAACAAATTGACTCTAAAATTTAAAGAGAATCTATACGAATGAAACTAACTTTATTCCAAATAAAAAGCTTCTTTTTGCTATCCTTCGCGATAGTTTTTATAATGATTTAATGTATTCCCTGTTAACGTAAATGTGGCATTCGTAGTTTCGCCTAGTTTTGTTGGTACCCAACTAGACCAGCTTAACAAGCTGACACAGAGTTGGGGTGCAGTTAAAAGGCGGGATAATGGGCTTCCCTCGTAATGTCCACAACGTACTAAGAAACCTTCACACTCTCGACTTAAATTTTCACAATTTTTAAACACTCCTCAATCAAAAATTAAAATCATCATACATATTCGACCACACCATAGAAAACACCCATCAATCGACCGAATCGTCATCCACCCTCACCTGCAACGTCGAAATTCACCCCATCATCCCCTTAACCCCCGAGAGGATTCGCCGGAGGATAATTGAGCAGTCGTCGCCCGTTGAATGGACGCCATTAAGACGACCGTTCACCACACTGCGGTCGTGTGCGTGTGTAGTACAAAATTTATAAATATCCACCGCGTGTATGGGGTTCTTTCTAGGGTCACCTGTGCGGCCATTAGCGGCGGTTGTGGCGCTCAACGTGTTAACGCCCGCAACGGCGAACTCCTCGGGGAGAATTTGCGATTATCTCACCCAATTGGGTGCTTTTTTTGTTGTACTTTATTTTTATATATCGAAGAGTTTATATTTGGAATTGTTGTGGGTGTATGAAATGTTTGTATTTTTGTTAAAGGCCGATATTTTCATTATCCTTAACTAAACTATAACACAGCTAGAGTTTATTTCCTATTGAGTTTGACAGCTGTCAATGCGTGTTTGCGAACTCACTAAGTCGAAATCTATAGAAAGAATTAACGCGTGTTAAGCTTAGTTTAGTTAAAATCAGTGAATATATCGGCCATAAATTGTATTTTAAGCACAATATTCGGTCTATTAATGGAAACCTTAAAATGTACCGGAATTTAACCAAATTGGAAAAATAAAAAAATTATCTTAATTTGACCTAATATTTAGCCCATCTTTTTATAATCTGATCCATATAATACTATACCAATGGGATAGTTTACAACTATCGTATTTTTTTGACATTTTAGACTATCATATTCAACAAATTCTGTGATGATTTGATATAAAAAATCGTTACATATGTATAGGAAGTAAAAAATATTTATTCTTTATTGCCATATTTCATCTTTACTCTTGGGAAACGAATGATATCTATCTATTTCTGATTTTTTCAAATCAAAACATTAGATATTTTGACAGACATATTATTTTATACTATCGAAATAAGCATATTTTGACGACTGAATATCAGAAAAGAAAATAAAGATATTTATTTTATATCAAGACGAAAATTTAATAAGCGAACAATCGTATAAAGTATAACGAAAAAGTTCCATCGGAGAATAAAAAAAAAATCATCCAACATGCAGGAACAAAAATGAAATTTTGAAAAGAAAAGAAAAGAGAGCGATTACATTCCTTTGAACCACGCTCTGAATTGCGTCAATTCTCCGACGTCCGTAATAATAAAATTAGAAGTAAAAAGAAACGGCCGGAGCAGCCTTCTGAGGTCGCAGAGGAAAAATTGAAAGGGAAATCTCCAAAGGATGAAGATAATCCCTTGACCAAGAATTCATTATGCGCGCCGAAGGTGGCCGAGCGAACGTTCGCCGCCGATAGAACGAGGCGGAAAAGTGGGCGGTTTTCCCGCCCATTTCGACTTCGAATGAATTTAATTTTCCGATTTCGCACAAATTTTCCGCACACGGGGGAATTCTGGCTATTCTCATAATTGTCCGCTCCCGTTCTCGCTGAAAGTGAATTTCGGCAACGATTTCTACACCGGGTGAAACTGATTGACTTTCTAAAGAAAGTCGAAAAAAAGTCACTCCCCTGATACTGATTCGAATCAATTTTATCGATATTTACTCGTATATATGAGACGTTCAAAATTAATCGTGATTAACACCTCTCTTTGTCAAAAAAATGAGATTAAAATATCCAAAGCTCTTGGTAAACACACAACTTTCTGTGTGTGTATCATCTTTTTGATCACATTCAAATCTCATTATGAACAAAATTTGTATGTTTATACAAGTATTTTTGGAAAAATCAAATGATGAATAAGATTCTGAAAAACGCGTAAAAGCGTTCATCACGATTTCTTGCTTATGAGAAGTTAATCAAAATTGCATCTGAATGACTCAAATATGATCTTTTATCTAAAAAAAAAAACGATAACTCAATTTATATGAGATGAAATGTTTAGTTTATCAAATTTTAAAGTCGTAAATAAATTTAGAATCATGTTAGTGGAGTAGGTGTTTAACATTTACCCTACTTTGTCGAGAGTAAACATAAGCGCGAGGTACAAGGTAGTCGAAAAGTGTCTGGCATTGAGCCACCGGTGTACCGGGTGCTTCTCAAAGTCATAAATACTTTGTCTAATATAAAATATACTAGACGTATAAAACGTATACGAAAGTTTTCAGTTCGGCGTGTGTATGTATGTCCTCTCTTAACGGTTATATTCGAGTTATTACCGGTTCGTTGCGTTCCGATCTCGTTTATATCATCGCAAGGTTGAGATTGGCTGGAAAAGCGGATGAAAGTTTTGGGAAAACTTTTTATGAGTTCAATGTCGTGTAGAAGAATCTATCTTCAGTTATACGTTTAAGCCTAAAGTTTTTGTCTTATAAATTGTTCATTTTTCTATTTCAGCGAATTACCGAAAAAGTATTCGATTAAAATTAAACATACAAAATTCTATTAATTATTTAATGAAAAAACCTTTTGGAAGCAATTAAATTCGCAAAATTCATTCATAAAAAACTTCGAATTTAAAACAATGCCGTATCATCCGCACAACTGTAAAAATTAACGCAATTAAACCCTCCATCGTCACAACACCACCGTAAACCGGAGTTCATATAAACGTACACGGAAGCCGTAAAAACTCCACTACTTAAGTCCAGAATTAAAATAAAGCCGCGTTTTATCGAAGAGCACAAAAGCCAACAGCAGTTTCCCTTGGCCGTTACCGCGTCATCCACAGGACAAGAGTAGGGAATCTGCACATCAGAGACACACAACCTTTTACAATCGATATCATGATAAATATTATAAAATCGATCTATAAAACTGAATTATAATTTAGATTTTTTTCCAACGAAAAAACCAAGGATAAGTAAAAGCCTTTCGAAGTGCTTTTAAAACTTACTGTGGAACGTTATTTCGTTCGTCTTATAGGTAAATTGGTCTTGTAAAACTGTAAATCTCTATAGTTGAGAAAAATGGATTTTAAATACCGATTCAATTATAAACTACTTATGTAATGAATGAAAAGACGACCTTGAGTCTCTTATAATTTTTTTCAATAGCTATAAAGTGCGAATCGGAGCTAAAATTTCACATTTTAGCGATTCTTTAACCATGTGTACTTTCGGATAGAAATAATAGCTCTTAGACCAACTTAATTTTCACAGAGATGTCATCGAATTGAAGACCTGCCTATTATGTAACAATACGTTGAATATTATCAATGACACATTTTTCAAGTGACATTTGTGAATCAACTTTTGAGAGACCGCTTTGTGACGTATTTTAAACACTTCTTCAAATCAAATGATGCGAACATTAAAAATGAAGCAGCTGAATGATCAATTTGCAGCGACTTAAATCCAATCTCGTCAAAGTTCCAATCCTAGAAACGACCCATAATATTACATAGCATATTTTACTTAGCTAATCTCAACATTAGTGACATTATTTTGGATTCGATTTGTTGAGGGCTCCTGCATCCCAACCGCAAGGATGCCTCATCTACTGGCTATAGGTGGCTCGAGGACACAGTGTACTCTAGCTAGACACACAGGGATATAAACGGGTTACAATTACGGCCCGTGGATATTGCCATTTAGCGCTAAAATTGGGTCGCGACCCGCACTTAAGCCGCCCCATGCGATCTATGGTCTCGGACGTGACGTGACTTCGTTCATATAACACTACTACCTGTGTTCACACTATGTGTATCGTGATCGTATTTAAAAAATGGCATATTGCTAATTGATCGTTTTTTTAGATCAATTTGGAGCTTAAACTTTAAAGAAAGAGAGCCAAGTTTGAGCTTCATTAATTATACAAAATTAATGATTTTTATATTTGAGCAGCTATTGAGGTTACATCTATTTGATGTATCATACATATATGACGATCGAAAAGACCAAGGGTTATAAGTGAAATTTTGGCCAAAATTGAGTTATGCACAGGAATTGCTTCTATGCACACTCATTTAGTTGGCGGCAAAAGGACATAAACGAATTCGACACTTGTGCCGAGATATATCATCAAATTACTCGACCTCCTCCTAATACATGTTCAACTTTGAACTCGCTTTTCTTAAAATCACCGCAAAGTTACTTGTACCTCTTGGCCTATTCAGTCATCATTTTAGAATTCAACAAACTGATATAATCAATGTTAGAATAATAGATATAATCGATTGAAAAAGTAAGATTACGTGTACACATTGCAATAAAATAAGACTTGTCACTTTTTCACTTGATCTTAATTAAATGAATACGAACAATGTTTGATTGATGTTATAAATTATGAGTCGAAATTGCATTAGTGCACTTTTTTTATTGATGGGGTTCCAACTATCTAGAATACCACTGAAAAGTGTGGTCTAATTACTATTGGAAAATTTTCAGCACTTTCGTGACTCACGTGCTGTTGAGTCGACACTTCTCCGGTCGTTCGTGCGACTTTTTCAGGTAACGATGCTGAAAAAAAAATCGCGTGTTTGTGAGAATAAATTCGATACAAATAAGATATAAAATTTATTCGTTTTCGGCGTGAACGCTAAAAAGGTTTTTATCGTTACGCTGAAATTTAATTAAAAGTTTTCAGGAATTCAATTCAACACTCAATCATTATAACGAATGTACAATGTTGAATTTTAATTTGAACCGAGCTTAATTGTAAAATTTATTCGAGTAAATTTTCGTTCAATTTATATATCGAATAATAAAATCGAGATGAAAATAACGTAAATTCATATTTAAAGTTTAACCAACTGTAAAATATCTACGGTATGTATATACATAAATTCTATACAAAGTTAAATTTAAAAGATTAACATGTACATATTTAGATACAAAATGAATGCGACGGCAATACAAAACATTTTCGAAAAAAAGAATCGAATCTAAATCCATCCCTAGAATAACCGAAAAACAAACTCAAAGGAAATTTATTCATAAAAGTGTAACCGCACAAGTTTCCACAGAGAGGGAGTGAAAAAAAATGGAAAGCGATCTCGGCCGTCGACGCACGCATAACGCGCACATAAATTTGCGTATTCAAATTTTCGGCGGGTGCATTTCAATTTCTCACTTTATTTATGAAAATGATTTTTCCCGCAGGCCACCATATCCCCACACTCCCCCAGAAACCGTAACCCGGTTGACATCGAGGCCGGGGATGTGCGGTGTAAGGGTTGTGACTGATTTACATGCATTTGTTATGCAGCCACCCCTCGGAATGCCTCTGCTCTAGTTTTACATTTATGCTTTGCCCGTGGAGACTGTATGAAAATTTTCATCTAGGCGACTGGTTCAGATTGAAATTTTTTTGGTGATTTTTCTTCGGAAAGTTCATATGTGTCTTTGGGTTTCGTGCTTTTGAGGTTGTTGATGATGAATTTTTAGGTTAGGTTAGGTAGTTATTAGATTTTGTAATGTACTATCTTTTGTGGACTGGGGTTGTTTGAGACTATGGAATTTAAGTCGATTATGTTGCGTGTATAGACCGTGAATAATATTTGCTGCTAATGGACTACGGGAAAGGCCTCTTAGGTGAAACATCAAAGTAAGAAGTCTCGTAGACTGTAAAATGTTAAATTTAATTATACTGGAACTTTCCCAGAAGTGCATACATTGACTTGAAAGTTTTTTTGTGTGAAAGATAGGTCATATTATTTTTTTATTTATTCAGATAAAAATATAATACTTATTTTCGACTGATAATGATATGAGGATTGAAATATGTATATTTAAATATAATTTTCATATCCTAACTAAACAACCAACTCGACAAAAATATGAATCGTGATAAATACAGAACTTAATTTTTTCGAATTTAAATATTTTCAAACATAAACATTCATTTTCACTTGCGTAGAAGACATTTGAATGAAAATTTAAAATTTCATTTAGAACGATTTCAGATTGCATGAAATATTTCACGATTTATACATAGAAAAGAGTTATTATTTTCAGATTCATCAATCATATCATAGCATCGTATACACAAGCTGTCCACTTTTTATCGAGTTCAGTCGTATCATAGTACAGTCATGTTTATATGTACTCGTACAAGTAATATACAATACATAGATAGACGTCAACGTCGCTACGGGCTTAACGATCCCGAAAAGCGTCGTAAGTATTAGAGGATAAAGCAAGATTATACTTTGATATGTCATAACACACAGACACAACGAGTCCTTCGCCCTCGTTTGACATCATTAGTCAAACTTGAAGAATTCCTCCGGGGTACGGCTGGAAGGAGAACCGCGTCGCTCAAAAGGGAGAACGGAAGGCGTGAAGATAACAACTCCGACATCGTATATTGTATGAGCAATATAGGGGAAATTGGGCTAATTTCATTCACAAAATCGACAGTTAATTATTATAATTATTTAAACGCATATCGCTTAAAAATAATCTGAGATTTAAGTATTTGACTGTAACAGAAGTATTAATACTAGATTAATTTATAAAATTTTAGTACAATGCTTTATAATGGTCAAGTTGTCGAAAATTGTACAGTGATAGTTTTTCTTGTGAAGAAAAGATAATTATAATTTTTATTTTCTTTAGGTTTTTGTAAGAACTTTTCGAATACCTTTAAATGGAGTATTTTAGAAAATTTTCAGTGTGAGCATTATAAAAAAATAATATTGCCATTTTCTCCAAAAAATATTATTTTTTACTGATTGAAATTGATAGTCATAAAAATACGACCATAGATGTCGGACCCAATTAAACATTTTTACTATGCCTATTTTATAATCATTCCAAAATTATGATTCCATCAAAAAATTCTGATGAAATCACAGATTTTGGGTATGAAAATGTCAATTTTCCTTTTAAGTTAACAAGAAAATGTTAACAAAAATGATTTTTTTCTAAAAAATTATAGCAAAAATTTTATGCTTTATTTATTTATTTATTTATACAAGTAAGTTCTTACCCAATTTTTATACATACATCATGTATTTTTAATGGATCATAAATGACAAAGATAACCCTGAATAGTTAGTATCATTCACTTTATACAGTAAAAACGAGACTCCTAAGAGTAGAAGTGCACACATAGGTATCACTAAATAGTTCGAATTTAATCGAAACATATGAAAGGTATAGAGGTGATGATCTCACATAAGAATAATACCAAAATTTAAGCCTTATATCAACACCAAAAATATATTATATTAAAAAAAAACGAACGATAGTCTGAAACGTGCTAAGCCTCCCCTATAGTATACGTCCGCGAAATTACATTATGTACATCCACGTATAATATGGGGCCTCGTAAGTGGCCGTATTTCCATTTTCGCAGCGGTCCCGAAGCACCTCGAACACCTTCGGGGTAAGGGAGACGAGCTCGTATGCAAATGAAGGGCCGCCGCGGGACGAGGGTCGCGCACTTCGGTCAAACTTTGCCCGGGAAAAAGTTCTGGCCCCTCGTTTCGGATATCGCCGAAGTCGGGCTGTTGATTTTTGCCTTACGAGACGCCTTATTTGTGATTGAAATTTTCCTCCTCGTGGACCTTCTGTGTGTACGTGTGTGTGTTTGTCCTCTTCGGATATAGAGAGAGTCGAGTGCGGTTTCTCGGTGGCGAATTCGCTTATCATGACAATGCGGTCGAACGTATATGGATTCTGTGTGTGTATTTATATACGAGTATAGTTTAATATATTTTTCAATATAATTATAGAGAGTTTAAAATTAATTTAGGCCCAATTTTTCAATTGTAAGTTACTATTCAGAGTTAATTTCTGCAAGTAGAAAATGTTACCACGTTGGTAAGTAACTTAACATACCAGTATTCCTTCAAAAACTCAATGGACAAATACATACATATGTACCTACATATTATATTTTGATATAATTTATAAACAGCTAAATTTTCTTATTTTCACCATAATCGAAATTTTCTTTTATTTAATGATTCAGGCTCCACATGACCAAGTTTTCGCACTCAAACCTAAATTCCCCTTCAAAAGCATTGGAAATAAATTGTATTTATTTCAGAAAACAATGGTGAAGATTATCTTCTATTGAATAAAAAACTGATTTCACATGGATTTAAATTGTGGAAACTAAATAAAGACAAACAAATAAAAGATTTGTATCGCTTCTATGGAATGTACAACTCTAAAACTTTTTTTGACGAGAGCTTCCTAAGTTATGAGTCTAATATCAGTATTTACAATAAATGTACTTCCAATAAACAAAATAAGTATGAATAAATAATTCATCCAATTTCAATGAAAAAACGATTGCATTTCTCATTCAATCAACAAAATGAGCAACATAATCAAGCTGCACAAAAACAATCGAAAGCAACACCTACATCCAATCGTATTTCCCTTCGACACACCTATATCAACTTCCACCACCAGCTCGACGCCTTTATTGGTTTTCTTTGTGCAGTTTAGCGTCGTCGTTCGTTCAAAGCGACCGACTTATTCGATTGTAAGCGATTCTGATTACGTACCGAGCTAAACTCGCTAAAGCGAGCGAACGTTCCCGGATTTGTTTTAACCGCATAAACAGACACGCGGATCCGTAAATCTGCAGACGTACCTACACACTAAAGATGCATATATGTAGGTCATGTGCGAGAGACTAAAGGGGTGATTTCAACCCCGTCTAGAGATTCGAAAGGCCTCGGGCGTTCGTCGGTGATTTTCTCATAGAATCGCAGAGGTTCATAGTCTGGTGGTGATGAGCCTCAGGCGGTAGACACCTCAGGAAGCTGCGCCAACTGTGACACTCCGCTCGTTAAAATCATTATGCAGTCTATCTATGTATGAATATAAGTTGTGATTTCGTATTGTAATGCTTCTATGGGAGTGGATGAAGTGCTTTGTGGAGGATGCTTCAAAAGATTTCGTAATTGGGTGGTTTTTGATTTAAAAAGGCCGAGCTTTTCAATGTGATATTTTTTTTAATGAAGTAATATTTTATGAAGGGGAAACTCGACATCTCGCCTGTTGAGTGCTTATTAGTCTGGCCTATTTAGTTATTTGACGAATGAAAAGGCCAAGAGGTACAAGGAACTTTGCGGTGATTTTGAAAAAAGCGAGCTCAATGTTGAACTCGAAGAGGTTGAGTAATTTGATGATATATCTCGACACACGTCTCAAATTCGTTTATACCCTTTTGCCACCAAATATGTGATCGTACATAGAAGCGATTATTACACATAACTCAATTTTGGCAAAAATGTCACTTGTACCCTTTGTCATATATAGGCCATCTTAGTAGTTTAATCATCATTACGAAAAAATGTGATCTATAGACACACAGATACAATTTCGTATTGATATAAAAATACTTAATAAAATTTCTATAACTGACGATTCAAATCTTGCAACACTAACTAAATCTCACTCAACTAAAGCACTCAATTCGGAGGCAAACTATTGCATTTAGGGTCGATATTCAATCGGAAGACCGCGGAAGTGGCCCGAGGCCAAGCGATCTCACGAAACAAGCTCGTTCAAACAGAGCTCGTCGAGCAGCCAAACACCCCTAGACCACCCTTAAACCACCCTTAAACCACCCTTGGACCACCCTGTGACCCTCGAGGGCTGTTTGGGTCGAGGTCATCTTTGTCCCGACCGAGGGATACAATCTGGTCGGGACTCTGATGGAATTAGCGCGAGCGGTCAACGCTTAGACTACGGTAACAAGGTTCTCTCGTAAAAACGCTAGACGTCGTTCGCTTAGGTGTTTCGCTAATGATTTTCGTTTGCTGAATGAATGTCGAGGGATTGAGTGCTCGTAATTGGATTTTTCAATGTTTTTGTCTTGTGACTTAATAAAAATAATAGGTTTGAGTATAGAAAATAAAGTATGTTTGACTAATTGCGTAGAAATTTTAGAGGTATGTTCGATGTGTTGGATTCAAATTTTAGACGTTGTGAAGAAAATATAGTATTCGAGCAGTAATTTCAGTCTTATCTGATTATTTTATCAGATTTAAAGGCGTTTTTTTGCATAGTTCATAATTTGAATGCAGAAACAATCGATGATAATGTTCACAGATGGAGCTGCAGTTACGAAGTTGAATTGAAAAGTAGTCATCTGTTGAAAATATATTATAAAATGAAAAAAATCATAATATCATAAATATGTACATCTTCTCGATGAAAAAAAAACTTTCTAGAAAAATTCTAAAAAATGGAAAATTGCAATACATAGATACATCAATGATTGCAACTATTTTTACGACACAGGAAGCACTGCATTCTTGCAGCAACCTAAAAAACGCCATCACTGATACCACTATATTTAAAATCTAGCTACATTTTTCGATGCACATAGAATTATTTAACATAATTCATAACTATGTAAATAAACGGATTTACCCTCACACGAGCGTTCATCCAAAAATAAAAACATCCAAAACAATCCAAGCAGCATTCTAAATAATAATCCAACTGAACAATCCACGTACGGAAACACCGAAATAATGCAATTTGTCCAAAATTTATAACGTCTCCAAGGATTCAGCGCACTAAGCTTGCAACGGCGACACAACCCTGTCATCCGATAATCCGCGCCCATGCGCTTCTGCACCTGGGCCCTCGCAGAACAGAACGGTCGACCCCAAAAACGCACCCTTAGTACCCACCGCAGTTTCAACCCCCATGGAATAACTATGGTGGTACTGGTGGGTTGCACACCTTTCATAAACTATAAATCGCCGTGTAAACGGCCGGCGTCTGGGACGTTTTGCATGCGGTTGAAGGGTCGTTGTGGAAATTGCTGAGATGCAACTCGGACGCCCTTCGATCGTTCCGAACTGGTTTTATAGTTATAGAGTGCTTTTGTTTGGTATATCGATGTGATTTTAGAGATTTACGTTTATTTATTTGGTTGATGTGAAAGATATTGGTGCTTAATATTGTAATCGTTTATGTTGAAGTGAAGAAGTGAAGTCGCTTGGTAAGAGATTTTGAAAAGATGGTGCTAAAATTGATCGAATTTTATCTAAATAGACAAAATAGGTATCCATTTTTAAGATATGATTCTTTATATGGCTTATATGAGATGCTCAGAGCTTAACATGACTAGCTCCATTAAGTAAAAAATCGAACAAAATGGTCAAATGTGTTTAATGCGTATTTCAAAATTCTTTTCATCATTCAATTTTTATGAAATTATAAGCATAATTTTTTTTTCTTGATATGCTACGGATGTGATTAATTTACATTAAAGTACAATATTAACTACAACACACTATGAAATGAATTATTTATTATCCGGTGGCCTAAAAAAATATCATTATCTTTAATATTCAAGAAAAAAATATACATATAAAAATAATGTCTTTTTTTTATGAAAATGGACTAAATCACATTTAGCTCTGAACCGTACAAATGATCTTTGTTTTTTCGCATGTGTCAAAGCGTATGATCGTTTCGCTCTTCGGATGCAAGAATATTCTCAACGGCTCACTTTGAGATGAACTAGCGGCGTGTAGAAGCGTTGATACAGTAGTTAGCAGAAGCGTTCTCGCAAAGGCATTATGCTACTTTGAGAAGCAGTGGGCTTTTTCGAAATAAGCTTCGAATGCGCGAAAAGCAAGCTGAGAAGTTTGCGCTTTGAACAATGTTTTCGCATCGCAGTTCCGCGACGAGCAACAAAAGGTGGTCTCGTTATAAAGGATGGAAACTCGTGTTCATCAGAGGCTCGACAGAGTATCCTGTATGCGTTATGGTGTAGGATGATCATACAATGTCTATAATTATTAATTGTATTCTTTTTTGTTTCAAATCAAATGCAGTGCAAAGATGCAAAGATGCTATGTTTTGCATCGTCTGAAATTTATGTTGATGATTTTCCATACAAAATTGCGTACAGACAAACGTACAAACGTACAAATACACGTCATTGAAATTATAATATTGATGATTGTTATATAATAACAATAAGACACAAAACGGCACGATCAGCTGATTTTTACACTCGTTGTTATTATATTACTATATTATTTTTTATAGACATTATATGATCATTCTACACCATAACGCATATATGATACTCTGATTTAGTGTAAAACTTATTTGATCGTCCCGTTTTGGGTCATATTAATAGGAAATATATTCACCCTAGCTATGTATGTGTGTGGTATATCATATGTTAGGCGTTTTCTGAAGGCGGTGTACTTTGCATTCTGTGAATAATCTTATTGAGATGTATTGAAATTCAGCTTTTGTTTTGTAAATTTTATTTGTAAATAGTGCTCTGAGTTAGTTAGTGCATTGTCGTGTGGAGCGAGAATATTTTCAATATCCTACAGCAATATTTCATTACATTCATTTACCTATTATAAAATTTTCAAAACCATATTATTTGATTAACGAATATTTCAATTTAAGATCGTAGGTGTCAAATTGAACACGCTCCTTAAATATTATCTAAAACGATTTCAGCTATTTTGAGTGTCATAAAATGACACCACTCGAAAAATTATCCACAGCCCTCGGAAACATTATACTAAACGTCTATCTCAGCGTTCGTTTAATATTGAAACAATTCACAAAGAATTCCTCAATAATCACCATCGCTCTCGTTATGAAGCGAACACACACAGCACCTCGCAATATTTCCTTTTATTCGCGTAAATTTCTCGTCGACGTCAATTTTTCGCGAAGTTTTCGCTTCCGTTATATTTTTCGCAACGTATCCAGGCGAGTGAATTTCGCTATTTTTATTTCATACGGGGTTTTTTTCCACATTCACAACCTCGCAATGACTTTTTATTTTCCCAAAGCGCAACTTTTGCACAGTTCGGCTCATTGTTCGCGGTCGGTTTTTAATGGCGTGCCGTGTTTCTGTATTTTTCTCCGCATAATTGTTCCCATTGATTCACTCTTTCATAGTGCGATTCGTTGCCGAAGTTTCGACGAATGAAAATGCCATTATCATTGTTTGGTTTCGGCCGTTTTAATTTTATTTCTGTGTACCGTGAAAATTCTGTTTGCCGTTTGTCCGTTCGCTTCTGTGACCATATCGAACAATGAGAAACTTTTTCGGTTTGATGCGATTTAATTCACGACAAAAGGTTGAAATTAATACAATGCGGCTGAAGCGGTTCAGTGTTTCGTGAAATTCTTACTATTTTAATTGCAGAGAAAATAATTATGCTACCATTCTTTGTATAATTGCTTTTTCTGTATGAAGCATTCATAAAATGTTGAATCTGAGAATAAAGGTATTTCATTTTAGTAATTACATTCACATAAAAAAATATACTTTAATGGTAGTTCACTTTTAATTTTCAAAGAATGTCATTAAAATTACAATCATAATTTGGCTAATACCGTGAAATACAGCAAATGAGAACGGCATTGTGATGAAACACAAAACATTAAAAAAGTTTTAAGCCTTTTACACATTTTCGATAAAATTTTGAATATCCATGACCATTTTATTCCGACTTCGATTAATTCAACTATGTACATATGTACAAAGTTTCATGCTTTCTTACGATAACATTCTCATTTGAGTCATTTCACGCTAACGCAAAACCACGAAAATATCACGATATTCAATTTTTTTTCACCAATTACTCTCCACGAACTATCATCCAATTACATAGAATTCGAAAAAGCAAATTTTCGCAGCGGAAAAAAAAATCCAATCCCAACAACCCGACCTCGCACATAGAGCCACTATGCCTCTAAAGAGCCTCTTTTATTCGTCGGAGCGAAAACGATTTTTTTATCTCGCCGCCGTTTATTTAATATACACATTAGACGAGACGATCGCAATAAGAGAGCCCGTGTAAGGGCGAACTTAATTCGCGTAATTACGGTCGAATATTTAACGACGGAATAAATGGAGATCGCCCCCTCGCGATAGTAAACATTTCGTCCTTAGCTGAGAGCGAGTTCGTCCTTCTTATTCTAGGTTGTGTAAAAGACGTCGTTTGTGAACGTAACGAGACCGAAGATATCGTACGAAAAATCCCCTGAAATCATCGCGAATGTGATAAATATTAGAGTCATCGTTGAGTCTTGTGAGTGATGTTAGGGCGGTGTGCTAATGTACTGAGAGAGTCTTAGCGTTGAGTTTTTGCGTCGTTGAGAGTGCGATTTTATAAGAGTTTGCGTATTTTTTGATGATGATGTTAGGGTTTAGTCTTTTTTTTATGATATTGATCAGCTGTTTTATTTATTTTTTTAATTTTCATTTATCTACTATTTGGATTTGCGTATGCTGTTTTAGGTTTAGTGTTCTTGTGATTATAGTAAGATTCACTTATCGCTTATTTTAACCTGATCTTTCTAATTGTTAAATTATTAACCAACACTAATGTTATGAAGCACGAGTGATGTTCTTTTACTATAAAATCAAATAAAATAATCGAAACTTGATTTTTTAATTGACCTTGAGATACATTTTTATTCTTCCGAATATTCAATCAATTAGATTCCTAAAAATGTAATGTTAATGCATTACGAAACTATTCCTCACTAGGTCAATCTTTCGATTAATAGTATTTACACCACTGGTGTGCTAATATATGTATAATACATAAATTGATAATGATATAAAGCCCGTTAAAAATAATAATATAAGAAGAATATTATTATTAAAAAAAAAATGTTATATTAACAACTACACGCTCATCTGACAAAACATTTGCATCTATAACATTCAATTTGACCAAATTTTCGCAGTTATACCCTTTCAAACCCACTTTGGAAAAAAATCACACACACACATATACATACATACATATACACATAATCTCGTCAAGAATCGGAATTCTTTTCGGAATCGCAGGCCAGCTCGGGGCGATAACAAATGGAATCCGCTGAGCGTAAAATGAATGGCGATTTCCACCCACCCACCCACATTTCCACCCCTCGGAAGGGATGCACGCCTCTTTTTCACCCCTGCCAGGGTTTCGAAGCAGCCCTGGGATTTCCCTGAAAGGATATGAACACAAATTACCCAGATTGGGCGCGAGGAGAGACGAGCGCTCCCGAATTCCTTCCCCGCAGTATTTTGTTTGGCGGCTTCTTCCCGCGAGGCTGATTCGTAGACTTTGACTATGATACGATACTATAAATTGGATTTTTTACGCTTTTCCATCTGTGAAATGTTGAAAAAATAAATGGCTGCTCGTTGGGGTGGATCGTATTGAATGTATTGTGCGTACGTTCGGTTGACTGTTTATGTCGGTTGTGAAGAGAGGATTTTGGTGTCTAGAGTAAATTTTTATAAAAAAATATGCAGTAGAATCTTACATAACGAGAATCTCGTATAATTCACATAACAAGTAACGAGAGATATTATAACGTCGTATACTGCATTTGCATTTTCATTAATCAAAAAATATTGTTTTGTTCAACGAGTATTTCACATAACGATTCAAAATTCAAGATTCCGGAATGAATTATTCTCATTATCTGAGGTTTCCTCACACACAGATGTTTTTGAAACAATATTTTTAAATAAATGAAACTAATACATATTCTTATAAATAAAAAAATATTTTTCTTATGATTTTACTTTCGTAAATATTTCCAAAATCAATGATAAATACGATCCGGTAAACCATACGTCATTTCGACACTTGAAAACGGCATACGTCGAATACAAAAAAATCGAAATAAATTGCAAAATTTTTCATAGGTTTTTCAATAAGGGAACGTTCGCATGTCCACTATCTATCATTTGATTTTTTTTCTATAACACATTCGGAACAAAATTGACAGGGACCTTAGGCACAAGCTCGTCCGTACGAACAGGGATATTTTTTTTACCCCGAAGCGAAAAATAGCTACCGGTTCAAAAATTTATCGAAGTCATAATTCAATTCTCATAAAGTGACCATTTTATTCCGTTCCATTATGGAAAAACGATCTCCATACATATTTTCATACGAGTCTCGTTTCATTCAGGGATTTCCATTAAATTCATAGGTGTATATATTTTTTTCGATTTATTAAATAAAAAAATATATTTTATCAAACACAAGACTTGAGATGAACTAAACACATTTTATGATGTTGGTTTTTGGTGAAAATTATCCGAATATTCGGTTTGAGCTTAAGATAAGCTAGAAGCTTAATACATGCACTAATGACATGAGTTATAGTCTTCGGCTCTCATGATATATGACCTATTATTTAGTTATATTTTCCCTTTTGCTTTCGTTAAGTAAAAGCAGTTCCCAATAAAAGGCGTTGTTCGCGAGACGTAAGGTGAGAAATGAAATACGATCGCGCATTAAATTACCTTGTCACGAATAAATCGTAAGGATATTAACTAGAAAAAAGGCGGGAAGTTGCTTATTTCATATTTTTTCATATAAGAAATAGTATTGAATACCTATCGAATAATTTTTATCGCTTGTAATATATTTTTTTTAATATTTATGTAAAAAATACTATGTATAAATTATTTAAACAACATGCGGAAATATCATATCAAATTTTCGAATATTGGGAGACATTTTGATACGAAAAATTCATACGTGAGTAAACAATTTATGTAAAAAATCGAGCCTTTCGAAAATAAATAAAAAGTAATTGAAATAAAAAAAATCCAGGTGTATTAATGTAATATCGACCATTTCTGAATCGGTGTTCGAATTTTCGTTGGACGACCCAATTTACGACATTCAATTTTCACTAAAGAGGGGTCAGTTATTTTGCGAGAACGGGTCCTGCTAAAAACGTTAAGGATCGTTCGATAACATATTCAACTTCGACCATACCCACATATTATAGAATTTTCATAGAATAAATGGAATACTTTTTCACAGAGATGTTCAACTATGGTATAGTATGTAGATATAAAAAAATCTCATGAAAAATCAATTCATATTGATTCTAGTATTCCTTTTGAATATTATGTTGATTGATAAATTAAATAATCATTATTTTATTTTAAAGCACAAGAAAGTGTGTCTTTATATTAAATTTTTCTCGAAAACAGCTGATAATTTCAATAGATATTCGCCCAGGACGGGTGATTTTTTAAGAAGTACTTTCAATGTCATTTGAAACAGAATTCAAATGCTGCAAGAATCGACTCAAGAGGTTTGAAGCAAATCTATACGAATCAAATTATTTTGATTCCGAATCCATGTTGCTTTTTTCCACATAAAGGTCCTTAATTTGATAGCAGACAAAACGCTTTGTAAGATCAAAATCATCACTTTTAACGCGGGTCCCGTTCACAATAGGTTCAACATTAAAGGGATCGAATTAATATTATTTAGAAAAAGTATTAAAATCATATAGTATAAAATATATAAATTATCGAAAAGCAGTTGACCATCGCTATTTTATAATATGGGATATGGGAAAAAAGAGGTTTGTGTTTGTGCTCGGGCGTTTTCTCGTAACGTTTTGCCCCTAATGCGAGAGTGCCCACGGGGGGAAACTAGGGTCGACGATTCGTATACAGATTTTCCGCCTAATGGGGTTCCTTTTCCGCCCTTCGACTCCCCCTTATAGTACACGTCGACTTACCTCCGACATGTTTTATTTCCTTTCTGTAAAGCGAGGCAGGTCTCTGTGTCGCCATGCCGAGCGAATAACTGTTTGTTCAGTTAAAGATCCCGTAATCTGGATGCTGCATTATATTGGAATAACAACAAAACGCGCGACATTCGAAATAAAGAATAATATTTTAATTTTTTAAACATATCTATAAAATATTGTACTAACGAATACGTACATACGAGGATCATAATAATCTAGTGTCATTTATTTTCTATTTCAAATCTTTTATTTTCATATGAAAAAGAAAATATTAAACTATTTTTCAACATTTTTGGAAAAATGGTTCGAATATTAGTCATAGCGAAAAGTCAGTGTTTCTATGTTTCCTTAAAAAAAGTTATCAGTAACAACTTAAGCTCAATATTATTTTTATTACTTCGACCTATTTTTATCAATTTTTGAAATATTCATATAATACAGACAAATCATTCTCAATGGGAACTGACTTTAGTTTTACTAATTTTCTATAATTTTTTTTCATCGAATCATCTTTGGCAAAAATAGGTTACTCAAGCTCTTTAACGTTCATCAATGCGGCAACTGTCTATGAGGAGGACACTAAAAAAAATATTTTCTACTATAAATAATTTTTCCAATCGTATAAGAAAGTATTTTATGAAATTATCTTTCATTTAAAAGTAAATTCATTTATAAAAAATATGTTTTATATACTATTTTTTGGACAAAAAAATGAGCTTCCGATATTAATATAACGAATGTATCCAGAAAATATATATTTTCCTTTCATATGAATTTCCTCATAGCGAAAACGTCAAAAAAGACCAATCACCAGATTTTTCACGGAGACCGTCCGTTCCGTATGTGGGTCGAACGTGAAAAATTGGCCGCGCGCAATCGATCCCGTTACGCCTTTGACCCGCATTTTCTTCGACAAAATCAAATTAAAAACTATTCCAGAATCGTCGGACGTTCCTCGTCTTGTTCCCAGAGCATGCAGCATACCCGCTTTGTTCCACAAATTTGATTTCTTCAAAGGTACACGGTCCGGGGTCGGCCCTGGGGGGAATTTCCTTTCGACGTCGGCAGATATATGAGGGAAATATCCAAAAGAAACTCACGCGCCATTGAGCAGGTAAATCTCGCAGGTTTCTAATATCAGCTCATGCGGGATACCTTCGTCTCTTCATGCCGACTAGTTCTGGACCTTTATTCTTCTTCCACACACCGTGCCGTGGTCCTCTATCCTGGTCTAATGGTAGGTTTTTTTTTCAAAGTTCCTTTTATTTTACCTCGCTGGTACGTATTTGTTTAAGTCAGATTTTCCTGAAAGCTCGGTGCCATAAAAATATGAAAGCCCCTCTATTATTACTCCTTTCCAATATATTATGGCGTTATCTTCGAGCTTTATTCTAGTGTGACGTTACGACTTGTGGAATGGACTCGGCGCTTTATAAACGACTCGTTTAAAGCTATTTAATAAATGAATTTTAATATAGATTCTATAGAGCATATTTTAAAAGACTTATCGGAAAGAAAGATTCGCTTTTTTGATATCTTTACAGAGAAAAATCATCAGGCTGCCTATAATTATCAATTGAGATACATTTCTAATCTATCTTGTGAATCATTATTCAGTGGCAATACTTTCACTCACCCTGCATTAGATCGATAGATTTTTACAAAACGCTGAACGTTATCGTCACATAAAAGAATATATAAGTGAGAAAGGATCGAGCAAACAATCTTAATACGATTTGTACGCACATGAATCACATTGCGCAATACGATAAATTCGGCCGATTCCATAATACTTTTTCGCATGAGAAAAAGCATAAATATTCGGACACGGCAGTGTTCATCGGGGGTCACTATGAATGTATTCTATATAACGCTATAGCGGCAAACGACCCTTTGATTCCCCAATAATATGTGTGTGTAAAAGATAAAGACAGATACGGACTTTAGGGACCCCTTGGTCGGGAAACGGGAATTCGATAGGGGCCCAGGATGCGTCACGTGGGACCGTTAAAGGAGGAAAATATACGGGTCCGAAATATATGAAGCCGGACTAGTTGATTTTTTGCCCTTGTACACGAATAGTGTGTCTCAAAATGTTTGTTTTTTTAATCTAAAGTTCTTTTGGAAATCGAGATTTTTTAATGAAAATCAATTTATTTGATTCTGCGTTGCTTGAGAGCTCTTTGATTTGAAGCATATTGTGTTCCTATAGTAATTATTTTTAGTTGCACTTGCGTGTGTATGATATATGTTCTGATTACGATACGACTAAAGCATCCTCTCGTTAAAAATAATGACAGATATTGAGTCAACTGTAAAATATATTAATGCAGTAACTTTCCCAGATGTGCATAAAATAACTTTAGAACATTTAATTGCCAAAGTCGTTATGTCGAATTGGTGCATTTGATGAAAAAACGATTGAAAACTTCATTTTATTGCATATCTGTTAATATTATATTAAGAAAACTTAACAATTAATAAAATACATTCCATTTAATAAAGTTTATTATAAATGCTTTCTTAAATAGAATATATTTTTTTAATATAATATATAAGGTTATTTTTACATTTTAGAGCGTTCGGTACGTTTGCATGCGAGGACCAGATCGGGCCGCGGATAAGCGAGACGAGACTGTCCAAATAAAAAAAGATAAAGAATTATCGCGAAGATACGTGTTTTCCTTTTTCCTTTTCGCTCTCAGCTTCTAAGGCAGCCTGCCGTATTCCTTCTGTTTTTCCGCGCAGAATGGAAAATGAACGCGGCGTGAGCGCATTATGGGAAATTGGCGCCGAGAGATACGGGAAAATCGCGGAAAACTCTAGAAAAATTCTAGTGCACGCAGCCGAGTTAGTACCGAGAGCGAAAGAGGATGCATGAATGTTTATTGAAATTTTTTCGAAAGAAAATTGGAAGGAGTGCTCGCATAATAAGCCCGACAACGAAGGAAAACAAAACGTACTTGTTATGTGTACATGAAAATTGAAATATAAACATGTCGGAATTCTTTCGAGTGCCGTACACGAAATCTCATCTGATTAAATTTGCACGTGGAAAAACGACTCTACAAGAAATTTTAATAACATAGAAATGAATATATCATATGATATATTTTCGAATTTAAAATGACGTTTTATTATTTGACGCGACGCTTCCGCAACTTCGACGAACCGATCAAAGTTAGTCATCGATTTGACGAGAACTCACTTCCACGCCTCTGCACACATAATATAATAAATGTATAATATAAGAACACTCGCATATAGCCGAATATACTCGAGGACCTTCGCGCCGAAGGAAGTCGACCCGGAAAATCGGAAGTGAGCTTTTCCATTCCGCTTTTCTCGTATCGACTTTTCCCGAGACGGACGACTAACCGTTTGAATCCACGGGAATTTGCAAAGTTTTTGTGCGACGCGTCAAAACCTGAAGCGTATCAGGATCGTTATTATTGCTCGCTTCATATGTATGTTGGATGAAAATGTGAAAAGGGCAGATGTCAAATATTTTGGGTTGAATAACGAAATATTTCATTATTTTGTTCTTATTTATTATTTTTATAATTTTAGTATTTTTTTCAGCATATTCTTTAAATAGAACATACTCATTGTCAATCTTGACAGATAATTAATTATATATAATATTTGAAAGTGTGTACATATTTCAATTGTTTTTAACATATCTCATACTCTTCAGTAGATTGAATAATTACAAAAAAATTAAATCAATTTGGCAAAGGTTTAAGAAGCGCTGATTTTCGCAAGATAACTTGTTATTGCCGACGTAACGGGACGTCGGAAAAACTTTGTCACTTTCGTTTGTAGCGGAATCAATTTCCGTGTTTGTAATTAGTATGAAAGTGAACGTTTGATACAACATAAACGACATTTCAAAGTTTGCTTTTCATTTGTTTCCGGTTCCCTTGAATTCGTATACACATCCATAAACAAATGTATTTACATCCATTCGACTACGAAATCGTTTATTTAACAACATTTATTTTTCTTGCTTATCAACTAAAAAGTATAATTATATTTTTTTAATCAGTTGCTCGAGATTCATTTGACATTGAATAGATTATGAACTGTTGAACTGATAGTTGTTGTATAGCTTAATTGTGGCTGAAAAAGAATTAGTTTTTTGTTGAATTTTAAGCTGCAAATATGGAAAATTTGATAATGACCGATTAGCCTGTGAGTAGTTCTTATTATTAACTTAACACAGTAATAGCTGAAAAAATATGAACGACATCTTTCATCAAACGATTCAACAATCGAAACAAAATCTTAACAATCGACATCCTTAAAATTCGTCTACGTTCCCTTAACACATCCTCGAACGTAAACCTGCATACTTCTAAAGCGCGGAAAAGCGGAAGAAAGGAAAAACCCAAACCGTCCCGCGGATCGGAAGGTACGTACGACACATACAAATGAAACACCCCTTTTCGTATATACGTCGGCCATCTAATTTTACGATATTGTCTCCGCCGATAGTCGCCGGGGTAATTTTATTAGGCCATCAGCCCGACGGCGGCGTGTTTTACGAGCTGTGTCCCTCCTCGTCTCGCAGACGACGGCTTCCTTCCGGTTTTCTTCGGCGAGGAGTCGAGGGTGAGGCGGAGGCTTTCATGGCTACAGGTAGCCCTCGTCTCGGGTTGTCTGCGAGGTTTTTTCATGAAGTTTTCTCACCGGCTTTTTCGGATCATTAAGGCTTAGCTTGTGCCATTGTTATGGGGTGGTCGTCCGTCCTTTATTCGGATAGACAGTTTTTCATTTCAATGCTCTGTTTACTGAATTTATTCATATTTTAATGACTTTATATCAATTATTAAATAAAATATTATAAATAAAAGTTTGGTCTTCGGGTTTAACTCCATTTGGTCACCGTATCTACATAAAATGCATATTTGTCTCTGAACCGAAGAGATTCCTAGAATCGATATATTGCTTTATTAACTTATTAATTGCTCAATATTATACTTGTTTTCGCATATTTTATCTCAATGTTTGATCGTTCGATATTAAACTGAAATATGAAAAATATTCAATATTTTTTCATGCATATAAAATAGTGGCATTTTCGCTTCGTGAAAAAACATCTGAAGTGTTTCGAGGAAAATGTTATTCATGAACACGTGTAGCGCATTTTAAGGTTTTTCATTTTACTCTCTTTCGAGACGCTTTTCGATGATGATGTGAGACGCCTTTTGCATTTCATCAACCTCGTGAAATTTCAGAACAGTGAAAATTACTTACGTGCAAGAATGACAGAATTTTTTCACATGAAAATATATATTTAGTACACAAACTCGATTACGGCACAGAGCAAATTACGCAACCCGTTCACCAGATAATAGCTCTTGGAATATAACTCCTAAACACCTCATTAAAACGCCCGATGATCCGAACATCCCTAGATTCAATCTATCCGAATATACACCATAAAGTAACATAATACGAGGAGTCACTCCAGAGTTCACGGTCGATCCCGTATAAAACTGGAGGCACGCGCTCAGCGAAATTTACGACTGGGGATCCCCAGTCCCTAGGCTGGGGATTTCCATATAATGTATGGTCCGAAGGAAGACGACTCGTACTGATTTACATGCGATGCCGGATCTCGTATATCCGGAATTGAATAACCGCAGAATGGACCTGATGCAACTTTCGAGGTCGATGCAGTGTGAAAAGTTTTGTGATGTGTGTGGATTTGAATGGATGCTGTAAATCTATATATTATAAATAAAAGCGAATGTATGTATGTATGTTACCTATAGACTCCGAAACGGAAAACGGAAGCGACAATTATTATCTACATATAGAGGAAGGTTAACGAATCATAAAATTTCGATTTTGAGGAAAAAAAAATTCGTAAATTTTGACATTGCAAGGGGGGACCCTTAGACATAACAGTCAACATAGGCAACGGGATTTACTAAGAATCCTAAATGGCTGATCCGTTTAATGTGAAACTTGCAGGAATTATTGTTTATTTATATAAGAAGGTTTTTGCATCATTACATTTCAATTTTGAAGAAAATAAATATTTCTCATATTTTGAAATTTCAAGGGAGGTCGCTTAGTTAGACATGACAAATATTATGTAAATGCTTACATATGCAACGGGATTTACATATTTTTAGATCTCAAAACAGCCGTTTCTTTCTCCGAAATTGTAGCGGGAACAAATATTGAATCGGGAACGGGAAATAATATATTCACAATTCACAATCGGCTTAAAGTCTAAATAGTCTCGATCAACGCTGGGTGACAGAAGCTATGTATTATAAAAAATGAATAATTGTTACAAATCGAACGCGCGCTACTGGAAAAAATGTGCACGCAAAATGCATCGTCGCTAAGCGGAGCAATCACGTGTTTCACTATTTTAATTATTATTATGAAATATTTAAAATATCGATTCAGTATCTATGTCTGTTACTGATCTTTCGAGCTGAGAAGTTACAGTATCATAATTAGGTAGTTTCGAATTTTGCGCCGTTTGTAAATAAATTCCCCATTATAAAAATAAATGAGTCTCATGATGACGAAATTGTGTTCTCGATGAATAAACAAGCGCTTTAAAAATAATATGAAATCCTACCTTAAACGCCTTAAAGATGAAATCTTTTCTTTCGATTCACTGTAACACTCGCGTAATCAAAACACATTTAAATAATAATCGTATTTATCACTCAAAATTTTCGTTAAAAATATTAGACGAGTAATTAAACGACCGATCACGACAATAGACTCTTATCAACTGATTGAAAGTCGAACACCATAATAAAAAACTCAACCGACACGTGTAACAATATTCGTTAAATTGTAATGTTGTTAATATAAAAATCTGTTCAATATAAATGCGAATACCGATTTATTACAAATAATTAATTATGAAAACAATGAATCAATTGACTGCTTATTTAAAAAGTGGAATCATATAAATTCATATTTTTTTAAGATAACATTTTAAAGGTTTAAGAAACGGTAAAAAAATATCACGATGTAGCGCTATTTTTAGAGTTTATTCGAAAATGCTACCTATCGATAATCGGCGTTAAGGGTTGGATTTGTATGAAAGTATATACAGATTTTCCGAAACATTCAAATGACACACGAATACAGATCTTATAGCATAAGCCGTAAGATCCACATTAACATTTTTTTTTTCGTTTCAAATCAAATGCGGAGCAAAGTTGCTACGTTTTGCATCGTCTGAAATTTATGCTCGAACAAATGTATACGCGATTTTCACACAAAAAGTCCGTACAAACTTACCAACGTACAAATACGCTTAGCAAATTATTATATTGATGATTGTTACACAAGTCGTGACGCGTCGATTGATTATTATTATTGTGTCTGGTTTTCAATCAGCTGATAAGAGACATTCGTCGCGATCGGTCGTCTACTAATTAGCTGCCGTAATTTTAACGAAAATATCGATCAAATATACCGATTTTTAATTGATTTTTTTTAATTACGCGAGTGCTGGTGCATCAAGAAAGAAACGGCTGTTCAGCTTGGCGTTCAAGGTTGGTTTTTATATAATTTTCAAACACTCACTTATTCACTGAGAACACATTTTTTTGTTATGAGATTCACTCCGATTACGAAATTAATTTTTACGTATATTGAAAGATGCGAAATACTCAAATAACCGAATTATGTTTCGATCACGTCTTTACACGATAAGTCTATGACCAATACTGAATTTTGTTTTGAAAAAATCACAACAATAATCGAATTAGTAAAAAAACTAATACTAATACTAATAACTAATTTCCATTCCAAATTCATAGCTATACCACTCTCTCCCATGAACATTTTCGCCACCCATTATCGACCATACCCATGAAAAATAATTTCCAGCTTCCCTTATGAACAATAGAATCTTAAATTGAATAGTGTAAAAATAATTGTAGTTCTATTAAATCCGATTGTAATATAATTGATTCCATGTGTAAAGACACATTAATTTTCAAATACGATTTTTCAAACGGAAGTTAGAGGCAAAAAACAAAATAGGTATCAAGTCTCCCAGAAGGATCAAGTCTCCCCATCTACTTTTAAATATATTTTTTATTATATTTTGAAATGTTTCATATGTCTTTAGTATGAAACTAGTTTTATATGCGACGTAGTTTAAAAACGGACGCAATCCATCCAACGCGATCATATAAATTCGCAAGACACTAGCGCACGGAATCCGCTGAAATAATAAACACCTCGCATATAATTTTCACCACGATGATATACATAAATGAAACCACGTCGCAGTATAATCTGAAATTTTATATCTCGAACACGTAACACACGAACTCGACAACGGCAATATGCAACCGGACGTACGTTCCGCGGAAGTTCATCCAGAAAACGGCTCAGACAAACGCCGTTTGTGTGATATTCGAATATACATAGGTTCATAAATATATCGGTTGGGCTATAAAAGTATTGGAATTTCTTCATGGGCGGAATTCGCAAAACGATCGGCGGAATCTCGCGTATTTGTTATCCCTTTTGAAATGGAAGGTGAAGGGCTACGCTCGAACGAGTCGTTTGCTTAACGAGTGTTTCGAAACACTAATTCGACGGTGAAATGTTAAAGGATGACGTCGAAACGCTTCTATCTTCGGGTTATATGGAAGGAGGGGTGATTTTCGGATTTTAACATTGAACGGAGCGTCCGCAGAATCTATATTAAGGCTTTATGAATGTTACCAGTAATAGAACCATTTATGAATATGAACGTTTCACAGAAACCCCAGTATATTGAAAAATGAATTATCATCTTTAATTTTCCTATGAAATAACGTAACATACATATATCATGAGATTCTGATCTTTAATTATTATCGAAGAAATTTTCAGAAATCTGGAGCAAACGTCTTGTTACGACACTTTAGTTCAGGTTTTGTATTTTTTTTTTAATTTAACTTTGCTACAGATCTGAATCAAAATAGCTGAAAATGACATTTATTCCAGAACCCAGACTATTTAATCTTAATTAAATAAAAAAAATCACAATCGAATCCCTTTCTATATAGTAATGCAACAGCAAACGTCGCATACGGTTCGCGTAATTGTGTTTGCGGTGTCAACGGCGTTCTCGTCGCGAAACCTAATATGTGAGCGTCCCGTAATTAGTTTGTTTCCACCCGCTTTAATTATTTATTTACGGCGATTACCGAGGGCTTTCGCTGCCGATCTAACCCCATACAACTTGGGTGTGAGTGCCTCTTCGGCTGCGGGGTTAACGGCGCTAATAGCCCGACCTACAATATCTTGGAAATATTAATTAAGATAACACCGCCAGGTCGGTCGCCGTTAACGGCCCGGGCCGACACCATCCGATATCGCGTGTACACAGGACGATGTGTTATACGGGTTCGTGTTATACGGAATTATTAAATTCGGCTTCTTTATGGACGGGTGCTGAGTTGGGTTTCAGGTCGGGAAATCGCTCGGATTCGATGTTAGGGTCTTTGGAGGGGACCTTGAAATTTTCAGGGTGTTAAGTGTTTGGGTCGCGGTTAAGTCGGTTTTGATACATACGTGTAGATATTAGTGAGTATTTAAATTATTTTTTTGTCGGTTGGGGAGTTGGGTTTCAGCAAGAAGGTCGGGAAATTGCTTGGATCTATAAAGGAGACCTTGAAATTTTGAGGTTATTAAGTATCTGGACTACGATTAATTCAGTTTAGAGACTTTCCGTAAATAACCTTTAAAACGTGTGGGTATATATTCTCAGTATATATTTAAGTTATTCTCGTTTTCTTGAAATTTCAATGTATTGTTTTGTCTATGATTAGTCATTCGATATCACTTGTATATAGGACGATTTGTTACTTTTTACGATATTAACTTAACCAATGCCTACCCGTTAACAATAAGCGATTTTTTGGCATATTTCATTTCGATGTTTTCTATCTATATTATTTGTGATCTATTTCCGAACGGTCCTCGAATTAAATATTGACCGTAATCCGCCCACTACAAAAATCTAAAATAAAAATAATAGAATACTTAATGCATAAATTAAATAATAATATTTATGAATTGTCATTAAATTAAATATATTTTATTAAGATAAAAAATATATTTAACGTTCTTTCCAATACCGAAGAGCACATCTTCGTACGTAATTTTCTTTTCGCACAACAGGAAACGGACGACAGGAAAACGGACCAATTTAGCGGCGAAAGCGAAAGGACGTTGCAAATAAGTTTTCCTTTGTGATTTGTATTGTCTTGATTGCTCAAAAGGCTTTTTCACCGCCGCGAGAAGAAGAAGCAGAAGCAGAACGGGAACAAGAAGCCTTTTGCCGTTTCATCCCTCTGCGTCAATAAGAATTCATCTCTCGCTCGCAGTCCCATTTCGGCCCCCATTGTTGTTGTCGTCCCTCGAAAAGGCTTTCTATTAATTTACTTTACATCTGGGACTGATCAGAGGGCCGTGCAATTGCATTTCGTCTACGGCGAACGGGCTTTTTGCGCGTTTTGAAAAGAGCGCGAAATTCGAATGCGTTCTGACTCGAAATATCCGCCGGCGTAGAAGAGTTAAATTGCTAAATTGCAGCGATGCTTCAAATTCGTTTCGAGAGCAATTAAATTGAGCACGGTCTGAATGCGACAATGGAGGCTTTTCGGCCGCTTTATGAGCGATGCAATTTCGAATGATTATGTCGTTAATCAGATTTTTTGAATTGTATGAGATTGAAAATTAATCTACCTTCAAAGAATATATGTAGAATTTCTATGGGATCTATTTAGTTAGTTGATTTTTTTATTCATTTGACTTATGATTTTTCGAAAAGAATTTTATTTTCTCAACGAATTTAATAAGCTAAAAATAAAATTTCAATAGTGTTTGTATGAAAATTTTCACGTACTTGTGTAAATTTAATTTTCATGTCGAAATTGTTTTTCTTGGAAGTTTGAAATTATTTCATTTACAATAAGAAATTCTATTTAAGTACTTAATTTTTTTTTAATAGGAAACGTTTAATGCATATTACTTAATCTTTTTTTAATATTTAATTGGAAAATTAAATTTGAATTTTTTTTTTCATGAAAATCAATTGTTTATTATGAAAATTTTATTCAATACCCTTGATATATGAATTTAAAACTAATTTAAATTGAATTTGGAAACAAAAGATTTCGAATTAATCTGAGCGACATTAAAAATTCTCCAGACATCAAAAGTCGAAATAGGATAATCTTCGTCGTTCAAAACCCAAAAACACAACCTTGCACTAAGCCGAAAATACTGAATCGATTACAGAACTCCAACTGCGGCCATTGTCTCACAACACACCGTCTCGTGTTCAATTACTCCGCTCCTAGAAACGCCTTCGGAGCCTCGAAATTTTCAAAGCGTCATCTTGCTGAAAAGCGCAAATTCTCCGAGGACGATGCACGTGTACTGTTCCAAGTCTGAAGCACCGTCTAAAGTACGAAGGGGGGTCTTTCGTATCGTCGGGTTTTGGTGGCGAACGCCGCAAAATGTCGCGGCTCAACGGCGACTTAAGCTGTTTATTCTGAAGGGGGGCACGTGTGTCGAGTGTATGCAAGGTGTGTCCCTTGAGTAATGAAATATATTTTTTCAAAGATTCATATCTAAAAAGAGAGTCAATATTCTTCAAATTACTCTATGTGCGCGTATATATTTTTTTCCTTGACTTTCGCTTGTTTGGTATGCTTTTTAGAAGATTTCGAAGGGACTTTACTTTTAAGCTACTATTGTAACCAATTAGATAGCTTCAATTATAATAATGTGGCATATTTCTTGTTCGAGGAACAATGAAAAAATAACCTATTCTTGAAAGTTTTCAGTTAAGAGATTGAGAATCGAATGCGACATGATGAATCGTTATTAACAACTTTCCTATTACTATTCGCTATGAATTTGCCTCAAAAATGGTTGGCAAATGTAAAATGATTTTTACAAGTAAATCTTAAGAGATTTCGAAAGGACTATACTTTTAAGCAACTATTGTAGACAATTGAATAGCTTCAATTATAACAAAGTGAAATCTTTTGATTCCATTATTTGTTAGGAAAACAGAGAAAAAATAACCTATTCTTGAAAGATTTCAATTTAGAGTTTGAAAATCGAATGTTCGAAATATAGCAATGTGACACGACATATTTATTAACAACTTTCCTATTACTACTCAAAGTTGCCCTAAAAATGATAGGCAAATAGAGGAGGATTAGTACAAATAAATCTGGATATCCTGACTCATTTCATTCAATCAATTTGATCTTGTTACGACTCATAAGAGAGCAGAAAATAAACAAAAAAATTCATGACTTTAGGGGCTCACCATGTATTTCGTATACGGTGTATAATACGATATTACACTTCTCGTGTGTGTTCTCGGGACAAAATTACGCCCCGCGAGTCGCTAAAACGTCGCCATGTAATATTCAAAAGGTGAACTTTTCCCGCGAATTTATTCTGCAACTTTACCGTTGTTCGACGCCCCCGTTGCGGGTGTACGACAAACAGCGAATGTTTCATTGTTGGTCTTAGATCGAGGTTTAGGACCATTCTTGAGTTTCTTGCTTGTGTTTTGCATCGGATCGCTTTTACATTCATCGATTTCCGTCGTAATCGAAGGTGTTTAATTTAATTTCCTAGATTCGCTTGAGTTGTATGCATTCAGATTAAACAAACAACGGCTCCATTGCAGGATAATTAATTTTCAATTTCATATAATATTAAATTCAATTAAATATTTTACAAATTAATAGCACATAAACATTTATTTCATTTACAAAAAACCAATCAATCTTCGATGAATTTAATGAAAAAAAGCCAATTTTCCATCGACGTTGTCCGGCTATCGCAATTAGTGTTCGTTGGTTTTGCGGCAAAGCGCACCTACACTTTGTGCCAATACCGTATATATCCGACTAGTACTTCACTACGAACACATATACACATTACAGATTGGCCCAATCGTTAACAATCGGTGGGCCTGTCCGTAGAACGGGCTTTGTCGTTGGTGAAGCACTTGCACAGTGTCCTGCAAGTCGTGCAATTCAATATATCGTTATTGCGAAAGCGGTAGAAGTCAAATATTTTATAGAATAGAATATTTTTTTGTATTGAAATTGTTGAATTGTTTCGATTTTTTATGAATAATTTTGAGATATTATTAGGATTTATGTTGGCTTATGCCAATTTCGTGATTGTCAGGATGTATTTATAGTATGTTTGTGTATAGTGAAGGCTGTGTGCCTGGATGAAGATATGTGCATGTCGATGTTTTGTACGGCAGGACGACATGCAGTAGCAGGATGCCGTTGCTCTGCAGTACAACCTTTGTCGACCGATGTGGTTGTCGAGGGTGATGTTGATGGTTATCGACCGACATAACGCCAGGGGCTAGATTTGGAAAAATATTTGAATTATCGTGATAGCTTTGTGTCTGGTCGAAATATAGCAACGGTGTGTAGTATAACTAGGGATGAAATAATTGAATTTCTAATTCAGTAGAGTTCTGCTATTTGTATACATTCTGCTCCAGGGGACAGTACGAATGGCGAGTTGTACAAATGGCAAATCATTTTTTCACTTAAAATATGATGAATCATAAATTAGATCAATCCGCTCCATACTTACGAATAATCGCTTATAAAAACTTGTCTAAAATAACAACGCAGCGTACGAATAGCAAATCGTACAAATAGAGTAGCGAACGAATAGCGCGTTTCCATTGCATATTAAAAATAATATAACCATTAACTATCTCTAAACATTTCTTTTTTCATTAAAACCTTCAACGTTTCGAGGTAAATAAAACATCACGAAAAGAAGCGAAGACAACATGAAACTTTCAAAAATATACACAACGTTAGTTTTCCCGGCGAGCCTTTCGTGTTTTTCAGCGTTTTGAGAAATACGCACGCGACAATGCTTGCCTACGTATATTTTTATAAATCGCATTATCATAATACTATTGTCGTGCAAAATGTGTTTTATTTTTCAGCCATGCAACACATATTCAAAATTCTGTTCCCTTTTTATACGCCCATGATCTTCTCCTGGGACAAGTTTCGAATTTAAATGAAATTCCAGATGTAACAATGAAAATAAAATGGGTATTACGCAAAAAGACCTCGGTGCGAAGAGTAGGTACATGCGTATATGATTTACTGCAGATAAATAGCAAATCCAAATCTGATACGATTTATTTAAATTGAATATGGTTCATGTGTTTTGCATACGTACACATATTCAAATAATTCTCAAATATGTATATTTAGAATAAAAAAATTGAAACGATATTCTTTTTCGAGGCATCCAAACTCTCACTGTTTGAGAGCAAGTACTATTCTTTGTACCTGAAAAAAAAATAATAGCAATACCTCACAAGCACATTGTATCAACGATGCCTTAAATTTTTATTCGCTTTCACATAATGGAAAATTTAAACAGTATTTACTCGGTCAATAGGTCGCTTCGGACTCGGCACGGGAGCGCTGTTAGTATTGTCGTTGTTGGCAAAAGTGTTGTCGTGAGCGCGGGAAAACAACGTTGAAATTGAATCTAATGAAAAATTCAAACGCTCCCCATATGGGAAAACTCGCAGCAAGATGCTACACGTTAAAGTTTCGAGTCTGTTTTAGCGTATTAACCCGGCAACAGATCCGAGCCCGAAATATATCGTGTGTAGTTAAGCGAATGGACACTTTGCGTTCTCGAAAGATTCCAACTTTTACGTTTGTTCGAGGAAAACAAATAGCCACCGTCGTAAGTGGAGTCCAATTTCGTTTCACTTAAATTGGCGATTTTTTTTTTCAACAAAACTTTCACATTTGATAGTATCACATGAGTGTACATCGTGATTAACTTCATAAAACAAAAATTTCTTTTTCAGAAATAGGATTAAAATTTTATTCACTGAACAACTCATATAGAAACGATATTAACGCTCCAACTCCTATATTCAATCAAACGAATCGAAAGCGTGATAAACATCCTACAACGACCCCCCAATTGAATCATACGAAAAAAAATCTGTTCACATGTGCGAACTAATCCCACAAATTCGACCTCGAGAGGGTTAACTAAAAACATATCACAAGCCCGAGTGCATATTAATAGACGATTATGGCAACGTAATGGGCGCATCCACCGGTGCATCTGAGCCCCGGTATAAATGCATTTCGGACTAGCAGGGGTTGAAAACGAACCACCCCCCTTTATTTCGCGTTTTCGATACAGGCTTTTTATTTATATGTCTAATGAAAGGATTTCGAACGTGCACATGTGGTCTGATGGATCGATTTTATTTAATTTCACATTTTGTGTCCAGACGAATTGGAAATGAGGTTTATAAATATGGTTTTGGTGGTGCTATTGAAGGGCAACAAAACAATTTTCCTTTCCCGAGCCATTATTTGGAATACTCTGTTTTGAATTATTCAATTTTATATTTGCACACAGAATCGATATGATTTTATTGAAATTGTGATTTATCGCGTTGAAATTGTGTTTACACTCGCGCTGAATAATAGAGGGAGAATTCTGTAATATTTTGCATAGACTAAAAGGGGGTTGACTTTCGTTTTAGCCCATCGGGTCGCGAGGCCCGTTTAATTATCACCTGTGATTTAATATGCAATATTCGCTTATTAATACAGGGTTTCATTCTCGTGAAAATGCATGCAAACTCTGCCTAGGCTGGGGGAAGTTTTTCATTGGCCATTTTGTTCAAATGTGGAGATTCGAAACGCGAATCTAAAGGGTGGATTTACAGGTTAATTCATTTGAATATGAATGCTTTAATTAAATTTTTGATAAACTGCTAACAAATTGTGATTTTTAATTTCATAATAATTAACGTAAATATGATAAATTGAATTTTTAAAATTAAAACTATGAGTAGCGAAGAGTCATTACTCACAACGTAGTGTTATACGATACACATACTGAACGTGATGTAGTAAATATTGCTTTCATGAAAATTAAAAATATCTCATATTCAATATCATGCTTACAAACACAAATTATTTAATCATAAAATAATCGAAAAACCCTACTCGACGAGAACGAAGCAATTTCACTACAACCAATGCAAAACCTTCACATACTTCAAACGCTGAAAAATTCTCAAAAGCAACCCTCTCGAGCGAAAGGTTAAAATTTGTTTCAAACACTTTCAAACATAAGCACAGTGTAGTCTCGTGTTTATAAGGGCATCAAAAGGTCTACGGCGAATAAATTTCCTCGAACGACAAATAACCGACTAAGGGGCGAGGGCTGCATTAGCCGAGCTTAACTTGCATCCATTGCAACTTATTGCAGCGACATTGTGAACACATCGGTGGAAGAAAGTTGTCGTCGAAGGGGTTGAAAAGTTTGCCGATCTCAAGGTTTTTAACTCGGGAAATTCGAAGCGCTGTTTTGCTGGTCGGTTGCCATCTGACGCTGCTTTTCCGAACGGCACGTTACCGGGTGTTATTAAGGTTGGGCAATTTTCATAAATATTAAAGTGGGTGCTTTGTAAACTTTTTGATTAAATAATGTTTATTTTACTCATTTTATAACGTAATTATAATTTTCATTTTATATTAAGAGCCTGCGCCTTTTATATCGTATATTGCATAGATCTTTTCAATAGTTACGTTCGAACTTTGACAGTCAATTATAGTCATAATAGTGAAAACATAACTAAACTATATCTTACAATAAATCTTATGTAAACCATAAACTATAGCTAGATTATGCTAGTGAATTAAATTAAAAAACAATCATAGAGCAAGTTTTATTTTATTTCAAGGATCGAACACTCATAATGAAAAATCCTATATTTTGATCATAGTATTAATTTCTTTTCAAAAATATGCTCATATAATGTTCTTTTGTTAAATAAAAAAACTGATATGAAGTTTGAATATCACTGCATATTCACAAGTGTTAAATATCACAACCTTTATTTCTTAAAGGCTTTTGAAATATTGTATCCCGCTTGATATATTAACCCTCTCTTATGTAGGAAACGAGAATGAATGCAGTTTAATTAAAAGCATTTTAGCATAGACGCCGATTCGCATACAAATTCACAACAATCGATCGAAAAAAATTCATATAACATTTTTCGATCGATAATAATGAAAACGTCGATCTCAAAAGCAGACTTTCGCAGATATTCACACGCGAATCGAGTTCCGATTACTTAATTTTAATGAAATTTGTTTCGCATCAACGCTGCCGGTTAGGAATAAGGACTCCGAAGGGGTGAGAGGTCTGACGCGAGTTATCCAGACCGGGTCAAAAGTTTTAATTAACCCCTTTTCAATGAGCTTAGTCATGGAAGTTCAATATGAGGCGGAAGAGGTGCAAAATAAGTTCCGAACGCGACTTCCCGTTCAAATTCGACGAATTCTCGGCTCCGACTTGAACGTGGAGGATTGCGCGATATCGATGCTTGTTAAATTCTCGTTACACAAACGATAACCTTCTTGTGTGTTAGGATAAGTTTAATTTGAATGTAAAGTATCATTTTCATAAAATTTGATTTATTTATGAATCTTTCTTATTCAGTCAGTTTGGATTAGATCTGATTTGTAACCTACGATTTCTAGTGGTTTCATAACGATGGATTCTTTCTCTTAAGAGTGGTCAATGTTAAACTATCCTTCTTTTCTCAGAAGTTTCACTGAATTGACGACCTGCTTATTATGCGATAATACGTTGAATAACTAATAAAATAATCATCAGTAGCGTATATATGGTCAACCTCAAGTGATACTTGGGAATCTATTTTTGCTAATTTGCTTCATGAAATATCATAAACATTCTTTATCAGCCAATGAACAATTCCCAGTTTAAAAAAATCCACCATCGGCAAATACTGGCATCAACATTATACCAATGCGCTACCTTCCAGGCTATTTATGAATCTTATTCGTGATAAAAATTAGAAATTACACCGAAAACCCTTAATCAAAAGTAAAAATCGCATAAAACATTTGATACTCTGTTTAATAGCGCGGCGTAATTACAAGCGGTGCGATTGAATAAATCCCATTTAATAACGGCGAGCGAACGGTTTTATCACTTCACCAACGACTTCATACGTCGCCGTAAATAACGCATTTAACGATTTGCATAAAACACGTTGCATGTTTAACCTGAAGAGCCTTAAAGCACGTAGCCGAACAAGTGTGGCGGGCAATGATGCGAACGCCATATATTATTTTTCTCCCTTTTTTCGGTACGGTTCGGTCCCCAACTTTTTGACCATATTGTGACCAGGGAATATGGCCGCGGATATAGGCGGTGCGATACCTTTTTATGCTTTTAGGCTTATTTGTGCGGTTTTATTACGTTTTTTTACTGCTTGTAATGGATGACTTCACCGGACCGAAGGGTGGGCGAAACTTGCACGCCATACTGCGTTCTTAGTTTGCTGAAAAACAAAGATTTTTTTTGTGACGATTCAGCTTGATTTTGAAAAATATTCAACTTGAGTTGATAAGCATGAATATCTGGAAGTAATAAATCGATTTTAAAGATAAATTATATTGTGATTATAAAATAGATTCGAATCTTTATATAGGGATTTTCTATAGGTACGAGTCGGACTTTGACAGTTAATTACAGATATATTAATAAATCAACAGCTGAATCATATTAAATCATATCAAGCTTTTATTTTAAATTTTACTTATATCTATATATACTACATTGAAGAAAATGACATTAGAAATAAAAAGTGAAGAAATGCACCGCTAAATTGCATTAATTTAGAAATGAATATAAGTATACTCAATTCATTCTTTTCGTAGAAAAAGCCCCTGATGAACGACCGCGGAAACGTTCAATAAATCATCCCGAAAGCAAAAGCTAACGCTGTAACTTTGTCTTCGATTTGAAAGTAAAAAGGAAAGTTCGTTCTCCTTCTAATTTTACGGGGGTGACCACTAACGAGGTGGTGAACGATTGCTTCGCAAGAAAAAACCCAACGAAACGTTCGGTCATAAATTATTTCATACATTTTAAGGGATACGTATAAGCGGAATTATTTGTCATTTTTCGGGTAGAACGTCTATGTCGATTAGTAGCGGAAAAGTTCTTTTGATATCTTGTCGATATATCATCGCTCCGTTGCGAATTGACCGTAATATTTTTTCATATAGAAAAATGGCATAAATGGGTTGATTTATACGCGCCGATATTAATGTTTTGTGAAATGAAATGTAGTTTTTGAAGCATCGCCAAAAAGGGGCGGCATTTCTTGTCGAATTTATCAAATGATGGATTCCGAAATAGATTATTTCCGATCGAAAAACTCAGTATAAGATACCAAACACATAAATTCAATTTCGCACACACTGCACAGTATTAGCATTTAAATGGAATCCGCTGCATCAAACGTCACACTATCAACCAGCCGATCATCCCTACGACCGCGAAAAAATCAATTACAACCCCTAGCCCGAGTTTCCGACATTCATCAGACGATCTCCTCGTTTCGGATAAGAATCGTTAGAGCCTTCGGCAATATCCTCGATGCCGAAAAGCCTTCTCCTCGGCAATCCATCAGCGCTGCTTTGACACTTGGCGTGATTGGCCCTCAACAGGAACACGGCTCCAGGCTCGTGTCCTAGACCACTTTACATTTACTGCCTGCGGTAGTTTTGTGTGGTCCGATAACGAATATACAATTTGCATGCATTATCGCGTAATGACTGTATTTACCGATACGCGAGCGCGCTTGATGAATTGCCCTACCGCGCTGCCCCATCCTGATTGAGCAATTTCATACCAACACCAGGGTTTTTCTCGATTTTTTCCTTCATTTTTCGAGAATGAGTCGCGAAAAAGTCGTGTCGCCTTCGTGCTACGAAAGCGTATTTATGCTGTGGAAAAAATCGTACATAAATCATGCGCCGATAAACGAAAATGACGCATTATATATCGAAAGCGTTACAGTTATTAAAGTCGATGGTGAAAATGTTTCTCACGACATTTAAATAGGTTTTAAGGGACTTTGCCCGTGAGCTTTTAATAGTAATTTTCGGCTTATTTTTTCGGAGACGCGTGGTAGTTGTGACGTGCGCTTTTTATTACAGGCGTACGAAATGAAAGCGGCAAATTTTCTATTAATTTGTTAAGTTCATTAGTAAAAAATTCTATGGAAATTATTAATTGAAAGGCTGCAAAGGAAATGTGCTTCTTTTATATGAATCGAAGTTCAATCAATTTAATGAGTATGAAAAATAGCGAAAGCAACTCAAATTGAATTTTTTGATGTCTTCCATCGAGACTTATTAATTTCTAGAAAATTATATTTCTTTCGAACTAGTTACGATTTTGAAACTCGAGTTTTAACTAATTACGAAATTTAAAATATTTTTATCAATATTAATTTATTTATATTGAGACTGATAAGTTTCAAAATTATTTTCAAATAGATTTTTCATAAAAAAAAAATTAAATTCTGAAATACCAAATTTATTCCAAACGACTCCACGTCTCTGACAATTTCTTCGACGAAAGTTCACCTCGTCTCAGTCTCGTCTAATTGAATTTCGTCACGGTATCTTCTGTCTCGGAGATAAGCAGATAACGTTCGGGGATTAGTAACACAAATCTTGCGATGCAATATTTGCGAAATGGAAGACACCTTAAATGAGCTACGCAGGATTACGAGAGCGATTCGAAACCGAAAAGATTCCACTTCTTTTTCTTTAAATATTCAAATTAATTTTAATTAAATGATTCGTTCCAAGTATAGCTGCAAGTTCAAAGCTCGTTCTAGACTTGTACGCGATTCACGCACTAAGGCTAGTGTGGACGTTCGTGCGTGAATCGCGCATGAATCTAGAGCTAGTTTAAAATTGTTTGTTTTCAATTTTCATCAGGAACTTATAGTGATTTCATTCTGGGAAATACATTTGAGCCGTTTTATGTACTAAGTCGTACAATATCGTTTTGCATACGAAAGCGAAACGACAGTAGCAGTCCGCTCACGTAGCAGCGTGAAACATTCGAAGCGGTCTCGGTTTGCGCAAGCGGTCGTGATTCTTCCGGATTGAATTGTGCATCCGTAATGCACCTAGATGCACCTTGCGACAAAGTCTGGTTTTATTTGAGTTCGATGCTGTTGAATGTGGCCGTCTCCGAGTGCACGTTATGGACGAATCGCTGCTCCGGACTGAAGATTTGATTTGTGCTCTGGGGCTGCAGGGTTGCAGCGTTATCTGTGTCGAATGAATAACTTTTTCCGAATCGGGCCTGGACTTTCGTCTTTATGTGATTACTTAACTATGGGTACTTTTTTGGTTAAAGATGGTCAGCCCTTAGTACAAGCCTATATTCTATATCCCAAACCTAGAGCGACTGTAGGCAAAGCACTTCTCGTTGAGTAGTTCATTCCAGATGAGACAAATAGATTTGAAAAAGCTCCGATCACCCATAGATATCTCCCAAATCTATTGGATATTATGATATCGACAATTCTGATTCGAATAATTAATGTTTTTTAGCAATTTTATTGCTGCAGTCCCCCTCATATTGAATATTCTCACTAGTTGCTGTCAATTGAATGAAATTCGGGAACGAACCGAATAGTTTATCTTAATCATTGCAGGAAAATGTTATTAATTGATAGCTAGTATTATAGTTTATGAATCTTATGATAGGTCGAGCTGTGATTGAAGCTTACTTTGCCTGAGGTCACCTGAAATATTGTTGTAACAGGTCAGTTTAGTTAAGACAATGGCGTTTCGCAAAGTTTTGATTATTTAATCGAGGTTTGTTTTGGAAGTTCGGCTCGCCTCGATAGCTTTGTAGCAATTTCGTCTGACAGCTTTACAGTTTCTCGATATAATATAATCGTGTTTTAATGTAATTATGATATATTAATTTACTTTCTAATAACATTATACATAGACCTTTCATATTTAATTGATTGATTGACAGAACATATCTTACACAACGAACTCTTTAATAAGAGAGACGTCAATCTGTTTCTTAACATGCAAAAACTTAACACCTTGGAGACAGCTGATAATTTCTAGAGACATCCACCGGGATAGGGTGATTTTTTGAGAATATCTTTCAAATTTATAAAAATCTTAAAAATGCAATTAAAATATTGTATAAATTGACTCTGAAGTTCGAACGAACGAAATTAATTTCATTCTGAATATATTGCTTTTTTCTTCTAAGAAACTGCGTTGAGTTCGATCAGAGGCAAAACCCAAAAATGCGGATCCAGTCCAGAACAAAGGTCAAAATCTAATTAAAATCATGCATCACAGTTACGAATTATTAAAAAATATTAAATCAATCGATTATTTATGTACAAACACGAAAGACTCCTAAGCCGCAACACTCTAGCGAAACCTCGACTTCCGCCAACAATACAATCAACAGCATCCCGCTACAGTAGCATACAAACAGCCGTAGATATATCCATACACACGGATAGATAGATCCGTTGATTATTCGAGCCCGTAATTCGGGATTAATATTGTAAACATGCGCTTTGTATTAATTCTGGCGTCGGCATATCAACATGTTCGCATAACGCGCAGACGTGACGATGCCGCGACACGGAATATTTGATCGGGGAGCGAGGGGTGTGTTTTCCGCCGAAATGTGGGGGTTGAAAAGGGGGTCGGAATCAATTTGCACGAGTCTGCATGCTTGTCTGTAAATAATTTTGTATAGAAATATGAGTGTGACGAGGACGCGCTTCTTGGAGAAACGGAGTGAAGCGCACTCGCGATGCAGCGAGACTTGGATGAAAATCTAAATGAAACTGTAGGCATTCTTCTATAATAATGTAGGATTCTATCTATGAACTGTATATAATCCATCTGATAGAGACAGACTTATGTACTGATAGTATAGTATTATATTACGAAGAAGGCTTTTGACTGCACCCCAGCTCTATGTCAGCTTGTTAGGCCAGCCTAGTTGGATACCAGCGACACTAGGCGAAACTTCAGTCGCCACATGATAGTATAGTATGTACGTCTCTATTCTGTGAATTTTTGACGGTTTGTAGTTGGAAGATGCTTGTACTTCACAAGGGCGATATATTTGATTCAGTGGAACCCTCTCATTAGTCACCTCAATATTCCTACAACTCGTACAACAAATCCTAAATTAAATTTTTATATTGAAACTCTTGTCTTCATTTTGGAAACTCATTTTCAGTATAGCAAGGCGAAATTTTCATAATTTGAAATTCGTGCAACTCGATATTCATACTACCTCCTGGAATAACTATGCACCTACCTATGTATAGCAGAAATTCGTTGAATTCTAAATAAATTACACTGAAAAATTTTTAATTGAAATTTTAATGAAAACATCTCGAAAATAAGCTCCTCAGAAGCTTGGCTTCCGATCGTTCATTATTATTTCGGAAAAAATCATCGAAAAATCTCACTTTAACGAATCCAAAACTTCGCGAACAATCTGTAGCATATAAAGAAAGGATATCGGTACGGAAGGAAGGTGCGTGTGTGCTGATGTTGAAAAACGTATTCGCACGCTTTTGTACACAGTGCGTCGTCGTCTTGTAGTGTTTAGCGTCATTACCGAGTGGTGTTGACTCTGGTACGCGACGCATAACGAACGCACACAGAGAGTACATAGTGCCGGTTTAAATATGGCTAATAGATTTCCATAAAATCAAGCCGGGATCCGCTTTATTACGCGGTGGAAAAATCGTTACGATTCGATGCTTTTCGGGGGTGTCTCGTTTCGTTTTTTACGCTACGATAAATAGTGTTGCGGTGCGCGGAATCAGAGTTGATTGGGTAATGCTATTTTTTTTTTAAACGGTCTGTCGGATATATGCAAATCTCTTTTTGAAAAATGGACATTTTCAATTTTATATCTATTTATTATATCCTGTTGATTAGACATCAAATGATTGATTAAATCTATTATTCTGCTTGTTAACTGTACCTCACTCCATGTATGTTTAATAAGGTGACCTAACTGGATATCATCAATATTATGCGACACTACAGGCATCAAATATAAATTTACAGTAAACTTTACATTTAATAACTTTTAAGTCTTTAAACTATCACAAAGGACTCATTCAGACAAATGTGCCTAGTCCAGAAACCAAGTGAAAAACTTATATATCTGATCGATAATACATATATGCAAAAATCTCTTTCTCGTCTTGTTTCTCTATGAATGTCCAATCCAGCATTTGTATAAATGAACCCTAAAGAAGAAAAAAAATGGCAGTAAATTACTTCGATTCAACATTCGATAATCGAATCAATTCAAACTGTAATCATTCACAAACCATTACCGATACAAAAAAACCTAATCACACCCCTAAAACTAGTGCAAACACTCCGGCACCGATAGAGTTACTAGTTTAATTCGAGGCTTGATCCACCCTTGATTGCCGACGAACGGCACGGGGCCCGATAATGCGCCCTCCCATACATCGAGAAGCGGCATCAGCATCATCAAGCAATATCTGTACAAGAACAACAACAACAACAACATCAGCCACGGTCCCGGGAGATCCACTAACTGAATCTAATGAGGAAATCAAAGCCGATCGGCTAAGCCTGCCGCATCCCAAGCCTCCCACTCGAACTAATTCGTCTCGTTACATATTAACGTCTACGTTGGATATCGTTAGATGCGTGTGTTTATGCTCGGAATTAATGCTTGTTTGATGTTTAATATTAGATTATTGTTTAGTTTTGGTTTTATTTGAGATTTTCGATTAATTGGTTTAGTATCTGTACTCAATCTGGTGATGATTCGTTGAGAAAGCGTAGGTTATTTTTGAGCTGTAGAGTTGACAAAATTAAAAGAAAATACTGTAACTATAATGAAGTTCGGATGATATTTATTTTTTTATTATTTTTGCTTGAATTATGGTTTTATATTTGAATAATATTCAAGGACTCTAGAAACTAAAGGGTAACATAAGCTATAAATTTAAACTACTTGAGTTGAGTAGATACACAAGTTATCTCTGAATGTGTTCATTTGAGTTTCGAGATCTGTATTGACATATGAGCTGTTCATATTGCACAAAGTGATTAATTTTATAAAACAAAACTTGATGCTTATTTCAAAATTCCCTTTATTTAATTGCTTTTTTTTTAAAGTAACGTTAACCACTTTTATCTTCGAATGGCTCATATATGTACATACAAGCATGATCAGATCACTTGAATATTTCTTCGATTATAATAAGATCTTAAAATTTGATCGCGTGTACATATACCGCTTGGTTTATAGGGTTCTTATTTATGAAAATCGATTGAAAAACGGAATTCTACAATTTTTTTTCGGAATCGCACAAACCATTTCCAATCGGCATCGATTCGTTTCCACCCCTCGCGTCTGTTCATATAACAACACACTTGTAAAACGGGTCATGCGTATCCGAATTTACATATCCAATTACCGCAAGCACGACCTCGATGACCTCGTCCACAGTTAATCAAATCGGCCTTAAATCCGACCCCACACACTCTAAGGCCCTCAGACGATCCGAGCACTCCTAAAAGTCCCGAAATCTCAGCCAGAGTCGAATCTCCTTTTAATCATCCGGGCGACAATTGTCAAAATCGCAGTCAAAGTCCCAGAAACGCTCGTAATAACTCTGGTGTATCTCTGGGTTTGATTAAATCGTTATTGCAAATTTATGTCGAGGGTGGCTAATCAGGAGAGCGCCTAGTATGCAGATAGGACGCGGGATTGCACAAACGTTTATTATTCAAATGGTCTATTGACGTTGACGTGGCAATGTGTTATGTATGATGTGCAGTACTGGCGTATAATCTTTGCAGTTTCATACGCTGCTCAAAGCTCATATAAAATGAATAGAGTGTTCTAAAAATATTAAATTTTCATGATAAATTAAAATTATTTTAATTTGAAATACTTTTATATATTAATTTCATCTTGCATACTTTTCAGTTGTAGTACATGTGATTCATACAAAATTATTTTGGATACTATATAACGAAAGTATTCAATATACTAAATCATATAATAAGCTGTTCAATGAATAAAAAAATTAACTTAACAAAAAAAAATAGATTCAAATGTCAAAGCACATGGTAAGGACAAAACATTTATGTATAAAATATCTTTCTCAAGTAACAAAGAAAAATATCATAAAATGACGAAAATTGTTTGACAATCGAATGAAAATTCATTCTAATATAAACTGACCACATCCATACTTTAAGTATTATAAACGAAATTTGTACTTTATAAATTCAATTGAATATAATAATGAAGGAAAATTGAAAAAAACGCATCAAACAAATTTCATCATTTCCTCGTCCTATCGTTTTACAAACATAATCACATTGCACTTTAAACGACTCATTTGATTGAAAAAATTAAAAATTAAACCCACACATTTCCGAAACAATCGACTCTTTTTCGCATAACTTCGCTTAATCAACGTTGCACAAGAGCAAATTTATCAGCGCCGGTCGCCGTCCGTTCGAAGGGGGGTTCGATTTTTAAACGTGCGCCCCCCAGGGCCACAACACGGGGGTGTCGGGAGGTCACAAAGGGTAATTTCAACCCCCACCTATGGGACGAGCACCCTAACCTAACCCTTTATTGTTTTAGCCGCCGTGCCAATTAACTATCTATTTACTCTGCGCCCCACCCTCGATGCGCCACTGCAAACGGGCGCCCGGGGGTGAAGGTAACGAGGGCGGTTATGCTTCAATTATTTGATTTTTTTTTTGCATTTCATATACTCTTTTCATTTCGGGGTGATAAAGCGATCTTTTCGACCGGTTTGATGGGCCTTTTATTATATTGTGGTCGTTTTTATTAACAGAGTGCAGTATACTGACGAATATTCAGACTATTTAGGGATGAAAATATTTCTGATAATTAAAAAAAATACATTTACATAGTTTTTAATTATTAATATCTAACAACATACATTATAATGACGCTATTTCGTCTGTATATCTGTGATTTTGTAAGTGCGCATATTATAGATGATATATCGATACTGTGGCAAAATAATTATCTAACTATAATAGCGCTATTCTGTGCGTGTCTGTGTATTCATGTAACGTTCCAAAATCACTTTGAAACTGCGTTGATATATTCAACGGGTTGATCGCTGTTAAGAATAATTTTCATGATTATACGAAAATAAATCAGCTAATTCGTTTATATCTGTATATTTTTTATTTTCAAATGATTCCGATTATTGAAAATCTGAATAATCAAAGTTCTAATGTTCTATTTTCAGAATTGCCTATGTGCAATTAATTATATTCAGCTAGTTCCGATGTTATTAATAATTATGCTTAATTATCTGAAATTATACAATGTAGCAATTTATTAATAACACTAATGCTTAGTTTGATTAATAAATAGAAGAAATTGATTACATTTTATTTACCAAATCCATAGACAATTCAATTAATTTTATAACTATTTTTTTAATTTTTATTCGAATACAATTAAGTAACCAGCATCATACATACACTAGACAAACAGACCGAGACAAATTAGAAAAACAAAACTAATACCATTCACCGAATCGCCCCGAATGTATTCCCAAACGAAATAAGCCTCGCATAATACTATGATACCTCTCTGCACAACTGCGAAGAGTTCTCATAATATTTTTCCTTTCATTAATCGCGATTAGTCATCGCGTCCAAAGTCACGATCCTCTCGTTCATCCCCCGGCGGATTATTAGCGGGGCTCGGCCAATAATTGTTTGGTTTCTTCGAGATGTCTGTCTGAGGATAATGCTTCAGTCCCCCTTCGAAGGACCCTCACACCAGCTCTGAACATCCACTATCTACATCCTCGGCTTTCGCCAATATCTCTAGACTCTCTAGTCTTCTGTGCACGGATTGAGGGCCAACTATGTACGTCTAGTGGAACTAAAGAAAGGGGTAGTTCGGTACGTAAATCCACTACAATCAATTTCACGCCACTCGAATATCGGACAATGTAATTAATCGTCGTTGAGGCGTAGCGATCGGATAAGCGTGTTGATGTATTATAGAAATGTGACGTAAGTTATTAATTAGATTAATTCGAAGCGATGTTTGAACGAAACGAATCCAGGGTAAACAACCTCGAGAGGACATTAGGTCAATTGATTTGCATATGCGTGAAAGAATGTTGGAAATTCGCATGAAATATAATTTTCTTGTTTCAGAGCTATGCTTATTAAGTCGATTAATCATTTTTCGATCGATTTCAAAACGAAAATATTCAAATTCGGGCCCGCATTAAATAAATTTGAATATAATACGATCGTAACTCGCGACCGAAGCGATGCGGCTTGTTAGCACGCGTAAATAAAATTTATACGTGGCACAACAATTTGTGCACATTTTCGTGATTGTTATTTTATATGAAGTATTCCTAAGTAGGCACGGAGCTAGAAAAGTACAATCGATCGTAAATTTTCGTTAGTTTTCACTGCGTAATAAATGAATCACACTCGGCGCCAAACTTTTCCGTCTGCCATCTTTTATTACCGTTTTAATGTCCTCTCACCAAGTCGAACACAATACGCACACAGGCCATTTAATTTTACGCTCTCCAACTTTTTAAAACGACACGCTACATAACAATAAATGAATAAATAAATATGCGACAGACACGATGAAAAAAAATGCGCATAAATATAATATGCGTATTTCGAGTAATAACTAGGAAAAGCGTGGGAAATTACGACGATGGTTTATGCGAGCTTTAAACATCGTATTGTAGTACTTTGGCGGAAGTTAATATCCGCATAAATATGAGAGCTAAATAACTCATTCAGCAATTAATTTTTTAATCCCTTGGAATAAATATATATGGCAATATGATTCAATTGAGATTTGTTTGAAGTATGTTTGAGGAGTCCCCACTAAGGATACTTTTACTCAACTATGGAAACAACTGTTCAGTATCACTATCGAGGAATATTCTGATACTGATACCTAGGAAAATCTTCAACGATATTACTCCCATATTATAAAACAATCCAAAGAATCTGTTCTGTCTGTTTACAAGATCCAAAACGATGTCGTTCCCTTCTGAACCTCCATCGCGGTACTCGCAATGGGCGGATCTTACAATGCACGGCGATTTCCACGATTCCACAAGAAAGGCATAATAATTCTTGCGTATCTCCTTGACTTGCAAATGAGATAGAGGAGGCTGTCTTTAGCCGGCGTGATGATCGTTAATAACACTGGGCGTCTTGTGCTTCCACCTAAAATCGTTAGAGAAGTCCTCCTTGTTCCCGCAGACCGAAGGGGGTTGAAAGTTCGCGTTGTGCAAGGGTGGGATTCGATCGGGTGTATATTTTATGTTGTGAAAAAAAGTGCGATGAAATATGCGCTTAATTACGTGCGTGAAATTGATGGCCGATGTCTCAGATGCAGTCAGTTCAATTTGCATGCTTAATATTTTCCGGTACCTTGATTCATGTGGTGAAAAATTGACAATTTTCCTAATAAGTTTAGTTAGAGTTAGACAAATTGTGACAAGGTTGCTTATAATGTGCTATTTTGTATGGATGTAGAAATGGTATGTCTAATCAGTGTTAATTAATCATAATCGGTTATGCATGTTTGTTATGTATTCCATTAATTTCGCACATTCGGACTACGTTCATATGTGATTAGTTCACAGGTTTACTTATTTAAAATTAGCTATTTTTTATATAAAATCTGCGGAAAATTATTCACGAATATACACAAGCTTGAGTTTACGATTAATAGAAATATTTATGTGTTTTCGATAAATAAAATAATCATAAATATGAGTTAGTTATGCGAGAGCACGTCCGCATACATATCGCATTACGCACACGCTCATCCTTCTTTATGGATCACTTTTTTTTCCTTTCCTTTCCAAAAGCATTTTCCTCTCAAACGGTTTGAGAATCGCTGTGCTGTGATGGAGGAAACTCCAGAGTTTCTTAACCACTGGTCCGAGAATCGTCCGAGATTTAATTTATGACGGTACGTAAAATATGAAGCGTCGCCGTTCTCTTTCCATTTTATTATTTTTTTATCGTTGGGAATCGGAAACTTTTATATGGGAAAACTTCGCCGACTGAATCCCTTTTTTGTATAATAATTTCGAGCAGAGCGAATCTTGATTGAGTTTTAATCTCTGGAATCGCATTACAACTCGTCGTTTTAACTTTCATTGAAAACGAAATTATCGGATTTTTCTCGCTATACATTTAAGCATAAACGACTATCTGTATATTTTTTTAATGTATACGTTTATTATTTATGTAAATTTCTATATTTTAATCAGTTAACTGAATATTATATAGTCCAAGTCGGTTAACAAACATAAGAACAATAACTTAATTGATAAAGCCTGACACGACCATTATCTTAGTTTTCACCGAACATTTTTTTCTCCAGTGAAGATAACTTGTCCCTAACGGCGTCAGGTCGGTATCTGAACAAACTTCGAATGGGTTGTCTTATTTGCGGCCATGGTTTTGCTTTGTGGTGATAATTATTCAAACACCAAGTCACCCCCGACATTGTTATCCTTGCAAACTAACAAACACGCGACCGCTGCTATGTGCATTGGTATTTGTTTATTGATTCAACGCAAGTTTGTTTATCAACTCCATGACCCGCTCTAGATAATGTATCTGCTTTGCAATATCAATTAAACAACAATTGCGCAATTAAATATTCAAATGTGGATCGATAATTAATTAGCTCAAGAATTAATTTCGTGTTGATTTTGTTGATGAGGCGTTCAGAGCTCAACGTAAATAATTCCAATTTGAAAGAAAAGATCAAATATGTTTGATGCAATTTTCAATTCAATGCAAATAATTTATTATATTGATGGTACTTATTTAGCGGTTTTTCCAAAAATTAAAGAGCGCAAATTAATTACGGTTTTCCCCAGCTCGATTTCAATAGATACTGGAACGTAGCTCGCTTTGTGGTCCACAGTGAAAATTAACAGGTTGTCAAACTTTCCAACTACACGGTTCCGACTAAACTTTATTAATTGATTGAGTGGTTATACGTACTCGTGCATTTAAACTTCGAAGACGCTTCCCGAACAACGGAACGACGCCACAACACACACGTACTGAAAAGTTTACAATTTTCTACGAAAGCGAACTTTGTTTCTCGGATTTCTTACCTTTTTTTTTCGACCACCGATCACCTTTTTCCGTGTTTTTTTCTTCGGAAAAGAGCGGTAAAAATCTAAATGTTTAGCAACAATCCAAGAAGAAAAGTGGCGGTCATTTGTTAACTTCTTTCTCGCTTCATCGCTATCGGCCGTGAGAGCCGTAAGCTATTATTCAAGCTCTTAAGAGAAAAAAAAATCTAAATATATACACCCAGAAGAGATAGTCGAATAATTATTCAATCTCACGTTCTCTGAGTCTGAAAATAAAATAAAATACGCAGTAGCTAAATCAGCGTTATACTTTCAAAAAGTCGAGATAAATTCGAAGCAATTATGGTTTATAAATGATGGCCGGCTACTAGGACCCCTTCTGAATCTACGGATTCAGAGTGGAAATAAGAAGGGGCTATGAAATCATTTACATTTCAAATAAGATCTTCGCGACGAGATAAGTGGATTGTACGTGTTGCTGAAAAGACATTCGCTATGGAGAAGCGGTGCACGAAAGTGGCCCGACTCAATAATTCAATGTCTCCTGATATGCATTGTGCGGCTTATCGTCGGATCCGATTAGCGAATAATAAACTGCAGCCTCGAATGCATCTTATACACATTTTAATACAAATTGAATTATGCGACAGTATGCATTATTAAGCAGAAAAGGGGTTACAGTTGCGTGCTCGCCAAATCCGATGCGTCAGCGCAGATAACGCGAGGTTTATGCAACTCTATAAATTAAAAATTGACTCATTAATCTATTTAGAAAAAAAATGTAAGAATCCGCTTTATCGCATCGGCCAAATTTTTTCGTGATACTTATGAACCGTGGCGGTCGTTAACTGATTAAGCACCGGTGTCCCGTTTCACCTGTGGCAATGATAAGCAGACCGAACGGCCATTTGTTCCGTCTGGCTGCCGAGGGACTCATTGGTGGCAGTCACGAAACGACCTAACACATAGGGATGACCCATACTACCCCTTTGCTATATAGGAACAATTCGGATAGGTCACCCGATGCCTACTGCTTCATTGTAAATACGGTTGAACTCGCCTATTCATACGAAATCTGTTCTAGGAGAGAGAATTGTATGAATGACGAATCAATTTCTGGTATAAGATATAAATTGAATTAGATTAATCCGTTTTGCATCAGCAGATAATTGCTTATTTATACTGAAAATAAATAGATAGAGATTTTGATGATTTGATGCCATACTGAGTTGCCAGTTCAGAGACATGAGTTCCGATTTAAATCTTTGTGATTTCTTTCTTCGAAACTCAAATTCTCGTCTAATTTTTAGGCTCTACATCTCTATACTCATTGACCATTCATAATTTCAGATTGATTTTCTTTCAGGTAATTTAAATAGATGCTGTTCGATTTGAGTCGATGAATTTACTATTCGAATTGATAAATTCGAATGAAACTATAAAATTGGATTTCAGTTCATTTGAAGTTTTGTTCATTACCCGAAAATAATTATAGATTGCGTCCGCGCTAATGCCATTTTCTATTTGAATTTTCAATTCGCATTCGTTATAATAAAATGGAATTTTAATCGGTCATCTGCCCTATTTACCGGCGTTTATATCGTTCTAATATTTTACTGATGAACGCCACTCGTGTAATTAACACGGTAATGGACTTTGCATAGAATTTATGACTGAATTAACAGGCACGGAATTTTCGTATTACCTTAAATATATACAGCTATGCAGTTTGGGGGATGTATTGAATGTAAATACTTTAGGCTGTGATTACTGCAACATTCATTTGATTCAAATAAAACACATTCAGAATTTATTTAAAGCACATTTAATATTTGTTTTATATCGATGAAAACATCAGTTAAAAAATCGATCGTAAAATTGAAGTAAATAACTCAAATCCGGAAAAACTTTCATGGACCCTTCTCTGAATAATTTCGATCCGAATCCTTCGCATATCAAAAAACCACGCCCTTCATCAGTAGTAACCCTTTCATAACGAGGCCCTCACACACGACTAGGACGAAGAAAAAACTCGTATAAAATGAAAAATATATATAAATAATAAATAAAAACGCGCTCGAACGGCCGCAAAGCGATTTCGGTTATCCGGCAACTTTACGACTGAAAAAATGTACACTAGCCGGCGTCGCTTTATTTTCTCCGGGAGGCTTTTCATTTGCATACTTTTGCGTAAAAGCCTCGCGGTCCGATATTATAAATTTTGACGTCTTTCTTTTTTACTTCGTTCATTTCGTCTCTTTTTTTTCGTCCGTTGCCGGAGATGTTATTTTTTCGCGAGGGCCGTTTTGTTTGCATCCCGTAAATGGAAATCGTTAGGTTTCGAGGGGTGCGCTAAGTGTATTATTATACGGGTGGGTCCCGGGGCGATTATTGCGCTTGGGGCGCATTCATATGGGCTCATATACGATCTCATATTGACCTTGAGTGTAAAAAAGAAGAATATTTAATTGATAATTTAAAAAATAATTATATTTTATAGTATGGAGCTACTGGAACAGATCATTAACACTACTCTTGTTGAGGAAATTTATGTTAGGTTTGATTATAGATTAGGTTAAGTTAGATTTTTTTATTTGATATTATGTTATATTTTAAGAAAGGATTATATCCACAGTATGTTTCGATGATATGTTTACTATACCTAGTGTATAATTAAGTATCATGAAGATGACTGAATGTTATCTTACCTATCTATGTAATGAAACGATTGATTATTCATTATAAACTCTACACCTCTCAACTTACCACAGATCATCCTGCATAGTTAGAGAAAAAACTATTTTTGTTATTTAGGGGAGAGTAAGGACACATGATGCCCCCATTTGTTTTTTCACATTTAACTTGTTTTGGTAAATTTATTTAGAAAAAAATAGAGTCAATATACTCAGAATTTAATTTGATTTACTTAGTACAACCAATTTAATATAATTTAATGCTTTTGATAATAAATTTTCGTATAAATTCGGCAGAGGGATCGAATGTCCCAGTGGATCAAATTTTTTCTCACTCCCCTAACATTTCTATCAATTTTCAAATCGACACGAACGATCACATAAATAATTTATATTTATCAAGATATTCATCTGAAAAGTCTTAAGTCGTTCATTATCCGTATATCTTAAGCGTTTGGGCGAATCAAGACACACAACAATCGCAACAGAGATTTAGCATAATCGCTTAATTAATTCGCCCTACATTCGCTTGCTTGATTTAGCGAGTCGCCTTCGCAGCCCTGTCCAAAGCCGAAAGGCTTAGCCCAGGTCAGGTCGTATATTTTCAGGTATTTTCAGGCACACTTGGCCGTAATAAGCGCGAAGCCGTAAACTTCCCACCCTTCCTGTCTAGGAATCGTAAAACGAGCTAATTAAGCGCCACTTATTAACGGCGCGACTGTCTCGAATTTATCATCAAACGGCTCTTAATTAGCGCCGTAACCGAGATTACGATGCGATTATACGTTTCGGCTTGTTCTGAATATTCTTAGAGATTGTCGTGCTTCGGATGACGATAAGTCTAGACGTGTTTTCGTATAATTGTGCGTTTTAATGAGCGCGTGACTTGCGTTATGCATTTCGAATCTCATTACGTGGGAGCGGTGCATTATTGCTATGGTGATGTGAACGATGCGCCCATTGTTCGGAGCACTTGTCGTTTGTGACAATTTGTTGATCTCTCTTCAATTTTAGGTACAGTGTTGTTGTGATTTTTCGGTTTTATATTCGTATAATATTGACAAAACTACCAATCAAAAGTTTTCAGATCACTTTCTTACCAAAAACATTGAATTGATCGATTGAAACAATAGATCATTTATTATGCCATGATTCACATTATGCTTATCAAATATTAAAATTTCGTTTCTGAATCATATTGATTTTAGAAAACATTAACACTAACAATAAGTGAAAATTTAATTAATTGAAATATATTCATATACCTAGAACATAATTTAAGAAATCACTGTAGCTCTATATACAAAAAAATGTTGCGTCATTTACATAAGCTGGAGTCATCTCGTAATGTTCGTTGTTACGTCGACAACAAACGCATTAAAGACCATAATTATAAGCCGTTTTTCATATCAGCATCATATTATATTTCCATTGTTCTTCGACGGAAGGCGTACATAAAATTTGTTTTCTTTTTTTGCATGATTAATAAAAATCGGTCCAAAGTCAGTTCTAGTTTCGATTTCAAACTCGGTAACAGGAACCGGAACCCTCACAACGGACCAATCTAGGACTCGGAATATAAGAATGGCTTAAAGTGGTCCAGTGACACAAATGGTCCATAAAATACACTATTGCCATCTCAACATCCCCCCAGTGGTGGAAAACCTTTTATTTACAACGGATAAGCTTTTAGAACGCTTTCATAATTTTCTTAGGGGAGTGCTTTGCTGTGTTGTGCAATTTGGTCCAGATCCTATTTAATTTTGTGCTATTTACAGTTTCTCAAATAAATTACTATAACGTTTATTTTTTCTTAAGCTCAGATTTTCCCAAGTGGGTAAATACTCTTATTTCGATACAATATTGCAGATACATTTCAAAAGATAAATATTATTTCGACTGAAAGTCAATTTTCTTAATTAACATTTCACATAAACTACTAAGTCAAATTGAAGATATATCATAATCTTCAATAAACTTGAGTTGCGTAGGGAAAAATTAATTTACTTACGTTAATTTGAATCTTAAGTTAGCTTAGTTTCATTTGTAATTTAAGATTTTGATATAAGCTTTATAAACCTTATGGGAATTTGGCAAAAACTCAACGCAAACTGTGAAGAAAACTTTAATATTAAGTTTACTGTCATAAATTTTGAACTTACTCTTTTCGGACTCTACACTAGAACAAACTTTCTAAAGAGATTTTTTCATAGCTAGTGAAATTTCATGGTTTATTTTTATCACAGTTTTCTTTATTTTATACACTTTTTGCGCCATTTCGGTACACTTCGAGACTATCAAAACGAAATCTTCAGTATGGCGATATACATAGAATAATATGCGAAAAAGGTTCGTAATCCCTTCGAAACTCGCCATTTGAAGGAGCCTAAACAGTTTTATTTTCGCAATAAAAATAAATTTGCTTATATCAATTTATGCAGAGGAAAAAAATACATCCAGCTTTCGAATAAATGCGAAACTTTTCCCAGAAGCTGAAGTTGGAACGGGACCAACTTAATAGCACTACTGCAGCTCAACAATTTTATTTCGGCCATTCGAAGTTAACTGGCCAAGTCATGTTACGCATTTCGCCATATTCCTAGGAAATAATATCGTCGAATATAAAAATGTATTATTGCAGAGTCGAAAGCCTCCCCAGCTTAAGATCTGCTCCTATAAATTATGCGAGTTTCTTTCGACGCATTTAACCGAAGCATCTCCGTATAAGATGCGTTCATAAATTGTGGATGTAATAACATTGTCAGGATGTATAATAATAAAATATAACAATATAATGAATTGAAGTAGGATTTAGAGGCGTTTATATTTTATTGTTTTCGAGATGAAGACAATTTTATGATGTCTTCCTATTTTTATTCTATCATGAAAGTTGTGTAGTAGAAAAATAAAAAGCTGACAGAGTTTTGTAATAATTTGTATTTTATCATTTATTGGTGTATAAATTCACAAGGATAATAAACGCATTTTGTATATAATTTTACTGTATCTTTGGTTTAATCAGTATTGTTTTACCTAAATGAAAATATCAATAAAAAATTAATATTCTCATACTTACAATGCGTATTTAATAACAATGTCAAAATGTATTTAAAAATGCAATAAAAATTATTAAGTTTATACATGTTTATTTGAAATATGAAGTAATATTAAATTGAAAACACAATAATGTTAGAATACAATATAATAATAATATTTGTATTGTTTATTTTCATTCAAACAAAGAAATGTTATATTTCTATAATAAATTTTCCTCTTTATTGCGAATATTCATCGTACTGATTTAATTTTACGCAATGAAAAAATAATATTGACAATAAATTTTCAATAATAAACCTATACAATAATAAAACGCGACAAATAAACTTACCCCTATGCAAACAATATAAAAATACTCACAATGTTTCGAATTGAAATTTATATCGATATTTAATTTCGCTTCATACCACCTCTCTGTGCATATTTGATCGACATTTTGCATATTCAGTTCGTTAGATCATCAACATACAATATGTAAACATCAACAATGTCATTAAAATGGCAATATAACAAATATCATATTCACAAATAACATAAAAACCTTTGAATGTTTAACAATAGCGAGTGGACAACACAGATTGCGCAAACGAGGAAATAGTTTTCGAAATATTGTGAGTGGATAACTAACGCATTCCGAATGAATTATTCGATTGTTAAGTTTTTGCTGAAATGAAAATCGGATTGGAACTGATTCCAAAATACATTTAAAAGAGATATACATACATTCAATATCAGTCGAAGCAAGTTAAAAATATTTTTGTTTGCTTACATAAAAATCCGCCCCATATGCACAGGAGCGTTCCGAATAAGAAGATAATGCCAAATGTACAATGTTTTATTATTATTTTTTTACATTAAATATAATATTTCACCTGTTTAATCAATACTTAGAATAAGAATATATTTTGTAACCTCAATTTGTTTTGTCTTTTATTTACTAAGTAAATGTCCTTATCAAGTACATAAATATTTTATCGATAATATATTAATTAATATTGCGTCGATTCCACGCCAATGGTACTTAACCATCCACTAACGCGCTAGCTATACAGTTAAACTAGTTTAGTATTTTTTTTTCAATTTTATTTATACACATTCGTAGATAATACAATGTTCCGATTACAAAAATAAATAAATGCCAAATCCATCGAAATTATATTCAATTTTAGTTTATTTTTTTTCCTTTCGAACAGTTAAAATATACACGTTACAGTACAATAATCGTTAAAGACTAAAGATGCTCGAAAAACCGTCACTGCAAACGTTGTCGCCATTATGGCAGAATATACCATAAATTTGGTCACACATTCCAGTGACGCAAAGTGCGACTGAACCCTTTTCCAATTTTGGGAAGACCTTTTATTTTGTTTTCGTTCTACGTTATCTTTTTTTCTAAACGAATATCTTCTATGGTGGCTGTCCTGCTATTTACCGTTTCAAATGAAAACGAAAAATATATAATAATAAGACGAAATCTACTAACGCTTATTAAAATGAAATCAATTTTCCGAAACGAAGTTGTGAATTTTCCAAACTTTACAAACGCGTCTTTTACAACTTTATAATCAACACGAATCAAACGGCACGCCTAGCACATAAATTTCTATACATAAAAATATAAAAATATTCCGAAGGTATATATTCATAATATAATTTACAAAAGGGACTGAAGAATATTATGTCATTATTTCCTCTGCATATACATTGCTTATTTATACATATAATATATAATTTTAAATACAAAATTTAATGTAAGCGGATTATAAAATTCATTATATTTTTATATATATGAATAAACTCTATTTACACATAAACTATATGCGGTCTGTCCATAGTTTTATGGTGTGGTATGGATTCGTAGCCGAACTGTTGATACATATTTTCGACTAGATCTCCGTTCATTGGTGCTTTGTTCATAGTGTGCCAAGGTGGTGTACTGTGATAAGTATCCTGAACTTGAGGAGTCATCATCAAGTACCTGTTAATTTCGACTTTGTCGTCAGACGGTCTCGGATGGTGATTTGCTCCGTACATTATGCCGTTGCTCATCTTGGGAAGATTGCTCGTAAGATCCGAATCGGTCATCACGTGCTTAGTTTTATCTTTAGAACACCTTTTCAAACCACCGACGTAATAAATAATGCTTCCGGCAATGCTAACAATAACACCCAACAGCAGCACCGCAGACATAATGGTGATCCAGTTGATCGAACATTTTATTTCTGATTCGGGAACCTTGGCCAGCAACGAGTTTTCCAAGTGTTCTGGTGTCGCGCAGCGTATGTCTGAAAAATCTATGTAAATAGAAGAATATTCTGAAACGTTGAACGTAGTATGCTTCGAATGCTCCTGTCCCAGTTTCCAAAGCCAAAGTAACGAGCAGTTGCAATGTAGCGGATTCCCGGCCAGTTGCAGAGATTGCAGTTGCTCCAATGGGAAATGCGACGCGTGCAGGGAAAACAAAGCGTTATTCTTGATTGAAATGTGAGTCAATTTCGGATTTCCGTGGAAAGTCTTAATCGGAATCGTCGTCACTTCGATATTGTCGTTCATCCATAGCCTCTCCAAGTTGATGTTGTCGACGAAGGCTCGCGCATCTATCTTGGTCACCTTTTCCAGTCTGCTCAAATGCAGATGCCTCAGATGGAACAAACTTTGGAACGACACAGGAGGGATCCCTTCGAACAGGTTCTCGTTCAAAGACAGATGGGTCAAATTCGAAAGTTTCGACAGAGCGACGGTCGGAATTGCGGATAAGTTGTTCTGGTTCAGATTCAAATACTGCAAAGACACCAGTCCGTCCAGAGCGGAGTGGTGAATGTCCGAAATGACGTTGTCGGCGATCTCTAAGCGCTTCAGACGCTTCAGCCCGGAAACGGAAGATTCGCGAACGCTTCGAATCAGATTCCCCGAAACGGTCAAAAGTTCCAAATTAACAGTATACACTAAATTTTCAGTCGGCAAATCGAGCAGCTGGTTGTTATCCAGAGTCAACGTTTTTAAATTCACTAGCTGCTTGAACAGTCCCGCTTCGAAACTCACTAATCTATTGTCGGAGAGCCGCAACTCTTGCAAATTATGCAGATCCTTAAAAGCCAACAGGTGCACTCTCTCTATCCTATTGCCGTCCAAGTCGAGCAGCTTCAGCGACTTGAGACCGATAAAAGCGTTCTTCTCGACGGCCTCTATGACGTTGTGCGACACGTTCAAAAACGCGAGTTCGGAATTGGACTCGAAATTCCTGTCGCCTAGAGAATCGATATTGTTGTAGCTGAGGTCTAACGTAGCAATTCTGGAGTATATGTACAAGCTCATGTGCAGACTTTGGATGTTGTTCCTGGTGAGGTTGACGTGGGCGGCTTCCGGGTTGAACTGGATGGGAACCACTTGGAGAGAGGCGGCCACGCAGGCCGCCGATCTAGCGGAGTCGTCGCAGACGCATCTCGGGGGGCAGATGCCCCCGAGGGCGGCTGCGCCCCCGTCGGGCCCCCATGCAGGCCAGGTGGCCACTAGCCACAGCCAGAGGGCGCATCGCCAAGCGCAACAACGCGTGACGAGCGCTCGAACTCGCTCCATAACATCGCGCGCACACGGCACTGCCCTGTAACAATTAGAAAAAAATATTAAATTAATATCAATTGCAATCGTAAGGATCATATATTTTTCAATAATATATCGTGGCTGAATTTTTTAAAGAAATTTTGGGGTAGGAGGGGTCCTAACCATTATTCGGGGTAGAGGGAGGGCTCAGTCCGACTCATAGCAATTTTCATTAATTCATTTTGATTTCGACTCGATATCTTTCTATTTTCCATAAAGTTGATAGTCATACCTTTAATATCGATCAATGAGCTGTTATTGATGGAAATATCGGTGTTGCACTCATATGCAAATTGAGGGCGACAAATATGGATCAATTCTCTATAATGGACCACTGTGAGCTTTATATGACCAAATTTACATCATTTATTAATTTAAAATAAATTATGTATATTATATTTATTTAATATATAAATCAACATCTAACCATATAAACTATAAAATGTTAATTCGAATTGAATTTTATATTATATAAACGAGAAAATATCTGAAATTCTCATCAACATAAAATTTCATAGAAATGTTACCTATCCAATAACATCTACAGAATATACATCAAATATTTGGTCGAAACAGATCAAATTTGGCGAATAGCATTGTGTTCAATATTTGCTCAAAGCGATATAACATTTTAGGTATATCGGAGGCCATTACCGGTTATATTGAATTCTGTGATGCATCAAAAGCGCACGACGTCGAATATTTCAATCGAAAATTGTTTTTCAGTGTATTTCAATTTACTTTGATACTCAAACAAAAATGTAAGCGCAGGAACTACACGGAATTTCCTAGACGTCTATAAATATAATATCTGAATAGAATTCCTTTTCATCGTTTAATTGGGTCAATTCACAATAGAAAAACGTTCGCCACTGTCACCGACTATGTATATTTTATTCAACGTTTCACTCCTAAACGACCTCTCGAACGAATTTCTACCAACAATGCACTTTTTCCGCACCACGAATATATTTCGATACTGTAAAAAAAATATATGCATATATACAACACACGCAAAAGCTCAAACAACAGCGTTTTCCTTTCCGGTGCATAAATCAAAGCAAACTTCCTCGCTTTTTCTCAAAGCGTGATTTGTTGACTTCAACACTAAGTCGCACTAATTGCACTCGGGTGCATAGTTCAACCATGAAGGGGTGGCCGAGGAACGCTATTACACTTTTCGAGTTAACTGGGGCGAACCACTCTCACAATTGCTGTGTTTTACTGGATCTTTCTTGTGCAACGAGCTAGATCGTCTCTGCGAATAAGATTTATCGCTTGCAATTTATCTGACAAACGCTTTGCAATTAATTCGCGGAAAAACTTAACATGACGGCTCGTATAGAGCTCCCCGCAGTAGGGTTTCGGGGGTGAAAGTGATGTATGGGAACGGAATGCGAATAATGCTTATACGAGCTGCTCTAGAGTAACATAGAGAGCTTGCAGCGTTTACATGTCTAATTTTGAACTTTAGAGTCGTTTTGTAATATAAATGCAAATTTTACGATGCGCTCGTGCATTGTACTACTACAGTGCAAGCGTGCAGTTTTTTTTTTCCATGTGAAATACTGGCAGTAATACCGGATTGTGACATTGAAACGCAATTTCGAATTTTCCGCTTCATTTTCGTGCTTGGCTTTGATTTCAGTAATTCATCAATACAAATTATAGTACTTTATATTTAAAAAAATACGTTTCGTTAGATACAAAATATTTTCTCATAAATAAGCAATTATAAAGAACAATTTTAAGGGTCCTATAGATTACGAAATGTTTCATAAAACTCCCTTTTAATTATCAGATAGCGAAAATTACGCGGAAAAATTACAAAAACGCAATATTCGTGAGCAATCTTAACTTAAAAAATAAGCGACGTAGAAACGTCTTCATATTTTAAAAAGGGATGTGCAAAATATGCTAATGAAGCAAAAAGTTATGCCTTCAAAAACTGGAAAACGGTGGTCGTTACGTGTTTTTGATTCAGAGCAGCTGATAAGAGCATAAAAAGTCTATTTTTATAAGTAGGATCTTGCTTTAAAATTTGCACGAAATTCGCCGTATAAAAGCGGCAATTACACACAACGACCGAAATACAGTGGAAACTCGCTTAACGAGATCCTTGCATAAGGAGTAAAAAATGAAAAACATTATGTTTTTATACACATTGAGTAACGAGAAGGGAGATATTGTTACATTTTATAATTATCTTGATATTTTGTCGTTCGAAAAGTATTGGTTTGTTTATCGAGAGTTCGTATAACGAATCGAATTTGGAATGAATTGTGCTTGTTTTGCTCTGCTTTTTGCTTCATAGAGCTAATCACGTCTAGCTCTGAACAACTCATATACATAGATACTACTAGAAAATTGCCAGCATACTGCGATTAGTTTAAAAACAAGCAACACTTTAACGACAATGAGACATTCTCAGACACTTAACACAATACGAAACATAGGTACGACGATTCGAATCGCCCAGTTTGGAGTCCAACACGACAATGACAAAACTTGAACGTCTGTTCTTCCAGTCTGGGCATCCGAGGCCATTCTTCACCATCTTCTCACGAAGCATATAATATCACATTATACACCCGTTTGAACGTCGAAATTCTATTTTGTCCACTCGTGTTCCGAAAGCTCGGCTCTTTGTCCACGTGTAGACATCGCCGACGTCGTATTTATAGTGTTGTTTAATTTTCGAAGTTAGCTCGAATCGTTATACGTATTCGTGAGGTGGATTCTGGTGAGCTATAATCAATCTTCTTTATAGTGTCGCTTAGGCGAAAATGCGAATATCGTTATTATGGCTCGTATTTATTATGCGTACGATTGTGAGTTTGAAACGGGTGGTGCTAATTGATATTAATGACGAGTTCGACTTTGAGCGTTTCGGCGTCTAAGTCGGTGAAGGATGATTGTGTTTTTATGATTTGTTTCAGTTGGATTTGTTTGTAGATGAAAAATTAAGGATATTATTATTGTGTACGTTGTTCGAAAAAATAATATTTTAATATAGATTCAATACGTTTTTGTTTTAAGTGAATATTCTAAGAAAAGTATTAGTTCGTCTGATAAACAAAAATAAAATATAAAAGAGGCTGATTTATAATTTATGATTTTTTTAAATAAATTCTATAATCTTTCATATGTATAAAAAAATAATAAGATCTTTCAGATAGCATTAATAAGACGCCATCTCAGTAAGCTAGACGGGCACTTTTTCAAAAATATTTTCAATCCCACCGCACTAATAACCCCGGCTCGCATAATACAGAAATTAAAAACGCATCCACTTCCCTCGCTCATAGCCGTATATTATGTTAATATGATTTTTATTAGAAACGAAAAAAAAAATACGAGGGGTGCACCAGGTCCGCAGCATATCCTCGACGAATATTCGTCCTGGGACCACACAATCTAGAATTAAATCGGAACGGGGGCGAACGCTTATATGCGCACCCCCGAAAAGGGGATGATATAGTGCAAGTGTACAACCGACCCGCGGCTAAAAATGTAATTACATAGTTGAATCATGAACTCGTAAAACAAACCCCTTATCTCGGTGCAATTATTCTGCTGCAGATCGGGTCGGACACACCTCGCCCCATCGAACGAACGAAATCCCCTACGTTTCATATACTCTATTGATTATAATTCTGGACACTTTTCTTGATAATTTTGAGAATTGTTGCATTTTTTTGTATTCGATGAGTTTATAATTTAAATAGTAATTAATTAATATTCGAAATTATTTTTAAGGAAAAATTCGATTAAACATAAATATCAATCGAAAGAGATCATAATGCAATATTTATCAGTGTATAAAATAATATATTGTAAACTTTGAAGAATACTGCTATTACTTCGTTAGGTCAATTTCGGAGATATAATTTTGTATAATTTAACTTAAAATTGTATTAATTGTCAAATCTCTCATTATTTTTCAAAATGTCAAATAAAGTATTAAAATTGTTTTACTATATAGAGAACTATAGTAACATATGCTGGATTGCTTCATTTATTTGATTTTAAGGAAGGCCTGATATTGTACAGTGACGAAGTTAAAGCCTTATGTCACAAAGAATCGAAGCAAATCTCAAATCTCAAAAATAAAAATATTAATTTTGTACATCCTGAAAAAATCTCTTACAAAAAATGTTTTCGCCTATTCAAACATTTACATGGAAATCGTTCCAAAAATCGATGTCAAATTCAACATGATATACATTACTTGATCAGTTCGAATATTATAAATGAAACTACAAACCCATTTATATATCAAAAGTGTCCAGAATTCCTCACAATAGCGTACTGCACTTACAATAGTTCCCTCTAGAAATAACACCTGACGAAAGAAGCGTTAGAAATTTTCACTGTACACGTTTATTTGTATAGAGATATCGCATGGTCGGAAGGCTAATAAATCGTGGATTTTGAGACCCGCATAATTAATGTCTTAATAAAGGTGAGTTATGATGATCTGGGGTGGACTTTCGCGATCGGCAAGGGTGTGTTTCTATGGACTTTGCGTTGCGTGTCGTTCGAAATTTACTGGTCCGGGTTTACGACGCGATAATGCGTGGTAGTTTTCTATGGAAATGGTTATGAGCGTGTGTTTTGTAAAATGCCTCAATAAATTCGTGATCTTGAGAGGCGCGATTAAGCGAAGAGTTTTAAAATTGAAATTAAAGATCGGACATCGAATAGTATGGAAAAAGTTTCTCAAAATGTACACAAAATTCTACGCTTGTTCAGTGAACAGATCAACCGTAAATCGTTCATGTCAAATTTTGATTTAACTCCAAATTTTCACCCATAAACAGATACGTGACACAATCGAACATCCTCACGTAGTAAACCCTCAAGGACCAGAGATTCCAAACGTCCAATTATCATTATATTCGATCGTAATTAAGAGCAATAATTGCACCAGCGTCAGAATGCAGATCGTGGCCCAGTGGCTTCCAAATAGAAACGTTCGTACGTTTTCTCCTCCGAAGGGGTGTCTATTTGCGGGGCCCTAAATACTGGGGGCCATTACCGTTATTGCCCTCCTAAGATAGTATCTCGGATATCTTATGCTTGTGTCCGATTTCTGGCCGAACGTGCGAATTACCCCGTAAATCCGGAATCCGGATCCGCAATCGTTTTACGGACGTAGTATACGGCGACGTTCGGATTGAGCGTGCACGGCTTCATTTCCGATTTCGATTCTGTTCTATATTTGTACTGATTTTTTATATTCAAATTATAATATATTCATATTTGAATATTCATCCATTTTTTTATAATTCTAATTAAATTGATTTTGATGAATATTTATCAACGAGTTATCATTCCGTTGAGAATATCAACGTACGCCCGAGTGTCATATGAACAAACAGGAAGAAAAATTCGCAGTGTTATTATATATTAGGAAATCATTACATACGAATTAAAAAAAAATCCAAATTCATTGTGATATGATAAATTTCAGTTTGATATTGAAATAAAACAAATCGTTTTCGAAATGGAAAAACATTTCGTCGAAATGTTGCTTTGTTAGTAACCACGTTGTCTATTTTGACTCGAATGTAGAAATCATGTTTTTTGCTTCAAAATGAAATGATAATATGTATAAAATGACCGAAAAAATATGAATCACAGAATATTACGAAAAATAACTCACGTTATTTTTTAGTTTTCTATCTGAATTACATTTTCTTTTAAGTAAGAGAAATACATGAAATCTACTTGATAAAATAAAATAAGAAAACGAAATATTTTGATTGAATATGAATTTTCTCAGAATTTCCCCTTTGAACTGTAACGTTTTTCACATCACACAAAAAACAAACGATCACCCTAAAGGCAAAAGAAATGTTAAATTTTGATTTCTCACATACATAAATATCTATATTAAACAAACAAAACTCGCTAGTTCATCCGAATAAATACTAAAATATTTCATTACACACAAAAACTTTGATCTATTCACACATCAAAGTCCAGATACAATCCGATTCTCTAAAACCCTTTGCGTTCTACAAAAACCAACACCCACAACCATTTCACACCCGATTAAAAAATTCCGCTTCAGTCACACCATATCAAAATATTTCACCGAGAGAATTATACGACCGAATTAAGCACACGTATAATGTACCACGAAGCATTAAACAGACTTCCGTATGAAAGCACGCTAAAATATATACATAGATAGATATATTGTAGAACACACACACGTATCGAATACATAGAACATTCAGCGACGCGTGCCGAGTTCGTCGAAGCGTTCCGGTAATTAAAGAAGCTTTAACCATCGCGAGCTCTCACTATCATGAAAATCACCGGTTCCAAACTGGTGGTTTGACACCTTTAAATGCATCCAAAAATAATAAAAATAGTAGCAATTTCGATGAAATATCTTAATTAGTAAATGTGAAAACGATAAAACTTCAACTCATAGTCTTAATTAAAAAATATAACCGCATAGGTACGAGTATGTCATATTTTTTTCAATGGCGCTACATTTTGTATCGGTCACTTTTCAGCAATTTCGTAATCATGCATTCTTTTTGTTTGGGATATTTAACTCATAGACACATAGAATTACTTTCATCAAAGAACTAATGCTGAGAGTCGAATCCTAGATTCCTAGAATCTTCACAATGTATTATAGTACAGATAAGTACCTATACACTCTACACTGCTGCACCATTATTATCAGTTGTAATGAAGCGTTTTTAAGATAAGTTTTCTTAGTGTTCATTTCGGATAAAATACATATGACGATGAAAAAATGTTGAGAGTCACTGTCAGCAACAACGAGCTTTATATACTCGTACACATTTACATACGGGAGCTTTGCTTGATTAAATATCGTTAATGTATTAATAAGGCGGTGTCGTCGTGCCTTAATACGGTAGAGGTACGGTATTTGCATTAATCAGGACGAACGAACACCTCTAGAAGACACGGTTAGCTAAAGAGGGCTTAACTCAAGTTTCGATAGTGGAAAGCCTATTGTACCGTACAACGAGTTGTACATAGTTTTTTCAGTCAAATTTACTTTCCAACGACCAAATAAATAAAGCGCAGCTTTCGCATTTCCTCGATATTAAAGAGGGCTGTTAATATTCAAACCCTTCCTATCTGAAGTCTCATGCTCATCAAATATTAATTAGCAACTAATGAAGCGACCCATAGTCGAGGGGTGTGTTTGGATACTTGCACACAACTACTGCATTTCGGATGTTGTAACGTTGCGAGCACAAGAGGCGATTGTCGGCTTCAAATTGCCTCTGGTTATATTATTGTATGCAGAATGTGGGGGTTTGGGCGCAGTTTTGGGGCTTGATGGTGCATTTCGTGATTTCGATGGTGTGAATGGGGGTCGGCGTCATTAAGTCGGATGGGATAACTGTTTCGTTAATGAATTTCTATTAAGGATTGTATCTTGTTAAATGGTTTGTTAGTGAAAAGTTTATGATTGAAAAAGTTGCAGTGATTTCGATGTAGTTCTGCAAAGTATGCGACTCTGACCATTTTTTTTTCTGGTAATGATGAAATTTTATTTTTTTAATAATAAATGTGTATAACGCATAAATATTGAACGAGTAGGGGCCGTAGGTGAATCACCAAAATCCAATACTATTAAAACCCTCAATTCTTATTAGAGAGCTTCTACAAAATGAGTCTCTCATAAAGTGAATAAATCAACTTTGAAAAAATATATACATATGTCAAACCAAGGGGTATACTTGAAGCGTTTTATGTATAAAAAATGCATCAACATGTTTCATAATTTTTCTCAACTTTTGTTTTGGAAGTTGATCACTTTGTGCACTCAATGGCTCAAACTCATTCAAATTGAACTTTGCACCAGACTCGTTTCATCAATAAATATCAGAAACACATTTTTCGAACAACTCCCCATCCTCGTAATTGAAAAACCTTTAATTTCACTTAGCATCCGACAGCCCCATAATCAAAACGAAACGCTCTAACACAAAGCACCTGTCATAGTTCCGAGACGAACAAACGTATCCAGACGAAATCTAAGCACGTCTAAAACCCAAACATTTCAAAACCCACCCTCGAATGCAGCAAAATCAACCCCCCACAGTTCGTTTCACGCGCATCGCGTTCGATAGCGACCGACAATGAAACTTCGAACTTCGATCCGACGGCGAAGTTCGCGCCTCCCCATTCAATTACCGGGTTCAACGGCACGATATAATATTATAATATTATAATGGACCGAGGCTTCTGTCATCCGACTGTCAAATTTCGTCAGAGTGCAAAGTTCGAGCGAGAAGAGACCGCTCTCCTCGTTCGGTTGCGGTCGGTTCGGTTCGTTTCTTCGCGGTTCGGAGTTCGAGATTGTTTTCGGGGGTGGATGCGCCTCTGGGATGGATGTCTCGGATTGATTTTAGGGTAAATGGTTTGAATTTTGAGAGTTTCAGTTGTAATTTTAGTTTTAGTGCAGAGCGATCAATATTTTAACTTTGTTTAAACTGTCAGTTTTATTAGAATTATCTTCGTATTAATGAGTTTTCAATACACATTTGGAAATTTACCTTTTTGAATTATTTATTTGGGATGCTATTATTAAGAATAATTTTTATGTTTAGTACCTTCTATTCATGCCAAAGTAATAGTCGAAAACCAATCATACCTATGTATGTACTGAAATTTCGTCAAAATCTCGGGAAGATCAATGAAATACCACATTGTTGGTAAACATGAATAAACGAAAACATTGTTTTTCTTCATGCTCATACTAAAATATAACTTTATCGGAAATCTACCATTATTTATTGTTCATAAAATTCCGACAAAATCTATGTTTAAACATCAAGAAACTTACTAGTATTGGTTGTGGTAGTCAATCTCAAATTCTAGTTGCTTTTAAATGGTGAATAATAAATCTAATATAGTATTTTTTATTAAAAAATATAGAACGAGTGAAATTTTCATTATTATAAAAATGAAAATCTCATAAGGAAAATATTAGCCGTCAAAATCAATGCACATACTGTCAAAATATTGACCAAGATTCGTCACAGTATCTTCAATGTTTTGGAAGCAAAACATTTAAATCCTTTATTATCACTGAGCAAGCTTAAAACATCACCACTCCAAATAAACCCCATACTAAACGATACACATCTCGAAAATTTAAGATTTTTCGTCCACGAGCCTCAAATTTCTAGGCGTTTGGCGAACTTTACCCCACCAAACCTAGTACCTAGAAATTGTCTCCTCGGCTGAAGAAGCCACGTACCCGAGGAGAAGAGATATGATAACTTATTGCAGTAATGTTTCCTTGTTACAAGCGGCACGTAGATACGTACCTACCTATAACCGGGTGACTGCTTCATGCGCCTCTCTCCCCGTTTTCGAATCGCTACACAATTTCGTATGCAAAACGCAGCTGCGCTCGATTTTATCTCTTTTTTCAGACGGTTTCGCTTTTTCAGAGTTCGCTTTTTCATCGTAGGTAAGATAGGAGTTGTGCGGATCGATCGTTGTCGGCGTATTTGAGAACGGAAACGATCGGTTAGTGCGCGCCGTTGTTTCGTAGCGTTGTGATGTTTTCATTAAAAGGCTGTTTGTTCTTTATGCTGTTGCGGTTTTATTTTCGAATTCAGCATTTGAACTCTACGTTTGCTTGTATAATAAAGTTATTTTTGTTTTTGAATAATGTAAATATTTTTTGAAAAATTTATTGCTTGAAACTGGGTTTCTATTATATTATAAACTTTCAACAACTTGTAAATTTTTCGAAATATAAATGATTCAATAGTTTTGTAATCCAATTTTCTTCAAATTAGTTAAGTTATATTGGAATCTGACCGCAATTTTAATATAAAACATCAAAGTATATTTGACATCGTTTATATTATCAGTCGTTTGACATTTCAATTTCCGTAGGCTCAATACCGCCGAAATAAGTAGAACTCAACTATATCACTATAGTTACAGAAAATTTTCGAAAATGTCAATAAAGCTATCCTTGTATCTGCTCCGCATATTTATTTGATCAATCGAACCGATTTTTCAACCCGAACGAATCCAACAATAGAAAATCTTTCTCGACTAATAACTTCAATCAAACTGTCGTACAAGTACAATAATAGACTCTAGCATGCACAAAAGCATAAATTTTCTCATTCAATTTAACTAAGGGGATTAAAATCCGTTTACGAACGACATACGCCGCAATCAAACGACACGCAGGAAATTAACCGAATCCTTTCCGCAAACAAAATCACACACCCGAACTGCTTCGGATGCAGCGCGTGAAAATTGCAACCGACTCGCTAATTTAGCCCTAGCACACTCGCCCTTATATATATATAATAAACAGTACCTAGTGCAGAGTATTAGCAGCCCACACGAGTGGGATTTCTCAACGGAGACTTCGACCATATAAACGAGCAGCTTCCCCGCCGCGGCAATTAATACGTCCCGGGCATCGAGGGCGAAAGACAAACACACCCGTAGGAAAAACCACCCCTGCAAGGGTTGCACTGTTTCTAGTGTATAAGATTGTGAGGAGAAGAAGGGAGACGTCTCCTTTTCATCTTTTAATTTCCTGTTCCGCCGCGCTTAGCGCAACGTAGCGTAACGTATAGCGGGGCCGCGCGGAAATGAAACTTAATATATTATTCAGTTATAATATTTTAAAGTAGGAAATATTTCTCTTTAGGCTTCTTCTTATACGTACACTCGCTATTTTATTATACGTCTAGGATTCCGGGGTGCACGTATATACAATAGTAAGAGAGATCCGAGACGTCGGCTGAATGCTAAATCGGGATTGCGGACTTGCTCTCTTACTTTCGGATATAGCATCTGCATTTCTCTCTCTGTCGGTGTCCCCCGGGGAACGTTTGCTTTTGATTGTTTCTGGAATAATCGCATTTCGACATCGGATATTTGCGAAACAATTATTAACCGACCGCGGATTGCTCGGAGGCTACGCACTTTACGAAAAGTTTAATTCGGACCGACTTAAGTATAGATATTTCGAGATTGCCTCGTTTTAAATTATCCGAATGCCAATTAACTTTTTCAACTAAATCCTCATATTAATCATTTAAATATCCCATTCTCATGAAACTTATCGTTAGAGCCAATCATATATGATCAATTCATACAAAGAAACAATTCAATGTTACCAAGCAACCCGATTGGAAATAAACATTGACACATTTGTTGAGTAGCTTAACATATGATTGAAAGTATAAATCGATTTATTTATTTTAAAAAATCGAATTGTATTGTAATGAGATAAAATTGAAGTCATTTTTAAAAAAATCCGTCCGTTTCGAGGCATTCAAAAACGCAAACGATCGCCATAATGGAAATCGAGCATTCTAGGGGCGCTCCGAACAAAAACTCGTTATCGCCGAAATCAATTCGTTCATTTTCCGATAAATCGAGCCACTCATCACCGAGGGTCTGGGAAGGCCATTGCGGGAAATCCGCGAAAATTCCGCGAATCCCGGTCGGTGTGGGATTTTCAGTCGGTAGGAAAAGCGAACGAAACGTCTCCCCGAAGATGGACCATTACGGCCGTTTAAACTTCGGTCGTAAAGGCGAATTGATCCCAGCACGGGAATGCTTTCAGTCGTCCGACTGCGTGCGTAATGAGAAAAACATTAAAATATTCACGGACGCGCACTTTCGCGCGAATAATTCAATTTCCGCGGCGGGAGCGGACGGTTTGACTTTGAAGGTCTTCGTGTTTAAGGCTTTCCGTCTTTCCTTGGGAAATTCTGTCTGATTTTTGCTTGATGGAATTGTTAATTTTCCTATTTGAATTCCAAAAATAATTTAATTCATATCTATATACATCGATAAAATTAATGTATTTTGATATTTTATAGACACCTCAATGTTTTATCTTTTCATGCTGAAAGTCTCCAGTCGTTTTTTACACATCTAAAAAAATTTTTTCATCATTTAATTTTGTAATTTACGTTTAAAATTGCAGTTTTCTGGACAATTGTCATTTCTTGGGAAGCCTTTCCGAAGCAAATTTAATGCATGGTCTGCAAATGCAATGTAATTTAACATGTTTTATCAGATATTTTATATTTCGTTTGTATTGCAAAAATCACAAATACTATACAAGTGTTTTTAATCGGCTTTAAGTCCGTAGAGGCTCGAGCATTCATGAATCACAGAAGTCTATATAAATGATTCAAAAATAAGTATTTTGAATCACTATAATTTTAAACCATTTATTTGACTTCAATTTAATTATTGTATTTAAAATTTATTCCAACTACATTTAAACAAACTAAAAATAGTCATGCCCTAGTTTTCTGCAATTAATTAAACTCATCCTAACGCGACCCAATTCAAAGCAACAACGATTCAACGCAGCCTCAGCCAATTCTGTAGAATTTCTCAAATTTCCGCATCTTCTTCAAAAGCATCATCTTTTTCCTTCGGCACTAATCTCGGACTTCCCCAGAAGGCTTCAAGCCGTGTCTTAATACTCGACAATTATTCCTCGGCACCGAAACGTCTCCGGAGTGCGAAAGGGAGGATTTTCCCCGGGAAAAGCGGGCACATTTGATAATTGAAAAGTGCTAGAGAGAGTGTATAAGCAAATTTCGTATATCGCGAACATTAAGAGGCCTCGGCTCTCCATTAATTTGCCGAGGAAAGGGGGTTTTCGTGGCGATTTGCATAAGTATCTTCGGCGGATCTGCATGCTTCGATAATAGCTGGGAAATTGTTTATTTAGCCCGCGAAAATTCCTCGCGCATTCCCATACATATTAATGACGATTTTCCTAATGCGTCGTACGTAATAAGCTTGAATATGAATTAGGACCCGTTCTGATTAATCGATGTTCTAACGCATTGATTCAGCGTCGAATCTAACGAGAATTGACGTTTCCGATGTTCATTTGATATTTTGAAAGCTTTGATGCGATTTGTGGAAAAGGTCAGTTCGAATGAGTTTAAAAATAGCATTTCCATTTTAAATCAAATGAAAATGTGACAAGTTTTAATTAAAATAGCATTCAAATGTATCACAGTAAAGACGCGGTGCATATTTGTAAAGAAAGCATTGTTTTAGTGTTGCTCTCAAAGAGCGCAGATATTATGGGGATTCCGCGCAATAAAAACGGGTTGTTTTCAGATTAACGTCGGCATTAATTTAACACTTTATCATAATAAAAATAACGAACGGCATCGGTGTGGCATTTTAACGAGGTTTATTTTAACGATGTTATTATTTACTTTGGATTCGGGTATTACGTTCGCGCTAAAGCCGCTTTTTACGTCGTCGTACAACACGCTCGTTAATAACGTTTAATAATATATTTGTGCGTATACATTCATTTCGAAAACGGATCGAAATAATTTATTATGAATTTCGTTTCGAAAATAATGTAAATTTTACTAGACGTTGATTAATGCGTTCGGAAGCTAAGCGCAAACATTGCTCGTCTCAGTTAACGCATCTCTCAGTATTTGTATTACATTTTTCACGGGAAATTTTATGAAAAAATAAGATTTAATATAAAAGACAATTGACAGATCTAATAGATATAATTTATAAATAATTATAGCCAGCTAATTCTGCCAATTATCGTTTATAAGATCGATCAAACGTATTAAATAATTAAATTTTCGAATATTTAAAAATGCAATTTCTAGGTACGATGTAATCTAATGTATTACAAATACAAATATACATTCTAAAGAGTCAAAACAGGGAAGTTCCAATTACGAATGCAACCTTATCCGAATTGTCACAGTCAATCTTTGTTCAGGGAGAGTGTTTATATTGTTGATTAACCCGTTCGCTGAATTAAGAGGTGCATCACGCTCGATGTGACCGCGTTCATCTAAAATGTAAATGGACGAAGCGTATAATAACGGCCCTACAAGCGACGGTTTAATTCGAGTCGTTGAACCAGGAAGGCTTTGTTGAAAAAAAGTCTATGCATACCTCTTAGTATATGCAAGAAATATTTACTTGCAAAAGAAATCGGTTGTAGCATAAAAAATACGCATGTAAAAAGATAGTTAAAATCTTTAAGTTTACTTTTAGAATTAATTAAATTATTATTTAAAATGTGAACTTTTTGAATGAAAAAGAATTTTAATTACATCACAGAGTTTAAAAATGCACTTTGCTTTTAAAAAGGCTTCCTTTAAACAATTCACTGCAACTTTTTTCGAGGCTTTCTCGTTGCACTTTTCTCGGAGCGGCATCCCGCGGAACAATGACCGTCTTCCTCGTTAATTTTTACACGAAGCTCTCGGGTTCCTTTGAAGCAGCGTTTTTGTTCTAAACTCGCCAGACGAGCCACGTTTAAAAGAAACTACAACCCAACTTACTCATTATTGACCAGCAAAGGCGGGCTCCGTTTAAAACAACAAACAAACGAGAAAAGCTCCATGGCGAAACTTCATAATAACGCCGCCGGCGCTCGACCGATAAAGAGCCGGATATAAAAACGCACAGGTTCAATTTAAAGCCAATATTTATCATTGGAAGCAGTTAGCGTTATTTAACCGCATATTCTTCAACTTATATTTATATATTTTTTCAATTTTTCCTAATGGTTCTAGAGTGAGGGAAGGAGCTCGTTAGTAGCACGTGGCGGTCTTTGCAGAAAGGAAGCTTCCGGTTCGTTGGTTTCGTGAATTAAGGTCGATTCACACACGTTTGATTAATCTAGTTCTTAAGACGGGCATTCGTGAAAAGTTTTAGTTTTCGCGTGAGTTGTTTTCAAGTATTTTTAGTTGAAAATCTTATTTGTTTCACAAGTTATCTCATTTATTTGTAGGATTGTTAAAGATACATGCAAGTAATACAATCTTAATTTCAACATAATAAACATTAAAATGACGAAGTATTATTTTTAATACGTGCAACCGTAAATGCAAGCGAGTGAAACTTTCAAAGAAAGCAAAGAAAATTTTCGTTAATGTATGTGTGTTTTCGTAAGGGACGTCGACAATGAAGTTTTCCCGCTTGCATATTAAACTTTGCTTCGCACGGATTTTCCACCGAGGTTGTTCTAGTAGCCGAGGGTCTGGTTTTTCGAGTCGTCGCTCGATTAATTATTTTCGCCTATGAAATTTTTGCTTAAGCTCTTCCAGTTTGAGAAAAGCTCGTTTAACTTTGCAGGTGCTCTCAAGTGGCGATTACTCCATTTTTTTTTATTTCATTCTAATGCGAAAAGAAAAATAAGCTCGAGCGTAATAAGCGTGAGTCGTTTTCTTTTAAATTAAATCCAGCCCGAAAAACAAAAACTAATTCAGTTTAAAAAAAATGAATTAAATTTCGACTTATTAAAACTGACTTCTAAGAAAACTCATACGGAGCGAATCCTTCGGTCGGCCTATCAAACAGTGAATAAAATTGGTTTAAGCGGTTTACCGGCTTACCTACAGGCCGAACTAGGCATTACCGAAGGGAACCGTACATATGGGTCCCTTTTTATTGCAGACCACCCTAATTCGAGCTGCTCGTTCTTTCCCTTCAACATCACATATCCTAGAGACCGACCTACACCCTCCTTGACCGTGAACGGGATACGGGGTGCAGACGCACCCTGTGAAGGGCTCTAATCTCGGATTTGGCCGATGACGAGCTTATTTCGCTACGGAAAGAGGAGCGACACTGTCCGTCTATAATCCCGGCTTAGAATTCCGGATATATCTGGTGGTAGGTGAGAGAAATCCTGGAACTGTGCGGGCTTTCAACTCCCCGATTTCTGGAAAATCGGAACGGGTGGGATTTTCAGATTACTCTTTCTTTCGTAGAAATGATATGATGGAGTGCACTCGGCGGATAGTTGCATTCGAGAGTTCAACGAACGTTGAGAGTTCCCCTATTGCTTGTGATGGATTGTAATTTTTCTTTGCAGCGAGGTGTTCTGTAACGCACTTTTATTTATGGTGTTGTAGCCGTCTTCGTGATATATTGTATGATCCGTTCAGAGCTGAACATGACCAGTTCTATCTTTTGAAAAAAATAGATTTGAATGTCTCATCACTTGCTATACATTCACAACTTTCTATGTGTGAAAATTCTTTCTTGAATAATAAATATAAATATCATTAAATGACAAATGCATGTTTATAAATTCATATACATAAATGGAGTAATGAATAGAATTAAGGGTTTTATAGAGTTAGTCATGTTTAGCTCTGAATGGCTCATATATAAAATTCTGGCCTGTTTATTCTTTCTCGGAGACCACTTCCTCGAAACGATGATGAGCATCCGAAATAATGTCGGAGATTATTTTCGTCCTGATTCGAAACGAAACGGAACGCATTTTGAATGATGATTTTTAATTATTCAATTTCGTTTTAACGTCATTCTTAGCGTTTTGATGGATTTCGAGGTTTACTCTGGTGAGTATACCAAGAAGGAATTTTAATCCGAAAATAAAACGAAGCTACTTTATCTATCTGACATTTGATAAATAATACAAATGTATTAGAAATTTTACGATAGTAAAATTTATTTATTTTGTCTATTTTTTAATGAACTTTTTTCAACCCGTTAACATAAAAAAACTTGTAATATTATGAAATAGCAGAACGATATTAAGAAAAAAATGAACGTTAACTACCGATTTGTTGGCTTCAACACGGCCATTACAAAACGGTGGCCATCTGCCAAACTAAAACAATTAAATTCTACTAAAAATAAAAATTGAAAAGAAAAGTTTCCCCGAACAAAACAATAGCAGTTGATTCGAACTTCCGCAATCCGTCGCTTTCGAAACGACCGAAAAATATTCGTGAAAAACGAATTCCATAAATCGCACAACGCATTTTCGGTTTCACACGAAACACGTTCAATCGAACGAAATAAACATCACAGATATTTATTTTAACTTTAATCAAAATGCCTATTGAATCGAAAATCCGTTACGGCGAACACATTTCCACTTAATTTGATGCGCGCTTAAATTAGTTTTCTATTATTCACTGATTACGAATTTCGCAACGCGGTAATAACGCGGACACGAATTCGAATATGCTCCAACGGAAAATAAACGATGAAAAACGAATCGATCAAATATTCAATGATAGAATTTAGTACGATTCTATAATTGACATAAATATGTTTTATCGTTTTTGCTCGGCTGGAGTTCATCATTATGTAAACTGAACGGTTTAAATATGAAATTTAAAACGCTAGAGTATGAAATTTGAAAAATTCATATCAAAATTGAACTCCACTTAACTAGGTGTGCCCTATTAATACGAATAATTCGAGTCATACATAAATTAGCAGAACCGGAACGTTCGGCCGCAACTTTGGCGAAATAAGCTTAGCCGCGGCTTAACTGTGACATTCGCCAACAAACAAGAAACCCGAACAATGTTTTGGTAAATAATGTAAATCCACATACACATATACACACACAAGACACACGTGCTCAGCCCTCGAAAGGTGGAGATTAAGTAAGGCGTACACACGACTCGGATCTCCATTGCATTCGCTTGATGACGTTAAATTCGACCTCAAAGGTGAGGTTAATGGGCTAAAAGCAATCCCGGAAGGATGGAGAGAACAAAGCGGTGAGAATCACGCTGCTATATGTGGGTCGTGTATATGCGATGCATAAATCCCATTGTTTGATGATTTGATGTGATTTAATTATGGATGATGCTGTGTGTATCTGTATAATTAGTGCATAAATCACATTGATATATTTAAGAATCGAAATCTATTATGGACGATGAATATAACAATGGCATGTTTTACATCTCGTAACTATACATTCTCTGAATATCTTCGAATAATTCCTTATAATCGTTGCATTGTGGGAACGAATACGAATCGGACACGCGATCGAACCGCAGGATCAGATCCTGCAGAATCCTCAGCATTTGCTCGCCAAGTCGTATCACCTCAACATAATATAATAATAATAGAGTATAATATATTGCAGAAGTGTTCAGAATAGAAGGAGGGGTTGAAAAGGGCGACACTGAAGTATTCGAGGTATGCCAGCGCCCCAACCGAGTTTTCCCCTATATATATATTATATAGTGCAGGTTTGTTCCTTCAACCTAGCACGTTCGATAGATATTATTATATAATATAGTTGGGTTAATGTTGTATATTTTCATAGAATAGTTTTAACATGTGATCGAGACACAGGATTTCGCGTAATTTCATACCATTCTTCTGAAACCGAAACACGCATTTTTGTGTATTGTATGATATTTCAAAGAACCTTCATTATGAAACTTGATGTCGAATTGAAAATATAATTGATTAATAAATTGAAACTCTAAAATAAATATTTATTGATTCAATTGTGCTACACAAATTATGAATTTTGAATCGGTTTCCCCTCTCGCATATATAACGATATTATATTGTGTGTCGAGGCAAGAAAGGGGGTCGAAACTAAGGCTAGACTTCCGTCTAAATCCCAATAATATGGGAGCCGTCTACGTTGTTTATTATTAAATAAAACGGGCGCGTGCCTTTGTTTCATCGGGCGACCGATACGAATACTGATATCGGTTCGATACATTGTGAAATCAACGGTAATTCGAGCACGTGATCTTAGAAGGGCGGAATTTGGCCTTACCTTGAAGATGTTTATGATTTTTAATGTAAGATAGAACGTTGTGTTTTCGTATTAAAAATTGTACATATGTATGTATTTGCAATATACTACAGAAATGATTATCCAAGTGCTAAAGTAATGCGGAGAGCTGTCTGAAGGTGTCTTGTTTTCGATTTTATAGTGGTCTGTGACAATTTTATAATTCGATGTCGGAGTGGAAATTAGATCCGATTTCTTATGCAAATTAATTTTACCGATCTTACAAATCACAAATAAAAACTTTAATGACTCAATTTAATTCATTCATCAAATCAAAAGAATTATTTTTTTCAAATATTCGGATTAAAATTTTCCAATTAATTTGGTTGATGGTCTATGCTCTGATATAATTCATCGAAACAAACGAAAGATTTTTTTTTCAAATTAAATCAATCAACAAACTAGATGCTTTTTCTATGTCACCTACCCATGTACATTGTACACTCAAACTCCAAACAGATAATCTCAGATACAACTTAGAGAAATAATTATACACATATTTCTTTTAAATCAAAAAGGCGTCACCATATACGAATCGCACTGAAGCCAAATCTCGTTACAGAAAATCCCCAACAACCTCGTTTTCCCTCTGCCCCAACAACCTCGCAAAGCAAAGGGACACACGGTCAGAACTGGGCCCATACCCTTCGACACCGCAGAAGCAACATTGGTCGTTGTCGTCTTTGCCCATTGTGTGTTTGTGTGTCTGTATAACATCGAAGCCTTCTCGTATTCCGAAATACTTCCACGCTCCTCTCTCTCTCTGGGTGGGGCTTAAGGAGCTTACGTCGAACACGCGGACACTTCGTAATACTAGAGGTCGGTTTGCACCTCGTGCCAGAATTGCTTTCATAGTCTGCTGCAAGCCATGTTTCATTTTGATTTATGCCGTATTGTGTAAATTTTCCTTTGAATAAACGACGGTTTATTTTTTAAATCTCTAGAGGTATTTCGTTTGAAAATGATATCAATTCATTATTCATTCTCAGAATATGTAATGATAACTCAAATTTCTAATTTCAAATAGTTAACCTTAAAATATTTGTAATGTTAAATATAACTACTATAATTATTCGTTAAGTGAGGATTCCAACGATATTTTCAGTGAACAAATATTTTATAAGGATATAAATAAATGAATATTCAAACGGTGCTTATTCTCTAGAATTCGCACTGAGTTATTTAAACGTTTCATATTACAGAATTCAAAGCGCTTTACTGTTTTCCAAACAGCATTTTAAGCATTCGATATAGTATTTCAGAATCATTTCATTGCGAAACGAGATATTTATAATCTTCATAAATCAAAACAAAAAGAAATGCACAAAACATACTCATTTATGATGAATAATTGCACGAATTCATAATAAATATTTGAACGAAAAACCACATGCTCCTTAATAGACCATTTAGTACGACTCATCGCATAACAAAACATCGAGCATTCACAACCGATTCACTCATTATTTTGGCACAGATTATCAAATACATACATGAATATAAACATTAATCACAGAATCGAAATAGCAGATCACTCATCGAATTTTTTTCCGTGAACAGCATCGATCATCAATTAGACCCGATACACATACGAACAGAAAACCGACGCATTCCTGCAAGTCGAAGCATAAATCTAACCACACGAAGCGTCAACGCGTTACCGCTTCTTATTTACGACTTTCAACGAAAAAACAAAACCGAAACCTTAAAATACGAACGGGGAATCTTTAGGAATCGAACCGGCGAAAGACGACGTATGACCCGGACGACGCATTTCTTTTAAAAGCGCGTTCCTCCATCATTAGGCGCCTTGTCTTTTCGGACGGCCATTATGTTAACACGACAGTCGAGGGACACGGACGATATTTCAGAAAATGAGATTGAAAATAATACCGAAACGAAAATAAACTGTCCCTCTCCTGCGGATTCTATAGGCCATTGTGGACTTCGGTCGTTTTTTCAAAACGGGAATGTCGCGCTGCATTGTCGTCGCTCAACAGAAGTGGACGCATTTAGATCGTCTCTGTTTATTATTTATCGCGTTTCTAGGAAATCATTTTGTCTTATTGTTTATGGATTTAAATAGAAGACGATTCTAATATGACTGCTGGCGTGTTTCCCTTCGAAATTTTGTGAGGGCTAAAATTGTGCCGCTTTAAGTGATTCGAACATGATTATTCACGTGGAAGATTTGTGTTTAATCCGTTTCCAATTCATTTCCATTCCCATCCTGTTTAGTGTATTTTTTTTTGTTCCTTTGAAGTTTTCCACTTAAGCCAAGCATGATCGGAATCATAACAATGGAATAAATATACGTCTCGAATGGTAAAGCGTCAGAGCATTCCCACAAAAGCATGTTAATGGATTTAAATTGAACGTATATCGTGAGAATTGTTTCGATTTTATATGAAAGTGAAAATTGAGGAAAAAATACTAACAAAACAAGCGGATGAAAGAGATCACAAGAATTCATTACGGTTAATTTATTAAAAGCAATTCCAACTGAAACGAATTATAAATTAAAAGATAAATACGAACGAGCTGACAAATTCTTCACGTCATGTTAAAAACTCAAATGTCAACGATGTTGACGCGAAAAGAAAACTCGCACGCGAATCTCGATTCTCGGAAAAGTGCACGCTTCTGAAAATTTATTTTCGAATCTAAAACGTGAATCGGATTTTGAAAATACGTTTCCGACGCTAAATAATGAAGTCTATCCGCACTTAACACGTACCCGAGCGAAATCGAAAAGTGCACACGACTGTAGTAGAGTCGGAACTGCACCATCTCCTTTATGCGTCCCACTTAATTACTTTTCTACTCTAGTCTCTTTTTTCGAGAAAATGCTTCAACACCTAGAATAGTACAGCACACTATAGTTGGGGAGATTTTTTGCGTTTTTTTCACAACTAGACATTCACTTCTATCCAGGGCTGTATGAAAAATATAACAATTTCTCTGCATCCTTTTCTTAACAAAAAAAATTTGAAAATATAAATATTAACTATTATGCAAGGCTCATAGAGTTTTTTAAGAAAAACTAAGTAAAAATATTATTTTGCAACCATATTGATCAAAAATTAATATGATGTAGTTTCGATTTACATCACTTTCAAATTCACATTTTTTTTCGATATTTATTTTAATTTAGATATTGAAAAATAATTAAAAATTTAATCAAATGTCAGAATATAATTTTATTTTCAGCCCTGTTTATGTTTCGTATACGGACATTTTATATACGGTCTGCAATTTTAGTGGCGCATCTTTGCGTCCGTCTCGTAATTAAGGCCGTTCCCGTTCTATCCCCCACTTTTTGTACGTGCACTAATTTAAGCTAAATACTATACAAATTTATATATACATAGGTACAAACCTGAATAAGTACAATATATTCGCTGCATGAGCAGATAGAATAGCTTGAAGAGCGTCTCCGTGCAAATCTGTTTAGCTCGAACCGTGCAAACACGGGAAGGGGCCCGTACGCTTTCTTGAGCATTTTCCACGAGTTTCTAATAAGGATGTTTGCTAATTTGGTGCAATCTCGGAAAATTCACACGAAAAAATGCGCATGAATAATAAAAAGAGCATTTGACGTGAATTTGTGTGGAAAATTCGTGTGATCTAGACGAGCTAATTGAGATGCATTGCATTGAGCTAAGCACACATATTTAACGAAAATTTTCAAGTTGATTCATAATTATTATTTATATTAAAATATTTGATGAGAATTTTGAACTAAATCTAAATCACGATTTCGATAAACACAGAATCGCCGATACTTGAATTGAATATGTTGCATTCATGATACGTAAATATACAAAAAAATATTAAATATTTTTCTATGTAATTACATAAACTCATATCAATATCATTAAGCAAATGTAAAATCTGGACGGATTTTTTAACATATCTATACACAAAAATGACAAGCATAGACCTACGAACTTATTCTTGCCCAATTGTATTGTTATGAAAAAACTCACATCTAGAATTTATTTGCCCAATTCAGTCAAATATTTGTCAAAAATTGAATTGAGACCTTAAAATAAATTTTTGATTCATACTATTTAAAAAAAATAGATTTTTAAAAACCTAACTTATACAACACTATAAAAACACCTCTGAATCCTAATATCAATCGACACCTCATACGTTAGTTATTCATAGAGTATTGATCAAAAATCGAATATATTCTTCAAAATATTCACTGTATTTTGTAAAATCAAATTTTCGAAAACCCAACTAACACAAAATCATCAAAAATACCCTCGAATCCAATTCTCAATCGACTCATACGTATATGAATCATCGTAAAACAAGAGCCATAACGCACGAGCGCTCCCGAACGGCCGCCGGCTCCCAAACCGTGGGACCCCAACACCCCCTAAGAGAACCCCCTCGTCTACGATAAGATGAAGGGAAAGGCCTCGAAATCAACCCCTGGCCCCGAATCAGGTCCGGACTCGGGGGTGCGCCCTCGGATGGGGGTTAACGAACCGTTTAAGACAATCGCGCGCCCTAGTTTGGTATTCACGCCGAACGGTGAAAACCCGAAGACTGCGAAAGCAGCCTCTCTACGTGTCCGGATTGTGTTATATCCTTGTGCGGGATGTGCGCGTTTTAATTCCGTATAAAACTAATATATATATGGGGTATATTTAACTAATTTATAATCGAAATTGTAGGTGGATACGTTGAAAGGATGTTGTACTGATGTTTGAATTTTTTGAAGAAATATTGTGTTTCACTGATGTGTGAAAAAGGTTGGAAACTCTTGATCTTTCTGGGATATTATTTTCGATTAACAGCTTCAAATATTAATTACATTCAGATTTTATTGACATTTTTTTAAAATATAATTTTTCAAATAAAAAATAAAGGCAAAAATTAATGGAGTGATCAATTGATTCTGAAAGATCTTAGGTTGAAATCTTTCTCATTATTAAATAAAGTAATAAAAATAGCTATTTTATGAAACTGCAATAAATAGATTTATGTTTTTCATATGAACATGAAAATAAATGAATCGCTATTGCCGAACTCAATAAGAAATATTAAATTTTGTGAAAAGTTTTCAAATGAACTTTATAGAAATTCAAAATAAAATTTCTTGATAGATTAATATAATTCAAGTGAAAAAATTATTCATATGTTTTTAATACGATTCATTCATGTTATTCTGTCGTACAAAATTTCATTTTACACTAAAATGGCTTCGAACGATATCGTGATTTAATTCAAAACAAATTCGAAAAGATTTTCACTAATATAATAAAATTTAAAAGAATTCATATAACAACCAACAAAACTTTCATCGTCTCTAATTCGGATTAGAATAGAACGCGACGATAACTAAAATTTATTATATTTATCATAAAAATGTGAGCTTCGAAGCGATATAATTCACAGAAATTGCCACGACACTCTAATGTCATAACACAACGTCAACGGTAAATTTCAAATTTCATCATCAATTAAAATTCTTCCCTAATGCAATACGAATTAATAACTCACCTAGCAATGTTGAACGTGGAAATATTCAGCGACAGTTTCCATCGTTGCGTCCAAGATTGGCGCACGTCCACGCGCCGAGACCGACATTTCTGAAACGACAACAATTCGTTAATTCCTCTACACAAGCGACGACCGCAAATAAACCAGAAGAAAACCGTCCGCAAATAAAAGCAAAAGACAGTTGTCACAGCAGTTGTAAAAAAATACGACGAGAACAAACACCGCCGACCGGAAAAATCCGAACGTTTTCCCGATTCGTCGCGAAGAATTCGAATTTTTCACGAATTCGAAACGGACTAATTGACGACTTGACTTCAAAAGCGATGTCCTTTTCGAGGGCTTCTTTTATATTGTACGAGTGGAAGTGCTGGTTAATTGCGATCGGCCACGCTCTTGTTATTAGCGCGTTGCATCGAGATGAAAGCACTTTCGGTTTTGTGACGTACAAAGAACGCGTCGCTTTTGAAAACGTCGTCAAACGGACTAATCTCGACCCTTAATCCTTTAAAAGTTTCGATCGGTCCTCTTGATATGCTTCGATGAATCCGAAATGGGGAAAAAATCGCATTAACTTGCTATTTGAGCGAAACGTATCCGAATAACTGAAGAGGGCTAGTTTATATTAACTTTTTTCAATTTGACTCAACATGTTCTGAGCGATTTGAAGTATTTTTCATTACACATCATCGAATCGTGTATGTATACTGTTTAGAGGTGTTCTAGATAGTCCTAATAAATGTTGAATTTTTCCGCAAAATTTTCTTTAAATGGGTTTGTAGTTTCCCATATAATTTAAAGATTGATTAAGAATGGTTCATAATATTGGCGTGATTTCCATTGGAATATTCGATGAAACGAAAATATCACTCAAAAAATATCATTGTGAAAGTAAAAAAATCATATTTTCTCAGATATAATATAACGTTTCTCACAATAATAATTTTATACACTTCAACAACCTTGTATAATAATCTCTTCCGAGTAATGTTATCAATTAACCAAAATTTCCATGAAAGTCATTCCATACATTGCTGGCAAATACATTATTAAGATCAGTATTTAATCACTCTTTAAATAATAAAAGAAATCACAAACCCATTCAGCACAAATTTCACAAAAAAAGCAACAATTCTCAAACTAATTAAGACAAGCGTCCAGAATGAAAACCAATAGCGTAGACATATAAGTCGGTCCACTTTCAGCACCGCAACACCGATCCGGCTCAATTTTCCGTACGAGCGAGATTTCCCCTTAAATAATAAATCTGCCCGAGTTCTTCTATATAAATTTGAAACCACCACCCGATTTCTCTTAGGTAGAGATGTGCTGTGTTAGTCGCGAAGTTCGCAACTCGCCGGGCATGTCTTGAATGTCGTGCTCGGTTGTTTCGCAAACTTTCAACGAGCGGCGGTAGCTCGAAATGCAAACGACATAATTAAACAAAATACAAACGCCTACCGGTGAAGAGGACGACTCTAGAAATGTAGGAATATCCCGAGGACTCGGTCTTTTCAATTACCGACGGCACTCGGAAGACTGATCTCGGTTCGGAAAGTTTTAATCGCAATAAATCGCCCACTAAAAGCTTCGTACCAAACGTAAATCGTACGTCTGCTATTATCGAAAGATTCCTTATTTAAAATCAGGGCTTTGAATCGTTTTATTTTTCGTTCCGGTTTTCGGTTCGGTTCTGAGTAAGGATTGCAATTTACCGATTTACCGGTGAATTGTTCCATTTACCGGTAAAGCGGTAAATCGTTAATGCATTTTCTAGTTCTGAGTGATTGATTTTGAAACATAACTAAACGGTGCGGGACTATAAATTGATTACATTACTATATGAATTAAAATGATACGTACATACTTCAACACACATACAATGAAAAAAATAAATATTAATAATCAATTTAAGGTAATATAAATAAGTTGACCTTTTATTCCAAAATTTAATGCGCTTTATACTCCCAATAAAAATATCTTTATTTCTTCGGTTTTCGATTCAGTTCCAGTTCGAAGCTCTTATTCCTTATTAAAATCCACATCGTTCTATTATTAAATATAAGAATCGATTCGATGGAACAATGCGTTCGCTTCCGTCTACATTGGATCGTTTATAAATACAATAGCGTGACATTTAGTCGGCTGTCCACAATTAGACCATCTTTGAAACCTAGTAGTATTCTAATAAAATCTTCACACGCCATTAAAACATAAAGGATTTATTTCAAACGTGTCGGCGTTGTGCGAGTCGTAAGTGCAAATAAAATACGAGAATTCGCATAATATACTCAAAAAGATATTATAGAACGTAACCGGGACGATATGCTTCGCGGGATTCAGAGGATCTTTTTAAACATAAAAGTAAAACTTGACAATAACGCATTTCTGGGACGCAAGAAAATTGATAATGGAAGCGAGAAAAAATTGCGCGGTTAATGGTCGTTCGCATTGTTGCTTGAATTTTATTCGCTAAAAAAAAAGAACGAAAGAAGAGAAAAGTAAAGCATACTTTCGCCAACAAATGTTACACGAAGAATCTCTCAGGCAACTTCGAGAACAGTCATAATAATGTTATGAAGGTATTTCGCGGCCCGCACGTACCCTTTTGTACTCATGAAGCGAACATTGCAGACGGTGTAATTTCTCTTGGAAATGACGACTCGAGATTTCTCGAAAATTATCCATAAAGCAATTCTCAAGTTTCGCTAAGTGATTTTGTCTTTTTGCTCACCATCCTCTGCGGCGGTAAGTAAAAAAAATCCAAATTTTCTGCAGCCGAGTTGATTCAAATCGAATTTTCGTGTACGAGCGGGCGCCGAGATATTTCCACCAAAGGGTTTTCTCTAACAATCCATTACATTGTTGCAATGCTTTGGCGCGGCTCTTTCATCACGATTCATAATATGCGAGCGAAAATAAAACAGGACGTAAAAAAGGACTCGAAAGAGAGCAATAACATAAGCCGCGGGTAAAACGGAAACGGCAAGGAAAAGTGGAAAATTCAATTATCCCCGTTGCTTTATCCGTGAGAGCTTTCTTTTATACGAATAAATACAAGAGGGGGTTTTTCTAATTGAAAAGACGTCCGCGGCATCGAATGTTTTCACTGGAATTTTCTTTTATTTCAACTCTCCATCCAGTCTCCTTTTTGCCTTTCTCGCCACTCTCACTTTTTTCTACGCGAAGAATAACACTTATTATCGTCTGAAATGTCGGCAATGAAAATTTCTCCGTTTCGAACGGACGACCTTTTAATTATAAAGGCATATAAAAGTCGATGGGACGCTGATAACAAATTCTTTAATCGATTGTTTACCTTTAATATATTCGTTTAAAAATCGACGACAAATATTGAACCTTAAAACGATTCACGTACAATTTTCCAACCAAGATCGATTATTTTATGCACACTTTTCCCATAGAGACTTCATAGATATAACCAGCATTTTAAATATGAACGAAACGTGAGTGTTCAAGACACGCTTTAGGTCTTTTGAAAAAAACCGAGACGTTCGTGGGAAACGAAACAGCTGCTTCGGGGTGAAAACCGCCACTTTCAAGCGAAAAAAGTAAAAAATAAATTTCATACGTCAACTCGCAGGACTATCACTTTTGCTCACGTACAAAACAATTCAAGTTAAATAAAAAAATAAACACTATAATATGTGGTAGGCAAGAAAGCAATTTCGTCGTTTTTTATCGTCGAAATATCTCTTTTTTATTCCGAGAAAATTCGAAAGCAGTACCGGAGAGTGAACGTCGCGGAATAAGCGGAAAAAGTGACGTAATTGAATCATATCCAATCAAGTTGACGTTGTCAAGTAAGAAAGACAAAACGTCAATAACGGTTAAAATCTATTTTCGTTTTTATACAAGTACTTGAGATATCTTTTTGTTTTCCAACATAAAATCTGCGGATAAGCATCCGTCGCATAACAATGTTGTATAATATCAAAATATCCAAAATAGAACAAAACATCTCGACGACATTGTTTCACATAAGTTAGTCGACAGAATTTGTAGTAGGTACATACATTTACGTACATATTTACATACATATATTGAAAAAAAGTTTAACCTACATACATGCATACGTATATAAAAACATTAAATCCGCATGAATCTAAATGACCTAAATCGATTTCGTTTAATTATTAATAATGTTCCGCGTTCAATATGTTTGGAATCAATAAAAAGGCACAAACAATAGATGAATGGTCATAAATAAATCAACAATTGGCGCATCGTGTGTTCAATATGAATACACTAGTAGGTATATTTTCAATATTTGAAAGTCGCCATTATAAAGCCGGTGTGATTTAAAATCGGGTGTTTATTTTAATTATCGAAAATGAATTGTTAACTTACTTCTTTTCAACGCAGTGGAAAAATAAATTTGATTTATTATACGTGAAATATGTATTATAAAAATTGTCAAATATATCAAAGTCACACTCAAGTTCATTTTATTGAACTATCTCGAGCAGATGCATATAGAATGCAAGAATTCAAAAAGTGCACCGAATTTTCCGGAAAAGCGAATACATCTCAGAGTTTTCCTTTTCTCTGAAAATATTCTCGCGCTCACACAGACTTCGGAAGAGTATTTTCCTGATCTGTCACCGCTCTCATGCAATAATAATAATTCAAAATCACACATTTATAATATATCTACCTATAGAAAGCACAAGGTGTGCTGGGTCAGCATTAACGAGAAATCCGCATTGAAAGCGGCTTTCGGTTCGAAACAATGGTTTGTATGGGCCGCGGTCGGAAAACTGACGCTGGTCGATTATTCGACGTCCGTTTTGAAGGAAAATCGATGAGAGCTTTTCCGGAGAATTGAGTCTATACACTTGGAAGTATTTGTGGTATGATAATTATAATGTAAATATCAAAGATTCGTTTGTTTAGTTAAACAAAATGAATATTTAATACTTGTATTTCACTCGATGCATCTGTGTTAATTAATTCATGTTTTTTTTAATATCTAGTAAATACTTATTATAACATAATTTGAATCATATAAATTGATATTTATATTCTCACACATACTGTACAAAAAATGTATTTTTGTCCTAAATAATGCTGCACTCATTAATCAAGCTTGCATGTCGACCGCGTATGTACATTTGACAATTAATAAAAAATATAACTCATACGTTAAATATTAAAAAAATACCGCAAGATCTAATATTTTAAACTGACTTGACGTTAACAGTGTATTAAATCGAAATTCATCAGCGTTCTTTTAAAAAACGTCCAACACAACTTCGAAACTAAAACGCTTCAACAAAAACAAGTTTCTTCGGCACACAGACGCTCAATCATAACCGCGACAGTGTAATTAATAAGCCGCATAATCTCGAGAATTATACTCGAAATTAATATTATTTCTCAAGATCGTTTTTCAAAAACTCTTTCTCGTGTCGCTATAAATCAACAACTAAAACGGCGACTATCTACTTACTCTTCGTACATTCTGGTATGTATGTATAATAAAACGCGGCATGTACCAGAAACACGTTGATTCGGTCAAGATAGCAAGGGCGTACCTCTAGGGAGGGTTTTTCCGCTTTTTCCTTGGGTTTTTCAGAAGGTTTTCCTACGGGTCGACCCATTACGTGCAAATAATCATGTAGAAAGGAAAACGCACGCATTTTCCCGAAGCGCTCGTATGCACATGAACGTGTGACTTTCTATGATCGTGTAGAAAATACGCACGTCCTTTTATGTCCAGAATATTGTATTAGAGTGACATATGAATATTTCACTAAGTTAATTTAAAATTAAACTAAAATTTATTCTATTAACTGATATATTATCTAAATAAATTTTAATTAAAATAATTTTATGCTTACTGAAAAGTCACGAATAAATTCATGTATACATGTGTAAATATCCTTTCATTTTAAAGAAACAATAAGAATTTCCATTGCCAAGCTCAACTAGAAGCTTTATACATTTTCACGCAATACTTTGATCTGACAGAACACACGTGAACATAAATTTAACAACACATTTGCTTACATGAAATGTTTAAAAAAAAATAATACAATTTCAATTTTACTTTCCGCGATAAAAAATCAACAAAATCATCGTTCAATTCACAATAAAAATCACGACAGCGTCTAAAAATTTTCCATCTTCCCAGAAAACGAAGACATCTTCGTTTCGTTGGGGCCAATCAGTTTTATTGTCGCCTTAAGTGTTGGGATGTCACCGAGCTTCTTTGTTCTCTGCGGCTTAAGAAGCGCGGTTTCTCTCATTTCGGCCCTCTCGAATTTTATTTTATTTTTTCCCTATACAATCGTACACACCTATCCAACATTAAATATAGTCGACATCGTCTTTTATTTCGGCGGGGACTCTCAAAAGCGGCAATGATGCTAATTGGATCGCCGAGGATGTCTGAACATTAATAGAGTCTGAGGGGAGGAATATCGTGATGTATCGCTCTGTTTACCGACGACGTGTTTCAGAAAATCTCGTGTGTTATGTCTAAATTTGTTCGAAATCATTGTTTTAATTGGAGACGTGGCGGAAAATTATAATGACTCATTCGGAAGCTATTTTCACACGTCTACGATGATGATGTCGATGCTTCAAGTGGCGAGTGTGAAATCGATTAGAATAGAAAACGAGCGTGTAAAAATGCAATAAAAATTTTATAGGCGCAGGATCTAGATTAATTTAATACTTGTACATAATAAAATGCTCTTTTCGCGTTTTAAAATAGTTTTTGTGTGTTTTGGATCCTCGCGTAATAAAATAGAGTGCAGCGCTTCATTATAACAGCATGCAGCCGTTATTAAAATGTCATGTGTATAAACAGTTATAAATTTCTGTTTTAATGAGATCAATATAAATATTTACATTTTAATGTATCACAAATCATCTAGTTTAACAAATTGAATCCTTCATGTAACGCACAATATAAACAATTATAAAACAACGCTAAATCAATGAAATTAATTAACACGATAAGCTAAAGTAAAATAATCCGTCAGATTCGTTCGGATCGAAATACATTTCTGATGAAATTTCGTACATTCATTCTTTGATGAGCGAATCGACAAACGATGTTTATTTCAAACACCAAACTCAAACACACAAATCGGTCAGTTTAACTGGAGATTTATCGAACGCTCGATTTAATTTATAGACAACACACAATACACAGAATACACAGACGATATCACATGACCACGCTTATCTAAATACGATCTATTTTCAACGGGACAAAAGCGGCCCTCGGCGACCCACATTTTCCGAAGCCATTATTATTTCGATTCCCGAACTAATGACGCGTTTCTGGCCACCGAGGAAAAGTTACAACGATTAAACATCGACATTCCTCATAACGTCGAATCGTACGAGAGATCATATTTACACAATGGGATAAATCGAACTCGACACACCATTAACCCGAATCAAATCGATTCCACAAAATACAAACAGTGCAGCCTTAAAACAGCAATCCGTAAAACAACCGCAGCACTATTAAGACAAAGTGAAAAGTCGTTATTCACAATTTGTGCAACTAGAATGCATATGTTATGTATGCAACTACTGTGCACTCGTCGAGCGGCTTAATTGCGAACGAGCACGAAACGCAAGAAAATTTATCGACGTTGTATACTTTTCCAAGTCATCTTAGTCAATTGGTAAATATCGTTGTTCTGAAGTGTGTGACGATGCGTTTTTACGATCGGGACGTGCTTCGGGGTCAATTCGACGTCTAGAATTCGAATTCGGTGCGATTTTCGTGTCGGGTTTCAATTGAGTCCGTTTTATGGGGATCGTTCGTTTGTGTTTTGTACATTGTTTCTATTAGGATCCATTTGTAGTGCTTAGAAGTAGATTGAAGTTTCAATTCGTACGATTTCGTTTCTCTGAATTTTCTAATGTTTTTTTTAATAGATAATTGATTATATTTTTTTTATAGAATACTTTCTTCTATGACCCTGCGTTGTTTGTGACTCTGTAGACAGTAAATTGTTTCAATTATTTATTTAATAGCTAAGGCAACAATCACCTCGTAAAACGTCAAAGGAAGAAATCCCGTTTATTGTAAAATAAAATGATGCAGACACATTCCTAAAATGTTCACACAATAACTGTGGAAAGTTTCACAACGAATGGATGACATTGATAGAAATATTCAATCACGTTTATTTATATGGATTATAATTATAGATAGATTAAAATTTTAAAATTAAAAATGCTGGTTCATTTTATTTAGAGCCTTTTAAAATGCTTGCATGCATATGCATCGTGTTAGTGTTGCATGAAAAATTTTCCGACACAATTTTCCGCCGTGGACTGAAACGATGCGGAAAAGCGTCATTCGCGACCAATTTGCATATGAAATTAAGAAGCCCGGCTCGTCGGACCGGAAAATAAATATAAAGTTAGCGAAAATATTTTCACCTACCCTCTGTGAGCTCGGCGCAAGAGAGAAAATTACAATACCGAAAAGAGTTTCGCTTTTTAATTAAGTTGACGCCCGTCGACATTATTCACGAATTAGGGCCGCGAAAAATGCTCGCAGTTTTTCAACGTTTTACCTTTTGGCTTCAACGAGTATTATATTATCGCTGTGTATGTGTTGGTTTTTTTGAAAATTTCACGTGTACCTTGGTTTTTTCTTCGTTTTTAGTACGTGAATTATATACGAGCGTATGTGTATTTTTCGCGAGCGAATATTTCAAAAGCCACTAGAAATATTCGCTGTGTGTATGTACTTTTTAATTACGCAGTCAAAGCGTATCTATACGTCGGGTATCGAATTTTTTTCGTTAATTAATAGAAAGGCATGAAATAAATTTGTACCGATATGAATAATAATTTCATGAATTTGAATTTAGATAGTTACTTCAATTTTCATTAATAAAAATATTGATGAAAGCTAGTTGAAGATAATTACTAGGATTGCTTAGTAACGATCATTTTTTTGCTATAGAATTCAATAAATTCAATTAAGATCCGTCAAAAGAAGCGAAACACATTAAAATTAAAGACTAACCATCACAATTAATTAACGAAACATTCGATTAACTCCCTCGCGAAAATTGAAAGAAAAAAAAACGAGCAAAAATCAAACCCATATAGAGGCGTAATACACTTCATCCCGCGATAAAAATTAATGAAGCAATTTCGCACAAAGGAACATCCGTGTAATTGGTCGACTTTTAATATCGGAATAGGCCCCGTGGGGTGTGCGATACACGCCGGACACACAAAGAAACTCCCACAATGAACCTTCGGAGGCTTTTAAAATTGGACAGGGGAATTTCGGTCAAAAGGACACATACGTATATATAATACATACATACATACACACAGAGGCGGTCAAGGGTTTCGTTTTTGTCCGACGAAAACCCTCTCGAAGAGGCGAAACATTAAATTGGAACCGTGGCGTGTTTGTGCGGCGATATGCGAATGCGGTGTGTGGCCCCGGCTTTATATTTGTATAGTGGTGGGCGGGTTCGGCGTTTATTTATTTATTCGCGTGTGTATTTTTGTATCGGGGGGTGTTCGGAAAATTCGCAGTGTTAAAATACGACCGGAGGATTCCGGGAAGGGTTGGTTCTAGTTGGCGGGTGATCGAAGTCGGATCGAGTCGTTGAGTATTGTATGTGGGAGTGAAAAAATGTCGTTAAAAAACTTTTCGAGATCATTTTATAAAATCCATACAAATAAAAATGAATATAAATTATGTACAGACTCCTTAACAGCTTATATTATTGCAGCGAAATTATCTAGAATTATTGTATGCACGCCTGGAAAGGTTTAAAATTTTCATTAAGCATTTCTATAAACAACGAAATTCCTATCATTTGACAATTCAAAGGGGTTTTATCGTAGCCCAGCCGTTGATAATATAATGCACGGGCTTCACTCAACGTAATTACAATAGTTTTCAATTGGCATGAAATTCATAGTTTTGAGCAACGCTGGGTCGCAGAAGCTAGTTTTTAATATATCACAAAGCTTAAATTTTATATTTGGAATTCAATTATTCAATATTAATCTTTCGAAAAAATGAATTCAATGTGACGTTTCGTTTCTTGTATTAAATTATACAGATTATACGTCAATCGTATTTGAGATACCTACGTTCATATTTTTATACTAGAATACCTATTGATACTCATAAATGATAAGCATTTCAATAATAGAAAATATGAACAACATATTATATTATACTTGAATGAAAAAGCACATTCGATCGAATAACAAATTTTGAAAAATGTTCAGTGGTTTTATTTATTCAATATTTGTTCTAGCCACGACAGTATCGACAATTTTTTTAAAAATACCTCTCGAACAATTCAATACGAAAACAAATGAGCTTCGCAAGCTTTTGACAGTTCAATTTATTCTTTTGAAACTTTAGAGATGTAGTACGTGCAACTATACATAACAGAAATTTCATTAAAATTCACGTGTACAGAATACACAGGCTTAAACGGCACGCTTATTGCGTTCATCAAAATCGATATTGCCGGCCAATTTCAGCTGAAAACATTTTTTTTTTGTGTACATTATTCGAAATAGGATAAGCGTCAAAAGCAGACGTTTTACTTTTGAGAAGGGCGGTGAAAAAATTAACAAAGCGCCGATGCGGAGACTCATTGTACAGCTGAAATGAAAAGAAAATTTTTAACGCATTCGATTTTTGTATAGAAACGAGCGGAACTAGAGGCGCCTTTTCGATCAAATATAAATAATTAAAAATGCTTTCGAATCAATCAATATTTACGCATATTTTCGATCAACTATTTTTTTTTCAATTTGAAAAAAAACATTTGTTTATAAACATTGATATTTTTTCACGATTCGGGCATATACATACTGTAAAATTGTTTTGGGAATACCGCAAGTAGAATATGGTATCTCAGAGGGAAAATTCAACAGCACAATATCCCCGAAGGCCCTACGGACCAGTTAGTATTCGGAAAAGGCCTAAGCGAAACGTCCGCAGAGCCCTTTAATGCGATAAAAACGAAATTTTAAAGCGTCCCTAATCCTATACGAAACAATCAACACGCACGAACACAAAAAAGCAAATAAAAAAGGCCGAAAATAAAAATACGCGTACGTAACGATCCGCGAAGCCTTCGGAGAAGTGAAATTGAAAAATCATTTTCTCAGACGTGCAATATAATTAATTTCGCTTCGATTCGAGCTTTCAGGTGAATTTTGATTGACGCCGTCGACTTTACATTACATTCGCATTTCTTTCGCAGAAGGAAAAGTTGTGATTTTTTATTTCTCGGCAGTCCAAAGCGAAATGGTGAGTCGATTTTTTCAGTCGTGCCATTGTTTCGAAATCGTCCGAAAGTTCGTCTCTCGAAAAAAAAAGAATTCGTCGATCCGCAGCGAGTCGAATCTACTCACAAAAGCTTCAAAATAAACGGGAACAACTTTTCGACGAACACCAATTATATTTTCGCGAATTTTCATTCGGAAATACGTGCCTGCTGACATATAATTTAATATTTTTCCTATGCGATCTTAATATAATATAATATGTAGGCCAACAATGGAAGCAACTTCGGCGGTGAGCAAAAGGACGTTCGTTTGAATTATATTTCGTTTCGGGAATGAAAAAAAGAAATTAAGGACCTCAAAGCCGGAGCATTTATTTGGGCAGCGTTCTCTGTCTCTAATTGTAAAGAAAGCGAGGCCCATATAAAACGGAATGGATGTTGAACTTACACTAAATTAACTCGAAGAAACGTTTGCTGAACGAAATTAAAAGACGAATCGGCAATATTAGAGAGCAACAAAGGAAAACGAACGAAGCATGGAAATGTTCTTTTTGTTGCAATATACGAATACCCCTTTTTAAACTGCGCTATCTCTGCGTACTAATGTTTTAATGCTGTGGAACCATTTGAAGTTAAAACGCTTAATGACTATCAGCCGCTCGATGTCATATTTATACATAAGTTAATTATGTAAAAGCTTCATACCGATTTTCTCTTATTATCAAGACTAAAATTATTCGATTCACAATTTAATCAACTCCATAAACAAACACACAAACCATAGCAGATCTAGCGAGATAGACCACACAATACAGAAACCTTACCTCAGTTTAAAACGCTCTCTCACATCATTAATATCCTTTTTACACTCTAAACAAGGGTATATCTCCCCCATCGCTCATCCATCACCGATAAGGGTTCCCATACAACGCGGACCGAAAAACCGGGGTCCGCGAAGAGGTCGCGCCCACGGCTTATATAAATCTTCCGTAATTAATATAGATGTAAGGGCAGCCCGCGTATAAATCCGTCGAATCGAACCTAGACGGAGGGGGGGTGAGGGGGGAATTTTCCCGGAGGGGGCGGGTGGGTTTTCGTCGGGAAATTCGACGTTTTCGTCGGGAAAATTCGGCGGTGCTTTTGTTTGTTTTCGTTCGAAAAGCGCGCGAAAAACAACAACGGGATTATGCAGATATCGCTTTTTGGCTTTTTCGACGGTGCGTTGTAAAGATACGTTTGCGTTTTACGTGTTGTATATTATGATGTGTGTTGTGCTTTTGTGAATGATACGTGAGCGATATTGTATGGTGATGCGATAACGTAAACTAGAGCTTTCACGTGTGCGAAATGGATATTCGAATGAGGATGGTTTCTAGTAGGAATATGAATGTATATTTTTCGAATACAAATAAAATTTTGAATGCAGCTTTCTGGTTATAACATGAATGTGAATTAAAATGTGAGAATAAGCGAATAAGTTTTCTCTTTCAACAGCACTCATGTAATACAAATTTCATAGAAATTTGTGAAATGCGAACTAATTAACGTCACAGTTTTCATATGAAATCATATCTGAATATTCAATGTTATTTTAGAACGAAATTCAAATTATGTAACTAACAAAAATTTACATATGGTGACGTGACAGGTATTAGATTAATTATTAAAATTACGCTCTATATACGTCCCATATTTATTTACGTATACGTTCGCTCTACACACGACCAACCCCTAAAAAGTCACACTTAATTAATGAACACTATCCGAGCGAAATTATTAACAAAGCTCAAAACCCACAAATTAAAAACGGCATTTCTAGATAAATTTTCACGATTCGAAACCGATCAACCGAAAAATGCTTTTTCATATGCGAAGATAAGCAACCTTCACCCGCGGGCCGCATGAATAAAACAAATCTATTAGGTCGTTTCGCGATCGGTCAATTACGAGAAGCAACTACTGCCACAATATCATTGTAAAGCACAACAACGACTATAACAACAGCAACAAAACAACGTGAGCAACAAGAGAAAACGTTCGAAACGATACGGGAGGAGTATCTGGTCACGCGAGAGCGCCATTACAGAGTTTCTGCATAAATAATGCGCCGTTTTTGATTCCACATCTGTTACACGCTCGAATCGAACTATATCTATGTATATTTTTATATTTCGATACACGTTTTAATGCAAATATGTGTGCTTTGTGTGTATCGCTAGCTTTTGGCGTGTGTACGAATTGAATAAAACTGAATAAAGAGTCGATTTACGTAGGTCGGATTGGATTAAGCGTCGTGTCGTGGAATGTCTTTTTTTTCGTAAAATGTTTGCATGATTTTATATTCGTATAGGGTATTCGATTTTTTTGATAATATATAATTTGATTAAATGTATAAATAATTTTGTAGATTTTCTATTCTTATTCATACAACGTACTATTATTGTAATCTGAATGCTTCAATTCGAAATCTAATTTGAAAATTAAAATGCTCAAATATGTTATAGTCACAACCACAATTTTATCAAATAAATTTCATATTAATTCTATATCATGTTCAGTTGAGTAAATATATAAATGGTTATGTGTACAAATGTATGTATGATTTCAATTTTAACTCTTGAATTAATGACATAATTTATTTTAACTCCATAAACACAGATGAATTAATTTCGTTTTCGCGCTTCATTTAATCATCCATATTCAATAATGGCTTTTACAATTCCCCACAATAATTAAAATTATATCCCATCATTTTGCAAAATGAATGATTAATTAACATAATGTACTGTAATGTTCAAGGATGAAAATATTAATTACTCTCAAAGGCTACATTTATGAATTTAGCGTTACCGTAGCACAAACACAGCATACGAATTAAATTAATCATTTTTCCTATGAAATATAAATCAACGCGGCTAATGCTAGTAGTAGTATCGTTAATGTATTCTGATATAAAATATTCATAAAAAATTATCAAATACAAAGCACTAGCATCATCTAACGGCGGCAAATCGAATAGATGGATACATTGAATAATTGTAACGAAACATGAAAATTATCCATAGAAATAATACGAATTTTATCGTTCCGCCCAGTTCACCTTATTAATTATCCGTAATTGTTTCACAGCACGCGATATTGAGGCGTAGATCACGATATAATTTATTATCCGCGGCATTTATGCGAAATTAACGGCGAAAACAATCGAAGGATCCCAAAGGCTTTCAGTTATGAAATTCGAGATGTTCAAGCTTATATTAAATCGCTATTAAAATAAGATATTTAACTAAATTCATAAAAAAGGATATTAATGAAAATATTCAATATTAATGAACATTTTTTTTTCTGGATGTCTTGAGTTAAAATCAGAAACTTATGATCGATACTAAAATAAAATAAAAAAAATAAATACGATATAAATAAACGATCGACCACTTAAACATATTGCAAGAGGAAATCTTTATTTATCGCACTCGACTTAATATGAATTTACGCATTCGATGCTTCGAGTGTTTTTTTTTCACACGCGGCGAAAACTCACCCCTCGCGTAAGGGAAGCGGGCGTAGGAAAAATTGTAAAAGATAAATAAATTGATATAAACGAGCATCTGGTGTGCGAAATAATATACACGTATATAAAAATAAATAAGAGGGATCCATAGCGAGCTCTCCTTTAGCGAGGATCCGGCGGCGCGTAAAAACCTCAGTAATTCGAAATTTTTCATCCCCTTTCTCGCCATCACACACTCGGCTTCACTTAATCCTAATTAATCGCCAACACACCGGCGGGGTAAACAGGAGTGAGGATACTCGAAAAAAAAAGGCTCTAAAGCATTAACGGAGAATAATAGCGGCTTTGCAAAAGGATGCGAAAAAATAGCAGAGCGCTCTCTCTCTCGGTCTATGCTGCAAAAGACGACTATCGGAAAAAAGAAAATGAAAATTCTTATCGGGCAGAAACTATGCCCACTTTGCGAATGCTCAATTTTTTCAAATATTTATCAAAAATATACAAAATGTATCTACATAAATAATAATCGAATTCATGTTATGTTGATATTTTGTTAGTGAAACTTTTTGGAGTTATTAAACGTATTAATGGTAAAGATACCATATCATTACATTATTTAATGTACCTTTAACATTTTTAGTCAATGATATTTTTATCATTACACTGTTTCAAAGAGAGGTGAACTTTTCGTAGCCCAGCTGTAGCATACATTATGATACATTAAAAGTTCTATAACATAATATTGAATATAATATAATATAATGAAAAAAATATGTTCAACCAAACAAGGTCAGGCCATAAGCTTAAATCCGCATCTTCGAAGTCTGGCACGCTTTTCCTCACTTTCTCGCGCTTCTCCCGCTCAAGGAATCCACAAATTTATACACATCCACGCAGCACAGTATATATTTTATGTGCAGGTAAACGATTCGACCGTATTAAGCGCAAACATCATTCAAAATTAAAACCAATTAACCTTTTCGGCGTAGAGGCGCGCGTACCTCGCCCCGACGCGAAAAACACGCCCGGGATTCGAAAATGCTTTTCGAACATTTTCGAACGCCGGGTAATAATTCAATTACGCACCGCAAAAACATTCCCCAGTATGAAAATTGACGTTGATTTTTTATTTTTTTCAATGGGTAGATTCGGATGAGAGTGGAGCGAGATAGAGCCTTCGCGTCCGACCGGATTGGGCTTTTAAATTTGAATTTTCACTACTGGATCGATAATCTGATTTATTATTCTTATGCTCGAGTTTTTTTTTTTGTTCTTTTGCTTTATCAAAGCTTTGGAAGGTTAATTGATTTTATTTATTCATTCATTTCTGAAAATGTGTAATAAGTTTTCGCATTTTCGATTTATTTTATGTTGATTTTGCATGTTTTATTTTTTATTAATGTAAAAAATTTGAAAAAATCAAACATACTAGTATGGATTAAAATCGGATATAATGGGTCTAATATAATGGATTTTAACGCAACGACCTAATAAATTAATATTGTGCAAATTGAAACGCTCATCACAATATATTTGACCCTAAATTATTGCCTTTCTTGTCATAGTGCTCACATTTAAAGCGAAAAAGGCATTCATTTCTAGCTTGATTCTAGCTAGAAAAGAAAAGCGTTCCACATTTTCACTACATTTCTGATTATAATCCATATAACGATCAATAAATGAAAATTCATACATTGACTCAATGAACTCACTGATTCAATGAGTACGTTAAGTCGGATATTTCTAGATGATATTCACTTTTTTATTCGATGTACAATATATGTGAATAGGAAAGATAAATCTTAAGACATTAAAACGTCAAATTAATTATTATATACGAAGGCAATTTGAATCATCTACATACTTAACAATTTCCGGCATACTTCGGCACTAATCCACCAAGCTCGTGCGGCATGGGGGAAAAAAGAGGAACTCTTAGCAATCCGCTAAACCTCTTCGGTAGGGCAGTTTATTAGGGGCAAAGCCCTAGAAAACCTCCTGATGGCCTCCTCGGCATTCGTATCCGCGGTTTCGACCACGATTTCGAGACTACAAATGGCTCTATTTCGAGCCCGGTTCCGTATTTTACGATCGAGCAACTATTAAATCGTTCGATCCGGAATAATCTCGGAGCGGAATTTACTCGCGTACAATCGCGAGATAAACGCTGCACATTATTATTATGAAAACATACACATCCGCCCATTTACGGCCGTATAAAGTCTGTGAGAACGACATGTTAAGGTTCTGCGTATTATGTGTATGTGTAACGGATCGTAAACGTCTCGTTATATTTCATACGTTTTATACGCGGCAGTAAAGCCTTCCGATTCTGAGGTTTGTTTCGTATGAGCGAAGTTAATTAGCGCTCGGTTATGTTACGTTCTTGAAATAATTGATGAGAATACGCCGCCGAGGGTGCGCGTATGAATGAGATCAATTTTGAACGACAAATTCCTTTTGAGATTAGCATTATACGGGCTCAATTAAGTGTACGGATTCTATTCTCTTCGATTTCGTATATACAATTGTACGGAATGATTCAATTTATATATTAAATCCATTTTGATTATTTTAGGAATTAAATTATACCTTGTATACGTATGTAAAACTGTGATAGAGAGATTTGATATGTTGACCTTATTAGGATGAAACGGAAGGTTCTAACCGAAAGGGTTTTCATAAAGGATAAAAGAAATTATTACCTTTCATCATTAAAGGGCAGACGTATCAGATGGTCAGATGAAAGATTTGCATACCTGAAACAAGAATTAATTAAAAAAGATTAATAAAAGCGAGGACAGACATATTGTTTTCTCTGTGACTTTTTAACACACGGCGCGCTTATTTTCGGGTCCCCCAGAAAACAACACGTTTTCGCCTTCTGTGAAAAGAACGTTTTGTGATTTATGGAGACGTTTATTACACAGAATTACTGGTTACGTGATGTTCTCGCGATCGCGGGGGATTAAGGCCGACGAAATTTTAAGACTTTCTCTCTATGGGGGTGAGAGTCCAATCTCGTTTCCACTCCTAAAACTCATCCCCGGCCTTAAGGGGGGCGACGCATTCAAAAATAAATAGGACCGATGATTGCCAGTCGAATGTGTTTGTATTTCAGTTGTCGGTCCTCGTGGAAATAAAATAAATAAATACTCGTAAGATGGGAAAAAAACGAGCCTCTTGGGGAACGCGTCTAGTAGAACGAGAGGTATAAATTATTCCGCGTGCGTGCGACTTCATAGTCATCGAAACGTGCGAAACATTTATATAAATCTTATCAATTTGCTCCAAGTTTTGACATTTGACTTTGAATTAACTTTCGTATCAGGTTTTGCATGTTTTCGCTACGCCTCGGTTAACCGTTTTATATTGAACGTTTCTTTTGAACTGCTATATTTTTCGAATTTGACTTTCTGGGTTATATAAACAACTTTAATGTAGATATGTAATGATTTATTTCATATTTTTTTATTAAAATTATTTATAATAACAACATATTCAATCCAAATAAAATAAAAATTAAAAAGCCACCATCTAAAATTCTTTACCGGAAAGTATTCACAATAAAAGTTTAATACTCTAATAACCACTCGCACGAAAATGTCGGTATGAAACGAGCTTTTAGAGAGCTTTTACAACCTCGCTGCATTTTCGCTTTTGTTATTTTTTCCTACGCTCCGTTTTTTCACCATTCCGCAATAATCCCGGTACAGATTTGTATAATGCACACATCCTCCGAATGCAAACGCCATTTCCAAAGTATCAGAATAGCACTCTACAGGCAGGCGCACATGTTCATAACGTATAATGTTAAACAACCTTCGGGGATATGTTGTTTTTGCAGCTTACGAGCTCTCGCCGAACCGTGTACACTTTTTTTAAGCCAGTCCCGAAAAAGCTGGCTTGGATTAAAACTTTGCTCGCAGGATTGCAAGTCATTCGCTTGAAAAAATATATTTTCCATTGATTTAGGTCCATTTTCCGATGACGAATCATTTTGAGACACATTGCAGAAAATAAATGTCATTGTATTATATGTTGAACTGGTATAGAAAGCTTTTTTACTAAGAGTATATACTCTTAGCTTTTGATAATGGGCATATTCGTATCCAGATAGAGGAACAATATTTACTATGGCCAATTGTCTCAAATCTGAATTCGTTCGGAAATAAACTAACATCAATGTCGGTATATTGTCATTTTCTGTGTAAGAATATGAGTAATTTTCGTACTAATAGTATGAGAAAATAAAAATATTACTTGGAACTTGGTGCCATGGAAGACGATTTTCAACATAAAAAGTTTCTTTTCAATATATTAATTATAACTATTTAAGCGGATACTACAGTCCGTAAATTTTTACGTATTGACTTTTTTTATTTAGTCACATTGTTCCGGGTTTATTTTAGTTTTCCCACACAAGAAAAAGACTTCGGTGATATCTTCTGGCTTCATTTGTATCTTCTGGATGGTGTTCGACCCTCAGGCGTTTCCTTTTTCGATTTTCGAGGTGTGTGCTCGAATGCGCGGTCGGTCACGTCTCGCTAAAGTCGGATTACCGATGGATGAGAAAAGTTTGGAAGCAGAGTCGAAAACGGGAAGATATAATGGGTCCCCGAAGGGACCCACTCTCTCCGGTACCCAATCTGAATAGAATGGATGGATGATATCGGAATGGAAAGTGGCGTTTGTGCGAATTCGAATTTCGTTAACGTGCGCAAGAACCTTCTCTCATATTCTCGTATGACCTAAACCTGAATAGATATTTTTAGAAACAATTCGAATATTCTTAAAATAAATCGGTTGAAATTGAGTCTTTTATAAAATAAACATTTCAATTACCACAAAGCCGAATCAGAGACAATGAAAAACGCCCCCCTCATATTCAAAACATGCAAACCATTTCCTAGCCTCGGGCTCATCCATCGAAAATTATCTTTTACAATCGACAAAGAGAGACATCCAACAAAATAATAACCCCATTTTGTGCACTCGAAAAGGGGTTGAATTTCCGAAGCGCTTTTCGGAACAGAAGGTGTGCATGGCAATTAACGACAACGCCGTACCCCAAGGCATTACAAAGCCACGTTCATATAATCCGATCTACCGGACTATGGACCAACATATTTCAAATCAAAATACATACTCGATAATAATAAATTAATATTTTGAGATTTTTTTTGTGAAGGTGATATCACACTCATTAGTGACGCTCAATGCATTCGAATAACGTAACATAAATGTAAGCCTGACCAGTGACGCAATGATAGAAATAATTTGTATTGGTCAGGGATTGCACTGTCGATTTACATATTAATCATTATACCAGTAAATGGTACACTTTACTAATAATTACAAAGGTAAAATGTCGATAATTTTCTAAGTACACATACTATGTAGTTTAGTGAAGATACTTGGGTTTGTTTCCTAGCACTGAAACTTTAGCAAGAGTGTATTTTCGTGATTGAAAATCAAATCAAACAATCAACTGCTTCTTTTCTAGTATTTAATCCCTTTGATTTGAAAAATAATGTTTATAATATAGTCTCTTTCCAAATTAGATTCACTTTAAGCTTACCATCAATACTAGTTACACTGTCGCATAAAAAGCATGTTGTTAATTAGATAACATTTCGGAGAATTGATCTGAGAACTGATTAATCCTAACCAAAAGAACTCATGGTTACGAAACATCTAAAAAATGTAAGACCAAATCAGACTTAGAGCGTAGCGCAATTGAAAAAAAAACCGTAGCGTGAATCCGCGCCTTATCGGAGACCAATGTCCGGCGCTTTTTCGCAACAAAAAGCCGCAATGAACCTTCAACCCCCATAACAATGTATTTCCATAGACCACGAAACGGGTGTAGTATAATACTATCCATGGCACAAAGTGTGTCGGCGCCGAATTGCGCAAAGCGAGTTATTGCGTTTTCAATTAACGTGGATTTGCCGCCCGGACGAGGAACGTTACCGAAGGCTATCCGATTTGCCGCGATCAAAGTGCTGAAATTTCGGGTTGAAATTCGCTCGATTCGTGGCTTTTGTGGTCGCTTCGACGAAAATTTTATTTAAAACTCGTTTGAAGTCGCAGGGGTGTTCCGTTTTATTATTTAATATCGAATATTAGCGATTTTTCTGGTGTTTTATTCTATTAATTTTTTGTCTGGATACTTTTTTCTATGAGTTTGAAACATGTATTTTTTTTTAAAATAGACCAAAATTTCTTACATCGAAATCGTTCGCAGTACGTTGAATTGTTTTTTTATGAAACTAGAAAGAAATAAAAATCAAATCCCTCAATTCTAATCGCATAAATAACGAATTCACCTCTATAAACCTCCACACATCCGAGGTCAACTTTATTCCCATTCAAAATTCACGTATCCCATCTGCGTCAGCGGGGATGAGAGCGGATCGACTTTTCCCAAAACACACACGCTCCTACATACGTCCATACATACATGTATGTAGTACATCCCTTATAAAACCGTACTACCGCCCGTTTTACCTGCGACATCTTTTGAGAAATCGTCAATTTGGTGAAGGCTTGCTTTACGCTTCCCGACGGCAAACAGATTGTGGAGTCGAGGGATGAATCGACAATGAGCCGATCCAACTCCCCTCGAAACCCGAAGACCGCACATTCTTATACTTCGGACGTTTTCAGTACTCTGCTTCCGTTATATGTATGTACGGTCGTGTCGATCAATTCAATGTGCTTCGAATATTCCATTGATGTATTTTTTGTCGTATCATAATAGAATTAAGCAATGGTTTAATTATTGTTTTTTTTTTGTTACAGGTACTTGTCGCATGTTTTTATTATTTTACGACTAATCGTACAGTTTGAAATTAAGGAGAGCTACTGGGCTAGAAACTCTGATGATTAGTCACGGTGCATGAAAGGTGGTGGTAAAATTGAAGAATACGAGGTTGGTAATCCACTTTTGAGAACTGTTTTGTAAAGAAGCACTTTTCTTCATTTAAATTTTCGAAATGAACTATTGATTTATTTTACATTAGTCTGACATAATCAAGTGATATTTCGACGTTATATGTAATGTGACTCTCACCAGAATCCAACAGGATTCGAACTCATCTCCATGAGAGCACTAAAACCATGTACGAACTTTTCATACCACTACACTATCGATCTCTTCATTTATTTAAACTTCAATTCAAATCACTCAATCTGTCGTACACTTGTGAACCGACTTTCACACGAACAAAAGCCAATTACACAATAACACAAAATCATAATTACATCCATTAGCACTCAATAGACCAAGAACAGATCACAGCACCATAATCACGCTTCGAACACGAAAAAAATCGACCCGCATTGTTCCTCCTACGACCTGACCGCAGCAGCGCACACACAATACCACAAGAGCAGCATCCACATACATCCACATACATTTTACCCACCATACACAATGGAATGACGAAGGTGTCCAGAGCAGGTCTCCACGGTTAGATTTATGGCTTAATTGCACAGCTGGGCGCATCGTTGACCGATCGATCGACCCGAGGTGCATATCGGTGCATCCGGGTCGCTTCAGGAAGGACACCAGCCATCGTCGTCGTCGTCGTCTGCGAGGAAGCTGGCTGGGACGATGTTTCCTTTGTATTATATTAATATTCCCTGCGGCGCTTCCTGTCTCAAAAATAACATCAAAGGACCTCCATTGTTCGAAGAGTGGACGTGCCGTTGCCGATCGGCGTCGCGGTCGAATTGTTTGCGATGAAAATTTCAGTCGTGTTCGAAAACAAAGAATGGGATTTTTATGTTTTTAAAAATGTGTCATAATATTGTTTTGAATGCTAGATTTTATTAATCGGTGTTTCTTGAGACGTAGTGGATTTTAAGCCTATTGTGATTATGTTGCGTGCGGATGCTGCTCTTTATTTTTGCTGCAATGACTAAGGTCTCCTCATGAAACATCAAAAATAAAAATGCCATAAATCGAAAATTTTTAAATGTAATTCATTTTCATCAACATACAAGTATAAATTTTGTATGTGCGTTGATTTATTTTATGTAATACAAATATCATTTGATCGTGTTAAAATTGTGATTTTCCATTATCGTCGTGGTTATGCGAAATTGATTTTTGAAAATTTATGGTTTCATAAGATAGAATTTTATGAAAATAAATTATTCGAGGAGTGTCTATTATCAATTTCTGTTCGAAAAAGGCCTAAAAGAGAAGAGCCTATTCTGAATATAAAATAGTTCGTTCGCAACGCCATAAAATTGAATTTAGAAAGTTTCCCAAATAAAAATAACGCAATGATATTCTTATAATCGAATTAGTGAACGCACACGTTGAATAAATATTCCAAAGTTCACAGACGAAAAAGTTTTCGACAATTTTTATATCGACAACATTAAAGAATTTAATGATATCTAAAATACAGCATTTATAACAGAATAAAACATATTGCGAAATTCGTCGAAATAAACGCGAAAAGCGCACCGATATTTTCGCGAGACCTTTTAAGGTGAATGGGATTCGTTACGGTCTGTCAACCGCAAACGACGAGCTAATAACACCGACGAAAATTTAATTAATAATTCATTTAACTTTCACAAAATTCCTTTTGCGTTCTCATGAATTATGCGAGGGTGATTTTTTTGTACAACACCCATCCCCGCTCAACATCCGAGCGTTTAACATTCGCCACTTCTTATTTAAACACGTGTAGACTCTTAACATCTTGAAAAATAAAACAAATAAACACTCTAGAACCGGAAATTGAGTTATTAATCTGTGCGACAGTAGGACTATGAAAATAAAATATAGTATTTCATTGAGCAGATGTTGTAGAATTTTGTGAAGGCAGAACGAAATTTTAGTAGAGGGAATCGCATGTGTTTTATCGGTTGCAAGGCAAGGGTAGCTTTCTGCATATTCGTATGCAACTCACGCGGCGTTTGTACGCTTCGACGAAGGATCTTTACGCAATTTGGTCCCGAACAAAAGCTCTAGGGACTTTATATATATGCGGCGGTTTGTCCCGGTTCTGGTTCGTCTGGAAACTGCTGTATTTCACTATATAATATTATATGTACGTACAAAGCCCGGAGAGTGTGCGACTTTCGTTTGTGCAGCGAGACTTCGAGAGAGCGCGATAATCTAATATGCAGAATACGTAAAGCGTTTTTGGTTTCCGATGAAATTTGAATATTAAATTGTTCCGGAGTCGGATCGCGGTCGTAAAGTGCAAATATAATAATATTTTCCCGCATAGTGTTGCGGTGTTTTTTGTACTTGTACGTGTGTGCATTGAACGTATGTTACGGACGAGAGGGTTGAGTTCCGTTGTTTAGATTCGTTATTTTGGTTTTTGAGTGGAATAGTTTTTGTGTTTATCGAGAAAGAATATGCTGCAAATATTCTGTAGTATATTTAAATGTTTATGTATTTTGTGAAAACAGGTGTGCACAGCTGATTATTCGAGCGTTTACATTCACTTCATATGGTTCGAATTGATTTCATCCACACACAAATTCAAAACCATAACGATAAAAATAAAAGCTTCAAACACCAACTAACATAAAATATTCAAATGAATCACTCATTTTATTCGGAAACTATTCAAATATCTATTCATAAACGCAATTTACATTCGACACAGATTTTATCCATTGCATACATCCAATCATACACGGCACGTATTGAATACGACGAAACGAAGCGAAAAATGTCAATATTCACGACGTCAATCATTTACACGTACTCTTTTTTTCTATTATACACAAGTCCATCAATTGAAATTCATAAGTCGAACGTTTCAAGAGGAAATCGCGCGACATTCGACGGCGACTCATTTTCGTATTACATCCGCATAATAAGTCGATTGAAGATATCGCACAAACACACACATATAAGAAATTCGCTAACCTGAAAAAGAGCCTGAAAGCCTGAAAAATGTAGTGCACATTGTGCCGATCCCTCGGGGGAAGTCGCTCGTGAATATATAGACTTTCTATACGGACTTGCGAGGGGACTTCCAACAATTTGTCGGATGCTGGTTGAATATATAAAGGTGAAGGAGAACCTTCTTGCGGTGTAAAATTGGCAATTTTTAAACATTACAATCGTTTTGTGATGTCGCGGCGAAGGATCCGTTCGTAATTCGGTTTGTGGGTTGAAGAATGTGTTTGTTTTCGTGTTTTTATTACGTGAAAGCAGATACGTCTTATGAATTGATTACGGTTTTGACGTTTATAGTGTGCGGTGGTATTTAATGCATTTATGATGTAATTATGACTTTGAGCCGATCGGATTCTTAATCCCGTATCACTCGTTTGTGGTCATGCAGCATTTTTGTGGAACACGGTGTTCATAAAAAATAAATCTATACGATTTTTCTACTTAAATAATAATCCGCAGTAATGTTTTTTAAATAAACATTCGCCAGTAAACTGATTTTATTTTTTCAAATTATTTATATGATGTTTTTTTCGTATTTGCATCAAATGAAATCGTTAGTATACATTTATGTATAAACGATTTACGTGATACAATTCAAACCGGTAACCAGGTGCATGTCCCGAGCGATAAATTTATTTAAATTCAAAAAGCCTTCGTTAGATCACCCTCCGTTATCATTTTAATCCAATACAAAAAACTCAAAGCATTATAATAATGACATAAAGCCACTCCCGTTCGGTGCCATCGCTATAAGCTCACCCGTACATTGTCACATTAGACTTTTTATACAACATCCACCTCGAAAAGGGATCAGATCATGTTAAAAAAAAAAACTCAAACCACAAAAAGGTGCATTCGTTCACGCCGATGTTATCCGAGGTGGATCTTCGGCAAGTTCGACGACCACCCGCGGTAGTCAAAAGCCTGGAAGGCATCTCATCGACTTCTGGTCCATCGACAATGGTAAATTTCTTTGATTGTCAATTGAATCACGCGTCGTAGACATATTTACAAGCCGTATCGTGATTTCGAGCACAATGGACGACCAGAGGGACCGAGCGGAGTCATCAATAACGATCCCGGGACACAATGGGGACCTCACATAATTCCTGGAATAACTATCCTTACTTTTGTCCGGCGATGACCGTTGGATTCGAAATGCCGACTATCGGTATCGCATAGATGGGACTCATTTCGAAAATTTCGGTATTTCCAGAATAATCTAATATAATAATAATGCTGACTTGTCTGCTCGTGAGACTCTCGATTTGCGATTTTGATTATAATTAGATTAAATAGGTTCGAATAATATAATATACAAATCTTTTAACTTCATTCTTAGCAGGCGTGCGTTGATATTTTCAATGGGTTGATATCAAACTTAGCAAATCGACTATGCATTTTTTCGGTTATAATAAAAGCAATTTAGTTAGAATTGAATATATATGAAGATTGATAGGTTCGTATCAAATATTACAGCAATCAATAGGTCTCATTAACGTCTAATCTGAATATTCATTAATCATACATGATGTATTGAATCGTATTGATATTAATACTCTATGCATTCCGACATATTCTTAGAATCAAAATTGGTTCTGACAAAGTTAGATTTTAACTTGTAAAAAAAGTTTATAGAATTTGACCCGATAACTAATTATACTTTGCAGATTAAGCGCAGTAGTTCAATTTTAGTGCACGATACTCGTACAAAAATAAAAAGCGAAACAAACGACCAAATTATGCGGCACGAAACCTCGACAAAGAATACACTAAAAACAAGCAGAAATTTAATAATAAAATTTCCAAACTTTCCAACAAATCCAGCACCGAGGGGAGGAGTAACGGTCACGTAATAAACTCTATTACGAGTCCGCCCCGCAATGAAGAGTGCAAAATTTTATACAAGGATCGACCAAAGGAAAGAAGAAAGGACTATCCTTATGCTGAAGTCAATTTGATGGACGATTTTCAAAAAGTGCGCTACACAGTATGGGAGGGTCGAAATCACACACCCGGACAAATAAAATAAAGGGCGCGGCTTAAGTAAGGGTCAAGCCCATAAATCAACACTATTTTTATATTCAGCTCGTATCTTTTAAAGGGCAGTTATGAAGTGTGCGAGATTCGTACCATAGATATATAGAAAGATATAAGGAATCAGTGAGTGTGACGTTGCAGGGATATCTTTTTTGTCTTATGTGTACGAAGAGAATATAGAGTTGCGGTGTGCATTTTGATTCGATTTTTTGCAGATGTACGTTTATATCTTATTTGATTTTTTTCTTTGTCATGTTTTATATCGACGTTTCTGTATTCTTTTCTTTATCTACTTCAATATTTCACATATTCGAGGCGCGAAAGATAAAAAAACGAAGCGTCGAGGGTGGTAGACAATAAAAATGAAAAATCTTCTCCGGTTTCGTTTCATAACCCGACGTTATTTTACACACAGTGAGAAATGCTCAATCTAAATATGTATAAGATTTTCGTTGAAAGATGAAAGTAACTGTATTGAAATGATTAATATATTGTTCATTTGGATAGTTTTAAGTGAGCTCTATTACGAATAGTCTCCGATATAATCAATTTAATTAAAGCAATTCGATTGCAAGTAGTTTTCGGCCCACTTTGTTTCGATCCAATAAAGATAACACAAAGAATCGTGGGTTGGGTCATGTCCATCGTTTGACCCTAAAGTTCAATTAAGTGCATGAACCAATTTTTATATATTGAAACTTCAATTAAATTTAATAGAAACGTTGAACCGCTCTCGACCTTCGTACACTGCTATCAAAACGCACGCTCTCATAATACAAATGATACAACACAAGATACTTCTGAATATGAAAAGCAACAGTTGGTAATCTCCGTACGCTCGACGCGACAAAATTGAGAGAAACAAAATCGAAAAAATAAACAAGACCTGTCTGGCAACAAGAATCTGCTTATAGCGTTCATCTCATATAAATATGTTTTGAAGGGACACTTGAAAAATGTACATCTTACGTCGCATTTCTTTTAAGCCTGTCGGGACGAATGTAACTAATTAATAACTCAAAATATCAAGAGGTAACGAACTCTCGAATATGACAAGCGAGATAGTCGTGATCTTCATTCCATGAAAAGTTCCGCGGTGTATCGAATTTTTTATATTTGTCCCGCGAGCGCGATAAAAAGAGCGTCATAAAAGATACAAATCCTTTTTATATCGTAAACGTTATATTATTATTATACGGCCCCTATGCCGAACATAAATTTAAATGAATGTCGCATAAAATTAACGAAAATCCGTTTTCTTTTTTTTTATTAGGCCTCGCGTATATTTCGCTCCTCGTTTGCGCGTTCAAGAGGAAAAGCGCGCTATGACGCTTTCGCTGAAATATGTTGGAAAACAGGCGTAGTTTTTACGTACTTTTATGAGGGTTATTAGCGAATAGATGTGGCCGTTTTATCGTCGAAATTATGCTACGCTCGTATTTAAAAAAACCGTAAAAATGTGAAATGTTGCCGCGTTCTATTTACGACGCACTCGAAATATTCAATTACGCTGAAAGTTTCGTTCAAAGGAGCTTTTTTTTGAGCAAAAATAATTTATTGATGAATCGAATACGACTAAATTGATCAAATAATATGTTATACATGAAGACTTAAAAAAATAACTTTCACTTTAAAAACTTTAATGTCCAATTGAAACCAATTTCGGAAGTTTATATAACGAATTAATCGTTTTTAAAACTTTTTAATTTGATTTTACATGCTTTCATAATACGGCTTAAACACAAAAAATATTAGATTATGCATACGAAATGAGAAGATAATCGCGTACAACATTATAAGCTCGTAACGCGTACCGGACCGGATTATTGTTATGCGATAAGTCGGCCAAACTTTAAATAAGGTTGCTTCAAACTTGAACGCGTATATTTCGGGCGAAACTCGCGTATATTAAACGCACAATATAATATATTCCATCCTTATAATATATTCGTGTAAAGCATTCGAATTCGCATTATCCGTTTGTTGCTCGGGGCACAAAGTTTTACGCACACGCAACTTTCGCACGAACGTACCGCAGGCTTTCTAATGCTGAAGCGAACATCAAAGTCAAATTTCAGATTCGAAAGGATGTGTTTCGATAATAAATAAATGAAAAAAATAATGCTATAGAATCGAAAGGTATCGAATTTGTCGACGATCGCTCGATACGTCTCGAAAGTGCAGAAGGGTAGGCTTAATGGGGTAATTCTATCCCCGGAATGTCTCTGTCGATACTGTCTAATATCGTATAAATAAAGTGAAATGTCTTTTTTGTGACTGTTACCAAATTGCTTATTTGCTTTAGGATGTGTTCATGAAAGTGGTGTTTATGATTGAAGATACGGGTTATATGCGGACGTGAATTACTACTCGTTTCTTTCAGTCATGTTAAATAATTAAATTTTATGAGTCTACTTATGTTACTTATATCAATGACGAACTAATTAAAAACGTTGTTTACAAATAGATATTTCTATCTTAACATACGTAGACTATGGTTAAATTTACTAAGCATACATTTATCACATGGATAAAAAAATAACATTAGAGATTTTCAAATACTTGAAAATTTATCTTGAACATTTACGTCGGGTCGGTTTCTATTGAACATTAATGAATCTGTTGACATATTATGAACAAAAAAAATGTAATAATTTATATTCAAAAGTAAAAAATAAATAAACAAGTATTTCTTCACATGCGTCTTCTCTAATCTATAAGCGAGCCTTTTCGATTTACTACTTCAGGCCCACACTCGATATATGAAAGGGGTTAAAAGCTACTTATACTCTACTCGTTTTTTCGAGGGCGTCTTACGTTTTCCACTTCCGTTAAACGAGTATACACACACATTTTATTCCGAGCTTCATACTCTATCGAATATATTATATACTCCACTTACTTTTTTCAGCTGAAATTTATCTGCAGCCTTTTCATCGATACGCGAACGCATCACAACGATTCGTCGTTCACTACATCATCTCTAATGCGATACAAAAATATATACCGAATGTCTTAATTCGTATGAAAATTTTCATGAACGTTCTCATACAATATTATGATCATGATATTACGTTACTGATATCTGGAACGACCTCAACGAAAAAGAAAATACGAACGAACTGCAATAAGCCGTTCGGAGACAATAAAACTGAGAAAAATGTTCGCGTATTGGCACCGACGCCATTGCAATAAAACTAAGCCCAGACTTCACAGTCTAAACGCACGACCCCTATATAAAATATTCCCGTGTGTCGATGGGAATGTGAACCATATCGTCGTCCCGGTTTTGCGCCCCTCGAAAGGCAACGGTCGTAAAGAGGGGCATATGGTAAAGAACAAATGCGATAATTTTCGCGTGTACGTTTCGCGAAAGCAATAAAAATATTAACATTTATTGCTCGAGAAACGTTATAAATCATTCGCCCGACGTTTTGTAGTGGAAATCTCGAATGAAAAGAAGTATCATCGGGATAAATGGTCGAGAGCCTCTCGAGCATATAACAAAAACCCTTGGAAATATTATTGAGGAGATGTGATAAGCTCGAGTGTTTCTCGTAGTACGCTCGCTGCTATTTGATGCGAATACGAGTGAGGTCATTCAGTTATCGTCAAACTGGAAAAATCGCCAATCTTATCGAATTTTCGAAATGAAAAATGTGTACCGAATACGAATGCCGAAGTATGATTCACGGAAATTAAATTTTGTTTTGAAAAGATGTATGATTTCCGGGAGAACATTTCAAAACTTAATATGAATGCAAGTTTTTACATAATTAATCTGGAAATTATAATATTTCAATTTCATCTCTACTAAATATATATTTTTACAATATTGAGAAAATTCGATGGAACATGATCGATAATTCTTGGATAATTGCGAAGGATAAAATGGAAAACGTTAAGCTCGACTAGAAAGAAAAGTGAATCGATGTTACAACCAGCAGAGAATCAGTAAAAAAGCGGGAACAATGTTTTGAATTGTGCTCATAATCACAAAAGGGAAGCTCACTTTGAATGATAAACTTTTTCTCCTTGATGAACTTTTTTTTCATTTGAAGCTTCGCGAAGGCGAGAAAAGCATAAATCCTTTAATGTCGCTGCGCCGAAAAGTTACCCGGTAGTAATCCTTACGGTTAAAATACATATTAAAAAAATTTCAAAAACTTACAAGGTTGACGAATAAAAAAAAGGTTCTTAATTTATGAAGAATATAAATGTAATATTCTAATTTTCTGCTGTATTATACGAAAATGCGGTCGAGTTAACGTGTACCATTTGATATCTTGTGCCTTGAGTATAGTAAAGTCCTCTTTGACTTTCCTTTATGACGTTGGAGAGGCATTTTCCCGCAATGATACTGTCGCAGTCCCCCTGCTTAATTTTCCTTTTTCCGGGTTTATGTGTTCGGTAATGTAACGCTTGATGGAACCGGATGATTCCCGGAAAATCTTTATTTATATGCACATAATCAAAGTAAGCTGCGAAGCTCATTGCGGAAACGCTGCATTACTGAAATTAAAAATGTGTATTTTCATTTCGAAACGTTTCTACGATGCTATTAACAAATAATAATACAATTTCAAAATCAATCAAAAATAATTCATAACAATAATCAAATTTTTCAAATTACAAAACAAAGTATGTGATTTAGTATTTCACATAATATTGCACATAAGTGTAATTTTGTTAGAATGAATTTTGACAAATGAAGTGGCGCCGATGAAACCAATGAAACTATCATCGCGAAAATAACGTAAACGTCACCTAAAACATTTTCTACGATTCATCAATCCTGATACAGTTTGATTAAGTGAAATTTTATGCTATTTAGGGCGCCACTCCAGCTAATTCATTCTGTAAATGTTGCAGGTCATATCACTCATTTGTGCAACAACAAAGGAATAAATAATGTTATATCCAATAAGTAACATACTTTGTCCCTTTATATATTTGAATTCAAATTTTAAAATAAATAAATTCCATTTGTATCTATACAATTCTTTCGTATACCTACATTACGGAAACGACGGCAACGAACATAAATTTCCCTACCAACTACCAAAACGGAGCCCCAAAAGGCTATTTAGCATCAAATTCGGGAAGCATCTCATGATAGCCGATACACATCCATACATATTACAGACACGAAGCACAATATAAGAAGCCGTCGTCCATTTTCGATGCAGTGCCCAGGGTGCAGTGCCCCAGCAGCTTCCCATCTGTGCACCCCTTGCTTTATGGCCACGAGACACACACCCGTTCTCCCATTATTTCTTCCCAGAACCCACCCTTACGAGGAGCATCCCTTCTGTATTCAGGGACATTTCGTATCGGCGTCATTTCGAAAGCCTGAAAGATTTATAAAGAGCTAGTGCATAGCGGTGTTGTTCCCAGCGAAAACGTATAAAGACAATATTGCATCGAATGAGTAGAAAATGTATAAATTAAATTCTATTTAGACGACAATATTGACAAATATATTTTAAGATTTTTTCGTGTGATGTGGCCCTTTTGAAAAAAATTCTGCTTAAAATTGTACGTATGAGGTTTTTCTTACGTTTTTCGTGTGATACTTTGTGTAAACGAGTCCCGGGTCGACTTGTTTGAAAGTTTGAATCTCTAGAAAGTTTAATAAAGGCGTTCAGATTTACATTTTCAGCGCATAAATTAGTACTTTATCTTGTCGCGTTTTCGTAGCGATTTTTCGGTGGTGTTTAATTAAGTTGTTGGTCGTCAATTGGTGAAGTCGCACCGATATGATTTACGGCGTGGTCCTCAAAGGACTTAACACTCGTTTATCCATTTCCTTAATTAACACCATAAAATTTTAAATTACTAGCCGGTCGTTATGCGAGTCTTTTTTTCCGTGCTGCGCCCTGTCACTCTTTTAATTCCAGTCAATTTATTAGTGCTGGCGAGTGCAAATGGATCAATTTTCTTTCTAAAAAGAAGGCACCCGCTTCATTCGTAGATGATGTTGCATTTTTTAAACGTCTCAAGATGCATTCCTTGTACAAAATGTGATATATTTATATATCGAGGGTTCGATTCAGTGAGAAAAAAGAACGGCGAGAGCAGATGGTTTCGCACATTACGGGAACATGTGTAGCGTCGCTCGCATTTTCATATATGGATTAATGTTCCTAGTGTGCATGAGGATGTCTCGACATGATGTATTATCATCATCGTAATTTACAGCGTTTTTCTATATTTTTTTGTCATTCTCGCGCTTAATGAATAATAAATTATGTACATAAATAAAGGCGGCTTTCCTAAGAAATGTCAAGATGTTAATCGAAAAGACGCAACGCGAGTGTTGAATGACGCGACGCTTCAACGAGCTTTTTTATTAACAACAAAATTGAAGATGTTTAGTAAATCTCCGAAATAAACACGAAGCTGTCGTCGAGATGACATAACCAGAAATTATTTTAATGAAAATTAAAATATTAATAAAATTCGAAAACGAGTTTGTCGCATCTGACAAAACAATATCTAAATCGACTTCCGTCGTAATGGGTTAATAACTCCCAATTATGTAATTAGTAAAAGGGGATAACGACAACTATACCACACTCCATACTTATCCATCCACATACACCGTAATCATCATTCAAATTTCAAATTACACCCAAGAGACACTTTCGAAACAACAGACCGTGAAACACACACGATATAAAAAAAATCAAAATTGAATTAAAATTACATACACGCGTATACTTTCCGTTTATTTTATTGCCGACCCATTATTTCGCTATACGGCGCACGCGGTCGCGGCAAAGAAATCGGCCTTTTTATTTATTCCGCTTCGGGGGTAGGCAGCAGCTGTTGCTCTTTTCTCATCCCTGAGGATACGAGGGAGGTTTTCTTCTTGTACAAGAAGGCTCCGAAGGACTCGTGGAAAGGACACGACGAGGTTGAAAGTCGCCCGGGACTCAGATGGCGTCTAAGCTCGCGAATTGCCGTTAGATAGATTACCCATACGCGAGAACAACGAACCGACGTGAATTATTACGCAGCAAGTGAGGAAAATCGGATGAGTTTTTCTTTATATTGTTTTTTTTTTCCTTTTTTCGTGCAGCGTGAAGTTTGTTTGTATAGTGGAGCGAAAGATGAAGAAGGGTTGGATGATGGATGCTTAAAATGTTTCGAGCTGAGAATGATAAAGATGCATATGAACCGTATCAAAAATGATGTCAAACAACTTATATAGTGGAACCCTACGATTTGTTCCAGGAAATATTAAGAATGGCGAAGTATTCTTTTAAATAAATAATAATTAATTAATTAAATAAATACATAGTTTGTGAAGATTTTATGAAGTCAGATCAAAGACACAAGTCCCATTGTCATTTTTTTGCACATTTCTTTTCGACTAAGTCGGATCTTTTAATATATTGGATCTACAAAATTTATATTTTAATATTAATTTTGTCGACTTTCATCAATTTATACGTGAATAATTCGAATCGCTCTTCGAAAAGATAAATAAACTCTTTCATCTCGAGCGTCAACATAATATAATGCGCGACGCAAATATGTATGCAAAAACATATTATTAATCGTCACGCTCAAAGCACGAAGAGGGCAAATATTTTCGAACGAAACAAATTGAAACGGCACGACAACTTTATTAATTTCCGACTTTCCGATGTCCGTAATAATTACGTAGCGAACGCTCCTCCGGGGAAAAACATATGAAAATAGTTGGCCAACTTCGCGTGCGAAATTTACGACGTACCTCGGGGTAAGCCGGTGAAACTCGTCGAAACGCGAAATATTCGCACAAGTTCGTTCGACGGTGAATTTTCTTCTTACACGGATGACGTGCACGTACTATTATTATACATTAATACGAGGGTGTGTTCCAAAAATCATGAAATATATTGTGTATCCTGGAAATCATGATACGAGTTCATGTATTAGTCGCTATAAGATCAAATCAGCTGAATTAGATAGCCAAGACATTCAAATGTACAATCCATACAAAATTATTCTGATCTGAATATGGGTTGATCCAAAATTATTTATTTAGTGAGTCCTTTTTTTGAGACTGCATCACAGTCAGTACTAATCGTAAGAACATTGTTTTACTATCATGAGCATTTGACTCCCATTACTCTAATGAACTCTTAAGCTCCGAACTGAATTATTTCAAACATTAGCTATCTCGAGCTAAAAAATATAATTAAATGCCATTTAGTTATAATTGAACCTGTGAGCAGCTGTGACAATAGATTAAATGAGAGTTCTTTTGAAACATCCTAGAACACATGAAAGTCGGAAAAAAATTCTATTGATGCTCAAAGAGAATATATTGAAGAATATTGACTCTTTTCACATATACGATTTGTATATCTTTAAAAAATAATATTTTTTATAATTTTTGAAACACCTTGTACATAATAATATGTTTCAACACAAAAACATTATGTTCCGAAGAGACTTCCGCCTCAAGCGATATACAATATCCGCATTAAACGCGTCGGCGCTAATAAATAATCTCGTGTAAATTTTCCGGAAATTTAATATCGCCTTTTTGCCGCGGATAATGAAATTATGTCGCGTTGAAGAACAATACGATACTCGGTGGTGTATTAAAGGAGAGATGCAACGACGCGTTGTTGCATGAAGAGTATCGACGTTGAGTTTTTCAGCTGAAAAGTGATAACGTATCGACTTTCAGCGTTTCAGCATTTCATATTTCCGTCGTGGATAGGGTTGCAGCCCTTCGGTGGGAAATTCAATTTCATATCGATTTACAGGGCGTCTTGTTGCATATGCGGGGAAACGTTATTACTCAGAATCGATGGCTATAATAATTTATTTTCTCAACGTGCTGAAGCGCTACGCGATTTTATCAGTCTATATTGTAAAACGTGATAGTTTGAAAATGGGAAAATTTTATTCGAATTTTTTTTTTCACCAGTAAATATTATACATCAGAGCATGAAAAAACTCATCTCTCAGCCGAAACTGCGCGTACGATAAAACTGAAAACGGCAGTATATAACGAGTGGGACCAAAATAGCTCACATTCGCGTTAAATGAAATGGAATCGGGATACGTTGCAGTGCGGAAATTGGCAAGGAAATATCGAAATATCGGGTCCTTGGCAAAACGAAATTTTGCAAACGATCGAATTCACCGACTGACGGACTTTCGCACGAATGGATCCAAAAAACAGCTCGATTGTCGAAAAAAAAGTATAACTGTTATTTTTCGTATGTAGCTTCCTGAATTGAAAAAAAATGCAGATACTCCAATTTCGACGGACAAAAAAATGGGAGAATGATTCGTTGATTGCTTCGCTTTTGACTCAATTTTTCATCGGTCGCGATTTCCAATCTGTTTTCGATCAATATTTCACATGAAATGTTCAATCGATCGGTCCATAATCGCGCAAATATTCAATCTCTTTTCAGAATTATTAACACACACAAAATCATGTACGCATCTACAAATCTGCTTTCATTTCAGATTGAAATGCAACGATTTTGAACCGAGTCAAAAGTTTTCATTTCCGCAATAATTAATTACGCTCGTATGCGCATCTTCAATGCACATTTTATTGAAAACGGGAACAGAATGTTGGCAACAGATTCGTTTCAAACGTCACGACTCTTTTGTTGGGAAAATTCGGGTGGAAAATTCGCGCACGTGCTGCTTCATCCCCATCTCTGGCCACAATTCCCCCTCGTCCCACTGAACGAAACAAAAATCCCCAAAAGGGGACAAACTTTGATAAAAATGAATACAATATCGGTCGGGGGTGACGACCCCGTTCTCAAACCGCACACGTTTGTATGGGACTTTTTTTGAGTTCTGTGCCAAATGTTGAATTTGAAACAACGACAAGTTGAACTCACATAATACTTCATATAAATTATATCGGATTTTATCGTTTATGAAATAAACAAGCATTTGATTTCAAAAGTTAGAATTAGATTGACTTCAGTGTGTTATTTATTCGAATCGACGTTTCTAATTATCAGCGAGTCATTACGTTTTCGTACAGTGTATCCACATGCTCATGAATGCCAATGAGTTGTCTCTAGTCCTTCGAGGCAAGTATTTTTCCCCTTTATGTGCCCTTTATAACACACGGACATGTACAGTGTCTTAATACAACCTAGGAAAAGTCCCTTTACTTTATAACACTACTTGCATCCATTATTCAAGAGGTGGCTTCCGCGCTTTCGCTCAGTACGAACATATGTTTATCTTAAAGGTGTTTTTTTTTCAGTATAAATATTAGAGTGGGATATTATCTTGATTTCGGTGAATCATAGAATGCTTTAATTGAATTTATTCTTAGTCTAGGTGAGAGGGTGTTATTGTGCTCAGGTAAAAGGGATCGCCATAGTATTGTATGTACGAAAATTGTATACGCCAGAGTCCCGAGGCTTTGTACCCTAATCAAATATCTCAACTGCTTAGTCGAAATCCGTTCATTAATCTTTCATGTTGTGTGAAATGACTAAACGCTTCTAATACAACCGTGATTTGGGTTGCAATAAATTATTTAACATTGAAGGTGTTAAACGAAAACTTTGCCGCTTCTCTTTGTCCGCAGAAAAATTGTATTAACTCGAGAAAATTACAGAACCGGATTGAAAAATTGTATCCGATTCGCTGTACAGAACATACGAGTACAATGTGAACAAATACTGATCCATTATTTGCTATCGATGCCGCATTTCAGTGATATAAAAATAATACGACTTCGAGAGTAAATACAGCAGGATTTATATTCCTATTTATTTACTCTCGATCGCGTGTTTCTTTTACGATCTTTCTCCACTTTTGACGTAGCTTGAAAATATAAAGTATGCGTTCACATTTTTACAAAACATATGGCGAGCTCACAAATGGTTCGCGGCAATATTTTCCTATAACAATTTCAAATGATACTGAACAAATTATATATTAAAAGAAAATAACGATCGACTAATTCAGTTTTATATCGTTCCCGCATAAAACGACCATTAAAAATCAAGTCGCAAACAAAACTCGAAACCATTGAAACTCGGAATCGAAAGTGATTTTCGAACACGTTCACCTCGATAGGGGATGAGCCTTTTTAAAGTTGAAACGAGCGAACTCGCTAATGGACACTCGAAGCTTCGTCCTCGACGATGGGACTTAACACAACCGCGCGTCCTAAAATCGAACTCTACCTATTTATACTCGAATAAAAACGCAACGAATCAATAAATAATAAAAAAAAGACAAAACCGCAAAAAATCAAACGCTTATCTCATAAAAAAATTCAGGCAAGTGGTTTAATACACATACTATGCAGTATTGAGAAGACACTAGGTTCGAATCTCAGAGAGTGGATTTCACAACTGAAAAATAATGCGCTTGACTACTTTTTCTCGAATATTTACAGTAAACTCCCTGTTATGTAGAAATAGGTTCGTCCATATAGAGAGTTTTGTAATAAGGTTTTTTTTATATATTTTTCTGTACTTCATACGATTCTAACACTTCTCGAAATGGTTTCTCAAGAAAAGATTCTCAAGAGTCACTTATGATTTTTAATATCATTTGACGCATTGATGCAAAATAATCAGGTAGTTTATTCAGTAATACCTTTGAGAAAAGAAGATTAGTCTAAGGTCTAACTATCCCTAGTCGAAAAAAAATCATGATCACGATACCGCTGAAAAAAAAGCCTCATAAAAGAGACATTGGGATCTGGATTCGAACATACGGTCGCATCGAACCCTTTTAAAATTCGTCGTCGAATATCCCACCATGGGGTGGCAACCCTCGGTAATTATGAGTGACGGTTCTTTCTAGCGACACCGAGATTAAAAGAGGGCCATACACGCGCTTTCCGCGGCCCCCATACATTTTTGATGGCCAACGGGAAACACTGCGTTAAAATATTAACGGCGCCGTTACCGTCCGACGTCTGATTATCCCGGTGACCGGTGTCTCTCTTATTTTATATATTTCGTTTTTTATCTCTAAGTAGGTATATTGAAAAAATCTCGGTCGGTCGGTGGCTTAGTGTCCTAGTGATGCTGGACGTCTTTTAGGTAATATGTTCGAGGGGGTGGAAAAAAATATTTCGAGGGTTTTATCCGGTGTCGTGTCGCGATTCGTCTGTGCGTGATGCGGGATAATTTTGATCGGTGGGGGTGTTTTAATTTCGAGGATTTAAATCCCGGGTTTTCCGTTTCAATTTTTTGCTCGGAGATCCGCAGTGACATGGTAATGAGATTATTACGCATTTTTTAATTCATGAATTTGATGAATTAAATCTTTTCCCTCTCGCAAGAGAAAATGATGACCTTTTTATTATTTTACATAATAAAATGAGATAAAACAATATGCCGTTTAAAATGCGCATTTTTATCCGTTCTGATTATAATATTTTGTCGTTCCAATACAAATTTCGACTCGGTTATAATACGGCATCATAATTTATATATACCGAAATTAATTTCGCCTTAATTAACACTGACGTCTAAAATAGTTCATAATTTGAGAATAACGCCAGGCGCGAAAGCAAATTTACTCTGCCGAACGTAATCTACTTAAGCGTACTTTAAACGAAGAATTATTTAACACCTTCAATATTTAATACTCTCCAACGGTGACCTTTTTCGCCATCGATTTCCATCAGAGAGAGCACCGACGAGACACTCGAATCGCACATATAACATTCAAGAATATATTCATTAGACATCGTTTCGTACGGACGGCCGATTCAAATTTCCGATACACACATGCAAGCCATTATTTTTTACTTCCGTGTCATTTCCTCGAAACGCTTTTTTTTCCTTCGGTATCTGTCGTCACGCGAACCAAGAAGAAGATAAGCTTCTGGGTTTCCTTCGGGCCCATATACCCATAAGGTTTTTCTTTCCATTGTACGGCGCCGACGTGAAAAACCCCGGACATAATTCACGAATTCAACGGTTCGATATTGTATGTTTTCTTTTTTGTTCGTCCTTTGCCACAATGTAGTCTCCTTAGGCTCTGGAGGAACGTTTCCTTTCCGAAATTTCCTTCGAATTTACAAGGATATTTCACCCTGGTTCGTCGAAAGCGAGCGACTTTCAGACCCTCGTGAGCGAGTTGATTAATAGAGATTCCGCTGCAGTATTTCATACTAAATACGCTCGATATACATACATGTGTAAGTACAAAGAAAACTTCGTGCGAGAGTAAATAGCGTTTTCCAGAGTTTGCTCGAGATTTTTATATTGTTTCAGAAATGGGGATAATTTATAGCCCAAACTCTGCCGGCTTTTACATGTGCGGTGAAACGCCGCCAGCTGGTGTTTTCGACTCGTTAACTATTCAAAATTGTACTTAAGTTTTAGCCACACGACTAAATTATTTATTATGAAATTTGCGAAATGTGTTACATACAAAATTGCCACTTCGGGAGATGCATTGCCTGGATGTTTGTGTGATACGTCAAACCGTGACAATCTATGATAATTGATTGAATCACCTATCGAATCAACGTTCACTCACAATCTATTGTGATTGAAATTGAGTTTCATATATCAAACGATTGTTGGATTCGACATATTTGATTTTTTTCAACATGTTTGCAATTCGAAAATTTAGATGATTCATTTGAATTCGAATAAAATTGGAATTTATGTACTTATTAGTGTTTATCAGAGACGAATCCATTTTACGTCACTTTGAGGCGACGTAATGCGATTCTGAAAAAAAATTAAGCGACTGAGACTTTTCTCGCTCATCTTGCAATGCGAATTACAGTTATAGATTTTCAGCGTCTGGAGAAGGTTTCAATTATTCAACGAAAGCTTTTACAAGCGACAAAGATTCTCTTTTTAGCGTGCATTTTAAACGGGCCATGTCGAAAAGAGTGATGAGAGAAAATCCCAGAAAAAAATGATATGAAACGAACGAAATCGTCGCCTATTTTCAGCCACTAATTAATTTGGCCGACAGTTTCCGAGGTATAAATATTGTAGAAAAGAAACCGTCTGAAAATATTAACGTGCCCGCATTGTTCTAAGTGAAGAATCGTGTTCGAACGGAATTTGTTTACAAATTTCGGAACGTGTCTGATGACAGTGGTTTTAAGCTGAAATTTTTCAGATTGTGAAATATTCTGGAACCGATCACATCGACGAATGAACGGAGAATGCTATTAATAAAAATCTACTCTGTTACAACTATGTAGATCCATCTTTAACACATTACTACTATACAATACGTACAAATACTTTTATAGAGCGATACAAATTGTTTACATTCTGTACAAATTTTCCACGAACAAAGCACTCAAACAATCGATACATTTGCAGTCGACGCTAAAGTTAGTTTCACTCCATTCATCTATGAACCGGTTGGACATCGTTAAAAGCGCAAATTGAATTTTCTTCGAAGCCAAAGCGACCGTCTAGCTTCGTTTCATACACCATATCCGCTCATTAACGCGAACAACACGGAGCATTTCAATTTTGCTAAAGGCGCGTATCGTGCACCAACCACCTCTATAAATATGACGATTTCAAAACACGTGTTTGAAGTGAGAATCGTTCATTTCGAGCCTCATTTACTTGTATCAACGGCGCCAGTCTACATTATACTCAATGCTGAAATGATACTCTAATTTTATATATCTTCCGAAAAATAATGTGTTTTACAGGTGGTCCCCTACTTTCGCACAATTTTGATTGCCAAATATTCTTTACTTACGAACATTCGTGAGCATTTCAAGAGCGAATCGAGTACAAACGTAGATAATGGCCTGTGTATATAAAATAAGAGTATCATAGATAATCCATCCGAAAAAATAAAAATCGATTACGAGAAAATAGAGAGACGCCCACTTGAGGGCGGTTTTCCTTTGAACGCAACCCGACGCCGGATTTCCCTAACACGATTTTCCTCTCGGAAAAGCTGTCGCTTTGTGACAGAGACGAAAATCCGTTCGGCACACCGTAATCATTATTCCCACTGATTCAATTAAAAACGTATCAATTTGCTGACATATCGGACTCTACGGCCGGACGCGCAAAAAGCGGCCACAAAAAAGGATCCCAAACAACCCCTCGATCTATACCTAAATACTAGTGTGTACAATGTACTATACACGAACCATTCAAACCCAAACATGATAAACTCCAACATTTGAAAAAAAATGTCAAGGCACTTAGTATTCATCATTAAAAATTTCTATGTACGAAAGATTAAAAAAAAACGGTGAAATTACATATGTATGGACACCGAATAATCAATTAAAAGCTTCAAACACGTTTGAGCGTCTATATTGACTTCTTGCTTTATGGAGTTAGTCACATTTATCTCTGAACGGCTCATACAATACAATGTCCGAAAGGAGGCTTGTATAATTTTATTTCACGAATTGATTTTCGTCGCATTGTTCTGTTCGTTTACGTGTGTATGAATTTTGAGCGTTTCGCATAGTTTGCGTTTGTGTGTTTCGGGTCGGAATATTTTCGCTGTCGACGGAATGCTAGAAAGGGGTGAGTTTATTAAATTCGAATGAATTATGTAAATTCGCAAAATGCATCGAAGATATGCCGATTATTGGAGTTTTGCATCGGGCCGCTTTTTATTATGGTATGAAAATTGAGTTGCGCGGAAAAATATTTAGAATTCCGTTCGAGCTTTTGATGGAAATAATAATGAATACATTTACGTTAATATTTATGATTTATAAACTGAAAGTTATAAATCGACAAACTGTCGTTACTATTATTGTTGAATATTGTTTTGAATTTCACGAACAAATATCTTACAAAAATCATCCATATTAATATAAAGTTTAAACAAAAGTAAAACATTCATGATTGAAACATTTAAACGAAAATAGAAAGACATTCTGATAAATTCTACTCTTCCAATTCAAACGGAGCATAATGCGAACGAACGCTACGAAACATATTAAAATTTTAATTGAAATATCAAGAAAACGTGAAACGAATTTTCCTGCTTGTAGTACTATAAATAATACATAAGCGAAAACGTTTCTACGCCGAACTCAAAAGAAAATACACACAATTATATTCGTGTTACAGAAGAAAAATATGTTTTTGTATAAAGAAAGAGTGGAGCGATTTTCAGAAGAACGCACAAACAAAGGCGCCAACACATTCGAACATTTAATACGCACAAAAACGGTATTTAATGAATATACAGTCGAATCTCGTTAATCTGAACAGACGATTGACATGAAACCGAAATATATTTCATGACGACGAATATACTGAATTGATTTAGAGAATTTATGTATTTTGAAGATTCAATATTTAATCCAAATGCATCGTTTTATCGACAAAATAACGTTTATTATTGAGACAAATTTTAATAGCATGCTAGTAAAGTTTCGGAATTTATCATTCCTGATCGATTCAAAATCAATGAGATTTCACTGTAATACGAAATATGAGCAAGAATAACGGGTGTAACGTTACCGTTTTTCGTGTTCGAATTAAAACGAAATCAAAAATAACAAAAGGGCCACTTTTGTGATGTGTTTTTGTTTGAGTTTGTGAGCGGCAGCACGCCAACCCCCTTTTGTTCGACGTAACTTTTGTGCGTCGAGATTAAAATCTCGAATACGCCTCTCCGATACGTTTTTTTATTGTATGCAATAGCTTTTCAGGTTCTGAGTTTAAATTTTGGCGCGTAATTGCAACGAACAAAGCTTCGTGAAAATGGATCAAAGAAATGTGTGCAAGTCACAGAAACGAGGACAAGGTTTTTATATTAAATTTTACAAAAAATATATACATTTTGTGTTTATTGGCTAAATTATTTAGGATTTTTTTTTGTCTAAAAAATATTCGAAACGAAAAATTTTCGTTAATTTTTCATACGTTTTTTAAGCGTACTTTGAACAGGATTAGATTCTCAATAATGTGGTGTGCGTGTGAGCTCGTTGTGAAATCGATATCATTTTCGGTGCAAATAATAAATATGTGATCGATGTGGAGTTCGCGTGTGAATTTGCGAGTTTTTCATTTGTTTGCAGAGCCGATATAATCCGTCTAGAACGAAAATCAAAGCAAACATTGTGCCAAACAACCCCCAACGTATCGAATTTATACTATTTCGACGATATTTTATTACATTGTCACCGAACAAACGCATCGGACGTCAAAATTCGACGTGAACTACGAACCCGTTCTATCATAGACGATTTGCATGTTTAAAGAGCTATTTGCATAGTTGATTTCGTATTTCGTTCGTTCGAATTCGAAAATTCGTTCAGATGTGACGACTTTCATTAAACGGGACGTGGAATTTTCATATCAATCATAATTTGATGCGAGAGAGAGCATCTTATTCAATTCGAACGAGTCACTTTTGTACATGGCAGTCGTATATTCGTATCAATTATATGAAACGCGACATTTGAATGATTTAATGCACGAATATTGTATTACGTTGCACACGAGTGCAATTGCATTATGAATTAGACATTAGGGACAGTACGTTGACTTTAAAATTACAGCTATATTATTAATAACGGGACGATTCCATATAATAATTCGGTACTATTATATTTTACGAGTGCCATTGTAATTACCAGAATCATCAACATATAAACTCGATATAAATCAAAACGGATTTTTTAAATCTATAATTTTCAGTGAATATTTGACAGTTATTTATCAGTTTATGATTTTAACAGTAACCAATTTAAAAAGATGCAAAAAATATTTGAAATTGATTAATTTTTAAATTAAATGATTTTTTTTCATTGAAAACAATTGAATGAACTCAGATGAAAATTTTACGATTCGTTCCGTCGAAATGTCAATACGAATAGATTTTAGGTTCAATTTGTATTATCAAAAGATCTATTATGATTCTTTAATTCTATTTCTATTCTAATTAATGTCATTTTATATAATAACGCATTGCCATTACAATTGATACGAAACTTCCAAGAATACAACAGTACATACTAAAAATTTTCCGATGGCGACAAACAATACAATAATTACATCGACAAAAACAAATCTACATACAATACACAAGCAGCTCACCTTAAACGAACATCTAGAAATGCATCTCACGAACGGTCGGCGATACTCGAAAAAAGTCCACAAGTCATACACAGTTCATATACTCGAAACGAGAACACTAAGAGAACACAGCGTACGTATTGTATATTACGTACAAAACATCCTCGAACTATATTCGAAAGGACGAGAGAATTTCGTGACGAAATTTACACGAGAGTACAGTTTCGTGTGCACTTGTACTCTCGAAGAACACGTGCGTTCTTGTAGAGGGAACGAACGCGACTGGCTGCGGCCTGCGTTCCGCTGTTCCTCAAATATCGCGCGATACGAAGCCGAAAGTGCACGAGCGTTTCCGACTATGGCCGAAGTTGGGAAAACTGTTTTTCCTCCGGGGGGGGCGGGGGTGAGGGGGGGGAAAGTTGCGGGAAAGTTGTCGTGTGTGATGTTTGGGAAGTTCGGTTGTGTTTGTGGATTTGCTATTGATATCGGTTATTAGTGGGTTTAGTTTCGTTGTATTTGTAGTTGATGGTTTGTAGTACTATCTTTATTATACAAATAGACTCAATTTCAGTTTATAAATTGTTGAAAAATCGGATGAGTGCTGATATATTTGCATACATGTATTTGTGCGAGAATTTTGTTTGGTAAATTAAAAAAATAAAAAGCGGAAAAATGTGGTGAAACATTATTACAATATGAATATAGTATAAATAAAATGTGTGAGTGTACGTCAGTCTTTATCATTTGGTATTCTGTCAATTTTTCGATTATTCGTAAATGGGGGAATGAATGTATTTAAATTTGAAATAATTTAGTTCAATTGTTTTCTTGCTTTCACATTCATAATGAAACTGCATTAGATTGATTTCGAATCTTATTGATATTTTTATAATTCATTTTATTTTATCAAAATAAATATTTAAATATTATCTGTCTACTTATGACTATCAGTATATGATTTTAATTGAATTTCCACTTTGAATAACATGAAAGAAAGAATGTTCTTAAGATGAAAATAATTTGAAGATTGAATGTCAAAATTTTGTGTAGGCGTTTTCTATATTAGTCAGTAATAATGTGAATTCTTTAAATAGCATTTTAAACGACTGGTTTTAATTTTTAAATAGATATTTCCTCTAATATTAATATTGAATTTCAAGGAATTGCTTAATGGAATATCGAAAGATTTTCAAACACAATCGAACAATACACATCGCCGAACAAAAATAATCGAAAAAAAATATTTTTATAAAAATGTATTTCTACTCATCATATTCCGATAATAATACCTTAAAATAGAATATAAAATAAGTAAAAATTATTCTAAAATTCCTTCGAAACCGAACGAAATTATCGAAATTCAATCGACAAATAAATTCCTTTCATTCAACGATACATCCGGAAAAACCACACGTAGATTCAGTTACAGAACGTCATGCGGTAATTAGAGGACATTGTTCCTCAAGATAGCCATGAATAATGTAAAAGGCATTCGGGGAAATTGCCACCGAAGTAAAATGCAAATACGACACACACACACGAAAATTCGAATGCACATTCCGATATACATATATACAGGAAAATCCACCAATACATTCGATCGTACTGAATTTTCCGAGTAGACGCTGACAACGGTCGTTTTTCCGACTTCAACTTTCGCTTAATCAAATTGTCGATTTTTCAGTTTTTCGCCCCCGAGGCGTATAACTGACGAGCGTCTCCTCTTTTTTTCGGGTTTCTTTTTTTCTGTATTTCGAGGCTTCGCGAGAATACTAATTGCTTACATTTGCATTTTTAAGCTGCATTTTTATTGCGAATTACTCGCTGCTTACTACCGCGGATGGCTACAAACGAAGCGACGAAAAGGACTCTCCGGGATATTGAAGGATTCCGGATGAAATTAGTCAATTTCGACTCGATTGTTTTACTTTTTGGACTTTCCGTTCGTTTCGAGTATTTCAATAAAGCTTCATTCGTTATAGCTATATATTGAACGCCCTAAATATTTCGTATTTAAGATTTTAATTGAACAATTTTCCGTATCAATGTATAAATTAACATATTATAATGCTGAGTTTTCGCGTTATTAGTATTATGCATTGGAAACTCTACAGGAGCGAATTAATCAAATGCAAGACTAGATAGTAAGTTGGTTAACTAAGTTTGTACCGTTTTGAAATTTATGTCAATTGACGATAGATCGTACAAGCAGATATTGCAACAACTGCATTCTAAGCAGTACGAGTACACCATTAATAACTTGGTATAATCGTTTCAATACTCCATCAGAATATACAAGTATGATTTATGCTTTCATATTATTATCAAATAGATCTGCAATATAACATACAATTTTCATAAACAGAATCACATTAAATTTCAATTAATATTAAAAGAAAAATATTTTTATATATTGTAGATATAAAAATTCGCTGTGATATGTTGAGGATGTTGTTAAAGTGGAATTTTACTATTTGTACAATACCTTACTATTCGGATAAAATTCAAGAAAAATTGTACTAATTTAAAAAAAAAATAATTAAGCCTAAAAGGAAAGAAGCGAAAACGATGATTGAACTTAAAAAAACTCGTTACGTAGTTTGAAAGTGGAATTCATGTCTTTGACCTGATAACTCATTATAGCTTAACAAAATCTTTAAGTACAGTATAATGTGTTCATTGTTTTTTTATTAGTTTAAATAAATATTTATCTGTGGATATGGAGCGGATTAATGCAATTTACATTATGCAAAAAAAATCTTCGTTACCCATAATATTTCCAGAAAGTAATTGTGTACGAAAGTCGGTATCCCACTGCTATTCTATTACTACTTCGGATACGTAATGATGTGATAACAATTCCAAATATACACACCTACGTATGAAATACAAAAAATATGAAAAAGAGAGTACATACATATACATAGCTGAACAAACACAAGAGGAAAAATATTTCCATGGACGCTTCCCGGGAAAACGTTCTAGGAAAAGCGAGTGCGTGCGTCGGCCGCCCCGAAAGAAGAAAAATCGCGCTTTTCTCGGGATAAATTACATTTCAAACAAAAATGCGTGCATAGGGCCGCGGCCATAAATCTTTGGCGAGGCTCTGCCCTCCGCCGAAACGTACTATTTGTATAGTGAGGCCCTCCCGAGGATCCTTTCCGCTTTTAATTAGTTACATCGCGAACTCTTCCTTCATTATTTCGCCTTTTTCTGTGTGCCCACCCAACAGCCCCCCGCGAGGGGTGGGAATCTCTCTCGTCTCTCTGACCGTTCATTTTTTCCTTCGAGTTGTTCATTTCGGCTTCTTTTCGGTATATCTCTGTGTTTAATTTGCGCAAGGCTCGCGAGGACGTTCTAGGGGCTCGAGGACCGGCAAACGCGCCCTTGAGGGTTTGAATTATTGCCCAAGAAACGAGAATGGCGAAGCGTATATTTATAAAGATGGGCCATTATTCATCTTTGCCGCCGAGAGTAAATAAAAACGGATGTAGAGTCGGATTTTTATTTGGAAATAGCTTTTTTGTGTAGTTTGAATCACGCAGATTATAATAATGTTAGTCGAAAATATATTCTACGTAAATATTTTGGTTAATTCATTTAAAATATTGAGATCTATTTTCTTTAATTTTTTGATTGATCACTCATTTAAAAGTGAAGAATCAGTCGATAAGACAAGAAACTTCGAAGCTTCATATGAGTCCATTAAAATTCGATAAAAATCGATCGAATTTTATCAACACAGATAAGGCAGTGATTTATTTTTATAAATCTTTTCATTGAACGTTAGATCGAAACATTTTTAAATCTAACATTTGAAAGAAACAATCGAGAAAAATTGAAAAAAACAATACATTACTCTTGCCAGAATCATACAGGAATCATTCTGAGGACACTAAAGTTTGATCCGGCATTCACTTTATACCGCAATTGTCCAGAACTTTAATATATAATACAGTTCATTATATTCCCGAGATCGTGCCATTTCAATAAAATAAATTGAAAATATCCGAACGTACACTCGCCATTGTGCCTTCTAGTGGTGATGCACAGAAGAACGCTCCGCATCGAAAATCTCCATTCTCCGTCCACATTATGCATTTCGAATAAACGCACTTCGAAACGGGAATATTTGCATATGAATTTTCGCCCAGAGTCGATATAAATATCGTGGGAACGCGAAAATATCCCGCGAGCGCAATATCGACGCCCGAATAACTCTATCATTCGCGCGCCTCGAGTGGAAAAACTTGATGAGGCAATCTCTCATCTTTTATAGTGTCGAGAATGGAGGCGGGATTGGCACTTGGATGATATACCCGCGAAAAAATATTCAAGAGAAAAATAAACGCAGACGGGGATTTTCGACTTCATATTATTCGGATGAAAAGTTTTTTGTGCTCCGACAGAGTCATATTAAAAATATTTCCACCTCTACACTCTACCATTTTCCTCCGGCACGCATGAAAATTCTCTTCGTTCAAGGGTTTGCACTCTAATTAAAATTAATCACATTATAATAACCTAGCGTCTCGAGAAGCGTTTTCGCAATCACAACAACGCATAAATTTTAAAATAAAGAAGTTTCGCACTTTTGAAGCGCATTAAAAGGATCGCCGCGAGATCCCCCCCGGTAACATTGTTCCGCACTACACTAATGAGTTTTCGCTGTTTGCCACTCGCTTGGACCGTGGAAATTCCGACGAATAATTCATTCTAGGTGACTTGGGATACTCTCCGGAGCATCATTCCCATTTTGGATCCCCCCATAGTCTGGCCACGAAACGTGCGTGCCGCACTTTTCCTACCGAGTTAAATAATCCGCGAAAAATTCCACGAGACAATTGCTCCGCTGGTGGGCTCCGAAGGGTCTTTAATTATCGTGTTTAATTTGTTTGATGTACTGCGAATGCTTGCGTTTTAATTAAAATTATTTTTATTTTGTTAATTGAATAATTTTCAGGTCCGAATGTTCAATTTTCAGTTACTCAAGTCGAGTGATAATTGAGAATTTGAACGCATTAATAATGAGAATTCTATAGGGGGAAATATCAGTGATGAGTAAATATAAATTATAATTTCAAGCTTAAGGTTTGATTTATTAAATCGTTTTTTAGTCTTTAGGTGATTGTTATTCTCTATAGAAAAAAATGGTTGCTTTGAAGTGATTTAACCAACGATTGAATGACCGAGCTTCGAAGAATCATTCAATTGTTGGCTATTTGCCAGAGTTGTAAATTAAATAATATACTTATGGCTTAGAAGAGTGAAGCTCAAAATTTAACGAAATCTAGACTATGAATATAGTTTGCGAATGTCTAATTTTTAAATTAATTTGGCAGATATATTTGATGCTTCACATTCAATTTCAATGTGGCTTATTGTTAGACATGAAATACATATATTTTTCTGCTGACTTACATAATAATACACATTTTATGATTTTAAGTAACTTATGTTTATTATTTTAACTGTTTACATTTATCTACATATTATGAAATTAGATAAAGGTATAAAGAAAATCATTAAATGTTTTAAAGAGCGAAAAAGAGAAAAATTGTAGGTTTACCCTCGTCTCCTTCAGCACATTTCGTATTAAGCGCAGGTAATTCCAAAAGTAACAATACGAGACACAGGAAACATGTGAAAATTTCAAAGATTGCTCCACCGTTCGCAATGTCGAGTCTCGAAACGACTCTTTGTTCGCTCTAGATTTTATTCTTCCGTTTATTTATTTATTTTTTATGGCTCACTCCTTTTTTCGCGAACGGCATTCATCCCTCCCTTTCAGCGCGCCGCTGAATTCTCTCGCAGTACTCGAAGCGCGCTCTTTTTCCCGAATTCCCCTACTAAATATTTCCTTTTGAAATTATTCTAGATAATAATTCGGGGATTTCTTTCTGGTAGAATCGCTGTTTGCTTTCGGTTTGAAGACGCAAAAAAAATGTATTATGCGTATGAGAAAGAGCGCACGCGAATGCGCGCTAACGTGTTTCTTTCGTATATGGAAAAAACGCAAACGAATCTTTTTTTTTCAGGGGATGAGAGGGGTGAAGATTTAATTTAATCAGACGCGTTTCGAGGTTTATCTTGAGAATTGAGGTTTTGAAAAAAAAAGTTAAATTGAAATGTACTGAAATTGAATATTAAAATGTGAACAATGCACTTTGTTATACTCAACTCGAAAATAAAATAATAAGAGTTTTCTTTAAACGAATTTCAGTGACATTCAATTTTTTTATGTTTTTGACTCAAGTGCTTATTTACGTACTCCTACAGAAATAACAAACTTTTTTTTAACATTCACTGCTCTGAAAACAAATGATAGACAAATGTAAATAGACTAACTTTAAAAAAATATATTTATTTGAAGCTAATTTTGACTTCTGAAAGAAAAAATCATTCTAATATCACAATCAATTAACACGAACTATCTTCTGCAAATTGGCGTTACTCAAGAGTATAAACTTAAACCTATTGTAAATTGTTATATGTAATGACGAAACATCAAACTAAAAAATCTCGTAGATTGTAAAATATATCTAACACATATTCACGTAAAAACCTTCCTAAATGTGCACACAATAGCTCTAAAAAGTTTCAATGCGAAACGATAATCCGTTAACAAATCCATAAATAACATATGCTTACATACATTTTTGTTTATATATTCAATAGAATAATTCAATTTATATTTAAAAAATCGTCATAAACACTCAAAGCGTTTCCGCGTAAACCTTCCATCTAAAGCTCGCATTACACCACGCACAACGACGAACGAGTTAACACACACTCCATCCTCGTCGCCCCGAATGTAAATATAATTTACAACCTTCATACACTTAAGAACGCTTTCGCGCCTCTGAAATATCATCGGTAATAATCCGACGGCGAGTTCGCCCTAATGCTCCCGCCGAGAGACACATGTGTGTAAAGTCGCACTTTTTTTCCTCCATTAAGCGTGTACGTGTATCTCGTATACACAACGAGTATAATGTGGAAAAAAACTTCATGAAAAAAAAGAAGAGGCCTCGTACGATATTACGCTAGGTTTAGACTTTGCATTCTGCGCTGGAGATTTTCGCGGAAAACTCTTCGCGTGTGTTTACGGTGAAGTTTTTTCTTCTCGCGCGCGACTCATTTATAACGGTTTTTTTCGCTGCCGTGAAAGCCTTATTATTCACCCGCAATATGCTTCAAATTTCATCGCTATTTGTTTTTATTATGGCGTGTGTACGGGATGCTGCAGAGAAATTGGCACGTCTCAAATATTAAGTAAAGGTTGTTAATCTTAATGATGAAAATGTGTATTTTAGATAAATCGATCAGAGAACACCTTATAAATGTATTTGAATAATTTTCTAAAAACCCTTTAGATTAATATTTCATCATTTATTTAAAATAATTTTATTCAAAAACTATGATACTTTATTTACCATACACATATTTTCATGGAATTAGTTTCGTATAGCATGCGCGATGTGCTTGTTTCAACTTAGCTAGATTGAAAATTCCTAAAACACTCCATAAAAAGTTGAAATATTGACTCAATCTAAAACATGTTCTTTTTATATATTTACTACGAATTATGGACTCAAAATACACTATTGAAGAAATTTATAGATGAGATCCATGAAAAACTATCAAAAGTTTTCCTTTCCATTCGAATTAAATACCATACATTTTTACGTTGATTAGAAAATTTATATTTGATTAAAAGAGATAATTGAATTGTTTTCAATCGAAATTCTCGAAAAGCCTTGTTCGGTATGTAAATTAAAAAGCGATGAATTCATTTTTTAATCTAGCGAAATATCGCGAACGTGCAAAAAAATTTTACGCAGACGGAAAGTTAAGGATCTCTCAAATGATAATCAAACAATCAAATTTATGCGGAACGGGATAAAAAAATCATTCTTTTTTGCGCTCTCACTAATTGGCAATACGGAGATGGTTAATTCGAAAACCCGCGGGATTTTCAAATTCAGTCCAATATATGTATTTAAAAGCGATCGAATTCGAAATTCTTCCATATCCATTTTTTTAACTGTATGATACAATATTCTGTACTGATCAAATTTACGACGCAATAGACGAATTTCAATTTTGTTTGATCACTTTCTACATTGACCGTAACCCTACAGTTTCTTCCCCTCCTCGGACAAAAAAAAATTGGCTTTTCTTTCCGAATTTAGACTTTTACGTGCGCGGGTCAGAAGCAATTTCGCGGCACGAGCAAGCTAATAATAAAGGATATATCCTTAGGACAAAAAGACGTCAGTCTGATAAAACAAAGAAAGCAGCAAGGGGAAGGTTGCACAGTGGAAAAGCGCAGCCGGGACTTTTCCTTTGTTTTCCCTCAGTTATATTGCTGTACCGCTAACGTGACAAACGTTATTAATTAAAAAAAGTGTCATCGGAAAATCTTGGGGTCGCGCAGACGTCTATTTATTGTACTTTCCAGATGTTCGTGCAAGCAATTGAACTGAGTTCTTCAATCATCTGATAGGCGATCTCGAACGAAATTGATCTATACGATGTTTGCTATTTCGTCTTCTAGAAAATCAATATTATTTTTCTATTATGATATGTTGTTCGTGATTGATGGGCGCACGTGGCTTTATAATAGACTCGGCTTAAACGTGGAAAGTTGGGTTGAAAGATTTTTCTGCAGCTGCTTTTTCTAAAATAGGTCAAAGTTTACGCTCAGGCTTCATTCATAATCTGTATTATGAGATGATTATTTTTAGATCATGAAAAGCTTTTTGAAATAATTTTCTTTGTCAGATTATATTTTGAACGGCCGTAAATAATTTTATTAAAAATGAAAGTATATAAATTTCTAAACAGTAAACATACTTAACCTTCACAAATCAAGCACATAATTTATGTATTCAAACAAATCAAAGCTTCGTCGCGCTTAATCGCCCACGAAGTGTCGCACCCGGTAATACGCATTTTGTTCGACGTAATCAGACAATAAAAACCGTACTTACCTAAATGTAAACGCCTCGCTTGTTAAGCGGAGCAAGACACACTAAACTAGGGGTTAAATTATCTTCCTTAATCTGAACAATTTATACGCATTAAGTAAATAAATTACTGGCTCAATTGATAATACCCTTCCGGAGACGGGCGGCCTCTTGCGTCTAGTTTTGTACGCCTATTTTATTAAGTCACACTATCTATATTATAATACACAAGACTAACACACAAAGTGACTCATCTCCTTACATAGTGACATTCCCCACTAAAAGCTCCGGTATTGGACCTTCACGAAGAATGCCGCATTGTATGCAGTTGTCTTTTCAGTTTCGCGCCATTAGTCCCAACCCCATGCTTTTGGGGGAATTTCGTACCTACCGGAATTGTGCCACTCCATTCGGAAAATACACTATCTGTTTTCATATATGTATGTGAGGCTGATGGCTAAAGACCTGCGTTCATTAAGTCCTAAACTACCGAAGAAGGAGTGGGTGGGTCCTTCGATTTATTATTTTCTCGGGACGAGCCTCAACAATGCGAGGCTTTCATATTGTAAAATATACCGATGTGTATGTGAAGCTTTGTTCTCGCTCTAAGATTGTGTTATGTTCGATTGCTGATTTTGTCTCATAGGATATCTGGGTTAAATAAATATTGTAAAAATGAAACTACTCTAGTAATGTAAGCATACTGAAATTTCTTTTGTGAACCTACATATTGCATAATAACCCCAATTTGGTCGATATTTATTTCAAAGAACATTAAAATATCTATTCGATTAGTTTTGAATCATATCATATCTATAAATGTTTATGTTTTTACATGCTACATAAATTTTACTGACCAACCTGTATTAATGAATTCATCAATCAAAGCGAATGTTATTAATACGAGCGTGAATGTAATCTTTATTTACGTATAAATTTGAATATCGTTACTTTTATACATCAGTTAAGTTCATGAATATTTGAATTTTATCTGAAAAGCCATTAAAAATTTTAACGACTTGAACTAGACCCTTCTCAAATTAGAAAGAATGGCATTTTACACGTCGTAACAACGCTTGTGCTTCAAATGAGTTACACAACAAAGCACTTACGAACAAAACAACACTTGTCATTAAATTTGTTAAAACTCGAAATATTTTTGAACCATAAAATAGAAAGTTTAATCCTAATTTTATTTATTTTCGTAATAAGCACCCCCGAGCACAAACGTGAGAAACTAACGTCACATCAACGAGCAGAACGAAAACATCTGCTTATTTTTTCATTCCACATTAAAATTTGATAACTTTTCCAACAGATAATTTCGACATTTTATTTTCGCGAATGATTAATGATAAATCTCGAGCAAAAACGACCTCAGAACTGCGCTTTCGCGAGATCTTCTACAAGCGTAATTATGCCGTTCCACACTTCGAACTCTTTCATACTTTCCCGCGCTAATGAAACTGGGCTCCGATGAAGTTTCAGAGCAGTAATTTTTAATCGATGAAGCAAAAATGTGACGCGGTCCAGGATTGTTCTTGGGGCTCGTACCCTCGTTCACAATGGGCCATTGTCTCAACATCTTTTTCAGTCAGCTGTTTCCTCCCAGCGCCTGAAACAGCTTTCAGCCCTTAGTTAGCCCTTTCATCCCCGCTTTTTTATATTCGCCCATAAACCTTTGTACTAAATACTTTCGAGCTACGAAAAAACAGCTTGAAGAAGATAAATGATTGAGTTGGAAAGGCCGAAATACACAGCCTGCGACTTAACAACCACAAAAGGAAATGAAAAATATATACGCGCATAAACACAAATATACCTGTTCTATTATAAAATAGATGCTTATACTTATCTCGAGGGATGTTTCTTTCTGATATAAAAACGCACGGCTCGGACGTTTCTTATCACGGCTGAATAACGAATGCTTTTTCCGAGGCTCACTTTTAATGGCGTTTTCAAGTCTGTTTGTAGATTGTCGTAGTCTCCGGAAAAAAAAATTGTTGATGCCTCAATTCGAGACGAGAAAATATTGGCTTATTGATAAAAATCTGAAATTTAATACGGTTTCGTGTGAAAAGTTTCTTTCGTTTACAAAGGAACAAATAATTAACATAAATATAATAAAACTTTACAATCGGAACCGTCAATATTGGAACTTTTATGGGTCACCGCTTTACGAGTTCGTTTTTATAAAACTGTAACAACTCTACACTTTATTAAACTGAGAACGAGCTCACTATATTTATTGACGTGCTGATATTATTTTTATATAAGAAACTCGCAATAAAATGTACAACAAAGATGCTGCAATATAAGAAAATATTTATTCTTACCACAAAATTTTTCAATTACATCCAGTCCTGAACTTATTTGATTATTTTTCAGACAACAGTTGAATTGAAAAAAAATCAGTTCGTTTCTGATATCTCAATCTTAGTTGGTATCGTCCTAATAGCTTTCATCTGGAAATATCAATTATGCAATTCCATAACAAAGTGTATACCATTAAAGGCCGGTAATTTCTCTAATTCAACCAAACTATAACTTAGCAAGCGGTTTTTTTTTTCTATAGAGTTCGGTATTGGACGTTTGACAACAAACTTTGATATCTGTCAAGCTAAACTTTAGTTAGGATCTAAGAAAAGATCGGCCCTAAGAAAATCATAATGATAAAAGAAATCAACTCAAAACTCAACCGGGCATCTGATCGCGCAAACTCGAAAACACGACACCGCACAACAATGCATCCACATTTCAATTAAGCGACTTTCCGAACATTTCCTCTCGCATTGCTAAAAGTCCTCCGGCGGAAAATCTTCCGATTCGTTCCGAATCCTTAATTTCGATGACCCCGATTCGCGAAGGCCTTTCGACTCCGACAATACGTACGTAAGAATCCCGAGGCTTCGAACTCGGCGGAAGAAAGTTGCCGAGGGCCCCCATGGGGGCGCAGGCCCTCGACGGGGGCCCCCTGAGACGGCAGAGGAGCCCCCGACTGCACTTCGGTTCGATTGTGCGATTAAATTAGTTCGGCTATCCGCGCGATCGCTATTCAAATCGCCGATGCTAAGGAGAAGTTTTCGCTTCGCTCTCATATTGTTCGTGTTTGAATGCGATTAATATGATTTTCGTATAAATATGGTTCGGTTTTTAATCGGGGTGTGTTCTGTGTATATTCTTTTGGTGTGTTTAATATTATTTTTTAATGTAATTTAGATAGAAACATAATAACGCAAGAGTAAGTGAAGTGGGACGATTTTAAACTTCGACCGTAAATACCGTATTTTTGTTTAAGCACTAAAATTTTAAATTATGCCCAGAGTAAATGAATACTTCAATCTTCAAAAAAAACCGTGTAAATATAATTAAACGTATAAAAGATACAATTAAATACGTATTGATAATTATTTTTCTCATTATATCTATCTATCTATAGAAAAAAATAATCCGTTAGAGTTGAAACTTTTGTTTCGGAACGCTTTTGAGTGCTCAGTAAATTTTTATCCAAACAAAATCCGCGAAAATATGAAAAAGTTATTAATCATATTAAAACTTATTTGGAGAGGTTTTCTAATAAACATCTCACTGAAAAAGCGACACAGAAACGTTGAATAAAAAAGCGGACATTCCAACATCGGCCGCTCGATTAATTTTCCTCGAACGTTTTCATTCGTCCTATACATAAATTGTTGTATAAACGAAACACTTTTCCATTCTGTTTTTCAATTTTTTTCTCCGACCGACCAGACCTTCATCTTTAGCCGGAAAATTGATGGATGATCCTCTCGCAGCGTATAAAGGGCCAAAAGAAAAAAGCGCGAAATACAAAATGAAGATGGAAAAAAAAACAATTACACCGCAAAGCGAGAACTTTGCAGTCCATTTCAGCGGACACTTCAATTTGTGTAAGCGATGAAAAATTGCGACCGCCGTTTGACATAACGGCGTCATTAACGGCGCCGTTAATTAAGCCCGCTCCACACTAGCGTCGCGGGCTTTCGCGGATTTTTAACGAGCTTGACGCCAACGTTGATTTCGTTTTTAATTTTTCACCAATGTTCACTCTAGGCGGCGGTGACGTATTGAATTTTCTTAATTAATGACTGATTTGTATTACGATTTTGGTTATGCGGATTTAACGAGTGGAAAGTGTATTTGAATTTCGCGCGAGTAGATCAATTTATGAAATTTTTTAAGAACTTTTTTGTTTGATAGAAAAATATTTAATACGAAAATGTGAGGTTTTAAATTTTGTGTTATAATCAGAAGTTTTTTATTAAAAAAATAGTTCAATCCACTTTAGACGTTTCTATGTTTATTGAGTTTCTTGAATGTATTTGCTTCATTCAATCAATATGCTAAAGTTACTGCTTCGTATAAGTATATTTTACACGTGATCTCTGTGAGCATTGTATAAAGAACATTCAGATCGTCTAACTAGAAATAATAAATATTTTAAAAATATATTAGTCTTCCACTTCAATATACACTTATTTAATCTTTCGATCTGAATGTCGAATAAAAGTCATCGCCTAAATACGTTACACTTTCGAGCCCTCGACCATTCTAATGAGATTTAACGAAATTGCTCCCAACAAACGGCATTCGCAATTCCCTTCAACACACGCCCAGCCCATCCCAGCGGTCGAAAAGTCGAAATTCGTCCGGAAAAGTCCTCCAGATAACAGGATATCGTACAAGAACAGAAACAGTTCGACGGAAAACGACCTAAACAATACCCGGTGGCACTCGTCTCCAACACCGTGACCGCGGAATGGATTTAATTCCCGTAACTGCCCCGCAGGCGAAAAAGGCACAACAGACTGGACCCACACAATAGAAAAGAACCAGGGATGTTATCCTGTTAATATTTTTATAATAACATATCTTTATGTCTTTTAAACCTGATTACACGTGGATCATATAAGGATTTTACGCCAAGTTTATTTCTATACAGCAGTTTACGGTGGAAAAACACAACATACAACATTTTTTTTCATCTTCATGTATGATACACTTTATCTCAATCTAACCCAATTGAAATTGAAAATCAGAAAATTACTAATTGTAAGCAATCTGATGATATCTTTACATGCATGGATGTATATTCATACAGATCTCGAAATAGTTTATATCTTTTTGGAAACCAAACGATTATGCACATTCTTAAATGCATTCAACTCCAATAAATTTAATTTCACACTTACATCCCTTGACTTCAAAGGTTTTTATGAATTGAATATTAAAATTTCAACTCTTATTCATACTATTAAACTTGACCTCAATCTTATCAATTTCAATTTACTGCACGCTTACTTAATAGCGAGATCTAATGGATTGCTTCAGAAAAATATTTAGTTATACGTTCCTCAACTTAAATCCCACAACCCTGTCTAGAAGACACAAAATTGGACCGTAATCCACGGGGAGCTCTTTTCTCACCCCTTTCCATCTATTTTTTGAGTTAAGACACCCCACAGAAAAGGCCCCGGAAAAATGAAAGGCAATAAGGGGCCGCATTCCACAGGGAACGGTCTCTCGATGGCCAACTCTATCTAAACTGATTTAGCTTATATCCGAGAACATACGCGAGAACAAGAACCGCTTTTTACTATTTCATTGTGAATATTCCGAGGTGAGAGTTTGCCGAGGCATAGTGTATGGGAGCGCTTGATTAATTAAAACTGATGGATGCAATTCGATCCCGACTGGGATGAATCGCGCGGAATATCTTAGATTGTTCCGTTGCACTTCGGCATATTGGATGGATGCGGTTCGTATATAAAGCTGTATAAGACACGATTAATTTAATATATTTATTTATTGTCACAGGTATTGATACCCAATTATTTAAAATTTCTTAACTAATTGTTCACTTTAGAGTAAAGAAACTTTGCACACACAAAAATTCGCGTTAAAATTGAACAAATTCAATCGAGCAGTAGCAGTTTCATTATGCCTTAAATTGATGCTTTTTTAATAAAATGAAAGAAACTATCGAGCCATCATGTCAATTAATAAAATAGACACTTGATTTTTATCAAAATTACACATGATTCGAACCTAATATCCCGAAGAAACTGAATTCCCAAATATACCACTACGCTATTAGCTGGCTTATAAATGAAATACAATACACAAAATAAATCAAAAGTATCATAAACAGAACTACTCTAATGTCAAAAATTAACAATTCAACATTAATGAAACGACTTAAATATTATTGTTTAATTTTCGACGCACTCTAGCATTATCATAATGTCCATCTGCACAATAGTAAAAAAAAGCGCCATAATTTGCAAACTACGAATTCGAGACCGCGTAAATTCAACTCGGTAATCCCGTTACGCTTTTTCACTCCTCAACAAAACGGTCGTTTTAAACATTAAATTCGTATTATACTGGAGCCAATTACCATCTCGTCGGTACACCGTGCTCTCGATTCGCAACTTTGGCGAACATTCGCAGGGACGCGTCCAATATGAAGCTTTATTCGGGGGAGAGTAATGAGTTATACGGGGTAATCTGTTTGGCTCATTTCGGCGAATCTCGGCAATAAATTACCTAATTACCTACAAATCTACATCGAGACTCGTATACATTTATATTTATATACGGAGGATTCGGGATTTTCAGTTGAAAACAAACGCCTTCCGTTCGCCCTTATTCAGATTAATTGGCCAGATTAGTGGAGCTTCTTCGCGACGGTGTAAAATCGGATGCATTTTTTCTAAAAACGAAAAATTTGTTTAGTTTTATATTTAACTTTAGTCATACAATCTATATTATCATATCGAAAATTATTTTTATCACACATATAAATCATAATAAAAGTCGAGTTATTAATACCGAACAAATCGGTTTCATTTCGAACCGAATTGAATCTAAAGAAAACGTAATAAAATCATAAATCGCTTATGTCATATTAATATAATTTGAAATCGATATCAGATTTTTCAGATTCAGTACGTGTAGTCGACATAATATAATACGAAATGCGAGGAGTCGAACCGCGGAGACAAAGAAAGAATATTCAATTTAGTCCCCGCGAATACAATCCGACTATCCTAAAACCAATAAATTCTAGACGAGAAAGCCACTTCCATAAATTATGTTCAATAGATCGGGGGTAGGATATTTAAGATGTGGCTGGTGAGGGTGAATTGAGTCATTAGGACTGCGCCGCAGACTTGGCAACCGAAACCGAATAATAACTGAATTTTAACAAGGAAATCCCGCAAACACATTTGATTTATCGACTAGGAGAGATAATGATGAATCGGTCAAAACATTGTGTAGCATTTCGAATTAATGAATTTATATATTGTGGCTGAATAAATATATAATTTCATCAAACAAAAATTTTCTTCTGTATAAATGTTAGTTTATTATATGTATGAGCACTTAGGTATAATGGGCGTACCAATTTATCTGAAATTGATTTAAAAATTAATCGTCAAAAACGCTTCCGCTTCTTTCCGACATTAAATCTTCTTTATGGCCTTTCGAGATTTGCGGAAAAATAGAAAAGGGATCCTGAGTCATTTTTCCGCTCGGACTACACCGGTCAAAGGTGAGCTAAAAACTGCTTAGACCTTCCGAGGCTTCAAAGATCCCATTTTCATTTCTTTTCCTATTTTTCCCATCACTCCGATGCCCATCGTCCAGATGTACATATTTTCGGTCGAATATCACAGAAAATGCTTTATGCCAATTAATAATAAAGAGCGTTTCCTTTCGCATGTACATACGTTCCGCGTACGAAATGAAGACATCTCTCATGAGAAATCTACTGGATGTTATATTCGAAACGTATTCGTATTCACATATTAAATGTACATCGCACAAGCGTATCTTGAATACGTCCTTAATTTATTATAATGATATTTTTTTACTCCTCTTCGGAGATATTATGCAGCGGTCTTTGACTTTGCATTTATTAACCGCGTCACGTTCTTTCGCTTCGAGCGAAAATTTATTCGCGAAATTATGACTTAATAGAATTATTTGGCCTTATTGGATTACGGCTAACGAACCAATAACGCAGGCCTAAAAATTACCAAAAACCGTCGCTTAATTGACGCCTGCTGGAACGCGTTTTGACTCTTCGTATAGATTCGCCTTTCCGAGAAAATCGTTAAATTCATTTTAACTTTGTGCCGTTCTTTCCACACAGCCTTGGCACACTAGAATCGCAATTCGACCTCGTCCCTTTTGTGCAAACGTCTCCTAATAATGTAACCTGAATTATTTTCGTCATATCGTGTGTAACTTTCAGCGATTTTCTCGCGTGACTTTGCGCCGGTTGCATTATGCACTGTCGCCATTAAACAAATCCTCGGAAATCACCTTACGCACTTCAATTATGGTAATGTCAGTCTGTTTTAGGGTCGAATTAACTTGAAGCATTTGCATACATTTCGACTGGGGAGAGTGGCGAAGACCCAAGATGAAAAAATCTCGAGAAGAAATCCCGATTTACATACTCTCCCCAAGGAAGAGATCGGCCCCCTTTACTTTCGACGGCTCACGGTTGACGGATGATTTACAATTCTGATTTGAATTTAAAACACTCTCGGCCATTTGTACTTGTGTGCACACTTTTGAAGACGTGCACCAGTTTTGCGGACAGAATAAAATGAAAAAATTGGGCAGTGATAAGCTGGAGTATAAAAAAAAAGACAGAAGAACGTAAAGATAGTTTCCCGCGGGAATGCAACGTGTGTGAGCTGAGTAGGTACGCTTTTCCGGAAAATACTTCCGAATGAATGATATATGAAAATTCTCGAAAGTTGACAGAGATTAATGCCGTATCGAGTGAAAGCTGCTTTTCTAAGCTAAATAAAACGTTCATGCTTATAAATAAACGCGTCACATCAACGCGAGAACTCTCTCGTAAATAACAAAGTGTCATTTGAACGTTTCGAAAATTTCGAATAACCTTCCAGTTTCCTTGAAACAATTCGAAGTATTTTAATATTTCGCCTTATTAAATATTTTTCGCGTAACGAGCCCGACTCGGCGAAGGCTCATATTTACACGCATATTCAATTTCGAAAGAGCCCAAGACGGATTTTCGTGTAAAATCGCGGTGGTAATTCGACTCCGATAAAGTCGCCTTTGTGCAAATATATAAAAAGTTTCGAACCGACGAAAAGCTGCAAAAGTGGGACGTTTTCCGTGGCCCGGGCGTTAACCGTTAGGCCGAATTAACATTTATTACCCTCGGGGTACCAACTCTCCCCTATAGGCTGAGTATTAAAATATTGTAAAGGTAAACAAGTCGAAGGGGTTTGGCGTAAAAGGAAAAGCGCTTATTAAAAGTTAACTATAACGACTGCCGAAGTTCAAGTGCGCCTCGCACTCTTGAATTAACTACGGTTTTAATATCGGCCAAGTTTGCGCCTGACTTGGAGTAATTTATTAATTTAAATTGTGGCGATTCGACCTTTTAAATGTTTAATTAAATTTCATGCGCGCTAGAAAGTTGTGTTTTCATTGATAAGTATGAATATTTCACTAAGCAAGTTCACCTCTAATTAATCATTACCTATCAAAGCGCGTTTTAATTATTACTTTGGCGAAGCGTAAGTTTCGAAAATGATTCGGGTATTTATCAAATAATTTTTCAATAAAGTTCAAGCGATACACAGTTCAATTGCTATTCAGCACCACTTTGAAAAATATAAATAAAATCGATACAAATATAAGAAAATTCGACGTATTCGATGTGAAGAGAAATCCTTTGCGGTGCAAATGTTACTCGCCTCGTAGTGGATCCGATATTGAAACCGCCCCTGTACGAGTGGCTGCCTTCCATTGCACAAATACACTAAAATCTCAATTTAATAATATATTCAATTATTTATAATGAAAATTATCAACAAAAATTTCAATAAGTTGATTTGAAAAACTAGCACTTTTCTTGTAATTAATCATTGAAATATATTGCACTCAAAAAATTGCTGTAGCAACAATACTGAATTCACCAACATGATTTTAATTAAAATTTTATCAATGAAAAACAATATAAATATGTAAACATTATTGCCTATATTGAACACGATATAAACGGGTAGTTCAGTACCTTTATCGAAATCACAGAAGAAGGTTGACCACCTCTGGTCATACAGTCCAGGAAAGAGCCGTTTGACCCAAGTCAGACTCGTAATGGAATTTTTATCTACAAAGTCCGGACCGAACTTTATCCGAGGTGCATTCGCGAAATTCGAAACGACACCCCAATGATGTGAGAATGCATCCGGATGGTGTTTGATTCGAAATTCACTAGTGCCTATATGTGGTGAACGATACGTTTAGAATTGTGGAATCGAAAGCTTCACAATGAACGAAGTGTTCCCTTTGAGTAAATATTTCACATATGTGCACAGCACACAAATCTATATAAAATACGAGAGAAATATGCAAGTAATGCGCACAATTTCTTACGATCTCCCGCATTACCATTCCATTCAATATCTTATAAATATCAGAATAGTTTCGGAAAAGCTTCCAAGGATCCGTCATAGTAATTCGACGAGATTGAAGGCGCCAAAGTGTCGAGACTACTCTCGTCCCCAAACACAATATGCAAGCCAAACAGTATGTGTATTTCAAATCGGCCCGTATTTACCCAAATGGATTCGAGCATTGTGCGGCTCGTAAAAGAAGAAGATATCAATCGAGGGGATGTTTCGGGGCTACCCATCGGGGTACTTTGTAGCTAAGTAGAAAAGGGGAAGCTGGGTAGGTCGGAATGCGTCCCTTAACCACCCCAGAAGCTGGGAGCGTTCGCAACTAAAGACAGTTCTGGTGCACTATGCAAGTTTCAAGTTCTGGCAACCGAAGGCTCTAATGCTCTCTGCTTCTATGTCTGTCGACTGTGCAACGGTCCCTGAGGCGGAATTTGCCCTCGTCGAAAAGGAGGAAAGAGTTGTTGGCTTTTAAGCCACGGAAACCCTTCTATTATAACTATTATACGATTTTGGATTGCTGGGGGCGAACTATATTAATTTGAAGTTTTTTTTTTTAATGAATGATAATGTAATTGAATGAGGCAGGGCAGTATTATATAATACATGGACACATGCTACGTTGGGTGTATTGAGGATGGTTTGGGTTAGCTCGATCATGACAAAAATATTTAACACAAGGTAACATAATAATCATTTTATCATTTTCTAAAAACTTTTGAGAAAAAAGGTTACTCTTAAATCTAACTACCCCTAGCTAAAAAAACTCGTGGCCACAAATCCTCTGAATATACAAAAATCCGGATAAATATATAATTATATTTATAGACTGCTGCGTAGATGAAATTAGAAAAATATTTCTTTTATAGTGTATGTAATATGAATAGGCGTCACTAAAAAGAAAATTTAGAGTCCTTTGGTGTTCACGCATAACTCATTTATGAGCTTTTGAAATTCAATATCGTAAGACGGATATCGGTTGTTTTACGAGTATGTTCGGTACTTTTTTAGATGTATCCGAAAAGGATTTTTGTATTGTATGGCAAGGATTAAAAATAAATTAAAATCGTAACGTGGTTAAATATGAAACTAATTCGAAATGTCTCGTGGTCAATCCAACGTCGAACGAAGACAAGTTCAATTAAAACTTTTAATTGCTTTTTTCACATAAAGTTCAATTAACATTTCGCTTAAAAGATAGCGTATAGAGAGCAACAAACGACTTTAAATTACCCCTTCAACGAGATATAGTCCAATCTGAATACATTTACTCCATGAATAAAATTAATTTAAATAATTTTCAGCATATAAAAAAATCTTTCCTTTTATACATAAATGGAAAAATCATACATTTCAAATTCAATATTTCTATTACACACTTCGCACACGTTTGATTCCGAAATATTTTTCACCCGAACTCTATCGATCGATCATCAAATTTTCAAACTATGAACAAATCAAAAATATTTTTCAGGCAGCATACGAACATGCGAAACGTTCAGCTGCAAACCAGTCAAACCTTCTAGTTTGAACTGAGCGTGCTTTTGACATGAATTAGACTTCAATTTCGCCAACAACCAACCCCAGTAAACACACAATATACACGTACATAGCATGCACAAATATAATGGAGAAAACTATAAAATTTCAAATATAGTAACTGATAATCACCTTGCTCAAAAAATATTTTTTAATTATTTTTCATTAGTGTAAGACTATGGCAAACAGAAATTTTTAACATTCATGAGGTGTTCAAAACAATGGTTCCATTCATTGTGCCCAAGCAATAATGCATCATCAACATAATGGCTTATGCGTTCATATCTAGGACAGTTGTTGGATGTCTGCAGATTTATATGTAAATAGTGCATGTAGTAGATGCATTCATAGATAGTTGTGTGCAATCTTTTAATTGATTGGGAATTGATTGAGTTTGTTGGGTCCAGATGGGCTACGATTGGATTTCATTTGCATACGCGTTTCGTGTAAAATCGATTTTTTTTCAAAGGCGATTCAATTAATCGTTAGTGGTGAATAAAAAACCTCGCTTATTTTTGAAAAATAACAAATAATTACTCTAAAATCTGGAACATTTGTGAAATTACAAGCCTCAGAAATCGCAAACACACAATTCGCGAAGCTCACTCGCGCGTCTACGTATTTGCAGTACGTGCACTATGAATGGGCCGCGACCGCATTTTCAGCGACACTATGCGAAAAGCTGGCTGAAAAACCGACATTACATTATTAAACCGAGATAGATTGTTCGTGGAACCGTAGGCGAGAGTCTGCTGGGTATTCGAAGCCGCAATTTTTTACTATCGCGATAATTCCGCGGAAATCGGTGACTGAAAACGTGAATAATTCAGTCGGGCGCTCGAGTCGCAAATTAAATTTATCACCTCCATCCCCCGAAGGGCTCCCGCTATCTTCGGCAGTATAAATTCAACACATTAAATCGCCGACGCTATCGTCTGTTCATATAATATAATATTTAATATTAATGAATGCTATTAAATATCGGAATCCGTGGAATGCGCGATAACGCCGTTGTGCTCGCGCGTGATTTATTCGGCTCGAAGAAGAGAGTATCCTGATCGAATTAAATTCGAATATACGCTCGAATATCGCGTTATTCTTTGATTTAATATCAAATTATCGTCACTTAGACGCGGAGATGCGATAAAAAGAGTTCACTGTACGTACTAAGGCTCGCCCGTGTCTGAAAAGTCTCAAGATGCGACTTCGGAACTGTTAGTGCTAGGAATTCTTATCTTGTTTGGCGAGAAAAATTGCTTCAGCTTTTTCCACGCCTCGCCTTGTTAGATAAGAATATCTTTTAAGAAAGGACATATGGCTTTAGCTTTTTCTCTAAATACGAACGGGACGCCCTTCAAGTGCGCTCACGTTTGAATTATCGCCTCGTCCTGCGAGATTCGCGCTTGTTACAAAACCATTATCTTAATGTTGGAACGCTCTCTTGAGAAAAATTCGCGACATTTCACGAAATCGTATAAGCTTAAACGAATTTCAGTCGTCTGTTATGTTCAACCGTAAACTATCATGAGAAAATTCGTGTACGATCCGATCAGACGCGACGTCATACATATGCAACGTTTAAATTAAAAGATAAACCCTCGAATTGAATAAATAATCCGCCCAATCGCATTCGAGCGGGACTCATACAAAATGCAAAATTGCTTCTTTCGACCAACAATTAAACAATTTGAACAATTTAAGCCGTCAAGTCACGTAAAACGTATACGCGAGCATAATTAGATAAGGAGGTCGACGTACGTCAAAGTTTTCCCTGGCTTCACTCTCTCCCCATACAAATGTACGTGAGCCCGTATCAAAGAGATCTTAAAATTATGTAAATCACGGCACACAACATACGAAAACCCCAAAGCTCCAGAACATCTACTTTATTTAAGCGTGTCTCCTCCGCAGAATCAGAGTCACTCTTAAAACGCGGTATCGCGATAAAGCAAAGCTTACAGAGAGGTTTCATAAAGATATTCTCCGATTTTGACGAAATTTTGCAGAAATGAAGAGTAATATTCAGTATGTTTAGTAGATACATTAACAATAATAATATTTTATATGAAATATTTTGATATATCATCAAAAGGATAAAGAATACAATAAAAATCTCGCTGCATTTTGATGAATGTAAAGCGTTATTTTATTTATGTACCTAGCAAATATATTGAATTACAACCAGTGATAACTGAAAAAATATAGAGGAATTTGTTTCTTTTTCGTATTCACGACTAAATATTACATTTCTACAAAGTTTTGTCAAAATCCATGGAGATCTTTTTGAAGCCTTTCGTTGTTAGAGCACCGTAAAAACAAACATGCGCCTCGCAAAATTATCACATTCGAAAGTTTCGAATTGCTGAAGATAACCTCATTAAGACGGGGGTTAGCCTTCGGGTGAATTCTTCCCATCGAGTTCTTCGCGCGTCTGCGGAAGTGGTCTATTATATATTTTAATGAAAAGTAGGAAGTTGGCCTAATCTAATTTCGCAATTTTACGCCCGCAAATTCAGCTCGGCTACATTTAAATTCAAAGAACAATGTCCCCGGCGAGAAAAATGGACGTTTCCCCCCCTCGTGGTCGACTCACCCTCTTTTTCACTCTTGGCTGTCTCGGATATCAGTCACATTTAATTTGCCCATTCATACTTAATGCGGGGTGGTTCTTGGGGGTGTTGATCAGAAGTTGGAATGGGAATTAAGGGTGTTTGTCAAATTTTATGATGTGAGTTTTTAAAATTTTAGAATGGATGCCATGTACAATTTTCGGACTATTGTTTTAATTATTTTAGAATTAATTCATATGAATTTGATTAATTATAATATTTGAATAAAGTATGTTTCTTTGCTAAGAATAAATTTCTCGAATGGAATATTCAAAATAGAAACTAAACTTACGTATTTCATTTCGCAAACTTACAAAATCGGATTATTTATTTAATCCATTCTTCAAAATAACATCGAATTCTAAATCTCAAATCCGATCAGATAATAAAACATTCAAAACTTTAATCCCCAACGCCACCGAGTTGGAATCACGCGAAAGAAACTCAACATTGTCTGGATAGAAATTGGCACGAATTTTCAACGACCGAAACACAAAACTAAAATAAAAAGAGCTCAGATCGCATTTCGATTGATACGACATCGCATAAAACGTAAACTATACAGTTTTTTACACACATACGAATTCGAGTGCAGTTGACCGTTGCACATGCGAATGTAAAACATCACATATGACATTTTACGACTAGAACCGACTTTATTGTTCCCCTCGCACAGAAGTTTCGCCTTACGATACAAGGGAAATCGATGACCTCCTTCTCCACCAGCAAAACCTTTCAAGTCCTCCCGAAACCTCCCCTAAGAATCAACCCCCTTTGCATCGGGAACAAACGGTTCGATCCCCGATTATCGGGGAAATTAGACACCGATATGGAAGTTGGGCAAAATCGAATTTTATATTATCTCGAATCGAAGCCTCACAGTTTTTATTCGCGTTCGAGTTTTTCTGCTGCGGTTTTAATCGGTGCCTTTTTTTTCGATCCAAGGTAACTCTAACCGACGACGCGTCGGATTTCCGTTCGTATTATTCGTTTAAAGTATTAGCTTTCCATTAGTCATAATATTGTGGATTAATTTCGCTCGAAACGTTAGTCAAACGAGATATTAGTGAGAATACGTAATCAAAGACGAAATCTTATTATTCAGTAGTGGTGCTCGCTGCCTGTCAAACTTTCCTACATAAATTAGTGATTTTACTGCATTCAAATTAATTAATTTGTGTTTAAAAAATTTTCAACATATTTTTTGTTGAATTTTATATTATTTTCATTTTTTTAATTAATACAATAATTATTCCTATTTTTTCGAACAGATCAATTTTGATGTTAAAATGATTTGACTAATTGTTTCGACGAAAATTTGAATTTTCCCGAATCTGACACACAAAAAGTATTCTTATAATTAATTCTTGTACTGCTTAAAACTGTACAAATATAACACAGTTTTAAAATCAATATTGTTTCACTGTGGATAATGAGAGCGAGCAATTTGTACGGATTACACCGTCTACAAATAATTACTGAGCGCAACTTTAACGTAATTTATACGAATCGTCCAAAATTTCGCAGATTAAGGCTTCGCCTAAAATTATTACAAATTCTGAAATTTACGTATATTTAATTTATAATGAATCATACATATATATAATTAGTGAAAATTTGGAATTAATATCGATGATATAAAGAATGAAATCATTAGACAAAATTAACTTAAAATTGTAAAACAACTACTATTATAATTCACTGTTACCTGAAATCGAATCTAGGTCGCAGTTAGCCGATACTAATGACGTATCCAGAGCCGTTATATTCGCCGGTCGTATAATTATTACGAATATTATTTAATGGGAACTAGGGATGTCTCCCCGGGGAACAAAATGACGAGGGAAGGAACACTGTTATGGAATCGTTGTGTATATTCGAGTACCTACAATTTCGAGTCATGTCGGAATTGGATTGTAAAGTTTGCGGCTACGTGGTGAACTATTCACTAAATGGTCGTTGATTTGTATTGAAAAATCGGTTCGATTTTCTCGTGTTAGGTGCAGTTCGTATTCGAGCTATTTTAAGCCGATTTTGTCGGTGATTTTCGGTTACTTCACTAATTGCACGTCGGTCACTCGTTTAATATGTGATGCGATAAACGTTGGGGTGATTAATTTGTCAATAATTCTATTTGAGTCGATTTGGATTGAATACGGCTCTAATTTGACTGTCGCACAATCTATATTTAGTCAGTTGACAGATTATACACAAGATATGAATAAAATATTAATTTATGTGAGAATATTCTATACATAGATCTAACTTATTCACTATATCATTCTATGACAATAGAATCACATCAATTTCAAATAATTCCCAATTTTACTTAATTCTCACACTAATCAAGTCTTAAGAGACAGAAACGAATAATCGTACCAATTTATTAGTGTGAATTTGTGTTCGTCTCATTATTAACCGACGACAATGGAATGTCTAATTTCGCACTTTAACGAGAAACGTTGTATGTATGTCGTTTTCGGCGATCGCATATTAGGCCATAAAGCATGCAATATATCAAAGAGAGGCCAGTATCAAAGCCTGAGCAAAAATAGGACGAGTATTTAGGGATCAAAGGCTCTGTACTCGTCCGCGAAACGGATATAAGTATGTAAGGATGCGTTTTGATACGGCAATATTGAAAGTTGAGCAATTACCGATTTCGGTCCTCGCAGCTCGCTTAAGTTCTGTAATTTGGGGTAAACTGAGAGACCGTAGAATTACAGATAATGCTGATAAGATTAATGGGTCACGCTGTGAAAGCGGTCCTGTGATAAAGGTGAATCGCAAGGGGTGTGAAATTGCGCTCGAATAGTTCGACGCGGTTCATCGCTTTGTGTTTAGACGTGTATGTTAGTCAAGAATGAAGCGAATTCCTTAAGAAAATTAAATAAAATAACAATCTTAAAAATCTTAAAATCAAATCTTAATCATAAGATCAAAATCTTTAACAAAATTTTCCGGCTCTTCGAATCGTTTGCGTCGAAGGATTCGGGCGACAACTATGTGATGAAGTGATTGGCTTCCATCACAAATGTTCTTATGAATTGTGCCTTTTATGGGGAATATAGAGTTTTGGTGCAAAACCATTGAAGAATCTGAAACATTTGTCTAAATAAGAATTAATTTTTAGTAAAAAAAATCAAAACTCATAGATTACAATAATCCAAACGCGGACTAATTCAACCCCCGAAATCGAAATCAAACACAATCCCTCGAGCACGGAAAAGGAACTGTAGGGCATCACGATTCATTCAAAAACACTTCATCGAGCAAGTTTAATCTGCTCGAGAGATAAATGCAGAGAGGGTTACCATTACCACTCGAACGTTTCTAGAGGGGAACGTTCGTTGCATCTAAGCAGGAAACGCGTACCGACGACGACGGAGACACAAAGATAACAACACTGCACACTTTGCCCCAGAAGATATCCTTAGCCTCGGGAAAGTTTTCGGCGTGTACCAACTCTCCCCAGAACGGTCGGTCGCCAACAGGTACGTTGTAATGACGTGCAATTAGCGAGCGTTAAGCGGATGTCGACCCAGAGGGGTGACCCGGGGATTCGGTTGAATTATGCATGGATATCGTCCGTGGGTCTAGCCTAATTTTTATACTCGGATGTACGATGAGGTCTTATCTTCGTAAATAATTAAAAAGTCGTGAAGTTTGTACGAGTGTTTCGCTTTTTCTTCGAGAGGAGTTTGGCGGATTTTGTTCGAGGGTCGCTGTTGCGTGAGGGAGGTTTCATGGTGGAATTTACGTTTAGAAATTATTTTAGTCGAGATTTATAAAACGGTGTGTGTGTAAAGTAATTTTATCTTTGTTTTATCATTCTGAAGCTTTCGTTTTGGGTATTATGTTTTTATAATTCCATGCGAATCGTTTAATTATGTATGTTTGTAAATAAATGGAGTCCCATTTGCAACGGAATCTCGATGTAAATTAGAATAATCTCACGTATCCTTACATGTAACGAACGCGGCCTACTTAAACTACGACGTAATGGAATTTTGCGTATAAAGCACTCGTAAAGGTCGTTCTAATCCATTAGTGGGATTATGCAAACACGGTTCTATTACTTTGCTAATTGTTCGAATCGGTAGTTCTGATTCAATTTGTATACCAGATAAAAACTTTCGACTATCGCTTTCGCAAAGATGCCGCATTGAATTTATTGGATCGTTGATAATATCGAGAGATATTCAAACAACCGAGAGCTTCGACGGTTCTACATAGGAAATTCAAATATAAATGAAAACCATGATAAAATATGTATTTCACTGGTTTGAAGTATCTGAAACTCACTTATAATATTTATCTACAGAATCGTTTTAGGTCATGAATATATTTATGTATATATACGAAGCTAAAATTTAATATGATTCAAATTACTTTATGTTGATATCAATGAATATTTATTCGAATACGAATATGGACACAACATCACAACCCCTTCAACATGCAAATATCGAATTTTTTCACCATTCCTTTGTTCTTTTTCACGTATTTGCCCAAGGCCCTATCTCGTGCATTATTTACGTACTAAGCGATCTCATTTATCGGACAAACGGTCTATTTATTTTTTAGGACTGCCCCTCCAGAAAGTGGGTCATGTATGCAAACGAGCCGAGCTCTCATTAGATATTTTACTATACGGATCTAGAGCTCGAAAGGTTGACGACGGCCATTTCGTATGGTCCGAAATTGTTGGAAACAATTCGCAAATTGCGAAATAATCTGCTTAGCGGTTTGCCGAAGCGTCAGCGTCGAAGCCTGAAACTGGCGGCCCGTTCGCCGAATTCGTGTTAATTGTAGCTGTGCTCAACTGATGGCATTCGGGAATAAACTTGATCGTAATTAAAGCACATTAAGTTTCTTTTGATGACTAGAGTTCGAGCAATATATTTTTGGAAATCGTCTCATTGGAACATTCGAATTAGGCAACTTGTGATTGCATATTTCAATGCCGATATGATGTTTTAAAAATTCATGGTTTCATAAGTAAAAGATTTGTTGTTAATCAAATGATGATTTATTTCTGACTGATTAATTAAAAATATATTCAATAGTTTCAATCATTCGTGTTTTTATTAGATCACACATTAATGTTACATTGTCAAATTGAATCCGTAATTCATAAATTTAAAATTTAATTCATCACATCATAAAATTTTATCTCAAATTATATGAAATCATTTGTGGTATGAAATTTTCACATTCGCCAAAGCATAATTTTCAAATTTGCAACTTCACTATATAAAAACTTGAGTGAAAAAGCATAATCGCTTTGAAATTGTACATAATTTCGTTGCATGTACAAACTGCAAGCCTACTGCTTTGAAAAAAAAGGCCGCAAATTTATAATTTGATAACTGCAGACATGTAATATTCGAACCTCAAACTCCAATAATAAAATAAAATATTTAATTTAATTACAAAATTGAAATATATTTTAATCCTCAACGAGCACATCTTCACTAAAACTCTTCAACAAATTCGTCGATTAAATACAACTGAACCATCAAAAACCTGCTTCATCGAACTCGAATCAATAACTCATATTAAAAAATTAAAAAAAAAATCGCTTCCTATAAAAAAAAGCTAAAAAGTGCAAACGCATAGTCCTTTGAGTGCGGTGCGATTTTTCACAAACCACCCTCCTCCGAACGAGCCCCTGACAAGGGGGGTGGTAAAAAGTGGCTAAAAGCGGGTGGAAAGTGGGTGGTGGACTTCCTGCGGATATTATTGCGGTCATATCCGGTCGGATGAGCCTGAAATAATACCGGCACGAACGGTTATTGAATGCACGTATGAAAGGCGAGCGTAATTCGTATGTGCGCGATAAGCTCTCTCTCTCGCGTTGCACTTTGCACTAGCTTTTTTTTTTGGTTTAAAATTTTGGTCGAATATGTATCGAATGTTCGTTATCAGAGATGTATTGCTAAAAAAAAGTGGTGGAATGAAAAATTTTAATATTCCAAACGCTTCAAAACTTTTTTTGTTTTAAGTGAAGGGAAATTGATGTATCCTTCCCAAATATTGAAAATATTGTTTTCGATGTAAAATAACGCTGCATATTATTTTTTTTTAATATTTTATTAGCAACTTTATTATACTACATCTCTAATCATTATGTACCATGTAGATATATTTATGAGCTACCCAGTAAATTAAGTGATTCACTTGATTTTTTGGAAAAAAAATGTCAAAGTACTTGGTGCAATCATAACTTTTTATATCTGAAATATCTTTTCTGAATCATAATAAAGATGAAAACCAATAAATGACAATTATTTTCGTCTACTGAATAATAACATACATATGTACATATGTATATCTATCATTTTTTTCAGATGCCATTTTAATGAATTCTGTTGTCTTAAATGAACTGAACATAATCTGTAGCTTATTATAAAGGGAATTTGTATGTTTATAATTTCGGATAAATTAAATAATAAAGGGTATTAAGGAAATTTTGAAAAACGCATAAAACGCATTTCATAGTTTTTATCGACTTTTCAATTAATAGAGTTAGTAATATGTAGGTTTTAACGGCTTAAAAATTGATATTCGTTGATGATAAATATGTTTTTATTTGTGTTTTTGTGTTTTTTTTCGCTTTGTTCAAACTGGAAAACATTTGTGTTTTGCATAGGTTTATCTCACGTATTCGAAGGTGCATTGTTAATTCAATATGCATATGCATGTAGCTTGTGCAAGCTTTTACTTTTGTCAAGATTTTTTTTTCAGGCGTGTGCATGTTAATTTAAATATTTTATTCATAAGGATGCGAGTGAATTAAAATATGAATGTCAATGATGTTTCGTATGCGCTTTGCATTCAAATAACGCTTGCATTCTTTTTTTTTCATGTTGATTTACTTTAAAGTTGATTCACTTGCTTTTTTTATTTAAAAAATCAATTTCGTAGTATGCACGAGTTTGTAGCACTGAACTCTATGTACGTTTGTAATGAAATTGAAAAGCACTCAGGCTGCTCCTTTTCCGAAGCAAACAATAAACTAAAACATTCACATGTTAAAATCAGCTTATTGAAATGCACCGAACCGTGACCATTTCATTTTTATTTTTAGCAACGAATAACTTCACGGAAAAATCTTTCTATTCAATCCGATTGTAATGAGATTTCCATATTCATTAATACGAAAAGGAAAAAAAATCGACATTTCGCAGACTTAGAATGTTAAATATCCACTTTTTCCGCGATGTCCGCATAATGAAAAACTTTTTTACAATAACGGGATCGGTTCATATCGACCGCGGTATAAATTATTGAATTATTCAAATGAACTTTCTCGGTGCATAATTGCGTTCAAAAATGCGCATCGAATGCAAATCTCGAACATCTCGGATTCAAAATCGAAATTGTCCCTCGCGTTGGAAACGGATAGTTTCAAGAGACTCGGGAACATAAATTCGAAGATTTCATTTTTGTTCTTCGATCGTATTTTTTAGAATTAAATCGCAGAATCTGCATATTGCGGAATTTCACTATGCAAAGTTGAAAGATCCGGTTCGGAGGAAATGGCTTCGCGTCTAACGACCGCCGAAAGTCGAAATCTTTCATATATGCATTGTACAGAGTGAAGCCAAAATAAGTGACTTTTTAAATATTGAATTGATTTTTACCCACATAAAATTATCAGATTTACTTCTAATGATATCATTTAATATTTACTTTTATTATATTCATTAATGAAACCTAATTCGATAACTGATAGAATTAACGAATTCAATGATTTTTTTCGATTTAAATCGAACAACTCAAGTCAACAAAATGAATTAAACATTTTTTGAATACATTTAATGAAAAATTTTCCTAACACTCAGTACATTCACCAGACGGTGAAAGCGAGTGCAACATCTGTCCGATGAATGAATGCAAGTCGCATTTGCCGAATGATGGAATAACCGCAAGAAAGAAAATCTACGACTCGATCAAGCGTTCGTATGCATTTTTCTCATCAGACATGTTATACTTAATATCCATTTCGGCTGAAAAACGAAATAGAAAACGAGCACGGAGCAAACAATGCCAAAATTACCGTGAAAATTGGAAAGCGCATGTTGGCTTTCGTTCATATGATACTGCTGCAACATCTCGGCCGTTATTAAAACCTTGCGAAGCATGAATAACACTTTAACGTCGAATGGAAAATATAAATGATCAGAGATACAAATTCACGTATCGCGAAATTAATTTACGTCGATTCTCGTACTGTGTGATGAAAAAGTTTTCATATACACCTTAATGAATTAATAGAAAGAATTCAATTTCAAACTACGACTTTAAATATTCAACCCTCTTCAGTATATCACTAATTACTACATTTTCATTTCAACCCTACATAAATCGATCATTATCTCAACTACTTCTAAACACATTTACTTACAAATATAAATCTTGCTGAATACATAAATCCCGCGTTAAACTTAAGTACACACCAGAATCAATTTTTTGCTTCAACGATTCGAATAAATTTCGCGATTTATCCATTCGATTAGCGCAAAGCACCGACCATACATCATAAGTGCGAATGATTTAAAGCCTCTACAAACACAGCACGTACTCTAGACTACAAATGGGATACGGATTTCAGCTTTTCAGAGGACCTGAAACACCTGAAAGGAACTCGGACCAGATCTCGCTATCGTAACAACCCCACGCCCTTCGGGTAGGTACACCCCAAGTCTGTATCGCTTCTAAAATGCGTGTTATCGGTCTCTGGGGTTGTATTTATCTCCATTGGTTTGCTTGGCCGGCTGTAAATATAAATCGGAAAGACGTACGGTTCGCAGATACGAGAAATTTAAGTTTTTTCTCTTGTTGCTGCAGATAATGGACGTTTTTTCACTCCCCCTTATATTCGCAGTGAAAAAGGACGCTTAATTTATCCGCCAGTGCAAATTTTCTATTCCCTTCTCAAATAATTAATATATGAGTCGTTCAGAGCCAAACGTGAATGACTCCATAAAGCAAGAAGTCGAAAGAATGGATCAAATGTCTTCGATACGTTTTTCAAAATTACTTTAATTCCCATCATTATTCCGTATTTCATTAATTATTAACATGCATATTTAATTTGAAATAAACCATATAATTTGAAGAACATAAATGTTGATCATCTAGTATTCAATCGAATTTTAACAATTATATATTTTTTTTCTCAAAAAATTAATCACAATAACAATTCCAATAATACATTGCTTTTATCGTTAAGCTTTCAGGTTCATTTGAAACTTTTGCGTCTTTCGTATTATCTAATTCGGTTCTTATATTGGTACGTTCATCAACGTATAGGTTATGCGGTAACAATAAATTTTCCAGATCGTCAAGCTTCGTTCATTTGGAAAAATGTTTGATGCTATTTATTGTTTTCGGCGCCGACGATGCATAATTCAGCTGATTGGATACGTTTTCGTATCAGCACATATAGAAATATGCGCAATAAAATTATTCGGGAACGATTATGACACGATAATAAACCGACACGTCCATAAAAATATCGTATTTCGTTTTATTTAAACGCGTGGGACGAAATACTTATTCGTTCCGAATATAGCCGCCGTTTTAAAGCTCGGCCATATGTTACGTTTTTAAAAGCTGCGTTACGGTAGTTCGTCGTTATAAAATTGATAGAACGACATCGAATAAAACAACGATAAAAAGTACGTTTGTGGAGCAAACTAAGGCTGTATGCATTTATTTATAATTTAATGGGTGAGCGTTGGTGTGTCCCTTTTATTTATTGTTGCTACGAAACGCCTACAAATGTCAACTTCAAAAGACCACATATTTGAATTTAATACCGTTTTGATATACGACTTCTTTTGATGTTTTAAAAATGTGGAATCACGTCGATATTCATTAATCATATACGCTTTGTAACAATAGACGAATTCGTTATGATACAGATGTAATTAGTCGAAGTACAAATGTATTATGTTAACAATGTTTTAATGAAATTATAATCAGTTATTTATATAATTAAAACTTTTATATTAAAAAAAATCGAAGACCTAATGATTAATACATATATGATTACATACAATATCGCATTTGTCATCTTCACGTTTGCATTTTAAAGCTGCATTGCCGCTGAATACGAAAGGCGCACAATTTCTCTAAACAGTAGCGTTTTATCAGTGGAAAACACTGTTCTCTAGGAGTGTTATTTCAGTCCAGCAGAACATTTATCCGAGGGTATTCTGGTAAATATGAGACTTTTGCGGCAAAGGACATGTCAATCTTCGTCTCTCAGGCGGATGTTGGGCCCGACTCCCTCCAGCTGAAATACGTTTTTGTTCCTTTTTGCTGTGTTCTGTCCAAATGTAGAAACGTTTTCTACGACCGCCGCAGGTTCTGAAAAGACAACATTCGGATATGGGCGACAAAGGAGCAGAGACGAAACGTCAACCGGCCGACGTTAGATAAACACGTGAAATCCGATACGAGATATTTTGTTCGTTTTAAAAGCGTAAATTCAGTCCTTATTCAATATACGATTGTTGAAAATTTTCAGTTACGAAAATCCACTCTCGCCAAGTACTTACGTATACACATATGCCTATAGTTTAGCTTCTCAAATACTAATCATCAATATAAAGGTTGCACGTTTCATGAATAATTTTTCGATCAAATTCGAACATATCGATGTTTTTATGGGTGGAAAAGGCACCTCGCTTAATCTGTGACGGTGATGCAAAGTCTGTATGTCTCACTTGTTATTTTAGGATCGCTGAAAGCTGGATTTTGGATGGTGCTCGAATACAACCCTTCGAGCACCCCTGACCGGTTTCGATAGTGGGAGAAAGGCGTTCCAAATCCGCTATGGTGTTTGGTTTGAATTAATGGAGTCTGTGTGGAAGCGAAGCGATATCGTCTATCATTTTGCATTGAGAGCGAAAGTAGTTTTGCTGAGTGAAAATTTGTCAAATTCTAGACGAAATTCATACATGAATATATAAATCTCAAAATGAATATGAATCGAAATAGATAGTGATATAAATGTGACGTATTTTTTTTCAATTTTCGATATGCATTCGTAAGTTATGCATCACGCAAGAACCCCACCATCCCGCCTTTTAACTGCACCCTGTGAGTTATGCTATTAAAATCGATCAAAATTGAAAATTGAAATTTATAAAAAAATAAATCCATTCAATTTGATTAAATTCATTAATAGAGACGTCCAAAGCGATGCACCATTCGAAATTTGAATTCGAAAATCCGTGCGGAACACGCGTGAGCAAATACTGATTGGCGCATAAACACGTCCTCTCGTTCGCTTTATCTGTCGACCACGGGTGTTCAACCCCGATTCCAACATTCAAAACACACTATATACATTGATATACAATATGATAATCTGCAAAATCGACCGCAGGACTGAAACAATATTTCGAAGCACGATAATCCGACGCGATCACGAATCGCAGTACATAGACACATACATAAGTACCTACCTCTCGTCATTTGAGAAAGTTTGATTCGTGCGATGAATGTTTTGATTGTTCCATTGAGTAATTGATTCAATGTTGCTGAATTATTATGCACGGTGTGAATATCGGCTTCGGGTGCGAGTGACTCGAGATGAAGCCCGAGGGTGTGTTATAAAGTCGGATATTATTATCGTTATTGGTGTAATCGATACTTATGAGATTCGTTTTCATTACAATGGCAAAATTATATTTAGAATTAGTTTGAAATATAAACTTATCTTAAAATATGTTTTATTCATACTTATGATTTATGAGTATAAAATCTTCTATCTTATATATGTATGTGGATTGATTAGTTTTAAGGAAATTTTTCATTCGCGATTACCCTTCAGGATCTCTAGTCTTCTAACGAGATCTATTTTTGGCTTATAGAGAAATCTATCTATACACAGTAAGACATCGACTATACGGAATAATTGCGTAGTCCGCATAATTTAACATCCAAATAAACGAAAAAATATTAGTTCGCAAGACTTTCAAGGCTTCAAATATAATTGTAAGGGTTCAACATTAAGTTATTTTTTATATGAAAATCAACCATTTTTGGCATTTTACAAAAATAAATTCGGAAAATTCAATGAAAATCAGCAAATTATCAGATCCGGATGATCAAGGCTTTATTGCATATTCAGCTGGAGTTTTCCTATCTTTTAATACTCGCATCTGGTTCGATCCTAGATTTTTTTTATTCAATTATGAAATCATTCAATACGTAGTTCGTTTACCACTTGCTTAGCCCTCTATATGATACCTATTCGTGTGTACCTACATGAATATAAACTATCACATCAATTCAACAAAACATATTTCTGAAGCCAAGAACGACATCCATTCTAGACACATACGATCCGACTCGATTCAAACTCACATTAACTCGAGCGCAACCTCGACCTCATTCCTCCCACAACGTGTCCTTGCAGAACCTTCAAGTCCACCGACCGCAACCTTCGACGTTTTTCCATCCCCTCGACATCTGCGCCTTATCCGGGCGCCGACTAACGTAAGCACTATCCGTCACCGACACGTGACATTAGCAGATTTCTTCTCTAATTCCCCGGGGACTGCTCAATGTCGAAGTCCCTCAGCTACGCCATGCCGCAGGCCCGACAACGGCAATACGCAACAAACATTTGACGAAGGTCCGGCCCGAGGCACGCCCATCAATCCGTCTTTGTTGAGTTTCGGATAACGCGAGCCGGATCTGACTTCCGTTTAAGAGTGTGTGTTTTCGCGTATGAATGTGGCTTTTCCTTATGTGGGGTGTGTTTTAAGTGAGTTTTATGTCGAAATGTCTGTATGGATTTTGCATGGATGGAAAATATAGAGATTTTCTATTTAGATTTCAATTATGAATTATATATTTTTTAATTTAGTTTGTTGGTTTTTCTTGATATTTTCAAAAAAATCGAATTTGATAATGAAAATTGTATAATTTAAAGTGAAAATCTCGTATATAAATCAATATTTTTTCTAATAAATTATTATATTAGATAATAAATATTCATGTATGTTTATATTGCAATCGATATAGTTAGTGAAATCAAATGAAAATGCGATTCTAAGAACTTGAGTTGTGAGTAGATGTGACTAGTAATTTTAAACAATAATTTACCTTTATCTTACTTTAGCATTATATAATTTCTAATCTAATCAAAAAGATAATATTTTAGTATTTAAAATGCTTCTAAACCCAACCCAAGCTAAGCGAATTTTCGATCTTAATATAACTGTCATAAATTATGATTACTTAAAGAATTCAATATTGATACGAATTTATAAAAAATCCTGTGAAGTCATGATTACACTACCATTACAATTTTACCATAGTTCATACATTTTATACATTCACAACCTATAATAGAATCGACAGAAAGAAGTCTTCAAATCCTTCAATCCTTAAAAAGCTAACAGCACAGTCAGTTTTAATGCAACGCATATCCTCACGAAAATTCAATATGAATCTACATATAGAAAATTGAACCACTTCAATACTTTCATCCAACATTCACTAAAACTTCCCTGGATTCAGTGCGACCATAAATAATATAAATCGACACGTATTTTCTCAACGGCCCCCGATTAATATTTGACAACCCGTCCGGCTTTCGCGCCGCCCATTTGAATAATCCTCGGACTGCTCCTACTTCAGCAAGCTTGAATTATTCAAATTATTTAAAGTTCGGCTGATATTAAAAATATACGACCGTGTCGTTCCGCGAACTACACGTGTAGTGCCCACCGTCGATAAAGTTCGCTTTCGGGACGCGAATCTGTTTGCATAATGTTTGTTCGCGCCCTTTTCGCTCGTCGAGTGATGGATATCGCCGGAAGGGTGGTAGGTATGTAAATTTCGAAAGTTGTCCAGTGTCGCGTAGTGGCCGCCCTGTTTAATTGAAATGTGCCCGCCGAACAAAGTTTTGAATTTTGAGCGGCTCTATCAAACGTTGAATATTTATTTGCGACGCTCGAATTTCGGGTTCGACAGTTTTGCTTTCGTGGGTTCGTTTTTGACTTCAATTTATGAACGTGAAAATATGTAGATTTTTCGGAATACATTTAATAGGATCTTTGTGTTATTAACTTTAGATCATTATAATGACCGGAGAAGCTAAGGGATACACAAATGAACACGACCAAACTATAAGAAAGCTATATTTATAGCCAAATATTTTTATAATTGATGAAATATTGAAATTTTTGAATATAATAATATAAATCTCGAACCCATTTATATCCATTTTGACACCAAATACAATGTTCACATTCAACTTTATTGATTTTAATGTGTCACCAATTCTCCTTAACTCCTATGGTCCTCATATACAATATTCAATTAAAACTATACTCTTTCATTATTATATTTGACCTACTTCCACATCAATATGAGACATTTAATTTTGAGACAATCTAAATCTTGTAAACGTTGTAAAGTAAACGTACCGCGACGGCAACAGCTTTCGCTGTCTCTTAAAATCCGTACTTACAGCGTATTCAGAATGCGACGTCGGGAAAGCTGAAAATTATGTCCTTTAATATGCCACGAACGAGAATAAAAATAGAGCAGCGGATCTCTCTTGAAAGGAGGCAGACTTTACTCGACTAACCGGATCCGGACTCGGAGTTCGGAGTACCGGTAATCCGAATTGAAAAACGCGAATGGTCTATTCGAGTATCAACTGTTGAAATTTCGTAATCTATATGAGGGTGAATTTAAGTGATTTCATGTTTATTATAAGGGGGAATTAATCTGATTCTTGAATTGATATAGAAATGTTTTCAAGTGGATAGATTGATTACAAAGGGTGGATTTTATTCGTTCGTGTAAATTACTTATGTATTGTCTTACGTGGGTCTATTCATAGATTACAGAATGGTCTGAATTTGAATTTTATCGAATACGAATTTGAAGTGATTAAAATTAACATATTCTTTTGCAAATCGTAGATTATAAAACAATATTCAAACTAAGCCTAGTGCGTATGTTTTGTTCACGTTTCGGCATCGAATAACATCAACAACAACAAGCGATTATCGTCGTTTAGAGCCGTTTGCGTCGGTTAATAATGCGAATTGTTTGTTCGAAATAACGAAACTATCTTCTCGTACGCAAACAGACAGTTTCAGTTTTAATTAACTTTTCGCAAAACACCCCGAAAGTTGGTTGCGTTTCGAAGCCAGCCCGGTTTGTTTGCCAGCTAGCGAAACATACGTAATATCAATGTATCACTGTGTAACGCGAAAATCCTTTTCAATTCAGAACTACAACAAATAAAACGGATTTCAATCAACGCGATTAGCTCAGTGCTATAAATCCACATCTAAATTTAAAACATGTTTCATATTCAAAATCGATATAGTAACAATAAGAATTGAAAGTTTGATTTTACAAATAGTTACTCGACTCAAGCGTTAGTTGGTTTTTTTTTTTTCAGGTATAGAAATTAAATGAGAAGTGAATAGCTGACGATTGAAAGTTCAAGTCTAATACATTAGAAACAATAAGAATCAATTAGTACGGAAAAAAAATCGAAACAAACTGCAAAATCGCCAAGTTCTGGCATGCGTCCATCTCGAGAACGTTTTCGTGAGCTTGAAGAGGATCCGCTTGAGTGGCAGTACATTATGCATGGCCAGAAGTCGCGTTTGGCAAAAGGGGTCGTTGTGCAAATTTCCAACTCACCCCTTTCACCTGTCCCTCGCCGAAGAGTTGATTTGACGTTGACCCATCAACTCGACCCATCCATGTGCCCCCCATGTTTGGCTTGTAAAGCCATCGTCATGCTCGCAAAGTTTAGAATTTTTAATATGGGAGCGAATTTAATATAAGTGCTTCGAAGCACAAAGACGACATAATCTCGTATGTTCGTGGGTATAGAATCGACAGAATCAATTTTGGGCGAAACTAGGATGTGTCAAAAGACACTTCGTTGGCAATTTTCGTCTTGGTCCCGAAGTCGGGTTCGTCGCTTTTAATTTGTAGGCTCGTCGACGACGTGCCAGCGCTGAAGCGCATACATTAACTTCAGCCCCGGCACTAGTTTCAGGAAGCGGAAACGTGGAGGACTCACTCGGCGGGGGAGTTGAAGCACGAAGGATCTCGCCTATGTGCTCATATGTATATAAATGTGTTCTTATGTGAATGTGTGTTTGACTTATCTAAGGTTTCTGTCTAAGACTGTGGAGTTAGGAGGGTTGGAATTATCCAGTGTCTGGGAAATTTGCAGGATTAGAATCGTTTTATTGCTTTTCATATTGTGAATGAAGTTATATTCTAAAAACCGATATTTTTTTTGATCAAAATCATTGTTACTTGTATTTATTTACTGGATTATGTAACTCAATATTGATTTAGATATATCTACCTAATATGGGATTTATATCGATTGTGATCTGTTATTATTTTGACGTATGTATAGCCAGCGCCTAATACATAATTGCAACGTTTTTGCTACGACTAAGTAGATTCCGTGAAACATCAATATCAGGAATGCCGTAGATTGCATTATACCTAAGTAAATTGAAACATACCTATACCTTTTGATCTAGAAATCTTCATAGTCTATAAATATCATACAACAGACAGATGTACATTCATTTTTATTTATGCGTATGAAGTCAGATGGTTCTTTCAATTACTTCATACAATATTTGATAGACCTGTGTGTTTTCTTCAAACTTCAATTAACTATCTATCAAACCCAAAATGCAAGAAATGTTGCAAATTACATCGTTTCAAGTGAATTCTCTAAACGTCGAATTCGAATGTTACTTTCGAAAAGTATTTCACAAAAGTATTAGGAGCCTATGTTGTTGAAAGATAAGTACATATTATCGATAAAATTTATTAAGTGTATTTGTACGTCTTTACGTCTGTCTTTCTGTTGCAATTTGAGTATGAAAAATTTTCAATAATAAATAATACATATTTCCATCGGATTTAATAATATCCGAACGATGTACGTATTGCTCATTTCGTTTTTCCGCCGGAGAGGCGTTCATTAGCCACGTTGGCGTGTGTTGTTCCTTCAAGAGCAAATTGCTCCAAAATTGTTATTGCCTCATTATATTACGTTGTGCTGCTTTGACTATAGAAAGCGAGGACTCCCCGCGGGGAGTCGTCGGAAGTCTCGCTGTGAAACACGTCACAAGTGCATTTATGTAAATTAGGTGCATTTTTAGTCGACGAGTGACTGTAGAAAACATGTCTCGTACTGTGCCTGTAAATAAATACATTATACCTTTTTCGGCGTACGAGAATGTTTTGTAGGCTTTTAATGGATGTTATGTTAATTGGAAGTGTTCGAGTGAAAATAATCGTATAATACTTCAGTCGGACGTTGTAGTAATTTGTTAGAATGTTGTCGTCGTACAAATATTTTAATCGTCTAATCAAAATTTATGATTTGATTTAAATTCGAAACAAAACGTATTAGGCGGTTCACATTCGTTAGCTTGTCATGAATTTAAGTAGTGCCAGTACCGCATGCGATTCTCTACTCGATTCAATTCGCATGAAAGCCTTTTCACCACTCTCTACGATTTATTCCAGTCATATTTTAATTTCGAAAAAACTTCATAAAGGCGGTGCTGCACCACTTCAAAAGCGGGCCAATTTAATTTCGTAGAACGCCCAGTTTTGTATGGCCGCACGGTACATGCAGAAACTGCACATCTAACACACTTCGTTCAATATCCTTTCTAGATTTCACTATAACCCAGTTCAAATTTTAATAAATGGATAAAACATTTCATAAGATTTTATATTTACAAGTTATATGAAAAATTAAAACCAATACTCAGCAAAGTGAAGCAAAAGCAAAAATCCGGTGCATCCCGAGATCTTTCAATCTCGCAATAGTATGTCCTATGAAATGTACATATTTATAATGCATCTAATGAAACACGACGTGTTCATATGTGATTTTACTAAAACCTCTGCTAGTTTTCTATGTAAATATATAGGTATTTGTACGTGGATGGGATTCGCATGTGAATTTTCAATTTCTGTACGTTCGGTTTGATCCGTCTCTAGAAAGCATGGTTTTTGCAACGCTTTGATGCTAGCTGTAATTGAAAACTGGCATATTTTTAGATCGCGTGTATATGCATGAATATAAGACATTGCATGCTGGAAGATTTTCAATGTTTGTGTTGAACTGCGGTTTGATTGAAAGTGATGTTTCTTTCAGATTAAATGCGTTCTAGTTTCGATTTCCTATAAAAAAATAATCAACTAAAGTAAATAATTTAGGTGAAATTTCGAAATGATACATAATTTGCATCATGATATATGTAGGGATACCTGAATAAACGAACAATAGTAGAATAAATCATTGTCGATTGCGTTATCTGTTGCACAATAAGCGATATTCATCAAAAGCGGTAATAAAAAGTGGACAATACCCTATGCTAATTTTCTCCTTTCTATCGAGAACATTCCATTTATAACAAAAACGCACATTTTATTATTACTCCAATATTTTACGAGTACAATATTGGACAATACCTTATAAAAGTCAGATCCGAATCGTAAATATCTTTTTACGAATTTTGAATAGTTTCACGCGCGAGTCGTTAAAATGCCACACAAGTTTATAACCCATACAATGGCCATACAACGAACTACTAAAATCGATCAAACAATACGATCCACACTACCGATTCTAATAACATTCAAAATTGCAAATATATATTAATATTATAATTTTTCTATAGTGTCTGTGACTGTCTGTTACAAGTTTCATATGAAAAAATGTCAAACATTGCAAATGAACAATTACCTTCATTAACTTAATTAGAGACGGTCTAACGGTTAATCACAGAAGCAGACATATCCCAGAAGACATTCTGAGTGTTAGACGATGTCTTCGATGGACACACCGAGGGTGGTCCATTGTCGACAGCTATGTTATGCCTATGTGCAGATTGACAGATTGAGGAACGTGTCGCGCGTCAACGCATCGCAGGATGTCTACGCGATTAATCGTCACGTCACGTTCCAGCCACTCATTGAAGTGTCAAAATGGATTTTATGTATATTTACGTAATGAAATTTCTTTAATGCATATTAAAGCAGTATATATAAGGTTTAATATTTGTTTGAAAATTTTCTTCGAACTGTCAAACTGCATCGTGACGTATAATTTCAACTCATTTGCGAAAATTTGCAGTTATCGTAGTTTATATTTCTTTTCAAATATGCATTCTAGATCATGCAAAATTATTTTATCGTCTTACTTTTTGATGCTTCCGAATCTTCTTATAAATGAAAACTGCTATTTTTAGAAAAATACACATCTTTGTCAGGATCGTTTCTTCCAAATATTTCATCGAAATAAGTCTGAATTTCACGCTTTGTAAAAATTTATTCGGAAAACAGGTTTTTTACTTTAAAATAAATACTAAATTAATCGATTTTGGATAGTAATACTTGTAACAATAAATATACAAAATTGTTTTGTACATAATTCCGATTCACTATATTGTATCAAAAACATAAACGTACAATTGATTACTACTTTTTTTCTCTCAAGAACGAATCCAAACATCCCCAGCTAAACAATAATACAGACATACAAAACAACAACCCTCGGCAAGTACATGAACATCGAACTCGCATATTTTTTCCGATCGTTATTCCGCCATCGCTGAACTTCACAAGAACCGATCGCTAATCGAGTTCCGATTATTAGCGCGAAGAAAAGCCCACGACGTCACCAGCTGGCGAGCCTCGAAGCCTTCCCCGATTAACGAGCCCGATAATTGAATTTCGCCGATATAAATTAATAATTAATGAGGAAACCGACGGAAAAAGCACGACGAATCTTTTTTTTTTCCAGCTGAAAAAAAAGCGAACGCGCGAAACTCAATTAGGGGCGCGCTCGTCTAATCACTCAATTAACGGCGAACGTCACCATCCATCGTCATGGTGTGACAATGGAGGTTAAATGTGTGTTGTTTATCGATTGTTTTTGTATTGTATTGTATTGTATTAATGCTTTCTAGGAGGTGATGTGTTCGGTTTTGAAGCCTGTTCGTGTCAGCATACTGTGTCGCAGACGTGCATTCGGTTTTTCGGTTTTGTTCGGGTTTATTTTTGGAATTTTAAAATTGTCATGTCGCATATGGTAAATGAAGGCTTTTCATTTTTCATATCGATGGATATGAGTTTAATTTTTTTTCCGGAAAAAATCAAAGCAGAATAATTTTCTTTTGTATATCGTTTACGAGTTTGAAAAAAATCATCTGTTATATTTCAATGGTTGTTCGATTTATGTTATACTAATGCATCGGAAATCTATTTATTATTTAAATCAAATTAATAGAACCTAATTTAAAAACAATAGTTCTTAAATGTGAGACGAAAATTTTGTCATAAATCCCTGATTTAATAAACTGATCATTTCGTTAATTTTTATTTAATAATTTAATAATATCAACTAAAATTCTAATCACAATATTGCTGAAAAATGCTACATTACATTTTCCTTCTACCCAACTTTTAATTTAAGAACCTCATCACACCATAAGAAAGCAAATCTTCAGATTCGTCGAATCATTACAAACACGGAGGGGCTCCGAAACACGAGGGAGAGCCTCAGACATTAGAGGCTTCCTAGGAAAGAAAAATATATAAAACCTCGACGCCATTTTTCTTCGAATATCTTTACACCGAATCTTCGCCGGTAATTTCCCACCGCGTCACTATCGACCGAACATTAAATATTTCCCCGTTCGCGATAAGTATTCAGCCGAGGCTCGCTCTCGAGGAATCTGTGATCTGCACCATGACCGAAGATCATGGCTTTCATGGGGTACGTGACCGACGGGTACGTTTGCCATGGGGACATTATAGTTCGATGAGACTATATGGTTAACGATGGTATTATTGAGCTGGATTTCTGTGACGTCTCAGTGGGGAGTACCTGCTTTCGAATCGATATATCGCTCGTTCCTTTCGAGAATTTCATATTGCAAAAAATGATTTTTCTGGAATGTGAATGTTAGAAATCTGAAAATATTTCTTCATAACTACAGTTTACAATTTACTTTTAGTATTTGACAATTCATGAAATTTCACTTAAACGCTTAACGAGGCGAACTTTCCTTGTAGCCCAATCATAGCAAATAATATGCACTGTTTACACACCCGACGTAATATAGAATTGTTAAACAGATATTATGCATTTGATTTGTTATGTATTCATTACAAATAATTTAAAACTGACGGCTTAAGCCTCATAAAGTCTCAATTAATTCCAAGTCATAGAAACTAATTGAGAATTAATATCAAGTCTTCAACTAATTGTTTTAATACACAACATACCTCTTTATATAAGACCTGACATTTATTTTCAGCCCAATATTTGACTCATAACACTCTCGAAAAGAAATCGCATATATTGCACTGACTTTAAATAACATTTATAATTTTCGCTGAGATATAGCAAATCGTTTTCCAGAGTATTCTGAAACATGCACATCACAATTGAAAGGCACGAGCGATATTAAATAATTGCTTCATTCTGATAAAATATATAAAACAACGAAAAGTTTTCTTCACGTTTCGCAAACTGAGCATTTTACACGTACCTTTTCAGTTTTAACGAGTCGTATTGTTTAGTGGAGTTCGATTTTTAAAACGCGAAAAGCTGACGTTACTAAATTTGTCGCCGCCTTCTTGTTTTCACTTTGGGCGGGAAACATTCAAAGGGCCGAACGTTGCACGTCGGAAACGCGTCAGCGAATTTTCGCTTCTTTGTTTGCCGGCTCGAACCAAAGAAAAATAAGAAATTTAAAATATTTAAGTCCGGGTTAAGGTGGCGAAACATCCCCCATAAATAAAGAGAGAGACGTTCCCTGTTCAACGAAGCGAAAGTTAAAAAATACACACGCTAGTAAATAAACTCGACCTATTTTGGAACGTGTAAGAATGCCATGTTCATATTATGTTATCATTGAAAATAAAATAAAAAAAACGATGAAATTCAATTTGAAATTTATTCTGTGTTAAAATAATGTGAGTGGCTAGTATTTTCATGAGGAGTTCGATTATTCTTATATGCATGTATGATTTAATATATCAAAATATATTAATATATTTTAATAAGAAAATGAAAAGCGGAAAATTTTATCGCCTTGTTATAAAAATGCAAAAATATATTATGACCGAAATTCGCTTGCGAGCGAGTGTGCTGCATATTTTATTACTCGGGGTGGAAAATTATTACCGAACGGGGGTAGTGCAAACTGCATAAAGAAAATTATGCTCTTGCGACTCTGTATATCTATAAGATTATTATATAATAACAGCAGAGATTGTGCTTTTGTTTTCTGATTACATTCGTGAGTCCCTTAGTCATACTTTAATTTCAATCAGAATACCTTTTCATCCGAGACGAATTTCAATTTCGAGTCATACATTAATTATGCATGAAAACTCATTTCTCAGATTGCACAATTTTAATGAAACTTTACGATTTCTCCTATCGCATTTAAATATTAATATATTTCTGACTTTCATTAAGCTTACGAATCACTAAATATTTAGAAATAAATCATGTAATTCACACAAATCTGAATTGAACTCTTATGATGGTTGTGATCTGTATAGTGTCATCTACAACCGCAGTGGCGGTCAACCGCAGGTCAGTTGGACGGAAAAGCGGTCGGAAAATTTAATTTCCGTTGCGCTTTTCCGGCCCTTGTGCCGAACGGTTGACTACCGCTGCAAAATGGTACTGCGTACCGGAGATACGATTATTGCAATGCCATTTGTGCGGCTGCGAAAAGTTGCATTGTGCGGTACAAATGTGCATATTGCAATTGTGCAACACGTGCATCGTGACGAAATTTGAATATCATATTTTCAATTTGATTAATATTTTTAAAATTTATTGATAATTTTGTTCCAAATTTCATCACTGAACAATTTGTCGAATCTCATTCACACGATTTTCCAAGTTAGATAGGTCATACATTAATTTAGTGAAATATCATGAATGTCAAGTTGTTATAGAAATATTATTACATTTTATGATCAAAACTAAAGTTGCTGAAAATTAAGTAATATCTTAACCTTCAAAGGACGAAACCCAGACATCGTATTCGAAATATCATGCGCATAATAAATATAAAGCGAACAGCAAGAACTCTTACGTTATAATGTTGCACACAATTTTAATATTCATCCACCGAAAAAAATGATACTTTCTATTTAAATAAAACTTTACAAAAGAAATATAAAAAAAAGGAACGTAACATTATACAAAAGATTTAAAAACACACAGAAAGAACAGACAGGGTCCTTTTACGCGCCGAAATAAAATGTTAATCTCGGCCGTATAAACGTTAACGTTAGATCATATCGCATTAAATGAACTCGAATAAATTCGTATATATTTTTCTTGGATGATTTGAATAATTTTCATATACGTTATACTCGAACCACATACGTAACATTTGTTCGACTCGTATTTGCCTTACGCTTTTTATTATACGTATATTTTAATCCTATTTGGAAGCGAAATCATTCCCGGTTTCGATACCATTTATTAACCCCATTGTCTCTCGTATCGCACAACGAACGCCAAAGTGATTTATGCCCAACTCAAATTTCGGATCGTAACGAACGAAAACCGTTTTTTTCATTTATTTCACTAGCCCATTGTTACAAAGCGACTTTAACGCGTTTCGTTTCGTGTTTTCATGGCTGTTTTTTTTTTAATTTCGTTTTTTTATTAGAGCAAAACCGAACGAGTCCAATTTCCGCAACGTGCAACCAGAACAAAATAAAAACGACAGTTCGATTAAAAATATTATATTTGCTCTGGTGCTCGTATCTTTGTAATGAATCGTTACTGCGCTTTGCATTCTATGCTATGGAAAATGAGTGAATTTTCTCGTTCGCTGCGTACAATACGATTTGTTTCAAATATGTCTGGCAATTTTAATATAAGTTTTTTCTTCAAAAAACTATCTTTTGATGATAAAAAAAAATTCATTCCCATTTAATTCAAAAGACTGAAATATCGTATAGAAAAGAGTAAAGATTTTTTAAAAAATCATTTTTTTCAACAAAATTTATACGCATAATATATCATTTTCAAGTTTTAACGACTTGATTAATAGTGGATTCAGTTTAAATGCTAGAATGCAGTAGAATTTATAATGGTACATGTACAGTGCAATTCGTCCCCTAATGAATGCACCCCTGTTTGCAGTTTCCATATCAAAAGAAACGCCCCTGCTTTGAGTTGTACATTTTCCCCAACGAAATACTGATACGGCAATCTCGATTTGTGAAACAAAATGAAAATTATTCCAAATTTTGAATATTAATTGGAAATATTAATTTAGAATATGAATAAATACGTATTCTGAATGATAAAAAAATAGGAATTTCAACATAGATGCTGATAAGCAGTCAGATCTCAAAATTGCCAGATAGAAATTAATTTTATAGAAAAAAGCAGATTACATTTCTTATACTTTTCAATATATCTATAATGAAACTATATATTCTATTAAGGCTATAGTATCTGAAACGACGTAAGAAATATATTTCATATTGAATATAAGAAAAAAGTGTATTTTAAGATCTTCCTTTTCATCTTTTTCATTAATGTCGAATGAGACTTAAAAGTCTTTTGTGCTCTCTTATTCTATACATATTTATATAATAAAATAATATACAGCACAATGTAAAGACGAGACAATGAGAAGGAAAGTTCATTTCGTGGCTGCAACGTTAAACAATATTACAATATTACTGGCGACGTAATAAATATTATATTATATAAACAACACGTTTAATATTCCATCACAACTGAAATTTCTATTGAAGTTCCCAGTTGAAAACTTCATTAAAATAATTACAACATGTACGTGAAATTCTTTACAAAATAATTCAAAGCGTGCGAGAAGCAAAAGTTTCGAGAGTTTATAAAATCAGAAAACTGTGTTGTAAATGATTTTCAATAATTGATATTCTGAATTTTACTTTCAATATAATTTCGTTGCAAGAAATATAGTCAATTATAACATTCGAATAAAATAGAATGGTCTAACTAATTGTATAAATGTACACCGAATCGAATACGAAAAGTTTAAAATAAAAATACATATGTATGTCTATTTTAATATCAATATATGCATATGTGTACAAAGAAAATTGATGAAATTTAATTCAAAATATCAAAAACGCATTATCGTTAACTCTCTGAAAATAAAATTGAAGCAAACCTGAATAATAATGAAACAAAAAAACTCACTATCGAACGAATAACAAAAGCTCAATAACCAAATACGCTCTGAATATAACACCGAATAATTCTAAAACGATTAAATTCTCACACACATACGTACAAAAAACTTAACTAAATCACACAAATAATACAAAAATCACATAAAACTCCACCTGAAATATAAATAAACTAATATAAAGCCACATATATAACTTAATATGTCGAATCGGTTTGACGACCGGTGCGACACGTAAACGAGTAATTTACAGTTACACCCGTACAATATCGGCTGAATGTAAATCGCATGCAAATATTCAATTATCTAGAATCCGTAGTGCATTTGCATCGACTTGAGGAAGGTCAAAATGTTAGTTGGTCTGTGCTTTTAGCTGGGAAAATTCGTATGAAGAAGTTTTCCTAATGTATGTAGCCATAAATGCATTGTTAATTCGAAACAGAATACATTTAAATTTTTAACCGCTTAAATGCGATGATTTTTTTTCTTTTATTTATTTATCTTGGTTGTTTATAAGGCCAAATTTTTCAGTCGTTAGTTACTCAACTCAAGTGTTAGCAATGTGTTTAAGTTTTCTCCTATATAATTCTTATTGCTAGCACATTCAATACTAAAGGGGAAAAAACGTCAGTCAACGTATTGTTTGAGTTGAGTAACTTACGATAAAATATCGGGCTTTAATATTTTATTATGTGTTTTAATTGTTCTGCGAGTATATTAATATTTACAGTGAGATATGAATTGAAACGACAATGTATTATATTTAATAAATTATAATGAAATATAAAAAAATATTCATATTAGTAAATACATGATATTTGACAATATTTTACAAGCACAAATATTTCTCATTCTATATTATATTAACTTTGTTACGTATTTGCAGGCAGATCCAAATATTTTCATTCAATCTTTAAAATCTATTTACAGACGTCTTTTTTCTATATTAAATTAATATTAATTAAATAATGTTAAAATATAATTACTATTAAAAAAACTTAAAATGGATAAACATGCATCGTCTTTACGAAAATTAATGTAAAGTTATCAGTCTCTATAAAAATAATGTTGGTTTATAATTTAGTCTCTTCCAACGTTATGTCACTCAAATCGACGTGCTCTTCGCTTTTTTCTTCATCATCACTCATAGTAATATTTTTATTCACGACTTTATCCTTTTTTATAACTTCGAAATCATTATCTAAAGGCACAAAATAAGTTCGCACATAATCGACTCCCTTCACATAAGTTTTTCCTCTAAACTGAGTCAAATAACCATCCCTATCCAAAACGACGGCAGTGTTTTCAGTAACCTAAAATCAATTAAAACCAATGATGTAATCATGTTATTTTCTTTTATTTGATTATTGATTCGAAACTCACTTGAATTTTTCCAATTATACCCGTGGAATCCATTCTTGAAGCCATGTTGACGGCATTTCCCCAAATGTCATACAAAGGCTTTGACGATCCCACAACACCAGCAGTCACCATCCCATGAGATATTCCTAATATGTTTTTTTTTAATTTTTATAATTTATTTTACGATATCGATAACAAAACTAGTATAAAACACTCACCAACTCTTAAGTTGAAGTTTTGAAATAAGCTTTTGTTAATGATTTTCAAACTTTTCATCATTTTAGCTGCAAATTTCACCATAGAATAAACTACGTTATTTTCGTGAAACTGGTTGCTTTCTTCGTTGATAAAATCTGAAGCTGTCGAATTCAAAGAAAAACGTTTACTTGGTTCCAAACCGCAAGCAGCCATGTATGTCCATCCGGCCATTTTGATTTTTTCAACTTTAACATCATCTTGTTGATAAAGAAGCTGAAAATTCATAAGAATTATGCTTATTATGTATTAGTTCTCATAATTATCGTTTGCATGTGAGATTCGAACACATACCTTATCAAAATCTAAAATAACTTGGTTCAGATACTTCAACATCGTTAACTCAGTTGCATAACCTTCCTCTGTTAAAAATTTAAAATCGGTTAAAGACGCAAACATAACAGCAACATGATTGTACTTTTCACAGTATAGTTCTTCTGCAGGACGATTAGTATCCAAATATATTTCGGCTGAAACGAATATAACATATAACATGTTTAAATATATCTTATTATATATTTACTAATTTTTATCTGTTTCAAAATTCTCACCAACATGAGCAGGTAATATATTATGCAATAACATGTTATTGATTAATTTCGCAGTGGAGGCGTCTTCTTGTTTTTCTGTTAATTGTTTCTTCCATTTATGATCTAGTCTGTTTCGAAACTCTGTTTGTCTATCTAACCAATACAAAGTGAATGTCAGAAAAACTACTGCCATCGAATGTGCTCCTCTAGAATCCAAATCGATATTCCAGGAATCATCGTCTGTGAAAAAATCAGTTCTCAAATCCCAAACTATCCACAGATATAGTGCAGTAATGATTAAACCGACGATCCATTTTAATAAGAAAAATACACGACTGAACAAGAAACACATCAACAAAGCAAGAAAACATGCTTGAGATAAGTGCTGAAAACATAAAAAATAAATAATTAAATGAAACTGTATTATGATTGGCGATTATATATTTTCGTCATTAATTTACCCAAGGAGCAGTGCAAGTGTCATCTCTATTGCAATCATTTGGCTCATATTTCATAAAAAAGGTATAATTTCTAACTTTTACTTCACATTCAGTCAAGCTTATTAAAGAACTTGTCGATAACATACTACTGACGAAAATATAAAGTATGCTTCTCGTTATTGCACTCCAAACTATGATTTCTGACATGTCGTAAAAAAACTTTACAATTTTATTCTTCGGCTCTTCTTTTCCTTTGTATTTAGTCCAAAAGAACTTGGTCCAATTCAATGGTTGAAGAATTATAAGCACTATAGCTAATATGCCATCAATTATCAAAGATTTTTTGGCTAAACTAAAATGATTTAAAAATTTAACATTGGAAATCAGATTAAATGTTTTCAGTGAATCATATGACGACTCACATTTTCACTGTAGTTGCTGTGATGGCCATATTTAAAATTAGTATACACAAATTTGCAAAAATAAAATATTTAAATAATGGATCAGGTTGCTGTATAAAAGACTTTTCCCATGATGTCTTTCGAAAAAGTAGAGTATGAGGGTTCATACTGTCTTCCTTCGTATATTCACTGGAAATATATATATTTTTTAATTTGAAATTGATGTAATATTGATGAATAATATTTTTTTGTAAATACCTAAATATCCCAGTAGGCATATTATTGATAACTTTCTCCATTTGGCTGTCAGCTTCTTTCAACATTTGTCTATAGGCCATGAGATTATTGTCGATAAATGCGGTAGTTCTACTTCTCGTGTTTGAATTTTCAGTAAGACGAGGCTGAAAATTAACGATACAAATGAAAATTAAAAAAAATACATAATATAACGTTTCGAAACCAATATTGATATCATACTTTTAATACTCCTTTCTTTATTATTTTAGCAAGACCAACAGACACTCGTCTAAACTGAACTTTGTAATCTTCATAATCTGCACTTTGCTATAATTATCATTTAAATTTTATAAATATGATTGAAATTAAAAATAAGTTTATGTTAATTCGAAAACATACCCTAGAAGGATTAGATATTAAAAACGTTTGTAATTTATTTTCTACTAAAATGGGTACGTTAACTGCCTCGAAATTTGGTTCGATTATATAGTCATTTACATGTTCATTTAATTGTTCCAAAGTTTTATTCGTAATATGAACCTTTCTGAAAATAAAAACCTAATCAGCACTTGAAATATTCATATTTTTAATGAAAAATATAATTATACCCTGCTTTTCCAGTTGATTCCATAATATTTGCAATAGTCACGTCTTTTGACCAAATATCGTATTGCCATTTATTCATTCCTATAAGGCCACTTGAAACTTTTCCGCTATGGATTCCAATTCTCATGTCAATATTTAGGTTTCTACTTTCTCTGCAAATTAAACACATTTCATCAATTTTATTTCAATATTAATAAAATACAGAAAATTGTTTGAATATACGAATAGCACCTGACATCCTTAATGATAGATATCATTTCAAGACCAAGATCAATACAGCTTTTAGCATGTTGATTATTCGGTTTCGGCATTCCAGAAACACAATAATAACAATCTCCCAAAAATTTGATTCTTAAAACGTCATGTTCCTAAATATAATTGAAGCATATTTGACTTTCTTTAAAAAAAAAACTACATATAATTGTAAATAGAACTTACTTCAGATGCAGAATCAAATCTTCCAAAAAGTTCATTCAGTGTCTCGATCAATAAATGTGGTGGTAATTTTGTGGTAATGGTAGTATAATTCACAACATCTGCATACAATATACTAACGTTATCGTGCTCTTTCACGTATGAAAGACTGAAAATTATGTTCCTATTAGAAAAATATATGACAAATACTCATTTAAAATTCGTTGAAAATACCTAAAGTCAGGAACAACGATTGAAGCTCTTTTTTTCGAATGTATTTGATTATAAACTTTACGAATATCGTTTCCTACAAGAGCAATAATATGTTCAGGTACAATACTGGTTAATAAGCGATCCTGTTGAAATAAATTCATTTTTTTTATTATACGTACTAGTTGACATAAATTCATTTTTCACTAATTATTTGCTACTTACTTCTTGTTCTTTTTCGTGTTGTAACCTCATGTTAGATTCCAAAAAAGCTCTTCTGTCTAAAAATGATCTCCGAGAAGATATTTCGTTCATCAATCTATGAAATAATCCAACAAAATTCACACCAAGTAAAAAAAGTGCATCACCACCGACCTGTCGAAATTCATAATATATATATATCTATTCATTTTTATATCAATCATGAATTAATTTTGTATTTTTTTTTTAATACCTCTCTGTATATAAAATCACAACCGCTATATGTGACCAGCCAAAACACAATAATATAAACAGCCGTTATTATTATTCCAAATATTAATGCTAACCATGTATTAACGATAGGCAAAAATATATAACAAGCTAATAATGTGTTTGTATAATAAGCTGGCCTTAAATTCGAAGTAGACAATGGATCTGTTTTATTTAAAGAACAAACCAAAACATCTGAAAGTGTTGAGTAAATATAATGATTTTAAAAATATAAATGAATATATCTTACTCGAAATAGTAATATTATAATATGCATACCGGCTAAAAGCAATATACACAAAACAGAAACGGAAACAGCGAGTCTTATCCATGTGTACCTAATAACTAATTTTTCAACGAATAATAAAGCTATTAGTAATACTGGCAAAATCGCTTGTGAAATATAACAAACTATCAAAACTATGAAATGAGTTTCCTTAAATGAACAAAAAGATAAATAGTTAAAATGATGTATTTTCTTTCGAATCAGCTGGAAAAAATTGACTTACATATTTCGGCACTACAATAGTTGCCACTATCAAATGAATAATTGATATTGTCAATAAAATGATGGCAAACATCGATAGATATCCATGTCTCAACTTATCGTCATAACGTCTGTACAGTTTCTCTAGATTCTTCTGTTTGAACTGATTCTGAATATATAGAAATGGCACAAGGTGAATCGAAATTTCAAAGAGTTCCACACAAAATGGATGGAAGAAGCAAATTCTACTACGGTTGTATACCTTTAAAAGCTTCAAGCTCCACTGTTTGTCGTTCACCGAAATCCTTTCTTGCTCCTCTAGCTCTTCTAATGTTGAAATCCCACTCGCTCGTCGAACATTCAATGAATGTCTCGTCAATAATTCTAATCCGTCTACAGGAAAATGTACTGAACCTCGTACTACGCTCATCTTTCATTGCTCTATCGATTTTTCAATGCAACTGTATAAATCAATTCCACAAATGTTTATATAAAAGTTTAAAGGGAAAATTTAGATCGTTTCGATATAATTCATAATACGATTTCAAAAGAAGCATAAATTCGATTTTTCATATTTTGACACATCAATAAATAATGATGATTGGAACTCAAATACTGTTATCGATAACGGAATTAGTTATTCGTTACAACATACATTCATTACATTCGTTATAATCTGGTATTAGTTGTTAGTTATTCACTGTCATTGTTTGGAGTTATCTTTAAGTCGTAAAATTTACACTTGAACGCCGAACATGGCTTTCCGTTGAATTTCTTTTGAAAATTGACGAACATTAGATATATTTTTTCTAGACGATTCTCGAATTATCAATCATTTTCTACACACGAGCGCACAATTTATTTTATCTTTTTCGCATATTCGTCATGACATATTTCGGAAAATTCTATTATGATTGAGAAAATGTTCATAATATGTGCAATTTTCATTTAAGTCACTAATGAAGTTTTCATGTTAATATTGCTAATTTACAAGAATACTTACTTAAAAAATATAAACCATATATCTGTAACTCAGTCTTTTGATTATATATCAACAAACACACTTTTCTTTAATAACCGAACACTAATAAATATTTTACACATCATTATTTGGTAGCGGAAAAATTATACACATAAAACTGATCTGGCAATAAAGACAGACAATCAATAACTGAACGCTTATCTTGGATTCTCGAAAGATGATCATTTTCTTATCGTTGGATTTCATTATCAATTCGTGATTAAAAAAATCTTAATAAATTGTTTCGAACGAGAAAGTTGCGATAAAATTTTATTGTATACCATTCATATATTTTTTGATAAAACAAACGTTCATCCTAGACGTACAAATATTTAGTTTAAATTATTAAAACGTTATTTTATTTCAGCCTTCTGATTCATGTTCAGTAATGCTTTACATAAAATGAGAAATATTTTGAATCATATTACAATACGAGTACATACGATATTATCTTGTCAATATTCTAATGACGTTCATCAATGTTATATCTGAATAAGATATTGTTTCGTTTCAAATATGATTGATTATTATGTTTACTGTAATATTTGATTCAAAAGATAAGATGTTTTCGAGATTTCCACGTACATCCTATTTTTATTAGTAAGAATGTGCCATCGGATATAACAAAACGGATACAATTTCGATTTTGCTATTGTGCTGGCGCGTATATAATATTATCTCAATACCGATAAATAATATTAAGAGATCGATTAATAACGATTATATGAAAAAACGTTAACTCAATCTTTGTCACAAAATTTGAAATCGGTCTAGAATCAGCTGTCAGATTCCGAATCAAAAAACATTTTTGACACAACATCGCGATGGACATTTTTCTATGAACGGATCGCTCAAAGTTCAAGTTGAAGTACAAATTCCTGCTATCATTTTTCGCCTTAAAATATTAATAAAAACATACCATATAATTTATGTTCTAGAGATTTCGAAGACTTAATAGATAGTATTGTATAATTGATTGATTGTAGTTTCGATGTTCAGTTCACTTGGAATTTCCTTCGAAATATAGATTATTCAAATACGTATCTTTAAAAGATCAACAATTTTCATTGAATTAATGCTTTTATAATATCAAAATTTTATAATTTTATCATTATATCAATACAGCTACTGTTTCAATCAAAATGTATATAGATAAGCCTAAAAAAATCTACATATTCGATTTCATACAAAGCGTTTTACATTTTGTTCAACATATAAAAATATTATTGTTTTTACCTTGAATACTTTGGCAATGTGTCAAAATGTTTTAAATAAAACATTTCTTCATTAGTGAAAATTATATAATGTAGCATTTTTATTCTTCATTATTACTTTATATTTGTACTTTTCCTTCACATCCATCAAGATGATCTGCAGAATAGACCGAATCCTCATTAGACAGGTATCATAATAATGAAATACTATCGAATTTTCTTCCTATAAAATCTGCACAATTCATAAGCTGAAAAAAGCAGCGAATCGAAATCAGAATTTCCAAGGCGTCGAAAATTCCAAATCCATTCTTCTCCGAGTCGAATTACGAAATGCAGCAGCCTGTCGAGTGTCGAAAGACTCGGAAAACCGAGGAAAAGCCCCGCAGCTATTTCCTCTTTAAAAGAACACCTCGAAGCCAGGAAAGATCGTCTTCTGGTGCGGCTTAAAAACCGAGACATTCGGCGGCGAGATGAATCGTAGCGCGAAATTAAAACGGGCAATCCACGCGAAAGTTCGCAGTATTTGTTCGTTTCGTGCAAGTCTGTATGGGAGCGCATGTTAAATATAATACTCGGTTGTTTCTCATCTTTAAATATTTGCAGTGCAGCCGAGCTTCTGGTGCAACAGGGAAATTTTAATGAGAATCGGAAAGAGCGCGAAAGGGAATTTTCAATTTCGCGAGGCCGGCTGCGCCGCGAGTTTCGCCCAGTATGAAGTATGATTGCTTATATTAAATGAGCCGTTTTTCATATTGGGCTCGGTTTGTTTAGTTGTTTTAAGCGTTCTTAATTAGTTGTTGAATCGTGTGATTTTTATATGTATTGATTAAAATAATGTGTGCATGTGTGTACGTAAATACTATGTGTGTATGTTATTTATAGACTCCTTAACGACTGATCAATTGGCAAGAAACTTTACAGAGTTATTATATTTGTGTCTAGGATGTTTTTGCATCATCAAATTTAATAATTTGCATTTAACAACGGGATTTATATTGTTTGATAACTCTCAGATAGGCATTTTTGTAGCCCAGCCATAGCAAATTTAATACACATACTAAAGGATTTATTACGGGAACTGAAAATTCTATACAAAAATTCAATATCATCTTAGAGTCCAAAGTGTCTCAAGCAATTCCTGTTCTCATTATAAATGATATATAAGTAATTTGAAAAATATTTCAATTAATATTATCAATATTGTGATATTTGCAAAGGTCATATCTGATGACACTAACATTTTCTCGGAAACAATTGACTTAACATTGTTTTATATAATTCCACGCGTATAAAGACCGTTCCAAATTTCACAGTATCAATCAAAACACTTCAATCGAAACAAAAACTATTTCGGATCAACGGATTTAGTAATAATCATCAATCGGAATTGGAAACAATAAGGTGCGGTAATCTACACTTGAACAAACATAGACGAGAGTAGGTTTTACTCCCTATATCCGCAAAAAAATCTTTTAATATTTCTGCAAAGCTTAGCCGTAATCCAATATAGAAAGAGGAACGACTGAATTTCGCCGCCGACCTAATTTTTCAGACGAACACGAGCAAAAACTTATAAGACTCGTCCATCACATCGCATTTACCGACTTGAACACGATAAAGCTCTCTCCCACGGAGGAATTAATCCACCCCGAATTTTAATTTGTTCATAAATATCAGGGTTGTGAACTTGCTGATAAGATTTAAATCCAACCAATACATCGATTGATTCTAAACCTGCCTAAAGTTTAAACTCAATTTAAGCATCGAGTATGACTTCAAATATGATTGCAATAATCGTATGTTAAAGTTTTGTAGTTAACAAGTCAATATTAACTCAGAATTGATTCGATAAATATAAACGTTTTATACTATAAATAAATAATATAATTTTTAATTTAGGACATCCCTGACAAATACAACTTAATATGGCTCCTTTTAATATATATATAGTACATATACGAGAATATTCGTATATTTTAAGAGTTACGGCTGCAAAATTGCACTGGAACGATACGTGCATTATGCACACGTGCACTTGATATAAAGAATCGGGCTCTGTTTTATTGTTTACGGCAGAATACCTTTTCAGAGGAACGTATGACATATTATTCTGAATCTCATATAACACAAAAGACTAGGCTAGATTTAAATGCTATTTACATTCGGTGCAGTTCCCGACTGAGCTCTAATATCCCAGATTCTTTTTCAAAAAGGTCGTATGCTTTTTAGATAGTCGAAATTTTATTTTGTTCAAATACATTATGAATTTAGTAAAGTTTTGGCATAATCTGTTAGATTAATATTAGTTAAGGTCTTATATAAATATTGATTTTAAGTTATCGTTTATTGAAATACATAATAAATCATTAATAGATATAATTTCCTTTCACATTCTAAGGAGGAAATTAAAAAATACAAATCTTCAAAAATCGTTTAGAATGCAAAGCGTCATAGCTTTTAATTCGATCACGAACATTCCAATCTCAATCTCTCTATCGGCGATGAAAAAAAAACCAATTGCCACCATAACAAAGCGAAACATTATAAAGTCTCATTAAACGTCCCGAGCACAACCTCGGCTCTATTGACAGCATAAAAAACTCACTTATTCCAGATAAAAATTAAATTAAACCAAACAGAGTGCATCCGAAGACGCAAGCGAGGGTCGATCCCGCTACGAGATAAGCGCATGCAATTTACAAGCAGCATCCAAGACACGCATTATTCAATATTGCCAGCATTTTTTGCTCCCTACACTCATTCGAGGGGCGGAGAGAGCAGTTAGTGCTGAAGAAGAAGAAGAAGGGAATCTCCTCATTTGGGCTGGAATCGGGGTTGAGGTTGGGGTTGGGCCGATCAAACAGCCATGGGGTGTGTGGGGGTTTAAAGTCATGCCTTATCTCTATCTCGTTAGACGACAATGTATCGCTAATGGTCATAGAAATTTCGCGGGGTGTACATATTGCACGCTCGAGGGTGACACGTGTATTATAACCGCGGTCTAATGGGGAAAAATTGCATGGGGGTGGCTCAGAAGTCATGCGGTTTCGAAGCTATGGTGATTTACATGTCGCAGTGAGATTTCGATTATAGGCGATCGCTTTCTTGTGTTTGTTCTTTCGAGTGATCGTATAAATTTGTCGAGATGTTTGCATTGTGGCGGTGGATGTTTCTTGAGATAAAAGGAAGCTGCATTGTGTAAATATTTGCTCAAAATTAACTTGTTTTATATTAAAATTTAATAAGTTTAAGATGTTAAATCAAATTATACGGTTAGTTCAAAATCAAGATTATATCGACTAGTATCAGTTATACAAAGACGTCAAACGATTATAAATAGAACAAACGCTACCGCGAAAATATCAAGATCTAATCCAAATTACAGCAGTTCTAGAGATGACAGAAGCTGATTGCATTGAAATACCCAATAGTCTTGTAAGTGTTATATATTCTAAACAAAATTATCAAAAACAATCATATCTTTCTAATTATATCGAAAAAAATCGATCAAGATTAAAAACGATTAGAATTAGATATTTAAGCTAAAAAATTGATTTATAATTGAAAAAATAGACTATATACATCGAATCTATTCAATTCACAAATTCCCATTCATATTTCGAACTCGACGAATTTCCACATGACGAAATCGCCGCAAAACCCTCTCGAGAAACAAACCGAAGCCAAATTTCATAAAGTCGAACGTCTCCAAGACACTCGATCGCAAACAAGCAACATTCCTCATCACACGACGAAGTCCAAGAGCGTCTCGAGCACCCTCGCTTACATTCTCTCGAACCTCCGACCATCCTCGAAGATTTTTCAAGATCATCGACACCGGCAATCACCGCCAGAATCCGAAAAGACGAGGCTGTGCATCATTAAAAACACATTTCTGAGGATCGACACCCTACACCTAGCCGACCATGGGGTTGTACTCGAGGGTCTGTTGGGGTTGGGGTCACACCATAATTCAACGCAGAAAGAAATAAAGGCTGTTCATGGGGGTGGGACGTCGCATTTCATTACACGACAACAACGCTGAGGAATGTGCCAGTGCACAAAGTACCACTTTCACACTGCGTCCCCTGGGGTTCGAATTCCGAAGGGTGTTTCCAGTCGTTAGGGACAACTGTTAATTTTTCGTTCTGGTCGATAATTTCGCTTTTTTATTAATTAACGAAATAAATCTTCGTGAGTTTTGGTGATAATTTGAAGAGTTTGCACGTATATTTGTCTCGGGAACGAATGGTGAGAATGCTCACAGAGGGTCTGCAGAAGCAAATAAGTTGAAAAGGATAATAGTCGTTCAATAAAAAAATAATTTATTAGTAATTTCATAAACATATACATATGAGGATATAAGAATAGCTGCAGCCCTGCAGTCCCATAAGATGGGCAGCCAATGTTGAATATCTACTCATTTTTAGAACGAAATAATATCAAAATAAAATTATTATTTCAATTTATGAATATATAATATTAATCGAATACAGTAAACCCCCTTACAAGGTAAAGATCTCTTCTTGTGAGAAGGTATTTATTAATTTATTTGACACGTGTAATAAGATTGAAGAACGAAAAGCTGCTAATGTGTTTCTAATGAACAAATTCAAAATATTTTTTTTCAAAAAATATTTTTATGGAAAAATTAATAAGAATAAAAAAATACGTTATATGGGGGATTTACAGATTTAAAATCACCGCATTTCTTAAATAGGGTTACTTTATAGAAGAATTTAATGTGTTTTAATATTTTTTTATGAAATTTAATAAAGATTTTCAATGTGTTTATTGCACTGATTTAATTTCGCCGGGAGGGGCTAAGTCAACTGTGGGCGGTTATAAAAGCCGCAATTAAAATGCCAGGAAAGTCGACAACAAAATAGCTTTGCACAATAAAAAGGTACGCTTTTCGGGGCCATGTCCCCAGTCGACAGAGTGCACATTAAAATTTTAAGTAGGAAATAGAGATGGGGAAAGCGCATAATAGAAACAAATTGAGAGGTGCATAGTGCCTGCTCCCCTACAGTTTTCAGTTTGTTGTGCAGAAGCGTAAAACGACAATTATTATCTTTTATTCTTTAATAATGATGACGCTGTGATATTATGAAATATTTGCAGACATTAATATCACAAAATAACGACTAAAAATTAAATTTCATGATTTCATTAGACGTCTCAATTATATTATCTGATAAAATATAATATAATAAAAAGGTCGAGTGGATTATTTAAGTGGAGCATTATTAGATTCAAAGAAAGCTTCAATCTAATTAAAGATAAACTCATATTGGATTTAAATTGATTGATTTTCTAATTGACCTAAATTTTATTATTTATATCAAAAGCTTGATATTACAGATTCACAATGTGCAAATTGGCAAAATCCAAAACCCCTGAACCGAATCGAAATATTTATGAGTTTTCATTGCGCGCGGAGCGAAAAGATCACTAATGCACTCAACGTGCATTCCATTAACAACCGAAACCGCATACAAAAACTGCACTGCATCATATCGCATAAAAAAAACCCGCATCGGTTAAAAAGCCAGCGACTGTCAACCGACCAGTGGATGGTAATTAAATAAACATGACCTCTTAAGAGCTCTAGGAAAAACAACCAGACCGTCTCCGGCCAAAGCTTCTTTCTTCGACGAGGGAGAGCTCCGTGCACTCAGCTGGCTGTTTTCTGTGCGGCTAACAGCTCAAAATAAACTTGGGAAATCGCAGTGGAGTGGAAGGCTTGCGAGGAAAATTCTGATGGGGTCAATCGTCGGTGGAAAGAAGTATTGGAGATGCTGCTGATGCAGCGGATGCGAGGGTGTATTGAATGTTGGTTAGTTGAATGTGTAATTGGATGATTGAGTTGGGAAATGGTTGATTTGGATATTAAAATATAATATGTTTTTTGGTCAAATTAGATGAAAGTGTTGATTTGTCTATACATCTGTAATTTGAATATAATGCGAGAATTGCAATTTGTTCTGCACTTCTGTTACGTAGTTTGCCCAAAGTAGGCGTACATAATATTGTATGTTAATCTTATAATTTTATACTAACCGAGAAAGTTATATGTATAAGAGCAAAACAATGTTAGGTTAACTTTTTTCATGTTATTCACTTATCGATCCTGTGCTTTAAATTGAACGATGCAATCGTAAAAATAGAACGTTGCAACGAAAAACATAAGACTCTTCGGAAAATGCTCATAATAGGTTATCTTTCATCACAATTAGTTATAATTAGTAAGTACTAGCTCTTCAATTCTTATCTCACCTTGACATGAATCTATCCGGAATATCCGCCCACACACGAATAAAAAGACATTCTTAAATATAATTTCACTAATGAATTCATATCTTTTTACATACAAATTCACTTAAGTTTTAATTAAGTCGCGATTTCACCGCTGCTACGATTTCGCCTTTATCCAAACATACCTAAACACGATAAAAATCCCACGCATCTCGAAAACGTTTATTTAGCCAGACCCTTAAGAAAACCCATCCAACACAGATTCGATTTCGACACGTGCTCGACCTCGAGACGTAAATCAACTCCATTTCCATATCATCCTATATATTTCTGCGAACTCCGATCCGCGTTCAATAACAATGATTGCGTTCGTCGGAAACTTTGACGATTCGTCTCAATTAGGGGCTGGTTGATGGCCTTCCCTCTAAGCAATCGTTAACCGCGGACTCGGTTTCGTTCTTCGAAGCGATATTGAATTTTTTAATTTATTTTTATGCCTCGGATTCATGATGGCGGAGCGATGAAAGAGATGAGAATCGCTCTGGGAAGATTCTGCCAAGACTGCGCTCTCATCTTAGGTTATGTTGGAATTATTTTAGTTTTATGTGTTTTTTCTTGATCTATTAGTTTTTGGTTAGGTGTGTGAAAAATTCTATCGAAATTTAGTGGTGGTATTTTAAATGGCGGAAATGTTAAATTATCTTGCGATATAACGAGCGCTGCACTATGCCATAATTCTGCATCTGAACAAAATGGAAAAATATGAAAATAATGTAATTTGTATTCAACGGGAAAATTTTGCGTTTGTTTTCGGAAGTGGAAAATTTTCTACGAATACAACGGAATTCGCTTGGTAATGACAAAGCGAAATAATTTTATCTGCGTTTCCGTTGGAGACAGTAATAAAAATCTTTCTGAATGAAATAAGCGATTTATATAAAAAAAAAATAATAGATTTAGAGAAGAATAAGGATTTTTGTGCAAAATATTATAAATCGATATACTAATGGTGTGCAAAGTTTGAATTTCCACAAAGAATTCAGCTTTAAATATTCGATAATTGGAAATAATCATTTCGAACAAGTGTTTTCATGAAACTGACAACATTTCGCAACAGCGCTGTATCTTTTCCAAATCAAGAACACGTGTAATCAGATTCACGAACGTATACAGATATGAAATCAATTTTATTTCGAACTCTTCATATTTATCATACATTCTTGACAAGAGATCGTTATCAATTTGAAAACATCAAGAATGTAGTAATAAACTATTCTTGACTCATCAAAAAATCCTAATCTTATTTGAATCACGTTTTTTTTTAACTCACTCGTCAAAATACCTTCGATTAATGATTTTTTTTTAAATTTAAATAATAATCAATGAATCACCTTGCACATTCACTAACGGGCAATGAACTCGTGTACTTCACGTAAGATATAATATAATAGTTCAACTTAATATAAAATAGGCACCCTTAGACGATCAATAATACTGTCAAAACTACAATACGAAAAAAAGAACTCCAATTGGAGCCTAACTGCATCGTAATGCAGTTCTAATTTTGCCAAAATAAATACTGACAATGCACCCTTTGAACAGAAGAACAAGGTCCATTATTGATTTAAGCGACATATTAACAGTACTATCGATCGTCTATGGGACGTTTTAGATATTATTTCACGTGTAGACTCGATAAAAAAAATCCACCATATAGTTTATCGCGGCGATAATTCGGTTCAACAGATTTTTCCGAGACGTCCCAAGGCAAATAAACCGCCTTAACCCTTATCGCACCTGGCTCCGAAACAACAATGGCCAGAGAAGATAGATACATTATAATAGATAGATAAACAGATACGAAAGACCGCACCCGCGATGTTAATGAAATTTATCTCGTTTATTAGTTGTAGCAGTTCAAACAACCGGAGGAAAAGAGGCGGCAGATGTTACACGCCAATCGTCCTCGCAGACAGGATTCTTAATTAATTTTGCGACTTCCTTTTCCTAGAAACAGGGAAAAAAACGATTCGATCGCGAATGAAAGCGTGTTTACTTTCCTTTGTGAGATCTGCTGTGTGATGTGTATCTATTTGTGATGGGTATTTTGAATTTTCAGATATTAATTGAGTCCAAGAACTCGAGACTTCTTCTAAATAAGATTGATTCAGTAATTCTATCGTTAATGTTTCATAAAATTTACTGAAAGATAAAAACGTAATGATATATTTAAGATGTAAGAGTTATTCAATTTGATTGTCGTTTAGTCCAACTGATTTATTGATCGTTAAGTTTGTTAGTGTTTTCTCTATGAAATTATGAAAATATCAATTCTTCATAACAGTTTTCATTTGTGCAATTTTTTTAAATATTTCAATAAATTGCAAATTGTAATGGTTAAATTCTAGATAAGATCGTACATTTCCATTAGGTTAATTGATATAAAATTCAAAATTATTTTCATAATAACTTTAATATCAAACAAAGGAAATATAGAAATGTCTTTAAATAAAAACATTCTAAAATAAAGCCAATTTAAAATACTAATTAATACAAATAAATATAACTTACAACCAAATGTTATGATGATACAAATATATTTCAGCCATATATCAAATTCTTGCGTTAACTCCAAAATAATTTAATATGAAGTTTTTGCTCATACAGTAGACATTTGAAACTACATTGAGGTGACCATGAATTACAATGATGGGCTCAAAATAATATACTACAATGAGAAAACATACTGAACAGGGTCATGGGATATACTATAAATTAACAAAATAATAATTAATGAAATACCAACGCTAACCGAGAACAGTGCGACTCAGCATTGGCATTCCAGAAATAATTTATATACGCATACAAAGTTTGTCTAGGGGGCTGGGTTTATATAATATACACCGAGTTGTGGTGTGATCTTTGACAAAATTGGCCCCATTATATAAAGAACAATGGCATTACTAAATTATAGCAGTCACAATTACTATATCTAATAATAAGACCAAAATTGTGAATATTGATATTTTTTAGAGGAAAACAAAATGCATCATAACATCAAAATACTGATTTTATGATTTTTTAAAGATATTTTAAATGTGTAGGTACATGAAGATTGATTGTATAAGAATTGTGATTATAAAATTGATTGATAAAATATGACAATTTCATTAAAATAAATATTATAAAATACTTGACAGAATCGAATTGACTTATATGTAAAAAAAGTAAATTTTAAGTCACAGCGCCAGTCACAGTGAATCCTTATCATAAATACAACCACAATAATTGAAACTCATATAAAATCAATCAATTAATAAGTTGGTTTTCAAATTAGATAATCTTTTTTGAAGACTTTCAGTACTGTCATTTAATTTTAACACTGCTTCTTCATGTTTCTTCTTATTTTCTTCATGTTCTTGATTAACTAAGTTGAAGGAACTTTTTACCTAATAGATATGTAATAAAAGAAAACATTAAAACACATGTAAAATTATTTGAGTCATTTATTAATTATTGTCAAAAATTCACCTCATTATATGAAGACAAAAGCTTTAACGCACCAACATCAACCTCATCAACGGATGCTTTTTCCAATTTTGAAAGTTTCCATTCCAATCCACAGACTTTTTTATCGAAATCTTTCACCTATGAGTAAAAATAAAATTAATTCCTTATAATAAAGGGACAACTATACCTACTTTGATTTAACAATTGTTGATGATAAAATCAACATATGCTCAATATTTCAATCAATCGAATAGTAGTAACGCTTGATTATAACTCAAATTCTATAGATTCAAACGTTTAGCTACACTTGAATAATTCAACCAATGTTTGAATAAAGGTGAATAAACAAAATAATAAATTGCAATAAATAATACAAGAAATATTGGTAAATTACCGCTTTATATAAATCTTCGACGCCACGTTGCATTTTCAACAAATTAAACAACAATATATTTAATGATAATTGATAAAATGAAAGTTCTTAACTAAAACTGTGAATTCGAAACTTGGCGAGTTTCAACTGTCACTTGAACATGTGTTTGTCAGTTTGACTGTGCGGCTATCGAGTGCACGACTTTTCGGCCAGATGTCGTACAATTGTGATTTTTTTTTTGATAAATTTTGAAAATGTTCATATATTTTATTTTTAAAATGACCTTCATACATTTTTATATTAAAAAAACACATTTTGATATTGCAATATATTTACAATTTTACTTTTTCTGACTTTTCTTTCGCTAATTGTTACTTCGTTTTGAATATTGATTTATCCACTTACAAAATTCCTTTTACAAAGTTATTTGCTCGTTCAGAGAATCTATATTGTGCACGTAAATACATATAAATATGTTTTCTGACTTCTGATGGCAGACTTTTCCAGTGCGCAAGAATCAACTTTTCGCTAACAAGTAGAAATTGCTGTTAGCGATTGTCGACAAGAGAACTGCACGAACAACGGTCAAGTAGTAAAATTTACGCTTGCTTTCTATCCGATGCCGAATTAAATTATTAAAAAGTTTGCAAACGAACCAGATGCAACTTCACAGAAAAATTACCAAAGAGCGTCTAGAATCTTACGTCTTTTATTACACTAAAGATTTCTCATTGAATCGACTAACTTTTTTAAACATTTTCATTAATTCCTTGTGTTATCTATTTTTTTTAATCAGCTCGTTTTTTACATGTCTAATATATAATCTAATCGAACCACATAACAATTGAAACCGATAAAACAAGCAAGTAGGTATATTTCGTCTGAAAATAAGCTCTCGGAGAGTTCCTCGGACAAATTCGAAATATTTTCAGACATTTATTCTGCAGTGTTCTCTCTTGGCCAGGGTCGGAATGATTTTTAGGGCATTCGCGTCACGTCCTGCAGGGCCTCCGGTCCTGAGACGCCGAAACGTCCGGTTTTAATTTTTTGAACAAATGGTCAGGGTCCGTGCAGGGGTTTTCCCATGGGCCTTGCTGGAAAATTGGACGAAAACTCGGAAGGATCTCCGCGAACCGACCGAGAAGGAAAATACGTGAAAATTCCGTTTAAAAACCGAAAAATACTGATGTTCGTGACCACGTACAATACACTTCCTTTCAGAAATTTCGAAAAATTATTCTCTTTTTTTCTTAAATTCTTTTACCATATAAAATATTTTATTTTATTTGAAAATTCTTCACAAATGTAAACAACCCTCAACTACAAATTATTCGCCGAACATTTTTCACCTTAAAAATTCCAACCTCCCGAATTATTTCGTCACCGAAAAAACAATCTCAAACCTTCGACCACATATAAAAAACCCCCCAACGACCACATTCAATATATCCGATATGTATTTACGAACACAAAACACGTGTTTTCAGCATCGACGAGGAATCCGAGGGTGGATGCATCGTGGATGCAGCAGCAGCAGCCTAGGGTCAACCGGCCCTAGAACAATGCCACGGTACTTACCCACGGGGTTCTTATGGGGGTTGGAAAAAAAATTCGATACGTGACCTTCTCGATCCCTGGCGTTATGAATTTAATGAAATATCTGGCATGACGACGAGGATTACGCAGTTCGGACAGGGGTTTGCGATTCGTAGGGATCGTAGAAGGGCTCTCGGGGCTCGATCTATCGTTTTGTAGATTTTATGAATGCGCCCTAATGAAAAAATGTTGCTGAAGCGTGGAAAATTCAAGATTCGACAAATTGAAGAAAGCTCAGTCTATGGGTTTTTTTTTCATATATTTTCCTATTGAATAGGAGCTTCATATATCTACACTAGCGGGTTCAATGTAAGAACAAGTAGGAAATTGGCGTCGTTCTAAATTTAATAAAATCAACATATTAATTTCAATATCTCAATATATCATACATACTTTGTACTCTGATACTTTCACAAACGATGCAATTTATTGATCTCCTAAAGTGCACTATACAAAGTGTACAAATTGAAAATTAATGCATCACCAAAACTATCGATCGTCCCCAAACAAAAACATTTGCACACAACACGGAGATTAATGTTTACACGAAATATTAATATGTACCCGATGTGTAATTTAGAATTCGATTCACGAAGCAAATATTGCGGGATTATTCGGTATTTGCATTCGGCTTCGCCCTTCGTCCCCTCATCTGACCACGGCGGCCATCTTTCACGTTTTCGGCGAAATATTGAAATGCTCTCACGTTTGCATATTAAAATGCCTCCGTTGCATTTTGCATATTCCCAATAAACTCGCTCGGAATTCGGTGTAATCATGTGTGGACGAACAAACGATATGCGGTTCGTTAATATGCAGAACGTCAAATGTCCCCCCCGAACGATCGATATTGATATCAATATTCATTCTGGCGAAATTAGCATGCATGCTCAGAAACTGTTAGTGATGGTTTCTGAGGGACACTTACAATTTCGAATTGATCCGATGCGACTTTTTAACGTGAAAATCTTTTAAGAACAGTCTTCAAGACAAAGTGTGGACCTTGAAAAGGTCTGGATAATGTTCAAGAGCGAAACCTTTGTGAATATTTTGCTTAACTTTGGTAATTAACCGGTACGCACTATTACACCCGAGGGTCCAATGGTGGGAAAAGTGTTAATTTTTTAATACCCTACCGGGAAATATGCTCACATACGTTATCGCAAATTTACTTTGGCTTAATGTGCTCGAATTTATGTTATCGTATAAAATCTTTGAATATAACAGTGATAGTCAATATTAAATACATATTAAGACAATATATTCCTCATCCAATTCAATTTTAAATTAGTATGTTGATAAAAAACTGAATGAATATAAAAAAAATGTTAAATATATTTATATACTGCGATCAAAGTATTATTCCATTCTTATTTAAATACTGAGACATGATTCAAAATCCAACCAACACAATATAATTCCATCATCGATAAAAAAACTCAAAAAAAAATAATAACACATACCAGAAACGTACCTGTGAGACACGAAAAAACGTGAGCCAACCCAATTCGACAGCTCGTCGATTTTACGCGAATACACATTCGAATTTCCCGCATTTTCTTTTCGCTTTTCCCATTGTCGAAATGGACACGTGTGTCGATGCCCAGTCAGCAAACGGACCGTGCAAAATCGAAACGCACCCTCCGAATGGAAAACGGGCGTCCCGAGTTCGGATAAGCCGGAAAATTGGGAGAGCCGTTGCAGGCGGACGTCGTAAAGGGCGGGAAAAATATGTAATGGCCGCCGTGCAATGACGGTTGTAAAAAATGGGCTCGTCCGTGTTCGAAAATGGCGCCGAATTATGTTTCTGTTGTCGAGGTTTTTTTTCGATTCGAGGATAATGAGGATGTTGTATATGTTTTGATAAATTTTGATTTAAACCCTGTTTGTTAAAGAATTATTATTTTTAGCTATGAATAAATAAAATAGTTAATTTTTTTGGTCATATATTTTAGAACCTAATAAATAAGGTTTATGTTTACATTTTTCGTTTTATTTTTTCTCTCAATTTTTAAACATACTACACGATTGGGGTGCCTGGAAGTACTTGGATCTTATGAGTGACTTGAATAACTTCGAATTACATACATATTAATATTTTTACCTTTGTACATATTTTCATTTGATACCACTAGTGGTTTATGATATCAACGATTTTTTAAAGCAATAACATTATCATATTTGAATGATAATCGAATAGAAGGCAATATATTTGTTGTTACTTGATCGAGTTTCCCTATTCGGCTCTGTGGGTACCTAATTATGTCTAAAATAATAGTGCCTTATATTTAAAAAAAAGTAAAAAAGAGAGTAAGGAAACTTGATTCCATCAGTTTTATAAAAAAAAATATTAAAAGCATTATTTTTTTTCGATTCGTAGTGTCAAATAAACTACTTCTTCTTATTAACTTCTTATTACTTCTTAATTATTTTGAGTTTATTGATATTATTCCTTTAATTAAATTTTCCATAGGGGATTCTAAGCAAAAAACATCAAATATCCCAGAATACAAATATTCCATTCCTCTCCTATACCTATTTTTCAAAATCTCATATTTAAAAAATAATTATATTTATTATATTTGCCAACGTCCCTGATTATGTGAACAAATAAAAAATATATGGTAGTATTAGCCCAACTTCTGTGCGGTTATGATCATGGACGCGAAACGTTTCGTTTAGATCCACCTTGAACGTTTGACGTTGCGCAAGCGGGAGACATATCAAAATTACCGCGTTTATTATCACCACACTCGGCATTAGCAAAAAACGCTTAATTCTCACAATATTCACAAAACAAAAATGTCTGAAATCGATTCTAAGAAACTCCTAGAATTCCTCGAGCTAGTTGGCCAGTTGAAAGTGAGTAAATTTGTATACTTTCTCTTTACATACATTTTTTTATATCTGACGTTTCTACATTCTTCTTGTTTTGTGTTAAAAAGCATATAAAAAGGACTGGATGGCTTCTCAAAGACATCAATGATTGTGAATCTATCGCTGGGCATATGTACAGAATGGGAGTTATGACGTTCTTGCTAAATGAGTCTAGCGGCCTTGATAGACTCAGATGTATGCAAATAGGTATCCTACTTTGTATTTGCCAATTCATAGTGTGCAAACTAGTTTACACAAGTGTGACGATTTCTCTTTTGATAGTTGAAAACTATGATATTACCTATGAAATCTAATAATCTTACTGATAAGAAATTCTGGCATTATATTATACTGATAAATCTTTTTCAGTGTATAAATTTAAAATAGGTTAGGGATTTTTATTCTTCATAGGAAATGTTTATTTCATCGGATTGGAATTCAGATCAATTTGAGATGGGAGTTGAGTTGAATTCGGACAGTTTCATGCTTTAAATAATAAATAGCCACTTTTTCAAATCTCATATGAGAATTGATATTTATTAGAAAACCAAAATACATGTTTCTTTCTATATATTAATGAATCTCAATCTTATTACCTTAACCTTATAAACCTCAACCTTATCACCTTAAAGTAAATAAAACACACCTAACCTTTCCCTATCGGAACTTGTGTGATTTTTGGAATTTTTCAAACTCTTTTATTGAAACCATATGAAATATAAATATAATAATATTTTTACCGAAAACTCAAATATGAACAAATATAAGAAGGTCGACTGTATTTTCATATCAACACCGGCCTGTCTACTATCTGCTGAATCGTCACATATTTGCAATTTCATAATAAATATGTTTTATTATGTTCAAATGTGATATTTATCATTTCAGCATTAGTGCACGATCTAGCTGAGTGCATTGTTGGTGATATAACTCCGTTTTGTGGAGTATCTGAAGAGGAAAAGCATAGAAAAGAAGATGAGGCGATGAAGAAGATTGCTGATCTTATGGGTGCATCTGGTGAATATGTTTATACTCTCTATAAGGTGATATTGAAATGAAATTTCTTATAATTTATTCAAAAAAATGCATTAATTATGAAAGAATATTTTCTTACAGGAATATGAATTGAAATCGTCTCCTGAAGCCGCTTTCGTTAAAGATTTAGACAAATTTGATTTCATCTTGCAAGCCTTTGAATATGAAAAGAGGGAGAAAAAAACTCTTCAAGATATTCACAATAATATGGAAGGGAAAGTAACTCATCCAATGCTGCTCAATCTCTTATCAGAAATGAAATTGCAACGTAAACAATTTCTAGAACAAAATAAAGACTAGGTTTTTTTCAATAGGCACATACGCTATGACCTCACGATACATAATACTGTAGAAGTAATACGTATCGCAAGGCATATTGAATTTTTTTCTTGGATTTTCAGTAAATTGTTTTGGTAATCATTTATTTGATAAAATAAGTATTTTTAACTTTTATTATTATTTAAATTCAATTATTCTGTATGTAATTATTTTAGTTTCAATTTATATTACTTTTGCGTTTCGTTACAAAGTGAAATATATTTGAAAAAAAAAACAATGAAGCGATGTGATTTCATGCCATTTTCGGATTTAATATAAATTGATACGCTTTTAGTATTTACAATATGATTATTATATTATTTTGTATAATATAAACGTCTTACATTGTCTGTATATGCTTTATTTTGATTCTCAGATTACCTCGTTCTTTCGGGAGGTGAATTTTTCTTCCTATGTCTCTGTATGTATCTGAAAAGCTTATAAAAGATACTATTTAATGGTATGATAAATATCTATTGTATTTTTAACTAAAACTACAAAGATAATTTTTGTGATCATATTAGGAGTATATTTTTTAAAGTAACTTTAGTCATTTTCATTGATTGGATAATATAATTATCTTTTTACCAAATTGACTTCTATTAAATATCAAAATTCATATTAAATAAGTTTACCTACCTCTTATTGTTTTTCTAAATGTTGAAATATTTTTATCTAATTTATTTATTTTTAGCACTGCCAAAATATTTGTTTGATGTTATCCTATTTGCTAATTATATTATTTTAATATCATAAGTACTTAAGTATTTCAGTAAAACTTATTTCCAATTTCAAAATATACAAGTTAGGCAAGGGTAAGTTGAAATTTTTATGTTGTGTGAACATAATATGCCTTAAAAAGTCTTGAAATCCAACTTCAAATAATTCATCTTTAGATATAACCGAACCAATAAGTGATTACTGTTATCTATGTTAAAAAAATGATTTTTCTGTGTCTCAACATAGGTATATATGTATGAACAATTCAGAGCTGAACGAGATTGAAAAAAAAAGTTATTTAAATGTTATAGCACTTAGTATAGTAATTGCTTTATGCATGTGAAATATCTTTTCTGAATAATAATGATATACCATTAAATGAGAACATTTATTTGGCCACTAGATTATAAATCATTTATTTAAGAAGCCATTTTGATGAATTCTGTACTCTACTGTAAACTGACCACATCAACAGATCATTTTAAACAAATTTTGTATCTTTATAATTTCTGAATAAATAAATAATAAAGAGAATTACGGGAATTTCAAAAAACGCATTGAACATGTTTGATTGTTTTTCTCAACTTCTTCATGTTTAGCTCTGAACGGCTCATATATGGTTAGATTCGAAAAGACATGTCTATCTTTTTCATGAAATTTGTATATAATATACATTTCGATGTTATACGATCTATTACCTAGTCAAAATTTTCATGTGATATATTTCCAAAAATAATTATAAAACTACTTGAGGCATGTTTTATATCTATGGTGACCATTTTTTTTTCGGGAAAATTATGAACATTTTGGAATTTTTTTAAATAAAGGGAGGTAGTTCTTAAACACCAAAAAAAGCACTACAGGAAATTTATTTATACAAATTCTAAAAATCTATAAAATGTCCTCTTCAGAAAATATAATTTTTATGAAATTCTACTTTTTAAATAATCAGTTCAAATATTATTTTCAGAAAATTTGCGCAGAAGGCGAAAAGTTTTTTGGCGATTTCAATTCATCAAACAATTCGTATTTTCTGAACTCTGAATTTTCAAGCACTGAATTAATTATTTGATTTAAAATTTGAATAAAATGAGACTTAATTTACTACCAAAATTATCACCCTTGGCAAAATTTTTGAAAATTCTTTTAATTCCATCTTCAGGATACGTACTTACAATAAAAATTATTTTTAACTTTGTTGATTTAGTGATTGTAGTCAAAAATATCTGTACCGCAAGTGAACATTTTTTTTTTATTTCATATAATCTTTAAAATAAATATCCGAAAATTATGGATTTAAATTATTAATATTTAAAAAAAAATAAACGCACAAGCGATTTATCATTTTGCAATCAACAAAATTAACTGATTTCATTAATATTATTTAAAAAAACTTTCTATTGAGTAACGATTTTACAAAATAAAGGACAAATGCCAATTTTTGAAAATAAAGAAAGGACTAAAGACATTGTGTCCGGTCACCGTATATAGGTATATCCTAAATTATTAAATATTGTAAAGGTATTTTTTTCAATGCTACTTTCACTATTTATAATTCATAAATAAATTTGCTTTATATTTGTGTAAATTAAATATTTTTATACAGATAATGCAATACAATCTTTTATTTTGTGACATGGTTTTATAGTTTTATAATGTTATGAAAAAACTCATTAATTGAATTTGTAATTTTTTTATTATTAAAATGAACATTTCATCATACGGCAATTTTATTTTTTCATCAATACCTATATGCTAATCTAGCATTATATCTTAAATGAACCAGCATCAAGATTAATAAACTCACCGAAATTCTAACCAGTTATTAAAAACCGACACACGTATTTACAGAATCCACACTCTTGTGTTTGCTTTCTTTCTGTGGCCCGAAGCTTCTGCCACTGAGTCATCACCATCATCATCATCTCTATCGAGATGAGTTTCTAATGTGGCACCCACTGTCGGTTACTACTGGTTATGCAACGCTAACTGTTTGGAAAGGTGTGCGTGAAGATAGACGATGCTTCTGAATCGCACTACTTCAATACTATGTTGATTCAATCACATTTTGCTGAACTTCTTGAAAATTTAATTTGAAATTCATTATATGTATGTACCTATCATGCGAATAATTTATTCCCTTGATTTTCAATATTTTAGGACGCGCCTTTCTATCATTGAATTGAATCGTAGCTTAACATTTTTTCTACAGAACTTTGTTACTATGATCTACTGATAGTGGATACTTAACAAATCACCAATTGTTAACTGACGGTTGAAAGATTAGTTTTTGTCTTAATTTATTTGAAAATAATGCTGTTAAAATTGAAAACAACAATCTTTTTTCTTATTTTTTTTTAATGTTTGATTATTGTGTTATTTGACAAATTATGAACCACAATAAAAATATTTTTTTTATATATTTTGACCTATGCCACTGTCATTTTTATGAACACAGTAAACAGGAATGCATTTGTACTTCTTGTTTTCATTAATAAAGTTTTTCCATACTATTATGATTAAATATTTTTATATATATAATATATGACCAAATTTCTGATTAATTTTAAATATCTACCTAACATTAAACTATATGTAACCACCTAACAGGTAATAAAATGTAATTATAAGTGAGATAAGATTTCTAAATGAACACAGTGCATTAAATCTCTTAGCAATTTTTCCATTTGAGTTATTTGTCCAAGTTTTCACCTGATGCTTTCATAATGAGTTTTTCGCATGCCTCAGACAAGATTGGGCAATTCAATAAAATGTTTTATTAACGTAAAGTCATATTTAATTGTCGATATGCGTTTACGATCATAAATGTGTCACAGATTATATAACGAATTCGTTTTGTTCTATCACAGCCATTAATTTCTGTGTTGCATAAACGATAAAAATTTTCAGAGCGAAAATCACATTGAAGTCTGTTTGTCTTAATCGAAATGTATATTAATATAGGTACTTCTTATTGTATATTATATTCTGTTAGATTTTCCAAAAATATCTGTTACAAAAAAATGTCTTTTATATTTTTTTTCATTTGTTCATAATTTATATCTACGGACTAATCTTAGTTTTTTTCATGTTTCGAAAAGAAAGTTTAAATATGTTTCATAAAAGAGCTATACATATCTTGCATTTCGAGATTACGCTTGCTACATGATAACGATTTCTTATAAGTCGCATATCAATTTCGTTGCATCTAAAAAATGGCAAAGAAGACGTTCACTTTTATAATTTCTTTGAGTAAAATTTTTTTAATGATCTATGCAATTAATAATATTTTTTCCAAAATGAAATCAATATTGAAGCATTGACCTTTTTCATAAATATGTACATGTTCGATATTAATAAAAAAAAAAAATCGAACTAAATCTCTGAATATTCAATAGAATAATAGCATTAATTGATTTCTTAGTGCGTTACGTGATAACGTCTAGATGATTTTCCATGTGGAAAATTGAATTAATCTTTATTCTAATGAGACAATGGACACAATTGATGTCTTCTGAATAAATAAATGTGAAAATAGCCGTAGAAATAAATTTCAGGAGTGAAATAGTACTCACATTAGAACTCACCTATCGCACCATCATTTATGTCACTGGGAGAGTGATAACATCCGTTACCAAGTTCTTTGTTATATTGTAGCATTTGTTGAATATATTTAATGCACATTTTATCCATTTCCTTGTTGCAAAAGCCTTAAAAATACTAAGCATTAATCATTTTTATTCAACAAACCAAATCAATCGAATTGATTTTAATCAAGTTTCAATTTTTCATATATTTACAATGTTAATAACTCTTCCCTATATTATAATATTATAAACAATTTGACATGATTCATTGAAAAATATCAAAGGCTATTTTATTTTATTGAATATTAATAATACTAAGCGTATTAGTTATACTGACTTTCTAGAAATGAAAATCATATCGATCTATAGAAAAAAATTATCTAATTTCGATCGTTCGATATTATGCGTTTATTGTTTTCATCTCATAATGTTTCGCCATTTTTTTGAAGTTGTGAATATTCATAATATGTTTTTGACTTTCAGAATACGTTCTCTTCGAATGAAAAAACGTTTAAATTAATATTCCAAATTTATTAATCAACCGATTGAACAACGTGCGTAACTGTAACAATATATCGTGCACACTTGGTATGGACCGAAATGATTCAACTCGCAAAAGTTTTTGTTCACTTTTTACTTTCTTATACAGAACTTTGTAAAAAGTCGATCATGTTTTTGTATTAATTAACAAATCAACTTTCTTTTGGAACCGTTGAACAATGGTTATTCAATATTAATTGTAAGAAATGATTCGATTCACACACATTTCGGCAAACATTTTGATAATGAAACGATAAATTTTTGTAATTTTGACACTTGAGTAATGAACGAATATTACGAAATATTTAAGAAAATATTCTTAAAGATGCAATATAATTGCAAAAATTGACTATATGTATTTATTGCGATATTCATCTTTCACAGGCAAATGCTATATTTAACATAGTAATAATAATTTTGAAACTTTTATTTACATGTTATTTTTTTGATTAATTTAATCAGATGAAATATTTCCGAACTACAATTTTTTGTGTACGAAATCAAATTTGATAGATCTAAATTGCCGATGAGATACAAATGGCAATCAAAATTTGTGATTCTATCTTTATATAGGATGAGAAACGATTCCAATAACGAATTAACTCGAAACGTTCGGGTTGAAGAAGTCGCACACTCAAAATAAATGTCAATTAAAACGGGCACCACTCGAAATGAAAAAAAGTCAAGTGTACATAAAGTAAAGAAAAAATGAACTTTCTTTGAAGCGAAATCTTCAACGAGAACTTAAAAGCCAATTCGTTCGCCTGCATACATATAACAACGGAAGCAATCGTGAAAGTACAAATTGATAACAATTTAGCACAATATTGCCGAAGAGTAATTCCGTCTAAGAATCATTACGAAACTAATAAATTTCGATTTAGTACCGCTCAAGAGGCCATTTGAATATAAAGTGACGATTTCGCCACCCGATTCGTAACGATCCGTCATTGAACTTCATCCGAATCGAAAGCGAACTTGAAATTATATAACGTTTCCGACGAAAACAACTTGAATGATAAATCAGGATTGTGATATAAAATTGTAATTGCGGTGTAAAAGATTATAATCGTGCGAAAGGGGATGAACAATCACGATCGGTTCCCATATATTATTATATTTTTATGTTGCGAATCGTACGGGTGCACTTTCGATAATAAAAAGATCCGGTGCGAGCTGATGTGAAATAAAATACAGCGTACTCTCAGTAATGTGAGCAATAAAAAATATGACTTTTTTCATTGCTAAACTCAATCATAGCATCATTAGCTTACCCATATAAATGTTGAAATAAAAATGACGTTGATCAATAAAATAAAATAAAATAAATGTCAAATCTGAGAGATAACATTTTGCTAATAGCTGCTAATAGTTTGCTAAAAACCTAATAAAATACATTTCTAAATCAATTTCTGATCAAGCACATCATTTCACTCAAATTTTTAGAGAGGAATAATTGGTGATTTTTTTTATTACAAAAAAAATAACATTATTTTAATTAATTCTTGGGAAAATAAGCAGTTGTTCTCCCTTGCCCCCACCAAACAATTGCTACTATCGTTCATTTTCACAATGATTAATCTGATAATAATTTATCGAAAGATCAAACATTCATACCAATCGACAACCGATAATTTTTTTCACACGCTATAAACAAACGATCCAAACTTTCAAATGCGAACAACAAAAGCCCAAACTGTCGATGAGAATCGACTTGAATCGAAAGGAAATCACCGCACTAAATCACATTACGACTTCTGCGCCATCGATCCACATAACCTCAGATTTACTAGACCCAAGTACAGTGGAACCCTACTATTCATACACCTCGCTATTCGAACAAAATTTGTACTATTTTTATTAAAAACTGTTTAACCGATGGTTCTAAAAAGATTAATGATACAAGCAAGTCCAAAGGAAAGTGAGAGTATATGAATATCGGGATTCCACTGGACAAGACGAAATCTTTCTCCGTGGCCATTTCGCAACGATTTCCCACACACCGAGCCATCGATTCCGCACAATAATTGGCCGTGTTGTCCATTGTGTTAATCCGCTGGAGTTGATTGATGTCCGAACGCCGCTCATTAGCCTCCGGTATCACACTGAGTGTATTTATGTGTACCGGTGGCTCTTCAGACGATGAAATGCTTATATTTTGTTTGTTTTAATCGTCGAGTGTGTAGAAAGTGACAGGTTCGCATATGAAGATCGCGCGCATCTCCATTATGGTGCATCATCGTTGTTTTTTTGTTTCTGAATAAACATATCGTTACGCATTGTTGTGATTGATTGAATGATTAACGAATGAATTTTATATCTGTTCGAATTGATTTTTGATAGGTATCGTTTATTATATTCTGGCATATCATGCGTGATCTAATAGTTAATGAAATTACTAGATTTTTTAGACTAATGTAAGTTATTTATGTAATATGTAATCTGAGTATTTTTTTTCAATTATGCTCTAAAATTTGAGATACTTCAATTATTTTATCGCATTTGAATCGTCTATTCGTGTAATTGAAATAAGCATCTGAACGCAGATGAAGTTCACAAAATTGTTTCGTTACAAAACAAAAAAAAATATCTTTGTATTTAGCGATTTCATCTTTTTGCAGAACACAATGAAAAATTTTATTTTTAATAGCATAATCAGAGCATTTTTTTCTCATTGCATATTTTTCTTATTACGAACAAAATTAAACTTAAATAATCTTAATTTATCAGCAAATATCAAATGAGTAATCGCACATTATCACATAACAAAACAAACAAATCTTCCACATTTACAAATCGGCTCGTTCGAACGTACAAGCGGAATTACGAAAACCTCGTTCGTACAAATCACTCGAATTAGAACAAAATAGGAAAGCTCGGTAACGCGCTCATATTTCAAGCTCAATTTGTATAATGCGATATTACACGCCGAATTCGATATGCGCAATAATTATTCTTAATTGATCGTAGCGGAATCTGAGCGTCGTGACTTAACTAGCACGAAAATTTCTCAATGATAAAATGTATCGACGATTGGCAAAATTGAGTTGCCTCATCAATTTTCTTCACATACTAGATCTATTTGACAAGAGAAATAAGCCATCGGCTGTTTTGTTTAACGAAATGTACGTGACTGGCGAATGTCATCGTTACGAATGCAAACGCCTTGATACACATACTAAAAAAGAGGATGTCGATTTTGAGAAAAAAATATGTTTTTTTCATAAGCCGGTTTTGAGCGAGTTGATACGTTGCTAATTAGTTCTTTTACGAATTGACAAACTTTCGTTTCGACGAGATTTTGCAATTTTTTTCGACTCATCTCGCCAGTCGGTTAATCAATGCAATTAGCCCAGATATGTTAGTCTGTGAAAAACATTTTTTCTTTGGTGGTTACCGAGATTAAGTCTGCTCAAAGTATGATGTTATTTATCTATGGGTTTTGTCAGTGCTTGTTTCGGTTATTGCAAATTTTTAATTTAAGAAATAATTGCTCTCTAGCGTTTGCATATTTTCGAATCGAAATATCATATTACGGCTTTCATCAGTCTCATCTCATGTAAGTCGACGCAATATTTACTCTCGTGTTCATAGCATTCCGAATTTTATAATCAACTATAATGACCGTTATTAAGTAAATGAAATATAGAAAAAAGCTTTGTGAAAACGATGCAATTGCATATGAAAAGTATTTGGAGAGTTTGCTAATTTTTTTCATTTGATTTTCATATATCATCATTTTCGGTGAATTAACATTTGGCAGATGTTATAATTTCACGAAGCTCACTTTTGTTTTTCGCTCTGGCTAAATTGAAAGTGATTTTTTTCCCACTGTAGAGCGATTTATCTATCATATTTTCAGTTACAACATTATTTTAGCTCAATTTTATTATGCGTACACGTATAAAAGTAATGTTATCTAATACGTTCATAAATATTATTTTAATAAGATTGCTATTACGAAAGATGGTATTTTTTCATCTATATAGAACAAATCGTTCGATTAAAAAAAAAGGAAAGAATATTTACACGATGCATGTCGAAACAATGCAAAGCTTTTAAGGCGTCTGAAATTTCAACTAGCATTATGCTATAATAATCGAACAGTTATGCAACACAACTAGCACGCAGGAAAAGTTTAACCAGACAACTTTTGAAAGTTAAGCCCATTATTCACCTTAAAAGGCTCCTCCTGCTGCAGTCGGTAGATCATCTGAACTATAATATGTACATAAATACCAAACAAATATGATATACAGACTGTAGATTGACTAATTCGATAATTTTTATTTTACATCATGCAATATACACTTCACTATAATATGAACATATTTCATATTTATAATAGCTATAGAAACTTTTTCTCGAATATAACAAATCATAGCAACCTACACAGTTGTGCTCATAATATTTTCAAAAATGACTCAAATTTTCTTAAAAAAATATATACTTCGAAACTTGTGGTTCAAATATAAAACTGCACCAAAGAAAACGGCCTCTAAAAAGAAATTTTTGCGGCTTTTTTTGTAGTTTGATTTTGACCATAGCTAATTGTCACCGACATCATCAATCATCGGCATCGTCATTAACACTGATTTCGACTCGGGATGTTTTCACAAAGAAGAAACGTCTCTCTCGCTTCGATGTCAATGCGTTGTGACCCCGCGTACGTACATTTTCCAGCAAAATGGTCTTTTGACGTTGCACAACGGACGATTTTAAGTGAATGTTCAATCCGATGATGTTTTTTCAAGAGTGTTTTCTTTAAGTGTTGAATAAACATGCCTAAAAGGCGTAATTGTATCGAAATCGCTCTCAAATGGCGATGGACAATGGGCGGCGTGCGTGCCCTAAATAACGTCCAAAATGAGTACGAAATTATGCTTCATAATTTTCTTGGAAAATTTTCTATAATATATGTAGGTACGTACCTAGTGATTTCAAATCTTCTCAATTTCCTTGTATATAAATTTTATGATTACCATTTATGCAATATTGGGAAATTCTGGAATTACAATTTGATCTATAATATTGCTTTCAAATTTATATTCAGAAATTAGATGCACTAAGTTCAAACTAGTTTGCTTCCAAAGCCTTCGAAAGTAATCTTTGACCCTTGTTACGTTATTATTAACCATTTCAACAATTTAAAGCAACAACTAAATATCCTACCGAAAAAAACATGCAGAAATTTTCCTCATATCGTTTTTGGAAAACATAAAATGTAAAATTTAATACGTATAAATAAATTTCTTATGCAATACACATGTGCGTGTTTGTTTTATGTTTACACGGAACGTCATCTCTTCAGTGTATTGTGCAATATTCAAATTGAAACGATTTCAATTTTGAAATAGTTTTCTTCGATAGAAAAAGTAGAAAGCGGATATGTTGGTGCTTTAAATGGCAATAAGATTGACATCTCTCTTCTAGTTAATATGTATGAAAACATTTTTTAATGTTCATCTAACATTAACGTTATTGATATACGTAATTATTGAAAAAACTCGATATCAGTATTACTAAATCTTTTAAAAAGTCAACACATTCGTTTACTCTATAATACTGAAGTAATTTAGTGCATAATTAATAGAAATCTGTCAAATGAAAACTTCTTAACTTTCAAAATGAAAATAGTAAAAAATCAAATGAAAACAAGATCAATTAAATTTCAGAGAACTCAAACATATCTTGTTGCTTGTTAGACACAATTTGTGTATTACTATGAAATCATCTTCCAATCACGTAACTCAAAGATTCTGTAACTGTGAACATAGAACTAGTGTAACCTGTGCATGTTTAGTTCGCACGACTTATGCGATATCATGTAATAACTTACTTGCATACCGGTCAAGAGGAAGTTCAAACTTACCGCTCAGACTTAGACAGAATATGGCAATATCGATGGATGTCTTCTCGCCTAATCGAATTACGATTTTATTAGACCGGTTATATAAAATTCTATAATTTCTAATAGACCAGTTTATAATTTATTGTAAGAATATTTTCTTCGATTTGAATCTGTTGAAAGATAGAAAATGAATGTTTTTGTTCGTAAAATGTTATTTAAGATAATTTTATTATTCAAAACATCTAGAATGTTAGATGAACTGTGAACATGTCTTATTTTTTGTATCAGCGATAAAATTGTCATATTTCATTTTTTGAAAATTTAAACAAATGAAATAGATGATACTGAATATAAATTGGTTATGAATTTCTTTATTTCTATGGCGTCTTATTCTAAAATACGAAAACAAACAACGTATCCTCGAAGATTCACCTGAATACTTCAATATGTTAAGCGGGTTTGAATTGTAACCGTTCGTTGAGCTCTTATTTCATCATAGAGTTAATGCCTACTTTTATTGTGTTTTATTGTAACGCATTATTAAAATAAATGAATAAAAATGAAGTGTCGTATGAAACAATTAAAATTGAAATTTTAAAACAATTGAATAATTTTCATAGAATATTATATTTTTCTGTTTATTAAACAAAAGATAAAAAAAAGACACTCACTTGTTTATTGAACAAAAACAAAAACATTTCATTCGAATAACCCGAATCGAGTAAACCTGAAAATCGTTTCAAAATAAGCTCTCTAACCGAATCCACCACCATCGGAAGCATCATCCCGTAGCAGCACTTCCACCACCGAAGAGACCATCACCTCCGCCGCATATAAATGCCGACTTCCTAGACTCGGACGCACTCTCCTCCCAAACTGCCGCACACGACAGTCGAATCGTCTCATCTCTCCCATACACATTCGTCGATCTCAGAGGCGTCTCGCTGATCTCTTTCGGCGGTCGTCGAGTCCGTTGTACATCCGACCGGATGGTACCGGGTGAAAGGCGAAAGATTCGACGCGAGTAAGCCGCGAGTGTGTGTGTAAAATTCAGTGGTGAAGTGTTTTTGTGAGGTCGTTGTTGTTATTGTTGTTGCTGAAGTTTAAGGTGTTGGACAAACGACGGAAGAATGAAGAGTCTAACCATGGTGATTGTTTTATATTGAGTTTAAGTATATTTTTAAGGATACTTTATTTTTTATAAGTGTGTATTGATATCAAAGATTTTTTCATTTATTCGATGATACGTATTTTGAAAAAGAAAATGATATGATTTGCATAATATCGTTAAATTAAATTAATGAATCTCTCAACTGAATTGCATAATTTCGTTTGAACTTTAACCTCCGTAAGCTAACTATCATTATTTATTGGTTATAACCGTTTTCACTCCACTCTCACCAATCTCTCACATAAAGTTATTCAATGATGATAATTGTAATCAATTTTCGTACTAATGGATTCACCGTTCCGATTTAGATAATTACATTTAATCGGTGGCATTTAGTATCAAATTTTCTAATTGAAATAGACATATATTCTTTCATTTAATCTGAATATCATCTTACGAATATCGTTTACAATATAGATCATAATTTTGTTAATTATCACAAAAATTGCATCCGCGTTTATATTTTTATTTAGAAATTTTATGTAATACCATTAATGTGTCACATAAAAATGTTGAGCGCGGTTCGGATCACAAAATGATTCATTGCCACAATTCGGGCTTTTGCAATTGAGACATTGCCTCTATTGTTTTTCTTTATCCATTTCGATCAGGGCGAGTGAAAGCAAGTGACATAATTAACACGATTATGGCAAACAGGAAAGAGGTTCACAATGGATTCCTCTCCGGCTTCTTGATGGCTTCTAGATAACGTCGTAAATCTCATATAAAGAGCCCCATAATATAACTGATTTTGCACGGTGCAAGACAAAGACCTCTGTGAATTATGATATAAATTTGTTGAATCATCGGTGGAAATTCGCAATTATCTCCCGTCTCTTGCGCAACCGATGACTTTCGGTTTTTTAAAAGACATCGTGCATTATCTGAGGTCAATTTCTTTTAAATTAATTTTTAATTATGTGTACGTGCTGTATGAACTTGTTTATTTCGAGATTGTGTGTTATTGTCGGTTAGAAATCGACTTGTTGCTTTGGTATTATCAAATTGTTTCTATTGAAGTCGCTTAACTTTTAATAATCATACATGTTTATTTTTATGAACAACTTTCTGACTCCTTTTCATGTTGATTAATTGTTGAATCATTTTAATTAATCGATTTTCTTTGTCAGTCACATTTTTTTTTATATTGCTTAATTTAAATATCTTTGAATATTTCTAACATATTTTTTTGAAAATAATCATTTGCACTCGCAGAATTCAAACGATTTGATTCCAAATTTTAATTTGATCGTTTACGATGAAATGACACCTGTTGCGAAACCTTTCAACTTCTTTAGAGCAATAAATTATTCCTACACTTCAATATATCTTTCAACGATCAAGTTTCCATTAAATATATGCCACAATTAGTGTCAATAAAATCTTCGACACTGATAGATTTCATCATCATGATTTTTAATGTTTTATGACATAAGTATGCTCCAATAAAATTTGTTAAATTACAAATCTGAAATAGATGTCATTGCAATACATATATTCGATATAAACATTTTAAATTATGTATTTGAATTTATTTTTCTGATCAATCCTTTTTTATCATTTATTTTCAGAGGGCGCTCCTATTATGCGCATTATTCGCACATTGTCTAGGAGGACCTCTCATAAAAAGCAAATCCAAAAGTCTATCATCCGAAGGGAACGAAAGTTCGAAAAATGTTGAAGAAGATACAGCCATAACAGACGAAGAAAGAAAATTTCTTAGAGAAATCGAAGCAAAATATAATATTCAAAATGAAGATGATGAAGAAGATGACGAGCAAACAGTTGAAGAACAAGCTGTTGAAAAAGATGGGAATAAAAACACAAAAGTTAAACAAGTGCCATTACCAGCTGTCATTGCTATCGAAATCGTCAATGACAATTCTACAGATGGTAAAGGTAAAAGAACGATAGATGCTAATTTAGGTTATGGATATAGAACGAATGATGGTTATTATTATAGTCAATTTGGAAAACCAGAAAAGAAAGGAAAATTCATGATTTATCCGTATTCCCAACAAGATATTCCACCGCCCTCTAAATTCAAATATCATACTCGAGTCGTATACTCAAACAAAGCCAAAGGAGAAAAGACTATAGTCGAGATACAGCCATCGAAAGCTTACCAATTAATTCCAGTGAATCAAGAAGAAGAACAAGACGATCCTAACTCATACAAACTAGATGGAGCTGTATCCCAAATAAGAACGAAATATGAAAATGTACAGGCAGTACAAAATCCTCCACCTCATTATCATTCTCAAGAAGATGTTTATTCACAACATAGAGAACGAACTCCATCAACTTTATACACAACTTTCAACGGCGGTCAATTATCTGGACTTAGCAACCATTTCCCAGCAGTAATGCAGAATTATTACGTGAGCCAATCGCAAATATTGAGACATCCTCAATATCAAGGACTCAATTTACAACATCAAGAGCAAGAAGTTTTACCGCAAAAACATGTAATACCGATACTCATATTGAGGATTCCAAGTTCACAATTGAAGAATCCAACAGCAGAATTCTTCCCGAAACTCCCTAGAGATAATCCATACGCGATGTCTTTAAGCCATATCAACATTCAAGCTCTTCTTAACCAATATTTGGCCAGTATGCAACATCAATATGAAGAGCCAGAACCGCAAATAGACACAAATGCTTTGAAATATAGCCAACCCCAGACTTATTACGAACATCAACCACAAGCTGGTTATTCTGTACCAACAGCGAGCCCAGTACAATACACCTCATCAAATTATTATATAAGTCAACCTCAATATACACACCAAGCCGAAGAAGAAGAACAAAACGTAAGATACATAATTCCTCACACGTCTCCATCGCCAGTGACTCACCATACTGTACCACAAATCACGCATGTATATGGACCACCTCAACATCCACATCAACCTCCACCAACATATGAAAACCCTGAAGAGGAATTACCTTTTTCGGAAAACTATCCAGATCCTTCTCACACTCAAGTCATTTATAATCCTCAATATCAAGGAGAATCATCTGATCAATCGAACGTTCATACTGTACAAAATCATCTTATTCAACCATACCCGAATCCAACACCCTCGGTAACACCTAGACCTCATCCTTTCGTTTCATCGACGAGATATATGGCAATGCATAAATATTCGAGTGTAATTCCTGCATCTGCACCGAAACAAGTGTATGAAAAGGAAGAAGGTGATGATGATCAGCAATCGTCGAAAGTAACGATTCAAGCTCCTTACAATTATCATGCGCATCCTTATCCGAAAAGACAAATAAAAGCTGATGAGACAACAACTAAGAAACCCACGACGCGACCATATCATCAGAGTAAAAAATTGAAGACATCAGTGAAATCATCTGCTTAATCGAGAATGTCATAAGTGAAATCTCAATATTTCAAATTTATTTAAACAAAAGCCAAATATTTAATAAGAAAGTGACGTTGAAGTAGTATTATATTACAAGAGTGCGATAATATTCGATTATTTAATATTTTTGAAACGTAACTAGCAAAATTAAAACAAATAAGTCAAACATGACAATTTAAAATTGTATATAAACTAACATCTCATTTTTGGTAGATTAATTTTGATTAATTAATCATATACATTATTTTGTTACCATTTAGTAACTATTAATTGAATTGAATTGACAAAAAATATTTTGTCATTTCTGCGGGCTGTAAATAAGTGCAATATTTACATTTTCTTTATAGTATTATATGTGCAATTTTAATTTTGTAAATAAATATTTTTCGTTGTTATTGTTTTTTCATTTCCACTCTGATATTGGGGAGAGTAATACTTCTCATGCATATTTCCATTAAATAATGCCGTATTGTAATTTTATGAAACAATATAATCGTACGCACATTGTTCTCAATTAATATCACGAAAATAAAATCGGCGAAAGTTCAAGAATAATTTCCATCACTTCCGAATCTTTTTCGCACGTGAGAAAACGTCTTTTACTTCTTTATTCAAATGAAATTATCATATTACGCAACGTCCATCGTGCAACGTTATTATCTCAATATATAATATGTAAAACGAAATTGCATAATACGAGAATCTTCTAAAATTAACTTATCAATATTTAAACTCCTCACTTTCGTTTTTCGAAATATTTTTTTAAACCTATCGCAGTTGAATTGTTATTTTCATATGATTGATAACATTTAGTTTGATACTTTATTGCCGTGATATATCTAAAATAATATTTTCGAGAATGAAATAAAAATTATCCAAAAAGATACAATGTATAAAAAAAATCGAATTAAGAGAGCAGATCAGTTTAAAAAGAAACCGTATATACACATTAACAAAATCGTAAAACTTTTGTTTCATTTCCTTGCGTGATGTGAGAAAATGCACATTGTCACAAATCGATCAATCATACATGGTTTGCCGACTTTCGAGAATTTTAACTGATTAATAAAAAGAAAAAAATATTTTTATGACACAATAATATGTTTATTTATTATGAACGCATATAATTATCAGATTTCATGATCTCATGCATCAAATTCAACTCTCACACAGCAATATTACCATCAGTCAACACCTATATTAATAAAATAATCAACGAGTCTAATACGACATTTAGAACAAGAAACCTTCGAATCAATCCACTTTTCTGCACAACATTTAGACAACCAATCATCAAAACATCATCGGATCCATCAACGAGCGCATAACGAACTACACGCGAAATGAACACAGTAGAACCTTGATTATCGATATTCACAACAACAAATATTATTCAGATCATTCAAAATTAATAAAATAATAATCATTTTCTAATTTATACAAAAATAAATTACATTCACTGATATTTATGAGTATCATGAATGATAAAATGCATTATATTTTTTCTAATCCAACATATTTTGAAGCTATTTTAAGCTGAAGTGATTTTAGCTTTTTTTTTCATAAGCCATATCATCATATATGTATATCATCATCATTATATCATAAGCCATTTTTTCATATCACATTTCACAGTTGAATTTTCGAAATAATCAATCTCTTTCACTCTCTTGAAAGTTGTCCTTCGTAAGTTTTGTTAATTGATTCAAATGTAATGATCCCTATTAATGAAAATGCGTCACCTGTAATTTTGTATATTTTTATCGGTACCCAAATAAGATGACCCAATGAGTAGAAATAAAGTAAACAATTAGGCGGATTGGTAAGTTCTTTTTATAAAGTCGATTACTTTTAATGGTATTTCTTCAGTTATTCTAAATTTTGATGATTTAAACCACCTTAATCCCCAATTATCTCGGAAAATCGAAGTCCTACTGCACGTACCATTACTGTCGGCCAGAAGCCGACATCCGTCAATGTCATCTAGCACAAAACGAACAAGTGTGCGATAGAAGAGTGGAGAACCAGGAACGAGTCTACGAGGAAACTCTCCTCCACGATGGCCGCTGACCCTTCGGCAGAAAGTGAATTGTCGACATTTTTCCGTTTTACCAGATTGGCGGGATTCTGCACTCAGTTCGAGCACATCTGACCGGTGTGCGTACTTTCAAAACTGCATTAAGAAGCTCGAGTGTGTCGCATCCGCATGATTCGGTTTTTATGTTCAGGAAAAAAAAATTGCGTCGATAGAGTTGTTCGTTCGAATGGGCTTTCTTTTTTTTTTCTATTCGTTGCCCTGAGTATGGTAATTGATATAATTGCAAGTGAGAATTTCGCTGATATTAAATTAAGATCGAGTGATGTTGTTTTGATGAAAAATATATTGTTAATATGTAAAATAGATTAATCATGCATATTAGTATGTTCAGTGTGATGTTATAATATTGTGATGACTTATTTATTTAATTTCTTTGTGTAAGTATCTATTTTAGAATTTAGTTTGAGTTGTAACGTTTTGATGTGATAGTGAAACAATTAATATACTCAATGGGTAGACTGCATATTTTTAAATGCGTATTTTTTAAAATAAAAAAACTAAAAATTTATTTTATTGCAATTATAAAAAATAATAATTGAACAATTTTGCGTGTTGATCGAGTTTAATGGATACAATAAATTTTCAATATCTTGATACATTTTTTTCCAGTAATTAACTACTACTTATGGTCTTTTTTATTGCTCGACATTCATTTCATTCAACAAAGTAAGACATAAAACAGACATCAAACCACAAATGACTTGTTCATGTACTTATCTGCTCAATACTTATAAATAGTTTAATTATTCATCAGCATTACCGATACATGTTTCCAATTACATGTGAGTACATTCTGCCCGGTATCATCATTAATTAAAATGAGAAAATCCGACAAAACATGAAAGAAATTCCGTCGGTAAAATGTAATCATCATTGATTTACAGTTTTCAAAACAAAAAGCGAAAGTGGATTTACTGCAATAAGCGAATTTATAGATAATAGATTCAAGTTCCTTACTTATAGCAGTATCAAGGGCCTCGACTGGTTTCGCACATATCTTATAATGAAAGTATCCAATAATTTTCTCCGGTCTTCTTGATTTTTCCACAATGTCCTAGTATACTGTGGTTGAAGATGAAACTTGTCGGGTTAGTCATCCTCCCACTGAATATCTTTTAAGGTTTGAAAAATAATGAGAAAGCTTACACCATGTACATCATGCTAACACTTGCAGAGGCTAAAGCGTAAAAGTTGTCTTGCTTTACCTTTCAGGGACTCCGTAAACAATTACAATATATCAACTGAGGATTTCAGATATCCACATTTTCACATAAATATTCTGATTGACTTTTTACATTTCATTATAGGTAATCTGGTATGTGTTATCTCATTAGTCATTATAGTTAAGTTTCAATAAATTCTGCCTATTTTTTTATGAACCAAAGTTTTTATTGTTTCATCGAACGTACATTGAACTCATATGGGATAATTATAGAAGAAAATTGATTGCAAACATTAGACGTACTGCATGAAAAACCCGCGGTACAAACGCTGCCCGACCATAACAATTGTCGACTATAATGCAATCATGTCTTGTGAAGCGAAAGTAGTCTTCTGGATTGCTAGAATACGGTATCTATCCTTAATTAAGGCACAACATACGATCATTGGTGATAAAACTTAAATTAATACCGTGAAGCATACATTTGCGTACGATATTATCGTGATTCGAAAGAATTTCCATATTTAACATTGGTTTCTCTGCAATGACAAATCTCGATCAATCGATCGCTTTGAATTAAGTACAAAAGCATCCTTTCATAAAGAAAACCGAGGTAAAGGTCACTTCGTGAAAGATACGAGCTTATAGAAAGTCGCTGAAGATCAAAACAATAGCTTCACTATTAAATGTCGCAAACCTATTACGATTCCATTACAATACGTAGTGAAAGTATTTAAATCAATCTGAAAAATATTTAAGAATTAATTCAGAGTGAAATTCTTCTAGAATCAAGATGACACGATAATTGCTGAAATAAAATTCAATATAAGACTACTGCACGTTTCAACGACGAATCTCGACTTCTAATTATTCTCGATGAAGCTCTACACAAAAAAGAGCTACGTAAACCGTTCAGAGCCAAACGTAAATAATTCTTTTAAAAAAAATTATATCGAAGTAACTATCTACATAAATATGTATTCACATATGTTTGAAATACATTCCCTGAATATTAATGAAAAATACCGTTGAACGACAAAATTTGTTTGTCAAAAAAAAATTAATTCAATTTTATTTAAATTGATTAAATTTAATTAAAAAAAATGGACTTTAATGCAAATCGACCACATCCGTAGCTTATTAAAAACAAAATATGTGTGTGTATAATATCCTAAAAAGGAAAAACGAAGGGAACTAAAGGAATTTCGAAAAACTGATCAAACGCGTTCGATAGTTTTTTCTCAACTTCTCACTTAGCGGAGTTATTCACGATTAGCTCTGAATAGCTCATACAGAGACTACCTTAAAGCATTGCCGTTGTTTTTTAGAAGAGCTTCTGCTTCCATGGCCATAGAGAAAGTGTCGAATGGTGGGTCGGAACAACGTGACCGGGAATCGTGACCCGAGTCGAGGGCGTCACCTGTCCATTGGTACATTACCAGTCGGTACATTTTACTTCTGATATCGTACATATAGTATGTACAGACTTACAGAAGAAGACCTCGACCACGGTCAACTTTCAATCTCGTCTGCCGCTTCTATGACTTAGGTTGGCTCGATCAGCTGTGGTCAATTGTATTGCATTACGCTGGTGGTGGTTTGATTGGGTGTTTTGTTCTGGATTTGAATATTTATGGTTTTTAAATTGGATCTGTGATCACGACGGAATGCAAAATCGAGTGATTGTTTTGATAAATTGGCTTATTTATTGAAATTTTCATTGAATCAGATTCTTAGAATATATCTATTGCTTATTAATTTGAAATTTTGTAGATTTTATTGAAAAATAATTTTAATTAATATGCAAATATTGAAAATTTTGTTGAATATCTCTGAATACTTTAATGAGCATAGACTATCTAATGACTTTGATTTAAGATTATTCAAAGCGATAAATTTAATTATTTTATTGAAATTTTAATATAATGTTAATTTAATCATATGTATTTTGTTTGAGAATTATTTGAATGTCACATCATATTATAAATCTCACCTCACTTTCAATATTTCAGATCTTAAAAAAATAAAAAAGCAATGCGTGCAGCTTTTTTTAATCGTGTTGATAAAAGTATACTTATTGGAGAATTTTCACTATTAAATATATATCGTATCATATTTCACGTAATAATTAAGCAGTTAGACTTGCTTTGCAGACGAAAAATCTTTAACTTTATAATATGAAAAGATATTCAAGATTTTTTCACTAATATTTTTTCTGAATTTTCGCGGGAAATTCCATATTAATCAAAAGAAAATTCTATTTGAAATGATACATTTACAAAGAGATTTCAAAAACAGATAAAGAACGTTTAAAAAACAATTTATTGAAAAAATACAATCACACAGCTATAATAAAATCACATGCAATTTATGCATCCATATGTCAGAACGAAAAAATGTCGCTGCAATAATATTTAATGAGCATACAGGTACACCATAGTTCACTCAATTTCCACCAAGGAAGGAAAGTGTCGAGGTGAAAGAACTTCGAGTGCGACTCGATAAACTTGAACTTGCGCATTATATGATTGAGGCGTGTTTGTACACAGTGCATCATGTGCGATTAAAAGGCGTCATAATTCATACGGTGCCGATGAATGATGACACTGTGCGAAAGCTCCGACCTTCGACTCGGAGCTTTGTGAGTTGTTTAGTCGAGAAAGAATTGATTGGGATCGTTACGTTTTAATTGTGGAATTGATTGGCCGTTGTCGCTTGTCGGCATGAAACAAGTTCGGTTTTATGATGTCGGATGTGAGCGCTGAAAATGTTGCTCTGGTTTTTGCCGCGTTGCGAGCGAATGTGATGTTTCGGATTCGTAACACTTGGACGGTTGCATTTTTATGAATTAATATCGTTAGCGATTATGGATGTTCTTAAACTGTGTTTTGGTGATTTATTTTCGTGTCGATCATAAATATTATCACGACTTTATGATAAATAGCAAGAATGAATAGAAGACAATTGAATGTTATACAAGGGCTTTGGAGAAAATATATTTTCGAATCAATTTAATCTGCACCGTGTTTCAAAAAGATTTGATAAAATTTGTATACGATTCTTATTAGTCTACTTGGAGCACAATGCAGATCTAAATCGAAATAGCTAGAATGGGCAAATGAAAGGGTCCTGAATTCTATCGCATCGGCACCTCAAAGAAAATTAAATGATGAGTTTTTCTTTATATAGAAAATGTTTAAAATCTATATCTATCGATGCCAAAAAAAGCATAAGTAAAAATGTATGAAGGCCGATTTCATATGTCATAAATGATTTAGGTTTTATATTCTCATAATAATTCAAACGAAAAGTATCGTAATAATTATATTCAATCTGGAAATTCATTAGTTTTATGAAAAAAATGACAGATAAATTTTGACCATATGAATCGACTTACCAGATGATAAAAAAAGATTATTATCCATTTAAAACTCATACTCACTGTGGATGTCGACAAAGAAAGAACTACGACCTTTCATACCCTGGGGATGGACCACCAATGGTCCCAAACAACCAAACCACCCTTGTCATAACCAATATAATGATATTGGTTAACTTTAACTTTAACTTTGAAACACAATCAACCTCAAGCATCCGAACCATCACCACACTCAACATACGCCACAGTTTCAAAAGCGCTGCAAAGGCATCGGTCCGTGTCACTTTCTGCCGTCCACGTTGTGATCCCGTATAAAACAGCTAACGGCAATTACCTTGAACTTCATTCGCCATCGAACGAGCCGACGGAGATGAGGTCGGCCAACAGCCACCCCAGCATCCACAACCACCCATAACACCGACATACGAACGGTCCTTCGTGAGCGCGACGAAAGGAAAAGTCAGTTTTCCCCGAAGCCGACTGTGTTGGACTTTGTGCAGTGATCTGAAAAAGACGTTCCGAATACGTTGATTTTTTTTTCAAATTCAGAATTTTGTAAATTGTTGTCGATTCGGAGTGTGAATTTTTTCGTTGATCGAGGCTGAAGGGGTGCTTTTTCAAGATGAAGTTGATGGTAATGTTTTTTTTTTTGTTATATGATTTATTATAAGATGTATCATATTTTTAAATAGAAATTATTATTTCTTAATAATTATTCATTTATTTTAAATTTGAGAATGTATGCATTAATCTTTATTCGATCAGATAATTTTATGATTTTTTTTCAATTATCTATGAGTTTATTTAATTCCATAAAATACTCAAATTCATTATATTTTAATCGTCACTGATAAAGATTTTTTTTCCATGTGCATTATATTTTTAAAAACTATAGGATATCAAACTAAAATAATTAACTACTAAATAAATTATCTAACTTATAAGCTAAACTAACAATATATCTATTTAATTGTATATATATGAGGACAGTTTTTTTTATAACGACCAGTTAAAAAAGAATAATATTATTTTTGTTTTTTTCCAAAAGTATAGTTGACTTTCACTATTTATAGGCCCTTAGCCTTTCTGCCTCTGAAAAAACTGCCCTTGTACAATTTTTGATCATCTTCTAAGTTCACTAATTTTACATATTTGTAAAATTCTAATTTTGCTAAATAAGACTTATACATTTTTACGAACAAACGAAACTGATTTCTTATCAAATACTTATATGTCTTTTTTTTAATAAAGACGGTCAAATCTTATCAGAGAATTGAACACTATCATAGCTGTCAAATATTCGATCGAATATAAAAGTCTCATATTCTTTAGATAATGAATTTTCATTGTATGAAATGCAATGGCGCGCGCCCCACATGCGCGACCACCGCAACTTGCAATTAATACTCGCACTCACGTTTTATTTAACTCGGTCATCTTTTCTCGCATCAATTAGGCTAAAAACGCAAACACCTCACCAATCGAAATATGTCCACGAAACGAGAAGAAAGTCTATCTAAAATATGTATCATTAAAATTTCTCAAAAATGTTTTATGCGTATTCGGAAAGAATGGTAATTTTCGCGCGAAAACTGTTTTTTTCATTATCATTTTAAAATTGTTGTCTCTCTGTATACATGTTTAAAATTTTGTATATAATCTTTAAAAATATATGTGTAAATGTGTTTTTCATAGAAATATTTTGACACTCAATTGAACATATGAGAAATTTTGCGGTCGGTTGAATCAACATAACGCAGCATCGTTTAAATCAAATCAAATCACATCCAAATTTCCGAGTCGTTTGTTTCAAGCGTAAAATCGAACTTTCACGGAATGTTATATGTAATATAGAATTTGACGAAATATTTCCATTTTTCACGGTTATCGTCCGCGAATAAATGATATGCTGATAATTTCTTATCGTTATTGAAATCCGTTTCACTTTCTATCGAGAGCTCAACGTAGCTTTTTAGTTATTTTGTAAATATCAATCGTATCGAAATTATGTTATTCACAAGCAGTGCCAATTTCACTGGTGATCATATTCAATCTTTGTTGGTTTTCTCGAGCTTCGGCATCGATTACTCGAGAGACAATGAGAAAAGTATACCTTCGAGGGAAGACGACTCGGGAAATACAATATCTTTGAAATCCATGAGATTTCTCTTCGATCTGTTGATAATTTCACATCGATTTTGCATTGATGTATTACTTAGGCCCATATTAGATGTATAAGGATGCATTGCAATCAGATTTATTGCTTCTGTATAAAAGCATCGAAGAATTATGATGTCGACCTAAGTATATGACTATTTAAGGATATTACCGATTTTTACGATCGATTTCTAAAAATAATCAGTTCGTATCAAGATAATAAATATAAATTGATGCTTTTAATTAACGAAAGTAAAATAATGATAGACTTAGCAAAATTATCTACGAATATTTATGTTACATTTATCGCCTCATTTAAGAATACAATGTGATAGAGACCCACATTTTCTCTTAACACTTTTCAAAAATCATACAATTTTCCATCGATTAAAAAATACCTAAGAACACTACTGGACTAATTAATGAAAACGAAAGCTTCGCACACTGCTAGAATCGCAAACGCGCAATTAACATCGTCAATTTAAGGAATCGTGCGTGCTTAAGAATCGTTTACTTTTAGTTAGCGATTTCATTGAAACTATGATCAAACGACAATCATTATTTCGTCGAGTGATTCGATGAAATTTCTCTAGAGGCACACACGACAAGATTTACGACAAACCGAAGCAATTTATTCGCATCTTCGCGTAGTTATCGGCTCGTACAAGATGACCCCGGGGTGCAAATCGTTAATCTTTGAATGTCTATCGTCACGGGCTACTTTAAATCGTAAATTCTCACAGTAAGAGAAGACCACCGGTGTTAATGAGATATTCAAATTATTTATCAAAATTGAATTTGCAAATATATAAACATGCGTAAATTAAAAAAAATATGTACAGATCGACAGATAGGCAAAGAAAAGCTTTAAATAAAATTGATTTATAAATAAGCTTCTTCGTATTCTAAAATAACTATTCAATGAAATACTTTCAGATTTTATTTTATCATGCATTATTTTCGTTTATTAATTATTATCTTTCACTTTCGATTCATTTTTTATCACTAATTTATGATAAATTTTCAAAATTTGAATGTTCGCATATTTCATATAGTGGTGAATGTGTGAATATAAATAAATTCGTACATGCAAAATGGGCGGTCTGTTGATTTTTAGGTCAATTCGATGTATCTGTACATATTTACGCGTATTTGATTATTCAAATCGAATTTATTTGCAATAAATATGAATTAAACGAATTAAAATCTAATACAATATCAAATCGAAATTTAAATATTGTACATATTCATTTCACTTTCGATTCTTTTAAAAATTTTCCTAAATAAAAGGTGTTAATTTTTTAATATTATTATATCAATTAGTTTTTTTTATCAAATAAATATATGAAAGCTAATCATATTATAATTTATACAAATAGTAATGATTTGAAAAATTCAACATAATTTTGACTGGCATTATCTTCATATCGTAGAAATTAATCCAAATTCAAACGTTAATGCTTTTTTAAAATATTTCAAAATAATTTCAATAACAAATCAAATTAAGCTCATTCATATCATAACATATTCAATACTCAACGCGCGATCGGAACAAGGTGAAAAACGTCGAAATTTTCCGCATCGCTCGAGAGAAAGAAACAATCCGTGAAAGTCGGAAAGAGCAATCGTGAACCATGAATCTCAAATGATACGAAAAAAATCTCTAAAATGCCAAGCTTTCGATTATTCTCGCACGTATCCCCCTAACTGCGACGATCCCATCACGCAACGCGAAAGTGCAGCAGATTCCTAACACAACACGAATCTCTCACACGTTGTCGATCGAAACTTCATACATTAAGATACATATATAAGAAGATCGGGATGGAAAATCTTCTCGCATCGGCGGACCGAAGATGTTGTGGGATGCACATGCACTTTCACTTGCAACATGAACTGGTCACGAGTGTGCATTGCAAAGGTCGCGGGGGTGTGCGAAGCAGATGAGCTTTCGATGAAAGTTGTGTTAGAAATTGTATGTAGACACGTTAATTTAGAAGCGTTTGCCCTTCGAGTCGTTATACTCGTAGTCGTTCCTTGTGGCTCGTTTAGAAAGGGTTTAATTTCAGTGGTTTCGTATGCGCGTGTATGGGCTTTGATTGGACTGGTTGTTGATGAAGTTGTGCTCTCGGGTGAGAGGTTTATGTGTTCGGTTGAATGGTTGCCCTTTGGCGTTTTAGGTATGATATCGATTGATTATAATCAAAGTATTGTATCGTTTTATATAAGAAAATGATTTGTTTTCTAATGAGCCTCATCGGATGTATTGTTATTGAGATGGTATTGTGATTAAAGTTTAATGCTTGAACTTTAACTCATTGATGTCTATTATATTTATACGATTGTTTCATTTCAATTTAATAGATATAAATCACGTGTATCATATTACTCAATAGATTTCTAATTGAATATTTTAAAATTAATTTAATTTTCATTTTTCAATTTCAGATATTATTATTGTTAACGATATGGTGTTGGAGGGTGAGATGTCAAGATCATCAAGATTTGTTGAGAATACCACGAATGCATCACACTGAAAATTCTAATGGTTATAAAACTAGCGTAATTCACAACGATCCAAATGTTGATAGAAAACGATCAGTCAGTACTGTAACTGTTCAGCATCATTTGAATGACAAGAAAGAAGATCAAAATAATGAACAGTATTTATCTGAAACGTCTCAAAATGACGATCAAAATAAAAATCACAATTCGAGGCATTTATATAAACACGTACACCATTCACGTTACAACGCATTACATTCGGATGCTGAGACTGGAGCTAGCAATTCTAATCCTGCTACTCGTTATGCATTACCTCCTGCTGATTTCATCAACCAACAAAAACAAAATGAACAGATAAACTACAATCATAATGGATACACAGCAACACCAGCCCCTCCCACAGACCAAGATGGATCACCAGCTCGACAAAATCGCAACAATAATAAAAACGATTACAACAACGACCACTATCAACAATCGGCTTCTAATATGCACTTTGTGTCTACTCCAGCGCCTAATCACTTTTTTTCAACACCAGCACCAAGACATCAATATGTTTCAAGCCCCAACAATTATCAACAACCTGCTGCTTCACACGTTCAATACGTATCGGCTCCAGGACCATTGAGCCAATTCGTTTCAAACTCTCCTCAAGATGGTCATTATATCCAATCGCAACAACCTAACAACAATGGACATTATCTACAATCGGCTCCATCTAGAGTACAGTATGCCTCTACTCCAGCACCTGTCGTTCATGTTGGATCAAATGAACCTCCACATAGCTCTGGAGGTCAAATGCAATTCGTTTCCACTATGTCCCCTAATGTTCAATATGTGTCTACTCAATCTCCTCATGATCATTACGTGTCGTCTCCAGTTAATTATGTATCTACTCCATCTCCTATTCAATTTGCAACAAGTTCACCGGATTTCGGTTCACGACTTCTTCACAATCACGGACAGTCAGTTGCAGAAAAGCAGATGAATATTGATCATTTTGATAATGCTATGAGTGGTGTGAGGAATCCTAAATATTCACCTCAAAACAATTTCGGAACATCGACACCAAGTCCAATAATTATATCGACAACGACTATTGCTCCTGTAGTTCACAAAAATAACGATGAATTTTGGGGATTGAACCAAAACAACAATTTCTATTCAAATGACCAACAACAACCAGCATTTACCTTAAATCAATATCCACAAAACGTACATTATTCTCAATTATCGCAAAATCCCAATTTCCAAGAACAACAGTTGAACTTGAATACCGTAGAAGCTGCTAATAATTTAGTTATCAATGTGGCTCAACCAAACGCACAATCCCGAGTTCAAAAATCTCAAAATACTAAAAGCTTCCAAAGAGACTTAGAAAAGGATACTGAAGTATCACCATCGTATTCAAATGGAGATTATGGATGGAAAATTACACCAAAGAAGCCTTCATCTAGTAAGAGTGTCAGCGATGATAACACTCCACAAAATTCTATATTGTATCCAGTGTCATCATATTCTATCAACAGTGGAATTCAATCATTAGCGCAATCATCTCCTAAAGAATATCGTCCATATCCAGAAAATCCTTTCTTAAGCCATATTTCATTCCCATCATCTTCACCGCCACCAAAATCTGGATCCGTTCAATCGGTGAAATTCCATTCGGACAATGGCGAAGAACAAAACATAAATGTTGGCTACAGCATCGGATTTGGAAACAATGGTCAAAGTCACGAAATGCTTAAAACAGAACAAACTGTTTATGCTAACAGATTCCCATTCGGCAACAGCGGACAATCCTTTACCACTGCTTTTCCAGGACACGTGCAGAATGATGTTATCAAAGGAGTTCACGTTTCTCAAGTAAACTTGCCTGATCAATCTTTCTACATGAAAAGTTCCAACAACCCACAAGATTTCGTTTCCAATTCTTTGAAAATCAACGAAAAACTTAAAAATGTGAATTCGATACAGTATGGAAACGGAGGAAACCAAGGCTACGCTTATAATGTACCAGCACCTCAATATAAAATAACTCACAGCTTGAAAGCAGTTGATGGAGGAAGTGTATTCCAAACACCAAAACCAGTAAATTTCCATAGCAATAACGCCCCAAACACAATAACTACATACCATGGAAATGACAAAAACAACGCATACAAATGGACTAATGTGGGCCCGGGGGTTGAAATTTCCAGCAACAACAATTTCAATTCTCCTAAACCGATCATAATGGATGTTCAATATCAAACACCTAGCTCTACACCAAGTCCACTAGTGTTTGTAAATAATCATAATAACGATGTTGTTACTAATACGCCTTTCTTCTTCACAACTCAAAAAGAAGTAGGTGGCGAAAGAGTAGTACAAAACTTTGATCACGCTAACGCTTTGAAGAATATTCAACCTATTGGAATTTCAAATGTTGTGCCTTATTCACCAACGCCTATTCCTGATATTGCGAATTCTGTAACTGCAGCACCACATTATATCGGAGGTCAAAATCTGCAATTTTCCCCTCAATTGACCCAATTACCATCTGGTCAATTGATACAACATTTTCCCGATCAAAGCCAACAGCTCGTAGCTACAAATAATATAGTAGATCAAGGATTAGCAAATATATTCAACAGTTATAAACCTTTAGATCACACAATATTCAAAGAAAAGAACGTCATTTATAATGTCCAACCTTTGAAACAGAAAATCAATCCGTTCGACGGAGTCAACTATGGTGACGTCAGGACCACTTCATTCTTATACGGAAAACCTAGAGAACAATATGGTTTCGAATCTGCTTTTAACCAACACAGTATGAGATCTGATGGTCCAACAAATTATATAATAACTCAGCCTATTGATATGATAGGACACTCATCAAACGTGGATACTCGTCAAACATCTAATATGGTATACGTTCCCTCTGAAACCTTCAGAAATTCGAATCAAGAGACTAGAGATTCTCAAAACGATCAATCATCATCATTACGTGTGAATCAAGTATATGCAGATAATACAGATTCTTCTAAATACCGCCAACTGAATTATAATTCAAAAATCAACTATGGAAATGATGTCTATGATGGAAGAATTAATCAGAATCTAGGATCTCACCATTTGGAACCTATTTCTTCAAGCAGCGATGACAACTTCCGTATTGTGAACAACAATCAACGTCAGGGCGATTCGGACGTTATCTATGAAAATCAAAATGAAATCGACCCGAATACTGGAGATAAACTCACAACGATTCGCGGAATCCGTGTAGCAAATCCATACAATGTAGATTTGAAAATTGTTTCAGATATGCTTAAAGGAAAGGCAACGCTAGATGAATCAAGATTAGAACCATTAAGAGAGCAATTGGCAAGAATGTCGCCGTTGAAGTTAGATACATCAACATTACAAGAGCATATGCTTAAAATCGAAATACCCGATCACGATATACCCGACGACATCAAAAACAGGGATTATGTCAATTATGATCCTTTAGGACTTCCTGCACCGGTGAAATACGGAGAAAGACATTCTAAAAATATAAACGTAGATTATTCGGATTCCCCGAGACCATTCCAAAACAATCATGAACAGAAATATCAGCATAGCGTGCCGATAATTGCTAATGAACAATTGCAAAATTCAGTGCAGAGCGTGTTAAACTCCCATCAAATTGGAGCTGTGATAGATCAGCAAACCAACATCAAAGCGAGATCTAGAAATCAAGACGATATAATCGCAGCTGAAGACTACAACTCTGAAGATTCAGACATCAACGAAAGTCCTTATGCCAGAGAAGAAAGGGTAGGGTTAGCTGCGATTCAGCATCCCAACTCTCTAGCTTCAGAAGATGTGGAACAAAAGCATCCGAAGCCTGAGGTTGAAGAACCCTATCCTTTATTAACACCACCTCGTCCACCTGTATCAATTCAAAGATCTTCAAAGAAAGAGAAAAGGCCGTATAGATCTAGGTATCATAGAACGTTAAGACACAAACATAGTAGACCATCAAAATCGCAAGAAATTGAACCCGAAGAGTACGACACAGGATACGGGCTTCAAACTGAACTGAGACCACCACCAGTCGATAAAAAATCGAAAACGATCTAATTAGTGTCTCTGTATTCTTGTCTATTTATTGTACATAATTTATAATAAATTTCGAATAAGATGTACGAAATGTTGCCAGCATTAGAACGGCAACGGCTCCATCCACCGGAACGATGGAAGGCAATTTTGTATGGAAATAAAATGCAAACGAGAACCGTTATTGTTTCCACTAAATAACTACGAATCGTATAGTTAAATTGTATACCAGTTTTATTATTAAAATAAGTTAAACTTTCGTTTGTTTGGTGAATGTATGAAATTATTTTATATCCTATAGCCAGCGCGCTGACGTACCTCTATTTAATAAAAAATCTGAATGGTACATGAGAGTACTTAATGTTAAGATAATAACGTATGTTTAGTGCTAAGATTTGTTTTTAATGTTAATTATACGTATATAATTTACTCAATGTTATTATTTATGATTTATCTTTGTTAAATGATGTGTGCTATGTACGTGTACGTATTATTTGTTGATTTAATAAAATGTTGCCTATAAATATTTATGTGTTTGACATGAAAATCATCTTAATCACATAACAATTGAATACATTTCATATGCTATAATAGCTCATACAAATCATCTAAAACACATTGGAGAGAAAACACCAATTTTTTATTCAATAAAAGAACTCTCGTTGTAGAAGACAAAGTTTACCGTTTGCTCGCTTCACTCCAAATACGAAATCAAACAAACAAACAATCAACGAATTTCGTATTTACTTCTCTAAAAAAAGTCATCGTTTGTGAGACGGTAACTAAGAAGTGCGATTCTCACTCAGATTCTGGGTTAACCGGTGTAAATTTACTACTAAACTGATTAAATTAATTAAGTCGGTAAAGAATCGCGAAACGGTCATGCTTTCTTCATTTGTCCATATTTTCTTCTTTCCGAGATCTACTCGCTTCAATGACAATCTTAAATGCATATAAATATATTGATATGGCTCACGCGATCACATCAATTAAAAAATAATCATGTTATGACCATAAAGGATAATCTACAAACAGATTAACATAAGAGTAATTATTATTACGTATTCACAAGCGAAACTTAATAAAAAAATAAGAATATGAAAATATCATGGAAGATAAGTAAGTATGAAAAATACATTACAAAATACTCAACAAATTTCATACAGCTATCGACACTTTATACACTTTCAAATCAATCACATCCACAATGGACGAATCAAAGTCAATCAAACCGCTAAATTATACTCGATCATTGCACAATAAGATTGACATTTGATAATCCACATACATATTCGAATCTAATCGAATTATATAAAACGCATTAATAATGCAATCGAATCATTTGCTCGTTGCACAAATGAGCTTTTCCCGAACTCCTCACCGTGACATTTGCAAGATCCACACATACATATCATCATTACTCCCATGTAAACAAATTCGATATAAATGAACCTTTCAGAGCTAAACGTGGCTAACTCCATTCAGTATGAAGCCTAGATAAACGATGAAAAGCGTTTGATTTATTATTCGTAATTCATTTTTTGTCAAAAAGTGGAGTTAGTCGCGATCAGCTCTGAATGTCTCAAATAAGTCATATTGAGCAATCCCGTATTTCGATATTGACGAAAACCAAGCGGGCACACGTAGTCGAGATGGACCGAAATGTATTCTGTTCGAATTGCGTCAATATTGGAACTGAGAATTTCTCTGATGCAATAGAAAGTACATACACACACATTATATATCGCTAATGCGCATATGTGATTTCACCGGGAGAGTAACGAGTTTTCGCAAAAGTGACCAACAAAATGACTAGGCGACACCGTCAATAAGCCGCTTCCTAGTATCTTAATTTAATTGCGGATTAATGCTTTTGTGCGTGGCGAGATTGATGTTTTTCATTTCGGCAGATGAACGTTTGTCGATTATGGGATTAGCTTTTACTCGATGTTATTTGCGAGCAATTTGAAATATTCCATATAGAGAGCGATTCGATTGAAAAAGAAGCGTACCTACTTCGCATATTTGCATTGTAGAAAACAAAAGAAACATGTTTTTAATGTAAAAAGATAACAATCGGAAAATAATTTTGAATCATATTATTTAATTGTTATTAAAAAATAATTTGAAAAAAAATGACAATATCCATTTAATGCTATAAAATATAAAATTGTCGACTTATTACATGATCTTAAAAGTTTACGAATGCAGCATCCACAACACTTTCACTGATAAGTTCAGTTACGCAGAAAACTGGTTCAGCAGTCCACTTGCATCACACTCTTATAATGATGCGTAATCATAATGTAGATATAATTAAATCATCAAAACCGAATAAGTATGAAAAGGCACCGAGCACTCGATCTTCTCAAAAAAATAAATACATTGAGAAACGATTCGCTCGTAATAGATTTACGCACCGTCGAACACACAATGAAGCCATTTAAGAGCACTTTATTTATTTTTCCCTTCAAACCAATAGATTTTAATTGCGAAAAACTGAAAACTTCCGTCAAACGCGCAATGAAAATTACGAGAGAATCGACATTCTTTCAACGGAACACTCGCGTCTTGAAAATGAAAATGGTAAAAGCATGAAAGTGGCGCAACTGGGTTTTTATCTCACCTTCGTTGACGACACAAACTAATTAACTCAAAAAACAAAACAAATAAATTTCAGAATGATTATCATAGAATCCTAAACTTCATATAATCTTTATAAATCGATCTGCGTTCTATATAAAAATTTTGGATATAAAAACTTTTCCTTTCTTCCGTTCCATCGCCGGATATTATAGATTGTGTGAAATTGGAAAATTCGACTTTTGTAACGTGTTACATAAACGGGACAATGCTGATGGCATAGATTTTTATGAAAAAAAAAGCTTGCGGCTGAGAAAAACGTGCCAAAAATTTCGAATCGTTCTAACATAAACAAGAAAATAAACAGCATTACGAGATCGAACAGTTATTATGCAATGCGAGTTCGTTCAAGGTTATAATTATGAATTTTTCGACATTAAAATGCTAACAAATAAAGTAAATAATAAACACATTATTGATTTGAAATAGGTACGAGTTAAGTGTTTTAGAGTTGATCATTATTTCAATAATGCCAAAGTAATTTATTAAAACAATATTACAGACAGATCAGCAAATGAAGACATAAAAATTCTGATATGTCTTAATGAGATCAAATCGTGAAATTTAGATAAATGACTTCCATTAAATATTGAATTTTCGCGTTGACGAAATAGTTTATGGATTGAGTAAATAAAATTTGTACAAGACTCAAAAAAATATCAGACATTTGAATCAAAATCATAGATGGAGGATAATCGTACAATGTTAGATAATACCTTTGGCAGAAAGTTTTACTATTTATGCATTTATCGTGACCTTTCATGAATAAGTTGATAGAAGCCCTTCCTTCCTGTTAGGCACGTAGCATACCTTCGATTTCCGGAAGAACCGGCTACGTTTAGATTTCTCGGGTATTTTTAAATTTGATCACTTTTTTTGTCTATCGCCGTCGACAATTGGTCAAGTTATCGAGGAAGTGGTATAAAATACCTTTGCCAATCCGACCGAAGAGCAAATTGTGTTCGGAAATAACCGCAGACGGTTCTGTGAGCATCGGAAATTGGACAACGTTGTTTAATCGTCCAACTCTACTATGGCGGTTAGTTACTTCATTATATTTTTCCATATAATATTACAAGTTATTCGCATAATCATAAAAAAATCGTTTAAAAAAAGCTGATGTGTTTCTTTGAACTGCCCGAAGTTACGTGTCGAGTGTTTCTTGAGAGATAACTTATTAGTGAGATTACATATTGAAGTTCAGTGATTCGAAGTGAATGTTCATTGTTGATGATTGCTTTTGAAATGCAAGTTCAAGTTTTCTCATATTACGTGTATGATAGTAAGCATACGTAGCTTTTGCCTTGACAGTGATTGCTCGTTTGATACTTCAACATTTTCGCATCGATTTTGAATAATTTCACTTTCGCTGATTTCTTATCGATTTGCGGTAGTTGAGTAGACGAAAGTATTGTGGTCGATTTATTATCTCGATTCAATATGGAAAAAATGTTGTTACACATTGAACACATTAGCATTCAATCACAATTGATTGTTGCAATTTCGGTCTGTAAGATTTTAATTGAATTAATAATTTGAATATTAATATAGCGTGAATATTTAGATTTTTTTTAATTATACATATTTGAAAGATTTTTATATTTTTATTAGAGGCCTGTAAAATCTATTATTTTTGTGATATTAAATGAACAATAAAACAGTTTTTTCTACTAAATAATGATTTTTATCTCATATTTTCACATAGAGCTAAAGTTTCATCGAATGTGTAACGAAAACGTGTTATTTTTCAAACATAAAAACTAGCATTTTATATCTATTCTAACGACATCTAACTAAACTTTTTAAAACCACAATTTCAACGCATTTCACATTGCTTTCCACTTTCTACTTTCAAAGTAACGATTCATATACATAGATGGCTACAATTTACAAATAAATATTTTTTCAGACCAAAACAATCACAATTTTGGCCATCATCTACTTCGTGCGACAGGCTGAAGCAGAACATCCAAATCAGCAATACGAAGATCCACGATATTACGAACAGCAATATCAATATCCACAAGAAGATCATGTACCTTTAGGACGAACGGTAGAAATAACAAAACACATAGGAATACCGATAATAAAACACGTAGCAGTACCAGTACCTCAACCAATAGCATTTGGAGTACCACAACCTGTGCCTGTCAAAGTGCCTCAGCCTTATCCTGTTCATGTAGCTGTGCCTCACCCGGTACCCGTTCCTATTATAAGAACTAATACTATTACTATAGAAAAGCCTGTGGCTGTGCCTTATGGAATAGAAAAGCCTGTAGCGATTCCTGTTGATAGACCTTATCCTGTTCACATCGAGAAAGAAGTTCCTGTTCCAGTCTATAGGCCTTATCCAGTTGCTGTTCCAGTTTATAGACATTTTCACCATCATACAATTTCAGATGATTGGAAATAGGTTAATTTGATTAAATATTTTTTTTATTTTCGTGATTTTTTTGTTACACATGTTAATTTTTACTATTATTTTTTTCATTGTTAAGTGAATATGATGTTTGTTATCTTGAAAAGCTTTTAATTTTCATAAAAGACTGATCTATAGTGTTGTTTTATAATTTTTGCAATTAAATTTGAAGAAAATACTTCGCAGTTATAATTTATTATTTAATAAGAACTAGTCACCCGGTTTGTATATTATATCAAGTCCCAGATAATTTACTTTCTAATCATCAGTAAAGATTTATTAATATATCATGCAAATCTAGACGTAATTAACGCTTTGAGCAATAACTCATAAAACACAACTTTACACTTAGATCACATTCAAATCAGTAAACACTAATAGTAAATCAAATGCATCAATACGGCAAAACATTTTCCGAAATTTCCCACGCATAACTGACAAACTTTCTTCGATAAACTTGCTTTTTAAAATGTCACTATCAGCATAAACATCATCTTAATTAATTTCCATCCAATTAACAAGTATGATTCGTTCAAATCATTCAACCGAGAATTCGCACATTTTCCGATACATAATATTTCTAAATAATCACCGATTCGTATCAGTGTGAAATTTATCAGATCACTCGTATGTATTAGATAATTCGTATCTATATAATCATCTACAAATTATATTAAACAATTGTTGAGATTTTTTTATAATATAATTGAAGCTGTTAGTATCATGAATGACACATCCATATCAACACTAATTTCCAAACCACCTTATAATCCGTCTATTACACTCGCCATATCGAAATGTATATCACTAAGCACATGTATGGATAAAAAATGACTTTCCTGGACGATTATCCACCTATCGATCGAAACCCGTTCGTCGTACAAGAACCGAAGAACGAGACTTTCTCCTTCTTCCGACAACATTGACTAACTCGACGTGCATCTCAACGAACCGATTAATATTGGCGAATCCGACGAAGCAAAATAATCACAACATTTTTCATAAATCTGAACCAATAATGAGTGACGAAACCGAGATTCAAGGTTCGATCGAGCGCTCACAAAGTGGCTGTGGAAATTACCAATTTGGGCTGTTCGAAGTTATCAAGTTACGAAAGCGTATCGATCGGAAACGATTAAATTGTGTACGTACTGAAATGTGCTTTCGATGGTTTTATTGGATTTTCGTGTATAATCGCGTATTATGTAAAGTCGCTTTAATGTCAATCTTCGAAAGTGTATTGAAAGTTTTCGAGCGAAAAGTTTTGTATGTTTCCTTTACGCGTTATACTTTTAAAACGGATGATTGATCGATATTATGAAAGGTTTATTTTATATGAAATGCTTCGAATATATAAAAATGTTATTTTACATTAAATATTTGAAATCAAAGTTCACACTTAATATCGAATTCGACCTTAATCGATAGGGCGCAATCGAAGCGAAGAATTTGACACAAAATCGCCATCAATTAAACATCAGCCCGATTATACACTTTCTTAATTTATACACGATGTTAAATGCATTTTCATGCATCAATTGTTCGTTACATCCACGAGTTCGTAGACATCTTACACAACGGCCACATTTCCATCGATAGGCATAATAACAGTATATCGTGCGAATTCGCGCCGACCATAATTCGATGTTATTATTGAAAACGGTAACTGGAGCCCATTACATTGCGATAGGAACACATTCGTAATTTTTGGGACAGTCTTAGATAATGGTCTCGTGGCAAGTTATGAAAACGATTTCGTAACGAAGCTTTTAATCGCGCGATTAACCATTTAGCGATTCTCACAGGAAGCCGACCGGAGAGAGAACGAGTTGTAGTAAAATTGTAGTTTATAATTGCAAACTTTGTTCGATGCAAATTCGATTGCAAAAATTCGATCGAGTTTCGATCTGGTCCGTTTCATATATGTGTGTGCATTTGATGCAACGGTGAATTTTTTAACATGACTGCGATGATTCGTTTGACGAACGTGTGTACAAATTTTCAATTTGGATCATACATAAAATGCACATAAAAGAATATTTTCGACTATAATGTAGCCAATAAGTATTTCATATTGAAAATTCTCAAATTTAATTGAATTCTAGATAGTAATATTTGTACCAAAAGCTACCAATTCATTTCAAAAAATAATTTCTAATTCAAATCAAAAATTTAACAACACTTTGTTAATAGAATATTGACATCGCGTGTTTAACGAACGATTCATGTTCTTACATTTTTCGATTAATGATTGTTAATTTTTCGATCATTAAAAAACGACGATGCACCAGTGAAATGCAGTTAAATGAAATGCAAAGGAATGCATCGTAGTTTGCATAGAGCGTGCATTGAAACGGCAATTTTAGAGCTAACACGAAATCTCCCTTATGAAACTTCACTTTCTAGCATTGTTCCTGAATGTTCCGGAAACGTTGCGCAATACGATTATTATCGGAAATCCGATACATGATTTGGTTTTTCAGTAGAAATGTATGACCATGAAGTTTTGTCAAATCAATCTGTCGATAATGATTTGTAACAAATTCTAAACTATCATCATTTTTTTGCATTCTTATGTAAAAATATGTATGAAATTTTGTACAAATTTTCATTATGAATTTCACGCATATTCAATTTTTTATCATCATAATGAGATTATTTAATATTAAACGACGTATGTAAAATTTTAATTGAATCAATCCGTGAAGTAATTATACATATTACGAAATAGTTATTTGAGTAAAGGGACTGATATTGTGTAATTTTTCTTATCTTCCAAAATTTTGTATAAATTATTCTGTGACATAACATTCATATAGGCTAGTTTGAACTATGTGTTATAAAATAATTTCACTTGTTAAAAAATCAGTCAACAATGAAAACATACAAATTTCTACGTGACAAAATAATAAAAAAATAAACACGAAAATCACATAAATCACTTTCTACAAATTGACAAACATATTATTTATTATTTAAAAAACACTATATGTATAACAGCATCTTACTTCCTTTCAAACACGATTCTTTGACATAATACTACGTAATTCACAGATCAATTTATTAAAGGAAACGTTTAATATGCAATCGTATTATTATCGAACTTGTATATTACTTTTCAGATATTTTATAAGAGCCACGCTTTTTTGTACCAGTTAAAATCTTCAGAAAATATAATTTAAATTGATTTTCATTTAAATTAATACAAAAAATATGAATATTTTCATTTTTTTTTTTTTAAGAAAAACCGAAAATACTATTGGTTTTTCTTTTATGATACTTCATATTTTCTTTTCTGACTATAACAATTTTCCTTACCATCAACGAAACGCGGAAACTTGTACGAATCCGATCGCATTCTTCAAAACAACAACAATAAAACAATACGTAACGCCGTTTCAGCTGTAAAACGGTCCGTAAACTATTTCCGATTTTTCCCACCAATTCCAATTCTTTCATACACAATCGAAAAAAAATACGAATGTGTGCGATGTGTACGTACAATCGAATTGTTAAGTGCATCGAAGCCTGCCGAGGAGTCCGTCTATAAAACCCCAATGCGTGTTTACAAAATGTATCACTAGTCGTTCGGTACTCAAACAGTGCACACCTCAGTCCTCAGCGGGACTTAAGCTCTAGTTTTTTTCCAAATATCGAAGTTTTTTCGAGAGAATCAATCATGAGGATATTCGTAAGTCTTCGATTTTTTATTCTAAACTGATTCGGTTTAGTTTTCGCTCATTTTTTTGTAATCTTATTGAAAAAATATTTTTCCTCGATTATTCGAAAATATTTTTATAATTAATATAATGATATGAATCAGTTCACTATATTGAATAGAATAGAGCTTTCAATGAAAGCTTTGTCTGATGTACATTTTTGATTTCGCCTCATTACTAAAATACAAAACCAAATAATTATATAAATTCGATTGTATCAGAATTATTGATAACATTTAATTTTTTAAGATGCGTTCACTTTCCTTTGACCAATATTGATTTAATGAGTCTCTCAAAATAATCGTAAAACATATTTTGACAATATCACATGTTTTTATTATTTTTCATATAATTCTCATCCAAATATCGATATATTATATCTTCGATACATATTTCAAGCAATTATATTACGCAATTGCTAAATCGATCCCTGAAATATTACATAAAATCATTAAAATCGTATTTACTGCATAACACGGTTAACTATTAATCATCGGATCAATGATCGTACAAGCTCATTAAAATCTTGTTAAACCATAAAATGTAGAACCTAGTATTGCTGTAAATGGAGCGCTCCAAGCTTAACTTTCTATCGCTTACATATATTTTTTTCCATAATCTTAAAATGGTATAAACTTGCGAGAGTGCAAGTGAAAACACGACGATTATTATCTCGTCAAGACAATCAGTTTTGAAATCTGAACAATCAAAATTGCAACAGCCACAATAAAACAATTATTTGATTTTTTATTTGTTCACAGATTTGCTTAGCACTTTTCGCTGCTGTCAACGCTTCACCGTACAGGGTACGAAGAGGTATCATCCATCAAGATTCCAAATCGGATGGCGATAGTTTAGGAGCTTCTGGATTCCATCACGAAATCCAACACGAACATGCCAAATCACACCAATCCGTCAAATTGGAACACTTTCACCCTGTTCCCGTTTACGTGAAGAAAGAACACTCTCATTTGTTGAAGCATCCTTTGGAAAAGGGAAAATCTGAACATGGAATCAAGCTTCTCCACCCCAAGACTGAGCATCATCATGGATACGGATTAGTCTTGGAAGAACACAGACACGATTTGGAATCAGATCATCATGCTCTTCACGGATTCTCTGACCACAGCGATGATATTTCTCAAATCGAACATATTCCAGAACATCACGAATTCTCTGGTGGAGAAGGAGGACATCATGCCTTCGCTGCTTCTCAAGACACTCCTTCTTATGAAGGTGCTGGAGAAACATATCAACAATACAAAGCTATAGATTTGTCACATTATGGAGCACAAGCCGAAGAAGGAGAAAGTTACTAAATTTCATTCGATTACATTGAAATGCTTCCTGTTATTTAATTATGTTTTAAGTTTATATTCCTCCTCCCCTTTTTATTCGATTGTGTAAGCCAAATGTTACCAGTTTGTTGACTTTCGTTCTGTATATCGTTTATTTTTTGTTGATGAACACGCAAACACAATGAATAAAATATACATTAGGAAACTACTTTTTTTCATTTTATCTACAATTCTCCATTTTATGAAAATTTGAATCAAATTAATTAATAAAAATAAATCAATAATTCATTTTACATTTTATTCTGAGACGTATCTAATAATCTCATTATACAAAATACGAATAGTATACAAATGTAATATAAGTGTGTGTTATGAAATTAAAATAGAAAACAGCAAAGCTATAATTATAGATTTAATAAAAATTGAAACCATTATCTTCAGCTGACACCTAGCGAGAAAGTAGAGACGTGTTAATCGATGCACTTTCTTCAGCATTTCTATTTCGTTAGAGTTTATTTTCACGAAAGATGTCGTTATTAATTTTTTCACCATTTTAAAAAAGATAAAAGATACCAAAAAAAAAAAAGAACATAATGAAATATGAATAAGACCGAAACCGATTTTGAAAATTTTATCGATCCCCCTTTACTTAATACTTGTGAAAGTAGAACTTATTAAATATTTTTTCAAAACAAAAATTCAAGTAGTCGGTTTTTTTTCATATGCACATTTTCTAATTGTAAGTGTAAGTGTATCATAAGTTGAGAGATTCAATAGTCGCATACAATAAATAAAATAATTGCGGTAATCACTAAATCGTTTATTAGATATTAGAAACTTTATTGCATTAAGAAATAACTAAGTTAACAGTGATTTGAAAACATTTACTTTAAAATTGGTAGAAAACAAAAAAAACGGCGATTTGATGATTGATGTCCATCTAAGCGCATTTCGATAGCGTTTTCTTTTTTTTCATACTAATTCGCACAAGTGATTATGCACCAAATCAAAGACGAAAGTGTCTCCTTCACGAATCAAAAGACCTGAATTCCCACGAAAACGGAGAAAGTAACTCTTCCAAACAAAGAATTTACACGGTTTTCGTGAGAGGTGAACTGTGTCGGCCACGGACCGCGGACAAAGGCTATGAAAAGATGCGATTAGGAAAATCTTACCATACTTGCACAGGGTTGTAAATGTGTGAAACGAAAATAAAATTTCACCATAAATTATTCAGACTTAATACGCAGCATATCGTTAAAAAAAATGTTTTGTATTTCGAGTAAGATTTGAGAAAAAATTACTCGTTATGCAAGCTCCACTCTACAATTGATTAGTAAATTATTCAATTTAAGACATCTGCATATAAAAACAAATCTAAATCATATCTTTACAGCATCTAAATAATTAAAAAAAAAAAACAATTTAAATCTGCCTCCACGGCCCTGTGAGATTAAAACGTATGTCGCCTGAATTTTCCACCATTTCTCGTGCAAAATTCGATACCCTACAAAATCAAAATACCTTCGGAGCATTAGAACGTCTAAATCCCATTCGTGCGACTAATCCTTTCGTGCCGGCAAATATATCGCTGTTAAGAAAATGCATCTTTCTATGTGCATCGTCTTATAAGTGGGTCGCGAAAGCTGTCTGCGATTTCGTTGATGTTTTAGTTTCGTTCGAGTTCAGGTTCGTTGTTAAGCAATAAATACTTTCGTCCCGATCGTGAATTTGTAGGGCATCTAATCGGTCAATGATCGAGTTGAAAACGAACGCTGATTTTTTCCGAGAAAATCTTCATTTATTATTTTAATAAGATTTAACTAAATCCAGAGTAAATTATATTCTAGTTTTGTAAGAATTATACATTGTCTAGATAAATGAGAAAATTTTGAAATATCATCAATTATTAATGTTCTTGAAATCTTTCATATTATGCTGAAGGAAAACAACGTAATGCAACAACAAACTTAATCGATTATTGAGTCACAGGTCTTGTTAATTTTACGCAACGAATTTTCAATGAAAAAAAAATCCTACATACAAAAATCATATGTTGCTTTTTATAGCGTTTAATAAACAAAGAAAATTCAAAATTTCTCCATGAAAAAAATTCACACCATATGAAAGTCGCGTACAATTCTAAAGCTCTAAAATAAATAAACTCGGTGAGGTCAAAGTGAACAGAACGAAAAAGAAATTGCTTCCATTGTTTCATTCCAATTGTGTACCATGCCCTGATAACCACAATTATATCTCACTTTAATCGTTCAATTAGCTCAATCACAATTTACTACGGTGACAATGCGTCGGCGTGTTTCTATATTATTACGGGGATCGAGGACAGTTTCCCTTCGAAAGAAAATTTTAGTGGAAAATTCAAATAGTTTTGCGTTTAGTGAATGATTTTGCGGACGAAAGTCACAGAGAAACTTAAACGTGTCGGAAGTTGAAAAAGAGATCGTTTTTCTTTTAAGTTCTCTTAATCGTTAACGCTTAACCTCGATATAGCTTAATCGAAGTAAAATGACGTTCTGAAAGTTTATCATTCGGAATGATCAAATTGAGCGTTAGGTAAATATTTTCGCATACACTAACCGCCTTTTGCAATCTGAACAATTGACATTTTGTAAAAAAAAATTCAATTACATTTCCCATTATTCAAATTATATTTTTCTGTCGTCAGAAAAAAGTGGTTCAGGGCACTAGCGTAAGTTCCTCGCTCTGTTGAACTACAGACACAAAGAACTATATTTGCAATGCACATCAACAATGACATGTTAAGTTCATTAAGATAATTAATCTACGTTTCCATTCACAATTTTTATCCATATAAGGTCTTCTTTCTTTTGAAAAAAAAAGTATTTTTACATTTCTTGCCCACTTGGAAATTTCTCAGTTTTGAAAAAAATGAACTCTAACTGAACCTCATTTTTTTTAAATAACTCTAAGTACAACGTATAGTGATTTTTATACGAACGTCATGCTTTCAGAACACTGAATCAAGCTATCTTATCTGCGAAATGTGCATCTTTCAGATACGACTATAGATTGTAACACTTTCTGATTGTAATTGCGTTAGATTAATGTTTTCTTTCAGTAAATGTGCAAACTTAGTAAAATATCTGAATGAAAACAGTTAATATTGAATGAAAAATAAAATGAAAGGATATTCATTAAGAAAATCTTAATATATCAAATTGTTCATGCACGATATGAAATTTTACTATTGTTCGTAAAATATTTATCGTGATTATACACGAAAAAAAGTAATGAAATAAGTATGAATTTCACCGTGAAATAATCGCTGACAGTCCCAACGAGGTGCTGCGCAATTTCGTCGAGTAATTTGCGCGACGACGAACACAATTTTTAATTGTTTCATTCTCCGACTCCGAATTCTCCGGCGAAAACAATGCACCGTCCGAGAAATTAACCTCGACCATCGAGACGACGATGAAAACGGAAAAAAAGCAGTGGTAGGGATGTGCCCATTGTCAATGTCGACTCTTCTCTCACAGCCCTGGGAAACCGGAGTATATCAGTGGGCCGACAGACGAAGTCACCAGTCGCTGGACGACAATAACACCGACAAGACGTGCCACTCTTCAAAAGATCGTTTCGAGTCGAAAACGACAGTGAAAGTTTTCTCTAAGATGACACACGTCTAGAAGACAAGATGGATACGATTGCTGCGAAAGCTTTCGCTTCTGCATTAGCGTTGTTATTCTGTTGCTGTCAGTTAGTTGTTTCGGATACAGTGCATTTTACGAATTCGCGTGCTAGGGTTGAAAAGTCGCTCAAAGCTCTAGGGGATGATGTTTCGACGAAAACCTATCAGCTGGAAGTTCCAGGATCTCGTCCCATCACAATTATAGAAGCGGATTCACAAGGTGATGCGAGGTCGTTAGAAGATAGGAAAACCAAAGATTATGTCGTGCCTGGATCTACGCATGAAAAAGATTTGAACGATTCGAATAAACGTGGTGAGCATGGACGCTGTTTGGGGCCATCGTGTCATGAATTCGTGGCTAATAAAAAGACTGTATATTCTCCTGAACTGTTGAATAAATTTTTGAAAGAGTATGCTGATAAAATTAAAAATGCTGATGAAGAAACTAAGCAGCGCTTACATCAAATACAAATGAGTGTGCAAGCGGACATTGATAATTCACCGACTGCGAGTGCTGCTTATCAAAAGAATAAGATAACTGAAAAGATTGATATTAATTTGCAAAATGGAGATGAAAAATCGTCACATTGGGATCAACCGGTACCAAAAAGACAAAAATTTCCTTATAATGATGATGACGGTTGGGTCACTATGGAAGCTGTGCCTTGGTCCAAAAGTAAAATTTCTAAATGGAAAGGGAACTCTCATAAAATTAGTAGACCTACAAATACTTACTTTTACAACAATGATAGAGACCCTTCAATAGATACGGATAGATTTTCATCTCCAGGCTATGGAAGGCCTGATATTGACAGCGATTACGATTCTCGTCCTTCTGGATTTGATAGACCATTCAGCAGACCAGATGTTTATAATTACAGACCATCATTTGGATTGCAGACTGATAACGATTGGCCACACGGACAAGATTCACCTACCCGTCCATATCGACCAAGACCATCTTATGATAATCACAAAAATTGCAATCACGATGAACACAACTATGACTATGATAATAGAAGAGTATCTTATTATCAAACTACTGGAGGTATAATAACTGATGGACAACCCGGAGATTTCCCCTCGTACAATGAACATCAAGAATATAAAAAGCCACCCCAACCTGTTTATGTCAATACCAGATATTCTTCAGCACATCCTAGCAGTGGTGATGGAGAATGGGTGTTACTTTCGACTACTAAAGGTTATCAATTTCCCAAAAAGCGCCAAAGATCATTAGCTCTTGCTCCACTTACCGTGAAAACTCACAAATCGGTAAAACTCACTGTTTTGCCAGCTGTAGACGGATCTAAAGAAAATATGACGACTTCTCACGGAGGTCTTTTAGAAGTAGAACCGAGTTTTCATACTGTTGAAGAATCTAGGAAATTACACGAAAACGAAGAGCTTAGACGAAATGCAACTCGACTGAAACGTATCAAATTGAAGAATGTGATGTCTGCAGACGCAAGTACTGATGGTTCAGCAGTAATGGCTGCTGTTGGAGCTGGTCTAGTTCCAGCAACTGTAGCTATGATCATGCCCATGGTTCTAGGTAGAAGAAAACGTAGCATTCATCGAAAATATAACCAAATAAATCTCAACCAAAATGTCACACAGTACCCGCATATGGATTACGAGTCTACATTGCAAAGAAATATTTAATTTAGTTTTAGGTAAAATATGATCTTTATATTTTTAATTTATTCAAATATTTATTTATTGTGTTTTTTTTTAAATAAAAAAATGATTCATTTTTTGAATTTTATTTTATTTTCGTAATCCTAAAATCATACATGTAAATATAAATATATACAAAACTTACATACTAATTATTCATTTCATTCTTATATTAATATTCATTATACAAAAAAGTTGTACATTGATAATAATGTGAATGTGTTTTTATACAAATTCAGCAGGCTCTCCTCAAAGTTTCATAATGCAATCGAGGAATTCATCCTGAAATTATATTGTTTTTTATATGTACTGACCGAAATATAAAATTAAATTTAAATCAGATTTAAAACAAGCGAATTTTATGAAGTGATTTTTCTTCCACACATAAATTGAAGAAATTATTAGATTGAGCTCATAATTAAATATATATTTTTTTATATATTAATGTCTTGCAAATTCTGATGCTCTAGCAGCGGCTCTAAAACTTTTTTCGAAACTTCTTAAATATCTAGCTATAGATTCTGTGGTAGTTTGCAAAATGTTCATGCCGAGTCGAAGTTTGAATTCAATTAAATTCTTCAAAAATCCAACAAATGTCGATGGTCTCGAAGGTTGATCAATTGGATTTGGGTCTGGATCAACACCAGAATCTGGATATGGTGGTATTTCTGTGATTTCAAATTCTTTTTCAGTTGTAGTTTCAAAATTATCTTTTCCTTCTGATTCCGTAGAAACTTCAATGAAAAGTGGAACAGGTTTTATGGGTGATTTTGTTGATTGAGATTTATCTTTTTCTAATGATTCGATTAATTCGTTTAAAGTCGATAACATATCGTCGGTCTTTTTATGAGCTTCGGTTGTCGTTTCTGGCACTTTCATATTAGCTTCGGTTGTCGTTTCTGGTACTTTCATATTAGCTTCATATTTTTTTGTGGTCAATAAGCTTCCTATTTCGCCGATAGAAACACTTGATAATTTTTCATCTTTTACAGTTGTCGGATAAACTGCATACACAGTTTCTTTTTTGTGATCTACTACTACTGGTGGCGCTTTTGTCGGTACATTTATTTCTTGCTTTTCACTTTTTTTATCATTACTTACAATTGGAACAATTGGTTTCTTTGGACGTTTAGTTACCGGTAGACCGAGAGCTTCATCAATTTCATTCAACAAATCGGGATCAGAAGCATTTGCTCGTTCCTCTTTCAATACCATTTCGATATCATCTACAACGTTCCTTTTCAAAGGAGTATCTTTGGCGTTTCTTCGAATTCTCAGACTTCTGGGTCCATGTTCTGGTACTGTCACTGGTGTGACTGCTTGAATTAATTCCTTTGGTACATTTCCCACAACAAATTGAGGTTGTTTACCTTCGTCAGAAACTGCTACTGTATATCCAGTTTCTTTTTGTTTCTCTATGACATCGTCAGTTCCCAAATGCAGAGTTTCCATTACTGGAGTTTTGGTAGTTTCAGGATATATTTCCTGGCTATATCTTATCGATTGTATAGATTGTCCGTATATGGGTTCTGACATCTTTTCGTGAGATGCATACGTCAAATCTGGCATATATCCTGAATCGTGGACCATTTGCTCGGGTGATTTATATACAGGTTGCGGTTGTTGATAAAATTGTTGTGAATAAGCATCATTAGGATCAGGAACGTGAGTATCGTAATGAATTTGTTCTGAATAAGCCGCTCCGTGTATCGTTTCTGGACTTTGCTGACCAACACGATCACTTGGTAAATAACTATTGACATGTGATCCATAAGCGACATTTCTGTACCTCAAATTTTGCTCTTGTTGTGGTCTTACTTGAGGATACATGAATTGAGATTGTGTGATGTACGGATCCAAGGTTCGATTGTTATCGGGCATTCCAGCTAATACTTTTCCTAACATTTCCTCTTCGGATTGGCCACCATCATCGGATGCATAATTTTCACCGTTTTGATAATACAAATCATCCTTTCTATCATTTGTGTCGTAAGCTCTGCGTACAACACCCGAAAATGGATACAAGAAATAACTGGCTAATCCAACAAGACCAGCTAAGCTGACAAGACCGACACCTACAGATGGCATAACTTCCCTAGATAAGTAATTATAAATTTGCGTAGTGATCGGTTTTTCTTTGGGAGGAACTTTACTTGCCACTTTCGAATTATTATTCGTGCTTATTTTCGATTCTGCAACAGAAAGCACTTCCGGCTTAGCAGTGGAAGTGACTGGCTTGCGACGACGATTCTTGTTCCTTTTCCTTTTGCTAGAGTTTTTACGTTTCGGCTTTTTAGATGTAGCCGGTGCAGGAGTGCTCACTTCCAATTCAAATTCGGTTTCTTTAGATTCGATACTATTTGCAACAACCTTCACGGGCGAAGCTTCTGTCGTCACTTTCTTCACTTTATTCTGGGGCGTCTTATTTATTTTCAAAACGATCTCAGCTGGGCCGGATGAAACTTTATTTTGATCTTTTTTAGCGCCATCTTGCTTTTTAGTCGTTAACAAGACCGGAGCAGCAGCAGTGGATGTAATTTCTTTATTTTTACTTCTCGCCGTGGTTGTCGTTAATGAGGGCTTCACGGTTGTTGTCGTGGATGTCGAATCAGTTGAAGTCGTTTTATTCAAGGCCGCGTTCTTATTTTTCTGAACATTCGCTAAAACTGAAGCTTTTATTTTGTTCATTACGTTTTCGTTTACAGCTGACCCGCTTGCGATTAAATCGGCTTTGTTTGGACTTCCTATTGCTACTGGTCTTCTTGTGAAAAGTGGTCTTGGTGCTACGGTGGATGATCTGATTGGTTTGACTGTGGTTTTAGGTTTCGGTTTGATTTGAGGCTTTACATTTTCTTTGCTAGAAGCATTATCGTTTTTAACTTTTTGCTCTGGTTTATTATCAGTATTTACTTTTTTATTTTGATTTTTATTGATTTGAGGGTTAGCAGTCGTTGGCTGGCCACTCAATAGTATCCATGTTGATATTCCTTCTTCTGTTGTTGAAGCTGGTTTCGCTTGTACGTAGCTGGTTGAATTCCTTGGCCTAATCGTGCTCATTTCTTTTTCAAGATCTTCAGCTGTCATTGGCAATGCAATTCCGGCATGAGAATTTTCCGGAATTTGCGACTTGGATGTAGTTGTGGGTATTTTAGGTTTGTGTTTGTTGACTTGTTGGTTTTTCAATTTCGGTGGAGTCCTTACATCTTCGACGACACTGGATCCTTCACCCGTAGCTGGTGGAGGATTTTTGCTGCTGTGTAGTAGTTGACTGGCTACCATTTTGATCGATTCTCCAATTGCAGTTGAATTTGATTTTTCTTCCCTCGCTAAATTTTCGTTTGGTTTGGTTGTAGTAATATCGCTCACACCGCTTATTCTTACTCCAAATCTGTAAAGATAAAAGAAAATAATGTTATTTTTTTTACCTTTGAATCCGTTTGGTCACATTTTTTTTTATTTCGTGTGTGGAAAATCTTATAGATATTATATGCGTTTTCGATTTCCATAAATAATAGTATTGTCAACGTAATAATATTGCTGGTGAATTTATTTATATGTATCTATATGAATGTATTATGAATTTTCATTCATAATTTCTGGCTCAATAATCGTCTCAACTGTCTATTTGTTATTATATTTATTTTAGCAACAATGGGTTATCTTTCAAATTAAAAATGTAAATAATTTTCTGAATTTGTCAGGTATTTTATTCAGTTAACATGTATTTAATATTAATTACGAAAAAAAACATATTTTTTTCAATAACGTATTATACTTACCGATGATTTTGTATATTTTATTTTATAAACTATTTCCAAATAACGAAAAATAATATTTTTCAATGAGACATCTTCAGATTTTTTCCCAAACATGTGAGAATTTTCACGTGTTTATTAGAACAATTAAAAAATAATTCTTATCGTCACATCAGGATAAAATATGAGTAAACACATTTTTCATCAATTTATTTTTCGATAAATAAATAGTTTTGATAATACATTAATAAATCTAATTTATTACAATGGCGTAATATTATATATAAAAAATATAATAATAATCCAATAATTTTGCGTAAAAATAAGAAATATGACAAACGAATCAATATTTATTTATAAGAGGGATATTACATGATAAATAAAATGTCGAAAACATTTATTTAATATTGAAAAAAATGATAAGCATAATGTTCATATAATTATTTCATTACATGACATTTATTTTATTGGCAACAGATATTTGATCTGATAAAAACAAATATTTTTATTTACGCCGCTTTTTCCAATTTTCTTTCTTGTTTTCATCTATCGATGTCGACTTTCTTATTGATCTACTTTTATTTCTGGCATCAAATAGTTTTCTATATTTACTATACGCCCATTTTCTTATATTACCGTAAATCTTATATACAATATCCTTCAGTCCTTGTCTATGCGGCGACACTTGAACAGAATTTTCATTCTTTTCAACTTTTTGACTATTAGGGAAACCTGCCCAGTTCCAACTTTTATAATCTGGATTCCACTTCCAATTAGACAGTGGTCGAACATCATTCTTAGCATTTCTTTCCAACACCCCCGACCAAGTCCAAGGCATAAGCAATGAAACTAATCCCGCTCCACCGGCAGCAAATATAACCAATGGCGCTAGTAAGAATGAAAATATTCCATAATTAAACGGATTCATCAATGACATGTAAGTGAAAGTGTCCATGGCTGAAGAAAAGTAGCTCATTAATCCTCCACCTTCATCATCATCATCGTTCGGTCTTGAACCACCTCCACCACCACCAGCACCGCCAGCTCCACCAGAACCTCCCAAACCGCCAAATTGAGGGAGAGAAATAGAAGATGGAATAAGACTGTTACTAACAGTGCCACTAGCCGACGATTCAGCTGCTGCACTATCAGAACTAACAGCACTACTGAATACTGGTTCGATAGGCACTTGAGAATTGACACCTTCCACAACAGGAATATCTCCTGCTGCATAGACATTTCCTTCTTCATTTACAGGATCATAATCAGGAGAATCGGCAGATCCTGCGATCGGATAAGCATTAGAACCAATTTGTCCCTCTGAATCGTCTACCACTCCATTATTGTTCAATACATTAGAATTGATCACCAAATGTATGTCGGCGCACCCTTCTTTTGCTTTGTTCTGTACAGTATTATTCAATGTTATGTAAACCAAAGGACAACCATCGTCGCCTATTGGAATAGGTGTGACAGGTTTGCCAGATGGAAAGAATACATTGTCATCCGCCAAGTCAGGTCTATTTGGACCTACGTTTACAATATTAGGCTTCGAGTTTGTGTTCGATGGTGCAACAACTTGTATGGGATGTTTGTCATGATATCCCGGCTTAGTGCTTAAGACTATAGTAGGAGGGCCATTTGAAACGATGTAATTATTTTGAGCAGGTTTTGGAGTGGTAAGAGGTCTATTGAATAGGTCTTGGGTACCGATGGGCGGTCTAGGACTAGGATGGAATGTTAAAGAGTCTTCATTATCGTTTTGATTTATGCTCGAAGTATACACTGGTTTTGGTCTAATATAAACTGTTGGTTCATCTACAGGCCTATCGTAAATTTTCGATGAATCTACATTTTGTCCATTGGAATAAAAGTCAACATATGGTTCGATAGAACTTACACCACCCATGAGATTATCTGAAAATGTCGTTGGTCGTACATTATCATCACTAAATTCGTTAAACGTAACAACGTCTTTCACATCATTCGTTGGTTGAGTTGTGTGAAGAGTGTCAAAATCATCATACGAAGGAGTGTCAGACCATTTCGTTAAAACTTGATGAATCACCGGTTTCTTTTGACTAGTGCTAACAGCCATGTGCTGTATCCCATTTCTATCATTGTCAAATCCATCGTCTTCGACAATCTTCGTATAGTTTTCATATGAATCGAATTCATCTTGTGTCGATAAAGCTGTATCTGGCCAATGTTTTAAAGCACTCGGAGGATTTTTTTTGCGGTCAGGCAATTTCCTTTTGCGCAAACGTTCAGAAGTCAAATCTGCTGTGGCACGTCTGAGAAAGTTCTTATAGATACTTCTGTCTCTGAAATTATGCTTTATATGTTCGATATTGGCATCGCTGGAAGTATTTTCCAATTGCATATTATGGTTTCTCCTTGTCACTTTCCTTCCTACACGGCGATTGATCGCATCATTGATTATGTCAGTGTAATTTAGTCGATCGTCCAATGCTTTGGACACTCCTTCGTATATATGGTCCTCAATTAGAACCGGTCGCTCGACGATTTCTAACGGTAACTCAGCCAAGAACGACATAACAGTTTTTCTGTTTTTGTCCGGGCTCGATCTATTATTTTCGTGACGATTATTAACATTCGAATGCGGCGATGTCCTAGTTTTCCTGCCGCCCGATGTGAAGTTCTTCGCGTTCGCCTTGAAAATACCTAATGGGATCGAAGATTCGTTTTTTGAAAGAGTGAAATTATTTCGCACATCCCTTATATACCTGTTATCATTTTGTCGAGATAAGTGAGGTTTCGGATCCGTTAAAACGGGAACATCGCGCTTTAACGGATCTTCCACCTGTTGCTGGGGACGTCCGGATGATAGTCCTGCAATTGACAATATTCCCAGAAGGACGATACAGTGATTCCACGATTTACGTGAAATCTCCATTTTTGGCGTATCTGGAAATGATAAAAAATATGTTAAATTGGATCTCAATGCCTCAAACATTTACATTTCTATTATGGTTATTAAAAAAAATTGCTACTATCAAGATTCTCGAAAAAAATAGTAAACGTCCTATTATAGATTTATAATTGAATAATGTGAAATTACAGAAGAACTTGAACTTGCTATTGCATAATTGAATGGAATGTAATGAAACCAGTTCAGATAATTCCAACATGGGTAACCCGCTATTTTATAAATCTAACTAGTCACTGTTGAAAGTTATACTCTCATACACTTTTATTTTTATGGTTATTTAAAAAAAAACTGAAATTCGTTTTCAAAAAATCTTATGAATATGGAAAAATATACCAATAAATCAATGCCGCTATACTTGGGTCAACAAACTCAGAGTGTGATCGTTCAACTCGTAATATACAAACAACACCTGTTCGCATTCCTTAATCATCTCACCATACTTATTAGCACCTTTAAAAACGTTATTTTATCCAAAAAACTCAATAACATCAAATGAAAAATGTATAAAAATAAAATGCTAATTCCAGTTTTAAAAATCATCAAAAATAAATATCGTCGAAAACGAAAGCTCTTATTTAAACACAATAATAATGCAAAACCAGTTTCGTAACTATAATTGAATATTCAACATCATCAAATCGCTGATTTATAGACGTTTCGATTTCAAATAAAAACATCCCGCCAAAGAAAATGCATATGGAGCGAACGTCTTCGAGAACGTTCCAGTCCGTCTTTGCGGCAACAGTTCCGTTCATTTAACCGTTAAGTTTTATAAATATTGTGACCCACTTAGCACACATTCGTGAAAATATGAGGTGACGTATTGACGAAAGACAAAAAGTAATAAAACTTCAAATTGGATAAAAAATGCGCGCGGGTTTGCGGCTTCTCCGTTCGTTTGAATCACCTTAATGGCTTTGAACTTTTAACATAAAATTCCATGTTAGATTATTTTCTTTTATTAAATATTTAACGAATAATTATTATGTGAATTATCGAAATAGTTGAAAATTAAGAATCGAAACGAGTTATTTGAATGTGAACATTCCGAAAAGGAGCTGAAGAATTCAGGTCGCGATGACGCACAGGAAAGTACCTGTTAACCCACATACTCGGGCAACATAACGACACATTCGCGCCGAAAATACATACAAAAAAACGCAATCTCGTGATATCGTCCCAATTTTAATACAAAAAATCAAAATTGATAGCAATTTCCATGGAATACGATGCGATAACGATATTTTAACAGCTGAAAACGACCGCGGTGTACCGTTCGAAGCTTTTCCACACACGCTCATTGTCTGCGTTTATTGTGAAAAGCCCAGTGTTTGACGAACGTGTAACTGTATTAGCTTCGTTTAGCACTTGAATCGATTGATGAATAAATTTCACGTAACAGTTACCGGCAGTTACGTGAGCCGGTTTGAACGCGGCGTGTCTCGGTCAAGGTTGCGTTATGTGTTGGCGCTCTACGGTCATACTACGATCGGTAAGCTTTGCTGCTTTTGATTTAATGTCGATTGCGCTTTCTGTTTTGTTTTTGTGCACGTGTGTGAGTAAGGAGAGCTTTGAGGTCGAATTAAGCTCGTTGGACTCGAGTCGAGCGCTCAAGGTGACAGGAAGTCGAGTGTGGAAATGTATTGTCAAACGAGTTTAGAAGAAAATTAGTCATCGATTTTTTCCTGAAGTGAAATTTTCAATTCGCGGAAAATAAATTTATATCTATTTTTTAAATGTATGAGATATTTTGTGAAAAATTAATGAAAAATTTATATAAAAAATATTCATGAATTATAATTTATAGTTTGGTTCACTTATTAACGCTTTGAATGAAATATTTTCGTGCACTATTAAATTAGCATTGTATGAAAAATTTGCAATTCATATAATTTACATTAAAAGAACCGTTTACAACTAAGCTTAATTTTTATAAAGTATTGAGAAAAACTATGAGAACTCTATTATTTAAAAAATATATATTAAATAAAATTAAAGATGTCAAATGAGTTGCGTGAATTATAAATATCAAATAATATGATTTGATATTTTCAATGAACAATCTTCAAAGTGCACTTATTTCATTCATTTACATAATAAAACATAACCAGCTATTAATTTGCATAAATATCATTGAATAATACAATCACTATGAAGAAGAGCCATTATAATAAATCATATCTCACCTAAAGTACGCACAGCAAATTCCTCAATTTACACTACTTTTTTACACAATACACTAACTTATAACAATGAAAAATTAAAAAAAAAATGTTCTTAAGATTACGAATATATCGATTAGTTCGGAAAATGTATACGAATCGGAGGATTCTCAAAGAAAGTCGCGTCCCGTTCGACGGCTTATCGTGCACTGTCGGCAGTTGGCTCGCGTACTCTGCTCCTCCACTCTGCAACGACCATCGGGAACTGTTATTTCGTGACGTAAAATTCCAAACAGCTATAATATAATTCTATTACATACGAGAAGCATCGATGTGGATGTCGATGTCCGATGCTTTCTTCCGAACTAGTGTGTAATATGAAAATTACATTTCGATCACTGGAATTTGACGCTAACCATTGATTTTCTATATCATGCGATATTTCAAAATCTATCTGGTAATATAATTTTATTCTCGAATGAAAGAAAATAAATTGGTAGAATAGTATAAATAAAATTAAATAAAGGCTGATCGAGCGATGATATTTATTTTTTTAATGTAGGAATATGGTTAAGACTGGCGATTAGATAAATCGTTTCATGATAGTAATGTTCCGTATAGTTCCCAGAATACTATATTTATAATAATTTATTAAATTACCACATGTCTATACAATTTCTACTAAAGGATCCCAGTTTTCCCAAAGTTACTAGTATTTCTTATATACGTTCGATTCAGTTCATACAACACAACTAAAAAAGAATTATAATAGCAATGAAAAATTGAAAATTTCCCAACATTAACTTAATTATTAATTACAAAGAATAACGGGCAATCACAACAAACACTTATCCACAACAATCGAGTTGATTGAACTGTGTATTCTATAAGAGAGACACGTGTCCGTTATTCGCACAATCGTTTCATAATACCATTGACAATCACAGATCGAAAATGTAAAATGTAGAAGAGTCATTAGCAATTTGTACTAACGGGAATTCCTTCAAAAGTGGGCCATCTCAAGGAAAAATTACCGAGTAAATTACAAGGTAGATCACTGGAACACGGAAAGGCCGAGGGGAACTCGTTTTGAAGTCGCTCCTACGCAAACTTGTACACAACAATAAAAGTTCATACTTTCCAGGGCTTTCTAGTTGTACGAGTTGAATTCGTGCGCTGCTTTGTCTAGAAAATGAAAGCAGGTTGTTTGTGCGCTTTAAGTTCAAATAAACTAATTTCCTTTGGGAGTCTCTTGAGAAATAATAATCGTCGGAAGTTTAAACACGCAGAATGTTTCGAACATGAAATAATTGTCTTATTTCGTGTATGATTGCCGCAAGTGCAACAGTCAAGTGGATAATCGCATAATTATTTGATACAGCCTTCTTTTTTTTATATTTGATTTTTTTAGATGGAAATTTTTACTCAATACCGTTTGGCGTCATTGAAGACAGCCAATTGTCATCACAGTGCACGAGTGCGTTACGAAAATGATTTCACATTACATTGTATGTAATGAGATTTTGCTGAAAAATTTATCGATGTTTTATTATTCACTTCAGTGAGCTAGTAACATGTTATTTTATTATGTTTTCGATTCTTGAATATGAATATGTACGAACTTTTTAGTGTAAACTCGAATTTATTCACAAGCATAACCGTAACGCTCGCATACACTATTTCGTTATTATAAAACAATGAAAATTTTCTCTGGTAAAAAATGCAATTACTAATATCTAAATACACATACGAATAATTTTTCATCACAAGAATGTAAAAATAGATAATATAATACTCAGTCATCCGAATTATTAAGAACTAGCAATATTTAGAGCATAATTCACTATCTGTACCGTTATTATTAACTATTTATTTATATTATTAAATGAATCTGAATGAAAAAATCTTTATGTACAGTAGTTTTATGAAAAATATATAGTGATAAGTATAATTGTGAAAAATACAATTTTTTTTTAAGTGAGACATCTTTTGAACGAACATTAAAGATCTTTTTTAGATTTGATTTTTCACGAATAAGAGTTGAAAAATTTTAAATTCATGAAATTAACATTATAATTTGGGAAAAAATAAAGTGATAATTCATTTTTTGAAGTAATCAATATTATATTTACACTAGCATGTACTATAGTTATTAAAATGTGTTATAGATACGAAAAATAATAATAATTTTCATCAAATCTAAATCTGAAAAGTAAAAACAACACTAAAAAATAAGGTCACCGATTTTTTTCATAAAAAAACTTCGAACTCATCAACTTAAAAAATCCACTCGCATACTCTTTGTGATTGTTAGTTTGTTTGTTGTCTTCAAAATTTTCGATTGTAATTCTTGGGAAGGGAACATAATTAACTAGCCTAGAAACTAGAATGTCCATTCTTCACGCTAGCTGGAAACTTTTTACGCACATTTTCGCCCATTGACAATAATAATTATCTTTATCGTAAATCGTGAAAAAAGTTGAACCGAATTCGTTCCGAAATGACCCGCATTTTATGGAAAAATCAGAAAATGTTCACCATTTATACGCTAAATATGTCAAATTTATATATACCTGCATTTAAATATGAAAAAGTTTGTTATTTTTCGTCTTTTTTCAATAACATATTTGAATCATTGATAAGCAAAAAAGTCGTAAAAGTTTTGATATGTAAAATATACATTAATTAGAGTATTAGATTATACAGTAGAGATTTTCGCATTTAAAATTATAAAAAAAAATACTGGAAATCGGCACAATATTATATATTTACTCGTATCGTTTAGTTAAGTGAGTACGTTATGTGTTAATCAGAGTGAATAGTTATCGTTTAAACGCTTTGTCACCGTTATTTTATATACAATATGTTAGTAGTGAGAAACTTTCTTCAATATAACTTAACGACATTTTTATGTAAAAATCAGAGTCCGTTACATCCAAAGGTTTCTCGCGATATGATTACTTATACGCAGTGAAAATTACGTGCACAATTATCTTTATAGCAAAAAATATGTTGCGGTGATTCAAATTATGAATAATCTTGGGAATTGTGTTATCGAGATGACAATTTTGCATAATATTTCAAATTATCCGAGTTTTTTTTCAATTATGAATGCCTAAGCCCGATGTAGTTGAACTCAATTCGGGAAATGAATTTTAATCTAAAATTGCAAGTTATGTTATATTAAGTAGTAATTCACATAAATCAAATATAATGAACCGTATTTTACGTGTGTATAATATCTCACTTGAAAAATGATGTAGTGAAATAATTACACATATGTCTAAATAAATTGCGAAAATCCAGAAAATCCATATTCATAAAACATATTCAAATATTATGAACATTATTAAAATTGATCATTCACTTATGTTTAACTGTTATGTTGTTAACTGTAAAATTTGAAATAGTAGAAAGAGTAATTAAATAATTAGACTAAAAATAAATTGAGAAAAAAAGCAAAGCTGCATTAAGGTCGAAAAGACAGAAAAATAAACTTCGGAGCATCATTTTTTTCTAGTGACAGGTTATAATTAAAGCTCGACGCGCGTAAAAGCTTAATTGAACAAATAAAAATAAGTCTATAAATTAACGTTTGATATGAAAGTTCTAAACATCGAATCGGAACCGTTAATCAACCGTGACAAATTACTCATTACCGTTAAGTCTAGTCTGCAATTAAACGTTCAACATAACAACGTTTCCGCTTTTTTTCATAAAAAACACACTCCAACGAGATACAGCTCAAGAGATACGCGACTTCCTTTTATCGTTTTATGATCCATTTTTCATATATCGAAATGAGTACAGTTAAGAAATCGTTTAACCATAACAGATATGACTTTCATGCGATATTTTTTTCGACTTCTTATCTGATATAGAATACCGTTCGACTTTCGCGTCAATTACATCCGAATCGTACAATTATTAAGAATGAAATTCAAATGATACCTGATAATAAGATGGCAGGCTTTCACGATTCAAATTCGTGATACAGGTGATACATCTTCGCAAAATCGAGACCATCTTCGCACACCAGAAGGTAAGCAGATCCTAGTATTTTATGCGAACACATTGTGATTGTTCATATCATAATCCATGATCTTGACAACGAATCTTCAAGGTCGAATACAATCCAAAAACAACTTCTACAAAATCAAAATATTTGAAAAGCAGCCCATCGAAAACAAAACTCGTTCGATTTGAAGACTTCACACTGTTTACGTGAACAATTTATGTTTAACAACCATGAAAATCTGTTTTCCCTGGTCTGGTCGATTCTCAGGAGATTCTTCTTATTTTTTGCTATAGTTTTTTTTTTAACAGTTATCTCTTTGGAAAAGTGCTTTTGTTGTCGGCTTCTTTTCAGTGTCGTGAGTCGTGCTTACCCATCTGTAATGATCCGCGCACGTAGTACAACTCTCGTATACGTTATTACGCTTTAATTCGGCCTGGAAAATAACAAATATGCTTCAATCTATTTTTTTAGAGGAGCTAACACACTTTCAAAATATTTCTGATTTGAAAAAGAAACCTATTGGTGCGATAGTTAAAAACGAATCATACGCAATCGACTAATGGTGCTCGTTGTTGATGCATACACAAAGGGATGTTATTATTCTTGCATTACATCGCTGGAAAATAATAATAGTTATGCATCAGAGGTGATTTGAAAAGGATTTGTATTATGGTCATTACGTTCAATGAAATAATATAATGAATCGAAAAAAAAAACCAACGACTTATTCTGATTTCATAAGAGAATCGAACTTAATGATATTAGTGACGTGCAATGTAATAAGAGTGGTAAAAATATCACAATGATTATTTGGAATATCATGTTTTTTTTAAATATGTGTGATAAAAAATAATATTAATTGATTAAAAAAATATAATGATTAATAAAATGAAATGAATAAGAAAAAAATACAAATTACAAACCAATGATATACCGACATATAACAATAGGTTTTTAACATCAAGTTAAATAATATTATTTTAATCTGATCTTTTTCATTTCAAGCTCAATATTTTTTCCTTACAATATAAAAAAAAAGTAAAATATTCAGCTTGAATTGAAAATTGATTAACTTGTGGAAAAACCTATACGAAAAAGTCGGAAAAATCACATGCGAAAATTAAATACCTTGGAATGGCTTATGATACATTTTGACTGATCGAAGAAAGATGCGCTTGTACATCCATTGATTGAAATCCGTATATTGATTCGAGATTTTTTTTCAGTGTTGAAGAAAAGCGTCTTCTCGTTCGTGTCGTGGATGCTGGTCGTATGAGAGTCAAGATTAGAATGGTATTCAGATGCAGAAGCCTTTTGCAGACATCTCAACCTCCACCACCGAGACGAATGTTTACGTTCTCATGCCGAAACTGTGGCTCGCATTCTTTCATTGTTCGACGTATCATTTTTTCAGATCGCATCAACTGTCGAATTTAAATTGAGAGAAAATCTGAATAAATGTAAGCATAATTACTGTGATTTGGTCAATGAATGCACACTTATGACTTAATTAGGCGAAATAAAATTAGATGGTCAGATATCATTTCAAAGAAATGTAACTAAGATGATAATAATTTATTTATTTTAATGGTTGTTTAAAGTATTATTTTTTACGTTCATATTAAGAATATTTTTAATAATACAGTAGAACTTTGACTATACGGACTTATTGGGGATGAACCTAGTCTAGATCTCCAAAATCAGCAAATCTGGTTTATATTTGAATATATATTAAAATAAAATTCACTATTATAAAATACATGTATCTCACATGACAATCTTAACAATTCCAATTTATTCAAATTAAATGTCCCCTAGATGCACTACAGCACGGTTAAATGCAGAATGCATTCAAATGACCAATTATAGCATTTTCTATTCCCACGAAACTCGCGGAAATCGGGTTATCGAAATCCGATCTAGACGAAATCACTTTTATGTAGCGATTCAATAAACGAACTTCACAAGAACAATCCAATTGCACATGATCGAATAAATATAGAAGAGCGAAATCGTAAGTAACACGCTTTGAGAATCGCTCGTTTTCGAGAGAGTAATCCTGAACGAAAGGTGTATCGAAATTTGGAGCGTGCAACGATCGTGTAAGGCCAGGGGCACGATGTACAATACGAAATGGAAAAAAATTCGAATCAGACGAGAAACAATGAGAGAGGCATCATGAAAAGACAATAAATGAGAAGTCGACACCGTGACCCCGACGAAATATCGTTAAAACATACGCCATGTAGTTTACTTTCGTAGGAAAATTCGCGAAAATTCGATTTCGAGTGTGGGAACGTTTCGAGATCGTACGTATTCGATTTTGCTCTCGAGCACAATGGCCAATTAGCTCGTTAGTAATCCGTAATTGCTTACGCGAAATTCTAATTTGTAAATATTGTAAATTATGTGAATCGTGGTAGAAGTGAATAGATAGACAATGGGTTGTGTACGAATCCGCTGATGATTGATGCTGCGTTCGAAAGTGATCTGGTTTTTATAGAGATAATCGAAAGTCGATCTTAAATGCAAACATAAATCAAACATTAACGATCGAGTAATATAATATAATATGTACACAATGGATAAAATTTTAATTGAACATTAAACTTCTACAACATATTTCTAATGCAGTTCTCATACACGAATAAAATTTTCATATCAAAAATATTGTATTTGTATTTTCGAAATTTAAAATTACATCTAATCATGTTTTAAAAATTTCAATTTCAAAACATTGTGTATAGTAAAAATCATAAAGTGCTCTAGAAGCAATCGTGACTCATTAAAAAGTGAAATTTATTTTAAATCGAAATTCTTTAATAAATGAAATACTAAGTATGCACAATCTAAATAAACAGGGAAAGTCTAATATTTTGAATCGCGACACAATAGAATGCTTCAAATTGAAAAATACGATGAAAAGCGAAGGAAACGCATCCTCTTATGCTTCCGGTTGAATGGAAAAACGCACGGCAATTTTCCCGTTCGCTAAATACGAAGACAACGTAACAGTTCTGTTACAATATCACACACAAGAATAGCGCAGAAATTTTATGCTTCGAGCGCTTTTTCAAATTGCTTCTGATATAAAAATTAATGAATTCGGCTCGATGTGCGGTTTTGCGATCGTTCGCCGTGTTTAATGTCGCTTTTCATACGCGAAAAAGATCTTGAGTCGTGATGTGGTGAAACAATGTCATGTTCACGGTGTCAATCCTATTCTCTTTTTCCCGCCCAAATTACTGTGACACATACGACACGAAAATGTAGAAATTTATAGCGCGAAAATTAAACACGTCCACGATGCGGCCTGAATGCTTTCCGATGAAAATTCACCGTTTAAATGTCGTCTAATTTTAAATGAAAAGTTTCTAAATGTGTTCGACATACAAAATATCGTTGCGCAGAACCGAAAAGTTATGACTCGGTCGGTTTATTTACTTTATATGGCGGTATTGAAAGTTTAATGGTTATCGATTATCGTATGAAATTGGTCTTTGTTTTCTGTGAATTTTCTTCATGACCTGACAGGTCAATTTGTTGGCCTGAATGACTTGAGGTTGAAAAGTTATTACAAAGCATAAAACAATTCATTTTTGATGTCTATTTTTTGAGTACATCATATTATAATATATCTTCTTGATAAAATCGAAATATTGTGTTTCTTCGTGCTAATTTCATGCACTCAGCTATTAAATTAATACAAATGCGTTAATGTTTTAACGATGCAGTTATACGGTTATTTTCAGTAATAAGAATAGAATAATTTTATGATCTCTCATAGGAATGCGTATAAAAGATACTAATTATAACATCAAACTTGATCCAACACAACTTAACTCATCAATGGATATGCCTTCGATATGGTGATATAAATGGTTCATGTAGTATCGTATAAATTTTGCACACTGACGTGAAATCAAAATTCATATTAGATCATAAAATCATTCAATTGTTTTACTGGCGAATATATTTCAAATAAAACCCATCATCAAACTCCAATTACAACATCGTAAAAATCGAAGAAAACTCATTTCAATTCCATCAATCACATCGACAATCTAACACTTTCAAAGAAACCACACAACGCCGATACAATAAATCAAACGACCACGCCGTAAACACGCTTTCGATCACAAAACGAAACCGAATCGACAAACGAAGCCTAACCACCATTCACCTGCACCGTTTCGACCGCCAACCGGACCTTTCCTCGATCAATGAAGAGTCGATTGAATCGCTACTCGACAACGGGCCCTTCGACCACAATTGCGCTGATATGAGATCGGTTGTGCCGTACCTATTTGCCCACGGTGTGTTGTTGAACTTTCGCCTCTTTCACCGTGGCTCGGCACACTTATGAAATCCGATCGCTTCTCGCGTGGACGATCCGAGGGGAAAATGCGAAGATACACTTTCACCGTTTGTGCGTGTGACACGAGTGGCGCGTGACAGTTGCCGATTCGGATTTGACGTTTGTCAATCGGAGCCCGATGATGGAGAACAAATGAATTTGATTTGATTGAAATTTAATTAAAAGTCTCTTTTGAAATTGTTTTGTCGATGCCACAGAGCAGCAATTTCGTAGAGACTGTCTGAGAAGTCTGTAAGTCAAGGGATGTAACAATGCAAGACAATGTACACTTTGATTTCTAGAAGTCTTGCATAAGATTATGTACAAAGAAATGTTAAAATCTAGAATCTTATATCGTGATAATAACACATTTCATATGCTAATTTTTCACATTATGCTGCTGAAAACCATCGAGAATGAGTTTTTTCAATTTATTATTATATAACTCATTTATAGTTATCGATTGATTGTTATTGTATATCAGTAGTTCATTAATTCATTGTAGCAACCCTTTATTGAACGGAAGCAAAGTTTTTCAAAATGAGACCAAGTTTGTGAGGAAAGTAATGAAAAATTATTGAAAATTCCAGAATGTATAATTATAATACCTCCAATGAATCGGTACGTGAAAATTTTAGAAGAAATAAAACAATTTGTTTCAATGAATGTTTCTGTATTTATCAATAGTGCAAAACAAAAATATTCTCATTCCTTTTAATACAAAGCAAAATCGATGATAACAAATTTGAACACATTCCAATATTTTGGCAGAACAAAAAAAAAAAAACAAGAAAATTTCAATTTAAAGTCAACATTTAAAAGAATTATAAGTTGAATATACAAATGACTGAAACGTATTAATATATTACATGTATGCCCACGAAGTATATAAAATATTTATACACAAATCACAAGCAAATTTCGAATGATTTAGGTAATATCTATTACAATTTTAAGTTTTTTTAATCATTGCAAAGATTTGATTCACAACACTTGATATGCACCAATCACTGTGTTACTTTAATTATCTTTTGCTTTCAATCAACACAATACAAAAGAAACAGAATCAAAATATAGACAAGTTTGTGACGAATTTATATAGAGATTAAAATTGAATTGTGTACATTGGAATGGAACATTATAGCTATAACTGTCACTGAAATTGCGATTTTAGAACTTTTACTACAATGAAACAGATGATAATGGAAATGTGATTGAAGTTTCAATTTCGATGTCAGAAATGAATATGACAACGATGATTTATGTGATTTATAATCCTTAAACACAAACTACATGAGATATTAATATTTAATTCTTATCACTTTAAATTATGTTGCTTCATTAACTTTAGAACCATAACAAGTCTTTTTTCGAAGAATAAAACATAATATACAGTTTGTTTATAAATATGGCTATCATAATTTATTAAAAAATAACATAAAACTCCAACCAAATGTATAAATATTATATAATAAAAAAAACTCGTATTTTCAGTGTGGCACAAGCAAGATGAAAAAAAACTGAGTAAAATAAAATTTTAAATAACTCAACAAAACATCAAATTATTCAGGACAGTTAAGCAGTTTCAAGCAATTGTTACACAGCATCCGTTTCGCAACATAGTGTATCACATTGTAATTCTTACACGACATATTTATTCTAGCACAAAATACACTAAGTCATATTTTTTATTTATTATATTATCGTTACATTTATTACTATTACATTGTTTATTAATATAAATAAAAAACTTCATGTACAATGATCCTTACACGTTTTGAGATCTAAATCAATATCTCTTAATATCAATTGAATGTTGAATTTAATACTGTCTAAATTAATAAAATAAAAATATCTTATGAATTGCAAAACTTTGTTTTTTCTTTAAATTATGTATTTTTTTCACTTAAAGCTATGAACGTGTCATCAATGATCCCAAAGATTGAAATCGCACTCATTAAATGTGTTTATATAGTGTACGCCCAGTGAGGCTAAGCGAGTAAAATCAAAATCATTGAATGACAAATGGCAGAAAAACGGTCATTTTAACAATGACCTACTGTCACAACATTAAATATTGCTGTTGAATGTCTTCTCTAATGATAGTCGAACTGCATAAAGCATGCATGAATAGCTAACTATCTTAGCGTATATACAAATAATTAGCCTTATAATGAATTAATTAGTGCAAGATCATTTGTAATTTTCGTCATTCCTCAAAAAAATAGGAATGATATTTGTTATAATATAGTAAATTTGTTCATATTGTTCCACTAATCTCTAAATTACACATTTCAAGTAACATAATGATTAATAGGGAAGGGGGTTTAATTGTTACAAAATATTCATATCAAAGTTCAAAAAGAGAATAAGACACATTCGAATATATTTGAAATATGCTATTTGAACAACAAAATGTAATAAATTTATTTTTTCGGTTACATTATCAGGTAGATGTTGTTTGACAGATATCTGTTTCAAAATTTGTAAACACTTAAAGTAACAAATAAAAAAAAATACCATGAGCACAAGTCGAATCCTAAAATTGTAATACCTATTTCATAAAAAAACTATCCTTAAACAGTTATGGAAAAAATATCAAGTTACATAAAGGCACCCCCTGCCTGTAGAATGCGGTAACCATCAACAAATTTCTTGATTATTCATATAATTTCGCATTACATAAAGCTAAGATAAAATATTTTTTATATATATAATATATATAATTTTCTTAGTTATTACATCTAAATATGTAAGTATGTAATCTCCATTATTATATAATCAATAGATATATATTGGGATCAATGAGTGCAGCAAAAATATAACTTTTTTTCAATGAGAGTTACCAAATTTGAGTTTTTTACAAATGAAATTACATCAACAATGATAGCTAATTCAAAAAAGTCATTATGCATTTTTATAATATCCAAAAAGGAATACTTTTCATATTAAATTACAATATATGTTTAGAATGCGCTATATATATTTTTTTAAATGCAATACTATTGCCATCAACAAATAAAGCAAGATATCAAGTAAAGATAAAAATGCAATATCAGACATTTATTAAATATGAAAATGGGTTATTATGAAATACAAAAGGAAAAATGCACCACAAAAGGTAATTTTTTATCGATCCTAAAGAAATATTGTCAATGAATATCAAAATATTTTTTTTATATATAAAATTTTAGCTTCACTACTTTATATACCATTTGAAGTCACCATTGTAAAAATTACTAAATCATTTGAATGAAATAAAATTTTCATGGATAAAATGTATTTACGATTAATTTTAAACAAAACGAATATTGTATACACATCAAAACCAAAATATCTAGAGATCATTTAATAATTTTCAATTTGAAATTCAAAAATGTCTCTTTTAATTTTCACACCACAGCACTAAACTACACTTCCGAATTTTGATGGATTAAAAAAAAATCACTGGATCATGTAACTCCAAAGTCTTAAAATACAATAAACAAATTATAAATGGCAATTGAACGTATTTTCCATGAATAAATGAACTTGAAAATTCACAAAATACTCGCCGTGAATGCACCACGAGCATCAATTGTTTTCACTCGAAAGATTGACACCCTGTATAATAAATGAAAAAGTTGTACGGTGCAAGCCAAATACCTCCTACACACAATATATTGACAGGTTTCCCGGCAAAATGAGATACTTGCCCAGGAAAGGAAGACTAGTGAGCCTGAAGCCTTAGTCAAAAAGCAGACGACCAGCTTTATACAAGTCAACTTGATGAACTGACCCTCAGGTGATGAAGTCTCTTGAAAATGTTACTAAATATTCCACTAAACCAACTGCAATGACTGATATTATGTGCATCAACTGGAAAACTAGGTAATATTATCTCAACCAGCGTTGCCAAGACATTGGTAAATGGAAGATATCTCCGTTGGGAATTGATGAGCTGAAGATTTTTGTTGGGGTGGGTACACAATCTGCTAAAATAGCAGCAAATGGATAATGCGACAATGAGAAACTGAAAACAGATCAGGCACCCCGTGAACTCTTATAGTTTTCACAACGAAGAATTTTTCTCCAAGTTTCTTCACAACATCGACAATTGATATACACTTGTCAGGGTCGATGAAACCTAAAATTAAGAAGAATATGGATTAAGAAGACCATTAAACCAATATTTTTGATCACTCATTACAGACCTAGTGAGATGTCGACTTTCTTCATGCACAGTCATTTCAGAGCTCTTAAATTCATTCAGCTCTTTTCTTATAGCAGCTTTATCTCTTGGTGTGAGTCGTGTCCAAGGTTTATCAGCTCTCCTAAAAAAGTTGCGGATTAGTGAAAAATTTGATTGATTACAGAATAGTGACATAAATTAGTTTGAAAATACCTATCGTAATCATGTGCTTGTGTGACTTCAATATAATCGTTAAATCTGATTATTTTCTTTTCCTTCAATTCCTCGACTGTCGGTCTGAAACTAAGTTTTCGTAAGAGGTAACGTTTCTTTTCTTCTCGCTGTTTTCTTTCTTCGGCAGGTGTTTGAGCTGAAATTAGATAATAAAAACGAAATTAATTCAATAAATTTCTAATAAAATATGATTTGTGATTACTTACTTTTTAGAATATTTCTTTCTACTAATTCCTCTGGGGTGGGTCTCATAGATAGTCGTCGTATTAAACGAGCACCGATGGCTTCCCATGATTCTTGACGTTCATTATCACTCTGTAGTACAAGGATGTTTCTGCAAAATAATAAAATGTGAAATATCTTACTTTCATAATCACCAGCAGTATCAAAATGAAATGAGGATTATAATATTAACACAGAAAATTCATTACTTGCCAAATAAGATACGATAAAATTAAAAATAAATTCAATTATTACACAAACTGTCAACTGTATAAGCAAAAACTAAATACATTTTGTAAAACATAGAGCATAGCAATGCAAATAGTGCTACAAACTGATAATAAAACGAGAATATTTATAGTAGAATGTCTTCGAAGTGAATTTAATTTCTTTGACAGACAGTACTATAAAATAGTGGAAATAGAGATATTTTTTTCATATTCCTTTACATATAGGCATGTATGAATTAAATTAATTTTCAGCATGCAACAAAAAAAACATTTAATTTCAAATCAAATAAAAATAAAATACAACGATTATTAGGGAAAAATATAATATGATCATGCAACACAAACATAAAGATAATTTGGCATATTTACAACTAATGAAATGAAATCCAAACATAAATAAAATTAACACAACAAAATATAAGTCAGTTTATAATATTTGCACCTAGATATTATTAAAAATTAAGTATAATATGTACATTCGGTTTATAGTATATGGTGATATACTTATTAAAAAAAAAAAACAATTGAAACAATGCTTTCAATAGATTAAAATATTTGATGTTAACTCTAAAATATAAGCGTTCATGTTGTTAATAAATTAGTAGTAGAAAACATTCAACAATAGACATTTTTATTGGAACGAGTTCTGCATGAAAACATTTCAAGTAAAAATGTTCGTTCACGTTGAAATGAACACTTTTTACCTACATTAAATTGCTTAAATTCCATTCGCCTTTAAGCCACGGTGCTAATAAAAGAACAGGGTGCAAATTGAATCTGCAATTGGCAAGAAAATTTTTCTCTAGAGTTTCATGATTGACATATCCAACTCAAAGCAATATGGCCGTTATGAAAGCCAATAAAGTAAAATTTTGACATAGAACCTTTCGAACTGATAAACATACAGCCTAAATGATAATAGAAAGCTAATCAGAATACTCAGTGTTTTTCAGCAAGCCGTCGATCATGAAACAAATGTCTTATGTGGAATATTTGTTATCAATCTGTTCCATCTTTAAATGTGCAGGTTTAACGAATAATCAAGGGAAGCCATAAATGAAAAACACTGTTAAAAATCATTCGATCTAATTCAAACATCTAACATAGAAGTGTACCTTTACCATATATTTTAACATGAACATGCAGTTGCAAATTGGATACCATATGTTACGGCAACTTAATATGTGAACGGAAAAGTTAATATGATTAAATGATGATTAGCAAAACAAACCTGTTGATCAGTTCTTGTCTGTCAGGTCTCAACGCCAACTTGATATTCAAGCTTTCTTTGCGTGCGATTTTTGCAGCAAGTCGATCATTATCATTTATATGCTCATCTCTGAAATGTACACCATCTGAACCCATGCCGGGCGGAGTTCTGTCATCTTCTCTAATAATATACGGCCGAGCATTTTCTTTGTTTTCAACGCAGGCTAACCGTACAGGTCGACTACTGAAAAAGTAAAAGTTCAATTAATTTTTTTATTATTATTTACACTTAATGATTTGACAGCAAACAATGAAATTGTAAAATATTTTGAAAAGTAAATGGAAAGTTTTATAAAGATCGATATTCTATCATTGTAGATGTAATGAAGATTGAAAAGAGTAACATTCATGCAACATTCTAAAATTTCTGTGAAGTTGATGACGATAAACTTTGTGAAAACATATTGTGTGATAATGAAAATATTAATAGAATAAAATTATGGTTTACACATATTACAATAAATGTATGTACTTAGTACATATTTTTAAAATAAATAAAAATGACATTCAATATTGCAAATATAAAATAAATATGAAGAAATGTGAACTTTGAGAAAAAAAATCAACATAATACATTAAATAATGTCATATCCTCGAATGAAAGACTCAATTTGTGTTGGAAATAATCATTATTTTTTTCATAATACAAATGGTGGCAAATAAAATAGGAATGAGTGAAGAGAAAGCGAGAATGGTTTTAAGCTCTGTTATTGGCGAAAATTTACCATATTCTTATCCTTGGCCTAGGTGGAGGCCTTCTAGTATATGCGGCAAAAATAAATAAAATAGAACATTAAATAATTATCCAAAACAATGGATCGAATACAAAATATACCAGGAAAATGTTTTTATAAATGCACAATAATACAAATCCACAAACAGAATGATAAAGTGAAACCTATGACTGCCGCACTACAAAATGAACAATAAAAATACCTTGACACTCAAATTGGCATTTCATTGTTCATGTTTGATTACAATGTAATTTTGGTCACAGTCAAATCGATTTTCTGGTTAGTGAAACGATAAAGAAGAAAAACAAAAAAGATCACTACAAGAATCAAAGGTACAAATAAGTGATCATGTAAAGTTGAAAGAAAACCAGATTGCATAACTGTATTTGACTAAACTGTAAAAAAGAATGTGTCGTTAATATATGAATGTGCAATTATACATCTTCATATTAGTGCATTTATACATAAATAGAAATATCCAAAAGCGGCAATGCATGGGATCGGAAATAATAGAAAAAAAGTATTGTAAAAATGGAAGTAAAACTGACTTGAAACTCGAGTGCAGTTGATCTTGACGTTGGGCTAAAGGTCGACCTTCTTGAGTTGGTGTGCCAGGTCCTGATCCGCCACCACCTCCTGAGCATCGCTTTTTCAAGGCAGATTTCAGAGGTACCGCATTCAGCATCGGTTCTTTTGGAGGAATTTCTTCAACTCGGGATGTATCTATTGATGGATCCGGTTGAATGGAGCGCAATCTCAATTGATTATCTTCGGGGTCAGATTCTACATCGTCTACCATTCCAATGGGCTCATCTTGATCAGCTGAAAAAAATGATATGACATTATGAATAAAAGTCAATATGACTGTTAGAAATGAAAGAGAAAATATACCTTCATAGTCATAGTCAGACAGATCCAGAGGTACAGCATTTAGAAGGTTGTTGCCACTGACTCCAGACATGTTCTGCATGGAGCACTTTTGTCTTGTGAGAGCGGTGGGACTCGGCGAGCTGAACATGGGTGGCGGAGGAATCGGTCCTATCTCCGATAAAGGTATAGGTGGTTCTGGCAACTCGGATAACACCAGCTGAGGCGGTAGTTGCATCGGTGGTGGCGGCAACTGAGGCAGCATCTGCGGCAGCTGAGGTCCTGGAATACCATCTGAAACATGACGAAAAACATTTTTAATGAAAGGTTTATGAAAAGCAAATATTTATTTATTATTATTATTTATTTATAGGCAAATAAGATACAATATATAGGCAGGTAAGTCAGTCTCATTGGCGTCAACACTGATACCCTAGAAAGGTATCCTAGTATCCTAGTAAAGTAAGCCGATACAAAGTCATAACCATACAAATTAATGATTTTCTTAATATTTGGATTGTACGGAATGTTATTTACACATATTAATCATCATAAATGGGAATAGCTTATGCCTTATATCATCATACATTGTATAAAACGGGATGCACACAGCGTAATTAGAACGCAATCAGAACATACCGATTGGGTGGATGGGATTATTTTCCATGAAACGATATTTACATATATGAATGTTAATATCGCTTACGACAACAGAAGTCGCAGAACTACATCGATTCGTATGATAATTAATGCGAAATCGGAAAGGGGTTGAATTAATTTTATCGAATGAAAGGCTGGAGGCTGGAGACCGCCATTTAACAGAAAGGGAATACTAAAATCGCAAGCGCCAGCAAGAAAACGATTAACGATATCACACTCGACTGATCTTAACGTATAATAAAAAGGAATCGCAAAATCGAGGAAATAGCAATTGAAGAGTTGTTTCAAGTTGTATTCATACAAAACATGCGGAAAAGACAGAACGAAGATAAATATTTTGGCAGAGTTGAGTAATTTAATATTTTTCTTGAAACAAACATGAATTTATATAAGACAAGTTACATATAAATTTAATTCTAGCTCTTCTCAGAACACAAAGGAGTCATATCTGATTTTACTCGAAGCCATATCACCGTAAATGCCAGCTTCTGAGATTAACGTTAAATATATTCTTTAAAGGTTGAAAGTTCTAAGAAAGGATAGCTTTTCTTTATAGTAAGTACAATGTATAATGAAAATAGGAATCTAAATCATTCTTGAATTATCACCTAAATAGTTTATCAGAGCTTAATGGCGCTGATAAAATCAGAAAAACGTAAACATACTATTTAAAAAAAAAGTAAATTTGAAATTTAGTTGGCTAGTTTTTAACAAAACGTCACAGTGTTGACCCAAACTATAAACTAATCGACAAACAATCGAAGGCGTTGAGTACCTTCGACACGGACCACAAAGGTCACTTCGAAGTTTCCAACTCAAACTTTGCCCGTATAATCTTCTAGTTTAATTCAGTCCACAGAAGGCTGCCATGGTGGTTTTCAAACTTTATTAGCAACTAAACTGTCTCTTGAGCAAAACCTTGCACCAACTATCTACTTTGAGTCAACCTCGTTTTTTGAACACCGTAACCGAGTGATAAATCTAATATCGTGCAGATTTTAGAACTTTCAAACAAAATACTTAGAATGACGCTATCGAATTTCGTTAAAAGATTGGAAAACGAATTTTCCTCATATACAGTAAGATATTTTATGTGAAGAAAAAGCGAGTTGCTCAAGAAGCCTTCACAATATTTTTACCAGTAATGGCACTAACTCTAATGAGGCGTTTACATATGGGTACTACCATTCCCGTTCCTGCTACCATTCTCGCATATGCATGAGAGAACCTAATGCAAACATTCAGAGCGAGAAAGATAACGGCAACGGCAATATGTAAACACCGTATAATAATGAATAAGTAGTAAATCCAGAACTTACGGTGATCGGCGTGGTAGCACATGAGCCGCCTGGAGAGCTTCCCGGGGGCGAGGGTGGCGGGGCGGTCGGGGCGCTGCGCCCCCGGCGCCCCCTGCTCGGTCGCGCTGCCGCCCTGCTCGCCCCCGCCCCCGCTGCCGCCCCCATCGGTCTTGTCCTTCTTCGGCTCTGTAACAATATCGGGTCAACGTTGAAAAATATTGTCGTCGACGAATGAATGGGGTATAGTACTGTTGAGTTTCGCGAAGTAATGCGCTGATGGATGGTGGCGACGTATAATATAAAATAATATTGAAAAAAAAAAGATTTTCGCTAGGGCTTTTTTTCCCTTTTGATTTTTATCGGCGTCTAGGACGTGCGTTGAAATATTTATGCTTTTCCGAATAATGTATCGACGTACGCGCACGGAAAGAATGTGACTCAAATGTGTTAGATATTTTATATAAATTTTCTCAAATATTCGAAACGAACGTATAATATATAGATATGTGTTGTATTAAACTTTCAAACAAATAGGTACAAAATAAATTCGGAGGGAATCCTGCGCCAAAATCTCATCCGATTTCGGGCGGATAAGGAAAGGTAAAACTTTAGGGAAAAAAATACATAAAACTGTGGAAATATCTCTCACTATAATGGAATTGTGGAAGTATTATATGAAGACGGCTGACTAGGGATGTACACTTTAACTTTTCCACTAAAGCGTCGCCGTTTCCAGTGTCGACGATAATTAAATAAAATCTCTCCGGTAAAAATAAAACAAACTGCATACGCTTAAGCACGAAATTTCCCGCGGTCGAAATTCCGGAATCGACTAGCGAACGTTTTGTCGAGTGTTAATTGGGAAATTCCTAGCGAATGTTGTTCGTTTAAAATAGACAGAAAAACGGCACACAGGAATTTCTATTAACTCGCCGAGGATAAAACGAGCGAAAAAAAGGGTCACTCGAGAGTAGCAATAGTACACGAATTTTTCTAATCAACCGGATTCAAAAAGTTTTAACAATATCATTCTATCTACACTTGAGATTTCTATGAACGCATTTAAAACGAGATCAGAACGCAAAGCGACCGAATAAACGAGACCGATCGCGAACGAAACGTTACTTTCGCAACAACCCAATTATATTCAAATCCCGAATTTCCCACGACCCGAAATCCCCTTGACCCTCACAATTCAACAAAGTCACAAAGATCGCAGCTTACCTACAACGAACGGTCCCGAATCGCGGAACTAATCCCCCTTTTCGTTCGACCATTCGATAAATTACAGAAAGACACGCGCGAGCCAGAGGAATTATCTAACTCGCCCACATCCCGACCTAAAATCGAACATAAGAACGAACGGGTTATCACCCGAGAGCGCAATAAAAAGAGCAGCCTTGCAGTCTCAATAAAAGGAGTCATTAAGCCGTATTAATAATAGCGAAAGCTCGGCGACGCCAAATTAACGGGAAAAAAGAAAAACGCAGCCCGTAGCCATGAACTTGTACGTTTCATAAATATACGTAATACAATAATGATCGAGCACTTATAATTTTCCGGCGCGAAAATAATTAAATTTCGCCCCGAGTTTACGTAAGGGCGGGCTTATATATTCATTCGTTTATTTATTTATCGTTATGATATTTTTTCCCGGAGCTGAAACAATTGCGGCGCTAACGGCCGGAACGTGGCACTTTTATACATCGCATTATACTTACGTACATACACCCCGTTATGTAAGTTCATTTATAAATGAAAATACGATGAGACGAAAAATTTCAGTGGTGCGGGGGGAGGGTCGGAAAACTTTCGGAAAATTTATACTTCTTATTTGGCGATAATAAATTTCGACCGAATAGACCCGAGTCCGAAGGGTTTTACAAAGTAAAAAATACGACACCCGACGCGGGAATTTAAAATTTATTATTTTTCGATATTTTTTTCGTCGGAAAGACAACACGCTGAAATTTCATTGTGACGACTCTTGATTCGTTTTATCGCACGATTGTTTTAAAAAAAACAACGACTCTGTTATTTAATAAGAATTTTATTGAATGCGTTAAAAATACACTCCGGCGACGAAATGAAAACGAATCAACAGCCCATCAGCTCCGCGTATAGATTATTCAAATTCCAATTAAACAAAAAATAATAAACAAAAACGCGATAAAATCAAATTTCGCAGCGCGAAATGTAAGCACAATGAATCACGAAACAGCTGCGCACCGGGATTCACATTTTACACAGCCAGAGTACACAAAAAAAAAAATGATTTTCGCATAAACAAAGCCAACCCGAATAAACATGGGGACGGCTCGCTATTAAAATTCATAATAAATAAAAATAATGTACGCGAGTTTTCCCATTTTTCTCAGACGATTTATCAGAGAGAATCGCCCGGAGGACTTCGCTCACATTTCACACAATCTCCGAGGAGAAAAACCGCACAAAGGAAAAGCGAGCCGAAGGGAAAAGGGTCCGAGAGTAGAACTCGGGCATATGGAAAATCGTTAACGTATCGGAAGAGCTTCGACTGAGGATCTTCGCAGTAGTCGTCGTACATCATCACGAGGGGTCGGAATCGTGACTGGAAAGCCGGAAAATTGTCGCAATCTCGTCGAACTTGGCCTCGTTGCGATGCGCCCTCGAGGACGAGGACGGGCCAAGGTGAACAAACTCATAACGGTGACGTGTCATGTGGGGTTGTTATGGGGGTGGAAAATAGCCGCCCACTTCGGGCGATTCGCCCTTGTGTTTATATTCCTGCGAGCGGTTGTATAACGGGTCGGGAAATCTATGCGTAGTTGTGATAGGCGGTATGTGTCATAAATCGTGAAATGTGTTTATTTTGTGTGCTCTTGTGAATTGCAAAAATATCAAATTAGTTAAATTAGATAGTCAGAATATTCAGTTTTATAACCCATCCAAAATTAACTTGATCTGAAAAACAGTTTTGTCAAAATCTCTGATGTAATGCATTTTTTTGCTAGTATTATACTAGAAAAAAAAGTGGTGGTATTCATAGAAAATATTGACTAATTTCATAGATATCACTCGTATATTTAAAAAAAATACATTTTATTTATATGAAACGTGTTGTATAAAGCTCTTATTGAATCGAAAGTATGTTTTTTTTATTAAAGCCAAAAATCCCTTATATTCGACATTCGTTGCTAAAAATATCAAAAAAAATATCGAAATCTGCGCGATCGGATTTGAGAGTCGCGCGTGATCAAAATCGCTAAAGCGCGTCGGTGTTGTTATTATTAAGATACTTTGCGTGCAAAATAATATCATAAGACAATATGCGACGCGCGCGTGTTACTAAAACGATAAGAACTCAAGACGACAGCATTATTTAGTGTGTATGTTTTCTTCTTGTATCATCCCACACTTTGTTCCCAGATGAAAACAGACTCTAATTCAGAAAAATGTCGCGTATATATAGAACGAGAGAGCATGCGAAACACGCACGATGTGCGAACTCTTCGTTAAGTAACGAACCGTTAACATCAGAAAACATACGTTACTACGCAACGAGCTTAAGTATATTTAGATTGAGACGTATACAAAACTTGATAGCGTTTGATAAGTGGAATGATTCAGATTCATGGAATTGTATTTGAGAGAAATTGGTTCACAAAGTTTTGATACACTTGTCCATGATTATTAAAAATCGCATAATATACATATCATTGACTTCCATCACCTTAACCCTATTTATGACCAATATAGGCTTGTTTCATGGGTTAACTTCCCCTAACCAAAAAATGGTAGAAAAAACACATATCAACAATATTTTAACTGAAATTGTTAAAGAGTAAAATATGTATATAAATTGTTGACCGATCGACGAGAATCTTTAAAAGTCATTACATGTTTACGCACATAACATTCTTTCAACGTAGACGTTTATCTGACATCCGATAAATTCAGTTCGATTGAGTTATTTCGTTTCAAACAAAGGGTCTAGGCTGTGAGGGATTTACAACTTCGCACTCGGCATATTAATCCCTTAACGGCGAAGTTGCAGAGTCTAAGGGCGTAGGGAAATCGAGTCAACTTCGATTTTACCACCAGAGTTCACGCTCTGAGACACCCGACAAACACTGATAAGATAAGATCGAAATAAGTTAAATTTCGTCGGAACTTGATCTGAATGAGAGTTGAAAAGCTTATCGTGAAATAGTTCGCTTTCAGCTATTCCGGAATAAGCCGAATGTAAAGTGGCGTGAAATAGGATATGAAGTATGTTGACAATACGATATGTGCACACATAATATGGATTAAGTCAATCTAAACAACATTCTATATTTGAACACACAATATTAAACATAATAATTTTCTTTATAATGAAAAAAGTTCGATTTTCGTTTAATGAATTAAGTAGTATGTATAAACCAGCAAGTGCTTATTTATTCATGTTTTCTCAATTGACCAAATCGAATATCTTTTTATTCAACAAAAAAACATGCAATCATGCAACACTAAAATGCTTCACAGAAAAATTTCATAGCAGTTATCTGATTTCTCATATGCATTTTTAATGATCGTATTAATCGAAATAACCACTCCAAAAAAACATTTAATGCATTCGAGGGAAAACAAATTATGCAAAACCCCACACAAATATGGAAACTCATAATATCAAACATTCATCAAGGCATAATGTGAAAATTATTAAACAACCAGCCGAATGCTGGTGACCCGGCTATTAATTAAATGAAAATTGCCGAAATAATATTTCATTTTCCTGCATTTTAATACCAATATTGTTAAAGAGATTTCAATAGAGGTCATTTCGAAATATTAACGAAAAGCTATTCAGCGAAAATGTGGAAAAAAATATAATGGTTCCAGTTAAGTAAGTGCTCGCTCCGGTTCGCATATTATACAGTTTGGGAAACGCTAATAATATATAATGGTTAAATATGTAATAATGTTCTGCGGAAAATCTTATATACCTACCGCTGAAAAAGGAACGAAAGACCCGAACGCTTTATGCAAATTTAATTCCATAAAGTGAGCTTTCAAAAGCTCAAAACTCGATACGATCATCTTTGAAATTCCGATAAATTCGAGACAAGCCTGAAAAATTTTACATAACGACACGAAAAAATAGCAACTTTTCAGCCATTTCAAATCACGTAATTTATTTAAAACATCAATCTGGCGAGTTGAATGTTCGAATCGAGAGAAAATCTTCGGAATGCCGCTGTAAAGCATCGATCGTATCTCGTTTTGAAGTATGGGTCAAGGTTCGAGCGGCTGAAACGTTCAGTTTTCAGAGATACGTGTTTACTGCTGTTCGATGTGGAGTTGCATAAGCCCGGGGCCAAACAAAGAGCTTTGATTTATACGACACGTCGATCGTAAATAAATATATGTGTGCGGAAAGTAAGCGCTCGATTATTTCGAACTGTTGGTTAATGCATATGTAAATATCGATCCTGTTCAAATACAGTGTTATCGACGATATTATGTTCCGGAGCGAACGCAAATAAAATTTAGATTTAGCGCGTTCGTTTGATAAATTGAAATAAATTTTAGAGGAATTATCCGGTTTTAGTGAGTTCTGATTACACGATATACAGAATGTTCAAATGAAATGTAAACATAAACGAGACTGAAAGTTATTTATAATTTAAAATACAACTTCACTCAAAATAATAATCGTAAAATACTTGCATCCAAAGCGGAAAAACGCAAATGCGAATTTGAGAATCGCGCATTCGCGTCATCGCGAAACTCAAAATAGGTTTACGTGTCCGGTTCGAAAAAGGTATCATTACGAATACATTGTAATTTCGGAATGTGCGCATATTTTTTTCACGGTTTTCAAAGCATTCTACTGAACAAATTTAGCAGCGAACGGAAGCGCCACAATAAATAACTGTCGAAAAGCTTCGTCGTAAATAATTCCCATATAAATATTTTCCAGAGGTACACGCCATTCTATGCGTAGTGGAAAATAATCGACGCGAATTTTCATCTTTCGCGAAAAATAATATGAAATATAATTGAAGATGCTGAGAGGACCGCGATGAAATAAGATTTTTTTTATTCCATCTGCCGAATAATAAAACTCCATAGGAGACAATAAATGCTTATTGGCACTTCGCTTTGAGAAATATTGAAATAGCCGATCGGGATCGAATTCAATTAAAGGAGACGAGCGAAGTTGGCGTTATAAATAAAAGACAGAGCAACGTTTGCGACCAGATGAGACCACATAGAGAAAATATTATTGAACATCAAAATATTAAATTGTCGTATTAAAATAATATAAAATCACTATAAGTTTTAACAACTCATAAAATAATACTAAAATCTCGTGTTAATGTAACTAATAAAAATATGTAGATAGATTTAAAATTTATACTTTATGTTACGAAATTTGAAATTGAAAAAAAACTATGAAACGTGAGAGTTCGCAAACGGATAAATTAGACTGTGGGGAAATAAAACGTATCTCCATGGAAAATATCTATACTTTTTTTCACCAATTGTAAGCCTTCGTGAATGGAAATGTGATGAATGTCATGAGAATGACACGATACGCGACGAAATGAACACATGACAAATTTATACCGGGGGAAAACCGTCGAATATGAGAAAATTCGTATTGGAAAATTGAACGTAAACCCGTTGTGCAACTGCGCATCAAGATTATATTGAGTTAGTCGACAGAACGTAAACAAGTCGAAATGAAATAAGAAGAAATTCAAAAATTCAAAATATGTAACACTGATTTTTTTTAAATAGTTAATTGAAAAACTCAATTTTCGGAATCGAAAATTGACTCATTTAAAAATGAACCCGCACATTATTCAACATGAATAATGTCATGAAAAGTCGTATCGAAATTTTTTGAAACTGAATTCAGCAAACAATTATTCGGATGCGAAAATGTGGAATCTTGTCACATTCTGGTTCAACCACATTTTGATTTATTTTATAATTAAATATATTTATGTTAAAAACACCAACACATAGCATGCATGTTTTTTTTTTTAATTTTGAAAGGAATAGTAGGTTTCTTTTTAATAGAATGTGGATACAATTATGGGACCAAATTTTAGAGTTTGAAACTTGCCAATTTCTCTCCAGCTGAAAAACTCTGGATCTGTCCCGTACGTGTCTCCATGTTGACGGGAATAATATGATCCTACCGACAAGACATTTGCACATGTAAACAAAGAATGAAAATGAAAATAAAGAAAACATCAGTGAAATCAATACACAACAATGAAAACAATAAAATATCAACTCAGAATTCACGTGATAAGTCATATAAATAAAAGTTATGAAAAAATATCTTAAAATAACCCTTCTGCCACTTTTTCGGTTCATTCTCAAAAGAAATTTATTCTATGGGAATGAAATTTTCTTTGGTACATAAGTTAAATTAAGCAGGCTTTCGACAAAGGATCGTTACTCAATTAACTGACGACACAAATGCTACCAAAAGGCTATATTTATCAAATAAAAAGCAGAGTTATTTCACATTTCGAAGTAAATATTCACCCTTTTCATTAGTTCTTTTTTTTTTCAAAATATTTATGTATTTTTCTTCAAGTGCGTTTGATCAATTTGTCTGCATACTGGGACAATTCATCCGTGAAAATACTCTATAAAGAATTTGAACAATTCAAGTCGTTCTCTGTTGACTCGAGGGCTAGAGCAGAGCGAGGCAATATACAATACGAAATAAAATATTTTTCCTCCCCCTTTGTTCTCGATGCCTCAACGCAACGGGAATTTTCCGTTACCAGGATTGAATTTTCCAAAGACGACAGTCAGTCCAAAGACGAGCAACAGCGGAACGAAAGGCTCGAGGATATAATATAACTTTGCGAGCGCGTGCCGACCGTTCGTTCGCGTTATTAATAAGTCTAATTTATATTAATGATCTTGCAAATGATAAATTATGGCACGTAATGGGTTGAGGGTCCCGTTAGATTTCCTAAGGGATGGGAAAGCTCTGAGGTCGTGACCCAAGTCGCATAGAAACTCATCTTTAACGAGCCCGAAATATTCCAGATACGGTGCACGATGAATACGTAAGCTTCGAAGGACGACAACGCAAAAGTTTCAAATTGTACGAGGTTAAAATTGATTTTTCCAGCTTGTAATGCTTTTAAGGCGCTTTCCCATTATTCAATTTTTTCGTTCTGGAAATTAGACACCTACGCACGATACGTAATTCCGACATTCTTATATAAATTGAATAAATATTCTAGCACCGAAAATAAGGCGTTTATTGTGAAATCAATCTTCTTTCCGTCCAAATTTTCAACGTAGACGACTCGAGTGACAGTTTTCCCGAAGATGAAGTATTTCTCGTCGACGAAGCGCAAAAAAAGATACTCCGCGTATAGAAATCGCTCCTCTCCGAAACAAATTGAAATCATTCCGCTTTAGTCCCACCGGAAAATAGAGAAACGAAAGAAAATATCGATCCCGCGCGAAAAGAAATCAATCTCCAATGGGAAAATCTCGGCTGGAGAAGAATGAAATAACCAACAAAACATACAACAATTTCATTTTGATAAACATACAAGATTCACTTTTCCTGGAAATATGCGAGCTGAATTCGCAATATTTCGAACTGATTATTTTTTAATCTAACGTTATTTCACAGCATCTAAACAGCAGACAACAAAGGCACCGCTACGAAACAGTTTAAACGCAAACCGGAGAGTCTCCGGATGCGACTAATTCGGGATATTTTGCCGAGGACTAGCGTTTGTTATCTAACATCGAATTTGCGAACTTTCCAGTTCAAATATGTACATACGCCGGGACTCGAACGCGATATAGCGTGAAAATTGTTCACGAATCGTCGTCTCTCGCAGTGTGGCGCTTTAAGAACGGCACTCTCGTATAATATTATATTATAAACACACTATAGTGTGAGCGTTCGTATATTTTATTTTATAATGCGATGCTGTTGAAGCGGAGAAAATCCGACGATGGGTGGGAATATTTCGCATAGTTGCCGCTGGACCGGCTCTGGGTTATCTCACAAGTGCTTGACGGTGCGTCGTTATCCTTTCGGCCACTTGGTAAATCACAGTTGCAAAAAAAAATGATTTTGTATACGACAGCAAATATTTTCAGAGTTATTTTAAACATCGGTTTATTTGATAAACGAAAGAAAATAGTGATGAATCGATCGTAACGTCAGACGTTATTTTCACGAATTCTTTATGAATGCATTCATCCAGTGCCAAAACGCAATTCGAGCTATGATTAAATAATATTTTCGCTACGCGAAAAAAATTCGTACAATGTTGAGTAACCGCTGAAGACTCCCATAATGCGCAACATATCAAAACGTCGTTTCGAGAAAAACAAACCAATAACGCAAACGATAAAGCTTTAGAAGCAGACTTATTCATCAAGAGAACCTTCGAAAAAACAAAGAGAAAATATTTAGAGATTGCCGGAACGCGCATAACTCATGCGTTTCTTTCCCTCTATTTGCGATGAATGATACAAATTTCAACGTGACCCGTTTCGCGACATAAATAAAATCGTACAAGAGAAGTTATGGTAAAATTTGTCGACTAGACCGCTAATGTATTCGCGTATAAATTGAGATTAATGGAAAACACAAAGATTTTCCGACGCTTTTACGATATGTGACGCGATAGTGACGGTGGCGAGCGTCACATGGAAAAATCGTAAAATGCGAACGAATCGTCTGTCATTTTTGTTCCGTTCTAAATTCGGATCGCAGGATTTTCTGAAAATATGAATTTAAAAAAGGCACACACCGAGTCCGAAGCGCAGTTTCTGTCATTCGAGACAAGTGCGAATTTTCACTAGAGGATTAATAAAAACGTGAGTAATGCGGCGAAAATTCGCCGTTCATTGAGCTCTTGAGAACGTTGGAAAGAATCAAAATAGCTTTTTAAAGATGCTGGAATGCGACCATCTGTCAGTCGCACGTCAAAAAGATACGACGCAAGCCAAAAGCGCGTAGCGTAGGTTAGAAATATATATCTATGTGTATTTTTTTGGTGCAGTGTTATTTAATACCGTTTTTAAAATTATGTGAGCGAGAATTTAAGAGATACAATGAAAAAATAAAATCAAGTAATTACTGTGACACGCGTCGTCTGCACAGGACGGTCTAACAAATAACAACTAAAATTTTTCCGAGTAAAGTTCATGAAAGCAAAATTCTAATTAATTCTGAAGAAAAGTTATGACTTGACTCGTGAATATGAGAATACAAATCTTCAAAACAAATAACATTTAATAAACGAAAACTTTGTGTTTATATAATCATTGAACATAAAAATCCACATATTTTTTGCGGAAAAGTCAAAATAAACCGATCAATTGCAATGTTTTCAAATATCGAACATCTTCGATATAGAAAAAAAAAACATGTTCGGAGAGGCTTTGTAAAAGCGAAATTTACTTCATACATCTTGATTTCGACGAAATGGCAAAACAAACTGCTTTTTTTCAGCGCGAGAACGTCGTAACAGACGAGAAGGTCGTCCGAAACAAAGTAATAGATATTTACGAGCGGGAGCATCTTCTACTCGAAAAACACAACACAAAAACTCCGGCGAACCTTCGCCGATCGAACGAACTATCAAAACACTGAACTACGACATCGCTTTATACAGAAACGCGTCATCGCGACCGTAATAATAATCCTCGACAACGTCCTCGCAGTAATCGTGGATCTTAACACACACATAACGTAACGCACTTCCCATGCGAGAAACTAATCACGCGCGTAAAAAGCGAGATAAGCACAATCGCAAACGAAGCTTTTCAAAGACATTCCGAAAGCTTCAAAAGAGGTCTGCTCCAGAAAGACCGCAGCCTTTGAAAAAAAAAGAGGTTAAAATCCTCTCTCCGTCCTAACCCAACCCTTCCGACGAGCTCTGAGTTACGGACACGAGCTGGACGTGTCCAGGGTCCAAATGGAAAACCCTCGCCGCTGGATCTCATCCCACTTTTCTCTCCTTCGGGAAATCGTCGGACATATTCGAGGCAGTAAAACGCACGCCGAATCTATCGGTTATTAATCATCTCGACGTAGCCGCGGCTAAATAATGCAAAACGCCGATTTTCGACGACTCGGGATATCAACGCGACTAGAATATTGTATTCGAATCTGGGCAATACATCTTCGAAATCGAGAGGGAAAGCGCGTTAAAATCTATGGAGTTTACGTCGTGCGAAACGTTCGCTCGTAAATCACGAAATGCTCGATAAACGCGCCCCGATAGCGTCGCTTACAGTTAAAGTATACATCACCTGTGAAAAAATATATAATTATTTCGGTGTCACGTTCGTATTGGTTAATCAGAAACACTCAAAATCGTACAAAAGACGCGGAATACAAATGAAGCAGCCGACATGGAATACAAATGCGCGTACGATCGAGAATCGCAAACGAGACGCTGTTGTCTCGAGGACTTTTTTTTGTCGGTTCGTTTTAATCGAATTTGAAATGAAGAAATACACAAAATATGTAAAATTCATAACGTTCGCAGGAAACGATGATGGTAATTTAATTTCTTCGACCGGGTCGCACAAGAGAGAGAGTGGGCGTAGCTTTCGCCGAAGGGAAAGGAGCCGAAGCCCGTGGAGCTTTAGCGGCGACGAGCATAAAAAAATGTAAATGGAATATTTAGGTGATATGTAAATTATTCATGAGGTTATATTATATAAGGCAAAGGTGTGTTTGTATACGCCGAAATTTGCCTGAGCGGCGTCGATCGATCGTATCTGGTCGTGAATAATGCCTAAGGACTAGAGAAAATAGTGTTGCTCCGAGCCCTCCAAGACCGTCCTTACACGTTGCTCCGGGGGTAATTTACGTAGGAGCACCCTCGGAATCCTGCACCGAATATCCACGGAATTCGACCCCGAGGCAGATAAGCTAAGCGATTTTTTTCTCTCATATCGCACGTGCGTATAGATAGCGGCGAAAATTACGGCGCGAGATCGTAATAATATTTTATGCATGAAAACAAAAATTTAAGCTTCGCACAGTATACGGCTAGATGAATACCTTCGGTGAGCGTTTCATACACGTCTGAGGAGCGAAACATGCAAAGCTTGTAAAACAAATTGGACGTGAGAAACTCTAGACGGATATGAATGGAAGTAGTGCAAGCGGCCACATCCATTCACATTCAAAGCCTTTTGCTAGACCGCTCTGTTTATACGATGCCAAAAATTTATTCACAAATATACATGTATATTGTATAATAAGATTTTTTTTTCTTCGAAATCGAACAAAATGTATTTTGCGAATCACAAAAGTTTCTCGTCCTTGTGCGCGACCTTTTCGAAAATTCGTCGGCGTCTAAATATTTTTCTTTCGTCTGAACTTGCTAAACTCAGCGTTGTAATTGCAATCGTTGTATCCTCCCCGAAATTATCCAGTGAAAATTTCGCAGACACGGCTCAAAGGATTTCGCATTCGTATAACATTAACGGTACACGTGTTTCGCAAATGAGTACGTTCCGAGAAATAAGAAAACTTCAACTGCCTTCTCTACACATTAATCTATAATACATGAGAAAATGTAATATTTAACTATTATTCACACACAAATATGTAGATAGAGTACCGATTACATAAACATTATGAACATGATACAAATCTAACTCAAATAGTTTAACACATAGATGATTGTATCTAATCGAAAACAAGAATGTGAAATCAGATAGTCTAATAACAAGAAAGCTCATCTTACGTAACAAGCCTGTGCTACGTACAATGTGTTATGTGCTTAAGAAGGGAATTTTCCGTGACTTTTCCACCAGGAGTTATGCAAAACTCTGCGCATTAGCATTTATTATGGAGAAGGGAAAGACGAAAGTTATTTGCAGCAAAAAACGAGTAATATTATATTACAGACTTTCAAATCGAATATGAATTTAACCGACTGGAGAGCTCGAAATTAAATGCTACACGATTCACAAACGAAAGAAAATCTTCACTTAATTAAGTCGGACCCTGAAAATTTTCCGTGAACCCCTTATAATCCCACGTATGCTTCGTAGAATGAGTTTAAGCAAATGAGTTACTCGCTCCGTTAACTTGAACATATTATGTGAATGAGAAAAAATACGAATTCGATAAACGCGTGCCTGTAATCGATTATGCGCGCTTCGTGGGACGATTCTAATTCGATTGTAGTCGAGAAATGTCGTTTATTTCACAAAAGACACAGAATATAGAACGAATGAAAGAATGTTACAGTGAGAAAATGAGTTCGGGGAGAAAGAATTGCGAGAGAAAAATATCGACGGCGGTAAAAACTATGAAGAATTCATAAAAACTTTCGTTTACGACGTGAAAAAATTATGATGTAGTGAACGAGAGCGTCGCAAACGATCCACTACGTAGAATGAGAGGCGTGAAATTTTAATGAAAACATCGCTCGCTATGAAACGTTCGAAAGTTTATATGACTTTTTCGCAGATAAATATTTATTTTGATACTTTCCTTTTCAGTATTTTCAACATTCACATTTCAACATGAACATTCTTTTTTATATTTCGCACTGAGAAAAAAAATTGAATTTTCAATTAGATTTATTTTAGTATATTAGTTTTATAAAATAAAGCGGATTTCTCGAAACAATAAAACACAATAGACTTAATATAGAAATAAATATATTTCGACGATGCCTATTCTTTTCTAAATTAAGTTCGGAACAAAATATAGAAAAGAGAAAATTCCAAACCATTATCGTTTTTCTCATCCTTCACATTACATTTTCTTCTTTTCTCTATTACGGTAATAACCGGCGCGAACGACTCGATTCGGTATTAACTCGAAATCAAACGACATTCTCAAACGTTTTCGAGCACCGCTTTTCGACTCTCGAGCACTGTCCCCTTTGTTTACCTACATTCGAGATTTATCCGAAAATTTCACAGAAATTTCAAAAGAAATACCTCCGCATCGAGTTCGCGCTCGTTCGACGCGAATCCGAACCGATCTCGAAAACCGCGAAAATTCAATTTCCCGGGACAACCTTCGGCGTGACTTTCGATGGAAGAAAGCTCTTCAGGTATTCGTCGACAATTAAGTCGATTCGTTTAAATCAACAAGAGGCTTAATTCGCGAACGCTTTAAAGATCCGACGGGGGCGCGTTTTATGCGCGAGTTTCGAGTTTTTCCCGGAAAAGCCCTGCGTATAAATAAACCCTTTCGCAGAAGGTCGCCTAACACTTAATACACAATAAATATGCAAATAACGAGACGGGCTTTCACGTCGAACCGAGTAACGAAGCGTGCCCGGCGACAGCTGCGCGATCCGTTCCGACCCCCATACTATAATACCGAGCGAAAGCTAACTATCGTCGATTTATTTATTAATTTGCGAAGAAAAATGCATAAGCAATGCGAACGAAATGAAAATTCAGATGTTTGAAGAGCGATTTAAAAGCTATTCACTCAAAATATTGTTGAGTTTTCTGGCAGTTTGTTAGTTTAGAAGAAATTCGAAAATAATGTTTGATCGATTTTTGTGATACGCTTACAGATTATTTTCATTTTTAACATTAAAATTTTTAGAACGGAATTTCATTTAGGACAGAAATTACTTTTTTGAGATCCAATCAAAATCTATCGACAGTAATTCGATTCATAAATCGATAATTTTCTCGACTTCAAAAGTTAAGTATTGAAAACATCCTGTTAAATGCAAACATTTCAGTTAAGTGGAAATCTATCATCCTGCCATTTACATACATGCACTCTACTCTATATAAGTTTATTAGGTCAGCCTAGTTAGGTACAGTAACATTAGACGAAATTACGGACGCCATATTTACATCTATCTATAGAGAGCTCTACTTCTAAATCAATTAACAAAGGTATCGCAAAGGACAGCTATCTGAGGGTCATACGAAATGCTATTCGCATCACAATAGAACGTCTTTCCTTTCGGACAAGTTGAACAAACAATTCTCGTTTACTTATATTTTAATGAGACAAAAATAATTATAGATCGGATAAATCAAAAATAGAACATATTTGTAAGTATTTATGTAAGAAATTTCACAAAGGACACAAGTGACCTTTTTTATCGAAATTAAGTCAAGTACAGAAAATGGCTCTGTATCATATATAGAAACATTTCCTGTACTTTAACTCAATGAAAATGGTCACTGTGCTATTTGTAAAACTCAGTCATCAAATAGACTACACAGCACCGATTGAGAAAACAACACGTCAAAACGCACAAAAAATTCGACCCAAACATCGAAAAAGTACCTCAAAAACGAGACAGAAAAATTCCTCAGCTCACACGGGCATACCTAGCCAGGTTGGAAATGAATATCGAAACGCTTCAACAGGTACGCGTGGCGAGTGTAACGGCCGCACCCTTAACCTTTGTCGAAACGAAGTGCGCCCACGCGAAGACAAACCGATACGCCATCCGCCCCTTAAAGCCCGAAGGAATGCGAGGGCGCGAATCCATAGCGCAAACGATGCCGTGTGACGCAAAAGGTAACGACCGCTGTTTTGCGAAACGGGGATTATGCCGAGGCACGTGTGGCGAGATGGCCTGTCGTATAAGCGAATGTGTATTAATTCGATTTATTGTTTTTTTTTATGCTTTGGTGCGATTTTATATCAGGACTGAATTTCATGAAGGGCATATGTGAACTTTTTTATCGATGTTGAGTTAAGTACAGAAAATGGTTCAATATCTGATACAGAACTATTTTTTCTGTACTTAACTTAATTTCGATGAAAATGGTCACTTGTGCCGTTTGTGAAATTCAGTCCTTATATAGAATTATATTTTTTAATGCGTGCATGTTTGTTTTAGGTACGAACTTTCAATCGTTAGTTACTCAATTCGAATGTTGGTTGATGTTTTTTTTTCCCTACAAAATTCTTATTGCTGAGGATAGTTCTTGTTACTAAGGCATTCGAACTCTATTGAAAAAAATAGCATCAACTGACACTCGAGTTGAGAAACGATGATTGAAAGTTTAGGACTTCCATAACACGATTCTAAATATATTATGTAGGTGCAAAATAAATTGCTTACTCAAAAATTGCATTCAATTGTGTCTCAATGAATACATTCATATAACTATGACAAAAACGATAAATTTCATTCAAAATATTTTTTATGAAAAATGAAAACATCCTCATTTTGAAATAATTAATTAAAGTACGTAATCAGAAAAACTAGTATTATTTATATGAGTTATATTCTTTCTATAATACATGTCTACTATAACAATAAACCTAACAAGTGTTACCTCTAAACCAATTCAGCTTGATTCACTATAAAATAATCAAAACAATCGCATTCAACATCTGAAAATCAATTTTCACACACAAAAATCGCCATCGAAAGAGTCCCGAAATAAATTCCGGAAGACAATCAGAAATAATAGCTTTCTAGAAATGGGAGGAGATGCCGAACACCACTTAGGCGTTCAACTATGCAATTTAACCGAACGCAGTAAAATTTAACGACCCGACCTCGAACGGGAGCCTTTGTCGAACAATCTAAGACGGTCCAAAAATTATGCATGAGTAGAGAGGAAGAGGGGAACGGATATCGAAGCTTCGCGTAAGACGGTCTCTAGAATCTAAAATACGACCGGGCCAAAATGAGATTTCCCAGACGCGGTTTTCCCGAACGCGAAAGATACCAGAGAGCGTATAACACATATGAGCCGATCGGTACATTTAGTGATTAACTCAATAAAAATATATATCAAAGCACTTGTAGTTTAGATGATTGAGGGTCAATAGCCTTTTTTTTCAAAATTTGTCAATAATTATTAATTTGGATGACATATCATTCAAGAAATGAATAGACAATGACTTTTTAAGGGTGAAATATTTTTCCCGAATAATAAATCATTCATTTCAGAGGCTATTTAAGTTAATCAAAGCCTTATTTAAGCATATAATTTCATTAAAAATCGAATACCAAAGAAAATTCTGAAAAACTCATCAAACACATTTCATAATTATTTCAGACTCTTCGTTCGATGAAATCGATCACGTTATACACCGAACGACTCATATAACGTAACACAAACGATCCTCGAGTCTATCTATACTCGAAATTCTTCGAAACGAACAACATCTGACGCTATCGAGTCGCATTGTTTCCGAGAATATCTGATGCTGCATCGCACCGTGTATACCTGATCTCCGCTTGTACCCCGGCGGCAGGAAGGCGGGCGGGGGTGTGATGGGGGGCGCGGGGGGCCACGGGGGCACCACGTCCGGGGGCCCTCCGACCACCTCGATGGTGGGCTTGTCGCAGCGGCGCCTTCGCCCCCGGCTGCCCGGAGTCAGGGTCTTCATCGACGACAGGAAGCTCACTCCACTCATATCGAGCGGTTCATAGGTTCATTTGTGCGATCGTTCGATTTTCCTCTTCATCGTCGAATATAATTTTAATTGCATAAATTTCTTATTCCTCTTCTTCTTGAACACTTTATGTGATCAACGAGCGTATAAAATATTTAACGTCTATTTATTTTAATTCTTAACAATTATTCAACAAATTTTTTTTATTTAACATTTTATTAAATATCACTTTGTATTTATTTGCAAAATTTTAATTTCGTTTCATTTTATTATTGCACGTTTTATAAGCTTTACGCTTGGAAATAACTAGAAAATCAAAATAATTTATTGAGTACCGTCTGTTATCGAGCGTAAAAATAACAATTATTTTAACTGCCGAGCAAAGTGGTCGGTATAAAAATAAGAAATATGATCAACATATTCAAAAACGAAAATCTAAATATTTAACTTTGTTACGAAACTGAGATACGAGTCGAATAAATTTAATAAGTTCAAACAATAGTGAACGTGTTGCTTGTAAAATTAACGTAGCGATAATTCAGAGTGTCACAGAGAATAATACGTTTGATAAAATATTGTGTACACAATGGACCGAGTGGACGCCGGGGACGGAGATAGTGACCACACTTTAAAATTATTTCTGGCACGACCCTCACATATTTTGGCATTATCGACGAGCCTCGAGACAAAAAAGTAATTATCGGCGACAAAATAAAATTTATAAGCGCAACGACTATTTCGACACACCATTAGGTGCCAATCCGGAAACGGAATGTGGGAAAAAAATCGCCGGGAGAAATTAGAGCGAGCTTCCGTTCGATGAAAAACTGGAAAATTTATGTCTTCGGGGCGGAAAATCAACCGATAAATTACTTCATACAAATCATACTAATAAATCTTCGCATCAGTATAATATGAAATTCGATAACGTCGCCTTTTAACGAAACAATATATCACATCACAAAAGCATTCGCGTTCAACTGTTTATCGAAAGACTGAGCGAATCGATTTCACATTATATCGCGACACCGCTATTGTTACGGAACGATGATTCAACACGTGATTGTGGATGACTTTTTTGGTGAAATGAATAAATTCCGAACAATGCACGCGGCCGACCAAAACAGTTTCGACTAATTCAAATCGGATGGTGTGGACCTAAATAAACGTATACGGCGACCGTGACAGAACTCTTGTATAATAAATATAACACAGTCGTAATGTATTTTGCTCTAATTTTATTCGACCCAGTTAACGCGGTCGCAACCGATTCGTAATATAAATAAGCGAATATTCAAAAAATCCATATCAATTACGTACGAAGCGTCTACATTGTGCAATGCGCAAATTATTTACGAAGCGACGAAACGATGACTCGCGAATAGTCACGCTAATATTATAGATTGAATAATTAAATATCTCATCACAAATGTATCGTCGAATCGATCAATCGAACTATCAAAATAATTGCTTCGATCAAAGGTAATACTGATTGAGTTAAATAGAATTTATAATATGGCTCATTGAAAATTCTATAAGACCAAAGCCATCGTTGCATTACTCGCAATCTGGATCGAATAAATGGGTCGAGTGAATCATCGACACTGAGAGTATGAGACAGAAATGCAATATGATTCGAGCAATTTACAAATTCAACTTAATAGAGAGCCCACCCCGCAAGACATTTATTAACCCGTTGATTAATTCGCGGCAATAAGTCACGTTATCGATAACCGATACAAAAGCCCCCCATTGTGTGCGACGCCGTTAAATCTGACGGATAACAAACATAGTTCCGTTAGTCGCGATTAATTAAATTCCTCGGTCTGCTACAGCCCGATGCCGAACCGAGAGAGAGAGAGAATTGGATGTGGGAGGCCCGAAGTGACTGTGCTTCACCATCGGTAAGATGGTGTTCGTCGTAGGTCGATGGTGTAGGTTCGCTCTCGTATGGTGGTTTGGCGGTTTCGACCCGGGCGCGGTCTAGTGTTTGCTCAAGACATAACATAGTGGAGAAGTCGTAAACGGTGAGACTGAGCTTATTCGGTCGTATGTGTGTATATGTGCTGTTGTTACGTTTGACCTCTGCGGTCGTAAGTCGGAGGGATATTGGTGTTGTTTGCAATCAAATGTGAGATTCATTGTCAATTTCGCGAATGCATATGTTTTATGTATGTTTATGGCTTTGCTTGTGTGTGCGCGTGTGCTCTTATGGGTTTCGTTGCGGAAGAATGGTAAACCGCCTCAAAGGGTTGTGAGGTAAGAACTTTAGTGTGAGTTGTTCATTAGCGAAGTTTCAATTAATGACGTACGCGCCGCGATATTAAATAGCAAATATTAAATTGGAAATTGCTAGTGGTTATAACTTAGAATTAATATGATATACGAATAGAAATGTTTCAAAGAAATTCAACAGATTCCAAAAGAAAATTTTGATTGCAGAAGAAAGCTCAAAACTTTACGTAGCTAGACGCACTTCAATATTGAAATATTATAATTAAAATTTCATCACCGACAGAGATAAAACTCAATTAAAGTTCAACGCAGACGCCCTCAAAGCAACAGTTGAAGACATAACACTTTCGCCACCCCTAAAATTATCACGAAGCGATAAACCGCCTCGACGTCGGCTTTCGCAAAACTCACCCCGCCGAAAGATTCGATAATAATGCGTATCGATTCGAAGATCAGACATCGCAATCGCAACGATGTAACCGAGTGTCTACACAAAGCGCAGACGAAAAAACACGTCCTCCTCCTCTTCGGGGTTGAGGGGTCACCGGGCGTCAAGGGCGTCGTCCCGACATTGAAAATGAACAAAGGGCAGCCGCCGCAAAAAGAGCGTTTTCCAGATTTACGCAAGGATCGTAAAAAGGCACGGTCCACCTCTGCAAAATTCAAGAGGGCATAAACGCACATACGGGAGATGTGCCGATCGTCGGTCGCACGAAACGTGGTGAGCATACGCTTTTTCGGGTGAGAGAAATGTGAAAGGTGGAGATTCTTCGGTGTCGTGGTGAAGAAGTTTTCGTCGGAAATGAAATCGTTTGGTTGAAGAATGCGCGATTGTTCTTTCTGAATTGAGAGTTAGTTGCAAGCCGAGGCGAGATGGAATCGCTTTGCCGAGATGAAAAAATATCGTGAATCAAATTTATTTTGAGCTTTTCAGCCAGTGAGAAATATTACGTCGCACTTTAGTCAATGAATTTTTTTAAAACGCAAATCAAGTATTAGAAACTATCGAAAAAACTTTTAGTTTAAAAAAAAATACAAATAGTTTTTTCCTTTTCGTATCAATAGATTTCAAAATTTAACATCAGATAAGAGATGAAATGTGATTATAAAATTCAACTATTTATTTAATCATTGCATCAAATTTGAAACGTAACCGACCACTTCACTGCAGCACAAATTAACGTAAACACACTCACTTTTAAAGAATACAAACGCATCGAATCCGCCGAATAATATATTAAACAAGCGCGTGCACAACGGATCCACTTATACGAATATAACAAACGGCACTCAACAACGACAACAACAATAACAACAACACAGTTCGACTGCGACAATTTTTCCGAATTTTCACGATGACGACGAACTTTCAAAACGCCGGATGGGATCAATCGGATCAGCTGAGGGAGAGCAGAGCAGAGCAGAGACGATAAGAGAGAGAGCAGGTGTCACTAACGCGAAAACGCAATTGATTATCACTCGAAAACACCGAAAGAGCTTAAACCGAACATTGAATTTTCAACGATCAGATCGGAACGGATGAAAATTCCGGAGCCGGACAGCATCCGGACGATGGATGGAGAGAGAGAGAGAGAGAGAGAGAGCAACGTCCGTACTCTCGCAGACCGGATATGCGGGTGAGGGGAAATATCGTCGCGGTGTCCTGAGGAGGGGGATGATGCGAGGGGGTGGACTTCCGCGGGGTGGGACGGGGAGGTTCGGAGGCGTCACGGCATCGCGCGTCCGTGTGCCGCGGACGCCGGCGTCCGAGTGAGCCGCTCCTCGGGGCGGCGCTCCGCCCCCGGGGGCCCCGCGCGCCGCTCCTGCTCCTTTCCGATGGAAATAGGATACGAAGGATATGGCTCTGGTGTTTCGGTTGCATTTTTGATTTTTTTTAATGCTTTGATTTGGTTGGATGATCGATGATTTGATGGAAATTGGAGATGTTCAGATCCTGTTCCTTTCAGATGGAATAAAATAAGAATGTCAGACAGGATTCGATTTCGATTATATTTTGAGATGATTTGTGATTTGATAGTATTTCGATCTGATCTGAAGAAAATTGAAGCCGCTTAGAGCAGAATTCCACTGCTCTAGATGGAATGGGATATAAAAAAAAGTTCCGGTTCTGACATTTCGGTTGCATTTTCAGGATGATCTTCAGTCCGATTCATTGATGATGTAATCTGATGAAAATTTGAGGTTTTTTGTGGTGTATATGCGATACTTGAGGTTACATTATGAACTGTCATTAAAAGTCTAAATAAATAATTTCGATTGATTATTTTCTTATTGAATCAATTGCGTTAAAATGTAGTAAGTGTTTCTTGGAAACGTAACACAAAGTCTGTCCAAGTTTTAGAGTATTTTCGTTTAATTGCATTGCGCTACGAAATGACTTTGAATAAAATTTAAAATTAATACATATTATAGAATCCATAATTAATCTGATTTAATCCACAGAATTATAGCCCTGAGTGGGTTTTGACTGCCCGATTAATAATAAAAGTTATTTAAGTATAAACACAATATTTCTATAACTAAATCCAATGATTAATCAAATCAAGATCACGAAAAAAAATCTCATACATTAGAGAGAATATTAATCACATTAAATATATCAATAGAAGCGTCAAAAGCAGATTTGCGAGAAAAAAAATCTCGCTAAACGAAAAGAAATTAATTCGAGTTAAATTAATTATAAGCAGCAATTCGTTCTTAAAATATTTTCTATTAATTAATAATGCGTGAAATAATTATAGAATATACACGAATGGGACCGAGAGGTTAAACGAATTAAACCAACTTTTCAAAAGGGTTAATATTAGATTAAAACCAGAAATAGATTTAAAATTTGCTTTCCTGTCAGCACGTCTAGAAAGCATGTTTAAATTAGCATGCAAATTTTGATAGAAACGCAAAATTGGAAAAATAAATTAAAATAAAATTCTCATTTTTCCACACAAGAAACTTAATTTATTTATAAACGAAGAATATTAACATTTTAATTTCAAAATAATTATTCACCGTCGCGTGAAGCGAAATCACGATAAATTAAACCCATACACATCAATTCAACGAAAACGACAAACGACACGAACAAATTGAACGATCTTAACACACACTCATCAGATAAATCAGATCCTCGCGAAACGCCAAAACATAAATCGACTCAACATTCTAATTACAACACTCAAAGAGCATACATAAATCGAGCTTATGCTCAAAATGCAACAATGAGCAGTCCGATGCACCGCGAAGCCGAAACGTCCCGTCAATTAACGAGATCCACCTGTTAGATCGCGAGCGTTGCCAACGCGTCAAACACCCTTGGATCTATAGATCGTCACGCGTGATTCACCAGCGCAGTGAATGAATGATCTTGTATTTTTCATCATTCGAGTGGATTTTTGACGCTTCGTAGTTAAAGAAATGGAAAAAAATAGGCGTTTGAATTGCAGTTAGAGGACGAGTTAGACGTCTGGGGGGCACTTGTTGTGTGGAGGCATTCCCTCGTGGTGAGGGGGAGATGAGGGCGACGGCGCCGAGGGCAGATCGTTACGGGTGCCTCCGCCCCCCGGCCGTGAATGGAGGTCCGGGAGAGCGCCTGCGCCCCCCTCAAACCACCGGGTTTCGGTTCGCATAACGAGACGCGACCTATACGCGATCGCGGCTCATGGTCGAGGTCCGACACACTCCTCTTAAGACGTGTCAACTCACCGAAGCGGAGGCCAGGGTCGGATTCGGGTGACACACTACTCCTCTTAAGACGTGTCAATTCAGCGCAGAGGCCAGGGACGGATTTGGATCACGGAACGTTCTATGCTATTCAAACTACGAATCCCTTACACTTCCATACGAATTTTTATAGATCAATTTGATATAAGAGTTCGGGAGATTCGAAAGACCAACTTCTTCTGCGGTGCTGCCAATAGTAGCAAAGACAGATATGCCCGATTCAGTTAGTAAATGGTTTTCCATAATGCAATTAATAGCCAGTTGCTTGGAGGCTGCATGACCAGATTCACCTTCTATCGGGAAAATGCAATCGATTCTTTCCAAATTTTAATAGAGAGCATCAAGACTTACACTAAATAATCAAAAACAACCTCCAGGGCGACAATCATCCTAACACCAATAACATGACTCTACCATTGCAAAACCTCTATAAAACACATATCAAACCACATTCAATGCACAATGCACATCTCTGACAAGACAAAACCGCATCGAAAGAATTCCCAAACAAATACCGCTTAACCGCTCGGATCTTCCGAATGCTTCCGCGGTGCGAAATATCGCTCTCGAAGGCCTCTTGGGCGTTTTTGGCGACGACGACGACTACGTCCTCGTTCTTGTCGATCCGCGAATCGATCGATCCGAAAGCGTGTTTGTTTGGCGGTAATGACAGAGCGGTTGTCGTCGGCGCCAAATTGAAAACGTTCGACGTCCGCAAAGTATGCGAGCGCGTGTAGGTCGAACGAACGCTAAAACTGCGGGTCGAGTGCCAAATTCGTACGAGTCGATTCGTATCTGACAAATTTTAGATTTTTTGTGTACACTTAAGATGCTTTTTATAATGAGCATTGATTGATAATCGAATGTTTTTTGTGAGATTTTCGGTGCGTTGAAATTGGATATGGAAGGCGATATTGCTCAATTAAGCCATTCTGGCTTTTAACAGGGTATAAAACAGACCCACACGCTACATTTGGATGTATGAAATCGGGAAAGCGCCACGGTTTAACCTTTCCAGAGAGAGTAAACGCGCCGTTAATCGTCCGCCACGACCAATAAAACTAAATGAAAAAGGTTACGTACAGCAAAACTACACGAGCAAACGCTAAAACCGAAAGATAACAAATAATAAAAATCGCATAGAATATTCAAAATACAATTTCATCGAACGAACGAAATCGATGAGGACAAGTTTTCGCCGTCGAAAAAAACAAATATCGCCGATAAATTCAAACGCCCTCGAAATAACCTCAAACTAAGAATAAACGAAATTCTGTAAACTGTGCATCGAAATGAAAATGACTTCGAATTCGAACATTTGCATATTAACACGTCAAAATTTTCCACGATATTTCGAAATTTTCAAGAATGGCGTAGCAAGTACGACCTTCTCGTGTACTTTCGTATCTTTTTATTTTCTAACGATCTCGAATCTACATTTTCATAGGTATTGAACTCGGGGACAACAAAGCCCGTGGAGACTTTCGCCCAATTTGCGATCGTATTAACGTATTTAATTCCGATTCGGCGGGCTCATTGTTCACTTTAACGAACTACGTCGAATATCCGATTCGGATGTGGGAGAGTCGACGAGTTGTGCTGCGTTTACTAAAACGCCATTAAGTATCGAGTGGAGTTCAATAATGAAAATAAAAACGGAGCAATTGCGAAACGATTCATTTTGGTGAATGATAAAATCGCGAAACGCAAATTTGCAATTACTTCTGAGCGAAAAATCTTTTGAAAAATGAACAATGGTTTGGTTTACTTATATTTTTTCGTAGCTAACAACATGTAAAATAACATATTATTCTTCAAGAATAATGTGAGGATATTACTGAATATTTTCAGCTTTTCTTGACAAAATTGAATAATATATAAAAACTGGCAAAGTATGAAGACGATGATCGATGGGACAGTAACCGGACGTTCGGACAATACAATAGTTATATCACAAAAGTAAAATACTAGACGCACGCACGAGGAACAAAAACTTCGTAAGAAAAAACGTTCGAAAAACAAAGCGTAGAAATTTCCGAGCGAAAAGATGAAATGAAAAAAAGAAAAACCTCACATTTTTGCAACAAAGATTCGAGTGTGTAACACACCGTCGACTAAACTTGCCAAAGTCCAAAACGAAGAAAAAATAGACGAATAAATCGTGGGATCGGTAGCCAAGATCACGGCCATTAAAAACGCACATCATACACAAAACACTAGAAAAGCTAACTGAAAAAATATCACAACCACCTCCGTTTTGTGTGTTTTTTTTTTCGCAACATTATTTTTGTTTCTAGAAAAATATAACATCGCGCCACAAAAAATATCAGAACAAAAACGAAAATAACGACTCTCACTTGAAACGCCGAACAATAAAAAAAATACATAGATATATAAAACGAGAAAGTTTCGCGGGAAAAATGAACTATGAAACGGTGGATTTCGAAAAGAGCTTTTTTCGAATCTGATTTACGAGCGAAGCATAATATAGGCGATATCGATACGATTCCGCTTCGAAGCACAGCGACTCGACAGTGCTTATTCATAAACTCGAAAATCAATTAATACGCAGACATTGAAAATCGAAGTCCACCCCGTTTCGCGAACAAAGGGCGAAACTCACCCCCATATTTCGAATCTCTTCGCCGAGACAAGAGAGATATAATTAGGCGATAATTCAGTGGAAGTCTCGGTTGTCGGAGACGACGCGCACACACGATCCCAACTCGAATTAAACACTCATCAAGGGCGCGTAGACGTTGAACGTCCTCGGGAAACTCGATGCGAAAACTTTCCCGGGAAATTGGAGACCTTCGAGTTTCAATTCGAGACGTCTCCCTAGGGAACCTAAGAAAGAGAGAGGATCGAGTTTTTTAAAAAGCGCTCCGTTGGTCGATAGTGGAAAATTTTCAGCATAATACGGTCATTAGCTTTCGAAGTTGGAAAAAAAATGTACGTAAAATATATATATATACAGGGGGAATTTTTCATAATGAAAATGCGTATAGGCTTCTATTGTGAAAGTCTGAGCGTATAAAGCTTCGGATCATATATTATGTTTTACCGAAGTGAAAAAAATAATAATAAGCGCGATACAAAAGGGAAAAGAAAGATGAATTTTGAACAAAGCGGAAAAGGCATGGAAGGATGCCAGTTAAACCGTAAATAAAGATTATATTATCCTCGTTTCGACGCTAAGATGGTAAGATGGCGGAGCAACTGGATGAACCGAAAAAAAATAATCTGCCAAACGACGGACAATATTCGAGAGACAAAGGTCGTATCCGAGGTTGAGGCGGTAAAAAAACGATTTGAATTTTCAACCCCTCATCCCCTCGGTTCCATCGGACGGACGAGAGGCGGAGAATAAAACCGAAAACGCAAAGATTAAATCTGAACATTAATACGCACGTAGCCTTGTCGAAATTTCACGACTCGTGTTTTATGTACGAAGCAAAAATTGTTGAGGAGCGGGACTCCCTTTGGTTCGGCGTGGAAATTCCGCGTTTATTAATCGTCCGTGCTGTTGCCGAAGATAAGGCTCGAAAACCGTTCGGAAGGATTTAAAACGGCCATTTGTTTCGTTCGGAGCGCTACACTTGTAGACGTCCGCAGACCGCCGAACAAAACGGCTGTCGTCGGGGAAATGGAAAAGATAAACCGCACGTAGCGGCTAATGTGAACACGTTTCCATTAAAAGTTTTTCAGTCGGAGGCTTTCGATGCTCTCCGTAAACAGTGTACCGTTCTGGAAAAGCGGCCAATAACGGAAACGGGTCGACGCGAAGAAAAATTGCGTATCGGGAAATTCAGCTTTGCCTTTACGGGGGAGCGTGTTACGCTTAGTGCTTGATGTATTGCACATTGAATTAAAATCTATTGGCATCTATCTATTCAATAAATCTAAAAATTAAATTGAATGTGAGTTGGTATGACATTACAGACTCCTTAACGGTTGCTTTGTTGGCATAGAAACATTCCAGGATGAAAATGGGAAATGCTTAGATATACAACAATTTACTTAAAGTCAAAAATGTCTCTAGAAAAGCAGAATCACAAAAACAAATCAATAATTTATTAAAATATCGGAAAATTGAAGTAATTAATGAACTGATTAGTTTATTTGGTTAAATAAAATGATTTTTCATTTAAAAATCATTCATATTTTTCCATTCAGGCAATATTTTAATAAATTAATTCTCTTAGTCAAATTATGTAAGTGAATTTTCAGCCAAAAATATTTCATCAAAATGAAAAATGGTATAAATAAAACGAATGGTCTTAAATGCAAAACTTCTCCCCGCGTAATAGGGTAACCCGTATTATGAATGGTTTACGTAATATACGACGGCAAAACCTTTGTATATCGCGTAATAAAAAACAAACAACACGTGCAAGCGACAAATTATATGAAAGCCGGTCGTGTGTACAAGGATGAGGTCGAAAAGCGATCGGAAACTTGTTAAAAATTAATTGACGATTGAATTTGATTAATATAACGGGGTAATCTTTTATGAAAGCTCTCGCAGTCGACAGCTGTTTTGTCTTTCTTAGTATTAAATCAATTATCTTTTAATTATAATTTCATAATTTGAACGTAAAGTTGACTCGAGTCAAATTTTACGAAATGAAAGTACTAAAGATCTCAAGCGATGTAATCTTTTGTGACCGAGCTTTTAATTTTGGCGAAATTAACCTAACTTTATTTCAAGCTCTTTTGAAAACATCGCCCAGAATTATAATATCATTATTATGAACAAATTGCATAAGAAAATTATACAGAGACCATATGTTTCGAACTGAAATATTTGAGCTCCACATAATCCCAATAAATTTCACCGTCTACTCGAGAATGTATCAAAAGATATTTCGTACCGAAATAATTCTGAACATTTCTGCAACTATTTAGTCGCAACCTTTCATCGAGTCTCTAATAGAGCGGGACTGAATTTAATTTCAGACAATATATTAATTTATTCGCGCGAAATTTTCGTCGCACGATGTATATACGCTGGATTACCAACAATCGCAAAATAAAGCGAAACGCGAAGGAAAGAAATATCGTTCTCTGGCTCGGTACCAAATATTCGTGGTACGTAAATTTTCAATTCACGTGGAAAATCGTGACGCAAATACGCGTCAGACTTATTATGCGCATACATACCGAAAGAAAATGAGCTTACGCTCGAAAGGAACCACAACGAAGATGTTCTTACCTGAAACAAAAAATAAAAATACATTAAAAGAAAATAAAAAAACAAGCTTTTAAAAACAATTCAAGTTGTTGTGCATCATAATATAATTATAATATGAAATGAGGGAGATATTTATGTACCTATACCATATCGATTGATCGGAATATATAATATAAGATGATAAAGCGTCTTTCGCATTGCCACGAAAGCGAATCGTACGGAACCTGATGAAAGAGACAAACATATAAGGCGATACTCTTTCTGAAAGGGAGAGGGATCTCGTTAATCAGTTTCTGTACAGTTCGGTTCGCTTGCAATACGAATCGACTATAAATATGATATTTGATCTATCATCGCACGCAGAGACGGATTGCGTGAAACACACATCGATAAATCACGAAAATCAAGACGTATTACGTCCGTGACGCACACATGGAACAAAATTTTCATCGAATTGCATTCGAAACCGACGTTAGTTTTCAGTGGGCGAGCGCCATATGGCCGCGGAGTCGATTTATGAAAAGCCATGAAAATCGAATCGGAAGCGAAACGCCTGAAAGCCCACACGAACGGCTCATAATTTCGAAATTATTTCGATACGATACGATAATGCACGTATAAAATTTCAGACCGCGTATCGTCTCTGTGAAATATGCAGCGGTTATCAATTTTCAGTCGCTTTATAAAACCACTCGTACGGTGCAGTCTGATGAAATATGCAGGCTTCATGGGATATGTAATGTCGCATACAGTTTTCATTTTGTGCTGTGTGACATTTTCTTGGTAATTCGTATTCCTCGAAAATATAAGCTTTAGTATAAATATTAGAAATTCGATGGTTAAAATTAATTTTCGAGAACGCTAAAGATAAATTATTCAGAGTGTACAATAGGACGCGATCGAATTGCGTAATTAATTAAAGGCAAACAAATTTCAATACCCGATTATAATAAAAAAACATAGCAACAATATGAAATTTGATTTTAAAATATTCAAGTATAATCGAGTATACATTTTATAGGTTACATAATCACGATGATAATAACAACTTCGTCTACAAGACAACACCCATCTTCCATACAAACGTTTAATTAAGCAAATACTTACAAACATTAACGTGTACCACGATTATTACAGCAGACTATTATAGTCGCATCTGAACCGTACAATCTTACACAATTATAGGTACATCTATAGAAGACGAAGCTGAAGGTCACGTATCGTGGCAAGAAAGGCGACAACGGAACACCAGGAAATCGAAAGGAGTATGAGACGAGGAGGTTCCGGAAGACGCGAAGACGACTAGACATCAGACGACTACAACTGTAGAATTGTATCATACCTATTTATTATACTGTACACGACGTATACGCTTGTACGAGACAACTAAAACGTAATAGAAGCTGCGCGAAGACGTACCGACGTGACTGTTATAAGATGAGAAACTAAAACAATAGCGGTTCTAATAAAATTATCAACGTTGAACACGAAGATTTTCCAGATTAAATCGTGGAAAAAGTGAAAATACGAAGTCACGTTCAAATGAAATCCTTCCGCGTAATGAATGTTAACAAAAACGATTAGTTTAACAATCCATAGACAAGAACTCGGTTAGTGCAGAGGTAAACAACAGAGGTAAACCGGTGCAAATTGAACCTCGTATACCTCTCGTCCGAGTCCAATCAGCGAGTTTTCCTCTGTTACAACACCATATAACGGAGAGAATCGCGGTGTGAGCTTTTAATCCTCGCTCCGACCTTATGAGGGAGGATCTTCGACGTTCTGCGGTCTGTCAGGTCGTGTTGGTGTAGGTCTGCCATATCGTGTTGGTGTAGGTCTGCCAGATCGTGTTGGTGTAGGTCCGCCAGGTTGTGTTGGTGCAGGACCGTGTGTCGATACGCATTATTTCTCGGGCGATTTATCACCCCGACGAAACTCGGTCGGAAGCCGATAGCTAAGTCTGAGCAGCCGTTTGTTTCGGGATAATTGATAGATGTTCAAGTGCTCGCCTAAGTGGGGTGTTACGCCGACTTAGCGAAGGAAAACGTATTTCAAGATCGTATGTTTATATTGAGACGTTAGATGCGGGGAATTAGACGGAAAAAAATAGCTTGGACGTACACGATCGATCTAAAATTGTCTGACGCATGTGAAACTTTCAACTTTAATAGACAATTTCAAACAAACTAGACAACAATCGAACGATCATTCATCCAATCCGCTCAATCAAATCGAAAACGCACACAAAAGAACTGATTCAAAAATTGATAACATCCGCCGCCGTTTCGCGAATTCAACGAACGACAGCGCAACGTAAACGGCCAGTCAAAGAAAGACAAACACACAAACCGCCATAATAAAAAATACACAAAACGCACACACAAACTCGGCGATCTTCTAAACGCTCCGCGGGCAACCTTCGCAGTTTTCATCAAAGACGTAACTCAATTTAAACTTCGCCGTCCGAAAAGCGAGCTCACCTTTTTAACGCGTTTCTGTAGACTTCGTTCGACGGAAACCGCGCGACCTGACCAGGTGAAATACGTACATTATCCAATCACGCTTGAGATTCGTGCGTGAATCGCGCGCGAATCTGAAGCGAATTTTACACAAAAATATATACGAAACTAAACTGAGTTAGAGAGCACCTTTGGAAACTAATCAGGGACCGGTACCTGCAAAAGCAACAGGGGCAGACGAGCTGAAGTTTGAAAAATTCATAGGCGGACACGTGGGCGGAAAAAGCAGGTAGGCAAGCGGGATAACACAGGGTCGTGGGCGGCACTGAAAAGTGTATCGGCAAAAGCGCGTGGGTGTCCACACCCGGTAAACGACATTTATATTTCAGAAGAGTACTGTGACGTATGTTTGTCTGTGTGTGTGTATTATATTCAATTTCCATCTAATATTCTAAGATGTGTTCTTTTTTTTTTTTCGGGAATTGGGATCGAGTTTGACCGTTTGTATTGTGGATGCTGAATGTGCTAGTAGGGGTGCGGATGTTGGATGTGAATATTGTCGATTGTGGTTTTTAGGCAATCTGATTGGTAATTAGTGTCGAATTTTATGTGAGGTTTACGGTTCGGTGTACGGGTATAATTTATTGCTGATCACTAATGAGCTTTATTGATCGAAACAATAATTGCGGTCAAATGTTGATGATTTAATTATAATTACAATTCTAATTTTAATTCATAATTATTTTCATTTTGCAAAATGAAAATTCTTTTTACAATCAGAAAATAGATTTTATGAACAACGAGCTAAATTTAAAAACAAAGAGAAAAACAAAAAAAAAAATATTAATAAAGACGTACAAAATACATTTAAAAAATAGATGCCTATATTTTACAGTGCATGAATATTACTTTTAATATGAATAAAAATTATGCTCATAATGCTGAACATTCATTACACGTGTAACAAGACAAACTTTGTTATTTATTCATGAGCTATTTTTGATATTATTAAGATACACAAAGAAACACTTTATACAAGTATATTACTTTGATAAATTGGATAAAAATATTACAAAGCATTCGCTTATAGCTAGTAAATATAGATTTTCGGAAAGAATAATCAAAGAGTTCATAAAACGTTATCAATCCACGGACGATTTGACAAACACAAAAGAATGCCTCTAGAGACGAACATAAATTAGGCTTCAAGAAATCTCAGCCACCAATTATGACCACAAAAAACGAGTATCCATAAAAGTCAAATGAAAAAATATATTTGAAAAGTGGGGAAGATCATCATTAGAGAAATATTTTCGTTCGGTAAATTATAGTAACAACATTGTATATTTTCATTAAAATACATTTGCATAAAATAAATAATACATACATCAAACTGTGAAACAGTCAAAAATTTTCATCCACATAATGGTTCAGTGAAAAATGAGTGAAAAATAATACCCTTAAAAGATTACTTTTTACTGGAGTGGAAAAATAGCGGTATTATAAAACGATTTACATTTTTTAACTTAATTTTATGCAAATCCAACGGATCTCACGTTTTCGTAAATTGAAACAAAACAATACTGGTTCCAATAAATTACGACTTTACAAAGATACTTTCGAAAAAATATAAGAAGAATAAAAATTGAGTATTTATGCAGGGGATATGCGAAAAATCTCATGACCAATAGACAAACAGCAGAACAGAATCGAATACATAAAAATCGGCGACGTAATATCCTCGAAACAAATTGAAAAACTTTACGATCGAAAACAAATCTTCTTCAAGTGTAAATGGCGAAATCGAAATTGGAAACATCCAAATAAAAATATCCGAGCCGAAAGAAACAAGACGTGAACGAACACACAAACACGTGGACTGTTATGAATTCAATGACGACGAACAGGACAAAAGGTCAGAGGAGAATTTTATTATATTCAGATTATTAATCGGCCGAAAATGGAGACGGAAAAGCCCTTACATAAATAAGCAGAACGATAAACGAAGAATAAGGGAGGAAAAAAAATATCACGAAAACGGTGGAAAATTTTAATTATAAATTGATTAATTGCCTTCGCTGCTTTTATTCGCGATGATTTTTTACGAAACTGATTTCATCCACGACAAAAGACGAAATATTAAAACAAATATCATTCACAGATCGCCCACAAATTGAATAATCAAAATGAAGCAAAAAATACATACGAAATGATATAAAAATGCATTTGCTAACTACATGCAAAACAAGCGCAATTCCATCCCGAATCTCACTCGTAACGCAAAATACACATCAAACAAAACATTTTAGGAAAATCTTCATCTGCATACACTGAGTCGGGCTCGATGTTTCCCTGATATAGGATTTGAGTCTTTTTCACTGAAGTATTTTTTTCAGTCATTAAGCGAGAAAATGAAATCACAGACGATCTTCGACATGAAAACACGTAACACAGCCAGTTTCTGGGCTCGCTAACGAGGCCAGCATTTCGTGGGGAATAATGTCGCTGTAGAAAGGCTCTTGTCGACAGTGATTGAACGACAGTCGGAACCGTTCGCCCTTTGTGAGGTCTCGGCAGATCCGCAAGTCGACAGTCAAGGACTCTGGGATTTTCGAAGGTTTCCAGCCGAAAGCCTGGCTGCAAGTGCTAATTAATAAGGGATCAATGAGAGCGTGGCGGTTTCGCAAAGTTACGAAATTAGAGCTTGTTCTGTGTGACGAAAGTTCTCGAGCTTTTCTCGTGTCGGACAAAGATGGTGTATTGTCGCGATGACAATTTGAAAATATAATTCTATATCTATAGAAAAATCTTTGATACATGTATAAAATAATTTTATGGTAATATTAAACGGTAAATTAGGGATGTTACATAAAATCTAATAGAGGTCTAACCAGACGTCGAATATCGAAAATCGTAGTCGAAATTTACGAGTCCTCGCATCGACATATAATAGAACCCCTAAAGCGCACTGAAACAAAATTAAATCATCTCATGAATTGGATATGCGGTACCGTATGGAATTACATAACAGACCCTTCTGCGAAACTCAATCACAGAACACTCGAAATATACGAGCGATAAAGACGCGAAAAACCGTTCCGATATCAATTTTTCGCATGAAAAGTGGAAATTCCGCCGCATAAATAACCTCGCGTTTTCTCGTACTACACCGGCTTCCTTCGCGAATCGTTTATACATATAATCATGCATAATATAACAGACGGAGAAAAGGCGCTCTCGACGCACTGCCTTAACTCTTACTTATTTCGAGAAAAATCTCGGCAATATCCAACAAAAATATAAACTTATTTCTATCGCATCGCAATAAAATACGCATTTTACTATTCTCGACACAAGACATTCTAGGGTTTCAATACGTACGTTTAAAGTTTCCTTGACTCGGTATCAGAATTCGAATAATTCGTGTAAGGATTTCGACTTGAGATACCGTAGAATTTATGTTTGTGTCATCGAGTAACTGAAGCGAGATCGCTTTACGTTTGCGTATTGCATTACAGTGGTTTTGCCTATAATTGAAAGCGGCATTGTGACTGTAAGATATCTTTATATCACACAATACATGTGCCATCGCGAGTCAAGGAAAACGCTCCAAGTTTCGTTTCGGTTAATTGAATTCGCCAAACAGTATCGATAAGGGATTAATATTTTCGAGTGAAATTGTAAGCGTGCAAATTTCGAACGCTCATATTGTCGATAATGCGAATTCAATTTCACACCAGGGGATCGAAAACAATTAAAAGTTTAAATTCGCAACAGACCGACTTTGAGGGAAACTAATTTAAAATGTAAATCGCAAAGCGGGCGAAGAGCGAATTCGATTTGTAGCGATTTAATCGAAGGACGATAATATTGAACAATACGAAATGAAAAATATCATTTTTTTTCATTAACAATCGGATTTATCATTTCAGTGTTTAAAAAAATAGATCATTGCATCACAACAATCTCACTTGAGTATAGTAATTTGCGAAAACATTTTTCGACCGAGGGAAATCCCTAATCAGCGCTTTGACAGTGACAAGCGAATTTCTCGCCGCCGCGTAAAATGTTTATGTATTCAGCATAAATTCTTCGTCGGTTAATTTAATGAACTTGGACAGTGTCGTGTTTCGAGCATAAAACGACTAGGCGTGTCACCGTCCTTCGAGCGCAATTTAATTAATTTTTTTCAACCCTCGACTCGCTGTGAAGTTTCGGTCAAAAGCTCGGAAAATCAACGCGAAAACTCTGATGATTACAATACCATTTCAAATGAAAAATAAATACACAAACCATCTGAATACTTGAAAAACCGCATTCAATTCGATTCGAAGACACGTAAGAGGCACCACAAAGGCCGCATTCGCATACGTTCCACAATCGAGATTCGCAACTCGTATTTATGATGTAGACATTTCGCTAGCGAACCTGCAGATTGCGCTTTTCTAGTCGGACATTGTAAAGAAGGTACTGCACTGGGAGAATGAAAGGCTCGCCAGACCGACGATCGCGAAAACTGAAAAGCCACTGCTTTTCCGGTAACGTATTACACAAACACGAGTTTTCGTCGCACAAAAGCCTACCCACGAACGAAAGCTTGAAAACGTCTCTGTGCTTTTTCAGCGTATACGAGAGAGCTATTTGAAACTTTTCGTAAATTGAGTTTATCAAATAGAAAAAAATATCATAAACTAGATTATTTAAAGACGTACAAATTTTATATCCTATTACCGTACGAAGCTTCTACTTTTATACGGCTTCAATTTAAGAACATAAAACATGAAAGTGAGAGTGTACAGAGAAAATCTGAAAACCAAATGTCACGAATAACACAAAACTAGCATACGATAAAACAAAATAATACTTGTGAATGTCATGAAATAAAAATAGAGCATCAAAATTTAACTGATTTAACAATAAAAATATACTACATAACCTCATATTGCTCAATTTCAATCAGAGATCGTAACGTTATGATGTAAAACATAAATCTAACATGATACAAAGAACAATAAAATAACATTACATTTACATTTGTACAATTTTATATCTAAATTATTCAGCGATTTGAACGTTAAATCATTCCCAATAACGACTTTTACAGACCCTATAATAAAAAGAAACACGGACAGATAGTTCTCGAATCGAAACGTCGCGTGTCTAAAGAGCGTAAAAATCCTTAAAACGAAGACAGTTTGCCGAAAAGAAGCGACTTTCAGATAAAAATTCAGAAACACTGAAAACAAGACATATACACACATGTTTGAAGCGAAGATTGGGAATGAGGGTAGATTATCGGCTTGTTAATCTAATGTCGCGTTGTATTATCGAAGCCATGTTCTGAACTAATCCGAACCCTTATCACGAGGGACGATCTCGTCGATAGAATAATGAAAAATGGGCACGGCAATAATGTGAATAAACATCGAGATATAATCAAGATATAGTAATTTATTCAAGAGAAAATATGTTTAGGTATGTTCGTCGATTTACAAGCATGGAAAGAAAGATGTGAATTTTCTATTTTCATGATGTATATTCGGGAAACACGTTTCCGTCAAGGAAATTTATGTTAAATGATTCTTAGCGTTGATTATAAATTGAATTAATTAATCTCTAGAGGCATGTAATGTAACGTCAAGTTTTATGAAATTGAATTATGATTCTTGTCCGAACTGAGATATTATAAAAGGAAAATTTTCCGAAACACGAAAAATAGACGATATTTTTCGAATCGATAGTAATAGAAAGGTTTCGGTCAATTGAGTTGCTTTCAATTACACACTTTAATTCATCAACAAGTTACAAGCGCATTAAAATCATTAGAAACATACAAATTAATGAACACGAAAATAAGCAAAAAGTGTTAAAAAAAAATATGAAAAGGGCAACAAGCCAAACAACACGACACTTTATATCGCCGGGCCTCTTAAGTATTCGCGCGTGATTAATTAAGCTTTTCCTACCGAACAACGATTCGTACTAAAAATCCGCCCATTGATCTCAATATTTCATTCCGAAAAGCAAAGTCGACGCGCAAATTAAAAGCACACGCCGCCTACCCAGAACAAAGAAACGAACCGCCCAAAAAAGCAACGGCGAAACTTTAGAACCCCACATTTTCGAGCTTTGATAGGAATCGATTCAACCTGAAAAACTGCGAAACAAAAGAAGTGCAAAAAAGCTAACAACACACACACATGTGCCGCAAACCGAACAACCCCTTCTCTACCACCTAGTGGTATTGAAAACACGCGAGGGTGATATTGTTGAACCCTTACCACTGAATCATAATGGGCGACACGCGAAAATCCGCCTCTGGAAGATTAGCAGCCGTGACATTTGAGAACCGCTTATGTGGGCGTTTTTTAATCATGAACACGCGTATATTTCGTATTTGCAGTCGTCGGAGTTCGAATTCATTTCCTTTTTTTTTATTTCATAGTGAAATGAAATTATTGATCGTTGAATGTGAGGTTGAAGCCCTTGACGTTTGCGTTAGCTTTTTCAGTGCGTAATTACGTTTTAAAAAATAATTGTTGGAAATCAATTTTGTTCCGCCTCTGTTACAGAAGACGTACAAAATAAAATGCAAATCCCCACAATCGCATGACGATGCGAAAATAGCGAACTCCAAAGAAAAATTCCAACGAGAAACAATCCCTGCATTCGCCTGCGACTGCAACATTTTATATTCCGGAAAATGCATAAGACAAAGGCTTCGCATATATACCCTTTGTGCATGCATAATAAATGCGAGGGAAAAAAACTAGGACAAAAAGACCTGCATTGTGGGATACAACTTTTTTTCAAAGCTTTCATACGCATATGACTTTATAATCACATCTGAACTAGCTGAAGACTTCATTATGAAACTCAAAGAGATAACTGATAGAAAATGACATAATAGATGATCGTTTATATCCAAACGCATTCAGATCTGAGTCTGGCACCCACAGTTAAATGAATGTTGCAAACATTTTAACACTAATGAAACCAACTAATAGTCACACAAAATCCTACCGAAAGTCTCAAAACTCTAACGAGCCGCTAATTGGCCAATTTCACGAAGCAATCGAAAAAGTACAGCAACAGCAACAAAGTAAGTATGACGATAGGAATTTTCCGAGTTTTCCTTACCTTTGAAGCAGGCGCAGCCCATAATGTACCCCATCATGGGTGGTGGCGGGTCGGGGCGCGCCGGGGGCCGCTAGCGCGCCCCCGGAGCCTCCGCCCCCGGCCCGATGCACTTCCAACCGAAGAGGCTCATGCCGTCGGCCCCCGTTGTCAAAGCGAACGTATCGATCAACAACAACAACATCGCGAACGACTGCCGCGCGCCGATGCGACCTCACCACCATCACACACCATGGCTTTTGTTCTCGTTAGTATTTATTTTATTTTAATTTATTTATTATATTCGTAATTATCACATGTCGCGTATCACATTTACGTTTACATTGAAGCGTTTTTTTTTATTCTTTTTAATTTATTTAATCGAATTATTTCGAAGGCACGTCTCGTTTGCACTGTTTACGCGCTCGTTCATCTCGCACGCTCCGCTACATTTCTGTGTTTAGAAATTTTGATTATTTAATTAGAGGCTTTCGAGGATTGAAATGTGAAACACGTCCGCGGCACGAGGCAGTAATATAGCAACTAGCGTGCGCTTTACAGGTGGTGTAAAGAACAGTGGTGTGACTAGCTTCGACGAATATGCAAAACAGGGTTAGCAGTTAAAATAACATCGTTTCACTTTGAATTGTTTTATTTGAAAAAAAAATCAATAAGACTACAAACCTAATAAAAATCTTTGAACCAAACAAAATATATTGATAAATAATAAAATTAATTTTAATTTTCAGTAATATTACAACATAAAATTGATACGAAAATACAATTTAAATTATGACATATTGGAAAAATATCGAATATTTTGTCCTGGTATAATCAAAGCTGCGAAACCTGACAATTCTAGTCACACCTCTGTCTCATGGGGGGTTGAAATGGACACGAACTGGTGGTTGAATATATTGCATGTATGTATGTATGTTTGTTTTGTAGGTGAGTCACGACACCACAAATTGGCGCCTAATTCCACCGGAAAGCAGCTGAATTGATAGCGGAACTGGTCTCAGTTTCCGCTTTGTCACTTTGTTCACGCGATCGCACCTTTTCCATGCTTTGCACATAATTTTGATGCTAATTATGTTAATTGATGTTAGAAAAGCATCATATAGAAGTAGGAAAATTCACAATGTCAAATCAAATAAAAAGTATTTGGGAATAAAATATGGTGTGAATCGATCCAATTAAATAACAAATTCATTATTATTCGGTAAGATAAGACGGCGTAATTTGTCTTCAATTAGCTGAATACTTCATTAACAATATTCAAACTGAATTTAAGTATTGAAAACGTGATATCGAAACGTAATTAGTTGATTAAACTTCATCGCGTGAATTCAATATGAAATCAAATCATAGAAGAATTTTATTCAATCGAATTGAAAATTTTGCACAAAATCGTACAGATTTTCCTAACCAACCATGAAATGAAAAAGTGGAAATTTCCAAATGAATCGATTTTGAGTCGCAATTAGAAAATATGTATATAAATATTATACACACATTATAATGCAGTATCAACGATTAATTGGTTCTTTGATCTGAGTTAATTTGCTGGAAAATCAAGGTTGACACACAATCAACCCCTTGATACACAAAGTGAACGTATTACCATAACATCGATACGTGCGGTTTTTTTATGCGTAAGCAAAAGCAAGTGGAAGGAAAACTCTGAATATTTATAGCATCCGTCAATATGGAAAATTTGAATAAACGTGGTCGCGGTTATATGAAAATATCGATCAAATAATATAACGTATACACAAGCTTTTCACGTAAATGAACTGAAATTCGAAATATATTCTATCATTGGATATACACAGAGGTCAGAACGCCGAACGAACAACTGTTGAACGTAGGAATTTTAAAGCCACTCGTCACGATATACAAAGCTTAAAAAATGTACGGGGAAAATAAATCGACGCTTTTTCAGAATTCGAGATATGAAAAATCGAGCAGAACAATAAATAATCGAAAATTACACAAATAATTCGACTTCGAATGTACGAAAGCGGTTGTTTTTGTTTAAAAATGTATGAAAGGTGCAAAACAAAGCCGTTTTAAGCATCGTTTCTCATGTTTCTTAGGGTGACTTGTTATTTATGAATTTTATTCGTTTTCATAGCGGTTCGGTTACGGAGGGAAAATCAACAAAATTGATTTCATCCCCAACGCTGCGCGGAAAATTCTGAAAGGAGATATTTTGCGGCAAAGTTTTTCCACTTGGAGAGAACATATTTCATATAAAAGTCGAACCCAAAGCAAATAAAGTTCATAAAATATATTTACTACAGAAAATCGTTATCCTTTTACGAATAAAATAAGATAATTTGTACGAAAATAATAAGAATTAAAGAGGATAAATTATACAATTTCGATTAAGCTGCGATATTTTGAGAGAAAACATTAGGTTCACATATTCGATTGAAAAAGAAAAATATAGTACACCTCGAAATGATTTGATTTCAAATCGTACTAAATTTACAAATAATAAAAGAAAAACATACTAAAAATTCAATCATTGATAAAAAATAAATTTTAATAACACTTGATTTTATATAAAAAATAAATCGATCAAACATGCATTAAAAAATATATCGACATTAATTAAACACTATTAATCGAATATTTATAGACGAAAAATATATTTCAATTACAAAAACACTTAATATTGGACGAAAAATTAATTCCTCACATATCAATATTACATCTTAACTTTGTATCGACCAAGCGAATCTTTGTCAATTAAAATAACACGAAATCAATTTCACACAAAAAATAACATAATCTGACCGACTTCCAAACGACCTAAACGTCAATTCAATATATTAAAAAAATATATAATTAATTTCACACAAAAAATAACTTAATATGACCGACTTCCAAACGACCTAAACGTCAATTCAATATATTAAAAAAATATATAATTAATTTCACACAAAAAATAACATAATATGACCGACTTCAAAAGGATCTAAATACGAATTTAGTATCTAAAAAACGATTTTCAATACGATAGCGAGAGGCACGAGCGCGAGAATCGAACCGGCACGAAAACTGCCCCGACCGGCAAAACAGAACCTCATGACACACATAGCCGGCGAGAAAATCGATAGGCACGCGCCAACCGCCTTCCGAGCGGCGTCCGTCATCTCAGAAAGCGGCTCGACAAAACAACAATAACGGCCGTCGGCGGGGCGAGGGGTTCGCGCTCCTTCGCGAGGAGTCGCCGCGAAGGCGTGGGCGTGCGCGGCGCGCTCTGTGTACCGGCGGCGCGGATCCATAGCAACAGCTTGGGGGCGCAGCGCTAGGGCGGGGGCGCCGCCCCTGGACGCGAGCGGCTGGTGCACGCGGTGCGTCGCGCCGGTCGCGAGGCCACTGCCGGCGCGCGCCGCCGCCCCTCGCACGCCTGCGCCCCTCGACTCCGGGATATATGGGGGCGCTTTTTTCCTACCCATGTGTTTTGTTTGAGTTTGATGATTGCGGTCGCGAGTTTTGTTTTTGAGGACTCTATGTGTGACGAATTTAAATCGCTGGGAAATATTGTGTCTGAATGTGAAAATTTGTCAAGTAATCAAACGATTTTGAACCAACAACAGATATTAAGCTGCCTAGAAATTTTAATGCGTGCATATTTACACCCCAAGTTTTTGAATTCTCTTTAGAGTCTTAGAATACACGTGAAATTGCTAATACATATAATATGGATTCGGAGTGTGTCCTTGGATTAGAAAAACTAGTGTTTCTGTTGGTGATAAGAATTCTTATTTATTAAAAAATAATAATAATAATAAAACAAAACAATATAAAAAAAAATATTAATTAACCTGTCGGTGATAAGAAACGACGCTTGAGTTTCTATCCTTAATGTCACACTCCGAATGATCATTCAAAAGTTTGTAACATTTCAAGACACTCAATGTCTCCCCCACCACCAACCAACGGTTCTCATTATTAAAAATAAAAGTTAATTTATTAGTTTTATTTTACCTATATACATAGTAAGATTTGTATAGTCAACCCATCCAATCACTAAATTTGCCAAGGCTATCATAAAAACGTATTGATTGCACAACTTACATTTTTTAGTTTTAAAATTTTTACTTCACATATTTTGAGAAAAAGTGCAATTATTGCAGGTGCATGATTTTCCATCAAAAAAATACTTTCTAAAATATTTGTAAACAAATGACGAATCGCTCAATGTACTCTAAAACTACGATAATCATCCTTAGTTTACCCATTACTCATGGCGAAACTTTTTCTAAGGCTGAAACTTCATAATGCCGTCATTACAGCCGATATAACCGCTCGTTTATATTCTAAAAGAGGAAATTTCACGTTTGCATGTTTTAAAAAACATGAATAGGCAAGAACGAGTAGCAATTTCGTACAAATCCAGACACATTTCGAAATAACAAAATTAGATTTTTTCATCCGGCGTCGAATAAAAAAAAAACAATAATCATTTTCCTATGAAAAACGGTAAAAAAAAACAAACAATAAAGAACGCAAATTAACAAACAACAAAAAGCGAACCCGTCTAGAATTGAAACAAACACAATATGAAAGTCTCGTAAGTGAAAAGTCCACTGAAAAATTCATTGCGAAAAACACAAACACACATACACACCGGGGGCGTTTTAAAAACGGAAAAGCCCACTCCGCTTGTAATTTTGCCGGCGTGTTCTTCTTCGATGGCGGGGAAAAAAGCGAAATAGCCGGGAAAAAGCGGAAAAGCGACCGAAAATAAATATATGTATACGGAATATATCCTTACACGTGTACGAGTGATAATAACGCGAACGCAAACTCGGCCGGTCATTACCGTTCCGCGTAAATATTGCAATGTACACGATTTAACCGTCACTTGCCGATTTTTAACGATGAAAAATCGTTGCGGGATCCGAAACGCTTTCGGTCGTGCGAGCGTTAAATTACCGAACGCTGTCCTTGCTTAACACACATAAATGGGGTGTACGTATGTATTATTTTGCGGTTACGCATTTGTAGGTTCGGCTGAAAGCTTTCAGCTGACAAAATATTACACAAGATGAAAAATATATAGTTATATATCATGAAGAAAATTCAGCATCCTGCTTGTTAGATGCACTCCGTTCTGTCAGCTTATTTGGTCGGACTAGTTGGGTAGCGACAACACTAGGCGAAACTTCAGGTGCCAACAGAACTATCGCAAAGGACAACTCTAGAATAATTATAAGATGCAAAGGACTCTCATTTTCATTAATCGCGTTAATATTTCGATTGAATAAAATTTAAATATGTTTCAAACAAATTGGGTTTAGTTGAAAATTTACTTGTTATATTTTCGTAAAATTTGAGAGAAATTACTGCTTAACTTTCAAAATGACCCTCGCTTTACGCACACGAATATAAACGGAAGAAGGGAAGTATTCTGCGTAAATGAAAATAAAACGGGCCAACATTAAGCGTCCGTACGCATGAAATACTCTCCAGGACCAAAACGAACGGGCGCGAAATGTTAAAAAAAAATAATATGAGAAAAAACCGAACAGACGTGCAGAAGAAAGTTTCTTCTTTTTACTTTCTATATAAGCACATTTTATTTGTTCCTTTAGAACGCACGTACGACCGCGACTATTAAGGCGAAGACACAATGATTCTTCGATCAGAGATTGAAATAAATTAATAGAAAAAAATATTTTAAAATCAACATTGAAAACACCGAGAAAGACTAAAAATCTATTTTCTAACAATATTTAACAAGAGGAAAATGTGCACTAATGTATCCACACCCTAAAGAAATTTCGCAAGCGAAAAGGTACGAGTTTTCAACTGAAAAAACACGTCCCTAAAAGGCTCCAGGTGAAAAACGTGCGGCGATCGAGGAGGGCAAAGTAAAAACCGACTATCGATCCTCCGAAATATAATATTATATACGAGTTACTCACTCGCATGGATGCGTATGTGGAAGAAAATGGGGTGTTAATGACACGCATATTCGCAGAGGCCTATATCTGTGAGTATGAATAAAGTCGTTTCAGGCCGCGATACAAAGTTATGGCTTATTATTATTATGGAGGACGTTAGAAATCGGTGATTAACCCTTTTCCGCGAACGTAACGGCGATTCTGTTCGAATCGTAAAGAACGAGAACGATGGGGTTCCATGCGGACGAAATGATAATAAACGCGTATCGTATATCGAATATCAAAATCTTCGGCGAAATGAAAATAATCGTGTAGCTACACAATAATTTCGACATGTTTACGCTCTAGCGCTAGTATAATGGGAAAGATTCCGAGAGGAAAACAACTAGAATGGGATACATAAAACTTCAAATTTATCGTCGGCCGATTCCCCCTCATCGTGCTAAAAATATGAACGAAAGGTTAATTTAGAGCGGAAATTATCTCTTTATTGTCATGTTGTAAAAGTCCAATGAACGTAAAAGCTGTTGGAAATTTCACGACATCAAAAGAACGATTTACCGTAAAACAAATGAGCAAAACGAACACAATCAAAAACTACTTTAATGAATAAGAAAAGCGTTATAATTACCTCAAAACGGTTAATTAAACAGATCAACATTAAAATTCAAATGATACGATTTAAACCTTAATTTTCATTAGAAGAAAGGAAAACTCAGGTATTCAGCTCGGTTTTAAAATCCCAACCCAACTTACTTTGGCGGCCCGCATAGAAAACTCTCGGAAAATACCGGACGTGTATACGCGTGGGATTGTGTAGCCGCTAAAACGCCCGGGGAATTAATGGCGGAAGAAAAAGGAGGAAACGGCGAAAAATTCCAAAAACAATTCCAATTAAATTAATTCATTTAATTCTAATCCCGTCCAGAGAGCGTACTGCGGCGGAATCTAATTAGCCGGCGGACAAACCGAATCGGTGACCGCGTCGCAGGATTAGATTCGACCTAAAAAATATAGACAAACAGAAATCTTCTCAAATAAACGTATTGTAAAAATATTTTATTAACGATTAGCTGTGACTTACTGTTGTATAGTATTTCTTGTCCCGTTCCCATTTATATTCCCGTAGAAAATATCGTTACGTGTGTAGACTTACATCATATTTGCTATGCATAATATGCATGAAATAATGAAAATACCTTCCCACACAAAAATCCTGGAAATTTTGAATGTGAAAGGATCAACATTTAAGGAGTCTACAAGTGACACACATACATTATAATCTAGAAATGTTTGCACGAATATAAAAATGTACTCAAATCACTGACATGTACTTGAAAAAGCCACAATTTAATGCAATACGCGATTTTATCGAGAGTATCGATTGCTTCGGCAAACTTTCAGAAGAGGAGATGAAAAAAAAATCCAGCACACACTAACGTTAGCTGAAATATGCACGCGAATATTTACGATCGCCGGTATGAAAATATCGCCAAGAAACGGCGGCATAAATTCGAAAGGGGACGGATCGATGATGCTCGCGACTGTAAAAGCCTCCTTTTATATGCGAGTACGAAACCACTACTGTGGTGTGTCTATATATGTATATTCATATATTTTTGCGAGTTTAGTTTGGTAAAATGAGTGTGTGTGTGGAGATGTAAAAACGCAAATGCGCATACAATCACAGATGCGGTAGTAAAAACAGACGCAGAGGAAAAACAAAGGAAGTAGCTCTTAAGCGTGACGTAGTTTACTATTTTCCTTTCGAGGGAAATATGGGAATTTTCAAATATAACATCGATGATTCTTTCAGCAAATTCATAACCATGGGTTCTTTCATTTAAGAGTCGTATGCTCCTAGACCATTATTTTCCTCAAAGAAAAATTTTCAGGATGTTTGATTATATTTCTAAATTTTGATTCGTTTATTGTGAATGCTCGCCGAGCACAAATATTCGTATATGTTGACAAACGTTCTCTCTCATTAAAATTTTATTAAAATCTGCACGCCGCTGATATAATTCAAACGATACGAAAAGCGGAGCCAAACGACAGGGCGTATCTCCATCTGAAAAGGACCAGTATAAACAACCGTACGACCTAAAATTCTGAAAAACCAAACACAGGTAGCGGATTCCCACTTTGTCGAGAGGCAGATACAATTCAGCAGAGGAGCAGCGGTATATAATACATTTTTTTTAATTGCATTTTATTTTTCAGCATTCTGCGTATAAAACGGCCACACGGCGATATTATACGCTTCGTATTTGCATTCGTTTGCGACATTTCATCGCGAAATAATTTTATGTACACACGAAACAAACATTCGACACAGTTTCCACGGCGAGTGTGTACGTAACCGGTCGCGGGCTGAATAATAAAAACTATGAGAATTTTTCGAGAGCATATTGAAATATGGAAGAGTCGATATATGAAAAATGCGATGCGAAAAAATGTATAATTCGGTGAAAAAACATTTCCAATATCGACGATATACATAAATTTGAAAAAAGAACGATAATTTTCGTTAACATAATAATCAAATTTTCACTTCTGAGAAATTTTAATTTTGATTATATTTCGAAACTTAAGTCTTTACAAATTGATTCAAGAGATGAAATAATATTTTTTATACATTTCCAACGAAGAAGATTAATAAAACGTAAGAAGATTTATCCACAAGATGATAGTCTCAATTTTACGTGAAAATAATCGCATTAAAATATTATTAGCAAAATAAATATTATCCCAAGAAACAAAGTCGCGCGACGAGAGCACTCGTCGCAAAATTCAGCGAAACTCGACTGAAATTTTCACTCACCTACTGCGAAGAGTAAAAAATAATAAAAACACCGAAATTTTCCAGACTTGCGCGAAACTTCAGATTAACTCTGCGCATTTTCAACACACTTACCCCCATAGTGTTATACATTTTCACCTTCAAAGCGAACTCGCATATCTCAACTGTGCCTGCGTACCTACATACATTTTTCGCGAAAGAGTCGAAGCGGGCATTCTGTGCGATTATCGCATCTCGACAATTGTTCGGAAGCGAAACATCACAAAGGAACCATGATGATGATGGGAGAGAGGAACGTCAGATATTCACGAAGGTAATGTGAATAACGAACGTTGTATCCTCCGGGCCGTACTAAATCCGGACTGTGTTGAAAGAGGCTTGAAACGATTTAGTTTTGTAATTATCGTACGAAAGCTTATTCGTATTAAATTTGTTTATCGCGCGTTTTCATGTGCGAGATGAAAATGTCAAGACGGATTTATTCTAGGATTTTATGACTAGTTTAAATAAATAAATTTCAATTCAGTATCGCATGGTTAGAAAGTAAAAATAATAATAAAATAGTTTGTATGATTTTTTTGCTGTGTATGATATGATAATTTGATGTGTGCTTATTTCCGAATTTGTCAAATTATATGCGGCATCAAATATCGACTATAAGTATGTTTTCGAACTAATGTTTGGACATCTAAAAGAAATACTGTCATCAATCAACTTTAGATAGGAGCCGTGGGGGAGAAAAAACTCGGCAAAGCATTTTCCATTCTGAAAAAAAGCAATATATCATTTCGTTTGACGTATTCAATTAACAAAAATAGGAACGTTCAACTTTTGCCATCGATAATTCATCATGCTCTTACAATTTTTGATAATTAATACGGTTACATGATGATTGTGTCACGCGGGTGCGAATAATAGATAACTGATACGATGATAAACAAGCAACGAACTCTTTTAGATACGTATATCGAATAAAAATATGATCGAATTAAATTCATTTTAAAAATGTCAACATTTTTCATGAAAGAAGAAAATAATTAAAATCTTACATTACGCACAAATCTGTTTCCCGAAGAAACCTTTCATATTTTTTCTTGTTGTCATTATTAAACAAACAAACGAGAATTCGTTAAAAGCGGACCTCAAATTTGAATATCTGCGGCGAGTTCGAGATAACGAGAAATAGATTCCGTCATTATTATACGCTTATGGTAATTATACAACGGCAGATTGTTGGCGAAAATACAGCGATATGAGTCGCTGAAAACTGGAAAAAAAAATATTTCAGCTAGAGAAATACTTTACAATTAATTTACGAAAAAGCGATGCCAAGATAAGCGCCTGACGAAGAAAAAAAACCACGATAATGAAGAAAAGCTCCTTTGACTGTGGCATTCTACTACGTTTCACCAAAACGGTGGAATAACAAATATAGCGTACGCAATACGAGAAAAAGGTTTTGCGGATAATCCTCGAACATAATCCAAATTGGCCAAATGTTTCCCGATAAAATAATTGTTCGGCGTTTTTGCGCGTGAGATTATCGTTATTACATTAAGCTCCGCATTCGTTTTTCTTGCCCAATAAAACCGCATTAGTTCGAATATGTACGTTTAATGGAATTTAAGGAAATTTCGCAACAAATACCTATACAAACGGGGTGCAAAGTTCGGTAGAAACATTTATTTCAAGTACAATGGTATAGGGGTTGTTGAGATTGTCACCCGATAAACCCATCATATTTTGCGGTCCAATTTCGCACAACAAAACCGCTAGTAGACCAATCTGTAAAGGCGATATGAGAAACGATCCACTAACTATACAGCCGAAAGTTCGCACATCTTTCAATTTTATATATTCACCCACTGAAAATCTGTCCCGATTCAACCCGAAATTTCTGAAATATGCGCCACGAAGCTTTTGTGCTATCGTTACACAGTCCAAAACATTACAATGGACGATTAAGCTTTTGCGAAAGTTACAAATATCAAATAGACACAAAGGCAAGCCTAACAGCGCCCGAAAACACTAATTCTCGATTTCACTAGAGAAAACTTTAAAGTTATTGTATAATATTATGGCTGTTAAATAAATTAGCCGAATGAACCGACATCCACCTATTTATAAACTCGAATCTAATTGAAATTTTCCGTCGTAAAGATGAAACATATACAGAAACGTGAATGTTAGTTGATAACCTTTAACCTTTAAAATCGCCCACGTGTATCACATACACACACCTTTCGGAGCACTCGCTATACAAACCGCCATTAATTAAATAAAATTCAATTCAGTCCAAAAGCAACTCAGAGACACGCATAACGATTATTTGCTTAAAAAATACCTTTCAACCAAACGACATTTTTTGCGATGTGAATACGTTTAACGTCGCTCACCTCAGAGACGTTATGAAATACCATCACATAATGCGTTAGACTAGCAAGAATTTCAATATACGAAATCAGACGTGAATAAGCCACCTGAACGGGATTCTTCCAAATATGCTAAATCATATACGAAGGAAATTCGGCACGTGGCAATAAAGTGTCAATCGAACTGCATCCTGGGAGTTGGAACAAAGGAAAACGAGCTCTTCCCACATAGATACATATATATAAATTAAACTTAAAGCTCGGCGGGCACTTATTGCCACCGAGCACAATGCACTTGCATCCGAGTGGAAGACTGCAATAATATATGAGCCGGTTGTATATCAAGCTAACGTGTGGGTGGCGTTGGTTTTAAAGGCGAACTCTCTGGATATTGCTCCGTGTGCACGCGGCTTATTGAAAATCTTTTTTCGGGTGTTTTCGATTCGATTCGAAAATTATGTACACAGTATGCTTAGCTATTGAGGATATTGGATATGAAAATAGACTTTTTTTTTTATATTCCATTCAAAAGAAAATTCGAGCTATTTTGTTACGATATCCGAATTGAAATGGTGGCGAGAATTTATCTAAAAACGTGTCAATCAAAATGTATAACCGCTGTGCGCTTATGCCCCGAGGAGGAACAAAAGAAAATGGTAAGTTATATAACATGAAATATGTATCGAAATGAATATATACATACATACGATCAAACTTTTTTTTATTGATAACGGAGCTTTGACATCTTCGAATTTTTATCAGAATGAAAACGTGAAAAAAAATGAATACATATGATATATTTTCTGGAAAGCAATAAGATTCATTTTATGAAACAATCAACGTTAATTGAAAACACCCAAAAAGAACATTTTGACACCTCGCGAAAATTTCGAATCATCGCAAAATTTCCGACGTAATAAATCGACGGCCGCGAAAACCGAGCAGAAGACAATCAAAATTTCAATCAGAAGCGAGACAACATCAACAAAACGTCCTCAACAATGATAATAACGATAATATTGATAATAATAAAATCCAAATTTTCCCATGCAAAGCACGTCACCGCGAAGACGCCCGCCCTTATATCCACACCCCCTCGTTTAGGTGGTGCGATCAAAAATAAATTATTCATAGTTGTCTCAGCGGATTTATCGAACGACCTTATCTCTTTTTCACGAGCCTTTCGCGACCGAGAAAAAATAAAATATTTCAAATTTCGCAACGGGCCATTTTCATATTTATACAAGAAAAAGGGGTTCTCGCTAAGTTCGAGTCGTAATGTAAACGAAATTTAAGATTTTCACAAAAAGAAAGTTTTTTTTTCTGTTCGACGGATCTCGTTTCAATATCGAGTCTGCAGAATTTTTCTCTGTGAACTAGTATTTTTGGGAAAAGCCTCCGGGAATTTGAGAACAAATTGGATTGCTCACTCAAACTCACTATTTACGTTTGCGGAATGCCATTAGAAACGTGTGCCATCAAACAAAATGGCCTTAGTTATGTAACCGCACACATAAAACTGATATACGAACATGTATTATGAAAGTGGACAGTGTATGAAATAGCTCACAGTCAGCTAACCCTAAATCTAGTTAAGGAATATATACGTTATCAATCGAAGCATAAACGGTCAAAGACGAATTTCCCACCTTATCAAACATATTTCTGGTTGGATTAATATGCATTAAGTACGGTCGATTTTCTTTGAATTGAAAACATCGTGTTTGCGACGTCCCAGACTGCGAAAAAATCCCTAGTAGAAATCAAACAAAGAAAAATCTATTCAATACGCTTGTGTAAGTTTGCGCTAGCAACCTTTTACGAAAATCACCCGAAAAAGTAACCGTGATATTACAATATAAATAATGAAAAAAAAAAGTGTAACCTCAAAACAAATAAAACAAGAAATCGTTACGTAAACGAAACACGATAACGAAAACACAGAATAGTTCGACACCCATATAGACTGGAGCAATTTCGCTATACAGAACAATCGAATGTGCGAATGAGAATTGTATTATATCCCTTTGAGTCGCGCAATATTCGACGAATGCTCTCTATTTACACGTAACAATATTTTCCCTCGCCCAGATTATGTTCTGACATAAGCGTTCGGGTAAAAGGAAAGGCAACTTTATTATCTGAACGAAAATACCGTGTCGAGAGAGGGCAGGTCTTGGTTTCGTTCACTTTGACGAAGGTTATACGGCGCCCCCGACTCTCGGAAAACGAACAGAAAACACGAAACTCTGAGAAAATTAAAAGAAAATGTGACCCATTCCGGAAAATTTCTCCCCAATACGTGATAGTCCTGTGCGCGAAATGGTCCAGAACAACCAGATGAAAGGAAACCAATTTTACAAAAACGGCTCTTTTTTATAAAGAAATGTAAAATACGCCCACATATAATATTTCACAGACATTCGGTACACGTACGTCATTAATGAAAATCGAAATGTCAATCGTTATAATAAAGCGAAAATTTCAGAATTAACATTCAGATGCACATATAAATGGAATATCGAATTGTCTCTCGAGTATGAAAATCGAATAGTATCATATGAGAAAATATTCTTACCTATGACGTTATTGTTCTGGGCATTGTTGGCCGCGTACAGCATTTGCTGATGGTGCAGATGCTGCTGCAATTGCTGTTGCAGCGCATACTGCGCCTGTGTTTGTCCACCCATAACGTTGGGTAATACGGGCATCCCAGTTGGGGGTGCCGACTCAGTCTCTTCCTCTTCACCTGAAAATAAAAAATATGTAATTTTAATCTAAATGTTAATATGTAAGTTTTCAAATAAATACATTGATAATTATTTATTTATATACTGAGAAAAGCGTTATTTTTAGTAAAGCAATTAAGCTCTTTTAACCTATCGAAGCGCTCACTATTATAGAGAAAGAATTTCATGATAGAACTCAGCGGGTGAAATTTCAATTTCAGGCGAACTTTTTCGAAAATTGATCGATCTTACGTATAAAATGTAAACTTAGGAGTATTTAATTATGTGCAAACATGTTACAAATATTAATTTAGAATGACGTACATAAATAAAAATGCCATCACAAATAATAATCAAATGAAAATAGAGCATAAAGAAACAAAAAACCTAATTTCGAAAAATAATGACACACGAACCACTAACGGCATAATTAGCACACCGCGTACGAGATCTGATTTCATCATCACTCTCAAAAAAGAAATATTCATAACATCACTCACGCGACTTCATAAAAATGAAAATACGATCCGCGGAAAAACCGTTCGGATTTCACCGCTGAAATTTACGAACAACGTTCCGACAATTCATGAAGAATAATGTACACCGAACACTCTTCCAAACAATCAACTACAATTTACCGCCGCGCTTTCATTATTTTATTCAAAACGGGTAACGTACGTACACTTTATTTTTCAGCAGAAACGTTTGATAAAACTCTTACACGCACGTACCGTCGAATGACCCTGTACATTCATAAGAGAAAAGACGTTTTATGCGTGCTCGACGTACATCGTATTTTTAGCGTAAGGAAAGGTTCACTTTTTAGCGCGCTTTTGCCCGTAGGGAAAACGTTGTAATCCGAAACACCAATACGAAAATTGTGGCGCGAGTTTTCTTCGCGTTTCCCCCTTTTTTATTCGACGGGCATTAAAAGTTTACGGCCTGCTCGGCGGACGCTTGAAAAATTCGAATCGAACGCGAAAAATCGGTACAATTTATAGGCATCGTGAGGCAATGGAAAAACCGATGAAACGATATCGTAAAATTATCGATAAGGATTTGCCCGTTAGGCAATGTTCATCAACTATAACACTAATGGTGAATAATGTAATCCGAAAGGATCTGCGATATAACAAGAAATAATGTAACGCGTCTATTTTCGAAGTCTCGCAAATTGTCGGGCGAATGTTAAGTGACTGGTAGTAGTTTGGAGCTTTTATACGTTGTTTCTATCTAAGTGGTCAAACACAGATTGCACGGTTTCACACAGGAGAATTAGTATTCGAAGCAAAGACAAGGATTAATGCCTCTCAAAGCAGAAGTTCAAAACCTTCTCCTACAGAATACAATTTTATGGCGATCTCAACGTAGAAGACCTTCAAACACCGTTCACCTCTGAAGGGAATAGTTCCACGCCTGTCTGATTTTCTGAAAACCGACTCAGTCTTGAATAATCGTAGAATGAAATTAACACGACGACCACGCCTATGCGAAAATCGAACAAAGGCTTATATACCGATTCGACACCGCATAAAAACCGAAAGATTTATATTTTAACGACCAACAATACAACCATGAAACTTTTTCTCGGAAAGATGCGTATAAAAATGTAACCCTGACACGAGAAAAGACGCGAAAACAGCCCCTGGGACCGAACACAAAAAAAAAGGCGTGAAAATCGTGTCACGGCCATGCTGCGAAAAACGAACAGGCGGAGACATTTCCCGTTATTTTATTTCGCCCTGTCCTTCCAGCCAGCCTTAACTAATGCAATTGTATGTAATACGAAATAAACGAATAAATATTCGGGTAGGTCGCTAACGGACATAATCAAATAGGAGCGATGCAAACAGAGAAATTGAATGAAATATGCAAAGGTCTTCAGGGTCGAATGATAGATACATGCGAAGGCCATAGAATCATAGAACCCACAACGCGAAAGAAGCAATAAATAAGGATCTAAGGGGAAGAGTACATAAATACCATAAATAAATAAACATTAATAGATATAGATAATTTTGCCTCAAATCAAAATACATACATATACTTCGATATAATGTGAGACGTTATCGCAAAATGTGACATTGACCGGACGCGGCAACCCCACACGTGAGTCAAATGCGAACCCAAGAAGAGTGGCTACGAAAAAGCGACAAAAAGCAGCAAATTGGCTAACGGAAAAACCGTAAAACGTCCCCGCCGGCAGTCGTCCAGAATATAAATATCAATTTGAAGCCGTCAACGTACGAAACGTCCGCGAAAGGGAAAAAAGAAGATCGAAAATTTTCGCGAAGTGGCCGTCAGCCGGTCGGGTCGAGTGAGATATCGTAAAGGGGAGAGTCACGCGCTTAGAGTTGCTCGGAACGGACTAATGAACGTGTTTGTGTGTATGACTGTATGTATGCGATGCTTCTGTTTTTCTCGCAAGAAAAGTGTGAGGAATAGCGCGAGCAACGAAATAAAAAGGTCGAGGCGGAAAAAAATTTGCGACGGAGCACACCTCGAATGGAACGGGGTTGGATGTCGAGACGAGGGAAAAAATAAGGTTCTTTCTTTCTGCTTTGCGGGTGAAATTCGTGGGGAAAAAATGTAGTGTTGTTCCCGTTCATGCCAGTGAGATATGTGATTTTGTAAATGGTGAAAGCGTGTAGTTTATGAATAAGTTCATCCGAAATAATTACGCAGAAATATTTTATATTTTCACGCATTTTAAAAACTCATCCTCGAAATCAACGGCCTGGAAAATCCTAAAACCTCACAAATCCCAATCACACACATATCGTGTAAAAAGTTGAATCGACGGAAAGGGAAAATCGGCCACACTTCCAACACCAGGTGCAGGTCTTCCCATAACACTCCAAGTGCCGGTTCGCCAACAAAACATCGTAGTCCTCATCGACGATGATGTGACACTAAACTCGTTAAAGGTTCGACATCTGACGTTATTGACACCGCGGGGGTGGTTCGCGTCTTCCAGTGTGTGTGCGCAAAGTTTTATCGCTTCGGTTAAACACAATAACTTTCCCTCTCGATGGGGGTGAGTTGACCTCGTTCGATATATTGATTGAAAGCGTCGAGATAATATAATTTCCAATAGCCCTCCCCAATAATGGTCGATATAAATGGTTTAATTAAACGTGTATATACGAGAGGCGACGGAGTTCTGCGCGCGAGGATATTGCGCAAGAGGAATATCGCCAATTATAAACGATATAAATTGATTGTAATACGATCGAATCTATTGTATATTAAAATATAATACGTCACAAAAGTATCGTATGCTACACGTTTATAAACAAGCCGATGGAGACACTAACTTTGAGGATACAGACAGAAATACTTTCTAACGACACGAACGGTCTGAGGCTTCAGGGTTGGTACGCAAAAGGATTAAGGCTTAACGACACGCAAAGCAGTTGTTTCGAGTTTTCAGCTTAAATTAAAACATTACCGACGACCGAACACAATTGCCTCCACACACACCGCAAACTCCCTTTCAGTACACAATACGGTAATATTTGCTGTTTCGTGAAAAATTGTGAACGATCTGAATATCAATATTTTTCTTTACAAAAATTATATTAAAATTAAGTACACATATCTAAAAATATACTATACTTTGAACATAAATATCGCTGTATTGCAATTTTTCATCAAAATTAATTTTTATTCACAAATTAAATATCAAATATGGATAGTGTTGAAAATATAGATGGGAAAATATAGAAACTTGTCAATAATAAACGCGGTTAATCGACATATTGCTAAGGGAGGTTGAGAATTCGGTAGGTGTCTGTGAAGCGGTTTCGCTTATCCGAAAAGGAAATACGTCTGTCAAACGAGAAAAAAATAGATAATATTACGAAAGAGAAGGAAATTATATCGAATAGCGAAACGTGCGAAAAATAAATATTTTCGGCACGATCGTAAAATGCGATACGAACTTTTTTTTTCATTCCACCTTATCGTGTATGTATAGAGGGTAAAAAATGCGATAACTCGTTAATTTAACGAGCGCGCACACACTAACTACCTAGTTATTTAACGTACGTACATTACAAAAATTCCAGAATGAGTGAAAAAAAATCGTTATTTCCAAAAAGGCTAACGAATTCGGTAACGAAAAAGCAATATTCAAATACGTAGATATGTATTATCGACCCTGGAAATATTTTTGGAAATATATAACATTAAATTCATTGAAAAAATATGATTATCAGAAAAATAGAAATTCAAAGTCACGATGAAAAATGAAAACAATATTCACGAATATGAAAAATTCATACAATTCAAACGAATAAACCGACAATATAAATATCCTGGCTACCATTATAAACATCACATATGATCCCATTAAAATACACCTACCGCAAATACCCCAAAGCGTGAACGAACACACATACACATTTTCAGTTTCCAAAAAGACAAACAATTTTGACATAATTAATCCCGCATACACTTCGCAGGCGAAAAGCGCTCGTTAAGCGTCAAAAACGCTTTTCCACCTTCCAACTAAAAACGTATGTAATTACACTTACACAGTGAACGTTTTCAATTCACCGAGAAAGCGCATGAGTTGGCAAGTTGCTTTGATCGAAAAAAAATATTGGAAAGGGCGGGATCGTTTGAAACGAATTATATTCTGAAATGAAATAAGATATTCTTTTTGTGTCGTGACGACGATATATTATTCATATCGTTCGGGCGTATCGTGCAGGCCATAGAATCTGTAAAGCTTTCGACGAACTCGTACACTTTCTCTAGATTACCCGAAAGTTTCGTTCTACCACTACTTTACTGCGCACCGGCTAATGTAATTGTATAAATAAAGGAAAGCAATTAAAGTTCATCCGAAGTTTTGACGGTAATACGGCTACAGTCCGTTTTCGTTTAAGTGGTAGGAGTTTTTTTTTCTCGTTTATATTGTTTCGTGTTTTAGATAAACTTTTTCCGAATTATTTACTTTAGTTACAGTTTCGATTTCTATTGAATAAATGATTAAGATAGTTTTGAAATTGGAACGAATGTAAACCTAAATCATAAAAAACAATATTTTAAAAGAAAGCTTATTGTATAAAAACAATTAAAAACTAAAATGTACATAAAGTATTTACGATAAAAATATATTGTGTAAGTATGAAGCAAAAACAATAAGTAAAAATTTAATGAGAAAATTTAATATTTGTAAAGAAAAGCTTTTAGACATCTATCGGTGGAAACAAAAATTACAGAAGGCTGTAGGAAAAGCTTTGTGAAAATGTCGGTTGTGAACAAGGGGAAAAAGCTTTCTGGTTTCGAAACATAATATGAAAGCTCATCCTTAGTTTCAGAAAATTTCTATACGTGGCGCTACTACCAGAAAATTAACGAATTCAGCTCCAATGTAGCACCTGCGAAAATACGATTATACTGAAATAACCTGATTCGACAAAAATATGTAAATATAAAGATCGAAATGAGATACAAAATGAATATAAGTTAAATACAGATTGGTCAAAATTTTATGAATCGACAAAAATAACGAAATCTCAAATTATATCTAGGGTCTAATTAACTCAAAATACGATAGAACAACTTAATTAATTATACGAAATACAATAGAAATACGCCTTCCAATTATTTGTTAGCCAAGTCTAAACTCAACAAGATAACCGTAATAATATTTTCGCTAAATAAAACCAGCATGAAAAATAAGCCTGGATACTTTCGAACGCAAAATACGGCTTATTCCGAAAATAGAAGAGAGCAAAATAGTGTAGGCAAATACAAATAAAGCAATAAAGAAAGAAAGACAGAAGGGTTGACAGACTCACCTGGCTCGGGTATGGGAGAGATGGGACTCTCGGGCAGGAGGATCCCCTTCTGCACCAACTCATCTCTGTTTGCGCGGACGGAAATTTTACGCTCCAATGCTGTCGAAAAATAATAATGAAAAAAATGTGACACTTGCGTTGAAATAATATATAAAATATGAATATGAGTGAATTCGATTGCGCATCGTCGTCGATTTTACAAAAGCTCCTGCGTGTTGTTTGCGCGGAGGAGACATGCGATAAACGTATGAACCGACCAGCTTCCGTTTAACGATAGGATATTTTATTGCCGTTTCGTGATCGAAAAGAGTACTTCGCTTAAATTTTACGACACCGGCGCTAATAAATTAAAATGTATTATAATTAAACACAACTACTCGACCGAGTAAAACTTCAAACGGCCGAGATGCTGCCATCGGATTCAATTTCCGAAAGTGCCGTAATAACCTCATCCCCATAGAACGTTTCACGGCCCGTCGAAAAACTAAACGAGCGTCCTCGTAATGAGGCTACGAGGAAGTGGCGAATGTACACATCTTAAACGATTGCGAGCTTCCCTTATTAATAATATCCGGCTGCTATGATGATGTTGCTGCGACGTCGAAACGAGACTTTCGGAAAATTCGCAGCTTCGGCTGAATACGAATTCTCGGATGTTCCAGAGACGGGAAGTGCTAACGAAATATATAATATTATATGTATACACGTTCAGGATCTAGGAGAGTTCGTCCTCGTTTCCTAAATGGACCCGTCCGATTATCATTTCGTATATCTTGCGAGGGATTTGTGTGCGCAGAGGCGGATGTTTAGACGGATCGTTATGAAATTGAACGAGAGTTCGGTCCGATGTTTTTCTTTCTGTTATATTGCGTACGTTATTGTTTTCGAATTGTAGTTTTTGTATAATTATTTTCGAATTAATTTATGTATAGGACAATTGTCGCTTTGATCTATTTCGCGATAAGAGCACGCACAAATCTCCATAGACCGTTCAACACGAATACCTCCGAAAACACTATTTCCTCTACGAGCATTGTTTATGATAGTGGTTTTGGTACTCGTGTCAAATTTAATTATTCAGAGCGTTTCGAGATATGTGGTTCATAAGGTGTTTGTAGCACGACGTGAAAAACCGCAAACATATAATATAATATAATAGAAATCGGATATTAATTCTGATATATTGCATTAACGATAAAACTTATTTGATTCGCGTTCAGTATTCATTTCTAAAAATAAAACACTTTCCACACATAAACATGGGCGTTTTCCTAACCCGCATTCGAACAACACATTTCATGCATCATGAATCCGCACAATACGAATTCGAACGCATGACGGAAAAACGTTCACGTGTGAAGTTTTCTAACACCCCCGTGAAATTATTCCCGGAAAAGTTGCCATAAATCAAATATTATACGCGGCTTCCATTACAAGTTGGTTTCGATAAACTTTATAGTCATCGCGTTCGACAGTCGAAGAGAGCTTCTGTAATTGAATGATTTATTCGTCCGTCACGCGTCTAAACGATGTCGTCAATAAAGCGGGCGTGGAAAAGACGTCAAATCGAATTATGGACCGTTCTAAAGTGGTAAATCTTCGCAAATATGATTTAGTGAACTTTGATGCTGTGCATAAATATAAACTTATAAAAATCTATCGGTAAACGAAATTCTGTTATAGAAAGTACACTATAAGATCATTTCCAATATGAAAAATTCAATTTTCTCAAATAACAATTTGCATTTTTCTAGTGAAATGCATTTCTAGTTTCTACACGTTTCGCTGATCGAAAAGTGTACCCGCAAACAAATCGAATTTATTCTGAACAATGAAAACACACAAACATCTCGACTATTACTTCCTATAATTTATCTCAACCGTTTTGCTTATATCTGAGAATCTAAGTGGACTTCCGCTCTCGATTTTTTTCCAGACTTTCTTTCCAAATTTTCCTGAAAGCGGTAAACAATCGGGGTAACGAATTAAAGCAACGGCCTCGTAAAGTATACATCCGAGTCGAAAATTTTCCCTCACGTATTGTAAATATTTATTGAGGGGTCGAATTTACGACCCCTCCACGCTCCAATGGGAGCTTGTTAGCTAAATCAACAATTTCGTTAATACAAAAAAACGCACTTATCACCTGCGCTCCTTTAACTGAAATGGATGTATCGTTTTCTATTGTTTCTTATGTATTGTTGATTGCAGTTATTCAAATGATTTTTTATTAATTGAATCAAGCGAATTCATATCCAATTCAGAATCGTTATCTCATATTGAAATTTATTGATGATAAAACTATTTTTATCCCGAGTTATTTGCTAAAATACAAAAAATCTACTATGATATTGCACTCTTGTATGAAACTGATGCATTTCGTTTTGTTTGGTTGAAAACGTTCTAAATAAAAACGTGAAAATTCTATTACGTCGAGCGAAAAATACATTTTGACGAACAAAACGGGTTTCAACTAGAATTGAAAGGCGTGAAAATACATGAAACGAACTCTGTACCAATTGGCAAGGATTCTGATCGACAAGACGTTTACATCAATTTTTCAACTGGAACACAAAGCCATAGAGATTTCACTCTGTAGCATCGATCGATCCTCGACCGCTGCAATTTTCCATTTCATACAGAATAAGAGCGTACAGAGAGTTCGCTGTCGAAACGAGAGAACCTCGAGTCACAAGCACTCTCGAGAGAGGGGAATATTAATCGCGAAAGAGGATTGATTCCTTTCCATTTTCCAACTCTAACAAAATAAAAAAATAAAAAAAATGAAAAATATCTTACATCTAGATGCGGCCTCGAACTTGTCCGACTTCTTTTTTCTTTTCCACTTCCAAGGTTTGAAGAGTCTGCCTAATGCCGACAAGCGCGATTTGCGCTCTAGGGGGGGTGTTCGGGCGCCCGTGCCCAAACTGTTGGTGCGCAACGCTGCACCATTCTGCTTCTTAGCTGCAATATAAAAAAATACATATTAATTATTTATACAACTTAAAATTATCGAAATTGTTAATGATTACATCAATTAATTAAGAAAAACAACATATAATCTAACGATTCGAACCCAGCATCACTAGAACGTTGAGTCTAATAATTTGATGATAAAAAAATTGAGTTGAATGTTGTGTCCTCGTATAATTTGAACGTAGCGAAAAATGATTGTTTTCTTGAAGGTCTTTGTAAATTTCAACAGATTCGAAAAGAGTTTCATCGAACACCCACTAAGATGGATATGTTGAAGTGTATAGTTTGAGATATAGTAAGAACCTTGATTCCATCACGAGCGACCTTCTTTACGTTCGCGAATGTTGCGTATGGTATGCGTGCATTAGTGAAATTCAGAAATACCACTTTCACTACTCTCAAATATATACGAATAACAATTTTTTTATATGAATTTTTGTTTATTATTTAGAATTATTTAGAATTATTAGAAATGAAATGGTAGGAAAACTATTTCAATTAATCTAGGTCTCATTCAGGTAAAAGTATTTTCTAGGCGAAATGATTCAGTACACGTATATTGGAAGGAATTTCAATATCTCTATAATACGATTTTCAATAATTTAACGTTGAAATATTGTGTATACGTTGACATTCTAATATATAATGAACTCAATATTAAAGATCGCATTCCTAAGTAAATGAAAAATCGGGATAGCATCATAAAAATTATATTACTAATAACGTTGTATTGATAAGTCAACTCTGTGGGATACCTTCTAAATGAAACACTATTTTTAATAGACGAGAGATGACATTAAAAAAAACTAACTATGGACAAGTTATCACCGGACACTAAAATGAAATAAAAAAAAACTATTTACTACAATTTTAACATTCGGGATCAAAATTGGATATTTTATACGATCCTCAATCATTGGGATAAAATATAAAAAAGAGCAATCAACTCAAAAAGCATCGAAGATAAGGTGAATTTGGTTCGAACGAACGCACAGCCATTTAAATTATTTCCCAGATGTAAAATTATACTGTGAAGTGGCAGAGCTGTTGTGTGGAATATATCTTAAAGTTTTCCAATTAACGAAGGGCAACATCATGTGAAATTCGGTATTTGGCTGAATTATAAAGCCGCTAAAATACATACGATGGCTAAGTTAAGGCACGCGATAATTACGTATAAGAAAATCCTTTTACATAAACAAATCCGTAGAACACCGTGATGATCAATTTTGAAATACAACAACTTTCATGAAAAATTTCGAAAAAACAATCAAAAATACCATTTTTAATGACAATGTGGCGAATTAATGTATTTCGTTTTCATTTAATCCATCGAAATGTAAAAAAACTTCAACTCAAGGAATTCAAACGACTTTATTAGATAAATTCGTATGCACCTCGTGAAAGTCTCCATACATACGTAATAGAGATCAAAAACTTCGTTTGCCCTACGTGATCTCTATGAAGCAAACGTGCATGTTGTCGCATTATGTATGCCGACTACTCTTTGTGTTTCGCTATTTTTACTGCAGAATATGTATATAATAATGCACAGCTTCCTCTCGGGATGAAACGTTAACCTTTAAGCGGTTTCCAGCGCAATAATTCCGTATACGTATGCATTTTACGTGAACGCATCAACCGCTGGATGCATTCGATTCTGCGACAGTTTATCGAAAACAATAGGCGATCTTGTGTGCATTGTAGAAGAGGGAAAATGCATCCGACGTTTCATGACTAAAATAGATCGCCTTTTTATAAAAAAAAATAGAGAGATGAGTTCAATCAACGCTAGAATGGTTAGTAAGCGCGAAACGAGCTCGTTAGTCATGCTCACTAAAGAGTTTTTAATGACATCGTCGATATTTTCAGCTGAATGCTATCTGAGCTAGTGCAAGAAATAATGCTCTCTTTGATGCCCTCTTAGTAAACTCTATTATGATTTATGGTAATATTATCAATGAATCGCGAATAAAGTGAACAAATGTTTTCAGATACCAATTGAACCTGATTCTATGAACAAATATTAATAAAACTAATTGTGACGATCAACGTTAAATAGATGACGATATAAATCGAAATAAAGGGAAAATTATGTAAATATACGAAAAATCCGACCCTTTTTCCGGAAATCTGATCTAATAAAGGACGATGTCTTTTCTGGGTAGTTTCAAAAACGATAAAATAAGATGTCTACGATTTGCACTAAGCCTAATGCAGAAGGCAACGAAGAATCGGAACACGTCTCACCGTGGGCAATACAGCGAGAACGTGACACCACGTCTCCCCAAGAATACTCGAAGAATCTTTGAAAAGATTGATTGGAGGCATGACAAAGCCATGGTTACGAATTCTTTGTGTTCGCAAAGTAGTTATCCTAATGACTAGTCTATTGAGATAATATAAGTTTTAATAATGATAAAATGTGAAATATTAAAAATTGTCTTTGAAATGAAATTCAATATTTTAACGAATAAAATGATACATTGAACGAACAAAGTAATATTGTTGAAACGTTGTAATGTTGTAGAGATAAAATTTACCATCGGCACACAGAAACAAAAAAGTTTCCGATTACGAAACGACCGTTCAAACTTTGACATCACAGGTCAAAGCACATCAAACAATTTAGGAATCAACTAACAGAAAGTTTTTATTGGCAAAACTACGAAAACTTTCGGCGATCGTGATTCTGTGAGATTTTTATCGAAATTAATTAAATTTGCCGTTAAATACTGTTTACATAACGAGCACAGTTCATTCTATTAATATTTCTTACACTTTTCGGACAAAATTAAATATTTTTACATAAATTACGGTAGACCGTTAACTGATATTGTGAGAAAAAGTTTCAAAGATATAAAACGATAGATCGCATAATCTGTATTTTTTAATAAATGAATACCGAAATATGAAAAGACCACTAATCAATTATATGGTGCAATTGAAGAATTTCGGTTTTTCTTATATGAAAAAAGCGGATACCGAAATTAAAATTACACTGTCAAATTACCATAAATCACTTAGCCTGTTGACAACCGAGCCCCATCAGGCAAATTCCTTCACAAGCTGTCAAATTATCGGAAATCCGAAATTCGATCAGAACTGTCACAACGCTAAGAACACGCAGGACACTCGTCGAAGACACTCAAAATTCGTCTGTTCAAAATCAAATTTGAAACCGTTCGAAGCTATAATTTATACGACAAGATATAATCGTATCGAATTTATGGAATTTTATATTCGAAACTGAAATTAATATTTTATTTCATCTGTAAGCATATTATAATATTGTATGTGCGTACAATATCTGAGTCAGTTTCACTACCGTAGGGGTTTCCTCGTTGTTGATTTATAACAGCCGAAATCGCCTCCTATTCGACAAAAGAGAGCCATTTTGAAAATAAACAGACCGTAGATATTACCCATGAGATTTTAGTAAGATGGATAATTTCCGAAGCGACAACCGAATTTAATAATACAATTATTTTGAACTAATCGGTTTAGTCACTATGATAGGCTACACTAATTTATAAAAAAAAATCTTAATAAAAACAAATAACGATTAGATATGATTTATGTCAATTATGTTTAAGGACGAAGTGTTTCTATTTGCTATAGAAAAAAAGTTTATTTCCATATTCTGCTAATAATATGATCAATATCTATCGGAAGAGTCGATAAGTTCATATTATACAATGAATACGAAATGTAACGTGGTCTGTAAATGATCTTTTATATAAAGAGAAACAGCGCGAAACTTTCAAAGAAAATAGAGGAAAACCCGAAACGCAAAATGAAGTTGTTTCCATGTGAAAGAACAATCGTAAATCATATTTTAACAGAATGCATTATTCTTGGTATATTTTAAAATTGTCGTATTTTAACTGCAAAACTTTTCCCTGTGAATTTCTCAACGGCGTGAAGTTAGACACACTATGTATTCGACCGAAACATAACAAGTTTCTCTAAAAGTGTTCGAGGAAAGTTTCACAAAAAGAAAATTATAGAACCGAACAAAGCACACAACGGCCGATCATTTTTCATGAATAAACATAAAAGTCATTTACTTACTGCCACTGCAACTCGCACTGCCATCGACTCTCGCCTTAACCTTTATCACAAATACGAGAAACGCTAGACTGAAAGACAACACGAGCGGCAGTAGCAGCATGTAAATTAATTTTCAGATACTGACATCGACTAATGCAGACTCCACATCTGCAGCCACAAACCACCCACCCAACCACCCACTTACTCATCTGAGGAGCAAAGTGGCAATCACGGGATAACCCGAAGACGTCACTCGAGGAACCCGAGGGCTCGATATCAAAAGCTTACAGCTTCGTAATCGCATCACCCCGAAATTTTCCAGCGGATCGTCCTCGTCTGAGACATAATTCGATTTTACACCGTCGCAAACCCAACTGCAGTGCAAACGGCTTTCCGTATGTCTGTCTGTCTGTTTGCCTCCAATTCGAGTCAGTGAATTCGATGCTGGGTTGGGATAGATGAGCTTTGCTAATCTGGCCGTGTGTGTGTGTCTGACGAGTTGTAATTGATAGTTAAAGCTTGTCATATGCAAGAGATGTTTTGTATGGAAAAAAGTTGTAGGTATGTAAACAAAATTCGAATATAGAAATATTCAATCTTAGATTCGGTCCACCAGACCTCAATTTGACCCGTTCTATTATCATGCCAGATAAATTCAGACTGATAATATATTCCAGGTATCATCGGTTTCAGAAGAGGCACTCGAGCATTTCAGAAGAATATCGAAAGCATCTCTCTCGAATACCGAAATTGTACCGCTCATAAATATGTGATTTCAGATTATTTACGTCGAGCATCGACATTTGCATACCTTCTCATCAAAGTTTGAAAACACTTTCAAAGCTATCGACCATCGAAAACAAAACTATCGTTATTTCGCGTGGGACCAAACAAACGAGACCGAAAATGTTTTTACCATTGAAATCGCAATTTGAATTACACGCATACGAGGGACCGAAAACGACAGAACGGATGTGAAAGGTATCCAAACAAAAGTTACAAAATGGGAAAAAAAATAGACTAGATACATTTATATGCAAAAAAGGCATTCGTACAATTGTGTTGAATAATATATTTACAGTTACGAACAAAACAGCCTTAACCTTTCGGGCGGATAACATACCGTTTATATCAACGTAATATATGGTATCTACGTATGAATTTTCACAATTGGCCGATTGAATTATGTAGGTCAATAAATAAACGTCGAGCGAATGTCTCGTATGTCATTCGCTAGAAAAACGTGTAGGAAAATCAAAGAAATTCTTATAGATCCAACATTTAAAGAAATGTCACATTTCATTCAATATCAAAATAAATATCCTCGTTCTAAATATCCATTTGATAGGTAGATTTTAGCAAAATATAAATTCATGATTATTTCGAATGGGGTGTAACATTTCAATCGAATACGTAGATAATACACACGAAAAACAAACAAGGCGTGGAAAAACGCATTAACTTCTAAAATGAAATCGAAAGCACTAATCAAAAATACACATCGAGATACTAAATCGCGCATCTGTTCGTCAAAACGTCGGACACAGAACAATTTCGCAATTTTTTCGGGACGAGGTCGTGTCAGATTCGACGCAGACTCCGTACCGAAAAAAAAATCGCAACGTTATATTAAAAAGAAAGAAACGAGACTTCGACGGAACAGTTTACAGACAAACGCCGCCAGATACGTTCGACCTGGAAATCTAATAAACTCTGCACGTACATAATCCGTGCGATACGGTAGCAATACATACATATTGCGATTTCAAAATATGTATAATATTATACATACACACACATGTCAAAAGCAGGCGTTGTCGTTTCGAATCCACGTGCCGGTACATATGAGACGTTTGGTGCACAAATAGACTAACTCCGTAAAACGAAAGGCGGAGAAAAACAATTTAACTTGATTGATTCACATTGCAAGAGAACCGAACGGGACAGAAACTGACAAACGAGACACACATATACGGATATACAGCCATATTTTTCTGAGAGGGACAGAGAAAGCAAAATAGCCGTATAGGTGTATCTTATTCATCAGTTTCCGTACCGTTCAATTCGCTTGCAATGCGAACGCATATTAATTCATTCATTAAGATCCTTTATTATTCGATTTATCCAAAATTAGACATATTAATTTCGTTTATAATAAGTCACAAATGTGGTCAATTCTGATTATAGTACAGAATTAATCATTATGACTTCCGAAATAGATTATTTACTATCCGATGGCCAAAGAAATGTCATTTGAAGATTGATTATCAAGAGCTTTGAATTTTTTTTTCAAAAAGAGGAGTTGATCACGTTTAGCTCTGAAAGGCTGATATGCCGATCGGAAACTATAATAGAGATTTAGCATGTGCGAATGTGAGCGAATCGTGTCGAATCCGCGACGGGTAGGTTTGGGGTGCGGTAACATCCGCGGTTAAAGCCTCCAATTAATCTGGAAATGATTGAAAATCGGATATCGCCAAATTGGGGTGGATCCAACGAAGGCTTTCATTGTTGAGGGAGGAGCGGTCGTACGAATTTATCTGTGGGGAGCGATTTTCGACACTCTCGCAAATTTCGTCTGATTGACATATCGATGAAATAAGTCTGTTACCTTTGGGAAAATTTGTGTAAAAAAATATTTAAGTCGCTTCATATTAAACTTAAGAAAAATTAAAATATATAAAAAATATAGTGTTGTTTCCTTGAGACTAACTTAAGATAAATAGGCAAACGACGCTATCGGAGCATTTCCAGAAATTTACGAGCCTATAAACGGTTCACTAAAAAACGAATCTTCGGTATTCAAACCGCCCGAAAAAATGCTATAAATATACAATTAAGTCGAATGATTCAGATAAATTCGATCAGTGCGTAAATTAAATTAACACGATACACGATGATATCATCGTTATAACGAAATACATACCATCTAATTAATACTAAGGAAACCGTTAATTTGCCACCGTTTTCAATTGCAATAACACACGCGACAGGGTCAAGTTGAGATTCCATTAAAATATAATACGTACACGTAAAGATTAATGTACATATTTATATACGCTACGAAATACAAAATAGAACCGTTAAATAATCATAAATTCGAACGCGAGAATTCTAACACAAAAATGTAGTTTGAAATTATCAAACATCTTTTTTTTTCAATTTAAGCTCTTATATAATAATTCATACGGAAAAAATGATTAATGGAAAACTTAGTCAAAGAAATAAGAACTAATACACAAATCCTATAGATTATAAATAAGTATTTTTAAATAAGCCGAGATCACTCGAAATCCCGTGTAATGTAAATAAGGGATTTTAATTAAATTTCAAATCACATCGATCGTCCGGAACAATCCACTAAAATCCATTGTTGAACCATTGAAAGGCGAAGCGAATTCCTGAAGACTAATAAAGCCATTCAAAACACAACTCAAGAAGATTTTACGCATTTTCACACCGCATAGTACCGATGATACTGAAATTTTCTGTTGTTAAGCCAAAAGCTGTTCACAAAATAATATAATAGACATGATTTATTTTCGCATAAAAACACGCCGCACTACAGAAATTACGGCTCAGCAATGAATTGTTTACAAGCAGAGCCGCTAGATGTAAAATATGAAAAAAATAATCCATTTTCTATTACAAAAATGTTTGATTCTATAAAAAAAAAAAACTGAATATAAACTAAGTCAATGATAGATATACATATTTAAAAATGTTGTAGATCGGCCAAATCCATCACTACGATAATAATGGTCAATAACAACTTCATCATAACAACATATGAAAATTTTGTAGAAGCGATCAATTTCTTTGGAAAATACCTCAATGCATACCACTTTTCCGTACAATAGAAGGTCGGATAACTTTGAAAAACATTAATTTCCTCAGATTTTGAGGGAACCCGAACACATGGCGTGAACGTCTGCCAGGACAGGAAAATATATCGGTATTCTCGGAAAATTATTTCTGAACCGTCGCGACCGAAAATAATAGTTTTATACTCGATTATATTGCGAAAAGCGTATTTGCTCAATTTGGAAAATATTATTATATTTACATTCATCGAATATAGCATATTGTTTCGTTTGAAACTGCTATAATAAATTCTTATGTAAATTGCACTATTAAATAGTCAAGAATAAATAAAGTCGTGAAACTTAATAACTCGATATCTAATAAATAGTTTCAATGCATGTTTCGTTAAATGACGAAATGAAATATTGATAAGAGAAATCCGCATCCCATAAATAATAATTAGAAGTGAAATTTTATGAAACAATAGTCATAAGTAAAATTACTCGAACACGGTTCGTTGCTGAAATTAAAATTTCATTTGCAATGGATTGAGCTCAGCACGTGAAATGAATCCGAATGATGTACCGAATACAAAATGAAAAAGTACCATAAAACATTTTCGAAAAATTATTTTTTTACTCAATTTTTTTTCTAATTGCGAAAAACTGAAATTAAGACTAAAAATCATCAAATACAACATGATCAAAAATCACACATACAGTGAAATAGATTCTTATGAAAATATATCACTATGGAATGAACAGAATATAGAAATAACAAACATTTATCAGATAGTTATAATTTTATATTTTTTTATTATATAAATATTTAGAGAGCATCTTTCTTTATGGCGTTGGTTTGATCACACTTGATGATGGCAATTCAAATGGTAATTTGAACACAATGGTGACCATTAGTGAAGTTTAATGATGTTTGACGAGGTGAACTTTCATTCCATGACACCGATGAAAAAATAATAAATTCAATTTACCGATCGCAATGAAATAACACGAAACGGTTATTTGATTGCATTTCTATACGCGTACGTACAATCGAATCGCAAAATTGTTCTACGAATTGACGTGAAAACTGTCGAAAATAGATTTTCGAATAATTGAATCACTCCTCCGAAAAAAAAATCACTGCAATCAATTAAACATATGCGAATACAATTTAATTTTATCGATGTTTCATTGCATATTTTCTACGAATATATGATTAGCATAATCAATATTTTCTATTTTTCACTCCACGTGTTATTCTTGTCATGATGTTATTTGGCACTAAGTTCTACATGATTCATTTGATAACTAGAAATACACAATCATAGATAACACAAGAAATTAGTATACGAGCAGACAACAAACTGAGCTATGTGGTCGACCTTGGCATACCTATTGCATGTCATGGAAATATTTGAATAACTCGACATATTCGTAAAATTTAGAAATATGCGTATGTTAGCAAAAACAATGAAAAAAATACCATCTGCTGTGAAATAATATTACCTATCACAAAAACTTTCCCTTTCGGTCAAATCAAATTACAAGAAGAAAATTTTATATGAATGTGAATTAAAAATTCTAAGTACATATGTCTATTGATAAAGGTATACAATAATATAATCAATTATTTGATAGTAAATATCGTAATTGCGTCATAAGATATCGGGAATTCAAACAAAATATCCGGTACATTCATGATGCATAAGAGTTTATGCCAAGAAATCTAGGATTGAGTCAAGCATTACAGGAACGAATTCCAAATAAGTTTCTAAATATCTCAACTACGAAGCATCGAAAATATTTCAGACTTTTCAACAATGCAGACCGTATTCCAGCAAGCTTCCTACTCACACTGACCAAAAAAGGAAAACGAGACGATAAATCATTCAAATTACATATTTATAGTGGCTAACGACGCAATCTTAATGAATTCATTAAATAAAAATCGAAGACGCAATTGAATCGCAAAAAACAATAGCTAAATTTATAAGAAGAAAAAAACTAATGATTAATTTCACAGTAATGAAATGAGTCAATGTTTCATTCGGAACGAATAAATCTGATATGAAATCGATAATCTGCAAATACAAAAAGATACACATTACAGTCTAGAACAAAGAAAAGGCCTTTTGCACACCGCAGTCGCAATATAAATTACGAGCTTCGCTAGAAAACTTCGAAACGTGTCACGGCTCTAATGCGTACGATAAGAACGAATGTTACGTATCGAAATGGCAATGACCATAAAACCGGGAGCGAGTTTGCGAAATTGTGTTACGAGAAAGTTCGATTTGTGAGATTCGAGCAATCGACTAATCTGTCGATGTTACAATGAGATTTATTTATTTTTATTCGTAAAAAGATATATTTTTTTATATTTGCGAGCTATTTTGATCATATTGTATATGATTAAGTTGGGTTAGATCAGGTCTAGTTTTCTTATTAAATACTAGGTTAGATTCGTTAGGTTTAGCTCACGTATTAGGTTTAGTTTAGAGTGTCATGTCAATTAGATAGTAAGTACATTTCTAGATTCATAAAATACAACCCTTAATATCAATTGATATCATAGAACAAATGCAATTTTCAACACAAATGATCCCAAAATCTCAGAAAACACTTGTACAACCAATCCGAAAACGTTTTATCAAAACCGGAAGTACGATACGGAAAATTCTCAATCCCGGAATTCCGGTACTAAATTTAATATAATATGAGGTATATTAAATTTATAATGACCAATACTTCAAAATAATACTTTTAACTGATAAATCAGCGATTCAAGCAACTTCTGGTAACACAGAGATTCAGATTAGTTTCAAGAGAAGTCCCAAATCTGTTTTTGGGATCCCGGGATCGATTTCCTAGTACCCGAAAGCACATACTGGGATCTCGAAAACAAATCTCTAGATCTTGGTATTTACTTCCGGGATCCCGGGATCGGAAGCCCTGCCCAAGCCCAAGAGAAGTCCCGAATCTGTTTTTGGGATCTCGGGATCGATTTCCTAGTATCCGAAAGCACATACTGGGATCTCGAAAACAGACCTCGAAATACCGGCATCTGCTTCCGGGATCCCGGGATCGAAAGCCCTGACTTCATCTTACATACGATGAACAGCGCAAAAGCGGGTGCGCGAGCGACAGATTGAGAGCCTCGTCCAGGCCCGAGACCTTTATGAATGAACGACTTGCAGCTTGCTATTGGATTACTATCGCGGCTCGTGCGTAAACGGGTGTGTTTGCGCCACATGTGCGGCGACAGGAACCGCAAAACTGTGGCGCGCGTGCCCGACTCGCTGTATGGAAACCGTGTCACGCACAACGCTCCGACAATTTTCAGTGTCGACCGCTAGACGTGTATGGGATGCTTTATGGGTATGTGCAGTGCGTTTGCGTTTTTGTCGGTGATTAATTGGATCGTTTTTCATCTTTACGTCGTTCGGCGAGAAAGTCGATTTTCATTCGATTGCTTTGATTTGATTGCGATGATGATTTTTTAAAATAGCAGATGTGGTTGAACTTGAAAGTGGTTACGTTGATTTTGATATTCGAGATTCTTACGTACGCACTAATTTCATTTTAATTTACACATAATGAGCTGAAAAAAACCCACAACACAATCGACAATGACACAACATAACACGCTTGTCAATCAAATAATACTGAATCTGAGAGCTGAAGAAACAACATATTCAAAGTACACCGTGTCCAATGTGAAATGCTCTATGACCGATCCAAAATTCGACGGTGCGTGAACTCCATTGAAAACCGATCATACAATGTGGTAATAGATTACAAATTTTCTATGTGCCTATAATATAAAATAATAAATGTTAGTCAGATATAAAAAATATATCGTCAAATTTTATATTTCCATGAAAATATCTAAACTGCAGAAAATTAGGCATATTTATTGTACAAAATGGAATATGTACATAAAATTCGTATCCGCTTTCACGTTGCCGATTCTCATTCCTCAGTACAGATTTCTGATATTTAATTTAAGCGCTAAGCAAAATGCGAACATTTGTGAAAAAAGGCAAATTCGTGGGAAGTGTGACAAAGTTCTGTTGTTTTGTTCTCACTTTTTAAGACAATGAACCGAGTGGTTCTCGTGATAAGAACTTTCACCGCCGGATGATGATGGAGCTTCCGAGTGCCACTCTTGTCGAGGGTCATCATCAACAATATTGATTCACACACCATGGATGGGAAGCGATCGTTTTTTCTTTCTATGCGAAAGCAGAGAGATACCCTTCGTTTTTGAAAAGATAAATCCCCCACTTGCGTATAAAGTAGCAGATTCGTCCCTTTTCACGTTTGAGTGTGTTTAGATTTACTCAATTTTTCTCCACTCAAAAGAACGCGAGCGAAAAAAAATATGTTTGTGATGAAAACATACATTCATATGCAAACACCTCATATAAATACTTCGTTGCGTCTGTATTAAATATTTTATATTTTTCTGATTTTTATATTATTGTACAAGATATGGATAAAGTACGGACAACGTGTTGGAGAGGTTAAATTTCATGATCGGTCTATTGAAAGAAAATTTGCTAGATCAGCTGAATCCCTTATAAAGATAAAAGATGAAGTTCGGTGCAACTTTCTCAGTAAAAACGATGACTATACACTATAAACAAAAGTTGTAATGTGGTTAATGAACCTTATAAGTTTTCCAGCGATATCGAAATTCGTATAACTACATATTTTGCAAATTTTCCAATACTATTTATATCAAAACGTTAAAGTAACCATATACAAAATAAACTTAACTGAAATAGATTTTGCTATTTATAAAAATCTCCGAACATAAACAGGAATAGGTACATACATGAATTTCCATTGAAAATAATGTTATTCGTTGCCAATGTTTGATTATTTTCTCAAAACGTGACACTCAAACATGTTCGAGAATACACGTTACACAACGATGGTAATTAGCAATTAAGCACGCCTGATATGTAAATATCTTATATTTAACAAGAATCGATATGAAAACACTTCTGCTTGTACTGACAACACTATACGTAGAAATTCTAAATATATTGTACGATGTTCGATATCATAAACAATTGATCAAATACAACATGAAAAATATACGAAAGAAACTCCATGAAAACTCAAGTTTCATCTAAACATCTTTAAGTACGCATCATCTAAAAAGAAGCATAAATTAGATCGTTCTCGTTTAACGTGCGAAGGTCGAATCTGTCCGAAGTTATAAAAGACACACCCACATAGTGCGAAAAATCAACTTTAAAATAGAATTTACGTATACATGCAATAATCGCGTCGAAATGAGATGAAAACGCGTCTTGGAAAATTTTCGCGATCTGCTACAGATCGACGATCGTGAAAAGAACAAAAGCATATAAAGAATATTGCAAGGTGATCAATTCGAATTAGCATCCCATTGTGTTTCGTGGGAGACCTTAACCAATTGAAATTTGCTGCTAAATCGCTTGCCCAATTTTTCAGAATTCGACCATGACAATTGACGTCAACAACACACATACATATTTTCAAAAGACGCCGTTTTAGGTCTCAAAAACAAATCAATTGACTACACAAGCCGGTCATTAAACGGCAGCCATGTATCGAAAAAAATGTGTCACGATTACACATCACGCGGTTTATCAATTAAGTAAAAGTGACGTATAGTCAAATTAAATCCATAATACAAAAAATTAAGTTTTCCGAAGAAAAACTGAAATTAAAGTATGAGAATATGTTGGTTTTTATAATAAAAGGCCATTATCTACAATTGCTTTCTTCGACATCTTTATAATAATAATCATCTGATTAATCACGCGGTAGGTGAGCATAGGCACTTAAACAATTATCGCTCAATTGCGAAAACCATTATGTCGTTTTACAAGTTACGTCGTTTTGTACCAATTACTCGCAATTAAAATTTAACCCTTTCGAAGCCACAAACGTCGCTCCATTCAAACGTCAAACAGTGTACGAAACGCATCTCGACTTTCTAGTTTCACACATTCGACAGAATTATCAAGTACAAAAGCTAGTGTAAAATTTCAAACATTGACAATGATAACGACACGATCGTAATAAATTCCAATGTTCAGCGGTGTTGATGACAGAAATCGCTAGGTCGTAAAAAATACAACTACGCTTTACCGTATTGAGAAATGGGTGCGCCTTTGCAGCGAATACGTATTGTTAAGTTAGTAATATTTACGGCCTCCGCGAAAAACTTTGATGACATTTATTGAACAGTGAAATCGAATAAATGTGTATCGTGGGTATTTGAGAATGAACGGTAAATTTCGTGTTCGGATAAAAGCAACGAGCGCATAACAATCCGTGTAATGCAGTACGAATCTGTAGAGCTGCGTTATTGTTCGTCAGAATCCACATGCTGAACACTCAAAGGATTCAATTCAAAGTGTAATTAGTACAATTGTTCGTTAGGAATTCTATCAAACGACTCATGCGATAAACTACGTTCTAAAATTGTAACATTCAATAAATGGACGGAACGGAAAACGAATTGACGTCAAAACTACATATCGAGTAATATATAACGTTTATATGTAATGTTCGTAAGTTTTATAATTAACCAAGGGTTCAACGGAAATAAACTCGAAAATGAAAAAAAAAATGAACGAAAGAAAGGATCTGGCCCAATATGTAATCTATCCCAGTACCTGTAATTAACCCCGAGGTTCAATTTGAACTAACGAGAGAAGCGTTAACGTTCATGAGCTTGTACAAAATAACGCCATATTATTACAATTACATTGCACACATAATGATATACGATGCGCAATAGCAACATACGAAACACATGACAATGACATGAATCACCGACAAAACCATAAATATGTATTCATTCTAGCGCACAAATCAACGAGCATATTTCCACTCTCTGCGATATTGAAACGCGAGTTTACGCTCATTATGATTATGATTATAAAACGTAATAATTGAACTTTAATCGGCCGATACTAAACCAATAAGTCAGCGTTAAAAATAGCCATGAATGATTGAATGAATGAGTCAATCGCAAAAGGAAAAGACTGTGACTCATTTGTAATTGTGGCAATCAGAGGTCTCCGTTTTCATGCAGTATATGGATGGATTATCACGTGCATCGTAAACGAATAAAAAATAGCTATAGGATTGTAACTTGAGACGTAAAATCAATATTGAAAGATCGTTTTTCAACTCGAATGCAATTAAACCAGTAGCAGTATGAAATAAATATGAACTAGAAAATGAGTAAACACGTTCGCACTATCTTTACAACGACCTGAAAATCAGATATAAACTCGACAAAAAATAGATAATTATATTCTCACGTATGTGAATAGATCATAATTCAATTTTCTTACGAAATATGATAAGAATGTTATGATGGAGATTTATCAAAAGTTTTACTACAAAAATCAACCGAGAAAGATAAAAAATAACGAAGATTTAGAACGCATATACGCACTCGAGTGTGATGACAAAATAAGACAGAAGCTATTTTTCACAAACATCCACATAAAACAACGCTTCTCGTCCTCGCTTGTTTTTTTTCTCTCCATTTGATAAGAGCAAATCGTAAGACACAGAAGCTACAATGTAAACAAAAATGTAAAGAATCTAGTAGATCGAATGAAATAGGTTTCTAGGTAAATTTCTAAATGTGTTTTTGGCAAACCGCCTTAAGTGAATTTCGCTAAAACATTATACGGAGAGAAAAAATGACGTTTTATATATAAATCGCTCCACATATATTTTATTTCAATCACAGTACGTACATAACAATATTCGCGACGAGCGTACAATCGATAACGTTTTATTAAACGGTCTCGTTCCATCTGAAGTTATAATTGAATTTACCTATAGTACGAACCATACGTTTACGTACAAATAATGAAAAAAAAAATACAGGTAGCTTCTGTACGCACATATACAATTTCCCTATCATTTTTTTTACATTGACACGATACATTATGTTATACGAGCGAGGCTCACGTTTCTGATTGGCCCATACAAATATTCCGTGATTAATCACGCAAGGCCAGGGTTTCGAATCCACCGTTGATCATTAAAAAATCCAGATAATAAATATTTCCAGAGCCGGATTATCTAACCGTCGACGGACCGAAGTAATCTACGGATGAAGAAAAAAACAAGACGAACAACAACAAAATATGTATTACCATCTTCTAGCCGTGGCGCCAACTGCCCACCGTTAAGAGAAAAACCTGATTCAAATGTGTAATCGAGCTTCGCGCACGTTACAAATAAACCGTGAACCATTAATTTGATTTTTTTTTCGCATACTGGTAAAAAATAATCGAAGAATTATTCGCGTTCGATATTGGGGAGTGTTTTATGTGGCGCATGTGGAAAATTACGTTTATTCATCGAGCGCGTAATGGCGCCGAACGCTAGATGATGCACTGAAAAGAAAAGTAAAAGTGATTGCTTCTGCAAACATCTGGTCGGCTGTTTCGATTTCAAATCAGCAGAAATCGAAAAAAAAACTGATTTCCCTCCGCGTATTATGAATATTGACGTCCGATCTCTTTGATCGCTGTAAGAAATGCATAAATGAATTCGCCACAATCTAAATATTGAACATCCTACACTTTTTTCGATATGACGAACTTTCTACGAATGCAATAAGATTCATCATGAAAAAAGTTAAGGTCATAAGGTCAAAATCGAAATTGAAAAAAAAAATCACATTAATAATTCGAAGTCAGTACATTAAAAAGTTTAAGACGGTCCGAAGAGAAAACAAACAAGCATTTCTTTTGAGGCGAACAACGCGGACTAGTGTTATCAAAAGCGGCTCGAGTGTGTGCTCAAAAGTTAACCGCTCCTTTGAGATTTTTCAAAAAACGCCTCGGGCTTTTTGAAAAACGCTTATCTAAACATTTCCAACGTACACACAGCCACGTACGAATATGTGCGCACACGTATCCAGAGTATTTGAGATCCAGTCAAAAATAATACCGAAGCGTCAGAGGAGAGGTCAACACACAAGAGCGGTCTATGTGACGGGCGTTCCTGAAATATTCCCTAGCTCCGAAACGAATGACTTTCACGCGACACTCCTTTGAAGATTATAACAGTGTACATTTTAAAAAATAAGGTTATTTACAGTCAATTTTGAGACCTATTCACAATTTCCTTACATAAGCGAATTGAAATTGCAAACGTGAGACACGTTTCAGCGACACATACGTACACGTGATGGTCTATCCAAAGCACGGGACAATTGCCACAGAGTCGAGCATAATTACACGGATCGTTTACCGTTTCGTTTTGGCGATAAAGGCGTAAACGTCCCGATGCGAAATCGGTTATGCAGATATGCATAGACTGAAGCAGTGTTCGACGGACAAAGCTTATCGCGACGAAAGAGCGAGGTTGACCATTGTTGGGCAGCGAACTGAAAATTTTCCAATTGATAGATAACGATGGCACCTGACCGTGGTATGCGAAGCGCATACGATTAGTGTGAAATCGTATGTGAAGTCTGTAGAGGTAAGTGCGGCTGATGAGACAAGTAAAATTGGTATCAATATTTCTGATATCAACGAAGATCTTTAATAGCAGTATTCATACTATATTCTGAACATATTTGTTAATTTCTGAGATATTAGTGTCAGTCACATTTGCCCCATGAGCTGTGCTTAATTCCAAATCAAACATATTCAAATATTATCTATTCATAGATGATGATATTTTTAATTAACATTACACATATGCGAGCATTCCAGACAGAATCAATACAAATTAACCACATATTTATATGAATTCCAGTCATGACGAAGCCCCACAACGAAAGAAATTCCTCGAAGTCTATCAACGAACCGAGCATAACACAATGTAAGGTGTTTAGCGTGACTGATGGACATTAGTCTCGTCGTCCTGCCCGTGCTGGAATTGAACCATGAACGTCAGTGATAAAGAAAAATAACACGAGAAGAAAGGCAAGGGAGGTAGCGACGATAGCGAATTGACAGCCGACAAGTGTATCAGATATATTACGACGTTCACGAAGAGTGGCCGAGGTCCACGATGGTCAACGAGACGTTATCGATGAAGACGTGTCCCATGAAAGATAGCCGCTGTCGTTCTTGGGGAGATATATGGATTTCTTCGGAACTCTGTCCAGAAATAGTCCGTGATTGGATCGGATCGAATTGGTGGGTGGCACTTGTTCGATATGTGTAATTTCGACTTTTTTTTTATATCGATTCATCGATCGAATGAGTAATAAACGTACACAGTATAGCGACGTTCGAAAGGCAATGAATCCGAGTACGTATAAAGATGGTCGTGCGGATAACATTCATAAAATATTTGAGCAATACTGCATCGAAGTTTACGATAAAAATAAATCGTAAATCAAGATGATCGTCTATTGAATTTCAATGTCGTACGATGCCTTCTCTCCATGCAACGGTGAGTCATTCGAAGACTAATCAGCGTCGAAACGCCTTTCGAAAATCATTATATTATCGAATGTTGCGAAACGATCGAGAATATCGCATTATCGTTGCGAAAATTTCAACGAACCGTTTTAACGCGATTGTAATATGCATCAATGGAGAGACGATTTGTCGACGAATCGCACAAATTAAACGAAAACCAGTTATGCAATTCGAAAATTCGTACGGATCGACACAGTTGCGCATCCGTAAACAGATTCGAATGTTGAAAATCGTTTCGAAAGTTCACAACGACCTTTTCATTTCATGATGCATCTATCGTTCGATTTCCTGAAAATCAAAAAAATACATACCGAACAATGTGAATCATACAATTCGACCGCAAATATGAAAAAGCGAACGTTACTAGGGAACGACGAAACCGAAAACACACACATAGATAAACGCTAATTGCTTCAAACTTCATAACCGGAGTTATCGTGACAGCTGTCGAACGATCGAATGCGAGTAGCATACATGCATTAAAAACGCGTCTATCTCGCGACTTTTCCGACCACATACAAAATTTGAATCCGGAGAAACTTAGCACACAGTGTTGTTAAGTGCAATATGCAATCCATCGTCGAATGCAATTCATATCTGCGGATCGTGCGAACCTTTCTAAATGGCAAATACGTGACAGTCTAAGAACAATTATTGCGGAGAATCGAGAGTTCAATATGTGCGTTTGAATTGTTTCGTTTTTATCGTGAATTTTTGCATTGCACGTATGTATGCAAACGTCGCGGAATGTCGTTAAGTCATTTCGCTTTCGTTATTCGTCGTGAAGAGAAAATGTCCACAGTGTTATGAATTAGTGCTCTCGTATACTGTCTGCGAATGCTAATTGAACCCGATGTGAAATCGAGACGTTTGCACAATTGCATACGAACTTTCGGAAGTGAAATTTTATCGGTTTGACGATTATTTTATTAATAGAAAAATAAATATAATTAACGGGATCAAATACTTAACCGCAAAACGAACGTGTGTATTTTATAGACATTTGTGTTTTCAGGCAATGAACTTTTGTATTTATTATCATTAAAACCGATCTACGTAAATGTTTATGGTTTGAAATACATAAAACGTTCTACCGGTTGAAAAAAATCTTGATTTTTTCCAAGAATACTGCTGGTTTATAAAGTATGTAACGTGAATTGGAGAAAATGAAACGCAATTTCACATACAACACGTCAATTTAGAAGAAGCATTCGTCTCGAGACATACTTATTTGAATTCCTAAATATATTTTCGAAAATTAAAATTTACTGGCAAACGCGAGTGGTTTTATCGAGCAGAATATCGTCATAAATTAGAGCGACGATCGCCAATAGCGTCACTACTTTATGAATCATGAACATTCGGGGAAAAATAATTTTTGTGTGTACATATTGAGTGTTTCATTAACAGAATGATAAAACAGACCACGATAAACCGAAAAAAACTATGTTGATTTCCTTATTGAAAAGTACTTTAGTTTCAAAAATATTTGAACTTATCTAAAATTGGCGAAAACCCTTATTTTAGAGCAGATATTTAAATGTCATGTCTACAAATATAGATTTTATTTTTGAAAAATATTCAAAAATAATCGATCTATCATCAAATATGTGTCTATGAAGTCTGGATTTTCAATCATTAGTCTACATTATGATTCGTTAGTTATCACTTTTATAGAATTGATAACTAAAATCTATTAATTTTAAATAGTTGAATCACCGATTTAAATACTAGTCATAAAGGGCATTATTTAAATCGTTAATATGACTATTTAACAATAGCTAAGTTTTATAGAATTTTACAGCTATAACCGATAATCGCCGCTGAAAAACTGCAAACTAGCGATTTAAAGATTAGCTCGTAACCAAAGACCTAGTGCAAGGAAGAACGCTAATCTTTCCTATTCAAACTCTGGCTACAAATTAGTATTTCCTATTAAATCATTGAGAACGAGAAAGGCAATAATTTCTAGTCAGCTAAATGATGAACTTTCCCTCAGCACTCAACAAAAGTTTAACCGTCAGTTATGGCTTTCGTTTTTATAGAATCGATCAAAAATAAAATTGTTAACAAACTCTTAACTACTAGGACCGATCTTTCAATCGTATGTGAAGCGACTTGTTAACGTTTTTTTACGTTTACAGAATTCAACAGTTCTCGTCTTTAACTGCTAACATACGATCGAAAGATCGAATAGAATAAAACAAAATGTCCATTACGAGTGAACAGACGGTTGACAAGCGACTGACCGACGACGACGGCGGTCTGGTTGGCCACATCCTTGGCCGGCTGCTGAGCAGCGCAGTTGATGAAATCCGTCAACGACAACGAGCTGGCTATCAACTGCCTCTTCTCTTCGAAGTTGAGGTAGTCGAGGCTGTTGCTGCGCTGAGGCTGCTGAACGCCGGACTGCTGCTGGTTCTGAGGAGATTGGGGCTGCTGCTGCTGCTGCTGAGGCTGCTGTTGCTGTTGAAGCTGTTGAGGAGAAGGACTCTGTTGCTGGTTCGGCTGCGGCTGCAGTTGGGGCTCCTGCGCTGGCATGGCGCCTCCGCCCTCTGACATAACATCACCCTGCGCCCCCGCGACGCCTCACACACACCATCGTCGAAACTAGACACTATTCGACGAAAACACTACACATGTATAAGATACACTTAATTCTAGATCAGACTTTTTCGGATGCTATTTCCTTTTGGCACTTGGGTGTTTTTTTAACTAATTATTTATTTGTAGGTATAAAAATGATGGTTTTCACGCACTGCACATGACCTGTAACGGTATCGGTTGCGAATTTTTAATTATTTTGCGATGTGAACGCGTGCGAAAACGTCAAACGCTCGCTCGTGCACCTGTCGACCGTTAAAAATTAGGTAGGCGCCATCTTGACTAAAAAGTGGCAGTTCGAACAATTGAATTTGAATTCAACGGTTTTCGTTTTGAATTTTATTTTTTTAATTAGATTCGGAATTTTAACGGAAATATTGAACTTGCAAATAAAATTATTGATTTTTATTTTAATTCGATATAATAATTTATCGTAAAATAGAAATTATCAGACTGACTATACTCAACATACTTATCGAACTTGAATTAGAATTAATCATATTTGAATCGGAAAACCTCAACCTGTAATTTATTTTTAATTCTCCGTAATATTTGATCGCTCGATTAGTGTACGATCGTTATTGAAATTTTAAAAAGTGAACGCCTACAGAATCACATACGAATCGATAACTGTCAAATTTAATTGAACGTAGGACCTTCTGATTTTACATACACTATTCTAAAACTGACCCGACCCCATTCCATATAAACACGAGTTCAAAAAATGTATTTTTAAACGAAAAGTCTAATTCAAACCAAATTAGACATTCAAAAATTCTTCGATATACGATCATAATCGAATGGAAGAGGCTTAAACATAACCTAACCTTAATCAATTTCAGTCTACACACATATCGATATAATCGTAAGAGTCCAATTGCGGCGGCAATCAAATCAGAAAGCTCCAAAGGGTAGTAAACACAACGGACGCCCGTACAAAAAACATAACCTCAAAACCTAAAACAGAACTTCACTTCGAGCACATACCGAAGACTGAACGAACGCGGAAACGAGTTAAAATCGAAAAGCGAACGCGAGACTTCGCGTAGAAAAGCGCAGATGCATCCGAGACGGCTATGAGCGTTTGACGTTATCGATCTCGGGGGGCGGAGGCGCGGGGGCGGCGCCCCTGGAGCGCACGTGCCGCGACACTTGTTGCTCGCGAGGGCCCCCTTTCGAAAAGACACTCGCGGAACACTATAACGGATAGAGAGGGACCGGCGAGACCTGGCGGGGCGTAGGCGTCGGGGCTCCCGTGTATGAGAGCGGGCGCTGCGCCCTCGGTATGCGTGCGTGAGGCGCGCGCGTAAACAACTCTCGTTTGTTCGGCGAGACGCCGGCCGTTCCCCCCGCGCCCCTCGCGCTGCCAACGCCACCCCCCCTTCCATCTAGCCAGTTGCAGTCGGTCTAAACTGCTGGTTTTCGTGCGTTTTAAATGCATTTTTTTTTATTGAATTAATGTTTTTCGGTTTATCTTTGTTTATAAATTGAATATTTTGATCAAATGTGAATAAGTTATTTATTTACACTAATCTTGCAGAAGGAGAAAATTTCATTATACTTAATAATTTGTCGTATTGGAATCTTATTAGATTTCCAAAATAACTCTTAATTTATCTTTTTTCAAATATTTGACATTTCAAATGTCTACTGAAAAGCTATAGATTATAATATGTTTATTATGACTTGATCTTTCAATTGTCTGTTACAAAAGCTGACAAATTCTACTGGGAAAAAAACATTAACACATTGCTAAGTTGATAGCATATTATTAAAAGATTGAGCCAAAATTATTTTAAAATAGAATATTCGGAAAATGAAAACATAGTATCTGTAGATTCTTCTTATGTTACTAATACCCAACCGAGAAGACTATAATAAAACATCGAAAATTCAAACAATTCTTGTTTTTGATAATCTTCAATTCAACTCTTCGGTACCAGTGTAGATTATCAGAAACATGTTGTATTCATTGTTTATCGTTGTTTTCATTATTATTGGTTGAGCTTATGCATGAAAAGGTTATGAATATGCGGATCCCGTTTGCGGCTCACATGATGGCGGCTTGACAGTCGGCGGGGCGCGGCGTCGCGCTGGCAACACTGCGCGCACTCTGCCGCCCAGGCGTACCAACACGTGCTACACAAAATGCACAACTGTCACAATGACGTTTGTCGCACCTGATCGATGCACCGACCGCTACTATTCAACGCAACTTTTTCCCTATTGTCATAAACAATACGAATGAAAAATTTCTCAAATTGTTTTAACGTGACACACGATCAAAATCGAATGTCAACTCTATGTGTGTATGGTGGAATTTAATGGTGATGAAGGGTTGCCAGAGGTGGGCACGGTAATTGCAGGTGTTCTTGTGCGACTTTAATTTCGGGTTTTGTTCGAGGTTCAACATTCTGGTTGTTGGAAGGATCTCAAACTTGTTTTTTACGATGTATGTAGGGATGCCAAACTTTCGTTCGAAAGGACAATTCTTATTTAAACAATCGTTGAATAGTTTTTATTATACTAATGGAATAATCGTGCATCGAAAAACTCTCAATATAGAATTTGGATGATTTTATATAAAAAAATACATTGGAAAGATTTTTATCGAGCTGGATTGAGGATTGTTCTAATAACATGCGTAAAATAATAAAATATCCAATAATCATATGAAAACGTGTTAATTGTTGAATTTTATCAATGAAACAAACTAAAACCATAACTTTATAAACTCGTGAACGAAATTGCTATTCAAATAAGCATTGTAAGTTAAGTGCTAATAAATATATGTACACCAGCTGGTTATGCTCAATAATATATCGATAACTTATAGATTATGAAAATTCAATACTGTGTTGTAAACGATTTTCAAACGGCCGCTTTATTATGGCAAACTAAACACCCATAAAACTCTCAATGCACACACAGCCTAGTGATGATTTATAAACCGTAAATTTTCAAGTACGCGATAAATTTCTCATCTCATCGACAAAACGCGAATATCCTTCGTTAATAATAATCAAATCAAAAAGGAAGTTCACGTATGCGTTAACATTGACGATTTATAAAGAGGCTTTATGCGATCCCACGGACGGAATGTTCGATATAAATATTTCAACGGCACACAGTAAGGGTCGAAGAGGGTGAAATTAGTGCTGTGGATATTTTCGAATGCGAAACCATAACCGAAATTAAGATGGCGATATAAATTTGAGATGCTTGTACGGTTGGACAGTGGCCAATCTGAACCACCCACCACCCCGTGAACAAATCAATACGTTACTGGATTCATCCCCTGTTATATGGTATCGAAATATGATCCTCTCTGAAATGCGATGTAATCGCGTACCTTCAAACCTCCCTAAATCTAATTAGGCTTCGATAAATTATCTACAATTTCGAAATCACCGAATATCTCGACTTTCCACAAATCGATCGTATCGAGGCTTCGATTATAAGACATGCCGAGTAAAACTCGACGGATGGGAACTCGTCGATTCCATTCCATTGTTAGCTCGATTGTTTCCGTTCGTCTGACACACGAGGCAATAATGTAAGCGCACGATTAGCGGATATTATATACCGGTAAGCGATGGTGAATGTGCCAGGAATATTCAATGAGGTTCGTATATATCGACAGAACAACGAAACGTTGGATGCGAGAGAAGTCTTATGGAAAATTCTTTCGAGATTCATGGGTTGATGCAATCGGAATGAATATGATTTTCAGCTCGATGTGCTCTGTGAAATGTTCGCTTTATTAAGTCAAAACAATATAGGTACATGGTCGGATTCCTTATGTAATTTTATAAGGAATCTTTTCGATTAGGATTGGAAAGGTTATTAAAAGATAATAATGTCAGCATTTACTTCAATAAATTTTATCAATAGTATTTATATCTGTGGTACAGCATTGTCTTGAAACTCCGTGAAATTCTTCATTTCCATGAAAATGAATTCATATATTTGAAAGTATAGATTTGATACAAATGCCTTACTAAATCCTTATATTTACTACATAAAAATATATTTTAAAAACATATGATATCGGCATTTTTATATTTGAACATAAGAAACCAGAACATATGCTTTATTTTCAGCTTTTAAGTCGTTCATTGCAATTTATAAAGGCTTTGATCGATTCACGTTGTGTCATCTGATACGTGCATTGTATGCGTTGTGTTTCATACTTTCATACATTTTTATATACGTTTTCAAGTGGTCGACATCAAAGTCTACTGTCGAGAGATAAATTTTCCCGCACTAACGAGAACTTAGGGGGGTAGACTTACGAAGTTGATAAAAAGTCCTATACGGTCTACCGTGAAACTTGTCTCGTCTATGTACTCCACTTTCGAGAGTGTGTAAAACTCAAAGGAATTTTCCGTCGAAATATAACAGAGACAAAATCAAATCTTGGTGCACAGAATGGGAAGAGGAATTAGTCATCGGTGTAGAACAAAAGGTCTCGCCTTTTGAATATTTATAATGAGGTATTTCGACGCTCGGCTGAGAAATTAAATTGATATAATTTGGAGACGGCGAAAAATGGAAATGGATCTTCTTTCGAGCGCAATCGAGTTACTTCAATATAGCGTTTATGTTAAAATTTCGCGAACGCCGAAGGAAAAAATTGAAAGGAATGGAGCTCTCTTGTTCTTCAAGACGGAGAGAAGAAGACAATTATCCTCGGTTGACGGTTCATTTCGCAAATGACGAGGGGCTGAAACTCAGACGGACGCCGAAAATGTTTGATGTTGAAAAATAACGCTTTGTAAACGAATATATGCCGGAAAAACGAGAGGGTTTTCAATTAGAGTCGTTCGCGTAACATCTGCACCGGATTCGTGCGGCCCGAACGAAACTCTTTCGGTTTTTCCACAACGAAAATTGAATAAAAACAAAATAAAGCGTCCGAATCCGGATTCGAATAACACGTACGATAGATACATACATATGTATGTCGATGTGAAATTTTTTCGAAAAATAAAACTAGTATTCCGCTCTCACAATCTGAACTCGCTCAAGTAATGTACTGAAAAGTTTTTCTTTCTCTGGAGTGTTTTCGTTCAAAGTTATTGAGGTCAGTTCGTGATTAAAAACTATGAAAAAAATATTATATTCGCAGCGATTTGAAAACTTTTCACGTTCAGAAACATGAAAAATATTCGACTTCATAATAATTCAGTGAGGTGAAATAATAAATCTTTGATACGCACAAAGCAATCTTCGGGCTTATGACAATCGGATTTTTTCTCGACAATTAATTTGAATAAAATTTTCTTTGTCGGTAACATTCGCCGAGAGAATTTGATGCAAACATTAAATAATGAACCCGGCCCGACAACGGGTGGTTATTGTTTTAACTCGAGGCTACGTCACGTGAAATTACATACAACACGGCCGTATTTCGTCCATATAAAGGACATATTTATTATGCGAAACATCCAACTTGGGACATGCGTGTAAGTTATAATAATCATTAAGGATCTCGTTGCTAATTAGCGTGAAACCGTGTACGTGGTTTCTCACCGCGTTACGCCTGCATCTTTCGCGATATCGCAGCTGGGATCTAATTCTGAACGATTATCTTATTCTCTACGCAAGAAATCGTCGTCGACTTTGTTGAAAAGGCTGTTATTCTTCTGACAAACCACCAAGAACCATAAGTGGTCTGGTTTCGAAGTGGACAAGTGCTCGACTTTCTACGCGGTTTCTAAGTCGATGTGAAATTACGCATTCGATAAATCTGCAAAGTCGACAGTCGATGCACAATCTGAATATTGACGCAAATAACATGTCTTGTACTTTCAGAATGTGTATAAAATATATTTCAATCGAAGTAATAAAATGTTTGAATCATGTGTGTACTTATAATATTCATCAGATTGTGAGTTATGTGCATAAAGAGCAGCAAAGAGTGAATGAAAATGAAATTGCTATTATGTGACTCGATGAAACTTTAGTAATTGATCGATTCGTTTCATTACAAATAGAGATTCTCTTTTAAAAGTACGATCGGAGCAAACGGTATAACTTCTTACAATCGTTGCTCCCTGGAGTGGTTAGATTGATAAGAATTTTCTCTACCCCAATTTCGACCCTCTCTTGCAGGTTCCTCGCAGAGTTTTCAAGTGCAGTTCTCTCCCATTCAAAGCGCAATTCCGCTGCAGAGTTGCAAACAATAAAGAGGTAACGACCGAACAAAAGGAAAAATGCAAAATGCAGACACGTGCGTGAAGAAGCGGAGCCGTTAAACATTTAATCTCGTAGGAATTTTCACGGGCAGGGCTTTTCAATTTATTTTTACACGCCCCCTCGAATAGAGCTCATCTTTATTTAAGAAATTCGACGCGAGTTCTCACACTTGCCTTTGTCAAAACGACTCCGTATGAATTTCGTTCGCAGTCGGAAATTCTCGCAATATTATAAACAGATGTTTTAGGATAAGTTTGTACCGCGATGTGCATACAGTCCTCGCGAGCACATTTCGTTTCGAATTAATACTAAATGAAGTTTTCCAGCCAAGATAAAGCCGACCCGTCGCAACTTTTCGCGAGACTTTTGATATTTTGCATTTTTTAACAGCGCTCTCTTTTATTACTGTTTCTTAGTGAAAAGTTTTTCCGATGCCGTGTAATGGATGGATTGCGAACAAAGCGATGCGGAGTTTGTGTTTTCGGCTTTTTTTCCATCTCGATAGATTTTCTTGGCAAGCTTTTAAATATTCATCTTAACGTCTCGCGGATTCGAGACGTATTAGTGCTATTTGCAGAATTGGATCAAGTAATTCAAGCAAATTCAATCTACTCACATCAGTTGTATTCGTGCGAGAATTGACTGGAAAAATAGAACAAAACGGTTTTATGATTCATAAAGAAACGCCCACCGCTGTCTATTTTTATCTGCAATAATACTCTTGGTCTGTTTATTTTCAATTTAATCAATGACTATGGGAGTGGAAACCTTCAGCATATCGATTACAAACAAAATAAATGTTTCATTTTAATCGAAAAAAAGTTTTGCGATGTGTTTCAATAAAACCAACTAATCCATTGATGCACCTGGTAATAGATGCTTCCATTAAACATTTGAACGATTAAAAAATTCTCTAACATCTTTATATTAACAATCAATTCCTAAATAGATTAAACATTTACTTACAAATTTACATTGAATTTTAGACTCACTAATACAAGGAACAAATCAGAAAAAACATGAAATGCTTTGAAATATGCCCAAATATTAGGAATGTTCGTATCAACACGAAAACCGTCAGACAACAATGATATCGATACCGTCAAACAAAATTAGATTGACTTAACTCAAACGAAAATAGTCAACAATAAAATTGAAGACTCTAGGAACAAGAGGTGTTATTTAAGTGTACATTATTAAATTTTGAGCAAACTGTATTGAATATTAAAGACATATTAAATGATTTGATGATTCGAAAACCGTTCACATCCTTTTCGAAACCACACCAGAGACAATATCAACATTCAACTCGAGCGACTTAAATTCATCATTAACACACTCCAGCTCCTAAAATCCTCGCTTAAACGAGCATCCATGATATTTTTTTCATCACCCAGACCCGAACCCATCATCGCACACACGCAATTCACACGAAAAATATCGGATTCACAAAGAAATTAATCCTTTCGACATCGCTCCGCCGGGGCCTAATCCTCGGGGGCGGCGGTCAGGAAAAGCCCTCCGCCCTCACAAAGCGGGCCCATAAACAATTCACGTAGTAATTTGAAACAGTCTTCGTATTTCGCGGCAAAGAGCCCTCCCAGGGACTTTCGTGAGGGTTAATTCAAACACAACGCGATGAATGGCGTCTGGATGTGGCCGACTCTTGTGTGTGTATGTGTATGTCCACATGTCGTCGCAATTGTAGACGAAAGGTTTTAAGGCGAAACTGTCGTTTGCATCGTGTGTTAGTCTCGGGTTATGCTATTCGAATTGTATATGAAGAGTCTAGAAGTCAAGGGGTGTTCGCGATAAATTTACATCACTCGATTTGAGCTTTTATTTTTTTCACTTATCCCCATAGGCTGCTGGAAACTTCATATATGAGTTAACTTTATGATAAGTTAAGAAAAATATAATTTTTATATAAAAATCTTTGCTTTTTCTTCGTTCTATCCTGCCTATATAGAGTGTACTTGTCTGTTCAATATGAATCTTTACTTTTAGGATGAAATAAATAATTATTATCAAATTCAACCCATTTTTTTAAATCAAATATCAGAGTTCTTACATCAATCGAGAAAATCGACATATGACTCTTGACAAAACTCACCCTACATCGCGATGAAACTAAAATCCAAAACAGCATGTGCATTTGTTTTATACCACTACACTATCGGTTTATTTAAATAAAAATTGAGAACAATTCTGCAGCTACTTTCCAACTGATAAATGTATAAAAAAAAAGTTACTGATTGAATTAACCTTTGCGTGCCCCTTTTTCTAATATGTCGATAAAACGTTAATATGCAGCATTACGGCATTTCACCTGTGAAGAAATAATCGATGTAATAATGTTTAATTAAGTATTTAATCTTATCTCGACTGATACGAAAGTGTGTTCGCAATAAAATTGCGATAAGCGAAATCCTTTCTGGATCAACACTTGTATTAGGATTATTCTAATCTATGCGCATTTTTAATAAATCGAAATAGAATAGAAAAATATATATCAATATCACTTATGAAAATATTTTTGAGCAATTTTCAATCAATCGACGCTTCAGAAAAAACCCATCACGTCCCTCGCGCTATCCATGAGGAAGCACTTTCGAACGCGTTCAATAGCGCGACACAACATAATGGCTTTCTCCTCAAAGCTAGGAGCTTTCTACGGTCCAGAATGTGTATGTGCACGTAATATATCACTCATCCGACCACCGGGACATCGGTTGAACATTCCTGATCGACTGCTTCCTGCGGGACTCCCATTTCACCCAAGTCTCCCCTAAGACGTAGGGTTGCCATACGTCCTAGTTTATGGGGACATGTCCCTATTTTGAAGCTTGTGTCTCCTTCAGATGGATATTAGTCCCTTTTTCCATAGATATTATTTAAAAAAAAGTACATGAAATTATTTAAAATTCATCATAGAAAGAAAAATTAACCTACTAAAATTGGGACAATACTTGCATACTCTTCCAGAAAATATAGCATAGGTGAGCATGTATTTTCATTAATTAATAGTCAGTGTACAGATGGATGAAATAAGCTATCAATTGACATGGTAAAAATTATAATTCAATAGTTCGACAATTATGGCAGCCCTAACCTACGTAGGTGTGTTTACCTTCGACCCTCGCTCTCTGCAAGTTTACGGCTTATAAAACTATCGAGGTGATTTTCGAAATTTCCTCTCGGACATAGGTGATCATGATATTTACATGAAAATTGTGCTAAATGATCTAATCGCTCGAGCACACAATGGAAACTGTATTTGTTCCGCACACGTTTGGATCGCATATGACGATAATGATAATATTCGTGTCAATGTGCCTTCATTGAAATGTGCGGTAAACTTGTGAATTTAAATGTTTGATTGCGAAATTTGCTTTCAAATCTATTGTTAGTACCTACTGCGATGGTAAATTCAATATTAACACTTCAGTGTAAATATTCTATTTTGAGCATGGTATAATTGAGTTTTGAATTGGGTGATATTATTAGATCGTTTGAAGTGTGATTATGATATTGTTATATAATTGAATGTAATTATTATTTCGATGAGGCAATGTAAATGTTTATTTGCGGTAAATGCGTTGGTGAGATTTTTATACTATCGAACTAATCACTATTCGGAATGATATCAGTATTGTTTACATAGATTTGTTTCAAACTTTAGTTATTTTTTTAAATATTTGAAACTTTTTTCTTAAGAAATCGCCAATTCCAAGTGACTATATCTTAAAATTACGTACAGTATTTGAAATTTCAATTCAAAATATGAATCAATAAAATAAATATAACCGATCGCTTTGACGTTCGATTCATAATAAACACGATTCGGATGTAAACACAGTTCGCGGATCATTAACACTGACTCACCTCATTACAAGAAAACAACCGAAAGCGTTCAGAAATTACGACGTTGCGTAACGAGGAGGCTTCCTTGAAAATTTCCTCCCTCAGCAGGAGTAATTTGCGTTATTAATGACGGTGTCCCGGAACGAATAATCCTCGGGACACAAAACCCGTGTCTTCGCGTCACTTTTTCCGCAAACGCAATATTTCACCGAGTTTATTACGGCGCGAATCGATGATCGGTTTAATATTTATCGTTCTGTGTTCAGCAGCAGTCTTTGATCGTCTCTCATCGTCCTTTGAAATCTCAGGTACGGTTTGTATCAAAGGACGCTTCAGCCTCGAGGATAGCTCGAGTTTAAAACTAGCGACCGACGGATAAATATGTGCAAGATGGAGTCTGTTTCACTTCGGTCGTAACGCAAAACAACAGGCCAGGGGCTAAGAAACGTCAACCCACGTTAGGATGAATTTCGTCTTAAAGTCGTGTGTCGTTGTTAATTCGCGACGAGGGAAAGCGAGATTTTTTTTTCGTCTCGGGGCGAACTCTTATTATTGAAAGAGAACGGTTCGCGAATTGTTCGAAAGTCCTTGAAAAGTTAACCGAGAAAAATAAATGGCACTTATGAAGGATAATGGAAAAAACGGCATTCGGGATTAAGGAAAAACGAAGAGGAATTATTCACACAGAATTAACGAGCAGCAATTAATTTTCTTTGTCGTCGCTTATTCGCGGATTATATTTTTTTTCAGCTGAATATTTGTCGGGTCCAATTAGCATTCTCATTTCGAATTTATACGAGAGCCGATTTAACGTTGTAAAATCAATAAACGAATGACTGTTTAACGAGAAACACGTCGATGAAAAATGCCGTATGAGACGCGAGAAAAACTCGTTCGTCGACGAATTAACATTTTTATATCGATGCGCTTTTTCAATATAAATAGTTGCAAGAATGCGACTTCTTCCCGGTTACAAACGAGCAATTTAATCACTTTATTTAATTATGCAGTTACATTTTTCACATGCGCAGAATGCGACTCGTTACGAGTTCACATAACACGTACGATCACACGATCTGTACGAGTCTACATTAACTTTTTTCTTATTTACACGTCCGTTTTTTGTTCGGAAACATAGTAAAAGCACGCGAGGTATCGAATTCGTTCGTAAAAATCGCATTTTTCTCGGTGAAAATTCGAAACTGCGCACGAAAAATCGCCACGTCCATTAGGGCATAATGGCTTAATGAAAATTAATGACAGCCCCTTGGTGAACTTCAAAATAAAAAATATATAAATATGTTTCTGAAAAAAGGCATGAAAGCGTACAACAAAAAAACCCTGCATCACTATAACGATGTGTGAGCTTGATGGTAAAGCTTTTAACGGCGTCAAACAAACGAATTAACGGCTTCCGTTTCGATGGCGGCTTTGCAGTCGCTTTTTGCTGACAATCGATTAAGCAGTTGACATCTCGTTATCGTTTTGCTTTTTGTTTATATTTTTTTTCATTTTATTGTTAGATGCGTATATATTTTTTCTAAATTTAAGTGATACCGCTTAAGCAATTCACAAAAGAAAACGATGCTCTTAAGCGACTATGTTAAGATTTGAAAATAAATGATGTTGAAGTTATGAGAAAGTATTGCTAATGTTAAAAAAAAATTTATGTATTTAATGTGCAGGGCGAAAAAAAGTCTATTCTCCAATCCATTCAATTTCTTTACGTTACTCGCGCAAATCCCACTGATGAGAAAACAACGCTTATTATTCCCGACTTATCTGCAGACAATATTTACGACTCAACATCGCCGCGAATTTACGACTAACGCTAGATAGAGGCAAAAACAATTCCGAAGAAGCAAAAAAATATAATCATCCCAGAATCTGAAATCCTGGATAAATAAAAACACGAACATTTTCGACTTCACAGCGCCGGGACGTGTCCGTTAGCCGAATAAGAGCTTCCACGCGATAAGCGCCGAGAATTCCTCCTTTCGCATTATAATATTTATATTTTCTCCCCATACGCATTAGAGAGACCTTAGGCCTCGTTTACACATGACTACAGCTCGTATCCTTCCTCTATTTTACTCTGTCTCACGCACTATTATCTATCTATCCCGGTCTATATAATGAAGTCGATGTCACTCCTTTCACATTACATCCAATACTAGACTTACTTTATCGGTATTTTCTAAATGAAAGCGTAAGAGCAAGACAAACTCAGTTCGTTTCTAAGGCCTCAAACTTAGTTTGTGATAATGTTTTTATCAGAACGTAGTCACATGTGAACTTGGCCTTATAATCCCGAGGTTTCGGAGCAACAATGGCTCCATTTTCGCGCCACTCTTTATATACACTGCCCATTTTTGCGCGGGACACTCATAAATAACGCGAGAGCGATTTGAGACTTTACTCCGGGCCCCCGCTGACAAGTGATTAATTTTTCTCGCAAAAGCTAGCCGGAGGTTTATTTTTTCGTAAGTTTTTTTTTTTGAGCCGTGTCGTACACGAGACTTTTTGTTTATTTTTTCCGGTTTTCCGGAAAAGCTCACGCATGAAATATGTACGCGACTCACGCTCAGAACGGGTGTATCGCGAGTGTGGGGACAGCCTTTTAGAATAATGGAATTCGCTATTCGAGACAAAAGTGCCAAAATATAATAAAACGAGTACCCATAAAGTCACTGAAATACAAACTGTTTTAGATCGTTCGTTGTGTTCGATAGTTTTGAACTTATTCGATCGAAGTTGTTCGTGTCGGCGGTAGTCGAATGAATCGATGTTCGAAAGAAATTAATTCGGTTTCCTTCCATTATGAAACTTTTATGTATGCGTCTGAAACGGTTGTGGATTTCGATAATTTTCATTAAGTGTTCAATTTGATTTGCGGTTTAGTGAAATAATTAACGATAAGCTTCTTTAATTGTTTTCGTGAAGTGTGCTTATCTTAACTGATAAGATTTATTTATGCATTATACTTTAATTGTTAATTTATATCTCTCGTATGCTTTATCTATTATAAATGACAAAAAAAATTCAACTTGATGAGATAACATTCCTGTATGTATAAAATCATATTGTAAATTCAAATAGTCTACAATAAAAATCTTGTGGGTTTTCTATGAAATAGTTAGAATAAATGTATGCGTTTTACATATATTTTGTGAAATAAATATATTATTTCGTTGTCAGTCGGTGCTTTCTGAAATTGGAATGAATGCTTAATCCAGTATTTCTAAATAAAAATCTCCTTTAATATCTCAGTATAAATATGTTGTCTTTGAGTATTTATAACATCTAAAAACATGAAAATACAAATATAGAAAGATCATAGCAAATGCCTGATACATTTTTAACATCCACCTTCATATGTGTATTTTTTATACACACGCATTTTCAATTTATTTATTTTCAAAAAGAAAATTCTACATTAATACGTTCGTTTGTACAAACATCGCTTATCCGCTGATGTATCCGAGCAAAGCTTATAAAAGAGAAAAGAAAAAAACATTTCTTCTAAAGAGGTGGATACTGCTACGAGAAAATTTAATAAACGCTTTTACGAGTCGACATAGCAACATCTTTCCTTCAAGTCAACGAAACGTCTACTAAATGAGGTAGCCGAGCTTGCAAATGACAGAATAATGATTGATTAATATCAAAATATATAATCGTAGGTAAAATTCGGAAGAAAATATACGAATGCGTAGGACGACTGATGTTTTTCTCGTACTAACAAGATAATACATACGTCGATTCTACCGATGAAACTCTCGACGAAATTAGAAAATTAATCAAAATATCAAACGTATTTCGATATTATAAATCTGAATATGCATACCTACACAGTGAGAAATCTTCTAGGTTCGTTGAATATACACAGCGAGAATCCTTCTAGGTTCGCTGAATATGTTCGACGGAAGCTCACATATCCTGTCCTCTGTTTTAAGGCCTCGCATCCTTCGGATATACCTCAATAAACATAAATACGCCGAATTTCATCGAGATTCGTATCGTAAATCCGGCCAACAATAAAGAATCGAAATGCGTATGTACATACATATGTACATAACATAAGAGAAACAACGAGCCTTCCGCGTCATTCGAGCCGAAATCGTTAACTCGCTTCGGTTTCAATTTTTCCTCTAATCAAAAAATAACAATTCCGAGTAAAAATAAGCGAAACCCGACGATTGTTGCTTTCTGGTGAGCTGTCGTTCAATTTTCGAAAAAATAAAAAGCTTCAAAAAATACACCGACGCGATGTTGACCCACATCGCGAAATTGATCCGACACTTGTTGATTTCGCCGCGGGTTATTTATCGCGGTTTCGTTTTCGAACATTGAAAATTTCCGCGATCATAAAAGCGTTTTCCGAACTGAAGTGGAGCGAAATCAATCAAGTGTTAACGAATTGGACGCCGGCGGAAAATGCCACTAGGCGCTCTCCTATTGTATATGCTAAATGCGATGGGTCAATTTCGATTGATTCGAAATGACTGCTTTTTGTAAAAATGGGCCTTTTATATTTTAAAAATATCAATTTGATAGTTCGTTTATTTCAGCTGAGAGATTTTTTGATGGAAAAATTGAAGAAGAAAAAAGATTGATGGTAATATTTTAAATAGATATTTGGAAACAGTATGGACGCTGCTTCTTCCAAGTTACGCTTCAACTTAAACATTTGATTAACATTCTCGAATATAATTTAATTTTAACCAATTTTTTCTTGCGCTTATATTACTTTTCGGAGTTTTTACCCTAGTGGCTGCTTTTTCACTTTAATGTGAATGACTAATTGAAAAATTTAAGAATTAAGATACAATATCTGTATCAATTATAGGAAAAAAAATACTTTCTAAAACATGAGCATACAACTCACTTAAGTTTGATCGCAGTTGAATAAATTTTATAGGATCATTTAATGTAGAATCGAAAGGATTGACAAATATTTATTTTTATACTATATAAATGGATTAAAATAGTAAATCTAATGTGTAGTTTTTTTTTGCGATCCTACTGTAAGTTGAATTGTATTTCAGGCGTGTTGTCGCTCCACATAAAGAAGTATTGCCTCTCTGGGGGACGTTTGAGCAGATTTATCGTTTCACTATTGCCTCGGCCACCGAAGACTGATTCGTCTCGTAATCGGGTCAACACTCAACGGTTTTTATTCGATCCTGAGGGTTGTAAATATGACATGTGTGAGGTCATTCCGACCCGTTTTCGCCGATGAGTTTTTCGCCTAATAAAACACGTCCCTCGCATGAAAACCACAAGGAAAACCATGGGAATGTGTGCACGTTTTTCGCATAAATCCAGAACGCGGATATAATTCTGCAGTGCAGTATAAATAAATCGTAATTTTAACTAAGCCTCGGCCGACAACGTAGGCTATTCTAGCCGGATAAAAACGGCTCTATTGATTCGAGTGGACGCCGTTTATTAAAGGGTCGTTCGGAAAAAGGTCAACGATTTTATTAGTGCCGTTCGGAGTCGATGGAAATGTTAAGTGGGAATCTTTCGAATTGTGTAACGATTTATTCGATATCATATTTATGAGGTTGTGTCGGGATACGTTCGAGTTAATGGAATGTTTGTGTTGCGTTTATTCCGACCCGCTGAGAGACGAGTGTGTCTCGACGATGTCATAATGGAAATGCATTTTCCTACAATTCTTCATATGAGAGCTTTTCACATATTTTATCTCAACTTCTACGTGCTCTATTCAATAATATTTCAACTCGTATTGCATACGTTTTCTGAAAATGAATTACTTTGTAATATTTTCTCACAAAACGTAAATTGTTAAATTAAATGCTCTTTATACAGATATGCTGAAATTGGCAAAAACGAGTTATGGAAATTCTTAGATTTACAACGGAGGTATGTACCGAAAACCTTTTAATTAATACTTTTGTCCATTCAAATATTCCATAGAAAGAATCTAATTTTCATATCAATCAATCGATTAAAATCAACAACACATCTCGCCAGAACTGAAAAAATTCAAATCCAAACATCCTAAGTAAATTGAATCGACGTGGCATGCACAAACACTTTTTACGACTGGCAATAAATGTATCTATACGCAAATATATCTATGTATCTACATGGAAATTCAAAACAACGTCTGAGAATCGCACGACAGGAATTTCCCGCCAATTCGTCGGCCATTGTTAAACCGGCGCACACAACAACGGCCATACATTAACGGCAAACATCGTTTTATCACAGCGTCATAATATGCAAACACACAAACATCTCCACACAAGAGAACGGCGGGAAAAGTTCAAATATTTCCCTCGGCGACATCAATCTTCGCGGTACGCGATAACGCGAATTTCCAATACAGCACGCCTCCGGCGGAAAACAATAACTTATCGCCATCCGACGAACTCTCGACGAGCACATTCGACCCTATCCGTTAACACCGATGTGCAAAGGGTTCGTTTTAGGGTTTGGTTAGCCAGAGGCGTAGCTGGAAATTTTGGGCCCGAGGGCGAAAACTTTGGAAGGGCCCACTAGCAAGCAACCTCACTCTTCCATTCAGAATTTGAAAAAAATATATTTATTAGGAAAAAAAAATTTTTTTGATCTAACTATATAATAGCGCTAATCTGTGCGTGTGTGTGTGTTCCCGTTTAACGATCCAAAACTGCGTTGGTATATTCAACGGGTTGTTCGCTAGTAATAATATAAAATTCGTCCAAAAAACGTATTTAGCGGCGTAGGCGAAATTTTTTTACGAATTTTGGAAATTCGTATAATTTCACTATTAGACTCAAAAAATAAGACTTATTTTAATATGCGACGACTGAAAAGGCCAAGAGGTACAAGTAACTAAGCAATGATTTCAAGAAAAGTGCGCTCATAGTTGAGCATGTACCTACATGCATTAAGAGTAAGTCGAATGATTTGATGATATATATTATCTCGGCACACTTTCCAAATTCGTTTATATCCCTTTTGCCACCAAATATATGAGCGTACATAGAAGCGATTCTCGTACATAACTCAATTTTGACAAAAATGTCACTTGTACCCCTTGGCCTTTGCAGTCGTCATTTATAAAACATACTATAGTATGAAAGCTGTAAATGAAAACAATAAATTATTTTAATTTTACATTTTTCATAAATAGACTATAATAAAATCCGCGATACAAATACAAAAAAAAAGCACCGCAGGCGTAAATTTTCAAGATAATATGCATTACTTTTTCTAATCAAAAGTTTTTTCAAAACAATATTTGGGGCCCGTTGAAATGAATTGATGATCTTATTACGATATTTTCATCACATTTTTTTTTTAAATATTATTGATAACATCATTCTTCTTGATACAATTTTACGCCAAATGAAAAAAAAATTATAAAATATTTATCTGACAAATTACGAGCATGGGCCCGGATACTTCGCATCCCTTCACACAAGGGTAAATACGCCACTGGTTTGGTTTTAAGGGCTCGGCTAACCGCATCCGCCGAATTTTCCGTCTCTCGAATTTTCCCGCCCGCACCTGCGAACTTCGCGCGCATATTAATTAATCGTATTCGAATTTTCGAGCGTTCGTCGGTCGCGTTGAATTTCAAAACGGTTCGAATTTCCGTTTTTCCGGACTTGGGGTTTGGCGCGCGTTTCCGGAAAATCGAATATGTATGTACACGTGTATGCGGACGCGAGTGTTTCGGATAAAAAGTGTTTTGATGTTTTGGTTTTCTATAGGAAGGCTTTTTATAAAATGAAGATTCTGAATGTCGAGGAAAAGAAGGTCGAATTTAGTTGAGTTGAGTTGAGTGCATATATTGTTTCTGAATATGTGCATTCGTTTGGTTTTAAAAATAATATAAATGACGGTCGAAAAGGCCAAGGGGTACAGTGACATTTTTGCCGAAATTGAGTTTTGCACAGGAATCGCTTCTATGTATGCTCATTTATTTGGTGGCAAAAGGATATAAACGAATTCGAAACGTGTGCCGAGATATATCATCAAATCACTCGACCTCCTCGTAATACATGTAGGTCAACTTTGAACGTGCTTTTCTCGAAATCACCGCAAAGTCACCTGTACTCCTTGGCCTTTTCAGTTGTCAAATATCTTCGGGATCTGTAATGACATTGACATTGATATTAATATCATAAGATAACCTAACCAATTTTTATATATTTTTTTAATATATTTTGTATTTATCTCTGAATATGTCTTTCTGAAAATTTGGTCGTGTGATATTGTGATAAACATAAGTGGAATTTGATAGTTCATAGTAAGGGTACTGACTAACTCTATTGCTAATTAACTAAAACAGTGAAAATACCAGTCCAAACTTTAAATAATAAATATTTTTCACACAAAAATACATAAGTCATCCACATTCAGATTAGCCTCATCTTTCAAATCCGCAATCGAAAGAGATCGAAGCCTTCGCGGGATTCGGGTTTTCCGATAATGTGCACATTCATGAAAACATATTCAGCGATATGAAAGCGTAAAAAAAATATAAGTTGCGAGCGACCTTCGTCCTACAAATGAGCCATCGCGCGAAAGCCGAAGCGGAAAAGTCGAGGAAAAGCGTTCGCCCTCCCTCGGGAAAAACTCGAATAAATCGCCATGTGTGCTCGGGAATATGTGCGTTTGTTCATATCTGTTCTTATATATGTACGTTATATGTACATGAGTGCGAAGGGAAACACATTCGCAAGTCGGAAAAACCGTGGAAGATCGGAAATGAAAAGCGGAGAGACGTTGCCGGGGTTACGAGTGTCGCTTAAACAAGCATTAGCGCAGTGTGTCGAAATGGCTCGAGAAATGTCGCAGCTGATGGAAAATTAACTGGGTCCCTTTTTCGGATTATTTCAAAAATATTTTATACAGTAATCCTTTCATTCTAACAGTGGTGTAAGTCCACAAATTGAAAAAAAAATTGTCGATTGTATGCCATCGATTGCAGGTTGCAAATTGTTGAATGGAGTATCCATGAATGTATATTTTTTAATCATCTTTGTTGATTTCTGAAGTATAAATTGCAACTTCACTTACCCTAATTGAACAAACAAATTACAATTTTATTCTTGTTAAAATTGGAAAACAAATTCTGAAAATCGATCTACAAAAATTAAGTATATGTGAGTCAATGAAATCACATTTACACTGCTGTTACGATTTCAATATAACTTACGCATACTTACATTTACAATCGAAAAGAAAGTTCAAATAATTTTATTTTGTTTATCAATAAAAGATTTAAAAGTCAAGTCAAGACGATAAATTTTCACTTTGTATTCCATCATAAATAAAATCAAACGTTTTACGCTTCATACTTTTTAATCATTTTCCGAGATTCCTTTCGAACTCGCTTTTACATTTAATATTCTTTCATTTCGAGACGAATTGCTTTCTTTCTCCGCAAGCAGTTTCGAATGAATCTTCGGGATCGAGAATCGAACGGCATTTCCCTGTTACTAACGTTCCTTCGGGTCGTTAAAGGCTTTTAACGGCGTTAAAGTATTCACACAAATTAGGCGAAACGAAACGTAACGAAACGACAACTTAATCTTGCTAATTTCTTCCATCGGATCCCTGAAAGGATTACGGCCCTTCACTTACCTGTCTATCTTAATTACACACTCGACAAAGGTGACTTTTAGTGTTGGAAACGTTTACGGCTAGAACTTCGAGTTTATGACATACCTGGAACAAAAGAAACGGTTATAATTAGTATTTTCTCATTTGTCAGTTTTAATTGCTACTGTGCTCGATGTTCGTTAAGGAACGTGTAACATATCTAATATATGATAGATTAATGAGCCAGCGTTTGATGGTAATAGCGATAGTCAATCAAATAATATTATACGAGTATATAAACTACTACAAAAGTTATCGATATTATTATTTTCAAAATAATTAATTTTCATAAATGAAAATGCATTATATTAGAATAATATAGATATAACATTACGGCTCCATAAACTTATTCAAAATAAACTTTACATATTCTCAACTATGTACAATATGATTTACAAATTAGCTTTTCATAGTCAAAACAGATATTTAGTTTCATGATCAGTTAAATAGATTCAGGATGAATTTCGCTTGAATTTCTCAAAACTTTACTATAACGTAAATAAAGAATCGTAAACGATTCTCTAATTTAATCACGTCTGTGAAATTTCCAGTGAAAGTTTATATTATTATAATAGATGTATTTTAAGCTATTATTTTCGATTCAACAGAATAGTCCTTAACTGAAATTCAGCACTTATTGTTATATCAAAAAAAAACTTAACTTAACTCGAACTTATATTCGTGTATTTTCAGAACATTCAGGCACAAAACCTTTTCAATAATATCTATTACACACCGAATGAAAGGAAGATGGCAAAAAATATATAACGGGTGAACACAAATGAATTTGTAAATAATTAACTAATATTGATCCGAAAGAAAGTTGATAATCATATTCAATCCCAATATCGTTAGGATTAGTGAAAAAAATGACATAAAAATCTGCTGTAGAATGATAAGTTGGGTCTCTGAAATCATCCAGCAATATACATATATTTATCAATTGAAATACATTTTAAATAGTTCTAGAAGCTTCTTTGTAAGGACATATTTACTTATCCTCCTGTATACACTTCCGAATCGAGCACAACTGAAAATTCAACATTCATACCACCACAAGGAAAATGCAAAACACATACAAACGTACATTAACACCAAATCATCCATCACGAACGCTTTTGATTCACTGAAACTGTGTCCACTGTATTACACTTGCGACCTTCTCTCACAATGGCCACGTGCATAATTCGAATTTTCCGCGCTCTCACAAAAGCGCCATTAATCACGTCTCGACGGCGACAAAAGGCTTCGCGACACGACCCGCCGAGAATTCCCGGGATCTCGAAACTCTCGAGTCCCGAGACATTCCCGCCCCGGGCCAAAATCTCGGCGGTGATCGTAGTCAGGGCTTCCAATTTGAATTGATTTCGATTAATTTTCAAACGAACCACAGAAAACCTTCCTATAGTACGATTTCAATAAAGCACAATCTTCTAAATGGCATTCGACATTTCTTCTACTGTAGCATGATGTGTATTCACTATTCATCAAAATCAAGATCTCATTAAGCCTTAGAAGTCAATAAATGAAACAAATCTTAAAGAAAAGGTGTCCAAGATTTTAATTCAGAATTTGAGTAACGTTGCATTTTTTCTGTAAAATTTGTACTGAATGGGTTTATAGTTTCTTTTCAATTCGAAATGTGATGATTAAAAAAATAATATGGTTTGAAAATTATTCGAATATTCAAATTGGAAGCCCTAGTTACAGTCGACTGCCCACAGTTCGGATAGTAGCCTGTGCAAACAGATAACACACGTTGGAGTTTTGGCTAATGTTGCATTTCGGGTTAATGGGGGTTGATTGCATTAATCGTCGAGTTTTGAACGGTGATCGAGAAATTCGCTTAATTGGCTTTTAGTTAAGTGTGAATTTCATTTTTTTCATCGTGGTTGAAAGTAGTTAAAAAAATAATTAAAAACGATTGACTCTGATAAAATAAAACCATTTATATTGTATTTAAATCAAGGATGTGAAATGGGAGTTGAAGTTGAAGTTATTTTTTTTTAAATTTCAATGTTAGAGTCAGACTCATTTTTTTATACAACCCTGGTGCATGCATCAATTAGTCACTTGTTATCTTTCAACACTTTTATGGTCTGGATTATTATGCTACCATAAAAAAGTACGTATGTAAGAAAAAGTCACGTTGTAACGAATGTTTGTTGCAGCGTGAAAATTCCGCACAAAATTCAGCAAAGGATTGAAAATTTTCACTCGAGAATTTGTCAAAGCGAAAAAGGGTCAAAGACTGTTGCGAAAAACCACGAAATTCCTAAACGCTACGTTGATTTCACACAAAAGTTTCAAAGTATTCTAAAGTTGGAAAACACTTTTACGTGACACTGACCTAGTGTAGTATCGTCCGCCATTTATTCGATCGAATTTTCACTAACACGAATCACATCACTCAATTTATCGACTAATCATTGATTTATAATTACGCGAACTTCTATACAGATCGGCAGTCTAAGCAATACTAAGTTCTCGTAGAAAGTGATATCAGTATGATAAACATTGAGACCAATAGCGACACTGCGATACCGATAAGTACGAATCTTATCTTAAGAATAAATAACGTGGAGACATTTTTAAGCTGCTTGTGTACATTGATACAATGAAATGTGTGAATTTACGGCTTGATTGAATGAAGATCTATTGAGAGATGCAATAATATTAACGAATGTTTGAAAAAATATCGATAATATCTTTCAAAAATTTAGAAATGGTATAATGAAAAATCAGAATTTTTGTAATCTAAATTTTATTGGAATTAGGGTTTTGATAACACTTATCATGACTGAAAAACTTATCTCAGTTTATTTATCTTCGTTGACGTAAAATTTTATTTACTCGAGTTGAAAATGTTCAGTATTTGTGCCGCATATCAATTTATCAATGAATTTCAATATTTTCATATCATTTTTTTTTCAATAAATTCCTTATACGAGAAATGTATTTGAAAGAAAAACTCGTTTCTTCCACACGTGTACCTACGACAAGTGGTACGTGACAAGAAATATGAATTTCGAAATGTAACGTGAATGAAATCATCAGAAGAACTCGCATTCTCTCAAAAGTCAACGATCAATAAGAGCAAGACTTTTATTATTTCATACGTTGTTATCTTCATACGTTTTTGAGACGTTTCAGCTGAAATCTGACTTTATCTCGTGTCGCATTCATGACATTTTCCGCGAATTGTTACAGAAAAACAGCATGAAAACATATGCGGAGGTCGTTTTCTTGCGAACTCAAGTATTTGCGGACATTACGTGAAAATTTAAAATAATATCTTGTGACTTGAGTAGGAACAACACAATTTTCTCTAATTACTTAACATATTATAAATACACAATTCAAAATAAAATTTGTACACAAGCACAACCTTCAAAGGTCATTTTACTTAAGAACTCCTGAATAATACAAACGTTAAATGTATTCTCTAAAACTTCAATCAGCTCTAACGAGTACTTTGCGTAATTAGAAAATACTTAAACCTGGTTGATTAATTTGTTCTTTCGAAAAATAAATAGTCTCTTAAAACATCTTGACACTATCAACCGCAATTCTTCGGTGGCGAATCCCCGAAGCGTGCATAAATCAATGTTTAGAGTATTCATCCGTAAAGTGACCCGGTTTAATATTAATTAAGAGCTTTTAGAATTCCAGCGTTGCGTAATTAAAGTATGAGAAGACATTTAAATTAACTCCGATGAACTAGACCTGAAAGTAAATTCAGTTCAAATCCCGTGAGATCTAGTGGTAAATTATGATTTTCCCGTGGAAAATTCATAAATAAGATCACTTTGATTACTTTTCAGTGTTTAAAATATTTCTAAGAAATACATAAACATTGTATATCCAATGTTTTTTAAATAATTTAACTAAATTTTAATATAATAATAATGATTAGTTATGATCTCTTCAAAATTTAATATGTGAAATTTGTTTATGTAAGTGTTTTCAAACTAAATTTAATATCCTATTACATAGATATGAAGCATTATGTCGTGATCATAAAAGATGATTATCTTTTCACTGCTGAAAATTCATTATGAATATAGAAGTCGAGAAATAGCGGGGGATATTAGCTAACTTAATTAATTGTCAAAATAATTATGTATATTAAATTTAATAATTGTTAAAATCTTTCTGAATCAAAGTTGCTGTACATACGAACAAATTTAATCAGATAGGGACAGTGTTATTTCATTACATAAAATCAGCTAAATTTATCTACATTTCAATTTATTTATTCGAAGAAAAACACAAATAAATCAAATCAAAATAAACCTGAAATTTATATACCAAAAAAATGATCCAACTGTAACATCATTGCCAACAATCCGGATGCGAAGCCAATAAATATCGACAAAATTTATTCACATTTTGAAAATACTTCAAAGCACAAACAAATATGTTTCACAACATAATATATTTTGTTATAATCAAAAAAATATGCATATTTTTTTCAACAATCAACAACACTGAAACAAACTAAAAATTTCACGCAATACCAAAATCCAATCCAAAACCAATCAGAACCGAAATTCTACACAACACTATATATTTTCCGAATTCGAATCGAACCGCACTGCGCATCGACAGCCTCCGAAGGTCCACACGAACCGGAACCACTATTATCGCAATGCGATCGAGATTTCCCGGGAAAATGCAACATTCACTATGGAAAACGACCGGAAAAACTGTCCGAGGAGCGCCACAGAGGCGTCTCGACGCCGTCGTCGCCGGCTTCTAATAATACCGTCGTTGGAACGTTGCATTCCGCAGTGCAACGTCATCGTCCACTGTTGCTACACGCATGCTAACCGTGTTGGATTGTCAATTTATCTGTTAAATATCATTGGAATCGATTGTATTTGTAATGGATCAGCTTTTGTAATCCGGAATTGCTTCAAGCTCTATGAACTTTAAGGCAATTTTGAGATGTTGTATAGTATTTATGATGAATTCAAAATAAACTTAATGCAAAATATCTGTCGAATATATTAAAGTTAATGATTCACAAATCTTCTCAGATGTGCACATAATAAGCCTGGCATGTCAAAATTTTCAAAAAATGACTATTCAATTCGTTTGATAAAATAAATTTCTGAATAACCTATATTTTTCGTTCTTCAAATTGTTCGTGTGAAATCGGTTTGAGTGTTGGTGGATTGATATTATGTTAGAGTTTTCAGGTCTTTGGTGGTCAATTGATCCGAGAAAGTTCGAATTGTCTATTGTGGCAATTGGAGGTTGTTGGATTGTTTGTTCGGTAGCTTCTATAGTTCTGTGTTATTTTTTCGTATGTTTGAGTATCTAGTAGTATTTGAAGTTTGATTTTATCTTTTGACGATACCAAAGTGAATCCAATGAAATACCAACCCTCAACGATATCGCATTATTTTTTTCGTACCTTTCAAAAAACGAACATTTAATAAACTTATACAAATTATATATATTCATACCGATAAATAATGACATTTTAACAACTAACACACGTAATAAAAAATGTATCTTTTCTCCAATAATGGCACTTTTTCCACATAAAAAAACTCATCAGCCTTGATTTTACTGCCGAAAACCCCCTTACATCATCCAGATTACAGAACGAGCTCTTTTCAAAGCGAGCCTAATACGCAAGATAAGACATTCACCTACACGTATTAAACATTTTATACACAGCACGTAACAGATACACCTATAAATAACGCCCGTCTAAAAATCGACAAACACTACGTCATAAACTCACTACCCTATTTCTTCATTAGAAAAAGTTAATACGCTCACTATAAATAATATAAGCGAGGAAGCCATAACACTAAACCCCTTAAGCCAACAGCAGATTTCCGCTTCGATCCTATTTACTATATTATAGATACATGCACTTAGAACTTTCTATGTGCAAGATGAACTTGGAAAGGTGTATCCGAGCGTGTCTCGTAGGTTGTCCGTGGTCGTTTAGTGCCGTCGTAAACAGGAACAAACGATCTTTTGGTGGAGGAAACCGACTGAAAAATGCAGCCTGTTCCTTGTACCTGACGTGACTTTGGTTCTGCATGCTCTGGTAGGCTTTGCTTAAGTCGTCCGATGCTCGAGAGTCGAGACGTTATGGTTAAATTGCAATTTGGGATAAGTGCACTTGGATGAGAAAGTTTTCCAGCTTTAGTGTTATGGTATATAGTCGAAAATATTATTATTTGTAATCTGTTGAAACCTGTTTTCATCTTCAAAATATTTTAGTATTCAATCAGCGTATTATTACTGATGAGCTATTTATATGCATCAAGTATAGCAAGGATTACTAATTTTCGGATTATTAATGTTTTGACAAATTCGGATTCGGAAATTTTTACAAATGATTCTAGAATTCGGGTCGATTGTTCATCGAAATCAAATCAAATCTGGAAACTATAAGCGCAGTTTACAGTCGAAAATAGAACTAAAATGAGACTATTTCAAATGAAAATTTTATAAAGATGATATTTTTCGAAAATTTTTATAGTTTAAAATAGATTTTCCATGATAAGAGTCACAATAATAGAATAAAAAACGGTATCGTTCATTTTGATATTATTACAGTATCTAATCTTCTTTCTTTTCCCTTCCTCGTTACAATGACTAATCTACTCACATCGAATTTAAAATACAAAATCTATCGACAGACACCTTCATATTATTATTATGTACACTTAATAAAAACATCCCGAGAAAAACCCCCCTAAATACATCGTCAAAAAACCCAAAAGACCCACCGAAAGCAGCAAACTCGAGCCAAAAAGCAAACAGAAGTCAAAAAAAAGAATAGCTGAAATCGCTCACGCTCGAAGGAGCACAACACTCTGAAATCGCAGCCAGTGTTTCAGGCGTTTTCGTTTTTCATCCCCCGGTGCAACGCATTCGGATGCTCCCCAGGAATCTGGGTCGGCAATAATTCTCGTGTTTTGGCGACCTACGTGACCCACTTTGCCCCTAGAAGCCTTCGTATCCAGATTGGCCTCTACGTAGTGCTTTGACCGTCAAAACGGACTCGATTCGGATTCGTGTCCCTAGGTAATAGTGATCGGATGTTTTATTGTCGGTCGTTGTCAGTGAAGGATATTTATTTATTGCACGTTGAAACTATCTAAATGCGCCTGGTTAAAGTAAATTCATAATATTTATACGCTATTCAACTTACATATATACAAGTGACGTCACGGTGATTTCAAGAAAAGCGCGCTCAAAGTTTTGCATGTGTTAGGAGGAGATGGAGTGATTTGATGATATATCTCGGTACACGTTCCAAGTTCGTTTATATCATTTTATCAACAAATATATGAAGATACATTGTATGTATATAACTCAACTTCGGCAAAAATGTTACTTGTACCTCTTGACCTTTTCATATAATCTGAGCTCATTTTATGCATTCCTCATAAGAACAGCAATTATCATACACACATACGAATTAGAAAATCATCATATCAATTGAGACAAACGAATGTTTCGAATTCGGTACGACGAGGACGCTGAAGCCTGACGCGGTATGCACAATCGCTTTATATCGTTACGCTATTGGAAGTTATATGGTACGGTTGGAAGCCTCCGTTTTTCGCGGATTAATTTGTCGGAAAATGTCGTTCGAATTTTACGGTCTTCTCTTTAAGGGATGGCGAAAGGGCACGGACCTTTTTCATCTCGAATTTCGCAAATTGGAGAGGATTTGATGCGATGGAAATTTTTGACGAATCTACATTATATGGGAAAATGTAATTTTGATGTGTGATTTCAGCGCAGATTGAAATTGCGATTTTTTTCTATTCAAAGGAAAATGTTACGATACATTTCGTATTCTGACTGAGCGACTATCGCAATCTAAATGAAATCATTGATTGTATTTAAAAAATATTTTATGAATGCTATTCCGCTGAATGTATTTTTTTTACTACGTGAAACTTTTGAATGAAAAGTAGAACAGAATGAGTGTTAATTACAAACTATGAATATGAAACGAACTACGATTTATTTTCACATTCATTAAAATGCAATGCGAGCTTTATTATATTTAACCCACTCGGTTATTGGAGTACTTGCTCGAAACGAAAAGTTCATAAAATTCGCAGTATACGGCAACACATTCGCTTCAAAATTAATTTTGCAGCGCATCGCACACAATGCACAGACAATATCTAATTCTATACAAAAGTTAATAATAAGCTCGAACACAATAGCTTTCGTGAACTATCGAGAACATTCATTTAAAAATACACTTTCCATTAAGCGAATTACGCGCCCTTTCCACACACATACTCTTCGACCCGTGAAGGGGTTAATTAGTTCGGCTGACTCACTTCCATTAAAAATAAACATCACTATCATCGCCGAGAGATTATTTTTCAGTTTTCAGAGATGTTTACGGGGATGAAATGCAACTCGGAAGCGGGAAGATATCCATTCGCCTACTGCATAATGGACAAGGCGAGAACCGGAGAACACGCACGGGTCCTTGCAAATATTTAATGAAATTTGCCTGGGATGCTGTCGAGGGGGTTTTGGGGTGATTTTTGGGGTGGTTTTGGGTGATTTTGGGTTGGTTTTGGGTTTTGGGGTGGTTTTGCGCCACGTTGCGTCCGAAAAATGCGGATAATGGACAGAAAAGGGCGCTCACTGTGGTATAAGGTACTACAAAGGTTTCCTTGTGTTTTTTTTTAATCTACTATCTGATTAAATATCTATTATGTGAGGTGGTTAATTTAAAATTATTTCGCAATATTTCATCGGAGAATTCATTTTGAGAGAATTTAGATTTTACTTAATAAGGGGATGATGTAAATTACTGAGTTACGGGGTGAAAATATGAAGTGTGATAAATAAGCAAATTTTTTCTTCACGAATATTCATATTAAATTATGAAAATATAAAGATGATACGCTTTGACATTCAAATGAAATTTATCTTTAGCGTCACGCAACTCTATTTTTTTAATTATTTATATTGACTTGCGTAAGGATATTATGTATTTTTTTGCAATATCTAGAAAGCTTTTCATAACATATTTTTCCTCAAAGCCATCTCATGAGTAAATTAAAATTGACATCGCATAAATCATGTGGTGTCAGCTTTAATTTACCTATTGTATAAGATGTTTTTCCGACCTACACATATTCATTTCCATAAAATAATCGATATATTCTCATATACAATAAGATAATGAAAAAAAAATACATGTTTGCTTCCTCATTTTAAGAAAAATGCTTTGTGAAAACTAGAGATTCGTTAAAAAGGAGAACGGATAAAAATGTTCATCAACTACTCTCACCACCAGACACGAGTGAATTTGGGATTGAATAACTGAAAATGATCCCAAAGAAAAGTAATAATCATTTTTAACCCCAAAATCATTATGATTCGTGAAAAAATTATATGAAAATCGGCTATAGAGCGTATAATACGATTTACGGATGATAAAATTCGATTTTTCACAAAAACCTCATTTTTACAGTGGACATCATCATAGATTAAAATCACTAGGCAATCTATAAGTATCTATTGAGATTCAATTGAAATCTATCTGATGAATTTTATAATATTATTCATTTGGGTCACTTTTATCCATCCTTTGAGTCTAAGATCATTTGTTTTATTTATTTAAAATAGGAAAAATTATTCTATTATTCTTAGATATACAATTCTATATTCACGGTTCATACGTACCCACATATATTATTCGAACAACCGATAAGTATATTGAGGTAAGACAATAACGAAAAACAACTCAGCCGAATAAAAATCAATTCTGTTTGCGAAACTCTGGTTCCGCCACAATTCCATTTCAAATAGGTGCTTCGGGGGAGAAAAGTACGTCGCAGAATCCGGAAGATCGGCTCCCTCGGTTTTTTTATTTCATTTTATTTTATTCGGGTCTAGTCATACAAATTTAAAACTCGGTCCCGATAAGAGCGGTCCGTTTGCGGAAAGTGCGTTTTTCGTTGTAATAATTAAAGCGGCCTCTCGTTGATTAGCCGGAATAACGGTATAACGGTAGATTAACTATTAAAGTAATATCGGGCCGGGCTATGTGCAGAATTTTAAAACGTTCGTTGAATAAAATATAATTTAGCCCTTGAATAAAGTTCGGTCTAATTCAAAAGTCTCGAGTTTGCTGTGTTTCGTTGATTGTGTATTAAATCTTCAGCGCTAAAGATTTTTTTTTTTTTAATATAATTAACTCGTTTTTATTTTGTTTTCTCTTAATTAAAGGTAAGATAATTAAAAAACGGTCCTTATCCTTTATTCATTTCGTGGAAAATATATAAAGGGTAAAAATTTATGTAGCTTGCACCCGCAAGGTACCTTTTTTAATAAAAATATTAAATTATTCTATACAGAAAAAGCTTGCTTTGTACGTAAAAGAAGTCTAAAATTTCTTTCAAGAAACAAAAATAATATTTATGAAAAAATCTTTTAATCTCCTATTATATTTAATGAATACTTTAAGATAACAATTTTAAGCCCGAGTCATCTTTAACATTTAAATCATTTTCAGATACACAATGAGAATTCATTTCACAATATTTAGTGAATCAACATATTATATTATGTTCCTATTTAAATATTTTTTAATTAAAATCTTATATAACATGTACCATAATGTACCTTTGAAAACTGTAGATACAAAAATAGATCAATAGAAGATATACGATCATAAAATTTTCCAGAGGATTGAAATTTCCACGAAAGCGAGCTGCAATTTTCCTGGACCAACATTGAACGAGCACATATGTGGAATTAACGAGGTCACTTCGAAACGATTTTGAATCCAATTACCGGACACTGGGTGTAACGAATCTGTCCAAAAGGTTTAGGAAAATCGACCAAATCAATGCCATGATTGAAAAGCAGAACATAGGTACTCTATGCGAATAAACGAATTTCAGCCATTTATTTAGTTTCGAAAATTCCGAAAGATTCTATACTTTGTACGTATAAAAACTAACTTTGTATGTGAACGAATAAAATATAATAGTTATTTTAATATACGAAGCATAAATGAAAATTAATGCGTTTTCTTATAAAAGTAATTTTCAAACGTCTCAAGTTGCTTGAACTTTATACTGATTCTTTAAGACATTCTCGTTATATTACAATTCATATTACAACTTTCGCACAAAGAGAGAAGATTTTCAAATTACATTCCGCAGAATTTTCAAATATAACATTAGAAACCCGCCAAATTAACGAATTCGATCACAAACCTAGATCCATACTAAAGACCGAATCCTTTGGACTGCGCCAAAAAAAAACAGACAATACCCAATCCATCTAATGGCCGCTCGTAAAATCCAACCTCGCATCCATCATATATTTATTGCCCGGTGAAAAGAACCGAAACCAAAGTGGAGGAAGAGAAAAATAATAGAAGAAAGATGAAAAAATAAGAAAAGGGCAGAGGAAAACAACGAAATTCAGATTGCGGACGAGACGAAAAGTCGCGCAAACTCCGCGGCAACGCTCGTGCTTCGAATGCTGAATTTTCCCGAACATTTCGGCTTTATTTTGCTTTATGTTGGGTTGGGTTTGTTTTCGCAGACGACTTTCAGAGTGGTAATTGGGTCGTCGGTTGCGAACGTCAATTCTGCGACACCTTAACCGGATGAAAAACGATCGGATTTGAGAAAACGAAAGGATTGTCTATGGGGAAAGTGCGGGTGGAGATTTGCATAAACGATCGTCGGTTTGAATGGAATCGATTGAGGGATGTGCGTTTGAGGCAGTGGTTTTATTCGTTTATGCTCGTATATCATTAGGTTGATCGTTTGGGTCGAATCGATTTTATTTTGTGAAGATTTTGGGTGTTTAATGTTGGAAAATGAGTTTGGATTGCAAGTGCATGTTCATAATATGTATAACCTTTTGTAAATGATGATATCTGTACTTTGGACTTCACATTGAAAATAGAATATTCCAACGAGAATAAATTCGATTTTGAGTGTCAATTGCACACTATGTGAGATAAACTAAAATAAATAGACAAATAAAGCACGAAAGAGTACTAAAACGAACTAAACAATCCAATGTGAACAAAGCCTTAAAAAACAAGCTTTATCAAGATAATATTGAAATTGCTCAAACACAAAAATTCCTGATCTTTTGAAATTCACATAGGTTTGAACTATTCATATAGAAGGCTCGAATCCTGACATACGAATGATCAATCCAAATGATTAAGCGCGACCAATTTTACGCTTTCCGGTTCAATTTGAACGGAACGATTTCAAAACGAGCGAATCGCATATTCCATCGTAGTTTTTAAAAGCCGGGAAAATAAAAGAGTACTAGGAAAAAATCCGATTTGCATAAACCGTTTCTCCCGTACGCGGATTAACAAAGTGGATTCGTCGGTTGTACGACTTCGGTATCGAGAGTTTTCCCCGTGTAAGGATTTATATTTGTCAAACGGAATCTCGCCGGAAAATAGATGTTTCATTAACTGGAAAATCCCCTGTTTCATCCGGACCTGTTTTTTTCTCATCCATAGAAGAGCATTTAAAGCGATTTCTTTGTGTGCTTTGTTGTTTCGACGTCGTATAGAAATGCTAAAAAAATACGTATTTCGAATTGATGATATGTCGATTTTCCGCGTGGAAATGGTCCTCATTGTTTATTTTTTTGTTATTCTGTGTTTTTGTAATGCTTTGTTGATATATAATGTATGTGAAAAGTACAATTTATAACATTGTAATGTAAATAATATCTCAACATTTGTAGGTTTTCATTATTGATCTACGTACTGGAAAATGTGCTTTCAAAACCTACGTACTTTCGTACAACTTTATATTAAACTAGATATTGCGACGTTACCGTAGAATTTTCAATTTTTAATAAAATATTAAATTTTTAACAAAATATGAATAGTGTACATTTCATTTCCTTTGTGGTGAGAATTCGATATTTTTACTTTGAAAACTTTTGCTTCAACGATACTTTTGAGTTTGAGGAATGAATGAAAATTTCCTCTCAATCTTCTTGTAAAATTTTCTGCTGCGCATAATATGTATAGTATAAAAGTATGAAACATAAATATTGAATCCAGAAATAATCAACATTCAAGTACACATATTCAAACCAAAATCTGCAAAGAACTCCAGCTGCATCTGACTTCTTATTCCTCATCACATAAAACACAAACCACGTGCACAAATGAACTTGAACTGATTCACGCACAACTGTTATCGAATCATATTTACCTGAAACTTAACAATTTTGAATACGAAAAAGATCTGAAAAACATTTTCATAGATTGAATGAATTTTTCACATTTAGCTCTGGAGCAATAACAGGAAATCGCGTTTTGATCGATTCTATCTAAATGTGTTGTCGATAAAAAGCTGAGTTTTTATGAAATAAATACTTTTGGATATAATTTAAATTACAGTAATCTAATTTTAAAAATATTAACATAGCTGTCAAAGGTGTATTCAACATTTAGCATGATGTTACAAGCCATGCTTCTTTCAATTTAAACTTATTAAGGTGAAAATTATACTGAAGAAATTTCTTTCAATACTATAAGTTTTTTTTTCTTTAAAATTTAATCATATTAAAGATGACTTCTACGACAATGTTAGTTTTTATGAAAACTGAAATCAGGTTTCTTTTGTTTTGTTCGTTCTAATTAGAATGAATCAGAATATTAACATTTTTCTGCTGAAATGTAAAAAAAATATATCGAGTACGAATTATGGGATAATTAATTGTATAAATATTGCAGTTTCATGAACATTCATCGTTGCTATCAAATGTTAATATACAACATTTATATTGAATTCGATAATTCTATATGATAACACGATCTACGTAACGCGTCGGTTACAATAACAAATGTTCATAAGTTGCTTATGCAACTACATATGATAAACGTGCATTATGTAAACATCGCATAACAACAATGTGAATCGAACGAAATTTTTGATCCATCATTATTTTTAATTTAAAGAAAAGCCGTAATTTCACTTTCAAACTGACGATGCTTTTCTTTTTTTAAATCATCTGTTTTCGGCGATTTTTCAGTTAGCTCAGAGCTCAATGTGAAACTTTTCGAAACTCCGAAGAGTGGCGCGGATCTGAAAACGAGGCGAAACATCTAGTCGCGCATGAAACAAACAAAACAAACATCGTCGAGGCATAACAATAACACGAGTCGTGCGAGATTTGGAATACGGAAGCACCTTGCGAATAGATGGGGAACTCCCCGTCGGAGTGGCTGTGCGTGAGCATCGAGCCGTAGCGCCTCGGCCGGGCGAGCTGCCCCCCGCGGGCTCCGGGCGACTCCAGCGCGCCCCCGGGGTCTGCGCCCTACCAGCGCGAACGGCGCCTCTGGCGGCCGAGGGGGGGCGCGCCCTCCGCGTCGCGTCCGGAGCGGGGGCGCATGGCGAGGGGTGCGGGGCGAGCGTCGGGCGCGGGGGACGCGGGGGCGGAGGCCTGGCGGGCGGGCGCGCGCCCCGGACGCCGGCCGCGAACTGGGCCCGGCGCCGGCGCCGCACGTGGCCCCGTCACGTGGGGGGGGCGGGTGCGCGCGTCGAAAGACTGCGAGGGTCCGCGACGCCTCGGAGGCTGCGTTCAAAGGCGAAGCTAGGAAGAGCCCCCGTAGCGCGGAGGCGAACCGAACCTGACGAACGAGACACACCTATACGGCGATACGGTCGTTTCTTTCCGACTCTTTTGACTCTTTTGACGGAGAGACGACCGTACCGTCATATAGGTCCGTCTCGTTCGTCAGGTTGCGTACGGTTCGCTTCCGTGGTGATGCGAATGTCCCTTCGATCCAGTCGACTATCCGATCGGCACGGAAACGTATGTAATTTCAACTCTATAGATACGAAACAGTCGGCCCGACTAAAATCGCAGATCTGCCTGGTTTCACTGCTGCGAGAGACACAAAATCCAGCCGACGAAGGGAACTTCTAAAAACGTACTTTATCGTTCCCATCGTTTGAAGCGCCACATGCTGCGTGCCTCTTGTCGTTCGTAGCGGAACACGAAACGGCCCCCGTCGACCCTCTATCGGCCGACTGCGATCGGGCACTCTTTCGGGGTAGATCTTTTCGCTTTTTTAGCCTTCGCATTAATCAACTACGATGAGAGTCGGTCTTTTTCTGCTCCGGTTAACTAACCGTAGAGTTACGGTCGGTCCTCCAAATGCAGACTCAAAAAATCGACAGAACGCAGATGAATTCTTCACAGGTCGTAAGCTAAATGACTAACGTTCAGCAAGATAAACCATTTTGCCACGAATTAACTTTTTCCATCTATTTTCTCTTTTATTGTCTTCAGTCTTGATATGTATTTAATTTAAATAACTCGTTTAAGAATAGTTTTTGTGATTCTACTACACTATTATGCTGTCAAATAGATGTTATAGATATAAGTTTTTTGTTGCACATACTGATATAATTGGAAGAATTGTTTAATTATCAAGGTAAATGTTTTGATTGCATATTCAATTTTTGCAATATTAAAACATGAAATTAAAAAAGAATAGATTCAAACAGAAAACTTTGATAGTTTCCTATTTATCTTATGCTCGTAGCTTCTAAATATTTTAATAAAAAAAAAATAGCGTGACTATTTAATTTTATTTATCAAATATAAAATTTTTGGTACAAAAAAATACATATAAGCATAGTGGACAAAAGACACACCAATATGTAAAAGAGGTATAGCCATATACATAGATGTCCAGATCTTACATATAAGCGTGTTCTTCTTCCGCTTCCCTCAGCTTCGCAGTTAACGATCAGCGGTACAATTAATCAATATTATTTTGTACACTAAGCAAATATTAATATAGATAAGCTATTCCCTATTATAAACAAATTGCACACAAAACATTGAGACTTGGAGATTCACAAAAACTACAAGATATACAACTCTATCAAACTCCATACACAGTCAATCCTCCAACTATGAACCGATAAACACTGTCCACATGAGTGATAATACAAAATGATACACATCATTCATTCATTCATTATACATCCATCTCTGCATTTCATCTTTCACGTGGATTTTTGACAGTTCATATTTGGAAGACAACCTGTATAACATTTTAGAACTATAAACTAATGGCACATATTTGGCGGGAATATCTGTATTGTCTAGGATTGTTAAACATCTTGATACACTTCATAACATTTGTGTGTCCCTATCACATAATCATTTATCACTTATTACCTATAGTCTACAAAATAGTATTAAACAAGATCCAATAGAATTTTTTTACAGATTTAAGATAATTAGCTATAACTTCATCACATATTTAACTTCGTCAGGCCTTCCTGAAATTCAATAAATCAAGAAATCCTGCAGTTTTTGACGATGTTTCTCGATATAAAACATTTTAAACAAAAAAATATCATTGTGGGATTTTCCAATTCATCCCATTTGAAGAAATTATATCCACCAAATTAACCTGAGAAAGTTATATCCCTTTACCTTAGTATTATTTGTTTTGGAAAGCACCATCTAACAATTTCTCTTTTTATTCATTTCAAATATGTAATACTCTCTATACTCTTTATAAAAATTGACAGAATCATCATATTGTGTTTCCTTAAATTTTAAAGGAAAATCATTACGTGCCAAATTGTACCAAACAATATTATCCTTAGAAATGTTTCTAAATCTAGTACACACACTTGACAAATTAACGGAAGCAATACCTCCAGAATAGAGCATTATATTTCTGATAATCTCCTCAGGAAGGCCGAGAAGACTACCACTTGTGAAACCGGCAGCCAAAAGCTCAGAACTTCGAGCTGGTATGACTAAGTTTTCTTTGAAAAGAGATTCTAGTTGATTGAAAAAAGCAAATTTTGTTAAAACTGCTTTACTGTAAGGACACGGGACGTACCGTTTAATGCTCAGAGTCTCAGTAAAAACATTTTTTGTTCTATGACTTACAAAGTTAATAATAAATACATCATCAGATGCTATTGCTACAAATTCGCAAACACAATCCTTATATCCGACAGCTTGAAATTTGCATTTGTAAATATTTTGGGCACTATCTAGCCAGTTATTGGGTATTCCGGTTTCTGCATTCACATTATCTTCGACACAGCAGAAACCATTGTCAATTATAAAATTGAAAAGAAGAATGGAGAGAAGAAGTGGTGGATGATTTAAATCTGTTGAGCCAATGCTCACTAGTATCATTTTTTCACATATTCTTCGATTCTTGATTTTCTCTCTAGATTCTGAAACGAAATATGAACAAACACTAATTTATAATAAAAAATGAGAAAAAAATCAAGGAATCTTCCCTATTAGACCACTACTACAATCGTGCACAAATATCTATTAATGTGTAAGCCAAATGTTTGAATAGGTTGTTTTCTTTTGAAAATTCATTTTTTCTTCAAGTTAGGACGCATTTCGACTAAAAATTGAGCCAAGTAAGGACAATGACACGCGTAAAATAAGAAAATACCAAAAAATCGTATGATTACCTTCCATAATTGCGCATAGATACGATTCTATAATGATATGAAACTAGCAGTTTCACGTTGGTGATAATGACAATTGAAATAAAATGTTGACGACTGTATAGCGAATGACAACTGAACAAAAAAAACGGCAATGGTGCTACTCTAAACGGCGTTCAAACAAATTAAAAAACTATTAAAACATAGATGGCGTTCCATTTGACAGCTGATTGTATACTTAACCTCAATGTGCGGTTATTTTAACAAGATGAGTTCATATATTGTGATATTTCGCGTACGTTTCTATAAATTTCAATACTGTCGAAACGCACCTGTGTGCATGTCTTCGTCTTTATTTTCAATTTAAGTGCACCTGCAAACGACAATTAGTCGATTTCGTCTAGAATATTATTACTGATAAGAAAACCCATTATAGTGTTCCAAAATATCGATATCTGACATACACCGACTTCAATTCCAAAGATCGGATAAAAAAAGTGAAAGAGCTTATAAGAGTAATAAAATAATCTTAAACGCTTTAGAATTACTGATTTACTAATTTTATAATGAGCTTGCAAAAATGAAAGAGACCCAAAAATGCATTCATTCGCACTAGTGGGTCAGTTGAATCACATAATTTTTTAGGGATATTAACATATTTTTGTTGTTATTCTGTCTTATAATCTTTATTTAAGCTCTTATGTTTTAACTCAACACAATTCCTGAATAACTTTCAATTCTAAAATTTCTTTTGCCTTGTGATGCATTTTCCAGTTATGTTTTCATTGCACCTAGGTATATTGATATTTTTTCTGAGCCTCCTATTTCGTTTAATATCTTCTGAGTTTAATTTTTAAAAAAGGTGAAAAGAAGCAAGATACAAGAGAAAAATTAAGGTGAGCCAGCCTATGACCTAAAATTAGTACGACAAAACATTTATAAAAAAATCCTCTGAATTGACATCTTATTTAAAGCAAACTTAGAATCTACGGGAGTTTAGAGAAGGTGGAACAGTACGAAATTATTTAATACAAACTTCAATAGTTTTATATTTATTTATTTCAACAAAATAAAAGTAAAAAATTATTTAAAAATAGTGTTATCTATCATTACAAAGTTTTATTGTTTACGCTCACAATAAAAAATATGAAAGGAATTAAAAAAAGTTGAGCACGCGATAAATAAATGAGCCAATATTGGGACAGTAAATGGCAATATCAAATGTTTTTCTAAGAAACACATATTCGTAATATCCATTGTGCTCACATACAATTTACTGAGTCAAAATTAAAACACAGACCATTTGGAAGCATGTGTTTGCAGTCTGTCAAAATGTATTATTACACAAATATATATTATTAATAAATTATTTATACACGCACAATTAAACAGCGCATGTTCACCTCAGAAGCGGAAGTTTTCGTTTATTGCTCGAATTCACTTCTGAAGTTGATGGGACCATAGATCGATGAAACAAAATAGAGAAATAAATATGAACATTGTATACAAAAATAACGAAAAAACAAAAAGAACAAACTCTAATAATAAGAAGAAATATAAATGCAGATTTAGAAAAGTCCCAAAACATTGAATAGGAAATTCTATACAGTCTGTACAATTCATATTTTTCATCAAATTCATTCATGTTACAAGATTTTTTTCAATTAATGTTATTAAATCGATTTCAAAATGAAAAATATGTATTGATGATACAAAAGAAAATAAAAAATGATAAATTTTGTAATAATAGATTACAAATAAAATAAAAATAATTTATAATGAACAAAAATATATATAATTATTATTGCTACGGTAACATTTTCCTTTTTATGCTATCCAGATGGTGCATATTGATGAATAAAAATTTACGTTATTAAATTCAAATTGAGAAAAATTATCTACACTCAGTTGATATATGAATTACAACACTGAGCTACAAATTGATAAATAGAGTTAAATCTAAAATATCTTCTAAATACAAAACACTCAACAAAACTGTTAGTAAGAAAACCTAAGCTTTAAAAAAGGTTTCAATAATTGTGAATAAAAAGACCTGTTAACCTCGCATTAAATATAATAACAGTCAAATATGAACTTAAGCATTTGAGTGCTGACGGTTTTTTTAATATACTAATAAAGAGCGCCATAACGCTTTTCAGCACTCAAATAGTTAAGCAATATTCATGAGAAAATAAACAGATTTACTAAAAATGATAAGAATCAAAATCATTACATATTTAGATTGTGCTAAATGATGTAAGAACTAAAGAGTGAAAAATCGATATTCAATGTTATTAATTTTACAAGTAATGGAAAGGATTATGATTCACTGTTTAGTTTCGAACATACACAGACACATACTTAAGGCACAGATACACATGTTTATAAAAACGTATGCTAATATTCAAGCATGTTCTCAATTTATATAAAAAAACTAGGTTTGAGCATGCTTGATACTTGCACTGTTGACACATATGCCTCTTATTGTATTGATTAATGACACGCGGTTGTGCAATTTACTAACATGTGTATTTAGAACCTTAAGAAAATTTCAAATCAACAAAAGTTTTCTACATAATTATAAAAAAAAATATCCTAATTCATAATTAAATAGAATATATCATTTACAAATAAATCTTCGACAATAAAAAAATTAAGCCTGTCCCAACTACTTTCAGTTAAAAAGTATGAATCTATTGACAAAATTACATTTTTTTTTTCAATTTTAATTAAATGATTTCAAAAGTACGAAAATACTCTTTATTATAAATAGATTCATCTATATCTAGAATTTGAAACGTTCATTTGGATAATGTGGCAAATTTCAATCCCAAATTGATTACATGTGTGGATTAAACATTGAAAATGAAATAAAACTGATTGACGCATACATATTTTTAGTTGATTTAAACTATGATAAGGCTTATATTTTGATATACATACAACTTTTTTCTTTCAATTTGGTGTATAGGCAGTTTTATATGAAAAAAACAAATTGGCAGTGTTGATATTTTCATTAAAGTTTACGATAGGAACTAAAGAAAAACTGGAAACATCAGCCATTGGGCATTTTCTCAAAATAATACACATTTTATAATTGATACAGTAACACACATATGTTATTCTCAATAGCATTTTAACAGTTTCAACTCTATTTTTTTTATATCGTAAATAATGTATCATTTCAAAATAATAAACTCTAAATCTGATTTTTTTATAGGCACCAGTAACTTGTGATCGTAAAATGCTCCTTAAACAATCTATAATACTTGTCAATGTGTTGCTTCAATATTGACACATAAATTATCTGATTGTAAATATATACGAGTATATAATTATTGAAAGATATTGATAGAAAATTATATTTCTAATCAACATTGAAGAACCATTATAATGTTTATGTTAGTTGTTAACATGTTTCTCAATCAATGGTCAACATTGAATTTTTTAAAAATCCAGGAAAGCATTTATCAGTATTTTATAATAAAACTACAAATTCAATTCTGAAAATGTGATATTGCAAGACAATATTGATGAGTGCTTTCATTATAGTATCAATATTAAAGTGACATTGACAATATTGTCTAGGGGCATTGAGAGCAATGAATTTCCCTTGGAAACAACAGAGCTCTAATATACGTATTTTAATATATGATGGATTCACACACATAAAATTTAAGCTTAATAAAAAGTATTTATACATCAGTGATTTTCACAATTTATAATTGCTGATTGGTAGTTATAGAAAAACGCTTAATTAATTCTGACGACTGTGACATTTAGCCTGATCTTGCTGAATGCAGTACATATTATATGCTCGGTTACGAGAAAACACTGTTATTTTTTAAATAAATCAGTACTATGCTCGCAATGCATATTTGTAAAAAATGATGTTACAATGCTTATAAAATCTCACTATTTACAATTTAATAAATGTACAACTTAACAGTTAAAAATATATTCTTAATAAAGGAGCTCATTGATAGGTCGACAATTACGCATAAATGGGAGTAAAAATTGAGCTTGAGCTTAACATGAAAATATCTTTGATTGGCTTGAAAGTTTTTCAATTTAGAACAATATTAGCAAAACAAAATGCAATTGATTTGGAAACTGATCCAGTTCAACAGTTGATATGAAAATCAGCGAGTTAAGTATATTTACAACCAATTAATGTATAACATCGCACAAATGAGGCCCCCAAATATTACATTTGTAAAATATCATCCTGGTTAAATCAATTTCTTCATCAATCACAAAATTCCTTCTTTAAAAACACACATAAACACATAAATATACAAGTACACATTACAATGTATGAAAAGGACCATGGGAACATTGCATATTGACAGCGGAAAAAGGTTATTTAATATTCTCTATGAATTATAAGATTTCATTATATATCATGATTGAACACATTCGGCAGCCTGTATATGTGTGCGTTTATGTATGAACACTATAAAATGGACCAGAATAACTCTTCATTATTTGATAAATATTAATATTTAAAAGAATCAACATGTGATTGGCATGAATTATGATTTCGTCAATCCTGAAAAATAAAAATACACATTGGTTTCTATAATTATGGAGAAAGCAGACTTTGATCGAATCTACTCACTACAACAGTGATCCACCTTGAGTGTCCATCATTTCATCGCTGACAGTATGAGGCTGTGTCGGTTGTGGTTGCTGAGGGGCGGGAATATGAGGATGTGGTGGATGATGGTGAGCCACAGGTATATGGTGCACGTGGTGTGGGAAAGCGGAAGGCATACGAGGCGATAAATAATGACTGTGATCGCGTCCAATGTGACTGATGCCCAGGGGACGACGAGGAGATTTGGCATTAATAATACGAGGTTTGTCCATTTCTTCGAGGACAGAAGGTGCCACGTATGTAAATCCCTGAAAAATGAATAAAACAGATTAGAATTCTATTAAAAAATAATATAGGTGTGAAAAATTCGAGTATGTAATACTTGGAAAATCATATTTGCACTTTCACTAAGGGTAGATTCATCGGGAGAATCGATAGGTGTTTGCTTAGTAAATCTTGTATCGAATTGAGATACATCATCTTCACTAGCCTGCAATTTTTAAATTGGAAATGATATAAGCAACTCTGCAATTGCTTGTGAAATAAAAAAACATTTTGTAGGCAACACTTACCAGTCTAGGTTCGATCGGCGGTTTGAGTCTTCTCGCAACAACATCTTCCCAACAAACTTGTTTAAAGAAAGGATGAGCTCTTATAGGTTCAGCATCGTCTAGTCCGCCACCGAGTCTATGTTTGACTTGTCGTTTCATCAACCGCCTAATAAGATCTTGAGCTTCCACGGTCAAATACACTGGTAAAGTTAATTTGGCTGACAAGATTTTTTCTATTGTCTTTTTACGATTAGCGCCGGTAAAAGGTGGCTACAAAAACAAAACATACAAAATTTCGGTTCAAATTTGATCAATTGTTTCGACTTACCTGTCCAGTTAACATATCGAACATTAGTGCACCCAAACTCCACCAGTCAACGGCTTTTCCATGACCACGACGGGTCAATATTTCAGGTGCCCTGAAAAATTAAAAAGAGAAACTTAAATTCTAAAATATACCATAAATCAACAATAATTTTTGATATATTTATTTATATTCTCACATGTATTCTATAGTTCCACAAAATGTGTGAGTCACTATTCCGGCTTGAATATGTTCCTTACAGAGTCCAAAATCAGTTAATTTAACATGACCTTGTGCATCTAATAGAACATTTTCTGGTTTTAAATCTCTATAGATAATCCCTAAACTATGTAAATGTTCTAAAGCCAGAATTATTTCTGACAAATAAAAGCTAAAATTATGAAAAAATATATGAAACATTAATCAATTAAAAAAATAAACGAAATTTTCACAGTAATGTGGACAATACCAGGTAGTATCCTCTAGAAATATGCCTTCACGTTCTAGGTGCATGAATAACTCCCCCCCACTAAGATACTCTAGGATTAAATAAAGTTTTTCACCAGTTTGGAAAGCATACACTAATTCCACTATAAAAGGATGCTGAAAAAGATAAATAAATAAGAAAATGAAAGATATAAATGAAAAACATGTTGCAACAATTAAAAACATCTAATAACCTTAACAGCTTCCAAGATATTTCGCTCCGCTCTGGTGTGTGCTGTGTCCTTTTGATTCCTGACTATAGACGCTTTACGCAGCACTTTCATTGCAAAATGTGAACCTTTATCGGCTCCAGTGATTTTTTTCACCTGAAACACTTTGCCATAGCCACCTTTGCCCAAGACTTTCCTCAATTCGAAATCTTGCGGACCCAAACATGTTCTTCCGGGGTTTACGTTATCTTCAGATAATTGAATAGTCTCTGACCCTTCCAACCTACGATGACATTTTCAGTTATGAAATTTTGCTTTATGTTTTTACATACACATTGCGAAAAGTATTTGCACACTTACTCGGTGATTGTGTTAACGTATTCTGTATCGAAGTCGACCTGTAAACATGCAAAGTTCAGAATGAAGCAATATTCACACAAATATATAAACAAAAAGTGGCAATTTAATCAAAACAACCAATTAAATTGTACCAATGCAAATATCTAGGTTTTAAATCATAGACATTCTGATTTGAGTATCGTCTCATATTGATTTGAAAATTCATTGAGGCAATTTTAAATTAACAACTGTACTGTAAACATATTTGTGCAGATTTAACAAAAACATTTTTTTTTTCGGAAATCTTTGATAAGAATGACATTCAAATCAGATTTTTTTTCTTTGATATAACTTTTTTCAATTAACATGTTAAACAGACACAATCTCCAGAGGAATATTGTGAATTTATAGCAATATGATGTTGCAAGATTTAAGTATGAGAAGCAATTTGTGATGAGTCACCGTAAGATTTCATATGAAAATGAAATATTTCAGGTGAATTTGATGAGTTGCAACATTATGAAATTCATCGATTGAAACTGACCATCTGATAAAACTACGATATATTACACGGTCAAATAATAAAAATTGAATTTAGTCAGATATAATGTTTGAATTCATCATAGTCGGCTATATGCAGAGTGTTCAAAAAGTCGATGATAATTCAGAAACCGATAATAGGGTAAGCCACAATAGTAATCAGAAAAATATTTAAAAAAAAATGTAAATCTTGTATTTTTAGTTATAGACATTTTGAAAAAATTAAGAAAATCCATATTCCGTGTCTTTTGCTCACATTACTACAAAATATTTACTTTTCTAATTAATATTTTTTTATTATGTAATCCTGAATACTTTTTTAAATTTTGTAAAAAAATTTAAATCATCAGATCCGGCTTGGAAATAAATAACACTTTTTGTCCGACCAAAGATTCACAATTAATACTCAAGACCGGCTTCGACTGACCGTACTGAAAAAAAAATTACTAGACAAGTTTAGCGAGCGACTAAAAGTCGGTGCATGTAATAATATAAAAAATAGAAAATTAAAGGAATTTCGACCGACGAAGAAGTAGCGAGATTAAACAAAATAGTCGTATAGAATGGTGTTTTCCAAACGTTCTGCTATCGAATGGAGCACACCCTTTAAATTTTAACTGAACAAAAATAGACTCGAGTCAAAATCGGTGTCTTCTTATCTATTTCTAATTGGTCTTATTAAAATGACAGAATTTTTATAAGCGACTTTGAGTGAGCTTAACGATTTAGTCGATGCGAAAGATAGATTTCGCTTTAGAGAGTGAACGAAAATGTAGTTTATCTTCGACACATGTACGATCGACGGTATACCATCGAAATGGGTACGCGAGATCGTTTAATTGCGAACTGTCAAAAATTAACGCGAGTGACGAAAGACGGACGGTCGGACGTTTGACGCACGCACGCACGAGCGTCTCTATCTTTCGTCGCCCGCGTGCATTTTTGACGGTCGAAGGACGTCCGCGATGACTCGTCGAATGTGTCACAACACCGTTCAGTTTGAGGATTCGCATTCGAAGATCGAAGGCGAGGGGCGAGGGGCGAGGGGCGAGGGGCGAAGGGCGCACGTGTGGAGCGAAGAGGAAGGTTTGACAGTTGGTCCGTCCACGTGTCTCCGTAAAGCGTGTGGTGTGGTGTGTGTAATGTGGCGTCTCACCTCGTCGACCTCGATGACGTCATCGTCGTCCGAGTCGCGCCTCTGCAGGTGGTCGGCGTCCGGCAGCTCGAAGTCGAACACGCCGGCCGCCATCGGGACGCGGGCGCCTAATCGAATTCCTCGAACGACACTTCTCGCGCCTCTCACGGAGACGCGCGCGCGACGTCCACGCCCAAACGCAGACGCCACACGAATGGCCTCGTTCGCACCACGCGCGCCGCACCGATGCTCTCCTCCACATTATATGTATCCTATTTTAGCTCCTAACTCACTCATACTTATAGACTATTTTTATATACTAAATTTAAAATATTTTGTAGTAACAACGTGATAAAAAACTGAGTCTTATTGTAACATGTATAAAGATTATAATCAAATGATAAATTTTTGGATGCGGCATCGATTCGAACGCTTCGACCGTTGCGATTCCGTGATTATTTGCTAAATATTTTCATTCTATTTGTGTCTTTAATACAACTACGTATAAAGATTATTTCCGTATACTGCGCGATATTTTACATTCGATACGAAATTAAATCTTATCACAAATAAATATAAAGGTCACAATCAAATTTGACGATTTATAGCTTAGGTGAAATCGTTTCACGCGGTGGCGGCATTCTTGCGAATCTTTTGATAACCGTTGCAAAATTGCAATTGCAATTATGAAGTTTTTCGATTTTTCAATTTTTACGTGTGCGAACGTGCAAATGTGATTCATTTCATTTGTACGCGTTTCGATAGAAAACTCGGTGCGAACTATAAACGATCGGAAGCCGTCGAAGAGTGGAAAACGAAAACTATCGATCGCCAACGACGAGATCAAAGTTCGCTATCGAAGAGTTCATAAAAATCTTGTCATGTGTACTGAATCTCAGATCGATCAATATTTTTTTATTGAATTTCTGTTCAAAATGAAAAAAAATATTGCGAAAATTTTAAAGAAAATAAAAGTATTATTCTCTCGAATTTTTTTATTAATTTCATTTCATTTAAGTATTTGAAAAAATATCGCAAATACAAAAAATAATGAAAATCGGCGAATGAAATGAAATGCAATGCAATCCAATGCAATACAGTTACGAGAATGGTCTGAAATACTACTTTTACAACTAGAGAGATTTGACGTTTGAAGTTTATAAGCGCGCCCTTTCACAAGAAACGTCAAAATCATAAAATTTTTGGCTGACTGACTGTAATTTAATTTATCTCAGTTCTTTCTCGAGAATTTAATTTAGTCACTTACATAAAATGTCCGGTTGTGGTAGCTGTGTCAGCCCCAGGAACAGGGAATCCTTCATACGGCTGAAAAGCGAATCGCCTAAGTTTAGAGACACCATGCGAAAGGTAGAACTTTAATATTCAATTCATTATTTGAAGAACGTTTTGTATTTTCATATAATTTACGCGTGCCATTATTATAATTTTTTCCGACCCTATTTAATGTAAGCTGTAACATGCTGAAAAATATCTCTAACCTAAATTCATATTTTGACTTACAATTAGGTATAAATTGATAGATTTGTCGAATAGATTGATACATTTTTGGTCGTGGTCTAATAGGAAACACCCTCAATACTATCTCATAGGCTTTCAATGTATCGCTGCTCTATATTGCCATTTTTGTTCAGAAATGTCAACAGAGGTGGAGAGAGAACAGATGGAGATTTTTGGATAAAAACCGCAGCATATCAGAATGTCCTGAAAGAGATATTCGAGACACTGTAAAAAATATTGTAAAGGATGACTTAATGTTGTATTTTCAATCTCCACATGATTTACTGGAAGATATTGATAATGAAGATGATTACTTAGAAGATGATGAATTTAAATGGTAAATACTGTTTTCAAAATATTTTTTTCTCATACTCTTTTTTTATAGCTTTGTTTTATTCCAGGTTCTTTTCTGAATATGATAAAATCATAGAAGACGATGACAAACTAGCGAATTTGTTTGAAGAATTGGAATCCGATAGAATTTTTTGTCCCATTTGTGAAAAAAATTATTTGTCATTAGAATGTTTAGAAAATTCTTCAATTGTGATTTGCCCTTGTGGACTCAGGGTACCTACTGTATTGCAAATGTCTCAAATTAAATATAATATTAATAATATTGTTGAAAATCATAATTACACGTGTGATAAAAAAGCTAATTTCACCGTGGTCAATGATGGGTTCGATATTCATGTTTATCTTTGTTGCGATTCTTGCTGCAATCTCTCATTGTTATTTTAATTTCTTCTAAAATATATTTTTGGTTAATTATTTGAATATTATGCTGTCCTTTGTACATTTTCTTATTTTTGTTTATTTTTTGAAAAGAAGTTCATTTAAAATTTAAATTTTGTAAATCTGATTCAGTTATTATGCAATTAAAGTATTTGGATATCGAAGTAAATATTGTAATCATGTTTTTTTGTTTGCTTTATATATCTATTTTATTTCCAGTCAATTTTTTTCTGATAATTGATCAATTCATAATCTTTTGTGGGAATAATATAAATTTAAAATTTTGCTATTACGAAAGAAAAATTGAACTGTTCAATAATGATTATAACCAGTGTTTTATACGTTTTTCTTATTTTTACATTGTTGTATAGATACCTACTCAAAAAATAAAATGATAAACCTATTTTAACTCTCATTTTATGATATTTACTAAGATTTTTCACTCAATCCTTTTTGTCATATAGAGGACTTGCCCGAAATATGGAAACACCTAAGCTTTTAGCATGTATTTTCTTGAGAAATAGATTGGGGCCAAATATACTTAGTTATGTGTTGATTATAGCAAAAGAAAGAAATAATCACTCAAATTTGAAAAAAATGACGATTACTGAAAAATTATTTTTTATAAATGTGTCTGAAATATGGAAGTGGGGTTTTAACATGGAAGTCCTATAATACACACACAATACACATATGTTTCAAATAAATTAAATAAAACAAACAAGTTTGGTATCATGATATATTTCTCAATCTGTCATTAAAGTAAAAAAGTTATATAATAATCTATTACACATGAAAAAGCTATTAAAAACTTAATGAAATAAAAATAGATATTTTCATGTTTTTTTTTTCGGCATAACAAATATAAACTATTTGAAATTTCTTCAACAATATTTGACATGAATTGATAACAGGTACACTAGGACTAAATTTTTATAGCCACAACAGCTTAATATAAACATTCTGTCTATTTTTTTTTTCGAACAAAATAATCTTGAAGTAAAATAATAATTTGGTGCATAAACTAATAATTTTGAAAAAAAAAAATATAGTATCATATAAAAAGATGTTTTTGAAAAACTCATTTGTACTATTTGAGATTTTACTTAAATAGATAATTGAATAATTATCAATATGGCACTAACAATAAGTCAAAGATTTAATTTGTTTATATAAACGAATATTTACGAAATAAAACATGTTTCTCTTTAAAATTCTAGTTTAAATCAATAAATTTTAGCCATAGAGATAAATTAAAATACGCTTTGACTAAAAAAAAAAACACTAGTATCATATAGCATGATATTGATTATTTGCTGAGATATAACATTTGCAAAGAAAAAATGTCGAATTGAGATCGATTGGCATTTGCATAGTTGAGCAATTTTCATCAAAAAGAATCCTATGCAAAAAGAAGTTGAAAAGGATATCATGAATTCAATGAGCGAACATCTTATATGGGTGATATTGAGGATAAGTGTTGAATTTCACTAATACGTACACAATAAAAACTACAGTTTATAATTTTAAAGTTTTAAATGTTATAACTGAAGGATATACAGTAAAAATAAGTACAACTTAATTAAAACAATATGCTAGAAATTATAACACATGTTTTTGGTATACTCAAATCTCAAATCAATAATATTATTGTAAAATAACAAGTCAAACGATTTTAACATTATCTAAATATTATAAATAAGGATTACTCGCTATACATACTTATAATTGATTTTAAAAGTAGAAAAATATACATATGTATTCTTAAAATGAATTTTCGTTTAAAAAAATAATTTATTTCAATCCATTAGCAAAAAATGTATCGATTTTAATAGCAACATGAACATTTTTTTCAATTTTCAATGTTATAAAATTTGTGTGTAAGCAGATATCACTTTGTGTAAAAAAAATCAATAGTTATGCAAAATAAACTATCTCTAAAATAAATTTCTATGACCTTCAACTTATTAGGACATATAAATACATAACAGATAAAATACATAATTCACTTATCTAGAACACAAATATAAACCAAGGTACTCAATTTACAAACAAATATAAAAAAAAAACAGGCACAACGGTGTGAAGTCCTATACGTGTGTGCACAATCAAAATCATTCGTACACTTAATAACTAATTCAAGTCTTCAGGTCACTCAACATTTTTATAGTGTTAATCTACAAGTATAAAATCACTTAACACTGAATAAAAATTTGTCAAGGTTCCTTGGATTTTCGTTTATTTACAGCCAAGCGAGCTACTTCCGGTAATCGTTGAGGCCTTTCTAGTATATCAGTTGTGCTACATAAATTACGTAAAGAATTCAAAACAGCTGAAAATGAAAAAAATAAACCAAAGTCAACCTCTAGATAAACAAAAGGTTCTTTCAATTAGGAAGATATACAAAGCTTTTATTCAATTCAATATGCTTTGAACAAAATTAAAATACAAACCTGGTCTTAATTCAACCAAAGAACAGTGTTGTTCAGACCACAACAGTGTAGAACGTTTTAATTCATCAAGACTCGCCTGTGATACAAAACTATTGTAAGAACTCAAAAGTGGTTCAACCAAAAGACTAAACTGTATACAAAATGTTAAGAAAAATATAAAAAAAATCTAAATAAATATAAAGAGAATGAAAAATATTTAAAATATATAAAGGATACAATCCAAAATTTCCAATTTTCATTTGTCCTTTGGCAAACATATTCATCGAACATTTCTTTTAATTTCCCTGAACGTTGACGAGAAACAGGAGCACCAGTAGCAGGTAGTAATGATTGAAAATTACTAAAATGAATTAAATACATGTTGCAAATTAAATACAAATAATATTCAAAATACACAAAATTACAAAATCTACCTTATCGAATTATTTAGATGATCAATTTTTTTCTTCAATGTTTCTATTTCCTCCTTTATTTGGTTCTGTTCAGTTTGAAGTTGTTTGATATGTTCAGCGCCCTTTTGAAGCATTGCTGCTTTACTAACCTAAATTAATAAATTATTTGTAAAATCATGAACATTAAATATTTCACACAAGATTTTTAAATGTTATACCTTCGGATTTGGATTTTGTGAAAGTTGAGGTATCAGTGATTGCAATACATCAAATCCATTTTTTATGTTGTATCTTCTTTTTTGTTCAGCATGAATATGTCCAGCTCTTCGATGTTCTTTTCCTGAACCACTGCTATCCAATGGAGATAATGGAGATTGGGGAGACGTTGCACTGCTAGGTGAATTCACATTAAATCCAGAAAACTGTAAATATTAACATAATTAAGTATACTTATTCGTGTAAACACAAAAACTAAAAACATTCCAACATTCACCTGAGGCGAAGAAGGAGCTATTTTCGGGACGATAATCGTACTAGTCGGTGAAGGTAATATATTAACGGGAAGAATTTGCTGTTTTAAATTACTTGAACTATCAGATGTCAGCGATTGTACACTGTTTGGTTTATAAATTTCTTGGGCTGTAAAATAAATATGAATAAATTAAGTAATGAAATAGATAAGCCCGTAGTAATGAGAATAATATTACATTTAGAAGTAAGAAGCTGCGCTAATAAAACACTGGCAGGTTTCAATGAAGGTTCACTAGCTGCTGTATTTAATGGAGTCCGACGAGGAGGGCCGGGAGAAGAAGAACCACTTCGTTGTCGTCGAGGTGGTCGTGAATTTCCTAAAACGGTCCCAATTGTTGCACCAATAGGTAGACTGTGGGACCGGAAATTTTCAGGTTTAGGTAGAATTTGTTGATTTCCAGTATTGTTTGATGATACCTTTTAAATACATAAAATTACTTCGTTAAAATATATTTTTAATAAGTAAATGATAATAATAATATATAAATTACTTTAGGGAAAGGAATTAAAGATGAATTATTTAGCTGCGGCGGTGGAGAAGGCATTTTGAACCTAGGAATATTTTGATTCCCTGTAGAATTACCTGACATATTTTGGTCTAATTGATTGCTCATATTACTTAAAAATATTCCTGCAGTTAAATTGATATTATGCGGTATGTTATTAGGAGTAGTTATTAGATTCTGTTCATGTAAACGTTCTGCATGTGCTTTATCGAGCATACTTTGCTGGGAATTAACGGTTGGTGTTTGGGAGTTATACTGATTATAAGAAGTCGAACTGGATGGAGTGAAAGGACTAGGACGTTGTCGAGACACACGTTCCCTTATACAACCACCACTTCCAGAACTTCTTCTTGATATCCCAGTATTATAAGGAACATCATTTCGATTTTGATGATGCCCTATAAAAATAAATATTCAATTATATGACTAAAAATTAGAATATAATATGTTGATAATGAGTATATTAGAGAATAAATTACCAGAAGGCATATAGTTCCTATCATGAAAACTGGTATTAGAAATTTGATGATAAATTTTTTGGCCTTGTACATATTGAGGTGGTTTTTGCATTTCAGAACTGTTAGATATCATTGTCTGCTGTCCTATTATTTGATTATTGACATTTTGTGGAAGCAGACCCGGTGTCATTATATTGAATGACTGTATCATCATAGGCTGAGGTTGATTTTGCGCAATCACAGTAGAGTTTAAATCAATTTGAGAACTTGAATTCGTCTGAATATAGTTATGATTCTGATTCTGCGTCGGCATCATCATTGGATTGTGAGACGGTTGTTGATTATCCATGTTGGTTTGTAACGCTTGAAGCCCAGAAGCAATCGATTCTTGAGACATAATTTGTCTATTTGACGAGTGTAATAAATTTGTACTGCTGCTCGACATTTGCTGAGGTTGTTGTGATATATTGATTTGTTGAGAATTTATGGATGCTAGAGGAAAATTTGACATATTTAAAGCGTTTTGAATATTAGGATCCATCATTGCCTCTGAAAGTGAGTTCCTAAACACTGAATCATCTGATGTTATACTCTCTTCAGGAACAGGAGGCAGTTTTACACTTGGAAATATATCTGAAAAAAAAAGATAACATTCCATCAAGGTATTAAAATAAAAAAAAAGACAAATTTGAGAAATATACCAGGAAGAGGGTCAAAAGTATCCATAAAATCCTCTAAATTTGGTTGCAAAGGACCAAGACTGGGTTGAATAAAATCGGCCAAATTAGCACCTCTCGCTGAAATCATCACAATGTTTTTTTACAATAACTTTAAGTCAATAAAAATAATTTCATATATAAAAAACTATGAAACACACCTATTTCACGAGTATCGGGAAAAGCGAATGGCTGATTGTTGCAAATTGTAGAGAAAAGAGTATCGCTCATCAAAGCCAAATAGTCTTCATCTACAAGCATATGAGAACTATCGACTTGAGATTGTAATTCTAAGATTTCCATATCAGGAAGCTGAAAATACGAATATATTTTTCAAAAAACTTGAAAATCTACAATATTATATGATAAATTGTTTGCAAATAAAATCTTACAAAATCGGAAAAATCTTTGATGCATCCAAGAACTCTGTTCCTGTAATACATCCGCCATTTTTTGTATTCAGCAATTACTGCTTCGGCTCTGCGTTTCCAATATTTTCCTTCTAATAAGGTCGTCTAGTAAAATGAAAAATAAAAATGCGTAGCTTGAAATATTAACAAAATGTTTAAAAAGGAAGATGAATTAACTATTTGAATTTTTAGAAAAATCATTGGAAGAGAATAGATAAGAACGTGTCATTAAGATAAGAAAATAAATGCTCTTTTGTCAAACACATGTTCATAAAAGGTTAGCTGCCTGTGATCCCTCTTTTGTGAACAGTTGTTTGTAATAATGAAATGATAAATGCAATATCAGAAGAAAGTTTAGTGAATTTGGCTCAACCTGTTGAAAACATGATAAAGTGACCCACGAGAAGACCACGTGCTCGTGGATAAACAGCATTAAAAAAAACACATGTTTTTTGTATACTCTGATGAAAAATTGGAATACTTCAAATAATGTTTGAAAATTAGCAAATAGTCTTGGTATTTTTTAATTTGCTGTTTATAAAAAAAATTCAAAGTACAAAGCATCAAAAAGATAGGTTGATATTTTGATCAATAAAATAATATAACATTTATCCTTATATGTACTTATCGTTAGTTTAATTTCAAATGAATATTTCAAAGATAATATTGGCAATTATATTTTAATTAATTAATGATATATTAATTACTAAGAGCATTTTGAAAAAATAAATTCATCTCAACAATGAAGAAGCATTATCTATGAGTGAAGAATGTATGTATACTAATTATTAACATAAAATTATTATTTTCATATCACCAATGATAAAATGAGTTTTTTTTAATAATATAAGAAATGCGTTTATGTATCAATCTCTAAAACTAGAGATATATTATATTAATTGAATAAATTTGTACTGTGTTGGTAAATTTTATTGATTAATCAATTAAATGGTTCATCTCCCGATTTTTTAATGCGATATATTTTACGTATTTAAAAAAAGATAATTCTCACCTCTGGCTTGGTATGAGTGTCGACGTCCAAGGGTGATGCAAACTGGCACACAGGAATATTCTGTTTCATGATAACTGAAACAAAATCAAACTAATGGGTCCAAGTGTCAATGACACAAAACTGTGGTCGAAAAATGACGAGCGAGAGTGGAAGCTGCAGCAGTCGAGAAACCTCAAAACCCTATAGACTCCATCCATCATGTACAATATCAAATCTTCTGTCTAGCAATCGTGAATGCCGAATCTCAATTCTTCACACGTTTCGATTCGTTTAAAAATGTCGTACCTTGATTCCATCTGCTTCTAATCCTTCTCATCTAACAACTCCATTTACTCCACCTTCTCCTAGAACTCCGAATCCTCTCCTTGATCACGTATCTTCGAATTTTAGCGCTCCCCGTCTACCTACCACCCTTCGTCATCCAGTAGACGAGCCTTTAAAGCCCCTTGACCTTAGATTTGCGACCCCATGAAGTACGGGGCACCCTCGACAGCTTGTCCATGACTCGAGCTGATCTGGCGACTCGTCTACCGACCGATCAGGTCCAGAATCTCTGAAGGTCCCAGGCATGAATCCCGAAGTGACAAAATCACCACTACCCCCTTGAATTTGTGGGACAGACTATTGAAAGCGACAACCGTTCGAAGTTGAAGAGTTCAAAGATTAGAAAATAAAGTCCCGAAGAAACACTGAGACAGGTTTGAAGATGCGTTGTTACATTATACGATCAGGACACGACTGAGGAAAATTCGGAGTTGAATGAAAAGCTTCTCGAAACGAACGAGGTCGGTGAGACACTGAAGCTCTGGATCCAAACGAGAGAAGAATTTATAAGGTTTTCAAAGAGTTATTATGGAGATGAATCTCGAGAAGATCTATTGACGAGACGAGAGTGTATATAGACCGACAATTAAGAGATTATTAACATACGTTATCGGACATCTTTATGGTTTTATATAGGTTGTCTGGACAGAACTTTGGTGGGGGAACAAACGATGCGCAATTGGGCAATTCGATAGATAAAGCAACAATGTAACAAAGGTTCGAGCGATTCTAGAAAAAAAGCAGCTTCATCAGGGGGGATTGTTCTTTTTATACATATTTATTTTATAAATGATTAAAGAGAAAATATGTGAAAAGATATAAAAAATTGAAAAATACTCAAAACAATTGTTTCAATAATAATTTTGTATCAATAGAATTTTCAAAGCATATCATTTTCATTCATGCGGGACAATTTAAAAACTGATTTCGTCCCGGAAAATTCGGTACAAACGGCTCCTAAACACTCATATCCCACTCCTAAACAATGACCGATTTTCACCGGACAAAATACTAATCTAAAAATATACGAATTGATTTTCTCTGCAATGGACGCAAGTAGATATCGATTGAAACACTTATATCGCTCGATAATTATTATACAAAATAAGTGTGGCGTAATCTACACGCGTAAGTCGCGTGTCGCCCTAAAAAGCACGATTTTTTTCGATCCATCAGAGTAAAATTTGAACCCTGGTTATCGGATGCGATAACGGGCTCGTTTAGATTTTAGACAAACGCCATTCTCGTTAAAAAAAAAGCAGTCTACATAGTGTCCGGAAAATGAGGAAACTGTAGAAACGTACAAGATTACGAGTCGACCGAGAGAAGTCGCTTAAAATCAGCAATTTCGCTACTTTTAGAAAATTTAACGAAATATTTGAAATTAATGATCATAAATAGAATAAAATATTATCGGTGATATCGCGTTTTTCGGTCGAGATTGAATCGTTTAATTATTTCATTCAAAAAATACCGGTAGTCGATGCTGTAAAACTGTTGAAGCAAAACCAAAATTTGAGAAAAACGGTAATACAATATTACCGAAATAACCATATCAATAAATCTAGACATTTTTGTATTAAACAGACGTAAGGAAATCGTCATTTCTCGAAGACTCGAAGCTTTCCCGAGTAGAGATAAGATCTTGACATTATCTATCGACGATTCTTTCCTTTGAACATCGTTATTGTCGGGGAAAACTTGTCATGTTGACGAGTTGTGTTTGTACATTTTTTTCGACCACAGTGTGAAAAATTATGATCGCTTTTCATGCGTTTCTCGCATGGTTGTGAAAATTGTGCTTGTTTTTGCACGAAGATTACACAGAGTGAAATATGTATGTACATTATGTGCGCAATTGCTTCGTTTTGTTTACGCGTGGCTTATTATGAATTAAACGACGAAAAACTGTCTCTATGTTTGTGAAAGTACAGCCTATTTCGAAATTCTATATCAAAATTGAATCATTCATAATCTTCTAAATTCTTCAAATTCGAGGACATATCGAACTGAAAATGACCTATATTGCGGAAAATTAACATATAAATATAAATCTGATCGATAATCGAAAATACTGATTACCGATGAGCACTTATCAGCCTAAATCGTACCGAGTCTAGCTTATTGCTAATATTATGAGCGACACGTGCAACAGGTACTCGAAATAAGCGATAATGATAATAAGAGTTAAACTTCGCGATAATAAAACGAACATTTAACAAACTGAAATGTCTCAGTTTATGTGTGTGTCTAAAGCAATCCATCGCGAGACGTGGCTGTAATATCTTTGAACCTTCAAAAGCGAAATTTTCTTCGAAGTATCGTACATGTATATTATCTATTCAAATATTTAAAAACGAATAAAAAAAATCTTCAAATATGCATGACCGCGGTTAAAACGTAATATTCTGATTTGCTTTATCTCGTCGCATTCAGATTGTGTACATACATAGTTGAGGATTTCTGAAATTAATTGCCATTTTTATAAGCAGATTCGTTCGCACAAATTAAATACACGTGTATGATAAATAGCCATAAGTGATTCATAAATAACAACTTCTTATCAACCGCAGACGAAAACATTTGAAAATATATGTGCGATATGTTAAACATACTTGTCCAAGACATAATTTAACGAATTTTTCACTGTTCGAACCCATCTCAAAACATATGTAGAAAAAAAAACATCCCATCGCTTTAACGAACACGAAATACTCAAAAGATTCCATAACGATTCAACAATTAACGGACATTCATTTTTATCTGTTTTCTATATGTATTATGAAAATTACACTATCGATCACAAGAAAAGCATCATCTCGCTGAAGCCAACATCTTCCCCAACAAACCACGAAGCCATACGAATGCCCAGAATCATTATTCGACCTAAAAATCGAGAATAAGAGGAAAACAAGAATAACTCACTATTTCTTCATACCACATGTAATACACATATCTAAACCACATTATATGCCAGAAAATAATAGATGACTAAAACCAATTTACAAAGTTTATCAACTTCTTAAACCACAGTGAATTATATCCAAACTTCAATGATTTGTAATATAAAAAATACAAGGAAAACTAATCGTAATATATAAGAAATTATGAATAATGTAAACATATTCAAGAGATTTCGACCAAACAGGAAAATTTTAAGAATGTAACGCTGAAAAAACTCACACTGCATATGCCAGCATCTCCATATGACGTTGTTCAGCCGAATCTTTTCCTTCCATCTCAATTTGACTCCTTTGAAGCGATTCCATTTCGGTGAGGTCAATTTTTGTCTGTGGAGAAAAATAAATTCGTTTAACAACAGTTCCATTCGAAGGTTCAAGGTTCAACGAGGTTCTGCTTCGATTCAGAGTCAAAAGGGCTCGTTCGATTGATTAGTCGAAAGTGAACATATGCATACAAAGTAATGTGAACTATGAACGGATGAAATGCGAAAGAAAGCATGCATAAATATGATGCACAGTTGTGTGAAAAACACGCTTTCTAAATCTAGAATACGTTTGATAAAAAGCAGAGATTCGTTTAAGATTTTTTCCGCTCGAAAGAATTCTGAATTTCTTCAAACGAGAAAATTTTTCAGAGGTGTGTCTAGTCGTTAGAATTCAAATGCGATAGTAAATTATCTAGAATACACACACACACACATATCACAAGTGTTTTCGCAATTAAGTTAGAAAATTATTTACGTACTGCTCAAGTCAATGTCAACAGACAATTATCGTCGAGAGTCGTTTCGCATTTTCCGTATATCATAAAATAACTATCGATCGATTCGAGAACCGCATACAATAATAGATTTTATTTATGTCTTATGTCTTGCATATCGATCGAATGCATCCCGAGGAAAAATTAACGATTAAAATTAAAACATTAAAAATATACGTGCACAAAGTACGTTAATGGAGATGAGTACGAAAATTGCTACATCAATAATCCCAATTGCGATATGTATCTCGAGGATTGCGAGATTATTCATCTGTCAACGATACATCTTTATAAATCTGCTAATCGCTAGTCGAAATCTCGTATCTTAAAACAATCATTATTTAAAGAGCAAAATAGACAAATTAAGCAAAGGCATCAATTAGACTTGTCTGTCTGAAATAGACAACTGGATTTAGATTTCGTGACAATGTCGAAAACATATCAAAATCACTCAAAATTTTCGAAAATATCATGATCTGGTGCAGGTATTGAATTCTAAATAATCTTATTTGGCATAAAATTGGGGTTAATTTCGTCCGATGTATATCGAGATAAAAATCTGTAGACGTTGAAGATAACGATGCACAATCAAATCTCCAGGTCAAAAACAATGAAAAAGTTTCCGAATTAATTTACAATTATAGACTCGATATCGATATGCATTGTATTTTTATAGAAACGCGCGATTCAGATACAGATTTAGAAAAGACGCCGAAAAAACGAACTTGAGAGTAAAATTAGAATGAATGTGTATCGTACAAAATTATCTACCGAAAAACAGGTAATACTGACATGGAAAACTGCTTTAGATCGAAGTGTGTCACCACAGGTGATTCTGCTTTATACTTGTAAAATATTTGCTAAACCAGATAACTCATTAAAACCATATTCAAATTCTAAAACCGATAAATATTTTCAGATACACTGACGTTGTATAATATCATTCGATCTCGAATCGAGACTTTGCACCAACAAAACAATTCTTAAAATGTACTTGTTTATCGATCTTCAATTGACTTTTTTTCATGCGATGCTAAATTACAAAAATAGTTCAATACAATATAGAGCTTCTCTGACAATAAGACAGATGGGTTTCACAATCAGATTTTCTTTACTAATTATAAAAAACACTAATTGTTCAGAAAGACAGTTGAAGAAACAATCGTGTGATTTACATATAAATACAGCTGAAATCTCAATTCGTACAGAATACACAATCTTCCAAAAGATCGAGACACATCTGAAAACGATTTTCAGCACACACCACCAACGATAAGACACGAATGTGGGACTATGGAATTTTGTGGGCTAAATTTACCATCGGAAGTGTGTCAACGGAGAACGGAGCACGAGAACTCGAGAGGCACATATCAATGTCGAATTTGGTAGGATTGCAATATCCAATGTGGAAAAAAAATGTATAAAAGGTAGACCTGCCCATGCGTTGGTAATCTGTTCTGAATATTGCATCATTTGATGGTAAACAGCGTCTGCTGCGAAGGTCGATCGCGTTACCTTCGAAGACGAAAAGGTCTGAAGGTGTCGGGTATTGTCTTCTGTTTGAGGTTTGTCGTGGGATCTATGGATCTTAAGGGATCTAGGATTTGTTTATGTTTAAATTCGGCAACGGTATAGTGTGCTGTGATTGTGTGCGAGGTCGGCCAACTTTCGCATTGCGCAATACGGGTCTGCTTTTGATAAAGTTACAAAATTGAAAAATTACAAAAGATCCGATCTAGCATTACGATTAGAATTGAATACATTTTTTTTAATATCTATTCAGAAATTCTTCAGAAGCTGTGTTATCGGTTATCTCCGATTGTCGTTTTGTTTATCGCGGGTTTAATTAAGATGTAAATTGTGATTGCGATTCGAAAAGAAATGCAAGTAGCGTCGTTGTGCTGTGTTGAATGCGAATGGCTTGTTTTCGAATAGTCTTCACGTTAGTCATCTCATGGAATCGATTAAAACGATACACATGTTACAAATAGGGCTATTTTGTGTGTGCCCTTCGTTTTACAATACCCGCATTGCGTTAATGAAAAAAAAAATCATGACTTCGAATGTAGTCCAGATTTAGAGCTATCGTTTTATTCGATGATAAATAATCGATAATAAATCGGCGATTACGTTAACTAGTCATGTAATAAATGAAAAAATAAGATAAACACACGCTCATGCATACAATGAAAATTTTATAGGAATTTGTTGCAATGAAATCTTGCTATGATTCAACCTTGCGATTTGTGAAGATCGTCGATTTTCTGCTATTTTACGCTGCAGTGTATTCATAGTAGTCTATGCACGATTTAACACTGTATTCAACAGTAGTTGATCTAATAAAAAAAATCACTTTCGAAGTTCGTTCAGAAATATCACGAGAGAAAGTACATATGTATCATTTGTTGACAAATTATCGTTGTGCAAACGACAGGAATTGTTATCAAGAGTTGGCTTTGATGCAATTATCAGTGGATATTGAAATTGATATCTGTTAATTAGATACAGAAACAAATAAATCACGAATCGATATGTTCATGCTCACAATATGTTTTTCATCTTCTCAAACAGATGGCATTGATTAATTAAGATGTGATGTAAACAATGAACGCATTAAAAATACAATCTGCATTTTGCTAGAACTATACTTAGCAAAACAAGCGTGAGTCGAATACATGCAAGGGCCCCATATAAGTATGTGTACACAAGCGTTAACAAACACATTTGAGGAAATTTACTGCACATATAATTGCATTTAATTTCCCTATAACATATGTAATACATATTTTTAATAGCAAACACCATTATCTATCAAACAAAAAAACAATGCTCTGATGTATATTTGCTAAAACATGTTGAGCTTTGATAATGATTTCATCGTTTAACCGTGAGACGAATCAAATCTAGTATGTTTTGTTGATATTAAACAATCCACAAACTGAGGTCAATCAAATTATATGACTTAACAAATTTGAATAAAATTAAGTTGAATGTTGCACAAAATATCAATGTTATGGAAAAATTATTGTAAGAAGATGAAGTGAAAAGTTTGAAATTGTTTCGGTTAATGGCATTTTTATTGCTGTCGAATCAGATTGTTTCGCATCATTTTATATCTTATTTGATGTGATATTACATACCGTAATTAATCATTATTATTTTTGAGTAGATAGATATTATATGAGCATATTTATGAGCACAATTATGTAATTTATTTATATGGACTATAGAGAAGATTTTGATTATAAATTTTACAACATAGATAGATGTTTTACTATACATCACAATAGGAAATGACTAGTAGGTTATCAGAGTCGCAAATTTTTAATGAAATAATTTTCAATAAAAACCTTGCGAAACTTATGGAATGCCATATAAATATGACAATTGTATTAATGAGATATTGAGGACATAAAAATATGAAAAAATTCACTAAGAAAACTATTATATATATATATAAATATTTTCACTGCTAAATTAAATATAGATTTTCAATTAAAATAGAAAATAGGTAGCGGTTATAAACATAATCCAATATTAACAAATTAATAATAACTTCTAAATTATTATTGATATTATAGTGAAACTGAACTATTAAGGAAGCATAATTATACTGCATATTACCGTATAATTAAGCAGATGGAACAAACAAATACTGAAACAGGACTATAGCTAAGAGCGAATGGCCACTGAGAATATCATGCTGTGTATGGTAAACGGTAGACTCAAAAAGATATACAGATGAATGAAGAAGAAATGAATATAAAGATATGAGGTGATCACATTTTTGAGTTATTGCAAGTCAACTTTGCTCCACTTTTTTCAATTAGAATTTTAAACGATTTTTGTCGGCCGATAAGAAACGTTGAGCAGTGATGAAGTAGAGTAACTTGAAAAGCATAACTAGTGTGATTGTACTTTTTTCCCAACAAATGAAGAAACGATAAGACAAAAAAAGAGAAGAGATGAAGCTAATTGAGATGAATGAAAAATAGATGAATTAAAAAGCAGATGAAACAGTGTGAGATAAGTAAAGAACGAATGAAGGGATGAGAGACGAATAGAATAAAATTGAATGAATCAGAGAAGATAGAAGAAGATAAATAAAGTGAGATGAACGACGACACGAAACGTACCTGTAGGCTAAAGTCATACACTGGAAGAGGTTGTTGAGGTTGGTGTCGATGGCGAGCACGGGCTGCCTGTGTTTGGGGGTCCTCTGCGGGGGCGGCGCCTCCTCGTCGTCCTGCGCCTCCGCCTCGAACTGCGACACCATGAAGTGTCCCGAGTGGATGCACTCGGCGCCTTCGCCCTCGCGCTCGCCCTTGCCTCGCGCCCCCATCGCCCTGACGGCCACCCGCGCGCCACCGCCACTCATCGGTCATCCGTGTTCCCCGCGGACGAGAGGCGATCGCAATGACAGGTGTCAAACGCCAGGTGACAGGTGTCAAGTGTCAAACGACGGCCGGAGCGCCGCCGCGCACCGCTCCGCCGACCGCTCATCACGCTCTATCTCGCCGCTCTAGTGCAAACGTATTCGGTCGGCTCTACACGCGCGACATACGAAACTCGCGCTTTACACGGGCGGCTCTTCACACTTTTTTCGCCTTTTGGCAAGCGATGCGAACGGGACAGAAACTGACTGACGAGACACACCTACATATATGCCTATACGACCGTCTCTGTCCCTCACAGTACATCGAATTAATAAGGTCTGTTCCAATCGACCATTAGATTGATTTTAGACGAAATCTATGTCTCAGTTATTTTTGAGGATGTTATTTGGTGTGAACAGTAGGTTGCCGTTCATAAATATCGACTGGGTTAAGTTAGAAGTAAATTTTTAAATCGGCTACTGCATCAACAATTTGAAAGAGTTAATTCTTTTCTATTCTACTCGACAAAATTAATTTATTTTCATAAATATTTCATTCGTTTTTAACATTTAAAATGGTGTCACAAGCTCAAATATGTATTTTCATATTTTCAAATAGACTCTTTTTGAAAAATCTTATCTTCATATTTATTTTTCAATCAATGGAATAATTGTATTAAAAATCTTGCATTATTATTAATTAGTTTGCTGAATTCAACTGAAAATTAATAATCAAAAAACATCCTATAAGGCACTGAAACGTAAGTGAGAAAAACATTGCACAAATTTTAGACATAAATTTGATGCAAAATACATTTTCATTAATCGTAAGCTTCAAATAGAAAATTTCATGAATAAAATAAATCTTGTAGAACATTATTTTAGCAATTTCCGATTATGTTTTCAGGAAAGTTAGCCGAGATATATCCTCAATGGTTCTAGTTTCTGAAGGACAATTGTAATCACATCACTACCATTATTCTTAAAATTTTCCGTTCACTATATTTAAGGTTATTTTCAAATTAACATTAATGAGCTAATATATAATATGAAATATACCTAAATTATATATTCACAATAAATTATCAAATTGTTTTATTCAATGCAGATTGTCTGAAAATTAATTCAATCAAATCAATAAGAAACTTCAAAAAGAAATTGAAAAATTAAACAATTACATTCATCGATAACAATTTATTGAATGTTATAAGCGCATATTTCATAAAGATATTGTTTGATCACAAATAAACATAGAATAAAAATACATCTTTAATTGTGGAATCAAATGAATGTGGAAAATCTAATGAAATATTCTGACAGGAAATCGTTAGAATTACATAAATACTGTATAAACTGCACTATTTTCTGAACATAATTCAAGTGCAATGCATAATCCATCTTTGAATTGATTAATATAATTCAAAATACACAAATGAGAATTCAATTATAGGCCTTATAATAAGCATTATGATTTCAACATGTTGCATAACAAAGAAAAGTTCTAGGTAAAATATTTTAAGAAGATTTATGCCTTTTCTTCCATTCTTTGATCCATTTGATAATATGCTTGATATTACAATCTAAATCGATTTCAGTATCATTTTGCATTTCATGAACAATATTTGGGTCATATGATGTTTTCGCTTCTTCGAGTATAGTTTGGAATATTTCACATTGGATGTTATGCTCAAATTTCTTGCCAGTATACCCTCTGCAATTTTATTTGTATCAATATTAAATAAGCAACAATATCGAAAATATTTATAATAATTAAACATTCCTACCTAGCAGTTAATCTATCATATAAAGCTGTATTATTAGTCCTTAAAACGAAAACAACATCAAACCATCTTTCAGGAAAAAAGTCACATCCGTGATAATCGACAATATTGCCACCAGGAGATATTATGTCTTCTAAATGATCGAGCAACTGTAAAATGTTTTTTAGTTACTTGATCTCATTTTTATTACAAATTTAATTCGATTTTTATAATAATACCTTTTCTTCGTCGATAACGTTGCTTTGAAGTTCTTCATCATATTCCGAAATGCATTTTTGTTCGACGGCTATTTTAGAAATATCTTGCCACAGAAGACCGGTCTTTTTTGCCAGCTTTTTACAAAGAGTCGACTTCCCTACTCCGGGAGTGCCTATAATCGTATAGAAACGTATGAGTATGGAAAATTAAAGAGAAAAGAACACATTTTCATGGACAAAATAAAACGTAATGACGTTAATTTTGTCGGATAATCGAAAAAATACCGGTTATTAGAATATTTGGATCCATTTCAAGGATTTGTGCGATAGATAAACATGTGCTCTTGACAGTTTACAATTTTGACAACTGACAAATTCTAGTTATAAAAAAATCACGTTCAAATAATTTATTTTTCTACCATTAAAATTTAATTTAATTTGTTTATTTTTTGGTTTTATGTCTTTCAAAAGGGTTTTATAAATCTGTATTACCATAAAATACAAGAATATTTCTTATAAAATTCAATTTTAGCAAAAAGGGGTAAGAGTTTAAAAATAAATATGTGGATTGAGTGTCCTTACTCTTTTTTAATTATGATTTGTATTTTTTACTAATGATTTGTGAATAGTGAATGAAATGAAAGTTTATGAAACACTGATAATTTTGATAAAATTGTGTCATAAAAAATCCATTTCAGAGATTTTTTTAAAAATTCTAATAAAGAAGAATAAAAATATTTTTGAACGGCAAACAATTTCTATTTTGACTTTTTTGAGTGAATTCCGGACGCTGAAAACGTTGAAATACGATCAAAAAATCAAATTTTTTACCATAAACTGCACGCAAAACGGACTGTTAAGAGCTGAAATCGAATTTTGCACGCTTTCCGGCAGAGGCGCGCGACGCCCTTCCGGTCCGGCTCGTTCGTGATTCGTGACGACACGTTGCCTCGTCCATTCCTCCGGGGGTCGCTGAGAACTTCGCACGTCCGCGCAACCTCTCCTTCTCCGTCACACGGGTATGCACTCGGTTCACCTGTCTACTCGTTTACCTACGTTTGTGAACGCTCTAAATGCGCTCGATTGCGCTAAGATGCGCTTTTTGATCGCGCCGGTCGTGAATTTCGGCGAACACGTGGTGGCCGACGCCGGCAATTATGGGCGCCGCTCCCTTTGTTCCGGCCCGTCTAGAACGTTCCGTCCGCGTTCTTAGCACTATCAAACGCACTCGATTAGTCGGTTAATCGGCGCTTAAGTGCGGCGATTCGCACGTGGCCGGCTTTTGCGCAAACACGTGGTGGCGTCGAAACGCGGAAGCGCCGGAAGTCGTCCAATATGGCTGATGCGGGTTGCGGCCGGGCGCTCCCTTCTCACACGTGCTCCGCCATGTTGGCTCGCGAACGGCTTCCGTTGAAACTTTTTCGCGATTTCGTCGTTCGGTATCGAGAGAATTCGCGCATTCGATCGTCGAGATTAGATTACGGTATTGCGCCACACGTCGGCTTTGAGGCGCTTTCTTATTTTACCGCCGCCGCGTTTGCGCAACTCGACGAGTTCATTGTCTGAGTATTGGGTCGAATTAAATATATTCGAAAAAATGAGTTTTGCGAGGTTAGGTCTCGTGCAGAGTCGAAATGGAAATCTCGTCGAAGTAGGGCGATGACGCGTTCAAAATAAAAAAAAAGCACTTTTTATACAGCGTTCGTTTAATTATTTAATAAATTTGAACATCGGCAATCGTGCACGTTTTAACGGTTTGAATTGTGATTTCAGATACTAAGCCAAGATGGGTAAAGAAAAGATTCATATCAACATTGTCGTCATCGGACACGTCGACTCCGGCAAGTCCACCACCACCGGTCATTTGATCTACAAATGCGGCGGCATCGACAAGAGAACCATCGAAAAGTTCGAGAAGGAAGCGCAGGAGATGGGCAAGGGCTCGTTCAAGTACGCGTGGGTCTTGGACAAGCTGAAGGCCGAGAGAGAACGCGGTATCACCATCGATATTGCCCTGTGGAAGTTCGAGACCGCCAAGTATTACGTGACCATCATCGACGCCCCCGGACATAGAGATTTCATCAAAAACATGATCACTGGCACCTCGCAAGCCGATTGCGCCGTACTCATCGTCGCAGCCGGCACCGGCGAGTTCGAAGCCGGCATTTCCAAGAACGGACAAACCCGCGAACACGCCCTGCTCGCCTTCACCCTCGGAGTCAAGCAGCTCATCGTCGGAGTCAACAAGATGGACAACACCGAGCCACCTTACAGCGAACCCAGATTCGAGGAAATCAAGAAGGAAGTATCGTCTTACATCAAGAAGATCGGTTACAATCCGGCCGCCGTCGCTTTCGTGCCTATCTCCGGATGGCACGGAGACAACATGCTCGAGCCTTCCACTAAGATGCCATGGTTCAAGGGATGGAATGTGGAGCGCAAAGAAGGAAAAGCTGAAGGCAAGTGCCTCATCGAGGCCCTCGATGCCATCCTCCCTCCCGCTCGTCCCACCGACAAGCCCCTCCGTCTTCCCCTTCAAGACGTCTACAAAATTGGCGGTATCGGAACGGTACCAGTCGGACGTGTCGAAACCGGTATCCTCAAACCTGGAACCATTGTCGTTTTCGCTCCCGCTAACCTCACCACTGAAGTTAAGTCTGTTGAAATGCACCACGAAGCTCTTCCCGAAGCCGTACCCGGAGACAACGTTGGATTCAACGTCAAGAACGTTTCCGTTAAGGAATTGCGCAGAGGATTCGTCGCCGGAGACAGCAAGGCCAACCCACCCAAGGGAGCCTCAGACTTCACCGCTCAGGTCATCGTCCTCAACCACCCTGGCCAGATCGCCAACGGATACACTCCCGTACTCGATTGCCACACGGCTCACATTGCCTGCAAGTTTGCCGAAATTCAACAGAAAGTCGACCGTCGTACCGGCAAGTCCACCGAAGACAACCCTAAATCCATTAAATCTGGAGACGCTGCCATCGTCAATTTGGTTCCCTCTAAGCCCATGTGCGTCGAGTCGTTCCAGGAGTTCCCTCCTCTCGGTCGTTTTGCCGTACGTGACATGAGGCAAACTGTGGCCGTCGGCGTCATCAAGGCTGTCAACTTCAAGGATGCATCTTCAGGAAAGGTGACCAAAGCCGCCGAAAAGGCAGCTAAGGTGAAAAAGTAGCTAGATCCTCTGACAGCCGCACAACTTTTCACAATGCTTCTAAAACGCTTTTCTCATCGAAAAGTGTTCCGCAGGAAAAAGGCTCTACTCATTCCTTACTATATTTTTTTACTTCAATTCCTAATGATCTAAGTTTATTTTATGTAATTTTTATATAAAAAATAAAATATGCCTAAATGATATTTTTGTAAGCATACTACACTGAAGTGTAAATTAAATAGTAATAAACGAGTAGCCATTGGTCATCATTCAAATCTTTTTTTAATATATTATTCCCACACCTCCTTTTTTTTCAGTGTCACAATCTGATAAAACAGATTTCAAATGTTATATAATAAGATCACAAAATTGCAACATTTCATGCTGAAGCTATATTTATCTGAAACGGAGCGACCTCATGGTTTGTATAGGTTAGGAGCAATTTCATATATTTTCAACATGTTTTTGAAATCAATATGGGTTTAGTTCCACTAACAATGACTCATGACATGGCATCAGCTGTATTTCGCATTACTCATGGAAATGGCGCAATTTTCAAAATGTATCCATATTGCACAATTCATACAAATTTTCTTATACGTACTCAATATATTTTACAAATCAGCAAAATTTATTAAAAATGACAGTTTCATTAACAACTTTTATTAGTTTCAATGTCTTGCATGTTCAATAAGAAATAATTCAGTCAATTTAGTTTTCATCAATGTTTTATTGTTAAAATTGTGAATTCAATTGAGTTGAAACTGTAAGAGGCAATGCGATGCTCAGGAACAAGATTTACATATGTAAAGCAGTTTTTTAAAAATCAGTAGCCTGCAATTTAGAGAGTAGGTACATATAGGACTTCTAATTTAACATGTATTCAATAAATTCTCAAACGAATACTTGTAATGAAACATTAAATTATTAAATATTTCATAAATAATTATACACAACTGAATATTTTTGACTTAAAGTAATGAAGACATGCATATTTCATATGAAAAAAATTAATGCATGGACTGGGAGCCCTATACACGACTATTGCACGTTTTTTGATGCAAATTGTAAAGAATAATGAAATTGTTATCTGGTTTAACATATGTACATAGTTATTTTTAAGACATGTTACCATTGCATTTCAGAAATCCTTTGTGGTAAACAAATTTACCATTTCAGATGAACCGCTTGCTTTTAATAAATTGACCCAAAATTAGAAGTACGCAAGATGCGCATAGGTATCTTAAATTCAAATTCTAATTTGTAAATAAAATGCGAATATATTTACTCATCAAATTTATTTCACTACATATATAAATACATACATACACACAAAACGTACAATTTTGTATAACAAAATAACGAAAAATGTTCATTGCAATTTTTCAATCACGATCAATAGATAATTAAACTATGTTTAAGTAGTTTAATTAACAATTGAAAAATTAGCTTTTAATATTCAGAAAAACTATGAAAGTTATTTGTATTATTTGAGTTTGTTTTAAAAAAATGCATAAATAAATACGTATATTAATCCGTAAACACTTTTTCTTTCTTTTGCTGTCCCGCCTTTGATTCGAATTCGAATAAATGTTCTGCTATATCTGCTATTCTGTTGTATCTTCTCCGTTCAAAAATTGGATCTATAAACCAACGATAACAGAGAATAGCACCGAAAAACGCTATTACTTTACCCACTATTTTGGCCCTGTGAATTCTCATCTTTCTGATTTCCATCTTTTCTGCTGAAAAAAATTAAAATCATGAACTGCATGTAATATAAAACAACATGAATATTCTTAAATTGTCCCTTTGAAAATTAAATCTATCAACAGACAACTGGATATCAGTAACAATAGAGTTTACATCCACTTCAATTGATTCTTTTTAGTTTAGATAATATGTTTTTTTTCATAGAAAACTCTATATTTTTTATTTCATATTTAATGATAACCATCTCAAGTTCAATAATTTCAATTTCATGTTTAATATTTTCCATTTTTAGTTTAAATTTTATAAAATTGAAAGAAACTATTTTACTCTTGCTATGCTAATTTAAATTATCCTAAAACAGTTTGATCCAATTTTCGAAATCGTTGCACTTAAAATGAAAAATATTTGATTTGAAACGCAAAATATTGTACTTTACGTAGAATCTACATAACTTGAAATAAAAAACTTGTACAGGCAACAATTTAATTACATTTAGTTAGATTCTTTTTATTATAGCTGATATGAACAAGCGGCATGTGATAATTTTTTTTATTGATATAATGTATTTTAAAGAGCGAAATAACGAAATCGTGTAAACTTTACCTTCCTGCATCTTGAGTTTGAACAGAAGTTTCTGTATCAGTTTCCTTTTCCTTTTCAGCTCTTTTTTCAAAGATCGGTTTCCATAAATATATTCCGCCTAGAATTCCTACGAAAAGTGTAACATATACATCCAAATGTTTTATTCCACGGGGTATTTTGATCATATCTAATTCGACAGTTCGTCTCACCTGTCATATAATTTTTTTTAGGTTATGTTATGTCATAACTGCAATTATTTCTCATGGCAACATGTTTTTTTTTTTTTTTGATAATCAGGAGCTTAATTTTTATTTAATCGCTGTTTATCTAAAGAAAAAGGGTAATTTAAGAAAAAACAAACAGATCTTCAATAAGTAGGTAAATAGGGAAAGATGTGGAGACTTGTTCCATATGGAATACTTGATTCTCTCGTTTTTTTTTTTACTAATAAAGACGGAAACACACCGGCTGAGAAGTTATAAAAGAAAGAGATGAATAACCGATAAATTCTTTGTGTGCGAATGCGACGGCATTATACGCCCCCCCCCTCTCTCGTTCTCTTCGTCTTAACTCTCTTTTGGAAAATCGCATTTTCCAAAAAATGCTGTCAAAGTAAACTCAATTTAATTTCAAATGAATTGACACTATTACATCGAAAATACGATTTTTAAAAAAGTAAGAGGCAAAAAACAAAAGGTGGAATCTAGTCTCCCCCGATCCTTTTCTTAGATAAGATTTGTTTTTTTTTTTTAAATTTTTTCAGTTGATTATAGGTACTTAAATTTTTTCATGCTTAGACTGAAGATTTAAATTTATGATACGTGTATTAAAAGTTTGACGTTGCTGTCACCCAATACTGTCAGTTGACATTTACTTTGTTTTCATCCTAATGATGAAGCCATGGAGGAATTCAGCCAGCTCGATTATCCTTATCAAGAACGCGGTCATTGATAATAATTGCGCGCCAAACTTCAAACTGCTACTCCAAGAGAGAAGCAGCAAATCCACGAATCTTCCCAACACTCTGGTCTTTCCCGGAGGAGTTGAGTCTCCCGAGGACTCCCACGATCGTTGGCTGGATCATTTCAAACGTTGCGGGTTTGGTTCTTTGGATTTTGGAATTTTCCAAAATTTCCAAGCTAAGCCGACTCAAATCTTCCAAGAGGGAGGTGATCCAATATCCAGGTATTGTACTTTTGATAGTTTTTTTTTTAAATAATATTAAAAATAACTTGTTAGTTGGGTAAAAATGTTTGTCAACAGAATTTATGTTTTAAATAGGATTTGTGGCAATTAGAACTACATGCAGCCGTGAGAAGAAAGGGATACTTCTGAATTTGATTTTTTTTTAAATGTTTTCTCTCTTCCCTTAAACATGAAAATTATTTAGACAAGAAATATAATTTAACAATTCTAAATCGATCAGTATCTTTCTTCTACCTTTGCTACTTCGGATATATAGGATTTTTCGTTTGGCACACAACGGCTTTGAAGTTAAATGTAACAAGCCGCGTAAATGATAGAGCCAGAGTGATAAAATCTGGTATGTGGTTGCTACATATCTGATTTGAAATATAAATTCAACCAGCAAACATCATGTGAGTTTTTATATTTTGACCGTTTTAAATATAATTTTCTTACCGTAGACATATATCATTAAGGATAACTGCTATTAGGGAACTTTTTGAAGAAATAGGTATTTTAGTTTGTAAGAAAAAAGATGAACCACCTAAAAATAAATCACAGTTTTGGGCATCTTGTATTAAAGACATAGATATTCCGCACTGGCAAAAAAAGGTTTTTTTGTGAAACTATATACCTGTTTATGATTTCTCTCAAAAGAAAAAAAAATGTTTTTGAAATTGCATTTTATTTCTGATTGTTTCAGGTTCACAATGATCCTCAGAATTTCTTGACTTTGTGTAAAGAGCTTGACTGTTATCCAGATATCTGGTCAATGTATTTATGGAGCAATTGGTTAACACCGACACAAGGTAGAAAATTTAGATTTGATACAATTTTCTTTATGGTTGCGTTTGAAGAAAAACCACCAATACACTTAGAAGAAAATGAAGTTGCCGATTATACAGTTAAACATTTTGACTTTATATTGAAATTGTGCACAAGTATGATTATAATAATACACATAATAAATTGCTAGTAATATAACTGTATTTAATGTGTGTTTAGCTATCAACGCCTGAAGATACTCTGAGAGCATTTGATAAGGGAGAAATTGAAATTATTTTTCCACAATGGTATGAATTATCAAGATTAAAAAGACACCAAGATATCAATAAACTTATAGAGTTTGCTGCTGCTCGAAGTCCTTATGGAAGTGAACTTTTCTTCCCCATAAGACAAAAAATTAAGGATGGTCTCCTTTCAGTTTTACCAGGTCATAACATTTATAAATGCAGGTTTTTGTTTTGTAATATGTATTTATTCAATTTTTGCTATTTCAGGAGACGAATTATACCCAAAAAATCCCGACTTGATAACTAATACAATTGTATGTGATGAAGATAAAGCGTTTGAAGAATTATATTCTTCAACAAACAACGCTCATCGTGTAGAATTTTATGATGACGGCAGAAAAGTGATAAGAGTTAAAAATTATACACCTCAAAATTCACACATTGATCCCTGTAGCGGTGATCTACCAAATATTGGTTTTTCATCAAAAACTAATTTGTGAAATAAACTTAAAAATAATAATAAACACATATTTTTGTTATCTTATTTTAGATGGGTTGAATAAAATTGATTAATACATTTTCACTTTGTTTTTTTTTTATTCTGAAATTGTTCATACAAAATAATTTTAAGCATTATAATTTACCATCATTAACAATGTTGTATATGTACTTAAGAGATTCTTAAGGAAAATAGGTAAACAAACATCAAGTGTTCATATACAAATACGAGGGTATGTATGACAAATGGAATAGTTTAAAATAGGAATTACTGTATCAAAATGTAAACTAAAAATATCATAGAATATCTTCGAAAATTGTTTTTTCATTATGAGTTAACCTATTAGTTCATAAATTTCATATTTGACGCATTCAATGATTTTAAAATCTTGTGAAATATGCATATAAAGGTAATGCATATTAATTTTTTTTTAATAATCATCAAAATCATATTACTGTTTTGTTTAAAAAACAGTTAACAGTCTACGTTAAATATGTTAAGTAATGCTTACACTTGATAATCAGATCAATTGTAGATTCATTGTAAGTTATTGCTTAATTTAATTACTGGTTCACTAACATCTTAAATATTTAAGCATAAATATAATTAATAAAATATATTTATATCCTAAACATCCAGTTTAATGAGTAACAAGCTATTTAAAATTTAATTTTCATCTATGTATTTTATCAAATGATATTTAAAAACGGAAAATATTGGCATTATGAGATAGAAAATTTTCATTTAAAAAATTGTTCATACATATTATTTTAATGCAATTGGAAAAAGAAGCTATGTATCAGAAAATGGATTAAAAATCATGCATCTCTACGAAATACAGATTTATGTGTGTATATTTAAAAAGTCCTATATTTAAAAAATAAATAATTTTATTATCGAATGCACTATAAGCGAAATCCACAACCAAATGTTGCAAACAGCCTACACAACCTATTGCAAAAATTTGTACATTTGTGCGAGAATCAAAAAATTGTAAAATAAAATATTGTGACTTGTGACTACTCGTAAGTGATGTGTTTTTCAAATCCACAAATAAATAAATTAATAAAAACGTGGATAGTTCATAATTCTAACATTCAAGTATCCCTGTGAACATTTTTTAATAGAACGACAATGAATTAAAGCTGCGTTTATTCAATAAAATATGAGTATTTTAACATAAAGGAAAATATAAAGACATACATGAAAAAAATCCTATGATTAATAACATAAAATAATAATTTGTTCATAATAAAATTAATAAATAATAAAATATGCAAACAGAAAAAAATAACAAAAATAGGTTAATATTATACAAGCGTGTGTATATGAAAAGTAATCTATTTACAGCTATTATAAATATTATTATAGCTAATTTTAAAGATAAATATCTTAAGTCTTTTGTCTTTATTTTTAAAATATTAAATAAAAAATGTTTTCAACAAAGAAAATTAAGTATAAAATGCAAAATACTAGAAATACACACTTAATAGGAAAAGTGAGGTAGGTTAATATTTGGAAATTTTAGTGATTTTTTTTTTGGAAAATTTGTGATTCTTACGTAACTTTCATCCAGTTTGATTCAACAAAAGACAATTCATCAATTAATACTTAATAATTGCTTTGGCAATCAATCGTTTTGGCAATTGCTTGACGTTTCTACATATCTTACTCGTAATTTGCAATTTGACAAAATTCGTATGAAATACAAATTATAATCAAATAACAAACAAAACAATAATTCAAAATGTCTTCATTTTGAAATATCATTGTTCCTATCTTATAAAAAATCACATATATAGTCACTGTCCTTTACACTGGAAAGTTATTAGGCTTACCATATGTTGTTTTTATAAACTCATCATAAATATATAATTACATGAAGAGTATGAGCAATATGTATTGCAGGGCATAGATATGAAATCCACTCATTTTAATATGATAAGCCTTCTCATGTCATCATATTCAATACATTTCATGGAAAACTATGAATTCATAATAGATCAATTGGTGATGTAGGAATGTTTATAAATTAAAATACATAAAAATAGTGTAAATATTCGAAAATGTTCAATAACATAACAAACAACTGTAAAAAAAAAATGAAAACAAAAAAGCATAGGTACAACTTGATCCGACTGTTAAAAGTAGTATAATGTGTAGGAGAATCAACTAACATTCATTGAATGTATTCAACTGTATATATTGAATATACAATTATAAAAAAGTCATGTACAACCGCTATGTTAAATGAATTGACATTTGCTTTACTATCAACATATAAAAATAATATTGTTAAAATATAAAAAAAAAAACAAACATCTTATCAGTAAATCATATTTAACAAAAATAAATTTGTACTTTAGAAATATCAAACAAGCTTGAAAATGAAATACATACAGTGCAAATACATATATGCATAATTTTCAAACAATACTTTATAAAACACTATATTAAATCACAACTGGAATAATGACTAAATAAAACAAAATAAAAAATAGATCAAAAAAATCTTTGAGGTATAAAAGCATTTCTGTGTTGGTGAATAAAGAAATTGTTTATCACAATATTTTATAAATCGATTGACATAAAAAAAAAACCTACATCTAATTATAAGTCGATTTGAAAAATCTACAAACGAAACTTAAGCAACAAATAAACCCATATAAATAAGCACTAGTATAAATTGACAAAAAAACCTATATGAATTCTAAAATATGAAGTTTAATATGTATTTTTACAATTAAAGTGTTATTTTAACTATAAAAAATATAAAACTGGAATTCTAAAAATCACCAGAAAGCAAGTCATCTATAATTTGACATTTGTTTCTAACGAACTTACTAAAGAGGCTTATTAGAATGGTCTTTCAATTTTCAAGTCATATCAAGTTAGTCATTAATATATACATAAAAATATTTGAATACATCTAGGACAGGTCTCAAAATCATTTTAGGGTTTTCGAATGTCAATTGATTACAGAAAATATATGCGAGAATAATCAATCAAAACAATCTTGCGACAGTTTGTCGCATGTAATCTTTTAACGGTCTATAATAGTGATAATGAAGTGAAACCATTTCTGGCCACTGTCGAAACTTTTTCAATAGCGGCCAATCAGATTCTAATATGAGTACGGTCAAAAATAATAGCGAAAAACATACAAAAAGAAATGATGGAATGAAAGCTTTGAATATGTTGAATTTTTTCGGTTGAATGTTGTTAGTTGACGCGTCAGTTTGTGAAGCAGGGAAAGTTGCGAGTGCTCTTTTACTAGGTGTATGATTGTTGCTGGAATGTCTTGAAGATTCTTCAGGAACTCTATTGGCGGCTTCTAAGCCAAAGTTTGTTAATTGAGATTCTGACGATGAATGTTCAAATGAGTCTCGGAAATAGTAATCATTGAAATGATGTGTTCCATCTCCTGATGCACCTAATACATATTAAATGTAATGGATTATACAGTAAATAAATTCGTAGACGTTTAAAATGATATATTACATACCCGGATAAAACATTTTAGATCGTTGTTCTTCGGTGACAGGAGACAGCACATGATCTGGACAAAAACTAGAATTCCCTTCAGCATTAGATCCAATTGCTGTACTCATCATAGCACAACCATTACATGTATCCAATGATTCACCCAGAGGTGCTGAATGAGTCGAGCGAGGTAAACTACTATATGCTCCACCTGAAAATGCATTATTGATTAAAAAATGAAAAGAAAACAAAACTAATTCAATTGCACAAATCACAAAATATTCTGTCAAAATATGTAAATCTTACTGAAGTCACTGTTCATAGGAGTAGATGGTGTAGCTGGTACACTGGATGCTTTACGTCTAGGTCCACCACCCTCACCAGCAGTACCATTGCTTCCACGGGAACCATTTTCACTAGCTCCTTGCAAAATTTCTCTTTCAGTACGACCAACATATCGAAACTTACTACCCCATGAAAAGAATCCACCTCCAGAGATAACAGATGCATCAGCACTTGATGCTAGTCTAAATTGTAAATAGATATTGAAAAATAATTTATTTATGAAAATATTAAATTTAAACTATAAAAATAAGACTCACGTGAAAAATAGCATTTGTTCAATTGCACATCGCCAAACATGACGACAAGCAGAACCACTGGGACATTTGAAACCAACGGTATGTTTTTTCTAAAAGATACATGATAGATTAGCACTGATTGAAAAAAAGAGAACATAATTGCATATGGAACTTACCTCAGGATAGTTCAGGTGTACTATGAACATTTTTCCTTCATAATTGATTTTATGAACTTCTGACCACCTAAAATGATGGGTTTTCCTACTTCCTTGAAATGTAATAATACCACTATGGTTTATTCCCAAATATAATTGGTTGCCACGATGATCCTTTATCAAATTTTTAACAGATATCAGAATATTGTGTAGAAAAAAATTGCAATGAAGATGAGAAAAGGTGTACTTTAACCGGATGTGGATCTACACCGTAAGTATCTAGTTGGCAAGCTATTTTCAGAAAAGTATTTTCAGCATCACTCGGTTGTTGCCCGCCAACACCTCCTTCGGCCACGGGAAGAGCGTGCAATTCTTGCATACGAGCTTCTACAACTTCGGTTTGTCTCAACAATAAACGCATTTCAGATATATAGTTGCCTACATGAACGGCAGGATCATAATCTCCTAAATCACCTATAAATAGAAATAATTTTAGCACAATTTCAATATTTAAAATAAAAAAGAACAATATACTGCCTTGAACTACGAGAGCACCCAACATAGCTGCTTCATTAGGTGTACAATAAAGTCTTCCATGTAACAGATCTCTTTTCAACTGTAAATATACTTGATATCGCGTAATTTCTTCTTTGAGCAATAATGGGTTAGGTGGATAGAATTTTACACGAAAACTAAACAGAATAGAACTCGAATCTGAAAAAAAAAAAATTGATAAATGAAAAAAGGAAAGAAAATTTTTTGAATTTATAGAAAAATATGTACCTTTAACTTGTTTTATTATTGATTTTGCCATATGTAACCAATGCTGAAAAAAATATAAAAATAGAACATATAATGAAAAACATTGATTACACGATCAGAAAAAAGAAATATACTCACTCTTTGGTTAATACCGTCGACAAATCGTAATCCGAAATAATCAGTTTCTATTAAGTTTAATTGTTGGCAAACATAGTCGAGAAGGTATTTACCTTTTTGGCTGGGCTATAATGAAAAACGAACAAAATTCGACATTGTGAAATGATACGACAAAATGAAAAACAGCACAAATGCGGCAATATAGCAAATAGGATAGTGTTAGTATGTAATTAGACTAAAATTGGGATAGAATGGAAGATGTTTTTTATTTATTTCCCCTTTTTATTAAGTCATTTCATAGTTTTCAATTGCCATATGAGATATTGTCACTTTTGCGCAATTTTATCAATCGGAAAACCATTTTTAGGATAGAAACTCACATGAAATTCACATTCTAATATCTCGGTGTCTTCCAACAAGCGTACGGTGCATTTGTAAACAATATTACTGTCGGCCCTGCTCCGGAACATGATTGCAAAATATCCTGGACTACTTCTGAAGGTCGATCAGAGCACTCTTGGAATTTCGGAGACCGAAGAGGAGGAATTGGACCTGATTAAGACTACAGATCATCCATCGTTGTGTGCTCTGTCGATTCTGTGATTTTCGTGGACAGCTATAGGCCTGAGCTGTCACGTGAACTATGATGAACGATGAACGCGCTTCATCATCGGCGTTTTTTGGGGATCCTGGTCTCTAAAAAGACCAGGGGTGGACTTCCGAGACGCTCCGATGCAGCCTCGCGCTCCTGACAGCGGCGGCCTTGACAGGATGCTTTTTTAATCGTTGCCATTTACTGCCGTAGCATATCAAAATATGGCCATAATTTATATTTTACATTTTTTTCTTTCTCAAAATTAAAATGAATTTTGCAGTCACATTATATTTAAATTAAGAGAATTTCTAATCCCAAGACTTATCTGAATTTTCAACACTGCCTGTCGTGTAGGCGGAGTTGAAAATTCTGTTCATTTAGAAAAATAAGACTAGCTAATTGTAAGATACGACTAAAAAAGACTATAGAAGACAAGGAAAAGGAGACTCGATCCTTTCCTTTATGTTTTGTTTCTGACATGACGCCTTATTGGAAAATCACATTGAAAAATAATGTCGAAGTAAACCTAATTTAATTGATACATTTTTCATTGAGATGATTTTCCAAAAGGGAGCTAGAGGCAAAAAACATAGTGTCCCCACCACTTTTTCCAATTTATTTTCTCATTCTCGGGGAAAATTTTTAACTATGTATTAGACATAAACTCGAAATGTTTTATTTTTATATTATATACATACTAAAATAAGTTTAAATTTTATAATTTAATATGTTCTATCATATATAGGTACTTGATTTATGTATATTGAACTTTATTAAACTCTTCATCTAAATTGATAAAAAATAGAACCTTTTTTTATTTCAATTTATTGATTGATAAAAAAATAACGAAGAAATTTTTATTTATCAACATTATTCAGATTCGGTATGTCACTACTGACAGGCGAGAGTTGAAATTGGAAAGGTGAAAAGTTTTTTAATTTCACATTCAACGTGTGCAAATCATATAATTCCATTCTGTGAGTGAATTGTGCAGATTCTTGCAATTCATCTATTGTTTTGTCTTCGAGATTGATGATAGTTTGCTTTTCAAAGTCAGGATATTTCGGATACAATTCATCGCCTGAAAAGGGAAAGTCTTTATTCGATTGATTTTATCGTGAAAAACGAAATATATTGAATCATTGAAAGACCTGGAAAAATAGCTACGTGTCCTTTTCCTTTCTTCGGATATAAAAGAATTGGATAAATTTGTTCACAACCCAAACTACTTCTGATAGCTGAAAAATCTATTAGAGCATCCAAGTCCTTTTGATTCATCAACTTTGATATTTCATACCATTGAGGAGGCGGCAGCATTAATTTCTTATTTTCGAAACGTTCCATTACATCTTCGGGAGACATCCACTGTACACATTTTTAAATAAAATAAAAATATATTATGATACATTTATAATTTAATTCACACTAACCCTGACATGCACAACTTCAGATTCATGGGAAGAAACTGGAGGCTGATTTTCGAAAGCCGTTATGAAGAAAATCGTATCGAACCTTTGATTTTCATAACCTATAGGGGTGAGCCAATTACACCACAAATGTAATGACCAAATGTCGGGATAGCAATCTAAATATTGGCACAGAGTGATAAATTCGAGTGGATCTTTGTATATCTGTAGATAAATATATTTAATGTAGAATTCAGCATATAAAACAAAACACAAAGAACGAACATAATTTATTTACAAACTTTTTCTTGCCACTGTTTCACATCGAAATCTGTTATATACTTGGCATAGTTATCAGAATCATTGTCGTTTCTTTGTCTGCATATCAAAACTCCTAGTTCTTCGAAAGTTTCTCTGATTGCGGTTATACGTAAAGATACGTGTCTTCACACATAAAACACAATGCATATTTATTCATGCAAAGAATCATATATGTATTTATAATCATTCGAAATATATAAGTCAATCTTCGTATAACGCAGCCTGTTTTTATAAGAAGTATTATATTTGAACAAATTAAACGAAACTCAAGGAAAACTCATAATACCGCCTGCTATTTTCGTACGATTTTCCTTATTTTTACAAACAGATCTCGCGTTATATGTGAGTCAACTGTGTTTCATTCGATTTCATACAAACAAAACTTTTGCTAAAACACCGATTCTTACCTCGACATAGCCTCGGCTTCATTTCGCAAAATCGGCGGAACGAGTGCATCTTTCGTTTGAAACTTTTCAAATTTGTCTTCTCCGAAACCGAAAGATGAAAAGTGCTTGCGCCAATCTTCGGCAAAATCGCAATCCTCAACAGTACCTCCAGGAAAGACTATTGTGCTCGGTAAGAATTTCGATTTTTGGCTTCGCTGCTGCAGCAGGATTTTGTAATTGCATCCGGGTGAGGCATCGAAGCGGTTGGTGTTCGATGGGTTTTTCGCCAGCGCGATGACGCTCGCAGATTCCCGCCAAAACTTAGGTCTGACTCGTCTCATGATCGTTTGAATTATAATAAATTAGATTGAATTATATTTGCTAGTAGCGTGTGTAGTTTTCATAGATAAGGTTATCAACTCGGTGTCTTATTAAAAAGCAATTATTATTGTCACGCTAAACTGTCATAAGATAATTTTTAGTCAAAGATAAAAAGTAATGTTCAAATCGAATCGTAAGATTTTTATTATTAATGATTATATCGATTGTTTCACGCGTTTAGTACGAATGATACACTATAACTGAGATTTAGTTTAATTAACATTTGAACTTATTATTGCAGATGTATAAATATTTTGAAAATGTCAGTATATTATACCTACATGTATAAAGGCCTCAGAAACCAAGATTTACAAGTGTATACGAATTAATTTTGAGATAGTCACATTTAAAATTGAACTGGTATTGATTTTAATTAAAAAAAATATTAATTGATTTAATGATTTACATAAATAAAGACCGTAAAACCGTTTTCATTATTTTCAAAATCAAACAAAAGTACCCAGAAAGAATTCCTACACTCAACTCTAGCGGATTAAATTCATCACATATACCCATTGACTTATAGAGCACTCGTTCAATATCTGTAACATCTTTCGATCACGCATTCTCATTTTCATAAATAAGATAAAACGACCAAGAAATTCATAAAACGACTACAGATTAGAATATCAACATGTGCGAATTGAAACAATTTAGTATCGAAACAAATACACTCACAGAACACTCGAGAGCGGCAAATTCAAATCATAGCCCAATCGAAACGATTCAAGAATCACATATACACACACCATCATGAATAAATTCGGAAAATTTCCACTTTCCTCAGACGGAAAACGGGCCGACCTCGAAGTTGGCGTCGCGTCGCCAACTTTTCCGGTTCGAATTCAATTTTCCCGGGCTTCGTCTGGGACCATCAAACTTTTCCATTTCGCTCCCGAGGATCCGGTTTTTTTCCTCCGGTGCGATTCCGGGGCCCGGGAAAATCTAACGGAGCGGAAAAAAGTGATCTAGCTGCGCACTCACCTGCCGCTATTTACGGCGTCGTAGTTTTCGCAGGCTTCTCGTTCGTAAATACGCAATTTCTTAGTGAAAAATGTCTAGGGTGTTTCGGAATGCTTGTATGTTAGTATATGATGTGTTTTGAATGATTGAAGATTGGAGTTTTTCAATTATTCTGATGATTTAGGTGTGGTCTGGTCAGGTCATTTGTTGAAATGGTTGGAGCTCATGGGTTCGTTTTTCCATTTACGAATTATTTAAAGTTCAAAATACAGTTCTTAAATGGATTAAAAAGTGTACGTGGTTTAGATCAGAACTTTCAATAGCATGAGTTAATGTTTTTTCCTTATAAAATTCTTGTTGTTGATAGCTCTTATTGCTAATAAGTTCAAAATTTATATAGGGAAAAACATTAACTAACGTTACGTAACACTCGAGTTAAGTAATGAAAATTTTAATAAATTAATATGAAAAATAGCGGTAGAAGGATTCATAAGCAGAATTGCTTAATAGATCACTTTTTTTAGTATAAATTAGATAACTGAATATAGAAAGTTTTAAATTCGGTCCTGGTAATCAATTGTATCAATGTGAAGTCTGTGATTTAGATCATAGATTTGTTATAAACATATGCATGTTGTTAGTATTTGAATTATTTATATAATCAAATTCATTTGTTACTGAGGTTAAATGATAAGAAATTAAAAAGTTATTAACATTGTTTGAAATATTTTCATTTGAGTGACACGTTTACAAATGTGTCAGTTTCCTTCAAAAGATTATTTTGATATCTGAACAAGTTTTACACGTGTAAGTCGAAAACAAAACAAGTTAAATAATATACATATAAAGTATAATCTTTGATGAATTATATTACATAAATGAAAATTTGAATAAAATTAGCATCACAGTCAACAGATGTCAGATCTAATTTGCTTTAATGTAACTGAAACTTTTCGATAGAATCTCTCTAAGGCTAGAATACAATTGGGATCCGAATGAAAAAAACTTTGAGTCGTTTTATCAAACGTGATGCAGAAAACACTAGTGAGTGCACCGTTCACTTTGGAGCACTTTTGAAATTCCTTGGGCTGCGTCCAAATGACATCTGGATAGCTTTTACCTTTGGAAAATTGCAGGACACGACTCTGCAATTTATTAGTGAAACGAGCCACAGTTTTGCAGAATACTCTTCTAATGCTCTCGAGCGGTGCGACTTCCATTTAAGTTTTCTGCGACTAAAATAAAATAAAATAAAAATGGCACAACCACAAAGGGGGGTCTGGGTTCGGTTAATAAGGACGCTGGCAAATGTTTCACCAAATTTATTATTCGTTTTGTTAGTAAATTGTATACAAATAAAGTTGGAAACAATACGTGACCACGTTATATGTTCATACAGCGGACGCAATAATAACGCACATATTTTTTAATCATACATTCAACATTTATTCATCGTTTCGATATATCGGTTGTTTCAAAATAATCTATATCATAAATGTGATAAATTTGCAATAAAAGTTAAATGAACAAACAACAGATCACATTCTCAATGTGTATTTAACTGATTCGATTACAATCTATAATAGTTATACTATTAGTTTATCTAATGTGTACAAAATTTTATTGTTTTACTAATCAATAATATTTACATTTTCCCTTTTTTTTTGCATACAATTTATAAATCCCATACTCATTAATGTAATCTAGTGCATTTAGAAACATATTCAACTATTTATAATTTTATTATTAATGTCGAAGACATTTCATTATATCATATTATGTAAATATACACAATATTCACAATGGTTTAAGTGTGCTTTATAACCTATTAATATTCATATTCTAAATATTTCCATTTTTTTAATTCGTCAAATAGTACAATCAGTCTAACAAAATAACAAAATTTTCCAAATATTATTTACATGTTTATGGAAAAGTTAAAAAAAAAACAGTTATAAACTTCTATCAATCAAAGCGCTACTTATCACACCCTTTCGTTCTCTTTTCTAATTAATAGTTTTTTTCCTTATACGTGATATTCTCTTAAAAATAAGATAAAAATATATTTTAAAAAGAATGTTATGTTAGAATAATATTTTAAAAGGCATCAAAGATTAATATATAAAATATCGAACAAGCTGTTGGTCTTTATTATTCAATTGAGAAAACACAAAAAAAAAACTACAAAAAGAACAATATGAATCCATTTTGACACAAAATTTTTGCAATGGAATAAAGGAAGGAAAACTTTTTGAATACCTTTTGTTAGAGGTGCTGTACGAAAACTTTGCACTCACGATCACCTAAAAGAAATTGAAAAGCGATAAACTGCGATACTAGTCGAAGAAAAATTTGATATTTCATAAGGGGATTCCCAATTCGGCGAGAAGAACAAGACAAATATAAGATTCATATTAACATTTCAAATGCATACAAAAAATATCGAAATATGAAATTCACCAGAATCGATTAACGAAATGACACGTTCCTTAATAAAGTGTGCACTCTTCACGCGGAATATTATACGCGGACGACAAAAAAAAAAGAGTTTAATCAAATGAGAATTAATCGAAAACAGCTCGTCATTTTATCATTTCGAGTGCGAAAATACCCAACTTTTACGAGATCGTTCTATAGTAGGAAATCAAAACACGCGATAGCGAATTTCGCTCGTCCGGATTTTCCATTATGAAATCTAACTGCGGAAAAGTTGCGCTTCCGCATCGGAAAATTCAACGGATCGTAGGTTTCGGGAATTTTCCGACTCCAACTTTCAGGTTTTCCGATTCTCCCGTTCCCCGCGAAATCGAACCGCTCATTAAAAAGCACTGCATCATGTATAAAATTGTTGTTTTTCGATTTTGTTCCGAAGCTCGTTAACGGAACACGTGGACGTGTCGTTAATTAATATTTCCTTCGAGGCGCTTTTTTTTTTGTATGTTTCTTCGCTCGAAAAATAAACCAGCTTTAAAAAGTGAATATTTCATGCGGAAAAATGCATTCGGAACATTACTTGTTTTAATCTGTCGCATACAGTATTCAATGATTAATAATTGACGATAGATCAAATTATTGAAATTAAAATAACACAGATCCGAAAAAGAAGGGATGTTTGTTCGATAAATACCCTATCTACTAATCTATCAACGTATTTTTTCGGTGATTTGAGCCAAAACGAAACATCGGTAACTATGACGCTGTCGCTATCCAAACGGATAAAACTAAAAATAGGTTGAAAACCACTGTGAAAATGCCTATTGGTTTGATTTCAGGTTTTGCAAAAGATGCTGCTGCTGGAGCTGCAGCTCCTCCTACAGCCGCTTTTGACTTCCATTTTACGTGGTAAACTGGCGCCTTTCTTGTCATCGCCAAAACCCTGAAAAATATGAACATTTTCTTAATTTCACTGACGAGAATAAAATTGTAGTCAAGTTATATTATTATCTTTATATTACCTAACAACAACGGTGTTTAGTCTCCATTGTAAGACGTATTTTCTATATGTGTCTCTTGGGCAGAAAGTATATAAAAGTGCTCCTGCGTGGTGATCATCTTCAGCTGTTGCTGAATATTCGTGAATTGAGATGTTCCAAGCACCGCATGGTCTAGACTGTAAAAAATAATGAGTTTATTAATGAAAAAAAAATCGATTCCAAGTTCATAGTTATATCAAAGTTAAATGAATTGACTTTAATTTGTCATTTATTATATTTTTCGTTTGAAACCGAAAACGATAATATGTCAATAATATTGGACTACGTGCAAAAAGAACGTAATTAGTCTATTGATACGGTGGTCTCATTATTTAGTTTGCTCTCGAAATCACATCATCTCTGGTCGAAGAGATTTTTTTTAACGTTTAAACGGAATATATGACGTCTATAACATGTACGGTTCGTTCAGTTTTCTCTTTTTTATCTATCTTTATCGATATTTGATAATCACTAGAGGCTAAAAGCTAGAGTAAATAAGGATTTGGATATAATTGAAAATATCTGACGTTTTTATTAATGTATGCAAATAAAATTAATAAAGGACTATTCCACGATACACACAAATCTTCACTTATAGAATGAATCGATTAATAAATATTGATATTTAGTGTGGTAATACTAAGTGACCACAGCAGAACATCGAGCATATAAAAGGATGTGATTTTGTGAAACAGTCAGTCATTTTTCATCTGTCGTTTGTGAATTAACAACTATCAACAATGAAGGTAAAATTTACAATATTATAATAGTTTTAAATTAATTAAAAGAAAATTTAGAATATTTTCTATATAATTCTGAACAAAAATAATCAATACAGTAAAATATTTTACAGATACTTTATTCGTTGGTGATATTTGCGTTGATTTGTTTGCAAATTTCAAAATGTGCAGTAACTCGAAGCTCTAACATCGCCCTACTACCGGTGCCCGTCGAAACACCAGCCGTTAGAGGTAAACAAATTCACATAGATCTGAATAAAATGTTTCACATAAATGAAAAATATTTTTATGGTGATTTCAGGAGTCGTGGACGATTTGGAACTATCTGAAACTGCACACTATCCACACTACCATGGACATTATCATGGACATCACCATGGACATTGGGGACACGGCCACGGTCATGGTCACGCACATATACACTGGCATGGATAAGAAAATCGATTGAAAATTCCAGAAATCATTGCACATATAATCGGAAAGTCACAATGGTATTCATTGATTCAACATTTGCTAAATTTTAATTTTTTCATATGTATCAAAGTTTTTAGATATTGGATGAATTTTCTTTTCAAATAAAGTATTTCTGATGAATAATATTCACAAATTTCATTTCTGAACCTTAAACGTATCAAAAGTTATTTTAATTGATTCAAAAAATGAAAGTATTCAAAAACTCATTTCATTTTATTCCACAACACTCCGATATAAAAACTGAAGCGGTTTCCCGATAGCAATACAAATAGATACGCGTATAAAAAAGTAATAGTTCTAAACTTTTTTCGGTGTTTTCCTATTTTCATTTTATTTTAATCGCACCCGAGCTTAACGGCCCATCGCGAGAAATTCGTCTAGGGATAATGGGGGTACTTTTTATGCAACCATAACCGTTTTAGGAATAAGGCCGAGGTTCGCAAAATTGCCCATCGCTTTTATACCTTCGAAAAAATGAGAAACGCACACCGACCACGATTCGATAGGTTTTTCCAAAGCCCTTTGCGAAACGTGTACCATTTTCCATATTATTTCTATTTTTTGTTCTTTGAAAATACGAAATAAAGTTACAAGTAAACATATCATACATTATTCCTTAACACGAGTCTTTGAACTGAACACACAGCATATAAAGCTATTTTCATATTAAATTTTAATGACGCTAATTTGATATATAAATACGACTCATCTCTATAATTAGTCAATTGAAATAGAAAACACAAAAAACTCACACAATTTTTCAATATATTTTTTTTACAATAACATTCAAACGACCACTACAACTTGACCGGTCATCGAACATTACAAGGAATACTCATTATAATCGTACATAATAATACATACATATAATTCGGCAGAACGGATAAAATCAACAGAATCCGTATATTGAACCGGAATAAAAGCCTCTCGACTCCATTACAATGAGACGTTCGAAGAAATGGGAGATTCGCGCGGGAAAAACTGCCAGTTAACTCGAAAGAAAATCGAGTTCGAATCCCGCGAACGATTTCGCTAACTCGAATCGTAATCGTAATCGTAACCGTGAAAGTGAACGTAATTTCAATAGGTGGAACGCAGCAGGTCGAACCTTAGGCCGTATTCGTTCACCCATTGTATGAGTTCGATAGTTTTCGAAATCTGACAATTTTTTTTATATTTTCTTACAATAATATAAAATTCAATAGTTCTTGACAATTCATTTGTATATATTTATGAATTTAAGTTCAAATTTACATCACATTTCATTGATGTAGATAAAATTACTCTCCAATAAATATTATGAAAATACTATTCAACACTCATAATAATGATCGTAGGTAATGATAGCAAATTGTATATTTTTCAGGATATGTTACTACAAATTTCAGTTTCAATAAAATGAGTGAATTTTTGAGAGAAAATAGTTCGATGATGATGAGAAATATTAATTACATTTTAATTATTGAGGAAATTCGTAAAGACTGATTATTCTAAAATGAAGATCAAATTGGAGTTCTTTCAAATGAATATGTATTTCATATGAAAAAAAGTTCTTAACGTTATTGTAGATATTTTGAATAGATGATGTTATGAAATTTAATGTTTACTTTTATATGAATATCTAATACGTAATGAAACGTAAACGGGTGTGCAGATTAAATTAGATTTCCACGTGAAATTTAATTAATTTAAAATTCAGTTTAAAAAGAGAGTAGTTTCTATTAGGTTTGTATGAAAAAAAATCCATTTTATGAAGTTGAATTTTAATTAAACTATGACCAAACAAAATCTCATGATACTACGTACACCAGACACATAAACGAGGATATCCTCAAGAAATAACACGCTCGCGGATTTTCCGCAACGGACGATGCAGTTTCCTCACAGCCCATAACACCGCATAGGGGATGAATTAGCATTTTATAATGAAGGGGATACTGCTATACTCTAGCAAAAGTGCACCGGCGAACTAGTTATGTAGCTTGCGCACACACACAAAAGCCGAAAAGCGCGGGAAAAACGCTCGTCGTTTTTCCGCACTCTCAGCGCTCCGATTTCAGAAACCGAAAACGGAAAAAAAAGCCGCCAAAAACGTTTCCGAACGCGATTTAAAAAACAAACGAAAAAAGCGCGCTCAGCGGCGGAATTATCGCGTCGTCGTTTCGGCGCGTAATTTGAAAATTCCATTTTTAATTTTTCGAATTTCCCGCGCCGGGGCCCAATCGAGAATTCATGATGCGCTTTTTTTTTTCCACCCCTACGCCCGCCCACTTCTTCCCTTTTTTCCGTTATTTTATATTCGCGTTTGAAATCTGATGAAAGTATGAATACGTAATTGCAACCTCGCGAGCTCGTTTCCGCATGAATAAAAAATTTCGACATAATTGAATATGGCGCATGCAAAAAGGCGGGCTACGATTCAATATGACGCTCGTTTTGTGTGTGGATGTTGTTTCGAAATCGTCTCGAATTCGCTGTGCGATGTGCTTTTCGAGATGTTGATGCTTAATAGACTTCGCAATATTCTCAAATGTGTATTATCTTTGAAGAAAAGTCATATGATTTCCAAATAAAGACTTCGTTTAGATCTTTTATATTTGATCATCGTCATAAGTACATATGTCTGTCAATACATACATAATTCTTAGAATGAGTTGAGTTAGCGAATTTCCATTTTTTTATTTTATTAAATGGCTTAAATTGTGATATAATGAGAATTCAGCTAAATTGTAATAAATATTAAAGCAAAACAAACATTCGAATTTCAAATCGAATTGCACCATCTATCGTGTACATCTCAAAATAATTCCATTCATAAGAACAAAATACAATCCATCACCGCTAAAATTAAATCGACGAAAATCAACCCAATTCAAACTCAAAAACGAATCAGCCCTATCACCGAATCGGCACGATCGAAAACAAACAGAAAAACACAAAATACAAAAACGTAGCAATTTGTCACAAATTTGCAGGTCGCCGTGAAAAACGACATGTCCACGAGGAGACGAGGAAAGAATAGCGAACGGGACGAAGGTCGTCGGAGGCTTCGTTCTGGCAAACGAAGCCAATTTGCGCAGGAGACGAGCCAGCATCTAAATTATCTGCATCAGCTGAAGCGGCTCGTTGTGTCGCTTGCCTAAGCCGAAAGCATGGCCGAGTGTCTCGTTTCGTGGATAAGGCGGCTGCTTCGTTCTTTTGCAGTTTGAAAAAATTCGCGAAAAACTTGTGTATTATTCGTGAAAATATGTAGTGCATGTTTGAAAATTTCATAATGAGAAACTACAATTTGAAAAAATTACTCTGATGTAATATTAAATCTTTCATGAAAATTATTCTTATATTAAAATTGATAGAGAGAGTTGATGCTTACTGAAAATTAAAGTTTAAATGCATTTTGATCTGCAATATTATTATTATTATTAAAAACACTTTAAATTAATAAAAAATATGTTTAGAATATATGACGACTGAAAAGGCCAAGGGGTACTAGTGACTTCGCGGTAATTTAGAGAAAAGCGCGTTCAAAGTTGACCATGTACCTATGTTAAATGTATTAAGAGGAGGTCGAGTGATATAATGATATATCTCGGCACACGTTCTGAGTTTGTTTATATCCTTTTGCCACCAAATAAATGAGCGTGCATAGAAGCTTGTACCCTTTGGCCTTTTCGATCGTCATATATAAGCTACTAAATAATAATTAATTTAACACTTTGAATCTTTTCCAAAAATTGATCCCTTTGCCTCATCTGTGTCGATTGAATTCGATCGATTTTAACACTACCTTTCATGCACTGATTACTCGTCTGAGTTTCTAGCCCTGATGATAACTTTTTCACTTTAAAGCGAATAATAAATTGACCAATAAAATAAATGAATACCAATACCTGTAATTATAAATAAATAAACAAACTACAACTTCTAACAACCCTTTCTTCATTCAATCTCCTTACACATAAAACACAACACAGCCAGAAAACGCTAAAATCCTTCTTCGAGAAACATGCACACACGACACGATCGTTCCTTCTGTGCTACCTTAATTTATAAAATACTTTGACAAATCCCGATTTCGCGTTTTCGATCGTAGGTACGTGTGCTATCTCGATCACGCGACCTGTGAGTAAACCTCGCCTTAGCGCTAATAAAAACTTTCGTCTGTCCCGCATTAAAAAAAAGAAACCGACCAACCGACCAACCCTCAGGGTCAAAGGGTGAGGTCTTCGAGGGCGAAATATTGAATTATCAGCGATTTCGAAATTCGATTCAAAGAACCCATTGATATTCAATCGACGAATTTCATTTCGGTGACTGCTCGCGTGTGTTTGGAGTGGCTTTATTATTTCGTGAATATATTGTATTAAAAGTGATTGTAAACTAGAATATTAAAACCGTGTTAGGAATTTTCATTGAATTTCATTGAATTTTATTGAAACAAGAATGACAATTTTTTTTTCAGTATGAATGAAATGATTTCATTAGTGATTCCTAGTAAATATTTCGGTCTGCGACAGTTAATAAGGTAAATGAACTTTTGATTCTGAAATTTACAGAATTTTCAGTTCAAATTATGTGTACTTTATACACATTTTTGATATTTTTAGAATAAGCATATATTTTTAATATGCGTATCTCATATTTTTTCAATCAATTTTGCTATGTAAATGAGATACCATATTCAGACGATATTGGATACACGTCAATAGAATTCGATATACGTATACGTGGAAAATTGATTTTTTTAATCAAAATTAGATTTAGATACTCGAACGGCTTCTTTTTCGAATACTAATTTCCGAAAGCATATTTTTTTGATCATATAAAAGCCGGATATGCTACTGTTACTGTGCGTATATCGAATCATCTAACATTATAATTTTCAATAACGAAAGCAGTCATCGCTGTAACGATATCGACTAATGCTAAGAAAATTGAAAATTTTCCCGCTGAGCTTTATTGAAAATTACTCCAATTATTAACGGAAGGCTCTTCAAAGGGATGACGTCATAAATTGGAAGTAGATAGTCTCCTGCAAAAGTTATTATAGAGGAAACTCCGGAAATTATGTGATAATTTGGAAATAATGCTGTTTTGATTTTAAATAATAGTGTATTAAATCTTCGAATTAAATGAAGCGGTATTTTGTATTGAAAAAACTATAAAATATGATTCATAAATTGATGATCAATTCTTTCCTTTTTTAAATTTATATTAAAAGTATATCTTATTTACAAATATAACATTTTGCGATATAAAATTGAATGAAAAAAACATATTCTTCAATTTTCCGAAACAAACGAGAATATTTATCGAGCATTACGAAATAAGCTGAATTTTCCTTTATTGCAACAGAGCAAGTAGTGTGTTAGGTACTAGTCTTTAGCTGTAGCGCAATATTGAAGTAATTAATTTCAGCATGCATCGTTTGATGTTCGACATAAAGTGAAATTCCGTTATTATTCCTAGAATTATGGAATAAGGTTCGATAGATACCTGATCGGTGCTAATTTCTATGATCAGCTGTCGCTCTACGTTCGAATCCAATATCCACGTGCAGTGTTGATGGTAGAAATTGTTTATGGTGCCGGTATTTGTGAGGTTTCTTGAATATATTTCGCCTGAAATTAATGAAAATCAATTGATTAAACGTCTTCGGTGAAATAGGAACGACGAATGTCCACAATTAATTCTATGAGGTAATTATGAGAGATTTGAGTTGAGAATTCATTTCATTCAATTAAGGGAACGTTAATTAATGAAAGTTGGAGTTCTTTCGAATCGAGTTGCTATTTCATCGATGAGTTTCGATAATTACATGAAAATATTTTATGATTGGATTTCGAATAAAATTATATTGAATGAAATAAAATCTTTTATATTAACGATAAAAAAAAGTGATTTTATATTTGGGCAATTACAATTATTTTCACGAGAGCACTAAAACTCGACGAAAATTTGAAAAATACACATTTTTCATTTAACGACCTGCGATTAATGCTGCGCTGAAAATCCCGAAAACAATAAAACCGATACAAAAACTCGTTTTACAAATCGGTTACGAGTAAATTAATTAAAACTTTGAAATTCGCCAGCTCGGTTCATAATTGAAATTGTACACATCGCAAAGCGAAAAACACACCGCGCTCGTATAATAACCCGACACGCGATTCGTAACAACGCTAGAAGTTGCGAAAAACATTTCGGAAAATTGAGAGAAATTTTCCAAAATTGAATTCGATACTGACACCCGTACGCAACGGTGATTTAATTAGGAAAATTAATTCGGTGCGATTGTCGACGAAGTCCGAAGCAATTTGGCGTTGAGAGCTTTTCGCGATGATTAGCATTGGGACGACGCAATGGACCATTAAAAATGGATATTAAACCTCCAGAGCTGCGTTTTGAATACATGCGTTTATAAGGTGAATGTTGAGCGTTTATTTTTTTCAGAAGCTATTGTGGATTTTCATTAAAATATAAAAAAAAATTGAAAGTCAATCGAAAAATAAGCAGAATTTATAGATACGATACGGAAAAGAGCCGAAGTTGTGGAATTATCTTCATTATATTTTTTCCGCGATTAGATTGGACGACATCCTGAAAATCCAGATGGATAATCTACTCGAGAAAACCCATTAGGACGATCACGTTTAAATAAACATCTCATCGAATACACCTTAGAATTTAATTGCTCAGATGTCAAACCTTTAGAAGTACACTTGAAATACAACAAATTGGAACACGAATGGTATTAATTATGTTTTGAAAAACAATAATATACAAGACGAATACTTCATATGATGATCGAAAAAGTAAAGGGGTACATTTTAATACATATTTTCGTCCAAATTGAGTTATGCACAGAAATCGCTTCTATGCACGCTGATTTATTTGGTGGCAAAAGGATATAAACGAATTCGGGACGTGTGCCTGAGATATATCATCAAATCATTCGACCTCTTCCTAATACATGCAGGTACATTGTCAATTTCGAACGCGCTTTTCTCGAAATCACCGCAATGTCACTTGTACCCCTTGGCCATTTCAGTCGTCATATAAGATTCGATCGAAAAAAAAAGCAGCATATAAAACTTTCACAGCATCCGATACGATAAAGCAAACTCATCATATCTCTCCCGCAATTAGATTAGACGTACACATCCGGAAAATCCGCACGGAAAAACTCGCTCGAAAAAAGGCCGTACAAAAACGAAACATCCAATATACGTCTTGTTGAGTACACTTTCGAATTTTCCCGAGGTCCATCTGTCTGCGGGCGGGTCTTGTTTGCGAAAAAAACCGTCGTCGTCGGCAATTTTACACATTCGTCCGGAATTGGATTCGCGAAAGTCCTCGGGATCCTGGTGCGTCCCTTTATCTCGACGTCGAATCCTTTTAGGTATCCTTCCATGAAGACGTATCGGTTCTACGGCCGCGCTGGGTCAATAAGTCTTCTCGTCCCGTCGACAATATCCTGGCTTTCTGTCTCTATTTCAGATGCCGTTAAAATTCCATAGCTAATATATAATGCAGCTCTGAATGTGTGGGTTGCTATTCGATATTGTTTTATATTTTTATTTACGATATTTAGCCAATCGATAGTGCAGTATTATCTTTGTATATACAATATCCGAGTCAATATTGTTATCTTGAAATGAAATCATGGTAAAAATTTAGATTTCATTTTTCATTATAGATTCACATAAGTTATTAATCGATCCTTTTAAAATATAATATTTATAGACCTATAAGAAAGTTCATCGACTTATAGATTTGTATTCGTCGATGTCGTTACAATGATGTGTTAATTTTGAAAAATTTCAACACTTATGACCTGGATTTCTTCCTTAAAAATGCTTGCTTCAGATATAGTGATTGTAATTTTTTGTTTAATCATCTGATGATCAATTAATGAGCAGTTTTTTATCACTGATTAAGAAAATATATCACATAGCTACACGATTGATCAATATAATCCAGAAATTTTGACATATTTTATAGAACTAAATAAAAATCGTACATTATTTTAGGAAATTATTAAAAACAATATAACAAATAATATCCACATCGACAAGATTAACTGAGCTCAGAGTATCATATTCATTGAAAAAACGCATCATTTCACACGACGAAAAAACATAAAATTTCCTCGCGATCCGAACCCATCAAATTCGTGTGAATTTCGAGAGATTTTAACGGCCTCCGACGTCGAAATAAAACCCGACCGCGAAACACGTAACATCCCCATAAATCTGGCCGCGTGTCGAACGCGTAAAAATTCGCGACGCGCTCACAAACGACGATAAAACCCACGCAGAAGGTTTAGCCGGCCATTATCGTAACTATTACGCGCGAAAAATGCGTTTACCGATTTTTTACGAGGACACCTAGGTTTGGCACCTCTGACCGAGTTCCATTGTCGACGTCTCTCTCTCGTAATAGAATATCCCCGACATAATAGGATTTTCTGGGAGACGCGTGTTTTTATTATTATTTTTTATTATTATATACGTGACTTTTTTGTATTCTATTTACAGATTTTTTTTTCGACGATGTAGATATGAAATTTTAATGGGGAAAAACAACAGTCGTTTTCGACTGAGGGGGAGAGATTCGAAAGTTTGCTCGAAGGGGGTGAGCTTTCCGATAGATTATTTAAGTTGGCTACAAATTGTCGAGAGCTCTTTCTCCCTCTAGGTTGAAAACGGAGGCTTTCGCAATTAGGAACGATGGAGGTTTGTAACTCCAATGATAAACTTTGATTATATTTCTATTACGCAACATCAAATATTAATTTGTGTGTTTATGATTGTTCCGCACGCTATAATCGCGAGCGTTTCGGTTCAATTTCGGCTCTTATCTGAAATTAACATCTGAAACATTATTTTTTGTTTAATAATTATTAATTTTACCTGAATGCGTAGTCACAGTATGGTGTCCGCATAGCGCGTCGTCGTTAAATTGATACGACGCAGAAAATGAAAATCCTTGCGTATTCCATGTATAGTGTCCCACATGATATACAAGTTGTACGCTGCTCCAACTCCTTAAAGCCACCGGAAGCCATTCGGGCTAAAATCAGAAACAACAAACTTAAACTATAAACATGAACAAATTCAAGACGATAAATCACAAAATATAAAACAAAAGATTTCGTTAATGACTTCGATGATATCTAAAGATTGATCGCCGCTTTCGTCTCGAGTAAAAACCAATCTATTTCAATTACGAAAAGTACAAATGCGGTTATTAATAAACTCTACAGAAGAAGAAAATTCAACATACAATACGAAATATAAGAAAATTCCAACGTAGAACAACCGACTGCAAACTTCTTCGTACTTGTGTATACTTTAAAACTTAAACTATTAAACGTCGCCCATTTCAGGGAGAGACGAACGCGATGTTTCCACAGTGTATACCGAGAATAAAGTAGATCTTCTATTTGAGATTTTCCGATCAGATTTTCCTCTTTTGTGGCCATAGTGAAATTTATGTGGCGGGCGAGTTTTGCGGCCGGATTATGTCCAGGAGTGAGGTTTGATTAGAAAAGTTTCGTCGGGTCGGGATCGGGGGATTTCTTCCGGTACGTTTTAAACTTTCATATTGTTTTACGTGTACATTTTCCACCTAGTCGACGCGACGTGGCTCCAGAAAAGGGGCCAAATTGAAATCCGAGATAAGCCGGTTTCGATCGGTTTTTCAGACATTTGTTCCCGGCTCGGACTGGACGTCGAATCGAGATTATTTCGGTCGAGTCTTAAATCATGAACGTTTTTCGAGTTTCCGTTTTAAATTATCTACTTTCGAACGATAGATAAGTATAGTTTATTTGAGAGAATTGTACATTGTACAAATATCGATGGAAAATTTATTGAATATCTACGATTTCTTTAGTGTTCTATCTTGGTATTTAGGTTTTGAGTAGGAGTTTGTTTTTTCATGAAAGTATTGACAGAATTAAATATTTATTGAAAATAATATAATAGAAACTCTGTTTTAAAATTGATTGATAACATCAAATTTTAGAATCATTTTATAATACCAATAGCAATTTAGAAGCTTAAAAATACGTTTATTTTTATCACTTTATTTGAAAATGTAAAATAAGATTTGAACGTTCATATAGAAAAATAAACAACGAGTCGAAGAAAGTCAGAGAATTTTCATTCTACTTAATTTTTGATATCTATTTAAATGTTCAGCATTTTATAAAAAAAAAATTATGCAAAATTGCTACGTTTTTTTGTAAACTAAATAAAGTGACTAAATTCAAAGGAATTCTAGAAACAAATTAACATTCTTAGTAGATAGCTAATGAGTTCAGAGATTGAAAAATCTTCTAACAATTGTTTTGCCCATTATATGCTATACAAAATAAATTTCCTCACGTACATTTATGAAATGAATAATTCAATATTCCGTACTTACTTATTATATTAAATGTCTTTATCTTGTTAATATTTTAAATTAAGATGAAGTGAGTTGAATATTTTATTAAATCATGCGAATCTTATGCACTTAGGTATAAATTGTATAATACATCAGCGCACGAGATTCGTCAGATGTAAGAAAACATTCAATCGACTTCATATCGAATCGAAAACATATTAAAATACATTCAATAAAATACGCTCTCGGAGAATATTGATTGAATTCATTCCGAACCCACAATGGGAAAAAATCCAACTCATTACCCCGGCAGACACTTCGAATTTCCAAACTCGGCCCATAAGTTAGAATCGCGGGTCGAATTTTTGCCCTTAACGGCGCGGTTTTCGCCTATTCGGATTTCGCAAGGGCAATTTACGCCCTTCCCACACTATTCCCCACACGACGACCCTTTCCGTTATAACGGCCGTCCGTTTTCGGCTCGTAACGGCGCCGTTTCGCGGAAAATTCGCGAGATGAACACGCCCAGATATACGAATTTCGCGAATAATTCTCTGCCTCCCCCAACGGGCTTAATCGGGGGAATGTAAATTCGCCCTTCGATTTCTTTCCGGGTTCGTTTTTTTTTTCGCCACGATTTTGTCCTTTGATATTTTCGGCTCGTTGGGGTTGGATTGGGTTGGGCTTCGATGGCGTTTCGTTCGGAACTCTGCGTGTATGGGGGTGGTGTTGTACGGTTTCGAGTTTCGTCTGATGTCGGTGTCGTTTGGTGAAATCGATCGAATGTTGTTTGAGTGATTCGAGGGGTTGTTTTATAAAGGAATGAAAAAAATGGGTTCAATTTATGCATTTATACAATATAAATAAATCAATTTGGTTCAAAGATGAATTTTACATTTATGGATATTAGTATTTTCGTTATATAAATATTTATTTTGAATTATATTCTGTTTACGAATGAATTTTTATAAATATTCGTCAGAATATGTGATGAACGTAGTTTTGTATAAAGCTGTAACATTAAAATTAACTACTTTAATAAAATGTTTACGTCACAGTGAAATTGTGATTGCAATGACTTTGTGAATTCGCCGATATATTTAGATTTTTTTTTTATGAAAAAGCAATTAAAAATTGAGATGTTAGTAGGTATTAATACAAAATTTTAATTATTGCAATTCGTTTGATTTACGAATTAAAATGATGTGACAGTTTCTGTAATATTACACTAACTGCACAAGTAACACAATTAATGAAAAATTGCGTAGTTGAGCATGTCAGTGAAATTACAAACTAATTGCTAACATAATTTCACTGAACGGATCATAAATATTATAATTAATAGAATATCGAATAACTAATTTTACACTGAAAAAAAAAACAATTCTATCAAAAAAAAAAAAACGAGTGAAACTTCAAACACTCAAATCTTGGCGTAGTAATAAAATAAAGCATCCATCCTCCGCTCGAAGAGCCTAAACTCCAAACGGCACCTGGAGGACTCGTGTCTCCGACAACGAGGAGTTCCACATCCACTCCAGACGGGACTCCTCGCATTATGTCGTCCGCCAGACGAGGGTCGCCTCCTCGGTGCCGTGCGCTTTTTCTTCCGGAGTGCGTTATTTTTTTTTTCCCGTAGCGTGTTACGCTCTAAGTTACGCGTGTTGCGGTATTATAATGCTCGTATATTTTACGGTACGCGTTGTAGCACTGTACCGTAGGCCTTTCTGAGCCTCGGGATGAATAACAAATTGCGTCGATCCTTATATTATGCCGGTACGTACACGAGTTGCATATCTTTGCGTTCTTTTGTGGCGTTTGACTTCGGAATATCAATTGTGATGCTTTTTTTTTTAAATAGAAATGTTGCAAAAATGAATTATTTTGAATTAAAGGCATTAAAGTTTTTATATGTTTTGTTCAATTTACATACCTAAGTGGAATTAATTGTGAACACTTCATGTATTCAATGAACTTTCAATTTTATTTTTCATGAAATCAGATCAAAGTTTCTTTTATATTATAATACTGTAAACAAGTAAGGTTTTTATTAATTCACTTCGTTCCAACATCAAAAACTATTTCACGAAAAAAATGATCAATATGAAATGTCCACGATTAATTCCATCACTAATTCATATACCCGCATTCTAAACTTCATTTAATCGATAATTCGATAATCGAACGTAAACATACTTTTCTTCCGGATCTCTTCTGATGTAGAATATTTAATTTGGACAAACAAACTAACTAAAATTCGCATTGTAACACAGCTCGATAGACATAGAGTTAGCTGGGGTCGATGCGTAGGCGATTTGGTTCGGTTCGGCAAGCGTTCCACTATTTACATTTAACATTTGAAAACTTGGACTGTAAACGCAAATCGTACCGAAAACGCGATCCGAAACTAAACTTCCGAAACCGTGCGGGATTTATCTCAGATTTGTATCCTACTTTCGCCCGCAGTACCGGCTGCCGGGATCTACGATATTGCCTACTTACATACATCTAAAACGGTAGATTTCTATTATAGATCTAATACTATCTACGTATTAAAACGATTAGTCGCTAATACTTCGTTCACAAAATTTAATCACAACACTATTTCAAAAATTCTTTTTCGATGTTCACATTTTGTAATGTGTCTTAAGTAACTCAATCAAACTAAACTTCGTGCAAGTTCTACACCATTATAAATTTATTTAACGCATGATGAATTTATTAAATGACCATATCTATACACTAGAATTAATTATAATGAAGATGATCCTAAGCTTCGAGAGCCTTCATATAATTTTCCGAATCAACGCTCAATTCATGTTCAACAATTTAGCACACTTCATCGCCTTCGCCTTGACCTTTCAACTCGAGCACCATTTCAAATTCATAACAACTAGACGAAAACGAAAATTTCGAGAACCGTTCACGTAAGTGGACTATCAACGAACCGCAGTTAGACAATCACCGCATTCGTATCGAAACCTCGAAACCCTTTCGCTGATCCTCTCCATTATAGTTTCCGAACTATAAGAAGAGCATTCGAACGGGAACGAGAACAAATACAGATAGAAAACGAAGCTTTTTTGATCAGATGACGACAATTATATTGAATTGTATTGAAAACTCGTAATAGTTTTGAGTTTTAAAATTGAAAAAAAATTTTTTTTAAAGATGCTTAATTTGAAAATGAACCATGCGATTAGATTCGATTCACAAGCCCGATCGAATAACAGTGCGATTTCGATCGCGCAACCTCGAAGCTGCAGTCTTGGGGTTGGAAATGGGGAATTTCCTAGACAGGTATGGGGTTGTTCAGGCAACCCTAGAGGGTAGCAAAAGTAGGACTACACACGCACCCTCGGGAACATAATCGCGCACGGCTATTGAATACGAAACGTTCGGCAATTTTATGCGTTGACGGGCTTGGAGCGGGTCTTATCGAACGACCTGGTCCAAATTTATTCTCGGCCCGTTGTAAAGCACTCGTACATACGTAATGATAAAGATTTTTTTTCTCTCTCTCTTCTTCGGCCTACACACGTTCGTCGGATGGTAGCGTTGTCGGTCTCCTTGGCGCGAAATTGGATATTGTTTTATTGCCCCCGTACGCGCGATAAAAGCGAACCTATGTAAAGTGTGAGAGTTTTATATCGAAGCCTTCGCGTAAGACGAGCGCTGGTTTCTATTTACGTATCGAATTAAAAATTGAATACTGTCTATGTACATACAGTGGAATCTCACACGAGGAACACCTCTCATATCGAATAATTTGTACAACGAGTTAAAGAAATGTAAAAAGTGACTCGTTTAACAAGCGATGTTTTGTGAGATATTGTCACGTTGAATGCAGCATCTCGGCTTTTCGTTGTTCAAAAAATATTATTTCGAACCATGAAAAAGATTCTGGAAAAAATCAAGCTCATTATGAAAGATTCCTCTATATGAAGTATCAATTTGCAAAAAAAAAAAATAGAAGTTGGCTAATAGATACATGTCAGCGATATTCGAGTAAATGTCGCACAGTATGTAACAGAACGCTCGGAAAATAAGAATCACTAATCGTCATCTCATCCAAGAGTGTCTCGACCCACTTAATGGATAATAATTTGGGAATTCGCCTCAACTTGACCCCGAAAACGAGTGGGAAACGTAACGACCATCATGCCACCGCCATTAAATCGTCCCAGACGCATATTTTCGTACAGGAATATAAACTGGGAAGAAAATTTATTTAATTGAAAACAAATAATAAATTGAATATTTATGTTTACATATTTTTATGAAAAATATATATTAATTATGTTGAAAAAATTTTTTTTTTAAATATTTTAGATAGTTTTCACTCACAAGCTTAAAAAACACTTAGCGCACTACCTCATGCATCAAACACTCTTCAACACTGACAAATTATTCCATACGATGCTATCACTAAATCACTCAACCTCACAAAAAGCACTAATCATCTCTACGTCCATTTTGAAAAATTCCATAATCACCAGATTTTCCCCAACGAAAAAGAAAACCCACAACTCTTCGCTAATAAAACACACCGTACGATAATTTATTTATTTTATTCTCGTCTTCCTCCACCACTTAAGTTGTCAAGCGGCAATTTTTCACCAGCCTCGGAGGCGAGATATTTTCCTCAAAATCAGAATTTCGTCGGAGGGCACCATGTGGCGACGTTCGGATTGATTCAAAACAAATATAACAGTTCGGCCGCAAACTGTTAACGGTATAAATTGGCGGGTCGCTTTCCCGACGAAGTTTCCCGTGGGACGACGACGACGTCGTCGGAAAGTCTTCCGTTTCGCGGAGGTTCTACTACACGCTTTCCATTAATTGGTTGAATGGTAATCGAATAAGTTCGATATGCAACCGAAAACTGTTAGAGGATGCCGAACGTGACTCGATGCTTTCGTGTGGTGAAATAAAATTAGCTTTGAAATACAATGTTTCAGCGAAAATAATACAGTTCATTGTATTAATTTTGCATCTTGATAATACTTAAAGTGGTTTTATAAAATATTTTATAGAAAGTATGGGAAATTATTGTTTTCTTTATTCATTTTGATCATTCGTTAAGTTACTATTGAAAATATTTCCTCAGAAGGAGATCGGACCGATAAAACAATAAAAATTCAACGATCTTACAAAATCGATAAAATGTTAATGAAAGGCAATTTAAGAAAATAATTTCAAAAGATGCATTGAAATAAAGTAAGATTGATCGTTATAGGTATTTGGCTACTCAAAGAATGCGTTGCACAGATTTTTTCATAAATAGGTTTCATGCTTGAGATATATATTTTTTTTAAATAGAATAGGGGATTATTTTTGAAAAACACAATAATTATTTTCAGTCTATACTTAGAAAATCTTAAGGAGAACAACAAATAACATTCGATACCTATTAGGACAATGATATTGAACATAAACGATAAAATTATTTCAAACATTTTCATACATTATTTTCATATAGATATTTCAATTAAGATAAAATAAAAACAACACCCATATATACATTAAAAAAACCACCACTAAACATTAACAAGATTTATACGAGCACCCTTAAACTAACATAACAACACTACATTGCACGAACGCACCCACATTATAGCACTTATGCGAAATTCGGACGTGCTCGCACTCACCCCCAGAAGAAAACGAGAGGAGATGGGAGTACCCTGTGCCTTTCTAAGTTTCCGTGGGGGCCCCCGAGCCGGGACTGCGCCCCCGCTGCAAGTTTACGGCGCCCCTCGGGGGCCCCCGTCGCGCAACTAAGTTTTTGTTGCGCTCGCGCCTTCGTGCGAGCTTATATCTTCGATAAAATAAATCCTACGATGTTTGTATGTGTGTCTGTATGTCTGTATGTGTGTCTGTATGTGCTTTCTGGGTTCTAGAAGCCGGCAGTTTTGCGACGATTGAAATTTAAGAAAGTCTCGCGTTCGGTCGGAAGTTCGGATTTCACCGGAAGTCGGATCTGGATTGGAAAAGTGTACCGGTGCGGAGTTTCTTCGAGCTTAGATCGAGCGGTCGTTTTGAAGTCAATTGTGAATGTAATGTATTGCGTTTTGGTTCGATTTTGAATAAAATTTGAAGAATCGGCGAAGAGAGAGTGGAAACTTGTGAATTATGCAGAGCGAGTATCATTTTATATGACTTTTTGAAGATCTTTTCTATTTCATCATTATCGATACAATTGCGCACCAAAAATATTTCAATTAATAATTGAATATATTAAGGATTTTTCATCACATTAAATCTAATATCAATTTGTGATGAAAGTTAGACCAAGCACGTAAAAATCACGCAACATCTCTTAAACACGCGAAAATTATCAATCTCACTCGAAAAAGAAAGAACGAATGCGAAATTTCAAAAATCTCGAAAACAACATAACGCTTATGCAGAAAAACACTCGTGAAACTTCACATTAGAAAGAGGCGAGAAAAAAAGATACAAAAAAACCGCCGTCCTGGAAATAAATGCGATCCATTATTCTTCATCACGATGTCGTTTTCTTATTATGATTAGAAGTTTTTTTTTGTTCGCGCCACGGGTGAAGCTTAACGGGGTGACTTGTAGTTATGGCATAGGATGGAAAAAAATGAGGGTTGCTCTCTTCGAGCCTCACGACCGGGCATCAGAGCTCGCATTAATCATTTTCTGAGGTCTGCAAGAGGGTGTCGATTTTTGAAAAGTTCGACAAGAGTCAGCTGAAAATTGTTATTTTTTAAATTCAAGTCATATTCCCAGTATAGCAAATTTAATTAATTGAAACCATTTAGGTGTGGAATGTATTGATTGGACTATATTTGGCCTACCACACAACTGATACATAATTCAATCAAGTGTGCATATTCATAATACAGTGTGCTATAACTATATTTAAACTATGATAAATATGATTTCTACTGTGATGTTAAAAATTATCTGATGTTGAAAAATATTCACAGTAAGTAGATTTAATAAAAATTTTCGCTCAATTACTATCATTGAAATGAAAAAAAAATGAGAGAATCGAGAAATAAAATCAATTCGAATAAATCAGATTATAATTTTCCGACGGCGTATCTGAAAATAAGTCGAATACGATTTTAATATTTTCCCGAACGATTGTGAATTCTGGCTACGCAAAAAAATTCGAGCCGAGGATGTCGTTCATTATTCGGGCGATTTTTCAGAGCGCTGAAATAATGAAAAAAATTCCACATATAAATCTAATATATAATATAATATATAGACTCATATTCCGTATCGTATAAATATAAACATGTATAGATAAAAATGAATAAAGAGGTCGGAAAAATCCGATTGTGCTCCGTTGTTAAATATCCTCTATCCGGAAGATTTATATTCGCATATCGCGAAAGGGGAGAAGGATATAAAACGGCGAACTTCCCGTATTTAAAAACGGAACAACAATAATCGCTAGTAAATAACGAACGTGCGTGCTTTATGAACAACATAAATTCACTCTCGAAAACGTATAGCATCGCACAAAATAAATAAACACAAAGAAAATTTATATATTTTTCATTAAAACCATTAAATTTTAATTGAATATTTTATCAGAATTTGATACGTCTAAGGATCTTCCCTTAAACCGTCAAAATTATAAAAAAAATACAATAATGCAGAAATTTTCCCAGATAGATTTACAAAGTTTCACATCGAAAAAATCAGCCGTTTCAGAGTCTATAAGTAATATAAATACATATTATGTACACAAATTTATTTTTAAATAAAAATATATATAAAATCAATCATTTTTTACGATACTAGAGGTGAGAGTATCTCACTCAACGTAAGTTCAAAAATAATAAAGCACGGCGTTCACTGCGCAGAAACAACATTTTCGGAACGGGGTGGAGTAAGAAGTTGTTTACGAACACCGCCACAATAAATACGTGTAAAAGTGCGCTTTTCCTCTTTTTTTCCTCCACTTTTTCCCAGAGACATAGTTTATTTTCGCGTACCGGGTTTTGTTTACGGCGCTAGGCGGCATTAGGCGCCCGCATAAATCCGCCTAAGACAAAATAAATAAGACCGAAACGTGTACGACGACGGATGGCGGATTAAAATGCTTTATATTGCGTGCAAAACGTCTCCGAAATCTATTTACATTGCATTATTGGAGTATAAATTCAGTTTAAATACGTTTCTTTGCTAAGGACGCGCGATAAAATAAAACATATTAAACGAGATTGTAACGTAATAGGCTTTTCCGGAAATGTTTCTTAAATTATATAAAACGGATAAATTGAATTTGTCGAATACTTAAATATCGTTACATCACATTAGAACATATTAAGATGATATAATTATAATATTTTTAATATTGGTTCAATTCAGTAATTTTATATTGATGTGAAAGCATAGTGAAACATATCAAAATAAATCACTATGAAATGAGTAAAAGTTGGACGAAAGTATTTCGAAAACTATGTATTCGAAGAAAATAATATTTCAAATTCAAAAAATGTGAAATATTACGATCTCATCTCTGAAAGTTTCGTCCAACTGTACGTAAACAGTAAAAAGAGAAACAGTTATCTATCATTTCACAAAACTTCAAAAAAGGAAAATCCGATAAAGCTCGAGTATGTGAATATGTCGGATGTAATAATGTATTTGTTTCACAAAAAGAAAAGTGATATCGACGCGAATCATATTGCAAACGATTCTTTCCATACATATAAATAAAATATGAATATATTTGAATTTAAGTAGGAATTAAAACACATGATAATCACACGAATCTTTGTATTAATTTCAATTGTACAAATAGAAAGAGTGCCGGAACAAATTCGCACCGATGCAAAAAATTAAATTAGCGCGATTTGCATCGCGAAAGCTGAAACTTTCCAAGTTTTTTAGACCGGAAGGATTCTTGATTCGAATCCGATTACTGAGGCGCCATTCGAAAACAGCCAAATCGAATAAACGCGGGAAAACGCCGAGTCCATCTAATTAAAACTTGGCTGCGTTTTTTCGCAACGGGACCGAGCCGAGAAAAGCTAAAGCCAAAGGCGAAAAATAAAATATTATACACAAAACACAGTAGAGGAGACTTGCCTAATTCCGTGATATTAAACACTCATTTGATACAAAATAATTTTAATAAAAAAAAGTATAAACATAATATCATCTTACAATTGCGGATCATGAGAATTTTTTTGCTCTTCTAGGAAATTATTAACGTTATTTGAACGAAAATCTTTTCAAACGAATTTAGGCTAGTCTCCCCTCTATGCACAACAATGGAGTGGCGCAAAAAGGGGGATGTTCACGAAAATGCGAGACGTAGTTTATGAAATTCGCAACCGTATAATTTTCAGAGTCGCGAGGCTTTTAAGTTCGATACACGTACTATGAGCCATCACAAAGGACGTCGCTTTTCAGATTCACGTTTCGCGCGAAATTTTCCGGAACGAAATCGCAAGATGAAAAAGTGTAATGAGATTTTTTACGAGTTTGTATGAGAAATCCTAAATTTGATTCAACGCGTGTGCGACGTACCTATACATATTTTTTTTAATAAAAGGGATATTCCGAGAGCCGGATTTCGCCTTTGTGAATCGGATGTTCGGAAATAATCATATATATCCAGATATACTTACACAATAGTCATGTTTTGTATTCGTACGATATAGCGCTTTGCCTAATGTGCACTACCAGTTATTCATCACTATCGACGAGATTGCATATAAATTTTACTGAGACATCGAAAACAAATTTCATAAAATGACCAAAACATAAGAGGTCTCTAAAAGCCAATGGGTATGACTTAAAGATGATTCTTAATGATTTAAATTCGTCACATACACCTCTTGGCTTCTAGAATTTTCATACACGATGGAATTGTGTACTCACCCTGAAATTTCCACACAGGCAAGCGGCTATTTGTCCAGTTTCAGTCAATAGTAACAAATGATCCAATTGATCCAGTTTACTGTGTGTTACTGTACATCTGCATCCACTGTCTCCACACTCAGTCAGGCAGTGATGCTCGTTTGCGACTTTCCCCAGTAATTGTATCTGAAAGTCGTACAAGTGTTATTAATTGGACTGAAGGGCTTAAAATTAGAAATTTCGTCGAACATCCAGAAGAGTTTCCATCATAATATTTGATCTGTGAAAATTTTCCGAAGTTTGTTTGTTCGGAATTTTCGACAAAATGGAAACGATAATTATTTACACGGCAAATAATCCGTTGTTTATTCTGTCGGGTCTGTGTTGAAATTCGCTGCGGTCGAATCGATTCGATGGATGACGCGCAAACATTATTTTTATAATGAATCGAATATGCGAAATTGAATATTGAAAATTGAAAATTGCATACGAAATAATTTTTTTAAATTAACGAGCTCCATGTTTAATGAAATAGTCATGACCAATTTCAATTGATATCCGATTATTTTTAATAATACGATACTGTAAAATGCATTTCATGGATAATAAATAAATAATTAACTTGCGGTTACGAGGGCTATTTTTTTAGTACTCGATGATCTATGTTTATAAAAAAATATTCATTTATTATAACTACCAAAAGTATAATAAGATCTTACTTCATTTTTTAATTTAACTCAATTCGATGAAAAATGCATAGAAATGAACTTAACCACACCGTTGAATAGGTCCGTCAATAAATAAGCTGTTTTTTGCGAGTTGAAGATTATATTTCAATTAAAATCCTTCAAAATAGTTCTAACATTATTATTATTATATAAATTATAATCAATATATTATCGATTTGCACGTTTATTGTCTCGAGAGATAATCGACGTTAAACCATCTTCAGTGCGGTTAGTACATGAATACGTCAACGTACGCGACTGCCATCAACAGCAGCAATATGTCTCACACATATCCATTAAACATTATATTATAAAATACGATTCTATGATTTAAACAGAACTCATCGTCACTCGAAAAACTTTCGTCCCATACCACAAAAGTACATAGAGCGAGCGTATCATGCAACTTCCATACTAATTACTAACCGTAATCGTCACGCTCTGATTGGCAGCCGGGACGAAATGGTGTCGGCACTGAAGCGAACCTTCCACGTTCCAAAAGAGAGGCTCCGATGCCGGATTGCCCAAGAGTCCAGCAGGAGCACTGCTCAATCCGAAGTACTGAGCCTCGCAAAGTCCACCGGGCTGAAGGGTGCCCGCCACTTGCTCTACTCCAGATTCATAAAAACATAATTCTTTTTAATCCTGTAAGCGCGGGAGGAGTTCGATTCCGATGGCGCATTATGCAAATCGCGTACGAAATAAAAACGAAACAAAACGACGGAAAATTCGCCGTTCATACAGCCGAATGACCGCTATCGGAAAACGCTTCGTTTTTATTGCGCATCGAAAAAGAATTTGTCAAAAAAATGCTACGTATTATATACGCTCTTGAGCCTTTTTCGACGCTGATACGTGAAATATTTTCGGTCGGAATTGTCTATTTCGGTATATAACGATGAATTGTGTTGTTGCTTTGTAAGAAACGGAAATTAATGAATCGAGAAGATTAATTGGACATGTTTTGACTCTATTAACGTGAATTCATAAAACGTAAAATGTGAATTTAATACAACATAATTATTAAAACATTGGAAATCACGTATAAAATATATTTTATAAACATCTTTTGTGTGTATTTTACAATTCATGTTCTTTTAGGATATTATACTCATTGTGTGTTTAATGTTTGGGAAATTCCGTTCGCGTTCGGCGGATGTAGGTTTTGTTCGAGATTTGTCAATGGGGTTGAAAATGCGTGTTTCACCGGATTTGCTCGATCGTTTTTCATGTGACCATCGGAAACCGAACTATGTTCGTGGAAATTTTCTATCATTTGTAATAGTCGAGACGTGGGGAAAATGGAAAGCTTTATGTGTTTTGAGAGTTTTCTCCGAATTTCTTTGAAACGTTTGAAACTTTATACATAGTAACGATCTATATTTTTTCTTGTAAAAATTAATTTTTTGATTAAATATTTATTTTTGTAGAAAAGTCGCCGTCAAGAATCCATTAGGAGGATAAAAGGCTTTAATGTTGAACGAAAAACATAATGAAAGACTAAATTGCGTGTTCCGGAGAAAAAAAAAGATTGAAAACGGTACCCCAAGCGCGTAATATGTTTAACGACTAATTCAACCGTGTTACAATTATTGATTCAGCTCGAAAAAAGTTCATAGGTATATAACCGAATTTCGAGAATTAGAGAACAAACCGACAAGTTAGCAAATCAAATAAAAACACACTGAAAATTTCCTACACAAACTTTTCCCAAATGTTAATATAATATTTCGAAAAAGTATTTTACGATTATATCATTAAAAATTTTGGAATATGAAAATAAATACATCAACACAAAACGCTGCTTACCATCATGAAACATATAAGCTCCATCTAAGAATTCAGTATCTGGACTGTTATTGGAGTGCGACTGTTGATGCGCAAACCTCCTAAGCACCAAAGTAAGAGTGGGACCTTTAGAAACCATAGTTCTGTGGTCCACGAACTTTCCACCATCGTCTCTGGCGAACCTCTGAGCTGGACTACACAACTTCATTAGCTGTTTGTCCGGATTATTACTGGCTGAAGGCATGTTTGACCATTCACCATCGACAATCTCGATAACCGATCTGCACGATGGAGCTCTGAAAAATAAAAGATATTCATATTATTTTCATTATATCCATATATTTTCCGATTCAAATTAAGAAACTATTCATATCATTTTTAAAACGTAACTAATGGACATGTTTAGAAACAATTTTTTTATTCATATTCGATTCAACTGATTTAAATGTTTTGCTAAATTAATATGTCACCTTGACTTCTGATACAGTGTTCTCATTTGTGATGCTTTAAACTGTAAGTGACTCAACTGAACTAAAATACAATAGTTAACGTATTTAAACTTGTAAACATTTTCAAATCATCTCATCTAAAATTATATTTCTATTTCTAAAAACACCTCTCTGTACTGTCTATGTGAGTTAACTAAATAAGCGAATCACTCTTGATTCAATTAATTATCACATACGAATCATCCGCATGCACAATGGTTAATCCGTGAGCAGCAGCAGACTACATAACGGAGCCATCTTCGAAAACAAACACGATTCGTCGAAACACCTAACCGAGAGATCTCTCAACCCTCGAACCGGACTACACACACACAACACAATACAACACAATACACACTGGAGAGAAAATCACGAACGAAGAGCCGACTCACGAAAATCTCCACCGCTCGAGCCACTTTTACCGCGCGCAGCTTATTATTTAGCCGATGCCGCTCGGATGATTTCAATTACGCATGTTCCCATATCAAACGGGCCCTTTCTTCTGTGCTATGCTGTATAGTATAGTATATAGTACAGTGCGTTCTCCTACCGCCGGAATAATGGAAATCTTAATCCTTCGTGCGGAATAAATACCTTCAGCCCGAAGGAGGGGAGGAGGGCACGATAATCGGCCGAGTCAGCAACGAAACCTATTCCGTTTCGGCTAATCGTGCTTCGGCATTACATGTCGAAAGCACCGTTATTATTATGTGATGTGCGCCGTAATTCGCCCTTGTGTATGGGTGTGCTTGTCGGGATTGTGTGCGCCGTTTAATTTCCTGAGAGCGCTTATATGTACGTTCGCGCGCGCTTTTTGAGCGTTTAGAAAGTCATGTTCGAGATTTAATCTGTTTTTAATATTAAAAATATTTCATGAAAATTTTCATCTGTATACTCACGAAAATAGTTATTGAAACATTTTTTTTGATAGCGCTACAGTCTGGGTAGGTTCTGGGACTCCACTTCTCGTAACTATGATTTCTTTCGGTCAGGTAGGTCAGGTCATTTTTTTTTTAGAAGTGCTTCGAATTAAAGACCACCTTATCACGTATCAATACGTCAATTTAGATAATTACAAAGTGATATTAACACACTTTCTTGAATTAAATTAAGTAAACATTCGAAAAGAAGTAGCCGACTGGACAATTTTCAGTTGAGAAAATCCACTCTTGATAAGTTCCAGTGTTGAAATTTGAACCTAGCATGCTTAAAATACTGAACCCAATTTAGTGTAAGGGCACAAATTACATATATCAGCCTGGTTATTAATAAAAGAATATGAAATACTTTTCCAATATCCAAGTATCCTTCTGATAAAAATGTAAAACAGCTTTGAAGAGAGTGCTTGTAGTTGTCACCTATCGTGCTCAGCTTTATCATCGCCAGAGTGGCTTAAACGACCTCGAACTGAAAATATTTCGAATGAACAAAGTTCTAGAACCGCCGTAACTAGACAATGCGTTAACATTATTAAATCAAGAGGGAATTTAAGCGATTCGCCCCGCGGGATCCGCACGCACATTCGACGACACTCCCACACCCAAAAGATCCGATGTTGTTTTATTTGACAAACACCACGCCCTTGTTGTGTTTAAGCTTTGCCATTGCGAACGGAGGGTAATCCAGGAACTCCAGAGAAGACCAGGAGCCGTGTTGACACAGAAATTTCAGTCCGAACAGTTGAGTTTTCCTTGTTGAACACAACGGCACGTTTCCATTCTTAACGGATAACATGTAATTGCTATACACACTAGTAACAAATACAATTCATACAAACACTCAACTATCTATAATGTTAAACAAATAGTAGAGCAAAATCACACCCTTTAACATAAAGAGGACATAAAAATCTGACCGTCCAACTTATCAAATAAAGAGGTCCACAATCCCACCGTTTGAGATGATTCTCTCAGTCTCTTGTTTGGCTGAGGTCACACCACTGTAGGGATGTGTATACAAGCACTTCCCGGGAAATGGAGAAAATATTGGCTCGGATAATGTAGTGGAGTGTTACTGCGGTGTGTCTTTCTAGGGAAAAACTCGGCGTCAATATAATAACGGTAAAAAGGTTGCCCTTTTTTCGTCGTCGCCTTTTTTCTTCGACGAAGGAGGCTCTCGAGTGCGCTGTGAGTGTTGCGCTGCGTGGACACTTTCGTAAGATGGAGAGTTTAAGTGTGTATTTTTTGCGTTGATAAGTCGAGTGTAATTATGATTGCTGAATAATATGTATTTAAGTACTCCAACTTAACTCCATTATCATTTTCGTTTCCTAGAAATGGGATTCATTTAAAAAGTTTATTTTGTTCTAGCGGTATTATTCTATAGAATTTTTTTACCGAAATGAAAATTAATATCGTAATATAAAAAATACAAAAGAAGTATAAAGTACCATATAACAAAAATATATATTTGCATCAGAGAATTCGCATTACGTAAGCTACATGAAAATATTCGTACGACGAATTTCATTATACATTTTCCGAAAGAGTTGAGGAAGTATATCGTACGTGAACCCATCAAATCGAAAACAATAATACTGAAATCATAAAATAAAACAATAAAAACGAGAAAAGAAGCAATAATACAGCGGTTTTTTCCAAGTTTTCCGTATTATTATAATAGAGCGATGACTCGACGAACGGCGCGTGATGTATCTGTGTAACGACGCGTTGTTTTGATCACAAAGGAAAACTTTTTTCTTTGCCACCGAAAAATTTCCATTACAATGTGTACGTATGAAAAAAATATAAGATATTTTATTCTTTTTCATCGAACAACATCAATCCGCCGACATATTGAGTAACGGGCTCAAATCAATCGTGAAAAATCCAGACATTACCTACGACCTCTTTTCCATCGCGTAAACGAAAATACTCACTTTGCATTGTATTACGCGTATACAAGGCAAAATATTTTTTCGATTGATTCATATATCAAATCGAAATTATTCGTGGATTGAAATGCATTTAAATATCAATAAATGAAAAATTGAACTGAAAAAATTCAGATGCCATAACAGTTACGAGCGTTCGGGCGCACATCAAAAGAAACAGCAGGCGGTAAAATCGTGACGTGAAGGCGTAGTAAAAAATGATAACCTTAGTTTGTAGTTGAATATTGATATGTGGACTACGTCGTTGTGCCTTCCTCGGAACGTGATCCTGCATTCGGGATGCCATCCGAGACTTCTTGTGTCGAAATGGCCTGACCTTTTGTTCCCTTCGGCCCATATTGTCATTTCGCACTTGCTTCCACGGCCGAACTCTGCTGAAACAAAAAAAAAAGGTTTGAGTGAATGGTACTACGTATCTGTATCATTTGACGATTTCATCTGTTCGTATAACACAATGCTTTCCGATTATAATGATGAGCGAATTCAATGAATACGCGAAATTGCTCAAATTAATGAGAGGATTGGAATTATGATACAAGTCAAATATGTTCATTCGCAATTACGACTGATAAATATGTCAATCATCTCGACAACAAAAGGGTAATCAAATACTTGTTGCAATCAACTATTCAAATCTCGAATAGAAAATTTTTAACTACATATTTGAATACACGAAATAATCATATGCCTGAAAAATATTTTCAAATTGAAAATTACAACTATTCAATGAATCGATTTGATTGATTTTTTGTAATAATAAATACTAATATCTAAAAAAATGGATGAATATTTGAATATCGAATATGTTCTACCCTAGAAATCGTTCAAAATACGAATCATATACAAAGTACGCACCCAGATTTTCATACATATGAGTTAAAGACGTACAAACAGCGCTCGATCAGAGTTAATAAATTTCCTCGATATACAACAACCTGTCAATTATAACGCGAAATAAAACCACAACATCGCACAAAGGAGCGGATACAATCCAGACTTCGATAACATAATATAATATTATATACTATCGCGTTTCCGATACTTTCGAGAGCGCTCTGCTATCGCTTACTCCTCGCATAACGTCCAAGGGAAATATTTACTGTTGAGGGCAGCCCAGATAGGTGGTCCGTAAACACAATCAGCCCCCTCTCTGTGTTCGTGGGACACGTGGAAACTGGGGTGCCTTCTTAAATATTAGATAAAACAAGTGGAGCGTTGCGGACCCGTGGACCATAAATCCATCTCGTCTCCGGAGCCGGGTACAAAGCTTTGCCGTGCTGAGAAAATAGTGTAAAAGTGGGCGGTTAGGGTGATTTGAAGAAGGCAGGGTGGTTGGGTGGTGGTGTTGGTGGTGGCTTTGCGAATTTTATCGAAAGCCAATATCCTCGTGTGTGGGTTTCGTCTGTCCAACAGGTATTGGTGAACGTCGTTGAGTGGTTCGGTAGTGGAAGAGGGTGGTTTTTATGTGGATAGAAAATTCTGATAAAGTGATATATGTATTTTTCGTTATAAAATGCTAGGTTCTGTGATCTAAGGTTGCTCGAAACTCTGTAAGCGATTGAATTTTTTTGTATATTAGTACAGATTTAAAAAATATTATAATGAAGAAATTTTCTCATATGTAAACATAACAACTGAAAAGTTTCATAGAAATCTTACGAAAAGTATAAGAAAATATAGAGTACACGCATACACTTTAATAGGTAGACAGATAGATAAAAGCTGATTAAATACGTATACATTTCCATAAGATTTTATTCGAACACTAACTCGCTCATTTTTTTCATCAAGCAACAATATTGGTCCCGTAAAGAAAATACAAATTTCCCCATTCGCCGTAGCCAGACTGTTAATCGCGCGTTTAAAAAGCAACCCGAATACATTTCAAGAGCGCTGTAAAGAGCTGAAAACACCTCGTTTAAAGTGTAAAAAAAATATACAGAAACGTCCTAGGTGCGAACAATGGGCCTCTTTGACCCGTTGCGCTCTCCTGCTGTATTTAGGTCCACTTTATTAAACCTTTTATTCGAGTCGCGTTTAATTTACATTTAAACGGTTAGCCAAAGGGCGTTTATCGCCTCGTTCTAAAGCACTGAGTCGCCTCGACTCGGAACATTTCAAAGTTTTCAGTGGATGAAAATATACTTCGATCAACATTCAATCATCGTACAATTTAAGAAAATATACAGAACGAGCTGTATCGACCACACCTCATCGCCTAATATTTTCCGCGTCCATTTTCCACCCTTCACAATTGGGGGTAGGTCCGTCATAACGGCGCCTCGTTAAAAACGACGGACTTTTCTCACCCCTCCGAGTCCCTCGTCAAAAAAGGCTGGACAATGTACCGTGATTAGATGGGGTTTTGTCGTATAGTCATCGGCTAAATCCGCTTCGGTTCGAATGACGGACTAAGCACTGCGAGCTGGAGCTGAAGGCTTATACGAAAGGGGATGGAGTTGTTCTTCTTCGTTGGGTAGTTGGGGCTTGTCAGTTCGGCGAACGACGTGTCTATTGAGGGAAAAAATGCTACATGCTTGTGTCTTGTGTGCGCTTTGTCTTGTCGATATGAATGAATCGTGTTTAAGCTATACGTGTGTGTGTGTTATTTTTTCGCGTTTGTTTGAAAAAGGATGTTGTACTTGAATGATATACACGTGTATATATATTTCGTTAAGATTTTCTATTAATAAAGTAATATTTTTCATGAAAATTTATGATATTATCGTTGTGAAATATAATGCATTGAATTAATTTCAAATGATTAGAATCTTATGACGTTTTCTAACGCAAGTGCGTTGAACGAAAACTTCTCTTATTTTTTTCATTTAAGACGTAATCTTTTCAACATACCCATAAACAAAAAGTATAATATTATCGAACTATTGCAAGTTGGCTATTACGCCGAAGCGAAATCGAGCGTCTTCTAGTCACGAACTGAAAATTTTCTGTGTTCGGGCGCAATTTCGCACAACGCAACAACAGCTCCAGAATCGCTAATGCCCAGAACCTCAAAACTATACGCCACAAGACTTATATAAAGTGTTGTCGACACTTGAGCAACTTGAGAAACGAATATTAGTCCGAGGAAGAAACGTCACCATTATCACCACTGAAATAAAATACCTTTCATAGAAAAATTTCGATCAATTGACCTTTAACTAAATTTATTTTCAATACATGCGAAATTAATTAATAATGAAATCAATTCGATTAAAGCAGAAAATTGCATTACGAGCAAAATTATTTCAAGAATTTTACTCGTAATGTGAAGAGAAATGATACTTTTTGAGCAAATAAAAGTCGAGATACTGCATATGACGTTACAATATTTAATTACTCATTATGCGATACATCGCTGATTAAGCGAGTCATTTTTTACATTCTCTTTTGATCGTTAAACTTAATTTTAACTTTATATTCCATTCAAAATTTCAAAATCGAAAACACACCGAACAATACTCGCATATTCATCGTGCGGTTTATCGAAAATGATCGAGTGTGAACGCACACTATACGTACTCGTATATGGGATATTTTAGACAATGCTCGAGAACCACTAGTGGGTTTTATGGTATGGGGTGGTTACACGTGTGGGGCTATTATTTCCGAAGCACGTGTGTGTGTTTTAGGCAGCGATAATAACAATCGAGAGCTAGGAAGGAAGGATTTTGCGCACCGAAAGTGCGATTAAAGGGCAGGCGTATGTTCGCTGTTTTCATGTTTGTGCCCTGTAATGCTTGTAGGATCGTGTTTGTGGTGTGAAAAGTGTCGTTTGCGTGCTGAAAAAGGTTTTTTTTCCGGCTCTTTTTTTTCAGACGGTGAAATTCCTTTCACAACGGTTCGAATGTGAAAAATGTTAAAAAAATATTTTTTTATATCAAAAGATAGCTGATAGAGGTTGTATAATATCATATTATACGTAGAAGTAAAATTGAGGTAGAAAAATTTATAGCCGATTCATGGTTATTTTATTTTGTATCGTTCGAATATTTATATCACGTTTAGTGAAAGAAAAGAAGAATTTTTAATTTGCATTTTGATTAAATAAAAAAAAATGTTGGTTGTTTTTCATTGCCTCGTCTACTTAAATGTGAAAAAATAGTTTATGATGAAAAATTTTCCAAAGAAATTTCTTCAGAAATGTGCGTGTCCAGCTCGATCATTTTTTTACTACGGGAAAATTCACTTAAGCGATATACTAGCTCTGCGTGACAATTATGCAAGTACGTATAGTTTTAGTACGCGTGTATGTATTTTATATGAAATACTAGTAATTTTTCCGAGCAGACATTTCCAAAATGAGGCGAATCAAATTTATTTATGACTTGATTTTTTGTTTTACAACCTTCATTTACGTCGCTCATAACAGAACATTTCCAACGACCGTTTTTGTTTCACCGAAACATTAGTTTTTAACTTGTCATACACGTCGAAAGACAATCATTAATATCAGTCAACGTGAAATTCTTTATAATATTTCACTGCATGCAATTTAATTAATGTATTTTTCAATTCAGCTTTATAACGCGATATTTCAAAGATCGTTCGGAAATTTCGCTTTATATTTCACAAAAGCACAAGAAAGATTAATCGTCCGTAATCGACATGTTCTACATATAAATCTCTCACAATAATATTATAACGACAGATTTATCGAACTGTAGCAAATTATCGAGCAGAATGGGCCCTGGCGAGGCGAACTTACACGTTTACACATACCATTCGCATAGGACTAATGGCGAATCTTCCACTAGTCCCGAGTTTGATTGAAACCGATTTGTATTCGCTAATAGAAACGTACCAGAGACGTGACAAATGGTGTGTGACCCGAGCTTTTCAAACATTTCGACTTCCGCACGAAAATTATCTCGGAATAAACTCGGGAAAAGCACTTCTTCTTTCGTACGAGAATAACCGTTTTATGCTCTTGCTCTATGCGGGGGTTTGGGTAAATTTATGTGAGCGAAGAAAACGGGGTGAAATTATGTATAAAACGTTGATAGACGTTAATCTTGGGGGTGCGATTTTCATGTTTTACGAGCTTAAGCCTCGAACGTATTGTAACGGCCGGGTTATAAAAATGTACATAATAATGCAAGAAAAAAATATGTATCGTGTGTAAGAGCGTGTGAAATATGTTCTAGTACATGTTTTGATTACAAAGTTTAACACTTTATATAAAATTGACACTAAAAATATATATTTGTTTGAAATTTGAAAAGAAACTATTTATAAATTGAATTTTTACTTGAAATATTATAAATGTGATGAAAAGACTCACTCGTAATTCAAATCGAAAATCAATTGAAACACAACTTTAGCGAATTCGCGGTTCCATTGAGGGCGGCTTCATAAATTTGTGTTCAGAAAATAATTGCGGAATTGTGTACAATGATGTTTTGAGAAGTTCTCCATTGCGGCTGTACAATATAGAGAGCTCACGTAACGAGAACGCGCAAGACAATGGATCTCATCAAATGCTTTTCCATGCCGTTCGTGTCATTAATTTCCTCGGACAAAGTGAAATTTAATCAAACCCCCATTACTGCTGCTTCGATTGTGTTCTTTTCACGTCACCTTTAGCACGTAGCTCGGAGAAATTTTGGATTAGCAACGCAAAAAGCCTACGAATGAAAAAAACAAATTAACACCCAAGACAATCACAATGCAAAGATTTACTTCCGCAACTGTATAACAGATTGAAGTTTCATTATTATTATTTTAAACGAACATTCAATCGGTGTAAAATGTATACGTATTTCAGATGAAAATTCATCGACGGGAAAAAATCCAACGAATTTTCAAAGAAACTGCGACTCATCCCTTTGTTTACGGCTGGGGAATTGACTCGTTTGAGATGTACCTAACGCCCTCCTTGCAGCGGGATATTCGAGGCGTTCCATCGCATTTCCTCAATATTGGAGCTGGATGAAGGAAATAAAAAAAAAGAGAAACAAAAATAACAAAAAAAAAACGAGACTTCTGGCAACAACTACGAGGAAGCGTTTAATGGAAAAACATTTTCAAACGCGCCCGCGCAGACTTTCCCGCGGGGGAATTAACAGATTGCAATTCAATTTTCCCCGTCCTCCGCCACAAGGGAGGTTCTTTTTTCTTGTTCTTTTCCCGGATTTCTTTTTTATTGTGCAGATTTTTTTTTATCATATTTTTTTTCCTCGTAGCGATTTTTCTTACCTGTTGACGACGAAGGCACGAATCCCAGGTGCGGCAAGTAGGACGTGTTCGAGTTGAGGGCTGCCGGTGCTGTGGTGGTCGGTGGTCTCTCGAGGAATTCTATGGTGGCCATGAAGCCATTGTAGGCATAAGGTGGTACGTGGTAGCCGGAGCTATAAGGATAATTAAGATGATGAGTTGATGTCTCTTGGGATCTATTCTATTCCTTGTACAATATTTGAAAGAACTCGAATTTTTTTTTTGATATAATTTAATCTAAAGAATTGAATTGATTTATATGTGCAATATTAAAATATAAAATATAAAGCTTATTTTCTTATAAAGTTTGTAGAATTGATTGTTTAGTTAATCCTAACATCAAAGAAAAGTCGATGCAACGAAACTTACTTGAACTCCAACAGTAAATTCGGTCCAGGTAATTCCAGGATTGTGGACTTTGGATCGCAAACTTTAGCCAGTTGAGGATCAGAAGAAGAAGAGCCTTGATATATAGCCAAATAATCTGTAGAACAGCGACTGAAACGAATATAAAAATTTATTAAAATCACAAAGACCTGCGGCATAAAAGCTCAATTATTTTTGTTTCAACATCTGTTAGAGCGCTGGCAAAATTTATGGCATTTTCTCGGTGCGAGCATTTGAATGTATAATTTCACAGGAAATAAAAAAAAGTATCAATATTTGAATAAGAAAATATGGAACATACATCAATTTACATAAACGAAAGAGAAATAAAGAAATCGATGTAATATTCCATGCTGAAACATTATAAAATGTGTCACGTCTCTCCACCTTCTCCTATACATACACAATATTAAAAAAGGAACGCGTTAAAAACCGATAGGTGCGTCACGCTCCTGTGAAATTTATGAGGTCCGATGAAAATGAAAATCGCACGATTTTCACCGTTTTTCGCGCACACAAAAGAGTGATAAATGTTCGGTGTCTGATGCGCTCGACGTACCGAAATAAAAAAAATATGAATGAAAATAAAGAAGAAAAAAAGCGCGCGAAAAACGTGAAAGGAATGTAAAAATTAGGTCGCTCCCGCAACCTATTAAGACACGCCGGACCGTCGCCATTGTGTTAAATACAATAAAAATGACAAAATAAAAGTGTTTGTACGAAAACTATAGAGTTTTGTCCATTCTACACACATCGGTATTAGCGGTGGTGGCGGTGTTTACAATGCTCTCGGAAATCGTTCTAGGTTTTTTTATTTATTTTAGTGCAGCTCTCTTTTCAGTTATATTTTATTTTGAAACCAAACAACGCATTTAGTTTGTCAATTCTATCAAAAAATATAGAAATTATATAATAATATCTCAAATACTTCGAATCGATTAATATCAATTTCGAGATACATATCTTAATTAGTTAGCAAAAATTAATTCGTCGGTCCGTCCACGAGGCGTGATAAATTATAGCGAATTCATCCATGTTAACGCGTCTTGTATATAGTGTTGCGTGCCCAAATTGTCTATTCCATTAAAGACGATCCGATATTAATTACCGAAGTTTGAATCGTTTGTGACGAATTTCATTACACCGCCGTGGTGTGGAGGGTCCTTAATAACCGAAATTGCGTATCTCCTAAATATACTACATATTATGTGTGTATCTGTGTGATACGCTGAAATGTTCTCGTGTAGGTATATGTTATATCGAAGGATTTCGATTATTCATCGCATTTCGCATCGATACACTTTACAAGATCTATTCGAGCGAGATGGTCTGTCTCGAGCAGAAATACTTTGATGGCAATATTTGAGGGCTTCCTTTAAGATAAATTGTATTGAAAATATCGCGTATGTCGAATTATGCATCGCTTCCTTCCGTCGTTTATATCCGGTATATTTTTCCATGCGAACTCGCTTACCTAATAATAGATAAAATGTTATTTCCATAATGTTTATTCAATAAATAAAATCGTTCATGAGAAAAACAAATCCATTTCCATTCTCCATTCTTGTACAACAGATGCGAACAAAACCCGAAACAAATACTTAACGAGCAAACTGGCAAACAGCATGTCGTCCCATCGACAAATCAAAGCCCTCCAACAATGCTAGTCATGTCTGACGAAAGGTAAGTTTATAAAGCCAGGCTTTATGAGCTACCTCACAACTACCTTCCAATGGGAGGCCGTACAGTCGACAATTCGAGGACACATTCGAAATTGGAAGATCGTACTCCGGAGACCGTGGCTCCGAGGACATTCCGTTGTTCTGCGGAAACCTCGTCCACAATCCACGTCAGGGATTCTCGAAATGTGCCACTATAAAGGATTTAAGGATTCGGATAAAACGCTTGAAGTTTCAAGAGATCGAAATTTTGAGCAAATTAAAATAATAAAATTATTGTGATACATTTAAAATAGATCGGATTGTATGTATTTTCAATTTGTGATATACATAAATACGAGTTCGGGGGATGGATTGGTTTTGGAAACCATCGATCTACATAGTGTCGAAGCCTTCGTCATTTGCTTGTGTACACTAGGACGATCCTTATCCGCCCACTACAAGACTAAATTGGAATACGCCCATGGTCTTGTAGCGATCTTCGATTCTGATTGATGACGATCGAACGCAAGCAGGATCGTGTTCTGATCGCTTACAAGTCTATTAATGAAAGCTGGGACATGTCTTTGAACGATGTCGGTACGCGTACTACGATCACAATGTACATTCACGTATACGTTTTCCTATTGTTAAACGAGCCGTTCAGTGCTAGACATGACTAACTCTATAATGCAATAAGCCGAGAAAAATGTTCGGTATGATTCCGATAGATTTTGAATTGTTTACGAAAATCGACGCCAAAACGTAATCGGGCGTTTTAAGTTATTTATTTGGAAACATGATATTGTAAAGAGGCTCAAATTAAAAATTAATCGAATCAGATTTTCGTATCGTGACTGATCGATGTTGCGCCTTTTAGATGAATTAAAATTTATTAAGACGGGTGATGCTCGAATTATTAGAGAACTTGAAACACGATAAAATTAAAGCAGATAAAATTCGAGGAGGGAAGCCATTTAAGATCAAAGGCTTTCAAAAAGGATCAGAACTAATCAAAAATACTTACGAATGATTAAATTTGACATTTTTCGATGGAAACTGTCCTTCCCATCGCGATTAAGAAGCGAGAGAATAAGCTTTAGCCCTTATCTAATAGAAGATTAATCTATAATTAAGAAATATACATTTCTTCACATTTTTTCCGAAATTCACTAGATTGATTTTTTTTATATTCATATGCATACACATTATAATTTGTTATACACCGAACCGATATAAATCGTTAAAGAAATTTCAGATATTCTATGCCCGATATAAACGATACCGAGCGATACTTTTATGCGTACAAATAATTTTTCATTCGGAATAATTCGTCGACAATTTATGTATCGCGTTTTGGGACCGATCATAAACCGACGACCCCGAAGTGAGTACATACAAATATACATATTTTAATGTCCAACATCCCCGTGGCACGATCGAATCGAATCGAGGACATTTCCATGGAAGGTATTGATTGTGTCAGTCGAAAAATATACCCTAATACCCTTCTACCTGTCGCTTGTTCGTTTCCAGATTAATTTCCGGCGCGGTCGAGTTCAGTTTTTCCATTGCTAGAACAATTTACATATCTGACACTTAAGCGGTGAACGGAATGAACTGATCTGAATGTTAAATTATATGAAAAATTGCAGTGGAGGCATTCTATGGAAATGTTTCACTTGAAAAATATGAAAATATTCATGAACTCGATTTGATATTTTACGATTTACGAACAAGCTATGAGTGTTTTGTTACGAAATAACTATCCAATCAAGTTTTAATTAAAAAATAAAAATACTCAATATTGAGATTACTAAAACACTTTCATGGGAGTATTAAAGATACACAAACGTCTTTCCTCGCGTATTTTAAATAGAAATCCTCATCATATACATACATAAGGCACTTCAAGTAGTCACTTTTGTATATTCTCATGTGTCCAGATGGGAATCTAAGGAACCCTTTGATGCCCCAGAGATACGGACGACCTTACACACCTTTGAAAATGGTCTCATATGCGAAAAATTCCCTAGAGATTTTCACTGAAGATATGATTTCCTTAGCATTTTCCGAGCACACAATCCGCTTCATGTCCATATGTGTGTCAATATAAATTTTTGCACACAGAGAGAAAAATGTGAACGCTTCCATTTATTTGGAGCTGTAATGTTTGATATCCTAATAGCATCTGTTCCCTGCGGGTTTCTTCGCTCGCATACGAATTCAAACATAAAAATTACTTCCGTCGTATAAAGCGATATAAAATCGTCTCAATTGCATCGAGTGCACAAAGCGGTAAAAATTTTAAAAGCCGCCTTTCACATTCTAAATAGATATTAAAAGGTTTCCTCGTGTACGAGTCTCAATCGGCTCTAGTCCATTAGTACCATTAGTGAGAGAACGTTATCATCGAAAACTTAATATAATGCATATAAGAGGGCTCTTTTAATTGCATTAGCTTTCGTACTGGGACTTTTCAATTTCGTACCGGAAAATTCGCCTTTGAAGGAAAATCGGGGATGTTTTTTTAATGTAATTATTCGCAAGTTGTGTGCAGTCGATGAACTTTCGGTTCATTATTTTCCGTTCTGTTGCGGCAAAACCAGGGGGCTTCGGTTTAATTTTAATATTTCAGTGAAAGTATTAAAAACCAATTATTAAATAATCTATGGGCGTTCATTTTACTGAAAACGGTTCCATAACGATCATTAGTGTCGATATTTATTCGGTCGTAGTTTTGTTTTGAGCCCTTTCACGTAATGAAAATTGTACGCACCTTTGTTTTGTAAGCAAAACTCGTATAAATTCACAAGCGCTATTATTTGTAATTAATTTTGTGTTTGTAAGTATATTATAAATTTTATATACAGATTGAATGTGAATATCTTACACAAAAAAATGTACACCTAATACTAAAACCGAATCGAAAAATTCAAAGAAAACTTTCCGAAGAGCTAATGTACCATTGTGAAAGAAATTCGCAGTGGTCCTTTCGAATGCAACGACATTCAGCTTCCCACGAGGCACATGTCGATTTGAAAGGACACAAAAGGGAAACACGTTGTATGCAAAGCGACTCTACACGGGTATTTTAGAGTGGCGAAATGTACGTTTCGACTACGTTGAAAGAAGACACACTCACTTTCTGGGAAAGAGTATTGCCGTGAAGTTGATCCTGACTTTGGTGTGAATCGAGCTGGTGGCGAACACGTATCTGCATTTTGTGTGCGGCGGATAAAGTCCTGGATATCCTGGACTGGCTGCCACACATGATCCAGGTCCTCTGCAGTTGATATCTTGATACAACCAGTCGCATTCTGAGAACAATTTTAAATAAAGTTTATTCATTGGTTACAAAACAAAATCATTTTCAACAATTTCTAACTGAACCAAAGTGACGGAAAACTCGGTGTTATTTTGCATAATTAACTCATCGCTTCTTCGTTTTAGATAAGACAACAAGAAAAAGACGTTAAAGACTTATAAAAGCGCCGTCGAAAAACTTTATATTATAATACGGTTTCGGTGTCGAAACAAAGGATCTCGTCTACGAAAGGAGCCACCGCCTCTGCAGGAAGTTAATAAAAAGACAAAAGGCTTTTACGACGTGTCAAAAGACACTCCTTCCATAATAACAACACATCGACCCGTCGTCGGCTGCAGATCACCCGGTCTATGATTAATAGTTTCTTCGCAGATTGGCAATATCCGGCGTGAAAGAAGGACAATTTCAGTTTTGCACCGCATTTCGGAACGTATCTAAACCGAGAATCTGAAATGGAGGAATTCCATTCCTTAACGAGAATCGTAAACGCGGTAGAAATCGTACTGAATCCCGTTTCGATTTAATTTTCAATCAGGAAAAATCTTTTAGTGAAGCATTATTATGCTCATATAATTTTACAAGGTTGAATTCATACGTTTTCTATCCTTGTTCTAGAATTTTCACCTAAAATAGTATTTTAGAAAAATACGAAAATATTTTTAACCTGAGTGGAAATGTAAGATATTTTGCATATCCACATATCATATCTTAGCCTTCCACTCACAATCAGTTATCGATACGTATAAATTCTAAAAGTTTTGTATTTATATTTATCATCAGACGTAGAGTTATAAATAAGACGCATACAATAAGCAGTTCTTGAACATTAATGAATACAGCTTCGTTCTGAGTTTTATTTGTGTATATTATAATGTGTCAGAGTGACGGAACCGGAGAAAACGACCTAATGAATCTCCTAGCAAACACGAAGTCCATAAGAGCATAATCATGTTCGGTTTTGCGAAGCGGCTGCTCCGAGAACACACACACCATGGCTTTCTGCTCCTCTTTAGAAGAGGGTGGGTCGTTTTCCCATAGTGAAAGCATCACTGAAGGAACGGTCGGTTCGACTGTTCGACAAGAAGTCTCTCATCCCCGTTCGAGGTTGCTTCCCGCTGAAAGTTAAACACCAAGAAAACTTGGCTAGGATACGGTTTTAATGAGGTGTAAAACGCCGAGCCATCTCCTCTCAGGGTATAAAGTAACGCTGCTTGAAAGACGCCCCTCAAATTGCTGCTCATTCATCAAATGCACGAAGCCGTGAGTTATGTTCTTTTTCCCCCGATTCGAAGGTGCTGATTCGGAAATATAAAGATACGAATCGTTTCCATTCACGATTTTTTCATATACGATATCAAAATATTTCGAAAATAAATGGATTATAAATTCGTTTGGAAATTGCGTCCGAATGATTCGGTCAAGTCGTTGTGTAAACTTTGCCATCGCTTGTTAGTACGGCCGAGACAAGCAAAAAGAAAATACGTAATTTTCGAAGTCGAGAGTCATTTCTCGTTTTAAAATCGATTTTTTTCCTTAAGAAAAGTTTCCGACTCAATCGAGTTCAATATGAGCAAAGTTCACGGGGCGTTCATTAGTCGTGTACGAGGTGAAAATTCGTGCTATCGTAAGCGCACCATTTTTCCAACTCGCAAAAACCTTTGAAAAATTCGATCATTTGGATCTCTACCAAATGTCTTTCTCGAGTCATTTATACGGAGAAATGTGTTTGACGAAAAATATACGAAATTCAATCATTTGTAATTTCTAAATTAAAATTTACAATAGTTACCGCAATTCATTCTGATAATGTTAAAAAATACAAACTGTATAAAATAACTCTTCAGAGAGAGCAGATTTTTATCAGTCGATAGCTTAGCTAGGCTCTTAAATCATTAGTATGGAAATGTATAGAAGTGCGCATTACGATTACAAGTCCATACTAAAAAGTGCCTGGCCAATTTATCGGCCGATAGAAAGTCTATATCTAATATTCAGGAGTTCTTAGAGCCGATTTATGAATCGTAAATTAAATCACGTAAATATAATTAAATGTTCTTATAAAATTTGAAAGCTGTTACTGTAGACTAAATAACCAAACCTTAACGTTAAATAAAAAAAATATTAGACCTAAAATCAGTATTTTTTCATAAAATTCAAAACACTCATCATAATTTGAATAGAAACACATTTATAAAATTCCTCGATTCACCGACTGCAGATATCGAGACGCCCTCATGCAGGTTTTCCATTTTTTCGCACGCGACTTCCGCTCTAGCTTTTCCGCTTTTCCGGCGCGACATCTGTCACCGGTGCGCCACTTCCCCCCGAACGACCTACTCCCGAAACATCCGAAGAACCCCCTGCGAACCCCCGTCCTATTATGGCGCCCTTTGCGGATTTTCCGGATATAAAAATCGCCATAAATCAGAGGCGAGCGAGTGTTTGTCGAACTCGGCAAACTCGACTTCCATAAAAGTAACAAATTGCTCATTCGTATCCTTTGTGTTTTGCGCGGGAAAACTCTCGACGGTTTTCCACCCCTTCGCGCAACGTGTAACAATTTGCAGCGGCGCCGGAAAATCGGACCGCGGAAAAGTCGCGAAAAAAGAGGCTTACTTTAGGTTGTTATTTTTTTTTTTCGCCTTTTTTTCTTTTTTTTTTCAGTTCGGTGCTCTTTTGTTGCGTTTGTCTCGTGAAAGGCGCGAGTTCGCGGTCAGTTCCTATAATTTCGACGGTTGTTTCCATTGTGACGAGAAAAGTTGACGCTTTTTCTTGTTGAGCTTCTTTGTGAAAAGTTTTCGTGATGTTTATCAATGAGGTCGTGGATGAAAATGTGTTTTTATTTTTAAATATATTTTCTTATTTTTTAAGAAAGAATTGAATAAAGTTCATAGTTAGAAAATATAAATTCGTTTTGAATTTTATTAATAGATACATATGTACTAATTAAGCACCGCATAATAATAGACTCACGAAGCACATACAGATTTAAAAAAATAATGTGGTTGAAAAATGATTCATATTAAACGTATCATACTGCGAGTAGTCGTTAAGTAAGCCAAATTTTATTTTGTTCACTCGATTTCAGGTGGCAAATAAATATTTGAAGAAAATATTTTTCATGCACACCTTAATGAGAGGATGAATATGACATCTATATACGTCATAATCGAAAAAAAATAGTTTTAATGGTAAATATTGAACGTATATTTGTTGTAACAGTATATTTTCGATCGAAATAAAGCATTTCAATCAATATAAAGATATCCGCTAGAGTCGAATCGAGCTTCGCATCGAATTGCGAAGCTGCATTCGGCAAAAGCGTGTAAATGTAAAACGTTCAATTTGAAACGATTGAATTGCTTCGGTCAGAATAATTGATTGCGTGCACGTTTAAATTAACAATTTAGCCATAATTTTCAATGGGGCAGCCGCAGCGGCGAATTGCGACCGCTATTGTTTCCCGGGTCAAACTATAAATACGATTTCTAGTTTCTGCGAGCGAGCGAATTAATTTACAGCGCTTTTGAAAAGATACCGTGTAAATTCGTCGGATATGCGGGTTTCGAGTCGGCAATCGATTTGTTTTAGTGTTGTATGTTGAATGAATTCGAACTGCTTTCGGATATTAGTCAATAAATATGTATTAGGAAATCGAATAATTCAATTGAAAAATATTTCATATATATCGCTGTGGGTTTTATTTGAATCAATTACAGAAATGTACATATGCATAATGTATGTTGATAAGGGTCATGCCCTATTTTAGGTCGGATGTTTACTTTTAATTAGGAAAATAAACGTTGCAACGTTTGAATTTGATGAATTTCTATCAAAATATCTGATTAATTAACTGAGTACACGAAAACACGTGATGCATATTATTGAAATAACAAGTATTGCACATGACCTCAATTTATCATTTATTCATAACTCATACGATATGTTTTCATTTGTGATAGATTCTAGAAAATAAATCAAATATGAATTGATTTGAATTTAGATGCAATGTTTAAATTTATAAATATTAAACTAAATGCAATTTAATACAATATGCATTATAGTTTTCTGAAAAGCAACTTTCTCAGATAATTAATAAAGCTTTTCAGGTCGTCTGAAAGTTTACATAATGACGCTTTGTAAAAGTTGATACGTTGTTTCTCTTTGTTATATTTTGTTCTACTTTGAGTATCTTTCATTTAGTTACATAGAACTTTATTAAAATTAATCAAATACAACTTTTAGTGTTATTTAAGATATTTCTCGTCGAAAATATAAACAGTTTATGATGAAATACCTTCAAGTCGAAACCATTGAAAAAAATCACATTTTAAACATGAAGGAATTCCAAAAATATCAAGCTGCTAGTTTCATTTCAGAGCCGATTTGCAAAACAAAAAGAAAAATCCTCGAAAGAACGAAACAATCGACATCAGCATCCGATTTCGCTGAAAAAGTCCTTCAAAAATGACAAGCGCGACACCCTTTCTCGGAAATTAATTAATAACGAGTTTCAAGAATGCCCGATAGCGTCCTGAAGAACATTCCGTCGAAAACTCGACATCTCCGTTAATTTTAAATTACTCGAGAAGACTGAAAAAATGAAAATCAAAGCGAAAATTTTAAACATTCCCCCGTAGGAGGAGTGTTTCCTAGTGGAGCCGAAAGGATTTTTCCAGAAGTCATTTCAGCTTCGCGAAAACGTTCCCCTTTATGCGGTGCGAAGTGGTTCTAGTGTCGGGGAAATTTTCATTCGGAACAGATAAAGAGGCGCACATGCGACATAAGCATTTTCGTATTTTCACCCACCACAGTATCGATAAAAACGCTTCTCAATCTCGTCTCCGGATCCGGTGAGGGACTTTCATATGTTAATAAGGGGACGCCAAAGGAAGAGCTCGTAGAAACGCCACGCCAATGCCGGATTTCCCACGGAGATTATTAACCTCGTGCCCGGTTTTAGTTTTTCGAGTTCTTTCCTTTTCCTATTTTTTTCTACTCCGGGTCTCTGTGACTCATTACATATTCGCAACTAAAAGGTCTTACTTAGGACGGAACCCTCTGTCTGTATATTTTTTTCCGGTTCGTTTCGGCCGCGCCATGTTTTGCCGCTTTATTAGAATTCTTGGCAATACGATGAGTATTCTATTGTTCGGTTCTCGTGTTTTCACAGAAGTAACTCTAGAATGGTTCTGTGACTTTCCTAAAATAACAGTGAAGGTTCAATATGACATATTAGACATTCTACATATATAGATTTTCAAAAGAAAAAAATAATTACAAAATGCATTTTTAACGAAAATGCACGATTTATCCTATAGAAAATAGCGAGCGTTGATTTACAAAATTTTCGAGGATCACATAAAGAATTATGGCTATTTTTACGACGTGAAAGAGATTGTGACGTTTTATACCTTCACGTGTTGGCTTTATTATGCGAATTTATGGGACTTTAATAGACATTCCTTTATACTGCGATTAAAGCGGGAATTAATTATGTATAAGCTTCGAAAGCCATTGCACAATAATCGAATAACCGATAAAAAAATATAACGTAATTGAATATTTTTACTCACGGAAAGAAAGCTAATTGTGAACCGTAATTACAATAAATTGTGAGTTTATGGGATTATTCACAATAACCACAATAAATTATTTTATCGGAATTTTTTTACTATTTTATATTTTCAGCCAACGAACAGTAAAGCTTGAAAAAAATATGTGTATATGTGAATCGATTAAGCGAGCGATTGCCGAAACTAATTCGATTGAAGTGATTCGGTTACGTGAAATTTATTCGAATGGAAAATGTAGCGGAATTCACTATTGATTCGATTTAGAAATTTATCGCATCGATGGTCAATTGATGCAATATTGGATTCTTAGAAAAAAGTACTTTTTAGTACATAGGTACAATTTTAGAAATAAAATACATACGTAATATATTTTCAATTTTAGATTCACTGTTCAATATATTGAATATTTTTTTTAATCAAATTCATTATTATAGGTTTGTTTCTAAAAATAAAATCGTTGCGTATAAAACTGTGCCGTACAAATTCGAGCGTAAAAATCAACTTCCACCACAGTGAAAAACGGTCAGAATCGAACGATTTTTTCACCACAAAATTCAAAAAATTCCGCACAAGGTGGGCGTTTGATAAATCGGTTTGAAAATTTCCAGGTTGCGGACGTATTTCAGCATTAGCGTATGAAATATCGTGTGCGCTATACTTACATACCTACAAACGTGTAGGAACAAAAGAAGGTATGGTTCTGTGAAAAAATATTACATGAAAAAAATTCAAGTGATTTCATAATGTACGCTTTTTTTAAATACAATAATTTTATATAATTTTAAATTAATATGTCAGATTATTGAAATAGAGGACTGTACTCTGGAATATAGAACGTCTGGTCACAGTACGTATATTACAAACTTACCGGCCGCACGTTAAATTTAAATTAAGGGATATTTTTAAGTGGCTCGAAGGGTGCCCATAACGAAAAATAATCGTGGCGTTTACGCACGGGACCAGGAAACGAAATTAACCAAATTCGGAAAGACAAACAGCCGAAGATTAAAACTTGGGATAAACCTAGACGTAAATGGACGCAACTCGTAGATATAATCCGTGCATGTATTTTAAACGATGAACACTCTTATATCATTTAGATTTAAGTAATATTTATTAAATTTTTAAATGTGATACGTTTTTTATTATTAATAACAATAATACCGAATAAACGAACCGAACAGACGATTTCCATCCTCCAAACTAAACGACGTATAAATCGCCACAAGTGCTCCCTCGCAAAGGCTTTATCTCGTCTAATTCAGCTCGGCCTCGACCGGACACGACGAAACAACCCTCGAGCCAACCCCCAAAGCCCTTAGCAAGGACTCAGATCGAGTTTACGATGTTGACACACCCAGAGATTATCCATTATTATTTTTTTCCCCCCAGCATCCCTCAAGGAGTGGAGGGCCGGTCGGTCTCTCGCTGCATATCGTACATTTATAATATATTAAGGCTGTGTTCGATAAGGGTTTCGTGCGAGGGTGTGGAGGTTCTTTCAGCCCTTAAAAAGCGAAAGCGATACGGCTGACATCTGCTTAACACGTGAAACATTGCCGGGGCACGCGAATAGATTCGAGATAAATCTCCCGAACGACCGGCTACTATTATACGCACTGCTAGTGTTATACATACTCGTGTAGTAGTTGTTGGATTCGTTCTGATGGAAAGGGATAGGGTTTTAGTAGAAATGTGTACTCTTGTAAGTATAAATTCATGGTATGATTCATAATATCGAACGCGGTCGAGGAAAAAACGCATGAATTCTAGACCAATATGTAGGCATAAAAACTACATAAAAGTGTATATTTTCGTAAAATTTATGATGTAAATATTGTAAAAATCAATGCAGATATTATTTTTAATAGTTAAATCATGATTTTTAACAATGGTGAACTTTCTTCGAAAAAAATATACGAAACTCATAAAAAAATGATATAGTTAATCAACAGAATTCATTCACACGTTCAACTTCCTTATTCTTCAATTTAAATTACAGAAATAAATCAATCCAATTACACTTTTATACAATCTGTCCTAGTTGAGCACATGATCGATCTTCGAATAAAGTGGCTCACGAACAACAGCTCTAGAGATAAAAAAGACGAGCCAAGTACGGATTCCCATAAAAGCTCCCTTCGTATGCGTTCGTTTGATTTCTACTCTTCGAGACTCTTTTCGGCCGAATAACACAAAGCGAAACATACTATCTGTATAAGATACATATGTATACAGAATGAGGAACAAAGTCATGTTCGTACCATTGCAATTATAGTTCGGAAGTTTTGTTTCGGCGAAACGGAATAGCGTTGTCGACACGATTAAACTTGCGAGCGTGTAATGTGAAGGAACGCGTGTGTCCCTCCTACTAATAACGCGCACAAAAACAAGGCTTTAAGGGATAGGGACTTAATATTATCAAGTGTTCGCTTTGTTGTTAGGATAATGAATGTTGTAAAGGTTGCGCGAATTTATAACGAGTTAGCTATGGTTGTGACTTTGTGAGCAATAACGCGTGAAAGCTCTGCTTGTTAATACGAATCTTTTGTGTGTGAATACTTTATTATTAACAAGTTTTAACTATGATCATTTATATATTATTTTTTGAGTAAGAACTTTGTAAAATTAAATAAAGTTCTAACTCGAAAAAGAAAGTTATTAAAAATTATAAAGTTCAATTTGTAATATAATTGAAATTCTGAGCGAGACGAGCTTCATTAAACTGCATTCAAAATAAGCGTAGTTAGCTGAAAAGTTGGAGAAAGGTTGCAACAATCAAATTCTCGAAAACCAAAAGACTTAATTGTATTATTTGCAGTGTTGTCGAGTCTATGAATATGCGGAGCATCCAAATTTGCAATTACGGAACATGAAACTTTTGCTTTATGCGCTGCTATTCAATTAATGAAGTTGCACCGAACGAAAAATATGCATGTTCAGAATATTCATTATGTAATGAAAGTTGAATAATTATAACAAAATATTATTTTATGTTTTCAGCAACGATTAATGAAAAATATAATGGAAAATATGCTATTTTTATTAAATCGAATACTGAAATCATCTAATAATTAAGATTTCATAAATTTCACGTCACATTTTATTTGTGAATCAAATAAGTTTAAACAATATCTCACAAAACTAGAGTAAATGTAAAGAAAATACATATTCACGCTTCTTGGGGTCAATTTCATTTTGAAATTCGCAAAGGAAACCATTGCTAAAGTCAAGTTTTATGCAGAACATGAAGCGCAAAATATATTTTGTCTATTCGTTTATTTATTCATACGATACGGGTCAGTTACTCAGTGGCCGATTCTTTCCAGAAAGTCATTCTTTATTCTCGGGGTAAGATCTTGGAGGTTTGTTCAAAGTTGCCTCTGGGAGTTCTCGGCCTCTCTAAAGTTTGCTGTGAGCTTAAGTATAATTTGTTTTCAGGCTAAGGTGTCTCGATAATGAGAAGTTGTAGTGTGAAATAATTAAATTCGCCGTTTGTTGTCTCGAGAGTATGTTAATCGAATGTGTTATTATATTACTATGCGATCTCGTTGAGATTATTCAAACTGTTACGATAACGTTTATTAGTTTAAGATTGTTATAGCGACTCGAGTGAAAATTAATTTGAAGATTTCGAAATATAATATGCAAATCGGTCGCCGTAACTTATACCGGGCATCGATTATAAAAAAAAAGACATGAATAGCCGCCATGGGAGTAGGCGAATTTGCACAGTCGATCACCAATAAGCCTAATGGCCGCAGAGGGCCCGGTCATGCATCCACCATAGATTTCGGCAATAAAACTCCACAATAAAGAGCCGTGCGGTATTTGGAAAAGCAAAATGGCCTACGGGCAGATGGCCGCCGTAAAAACGGCCATGTTCGGCGATAAATGCACAAATGGCCGCCGCCATTCATACCGGCGAAATATCATCGAACCGTGCACGCGATTCTCTTTATTAGTGCCGGCAGATGGGCGCGATTAACCGCGATATTTCATAGATTATATTGTTTATAAACTATATTATCGTATATTATATATTTCATCGTGTATTGTTTGGAAACAAAACGATTTTCGCCATACGATTATACAATCAAAAACGACAACCTTCACATTGATTCAAGAAATCACAGAACACTCAGGCCAGTTACACATTTAAGAAACTCGCATGCAAGTAGACAAATTTTCATGAAAAATTTCTACTAATCACATTATTTGTATCAAATTGGGTGCTAGTATCCGAATTTCTCGAACGCGCTAACAGTAATAGTTATTACAGTCATTAGTTCGAGTATCTTGAGTGCTAGGTAGTAGGTAGCGTTTTCCCATACAAATTTTCTACTCGTATGCGATTATGTACAGGAAAATTCTCGCATTCGAAAAACGTGAATGATTTATCATTAATTGCTATTTAAACGTTCTAGAAAATCGATCACTATCACCCAATTCAATACAAATTAGGTGGTGAATAACGCTTTTCCACATAAATTTGGCTACTAGCATGCGACTCATTATTAACAGTTAGATAAAATTCAGTTTGATGATTGAAATATCAATCTTCATGTGCAATAGAAAGTATTTGAAAGACGATTCTTTTGCACTCACCATCTAACCATCAATCGGCGGAGCATTTTTAATTTTGACGCAAAGTCGTGCGAACGATCGTTGCGGTCGTAAAAAAAGCGGCCATCGCGTCCCACTAATGGCCGGCAGATGTCCACTTTAACGGTAGAAGCACCTGCGTCTTCCACAATTTTATATATCCGTACCAGAGAGAATCGACCCTCCGACGTGTGGCCCGGCCATGGCGAAATGGCGCAGAAGAAGCCTCCTAGGAACAAACTACCGCAGTTACGCCCGGCGTCAACTTCGAGTTTATGTCGGAAAACGACCGCCGTTGCGTGCAAAATGAAAAAAAAGTGTATACTACGTATGATATTATATTATATAATATTATAGCGGGATACGAGCGTTGGTAATTTCTGGCTATGTTGAATGGGCGCGTGAAGCGTTATGCGCCGAGCGCGTTGTTGCTCGTGGAGTGCGTTGTTAAAAATTTAAGCAAAACGCCCCTACGAAGTTCGGATGATGCGTGGTTAATGCGTGGGCTTAATGAGACTAAATTGTTGTAAATGCTTTACCTTTTTGATAAAAGGAAAGTTGAGCGAAAAAATGTTCGACTAGAGTTATAATAACGGGTGAAAAAATGACATACAATATACATAGCAACAAGTTTTTTCAAAACAACTTAAGAAATCGTTACGAGTGAAGATTTAAAAAAAACTTTTGTTTCATTAAAATTTCAAAAGAAAACTGTTCTACATTCAAAATTCATTGATAAAAAAGTAATCATTTCGAGATATCTAAAAGTAGATTGTATAATATGTAGAATTTACAGATTTAGAGCCGTGGCGCGATTCAATACCGTGAATTATTCAAAAAGGAAAGTTTCCTCGTTACAGAGATCCTTTTTTCGGCTGTTCCCGTTTGCGGCGATAATTGTGTTGTAAATTCCGAATAACACACTACCGGAATGTATGGCGGGGCTTATCCTTTTTGGATCACGTACTGCGGTCGTGTCCCGTTTTCCCGGAGGAATCTTTACCGCTTAGTTTAGGGCCCTCTGGTCACGGCCTATCCTGTTTCTGTAATCATTTCGTGCTTTAAAAAGTTTCGCGGTCTGGTGACCTCGCCCTTGCCGACGTCACGTATTATTTTCACCGGGACCAAATTCCGATCTGGTTTATCTTACGCAGCCCTCGCCGTCTACAAAAATTTAGAAACTTCGTTAAAGAATTCGCAACATTATATTTTTTTAATACTGATTCAATTTTTATAAAAAAAGATAAATATTATTATTTAAAAAAAAATTTAGACTTTAAATGTTTCAAGACTGAAAAACATGATTTTTCACAAAAAATACTTTGAAATTTCATTAATTCGAATTTCTGAACTAACTGAAATAACACATGAGTCGTTCAGAGTATAAAATCAATGGCTCCATAAAATAAAAAATCGAGAGAAACGATGAAATATATTTGTCGCATTTTTCTAAATTCTCCTAATGCTCTTCATAATTCCATTCATCCGAAATTGTAAACGAACAAATTTCGTTAATAATAAACTACGAATGTGGTCAGTTCACATTAGAATACCCAATTAATTAAAATTACCTTTGAAATATACGATTTATAATTCTATGACCAAACAAATTTTGTAGTTTTATGCTATTTATCTTAATTATTCATAAAATTATTTCTCACGAGAAAAAATATGACTATACCAAGCACTTTGACATTTAAATATACTTTTTGATAGAAGAGGAGTTAATAATTTTATCCATAGAACGATTCATTTTTCAATAATAATTTTCACCATTCACATTTCTTTTCATGCATACTATACTTATAAATCAATAAAAATAGAACTCAAAGCACAAAAATCATATGAATCTTTTCAATATGAATCGAATAAACTTTAAGATCAAACATAAATCCGACAATTCCGAAAGATTCTATTATTATTATATTTCGTCTTGCCGTTAACTGGTAATCCAGCTCGTCCGCGCTTTACGACACACCGAACAGTTTACGTCCTCGGTTTCTTTGCGACGAGTCTTCCTCGCATAAAAACCGGAAAAAGCCAACCGGAGAAGAGAGAAAAAAAGGAAAACATCGAAAAAACACAACTTTACGTTCCGCACTCTGAGTGAGTGGGGGACGGTTGGAAAATTCGACTGACCCTGTGCTGGGATCTTTTTATTATTAACATGAGCCCGAAGAACTATCCGCAACTAGGTTTTTAAGTTCGGGTCCGACTTTTATTATGCACGAACCGTTGGGGTTAGGGTGCGCGTACACGCGAGTTATCAAAATTTTACGATTCGAACGAGAAAAAGCTCAGACTGCTTAGACAATGAATCGTTTTTACGAGAGAGCTGCGATAAAATCGTACCCCGGACTCGAAGTATCCGATTTTCGAGGGAGAGTTTGATTTTTTTTTTATATGTCGAAAAACATGTGTTTCGAGTATTTCTATTCAATATCATCAAAATATATTATTAAGACAAAATAATCTATAATGAGAAAGAATTTTTCATAAATAATATGTGCCTCGACGAAGTCTTTACGATACGGAATATAATTCAGAGTTCATTCTCGTGTATAAAAGTAATTAAGACAAGTTAAACTTGGTGTTTAGGGAATGTGGGAATAATTACTGAGCAGTGAGCACGTACAAATTTCGCTTCGGCGTCGTTGTGTAAATCTTTCATCGGAGTACGGAAAGCGAAATAAATTGGTACGAATACGAATAAATATAAAATTGTGTTAGTATTTTTTTTTTTTTTTTGTGAAAATAAATCGTTGATTGTGCGTTCGAGAAACGTTTTCGTGTTCTGCACAAAGCGAACTGTTAACTCTTATTAAATTGTCCGGTGAAAAAAGAGACGAGAATACGCAGGAGAAATTTTTAAATTATAAAATTCAATTTGCCGTTCTATTATTTTTTTCGACATTCAAAGCAACGTTTCGAGACGAAATTTCAGCTTTTGTCCGCTTTTTTTCCTTTTGTATGTATTTTTTTTCTAAGGGAGAGACGTATTAAAAAAAAGGAACAGATTAAATGTAAGCAAATATTTATTCGCTCGGAATTGAAGACAATGAGCGCTTTTTCGTATTTTACGAAAATCCATCCAAAATTTTTGTACAAATACGTCCGTTAATAAGAAAACATTTTTCAATTTAAGTCTTTAGCTTTATTAATTTATCGATCAAGCTATATTCATTAACAAATTCTATTCATACTTTATAATTGAACTTTTTTCTTATCAAATAATCGCTTTGGAAAAGTCATCATTTTCGAAACTGAATTGAATTTCAACGCGAAAAAATATTGAACTGAATCATTTCGCAATTTCGTAAGAAACGACATAATAAGGTCACACAATAAAACCCACAACCGTTCAACTTTCTCCTATCTAGACTTTGCGAAAGTCACTTTTATACAGATACGTATATATTCGCAACACGTATATGATCTCATATTTATTAACACAGTGCGATATTCACACAAGTGTGATACGTTAAGTTTCATGTAAGAGAGCAGTGGTTGAACGGCGCGAACTCACCATTAAGTCCAATTTATGGAATCGCATCACGAACGCGCACTGCCCAAAAAAATTCCGGTATACGCACAATAAACTAAGCTTATCGTACATTTTAATAAAAAGGCCTCTAAGGGCAAACTTTGGCCGGGAAAATAAAGTCATATTATGGAAGAAGGGGTCGAAGAAGAGGCACAGCTACCACTACTACTACCACTATCACTATCACTACTACTACAACCAGGGGCCGTTTCGGATTAGATCAATTTGAACTAAGTGCTCGACTAGTGATATAAACTTTCGTCGTTTCGCAACTTTGACGAAATCGCATCGATTCGCCGACGTGGAGACAAATAAACGGGAAAAAATAACGGCGAAAGTAAAATGTGAACTGTGGACGTTCATAACGCGCTTGGGCTGTTATGTTTTATGAAGATACCGTTCGTGATATGGGTGTTTACTAGAATATCGAAGATATTATGGTTAACTGAAATGTTTGCCATTTTTGATTATGCATATTTCATCATATCAATATTGAATTTGTTATAAATATACGAAAAAATATTTATTTCTATATTATTAAATTTTGAAGAATCATTTTGTTCACTACTAAAGTAATTAACCATAATTTTAGATGTGATTCTGTGAATTTATAAATTTTAAAAATTACACTATAAATAACTAAAAGAGTATTTACATAAATTACAATGACACACAAAACCTACCGACGATAAATCGTTACGCAGTGAACGATGCTGTTATTCTATAAATAAACATTTAACTGAAAATCCAAAAGAAAAATATACAATGATATCGAGAAAGGATTCTTTTTTGTGGTTTACATGTATTTCACTAACGTTAGTATCAGTTATTTTTACCAAAATTCGGTTTTCGCCTACGGGATGTTACAGACAACGGATGCTGAATTTTCATTTCATCGTTGGTTCAAAACATTTCTGATGGAATCAAAACAGACACATTGCGAAAAACAAAAACAGTCTCTATGTAAGAACAATAAACACCCTTTCGATTGAATATGACGTGGAGCTTACTTACATTTAAGAATACAAAATGACACATTGAATACGCCTGTCGTATTCACTCAACATTTTCGTATTGAATGTACTTTAAAATAATATTTTGTTAAATGAATTTTTATTTTTAATGATCCCTTTCATTGAAATTGAGTTTCAGATAAAAAAAAATGGATATGAAAAGCATCATGAATTGAGAGGTGAAGAACAATAGCAACGCTAATGAGATCGTACAGGCGTAAGAAGACATCAATTTTTGGACGTATCAGTCTGAAAATTTTATATTTAGAACAAAATCCATAAATTATTACATAGACGCTTTACGAAGTTAATATTCAAATTCATTCAAAAAGTTTCTATACATTTTCATGCATTATTCTATCATCTTTAAAACACGAAAACTTTTCAATATCTGAATATTTTTATACATCATATTAAAAAAACATTCCAAAAGTCACAATTTTCAAAACGAACGAATCAAAGCGAATTCATAATAGAAAGTTAAATATGATTTAAAAACGAAATTCTCGGAAAATCCCTCTGCGCGCCTTCATATAAAACAAAATTAAGCGTAGAGCGGAGCGGCCGGGCCGAAGCACGTCTCATAATAAAGGCCCATATTATATCATAATCTACGAATAAGGGTCAAAAATGCCGAAACGACTAACTAACTAACCTGTCTGCAGAATCCTGGTGCCGCCCTTGGGCTGGAATCCCACCCCCTGGGTGTTGCTGAGTGACGTGAAGCTGTAGTAGGCCAGGAACTGGGAGCGGTCAGTCCTCTCGGTGATCCTGAATATTAACAGGCAAAGCAGAAGCGTTCATAAATTATTTATGCTCGAGGTTTGCTCGTTAATTAATACTGTATATAAATTTATCAGCGGGTTTGTATGAAAAGAAGTGTGACGCAGCGGTTCGATTAACATTTTTTTTTTTCGACGCCGGGATGATTTTGAAATGTATAAATATTCAATGGTGTATTGATTCGATTTTGTGCGAAGAGATGAGAATCGCTACGTTTATATGTAAAATTGTACGTATGCATATTTAATACGGTCCGCGTTTCCGAACTTTCGAATTATTCCGAAGGAGAGTTCCGAATTTTTTTCTCTCTCGCTTTTCGTCTCCCCCGTTCATATACTTTCAACAAAGTTTTTCAATGCGAATTATTATCTTTTAATGAATTAAGAAAAAAAAATTACATTAATAATGCTTAACGGGCCGCGGCCGCCGGTTTCAAAAGACTCCACTTCCCACGGCCGGTGATTAATGCATTAATTTAAGTATTCCGTACATATTTTCGCGGCGGAGGAAAAAGTTCAAAATTAATCTTCAAATGGTAATAATTAAATGAATTATTTATGCCGCGCTCTGCATTTCCGTGCGGTTTTCTCAGAGTTGCGTTTCGCAGCTAAATCCGTTGTGCGACTCTTCGATCGGCAACTTCTGATAATAAATCATGATTTTAACGCAACGCTTAGTCCGAGATAAATTTATTTTGTTTATAAATCACAGGGGTGACACTTTTCCTACCTAAAAGGGCGGCGATATTTAACTGGAAAGGTCGCAGCTTTGTCTTCGCGAGGATCGCTAAATAAATTGGACGAATAAATCAATATTTCAGCACAACGACGGGAAAATTACGCGAGTGTCTTTACTTTCGTGAAAAATTGAAGATGTAATAATAACGAATCTTTTTTTTCTTGATAATTTGTATGAGCATTAGTTCCAAAATCGTTTATTTTGTATATATAATTATAGGGAATTTCGAAAAAATCAATACCGAGGGAATCAAGATTCGTCGTCAAATAATATTCACTGCTTTTAATTAAAATCAAATATGAAATAAAGAGTTCGTCGCTTTTATCTGAATCTGCTATTGAGAAAGTAATTTGAAGGATCCAAAAAAACATCAGTTACGTGCAAAAATAAAACAGAACAAGATCTAAAACTTCCGAAACACTCCGAGAAGCAAACTCCTCGAACAAAATAAGACGCAGTAATTAATTAACGCTTTGGCGAGTCCGTCTCGAAATCGGTACATATAATACATATTGATGAAACTCGTCAAAGTTCGCAGCGAGACAGAGGGCCCGCTTCCTCGGCCCTGGGTGTCGTGTTTGCCTCGACAATAACAACAACAACAACAACAACGCCAACAATGGTCCTTTGTTGTTGCCCTGAGGACTTAATCTATCCCATTTATAAAGAGGCAGCGAACACGACGACTGTACGCTCCGCCGCAACGACGGAAAGAGAGCCTTTCAACGAGCACCACCAAGATACGGAGGTGGTCCTCCACTTTTGTACATACGAAGGCACTCTTTGCTAGATTCGTTTGTGATGTGTGTGTGTGTGCATCGTTTCGAATTTTGTGCTAGGATGTGAGATTTTCGCGTTAGTGAAGCTGCTTTAGAGGGTCAAAGATGAATGGGTCAAGAGTAGGCTGCGTTTGGATCGAGCCAGTTTCAGTTTAATTTGAATTAATTTAATTTTAATTCTGAATTTATAATTTAAAATAAGCCGTAATAAGTTTCAGTGTGTGCCGCGTTGGGTTTTAGTGGGATCGTGATGCTGGGTTCGAGTTCTGCCGGATACTAAATAGAATCACATGTCTTTTTCTTATATAATACGAGGATTCAGACCTTTTTTTTCAAATATTTGATTCAAAAAAGTGTTCATTTAATACCTCATGAAAGGATTATCAAATCAATAAAAAATGTTGAATGTATGAAAAAAAATTGAATCAATTTGTCTAAAGCATCAAAGATAAAAGATCAGATCTATTTTGAGAATTTGAATCACTTAACTCAAAGACTTGCTTGTGTCTATTTGATAAAGATTTAAAACGAAAAACAGCCTAAATATATCACTGTCTAGTAAACAACATTCAAACATTGCCTGAAGCTTAAATCTGCATTCTAGAGATGCAATTTATCACGAGATGCGTAGACGCATCGGCGATAATTACCCCGCCATTGTTTCGCGACAGTCGGCGAACCCTTTTAGTGCCGCGTCGCATAAATAGCGAGAAATTTTCGCATAAATAACTCCCTTTGGTCTCTGCGAAGAAACGCACAGCCTCGAAAGATAATTCTTTGGGCAAAACGTCTCTTTCTCGAACGACGACGACGACTCGATCTTTCGGAGCTTTCGCCGTACGGTTTATAAGCGAGTGTGTATAGCGAGTACGTTCTTTGGCCGGGATCCGTTGCCGTAAATATAGCTCGGGCTCGTCTTCGTAGCAATTTGGATAATGGCTAAAAGGGGAACCCCCATACACTTAGGCAGATTGTGATTTGAACGGCACTAATGACGATGTTTATTGTGTCGATTTCGGTTTGGCGCGAAACGCACTTGGATCGCTCTCGACATCGTCGAGAAGTCTAGTTTTCTTTGTGATTTTTCAATGAGATTTTTTTCAGCGTAGAGAATTTATTTACGGAGAAATAAAATACCTGATATATAAGCATATTTTGGCGAATGGTTTTCTATACGCATCTAGCTCAAAAACAAATTACATTCCGATACGTGATATATTATATGGTCGCCGTTATACCGAAAGGCCGCAAACAGAGCATCGACAATAAGAAAGAGAAATCTGCTTAGAAAATACACTCCGACCCGACAATCGGAAAGCCCATATTGCATGTCACAAACCGACGCCGAACACGATTTTTCAAATGCGACGCCAAAAATGAAAATTGCTATAAAACAAAACCCAAAACTCTTTTGCTGATATTTGCGATATAGCCGCAATTTCGTTTACAGTGAAATCTCTTTTCATTTCAACATAATGAAACTGAAAATATATGATAAAATTTATATGCGTAATAATTTCATCAAAAATCATTTATCTTATTTCAATTATCTAATTGTAAGCTAATAATAAACTTTTTTCATCTTCATCGATCATACACAATTCAAAGGAATTCCATTACATGAATGATCATGAAAATTTCGACAATGAACGATAACCTAAATCATAGTTGATTCTACGAAGAAGACGTACGGATATATGAATATTTATCTAGGACACTTGTAATAATTTCGAATAAACGCGTGCATACCGTATTTCCGAGATTCCCTAAAGGTACATCGTACATTATACAAATATATCCATAGATCGGAAACGGGGGTCTGATGAAAAGTGACGGGTTCAAACAACGGAGCAATTTATCGGCGTTATGATGCGTCCGTAACGCAATTTCGTATAAGCAATTTGCTCGGTCCTCGACGTACCCAACTTTCGGCCGTCCATTTGTCGTATATTTACACAACGCATTTTATTTATTCCTCGAGTGTTGTTTGTGCCGATCCGGGAAATGTGCTCCTTCCTCGAAAAATCCATCGCGAGTTCCCAAAAGCAGGGATGAGAAAATTCAACTTCAATCCCGAATTTGAATTCAATTTTAAGAGTAAATCAAACATTCTTTTATTTTTTGACTGTAGAATTAAGCTAATAAAAAACTGATCTGAAAATAAGACCAATTTTCAAATTTAATCATTTTCATAAAATAATATGGGATATACTAAAAAAACAGTATTTTGGAATTGAAGAGTGTATGAAGTCGTATTTTTTTATTTGATAATCATGTACTCCACAGCCCTGTCAGGATATTCGGGATATGACGGAAGGTTTCGCGGGTCAAGTGGAAAGTGGACCCAATTTGACGTAAACGGACCGAAATTGATTTCGGGCATGTGGAAACGTTTGTGAGATTGCCTAGTATCCGTCTGTTTTGAGGAGAGCCCTTCTAACTGTTACTTGTGTTCGACATTGTCATGCGAGACGTTTTCAAGGTGATGTATATTTATTTTTTGTAAAAATGTAGAAATAAATGTACTTTTTTCTGATTTATCAAAGATCCAGCAATGATTTTATTCCATTAAATAAATTAAACTTGCTTCATTTAATTGTTTTATAATTAAAATTCAAACACTTCATACATATATCTGTACATTGGAAAATTCTGAAGCATGATGATAGATTGTTCAGATAAATCTAACATGACACAATAATAGAGGTGGACATAGACAAATCGAGAAATGAATCTAGATATTGCAATGTACACACATATCATTCACAAGTGTCAAGCAATTAATTGAGAAAATATACAAACAAGCAATGTTAAGATTAAAATTATCTTTCAAAACATTCGTTCATTCATAAACTTCATACGCACATAAAACGAAACCCAATCGTATAATTAGCCCTATTCCTTCGGCAAGAAATTAAATGAACATAACCCTCCGATTGCTTTATATTTAATTTTCCGCATGTTAATTTCGCGCTCGTAATTAGCGCTTTGATCCTCGTTTCGTTTCCGCGCTGGTGCAAAAACGAAACAATGAAAACTTAATACGGCCCGAAAATTACCTATGGATAATGGATGGCTGAATAAGGACGCCAAAGGCGAACGCGGAAAAGACAACGAAAACAACATCCACACAAAATCCCGTGTAGGAAATCGCGATTTAGCTCGTGTCCCGGTTTTCCCCGAGCGCATATATTAAAACGAATCTGGAGAAAATCGCGCGGAAAAACGCGAAGTCGTCGGGAAAATCCTAAAACGACAAAAGTCGACTGCGGTTACGTACCTGCATATTTAATTTGTGAAATTTCTCGCTGAGTTTACTGGTGATGAAATTTCAGGCTTTTAATTCTAATATAATTTATATTATGAACGAATTAGTGATTTTTGAAAGAAATAAAAATCAACAATATTAATCTGAAGATTTGCGGCTTTTAGAATGAATTTTTGACTTCGTTCACACACAATAATGTATTTTTTAGTCATATTTAATCGTGTTTCTTTTTATGCACTCTATTATTAATCTTCCTGCTCTATTTTATGAAACTAGTTATGAGAAATACATATCTAAATAAAAGATAATGTAAGATGGAGCTGGATAGAATACAGACAGGAAGCGTATCTTTATGCATGAACATGGTCCATGAAAGATAGTTGTAAAAGTATCAAAATTATAGTTTTTACAAAAGACATTTAGCTCAAACTTAAAATTAACCTTAGATGAAAATATTTTTTTAGATAAATGATTATTAATGAAAAATTTTAGAAAAAAAAATATCGATAGACTACTTATAGGTTTATATGCAACTATAGAAGCAATAGCCTCATCAGAAGGAACGCCTCAATTAATTCCCATTCCTACTCCTTCCAAATATTATAAAATTGATAATATTACAGAATATCATTCCAAAAATGATCCTAATAATACTAATAGCACTAATAAAAACGTCAACCCGCTTCGCATCCGAAGCCATAACGGAGGTCGGAAAGCGTCCGACGCCCGAAAGGGGTATACGAGAAAGCGAGAGAGATCTTTACATCTTACAATGTGAACTCATCCCTGGGGACGAGTTCCTTAAACTTGTGAGGTATTAATGACGTCGAGGGTCTATTCCGAGGAAGTGGAAGACTGCCGGTAAGCCTCCGGGGAGGATTACGCGAGCTGCTGCCCGACAGATTAACGTCACTCTTCTGGTTTTCGAAGATCGGTCGACGCTATTTTCGCATCTCGGGACGCTTTGTTTGCGGATCGTGGTCGGATTTTTATGGGAAATTGTGGCTGCGTTTGACGACGGATAAAGTTTCGGCGAGGGTGTCGTTTGATTGATTATGGAGACGGGACGAAATCTGGGTGCAAGTTTCGGCTTCGGTGTTGCGTTATCGGGGCGTAACAGTTTTCGGTTAATCGACAAGTTGTTTAGGTGTATTTTGAGGTGCTTGAATTAGGTCAATTATTAATTAAGCTGTTAAAAGGTTGATGGTGTAAATTTTGAATTGAGATAATAAGTACGTGATGGTGAAATAGGTCAATGCGAGTATTCAGACATGGCGGTGATTTTGAGAAAATTGCGATCAAAATTGAGCTTGTATTGAAAGGGGAACAAGTGATTTGATGATATTCTGTGATTTCAGTACAGGTTTTGAAATTCTTCAAGTCTTTTGCCACCAAATACATATACATACATATAGAAACGATTCTTGTACATAAAAATATACTACCTACTTATCTTATTCCATCGTCACATAAAAAGAAAATTTTCTAACATTCATGTTAAATCTTTCATTCAAATCACTTACTAAATCCGTACGAAAGAGAACCGAAGGAAAACATCACTCACATACGAACACACTGGCGAAAAAGAGGAAATTCTTCAAAACTTTATCTAGCCTCGCGAGAGTAAAAATAGCGCGCATCCGCCGCGCCGTATCTGCGAAAGCGGAAGAGCTCACCTTGTTAGACTTAACTAGGGCCGAAACAAAGTTTTTCCTTAAAAATTATGTGCTCAAGCCGGAAGATATATCGCCGTTAAGTGAAGCGCAAAGAACCCGTTCGAGTTTTGTTTGACTGGCTCTATCTAATTTGAACATAAACAAACACCTCTCGCACTACGTACATACGTGTGTAGGCAGTGCTTTCGCACGTACGCAAGGAAACTTTTTCCATCAGCCGCACTCTCACCTCGCGATACGTTTTACGCCCCGCATTATCCGCGAATGTATTATATTATATTATATTATATTATCCAGCAGTTGGGGGGTGGTTCTGGGCGTTGCAGTGTGGCGTGAAAGGCATGATCGAAAAGTTGCCTGGCAAATTGCGAGATTTCGCGTCCGTTGAGAGTTCGCTCGGCGTGTCACGACTCGCCTATTATAACTTTGTTGTAAAAATGTATAAAGTTTCGAAATTTTGCTCTCGTTTTTTTTTTTTAGTTTCGTTGTACCTAGATGTAATTACGGATTTCTTTTTTTTAATCGTTTCATTTCATACGAGTTTCATAATCCAATCATTTTTTCATGCACATGTTCTGATGACAGAAAAATTTATTCATTTAAAATTTCCCTATGAGAATAAATATAAATAAAGCTGGAATTGATTCAAGTATGAAAAGTGAGGGGGAATTTCGTGAAATTTATATAAACGCCTATAAACTATTCGACTAAATGAAAAAACGACCTCTAAAGCAATCAGTGAATGAAAGACGTCACTAAAGTCGATTGATTTCAATCGAATTCGATAAGCCACCTGAGAAACCATTAAGTATAAAATTAATTTAATATATGTATTTTTAAAATCAAATGTATTGAATAATTCAAATGGATCACTAATCAGCCTTATAAAAAAAAAAACGACTTGAGAGAAGCTTGCCGAAATCTGACAGGACTCAAACTCAGCATCGTGAAAATACCAAATTCAACACATTAAACAGAAGCACTTATGCTAACTATAGCTATGAATATAATATAATTAAAAAAAATCTTTTACCGAAAATGACAATGAGCCTAAACGGCGACTGACCGCAAGAAACGTCTGATGAGCACACGCAAGAAGCTTTCGACGAGACCTCGAAGGGCTGATTAACTGCCAGTCCCGGTGCTAAATGACAAGACGAATCCTCAAATTGCCTCGGAGACCGCAGATAAATTGCCTCAGGCTCGACGCAAATAAAATCACCATTACCGAAAACACCCCCTGGCTCGTTCGTTCCTTACAAGAGACAAGGACCCTCGTGGAAAAGGTGAGGGATGAGCGATCGGGGAAGTTCCACGAGAAGAAAGAAGCTTTCGTCTTCTTCTTCTTCTTCATCTAGATGTTCTATGTAGAGGTTATGGTGTACGTGGACCTTCGTCAGTGCTTCGGGTGCAGATGGACGTAAAGTTAGGGGTTGGCCGAAAAACAAGTTCGAACCTTTCGGGTGTTTCGTATGGGTGCCGCGTGTCGACGTGGGTTGATCTAAAATTTATCGATTCGAGGCGTGATTGGGTTTTTGGAGTTTGCTGAGGATTTTAGATTTTGTAATAATTTATAAGTTTCGTTCATAAAGTATTTAGAGTGTTTATAGATTGGGTCAGTTGAAAATTTATATCACACACGGGTATAAAGCAATTGGTTGACTCGAGTTCAACGAAATATTTATGTTGGTATCTAAAGTAGTAATTTATCAAAATTTCTCATATCAACTTGGAAAATGCGAGCTAAACGTGACCATTCACGCTCGTATACAAAAACAATAGCAGGATATTATTTCACTCGATCTGGAAAAACTGTAACGTTTGTTTCGGGCACGTGTTCCACTTTTGCACGCCCTGGTTGAAAATTAAAAATGCAACGTGACCAGCTTGTCTCCAAGATTTATGTTGCATTTGCACTCGGTGCATGTTCAACCGGTGTACTTTCGAGTTAGTGCGCCAACGTTCCAAACGAGATAGCCAGAGGAAATATCCAGATTTACCATTCGCTATCTGTGTATCTGAACTGGCTTTTTTCGGTTCAGAGAGCACGTGAAAAATTACACCGCTTCCAGAGAGCTTGTGAAAATGCGATTTAAAAGTTTGCACTATTATAATGTGACATTGTGTAATTGAATAAGTGGATAAAAATATCTCTCTCACATTCAAAATTTATCTTAAGAGGCGTTTGTTCTGATTCGATACGACATGGGACGTTCTATCGTGATCATTTGCATGCACGTTTAGGCGTAATTAAGTTATTTTTTTTTTCGGTTTATGCATAAGGCGTAGCCGACCGGGGAGAAAAGGAACGTGAAAAAAAGTAAATGAGGCTTTTATCATAATTTTCTTGTGAAAATTCAGTTACGTGACAAGCATAATGAGGAGCGGACACGCAATCGTAGAAATGTCGTGACGCCGGTCCTTATCACTTTTAGTCGCAATAATAATAAAAAAGCGACGCCGGTCCGATTTACATAATTTCGACCAAGACCTGTATAATATATCGGTATATCAACGGAAATATCGGTGAGTGTGCATTTGCATTCGTAGTTTTATGTTCGGTTGAAACGGACATGACGCATCCTCAATGTATTCATTAATGCATACATGCGATACTTTAAAAGCTACTTTGGTAAACGTGCCCCCAACTAACATAAATATCAAATTATTTCACGAAAGGAACTTTTAAAATAAAATATGTTTTCGTGTTTAAAATATTTACAATTCAGTCATTTACATTCATAACTTATTTTGATTCATGAATAATATCGAATCATGCATTCATGGGTATTTTTCATATACACACCTTTCATTAACGATTAGTCTTTATTTAAATAGCAATTGAAATTGGAGTTATTTGATTTAAAGTGAAAAATTTTACACACAAATATTGATTTGAAGAAAAAAAAACTTATTACCATTCACTCACTAAAACTGTGCATTACCGATGCTATGTTTGAGAGTATCTACAAAGTAAAAGGCCTAATGTGGATAATTTTCGAATTTTCGAAATAATTATAATGACATAATTCATTCATAAAATTCGAAAATAAACGAACACATTATAATTAAACGAGTTCATTCAGAACATTAAGAACCACAGCCACCAGAACAAAAACCCACCCTTCCAAAAACGCACCCTCACGAGCTCGCGCGTCGTCGTCATCGTCTTCGAAGCTCACGGAACCGGAAGTGAAAGTCGCCATACAATCAAGGCGCCATAGATCGTCAATGGCCCCCGTGGCCCATACATCAGGTGCGACCCGTCAATCTGCATGAATTTAATTCGGCCGACCCGAGGGGGCGGTCCACCCTTGTCGATCTCGATTGTGGTCGACATCGATTAAAGCCGAACTCGAGCCGTCCACGTGGAAGCCTCCGCCTCTATTGGTGGGCGGATTGTGGGCGGAAGGTCGATCTGGAGGATGAGGGTTGCTTTTTTTCAGTTTAATGTCGTGTTCGGATAAGTCAGCTTATTATATTGCACATGTATGTGTAGTAACTCTTCAAAATACGACACCGGGTTTTTTTCTGCGCGAAAGTTGAATTCAGAACGTCTTCAGGAGACGTACTGCGTTTGTCTCGTTCTAAATAGCTCCCGAACGTAAATAAGCCGTCCCTACATCGATAAGATTTTGATATTTGTGAGTGACGAAAGACAGAGACGGATGTATATATTTACATATATCTGTCCTTGTCTTTCGTTATTCATCTGGAAACCAACAGTTCGCTAAAGGAGGAATGAGTGTAACTTTACTTACATACATAATCGTCAGATTACTTTTTTTTTCAATCACAATACATTTTCAACTTTGAATATGACTTTCTTGACTCTTTAATAAAAATTATTCAGCTTATATTGGAAAACTCGTAATATTATAAATATTCGAATTAAAAGATTGATTAAAATCAATAAAAAATATCAGTAATTGAAAATTATTAATCGTATTAGAGAGGAGTGAGAAAATTCTTTTGAGCATCTGGTGACTATTTACCCTTGGTCGAGCCTTGAAAGGCGAATTCTAGTTTCGATTAGTTCGGCGGGTCTGTGTTTTATAACTTTCTGAATAAATAAAGGCGATTTCGCCACTGAGTAATTGCTTAAAAACTTTTTTTTTGCGACTAGTGTATAGATAGATAATTCGGGTTGTACGGCGGTTGTTCGCTTCGTGCTAATCAATCTTCTTTTTAGTCGCGTTTCTCGAAGGATTTTCTTTTCGAAGGTAAATATAATTAATTGTTCGAGAAATAAATTGAATTCGGAGACTATTTGATGTTTTATCAAATTGCCGATTCGACGAAAAACGTTTACAAAACAAAAATATATTGTTTGAAAAATTGGCTTTTCATTCAAATCATGCTATTATAAAACAATTTATTTACAGTAATTATACGATTTTTATTCAAAACATTTTGAATCAATTTCTAATTAAATAAATTATATTGAAATGGAAAAAAAATCATATAAAGAAACATTTTGAGTGAGCAAAAACCCTATTTGTGAAAATTAACGAAAATTTTCAAAATCGTTTACCCGAATACATTACAAACTCAATAAAAATTCACGTACAAAAGTTGAGCACTCAAAATGACGGTTTATTCAATTTCGCATAAACGTCGAGCACTTACACTGATAATTTGTTCCGAAGCATAAATATATGAATTACAAATTAGTTTCCTAGAAGCGGATAGGTAATATAAAACGAGCGCTCCTCTCTCGCCGAGGGTAAATTTTTCACTCAGAGAGTTTCAACGAAATGTTTTTATTGCGTTTACTGTTTGAACAATTTTTCGATGGCGTGGGCCGTGGAAACTCAGTCGACGTCGGATGTTGATTCAACAACGTGAACTTTTATGCCACTTAAACGAGCGAAACGAGTGTCTAATCCGTTTGATGGGCTCTACGCTATATAATAAAGTATGTAAACTAGTACGATGAGCGTTATTAAATTTTCAGACGTATTTTCAGTACAAGCGGAACGATTCTACAGCGACGCGTTCAAATGAAGCGCTCCGCTGAAAATTAAACCAATCAAAATCAATTTTAAATTAAATTTTCGAATTCGTTTCGATTATTTTATGTGATTTATGTGTATACAGTAATAGAGTACAACATAGGCTCAAAATAATTCATCGATTTTCCAAATATAACATTCGCATACCCACTCGATCGACACTATCTAATTACCCCGACTCAAAACACATTCCGATCGAACATAAGCCTATTCAAATCGACGATCGAATACGTAAAGTTCGCACGACCTTTGTACACCGAACGACCTCGCTTTACGATAACTGCCTTCGCTCGTATGAAGTGAAAATTCGCCGGACAAAAAGCCCTCGCGGAATCCGTTAACCTACCCCCCTATTACAAAGGCGGAAGCTCGAATTATCGCATAATTCATATAATCAATTTGAATGGGCGATTAATTTCGTATCGGAGCGTTTCGACGACCGCAAGGGTCGGCCGTTATGGCTGGTTCGCTTCGGTTCGGTCAGTTTTTGGATACGTCCATTACGGTCGGGATTAGAGCCCCGTGGTCATCCCTCAATCGAAAAGGTTCCACCCCTCACATTTCATTTGGAATGCGAATGGAAAAAAATGCGATTTAAAATTGCGATTGCCTGACGGATTAATTCGAACGCGGATCGGAGTCGAATTCGGGGGAAAATGGCTTTCTCGGTCTGCGTGGTTTGTTACAAGTCGTGATTTTTGTTGGATTTATCCGTGGTTTTGTCTGTATACGTTGATTTTTTAATCTACTGGTAGCTTTATTCTTTGTCGATTTAAAATATATTAAACTTTAGAATGAATACGTTACGGTCAATGCCCGAAGCGATCATGATTTAGGAATCAGTCGGCCAATGTCGGAAAGTCTGATACGAATAATTAAGATCAATTTGGTTTCATTATTTTTTTATATCTATTAGGTTAAGTTAGGTGAAATTGGATTTGGTTTTTTGGTAAAATTAAGTTAATCAGCAAATACCGAAACGGAACAGTCAATAAAAAAGCAGATTTCAATCGAGCACATCAGCAGTGGCCGACCAATACCCACTTCATCATCTCTTCAGGTAATAACCAAAACTAAGGACATACATTAATATATATTTTTTTTTCTCTCAACAGGCCCAGGGGCCCAATTCCACATCAATCAATATTCGCCATTATGGCAAAGACTACTACGACGAGTAAATTGCAAGACCACTCCGAAGAGTAAATAATCAGTGCACATAGATGTCACTAGAATCGTTCGAATCAATCGAACAAAGGTGTAAGGAGATGTGATCATTTGCGGAGCCGTTTCATAAAGCGTTAAATTAACACTTTTTTCGAATCAAATGAATCCAAATATTCGAAAGAAACGACCGTGTCTCCATATCAATTTTTATCAATTGAGAAAAACGACATTTTGACACTCGCCAAGATAGGACTCGAACCCACGCATCCAAGAATGCTGAATCGACACGGCATGCACTAACGCTTTATACCGCTGCGCTATCGGCTGGCTATATATTATCTAAATATGGCTATAAAAAGTATAAAATTACAAAAAAATATTACTGATTTGACTGCCTTGATGTGAGAATTAGTATTTCTAGGAATATGTACGGCATTCTTCTGTTAACGAGCGGACTGATTCGGTCCACATTGCGAATGCAGGTCGCACGACCCTATAGTGTATCGGTGCTGTAAACTCACCGTAATTGAGTTTCAGCTCGATTTCATCTGAAAACCATATCTGTGTCGTGTGGGCGCATTATTGGAAAGCTGTGTTAAACCCTCGGCAACTATGTACGGTGCTATTCGGTTCGGATGAGTCTAATACCTGGCGTGTTGAAGTTCAATCGAACGAAATTGCTCTCGGACTAGATTTTATTAGGCTCGTTAAAGTCGTTCGATTGAACAGGTAAATGTATGTGGATTTACATGTATACATGTGCTAATGTAGGTATATTATTCTACGGTATACATAGTGTTCCTGCGCAAAATGTGAAATTCGAATATGTATTGTATTATTCAGATCTTTATTCGTGACATTTCACATTATAGTACAATGTATGACCTTTTATCATCGTCGTTTTTCGGCATTTTACATATCGATACTGTGAAGAAACAGTAGGTTGACAGCTTGAAAAGTCACATTACATTCAATGTATTTTTACAGTACTCGAACTTATTGTTTCTGAATGATATCGAAATAATTTTAACATTAATTTGCCTTAATTTCGTTTAACGAATTTTTTATTATTGAGAATCGAATTCACTGTTTTCAAATCCGCAATACGAACATATAGATATATGAAATAACAAAATCAAATAATTCAACCGATAATGATTGACGAACAATAGCAAAACACCGAATGCCAATATGAAACATTTCCGTTCGACATCCCTCGCATAATACAATATAATATTTCGCGGGAAGCAACAACATAGCAGAGTTCAACAACGACTCGGGCCAAATAACAACGTTAATATTAAAATTTAATCTTTCGCGAATCGAGGAGAGAGTTCGATCTGTCGAATAATCGAATCAGAGTTGCCGCTTTGTGAGAGAATCCGATTCGACTTATTATAATCCGCTTAAATAATCGACGAAAGCGCTCGCGGGAAAATTGAATTCGCGCGCGCTTTCGTTTCGACGAAAACGTTAATGAAAATCGAAAATGCGATATCAAAATAATATTTTGTTTTATGTACGTACATATACATAGATATATGTGCGTACGATGATAATCGGATCGATTCACGAATGGTGATTTTTGCGATTGCGGACTCTCATTGATTGATCGCGATATATTATACATAGAAATATAAAAGTATCGAATAACTACTACTAGAAAATATTCCAATTTTAAATTATAATGAAATCACAAGACACATCTCATTTTCCGATAGAGTAATCATCATCGTGCTTCGAAACAAATGTAAACGAATCGAGTCCCGAACGCTCGAGCTTATCACACTTCGACGCCGATGAAAGCGTTGATTTTTCTCACCAACCTAATCGAATGATCCCAGAATAGACCAACAACGACCATCCGATGTTCATTAGCCATCGCTCGAACGACCATCGAGATAACATACGAAGCACACGACCCACGAAGCACCATCGAGCGCAAATTCATCCGCGATTTAACGAACTCGACAGCCTTTTCCACAGAGGCTCACACGAATTAGATCCCGGGATAAGACTCGGGTTTTAACCCGAACCAGAACCCGAACCAGCGACCCGCGGTTTGCTAACCGATGCGATGTGTTGACAGTGCCGTTGACCCATTGTCTTCGATGGTACGTTGATTTCGTACTCGTACGTAACTGTTGCGTTGTTCTTGGTTCAAAATAGACATGTTCTGGGCTCGTCTAGTGCTTTCGATTGTTGTGAGGATCACGTTGTATCCGAACCGGTGTAATGCGAGGCTTCCGCTCTGATCCTCGTGCTATGATAAAGTGATTAATGATGAGTGTTGTAAACGGTAGCGGATTCGATGCTGGAGTTTATCGCGGGAAAAGGTTTCGGATTCGGAATTTGTTCGATGAATTCGCTCGGGGCGAAATGAGTATTTGATGATGTTCATATTTCGGCTTGAAAAAAATCTGAATATGTTGATTTTATTGAAAATAAATCACGAAAAGTATACCATAAAATGATACTTATGAATTCATTCTATGAATCGAATTTCGGAAATGGCCTTTTTATGGCATTATGTAAATGTGTTTCACCTATGAGATGGAACAGAAAAGTAAGCCATACCAAAAACACGATCACCATTTCAGATACATAAAATTTCAAACCGCATTACGAAAATTGTACACAGCCATTCGATCATCGAAAACATTTTCAATACACACCTCAAACACTCATCTCACACTTTCAACTGAAACCTCACTCAAAACGCACTAAACACGAACCTGTCGCATATATACCTACATCTTACTATACAATACAATCGAATTCCGCGAAAATCGGCCGCCTCGATAATTTTCCGATACGTCGTTATACGTTCGCGAAACGTAAACGACCCTCGCCAAGCGACATGAATAATTCAATGGGAAATTGTTGTGCACGAGTTGGTTTTGATTGACGATGCCCGAGGCGCGACTCGGGTCCACCTCGTCGATCTTATCTGCCAAAAACGCCAGATTCGAACATTCTAACTGGAATTCGGTGAACTTTGTCACTTGTCGCTTACGTGGGAATATTCAATTTTAATAATATTATTATATGTAGGCGCAGATTCGATTCGTTTCAATTGAATCGATAGCGACGAGCGTTTGTTTCGCCTTCGATTCGAGTATGTAGTGCGATTTGTTTGTTTACGATGTGTTTGATTCGAGCGAAAACAAGATACGCCTGTGAATATACTATCAGTTATAGAATAGCTTGAAGAAACGTTCGTTGTGTTTATCATATGTATGTGCTATGAAATAATCTCTTTGTTTTAACAGTAGTATGATACGATTTCTAACCCGAATTAATGCTCTTGTTTATACTAAAATCTCACGTTGATTGAAACATAATAAATGAATACGTATGATATGCACATTATAAAGACATTTGTTTTAGTAAAGACTTAGAAGTCTTACTTTAAAGTAACGAACGATAATGATGATATATCTACAATTACACATGAAATTAACCAGCTTTAAGTAAGATTTAGATAATGACATTTCATTCGAATTAACAGTCGCAAATTTTAATGTGAACTCGCAGAAGCGTTTTACATATCTACATGTTTTCCTCACGTTCGCGCATATAATATATGAACAGGTAGCGAGTCGTGCGAATTTTCCGCTATCACGCACCGGAAAAGCGAATTTATAATTTACAACGAAGAAAGGTATATTGTCAAGGGATAACAGTCGGATACAATTTCAACCGATAATATTACTTTTCCGTATATATTTGATGTTTTCGTAGAAAGCCGCCCACAAACGAAAAACGTTCGAATGATTAAAACGATTCGTTCCGTCAACAAATCTTCACGGCGGAAAACGAGTTAATTAAGACCAACATTAATAATAAAATGGCACTCATTTCATTAAGGAACGAAAAAAAAATTCGGTTTATTTTTTGAAATAAATGCGCAATCAAAAGTAATCCCAAATTAACGCCGAAGCGGTTACGCGAAGTGACCGACCGTGAAAAATTGAAAGGGCGGCAAAAAATATTACAAAGGGGAGGTGTTATGTCCGTCGGATACTTTCAGCCCTAAAATAAACAAGCGAAATGAAGATGGCAAATAAAGAATAATTAAAAAGAGGAAATAAATTATAAGCTTCGTTAAAGTACCCTTTTCGCTGCCGGAAAAAGAGAGAAATGGCATTTTTCGGGAAAAACGAAATGAAACACAAAACGCGATATGTTTGAAATACAATTCGAAACGAATATCATATTAACGTATTAATTATAATATTGGACTTCACGAAACAATGTAAATATTATCAAATTTTGTTATAATACAACGGAACCATATAATTATGTATCGAATTTCATCATTGAATATATCAGTAAATGAGGTATGAAACATTTCACAATTTTATCTATTCTAAAATGTACTCACTCAAAAATTAAAGTTGTATCTCCGTGATCAGCGAACAGAACAACTGGTGGAGCGTATCTTTCATTAGGCCCACACAGTTCAGTGGAATCCAAACGCAAAGCACCTCCGATACAGCTGAAAACCAAACAATACAAATTGACAAAATTGAACTTAATATCAAAATATCACCAACAAATTTTTGAAATTTGATTTACATATTTATAAAAAAATATACATCCTTCAAATAATTTGAAAATTTATTTGGCTTTAGACAGAATTAAATCACCGAACGTTTAAAGTCGACTCGAGCATTTTTTCCACGTTTCCCAGAAGACGAACGAGAGGAAATAAATAAGAGAAAGACGATCAACTTTCCCCGCGTTCGTTTCGAAATATCCCCTTCGTCGCAAACTTTCCGTTTTGTCATAGAAAATCAGATTCAATCCCTTTTTGCTCGGCGGTTATGTTTGTTTGTTTTGCGTCGCCGGCGCTAAGTGACGTTTATTTTGTTTGAACCGGAGGCACGGTAATTGAATTCGGCCGAGTCGACGAATTCATATGGAAGAAACGCAAAACGCGGACCCTTTCGAAAATAGCAACGGGAAAAAAGTGGGGTCGAACCTTCGGTATAATAAATAAGAGTCTCGTTGTATACATACCTGGTGCCGTTGTGATGTCCCACGGCCAGCATCCTGTAGAGTTGGATCTCGACCCTCTGTCCCGGGACGGGTTTCAGTCGATAAGAACATTTGACGGGTCCTTCCAGAGCAGGAGGTTTTATCTGACCCGAAGTCCTGCCAGATTTGTTCTTGAGGGCTCTGGCGTCTATGGTCATGTTGCACACTGGAAATACGACGTGAAAAAAGGGGCTTTTGTAGTTTAGTATGTACAAGTATCTATGTATGTTGAGTGGATTTATTTTAGATTCGCTTCAGATATATATTTAGTTTTGTTTATTTATGTTAATTTGTTAAATTTATATTGATATTCACGGTTTGGTTGATTGTTTATTGTGCGAATCGATTGTTTATTATACTTTGGATGAGATGTTTTTGTTTCGAATAAATTCGCTGAATTAATTGTAAATAAAATAATATTTAAATCGTAAATAAATTTGGGCAAAATTTCTAACAAAATATTGAATTTGAATTGCGAAAATCGTATTGCAAACAATCGAGCTAAAACAAATCAAATACACTCATTGTTCGCAGAAACTTCGCTATTTAAATGATTAAGTATTGATTTATAAAGTCATTTATTCAAATACAATAACAACATAATTAAAACTTCATCTTTTTATGAATGAACATTTCAAAATCAATACAATACTCATCAAACAAATATTATTAAAAGTGCTTTTATTCATTTAGACCATTTCGCTTTACGCTCGACTCAATCCGCACAGACAAATCAAAACTCCCCCATTGAAAATCTCAATTTTTGCGCACACGAGCATTTTGGAAAAACATCAAATTACCATAAACTTTCCTCAACCGTATAGATATACAGTAACCGAAAACGACACTAACATACACATGCATATACCTCAACATACAACACAAAATTAGAAATTTGTTGGCGACGGCACGCTCGAGTTTCGTCTATATATCACGAGTATGAGGGTCGCGGCCTTTTGGCAACCGAGTGGTGTTCCTCCACCAGCAAAGAGCAGGTTGTCTACTCGGACCACATATCAATTATGAACGCTAAAGGCTTTCCGAGATGAAATTGTATACGGGCTAGACGCAGTTTGAAAAGTTTCTTTCGTCGGGCGAACTTTCGCGCGGAGTGTTCCCATTGTGCCGTGAGAGAACTCGTGGAAAACTAGCCGCATTGTTGTGTCATGTGTGTGTATGTATTATATGAATAAGCAGTGATTGTATGTGTGTATGAGAGTGCTCATGAATGATGCAGGAAGGCTGTTAAAATTTTAAGAAAGTCGTGAATTGAGTTTGCGTAGTGCGGGGCGTGTTTGTGTTGCGTTTCGGTTCGCTCCGTGAATTCTACGGTTCGAGCCAGAAATGAAAATTTCCTGCGAAATCCATTTTTACGTTGTTAAATATTTAACGAATTTGTGAAAAATTGCTGCACATCGCGAAACATTAAAATGAAAACCATTAAATTTAACTAGGTCGGATATAACGAGGCTAGATTTGCACAGAAGATAAATCCCGCATGAAACACTGAAACACATTTCACAAAAACGGCAAAATTAACAATATAAAAAAGCATGTCAGACACGCAAAAACTGAGTTCCGTAATTGCGAAACGATTTCGTCCACACGTAAACTATTAATTAAGGCTTACGAGGGTGTAGTTAGTGCGTATCACTCGCAACTTTATCATAGTTAAATTTCACACGAGAACACACCTTTATCGCTAAATAATTGGCGGCGGAACGAAATTCGCGAAAATTTATACGAAATTCGAATCAAAAACGCAAATTAACCGAAATTTATATTTGTTCCGTTGCGAGTAACGAAATAACGGTTCACGGTCCGAAACGAGATTGCTCCCTTTTATCTATATAAATATTTGAAAGATCCAATTTTGAGTGGAGTTCCTTCGGACGCAATTCCATTAAAAAACAATCGTATCGGCTAATGAAGAACGCATCTGAAGCGATTCGAATTAGTGAAGGAACAGAACCGGAAAAAGCTGAAAAAGAGTTGGATAATTTAAAAAGTGTGTGCACAGAGGTTCGAAAGCTCGAGTTTTAAATTAAGTGCTGAATTCTCGAACCGAATAAAGCCATTACTCATTTCGTATGATGAATGTATTTTTATAAAAATTCATAATATTTATTTTATATAACATATATTTATTGTGAATCTGAAGATAAAAAAAAAATCAAAGAAAGCCAGATGAAAAATCTTCGCAAAGACACGAAAAGAATACGACATAAATCGAGCGATAAGTGAAATAATAAAAGACCGATAACCGTAGCCTTCTTAAGATTCTCGACCTTTCATCCTTTTCATAAGAAACAAGAAGGCGAACTCTTCACCGAACCTAATTAAAAATATTCAAGTACCACCTCAGGAAGAACCCCTTTTGGATTTTCGGGGTGACGAAAAAAGAGCCCCCCGGTCCCTCGTTTTCGTTTTATTCCGGTATAATATCGCAGGTTCGTTGGCCACTTTTCGTTTAATTTCTCCCTCACAATGGGGGCTCTCTAGTCTTGTCGCGCACTTTATTTTTATTATTTTCGCCGCGAGTAAAACATCACATAAACATTAATTTCGCTTGACGCTAATTAAAATAAATATGCCGACGAGGGGTGGTGGGGGTGCTATTTTAGAGGTAGATGTAGGGGATGAGTTCGAATATGAAGGGGGGAAGTGGTTAATTTTTTTTCGGTGTTAAAAGTCCCTTCGGCATTTTTTAGGTGACCGTAAAACTCGAAACGATTCTGGCGAATTATTCATTTTGTTAAGTGGACGCTATTATTATAGGTATGGAAAAAATATCAATTATTTTTAACAAGTCAAGTGTTATTATGATGATTTATAAAATAATATTTTTTAATTGTGTATAATTGAGAAAACTTTATATATTTTACGAATATTGAATTTTCGAGGGAACCCTTATAAATTAAGACGAGCACATTTTAGCTCATTAAAAAGTTTTTCAAGGACATCGACAATGCACGTTTGTCACAAGAACGAACGAGCCGAAATTTCATAATAACAATCTTCTTTAATAGACCCTCGAATTTAGGTATTAATAAAAACTTTTCAACATTAAGACTCATTATACGTGTACATACAATAACACAAAGACGAAACATCCAACCCCCAAATATTCATACCATTTACATCCACACATCCACACCGAATTTAATCCAACGAATGATTCAAGTCAACGATTACCCCCTTATTAATGAAATCGATGTAAACTTCAAAAGATTGAACCTAACAAGATACTTGTACCATTAGAATTTCCGCAAAGACTATTGATTTGAGTTCTGGACACTTTTCTTGAATTTGAGAAATGTTGAATTTTGTCATGAAATATTATTGAATGGGTTCATAGTTTTTATATAATTTGAAAAGTGATCAAGTATGGTCCTTAATGTTACATTCGGAATGATTTTATAGCAAAATTTGATCAAATGAAAACGTTAATAATAGAAAATAATTTGTTGGAATATATGAAAATTACATTTCATTGTAAAATTTATATCTCGAATAATTGGGACAATGTATAAAAGTAAGAATTATCCAATAAAATATCAATTTAATACACCCCGACAATAATCTCTTCATAGTAACATTTTCGTTTAACTGATTTTTTTCATAGGAATCATTTCTAATATTGATATCAAATACAATATTAAGAATCATACTTGATCAGTCTTGAAATTATATAAGAAACTATAAACTAACAAGGTTAAAATTTTGCGAAAAAATCCAAAATTTATCAAGTTTTACTATAGTGTCCAGATTTCCTCACAACAGTGCAGTCTCGACGTCTAACCCTGCAACACCCACATCCCCTTTTCGTATGCATGTACCTATAATGTTCTCGTTCGAATTTGAACGGTGTTAGGTTGCATGTGGCGAGCGTTAAACTTGGCCAACTGCCGGCAATTTATTACCGCCGTAATTACGCGCTAATTCGGAAATTGCGTTCGACTCCGCTCCGCCGCTGAATGTGCATTAATGTCGTACATTCTGTCTCGATTAATATCGCGTGTTCCGCTTTTGGGGGCGCGAATCCAATAATGGTGACGATTTTAGTTCGGTTTGTCGTTCGAATTTGCATTGCTGTAGAAATCGTTTAACAATCGTGTTTGTTTTCGGTGAAATAAATGTTTAAAGTGAGCGGTATGTTGAGGGATTAATTCTATTGAATCTAGTGTGTGTGTGATGTGGAGACATGTTCGAATGGGCAAATGAAAAATGCATTTTGAAAGTATTACGTAGGAGACGTGGAGAACGAGCGAGCTTCGTAACGTTCTCGCCACTAGCCATAAACATTCAATAAAAATTTAATCAGTCGTATCACTTTGCATAAACGACGTCGACAGAGTGGATTTTCCAGAACGAGAACGAGATTTTTCTAGGGCACTGAAAATTTGTTCTGTATCAACATATAGATGAAGTAGTTGACTTTTCGCAATTTTTAATAATATTTGCACAGTCGTAACACTGCTCCCGGAATATGCAACCGACCTTACAATGCGACTGAATACATTAAAATGATGTTTTTTCAAATAAGCAATACAGAAACATTCATATTCAACAGCCACACAATCCAATGATCATATAAAAACCGATTCGCTCAGAACCACGATTCACCATCCCAGCATCTCTCAACTCAACTCACCCAAGCATAGTACGTACATATATATGAAGCTATAAAACGATCACGAAGCTTTCGTCTATTACACTTATACTTACACACAGACAATTTTACGAGAGTCCAGCTAGCAGTGCAGCCGGTTAATTACAATAGGAGCTTATCTGGAGTTATATCATGTGTTCGGTGCGCGATAAAAGCATTAGCGCCTTTGGCGTGCAAAGCTTCGGCCCTAAAGCGATTAACCCCAGGATTCGAAGGCTCCTCCGCCACTAGTCACGGTCGCATAAATTAATATGCCACTGTGATACTTAAATAGAGTCCATGTTTGAAGATCGGACGTGATTCAGAAGCTGGTGTGAATATAAAATTTTCACACGTACATCGAATTATTTATTTATGATGGCAGGGCAAGTGGAGCAGTGATATAGTGTGTATAATATTATGTAGATACTAGGTTGAAATTATGTGCAGAGATACTTTGACGATAATAGATTTTATTATTTTCAGATGACGCTACCGAAGCTTTCGACGTACTCGTGATATATTTACTCATGCGACGTAATCGTTAAATTATCATATGTTATACACATCTGCATTAACGGTTTTCGAAATCCGCTTAGTGATCACATTAATCCTGAATAACTACTGTGGCATGCAGAAGACGTGAAGTAGCTAACGCTGAAGATACGGCATGTGCCACTTTAAAGCGACCTGAAAAGGACCAAAAGCGTGCAAGAGGTGATTTACGGGCAATCCTCCAACTTATCTTATGCCTCTGTACATAAATCTCGGATGATTTTGATAAAATCGCGGCGTTTCAATAATGAAGCGAGAGTGAACCGCCATTTGCTCCCGTTAACAAATGGCTCCGCATGAAAATACATTCTTCGCGAGGCGAAATTATATTTTGCAATATTGAATTATTCCGCTCTAGAGAGTGGAGTTGTAAAGAAAAATCGCCCGTTGAGCGTGTTTCTCAGGCGCTTTTTCGCGGTCACAATTTCATACAAAACGGATATAAATCTTTCGCAAAGAGTATAAACTTGTCGTACAACAGCGAAAACGCTTGACGTACTTTTCCTCTAAGACTAGAACATATTGGATTTGCGATACAATGTTTTAAAGATACAACCAGCAAGCGGCGTTTAAAGCCGCAGAGCAAGCTAATATAAATATTATGAAAGCTCGCATGACTGCTTTGAGAAATTTAAATATTTCTTTCGAAGGAAGTTTCCTGTGAACTTTCTTCAACCATATACGGAAAATTTCAATTTTGAAAACACTTAAATCGACGTGAATGAAAATATATTTCTATGCAGTTTTCGTCAGAAATAACCATTATTTTAAACAATCGAAATATACACTGAAAATGCAAATATCTAAGAAGACTTCATATATCATGAAAACGATCAATCATTCACTTTCACACACATATATTCCTACCTTATAATCCTATTTTTATAAAAAAAAATATATTTATATCTATTTAACAAGCCGATTACGGTCGTAAATTTTTCATACGAAGCTCAAGATTAAAACCAACCTATCTCGAAAACGGAAGACTCGTACAATTTCACGAGGCACGATCGCAACAAAAATATATAACGCCGCTGCGGAAATCGGCCCGCTCTGAAAAGAAGGGAACTTTTTCATTTTCCCAAATATTTTCAGCCGAACGATCTCGAATATCGCATAAAAAATTCGTATCAATATCGGGCGGGCGATATTTCGAATTATGTATTCGACCGTTCGGAAATATTGAAGCTTTCGCGTTCAGATCAATTGAAAAATTGCACAACCTGTTGCAAAAGCGGACTCGATCGAAACGATCCAGTTATTTCCGTCGCTAGCTTCATTTTTAAAATGCGAGCGAACGTGAATATTTTGCATTTTTTATCTATTTACCATGAAATTTTTCCTATGATAAAATTCAATGAAAACAAAATTCAAAAAAACGCAGAAAATTCAATACGAAAAGACTCGTTTGAAATTGCGTCTCGCCCCCGATTAAGCGTGTTAAATTATTTAGATAGATTCCATTTTAAATTTTAACTCACGACTGAATGCTAAATAAGCTCAAAGCACTTTCTTTCGAATGAAAGAACGCGGTCGGGAGCGCTTTGTAATTATTACACGTAAAGAGAGAATTTTTTACCCCGGCTCGCTTTTGTGCGTTTTCGCTCGGTTCTATTGCGAAATTGGTCTTCGAATATAAACTTTTGGAATGAAAATGCTAAAAATAATCACTCACTGTTTGCACAATGCGATTCTAGTCCGCATTGTGCGCATCTTGCCGGGTTATCTTTGCCGCAAGGACATGCTCCTTCTTTCACGCAACACGCACAATCTCTTCTCGAAGAATCCCAAGCACATTGGCAACCGGATACTGATTGGGTCCATAAGTCGACCTGACCTGGAAAATGCATAAAAAATGATTAAAATATGAAAATTATATATCAAATATGATCAAATTGTAAATTTATAGGTCTTATAAGATCTAGATCTGGTCTTTTAATTGGCAGGTAACAAATAATTAATTGACACTAACAGGTGTTGAATTTTATAAGGAAATAAAAAGGTTTAACCATGGATAAGTAGCTTAATCGGTGATTGGAATACCGAAGAGAGGAGGAAGTCGAGAAAATGTGTGGAACAATACTGTGCGAATGGCTCTTTGCGATTCCAATCGTTGGATAAGCTGAAAATAATGTTGATCGGATGAATATTGAACTTATCAGAGGTAAAAGTGTTATTTTATTATCGAAAAATTAATCTGAAATAAGAAATGATACGAAATCACCTGATCCATAACGTTCGTGTGACTTTTTTTTTTCACAACAATTGAATATCATTTTTTCATATAAATTCAAATTAAATATTAAGTATATTAAATTTTTGAATATTTTTATTGAAAAAATAAATCTTTTAATAAAAAACGAACGTATTTTTTACAATGAAATGATTATTCTCGAGGTCAAACAGTCTTAAAGGCACACATCAAACGAACATTTTATTTCCTCTCCGCAGATAAATCCTATCGGATTCAAAGACCATGAAATTTTATTTCAGATAAAATAGAGATCATTAGAAACGCTCGGAGCGTTTCTGGCAGGGAAAAAAACGACACAATAAAACTATCAAGACGTCCGCGATCCAATCATCGAAATTTACAATATCTCGGGGCGTTTTCACGGCCGCGTAGTCGAGTGCTTCTTTTCCTCTTGCGAACTAGGAAAAGGCATCGAAAAGGCATTACCGGCGAACAAAGCGAACACGGATAATGTATGTGAGTCGAAAAAAACATCGAATCCGTTTTATCATCGTCGATATTTTAGTGCTTTCCCGCAGTGGCAGATTCGCCGAGTTGACAACCCTATTTTTAGTGCTTGCGATTGTTCAGCATCCGCTGTATACATTGATCGACTTGAAAATTTTATTTTTTCAGCTTGATTCTAGTTCTCTATATTTTGTTGAAATATTTTACAAGATAAATAAATAAAAACTTTAAATTCACACATTTGTAGTCTAATTCACATTTTCTTATAAACGAACTTAAGGTGGTATTTTTATTCTGAGGAGTCTAATTATAATTTTAAATCACGTCAATGTGTATTTATGAAAAAATGAGAATTCGTAGTAACAAATCTGTATTAGAATTTAATTGATAATCTTGTAAAAAAAAAATTCTATATTGAATAGATAAGTGCAGGTACATATTCAGACTGAGTAAAAAAAGGGGACACTGAATATGTTCCGGTCATAAAAAGCTATATGTACTCGAAAATCGCATACGGTCGAAATCTAAGAAATAATAAAAAGTGGGGCCAGACAATTTTCCTTCCGGTTCGGTGTATTCTATTACATTTTCTCATCACGTATGCGACTTTATGTCTTTCGCATTATTCTTTTATCTGAAAAATTTTCGAGGATCTTTCTCTCTCCTTGTGCTGCATTTATATTCTCTTCCCCCGCCGATTTATGTATCTTTTTTCGGGTCTCTTTATTAGAGGAGCGCCGATATATCGAAAGGGCAAATATTTCCTTTGCGTGAGTCTATTCATTGTTATTATAATTAAATCTAGCATGATTGGGAATCGGATTGCGCTTGTGTGTACATTTCGGCGAAACGCGAATATATTTTTTCGTTATCGTCCGAACACAAGAGTTTGCCCCGAGATTTATTTGTCCGATGGTCGCTTAGCGAATATATGAAGATTAATGGCATTTATTTACAGACGAAAATTGCGTTACGCGTTATGCTGAATAATTCATCGGCTGCGCTAGATTTTTACATAAAATGAATCATCGCTCTAATAAAATTCGATTATTGCGTAATGATTTCACTGCGTAATGAAATTCAGTGATGCTTTGTTGATCTTCGATCGAGATATCGGATATGATTACTCGCGTCAAATATTGACGCGTTGTTTTTATATAAAAGCATTCGTTGATGAAGGAAATTCAATGTATACGGTATGTAATACGACGCTTTGAGAAAATTCGAATGTAAAAAAATATATCAAGAAATAGCTACGTATTTTCTTGTACAATTTTCGGACAAAACTCAATGTTTAAATTTAAAAGAAAATAAAAGCGTACTTTAATAACAAACTGCTTTGTGAGCATCTCTTTTATTTACAATTCTAGCGAAAGAAAAATAATCAAAGAATCGTGTAAATTTTGAACGAGAAAGGGTTCAATCTTGAATAATTCCAATATAATTATATCTCAAAATATTATTATAAAATTAAATCGAAAAGCGTTCGATGCAAATCAAATTGAATATTTTCAATAACAAGCAACAATAAATTTATTAAATGAGAACGATTCTATGAACCGACAGGCTATAAAAGAAAATAAATCAATTTTAACTTATTAATATTCCAATATATTTTTAATTAATATTTTGAAGATATTCGAATTCAAATATGAATTTTTCGAAACCACATCGTCTAAACTTATACCCCATGACTTCTGGGGACTTCACATTGTATTAAATATGTAATATTTTGAACTTACTACTGCCATCGACGTAAATGGGCGTCCACGCTACCTGCGCCCTTATGGGCGTCCAGGCCAGCAACGCCAGCAGCAGCCCTGGCCACATCATTCTCCACCTTCCATCGTCTTCAGCAGACGACTTCTTCACAACCTCATCGCTGAAGATCCACGCGGACGAAACCGATCGATCTATCTACGAAATACACAGATCGATACGTTCACTGTTACGATCATTGTGCGAGGAATCAACGACGATGCACTGACCGATTCCGCATGGTTGTGTTGAAATATCTGAAACAAGCAAAAATTATTAATTTATTGTTACAGGTATTGATTTTTTTTATTTTAATTTTAATTATTAATCATTAAATTAAAAATGAAGAAGCAGAGCAGAGAAATTCAAGTAGTGTAAAAGCACGTGAATAAAAATGGTCATTCGGTTGATCCAAAAAAATGTGAGGGATCTATTAGGAACTGTTTTATAATGTATAAATTAAAAGTTTTTTCAATCATATATGTATGTATATGAAGATGAAAGAGGCCAAAAGGATTAAGTGACATTTATGTTGAAATTGGGTTAAGTACAGAAATTGTTTTATGCTCGTATATTACTAAATATACGACCATAATAAAAACGATTATAAATTATAAGCAACAGGATATAAATGATTTCGAAACCAGTAGTGACATAGGTATATCATTTAATTACTTCTTCTTCCCTAATAATATAGGTACATGCTCAACTTTGAGTACGTTTTTCTCAAAATCACCACTATATCACTTGATCCTCTTGGCTTGTTTCGTCATCATATATGAAATAATTGATCGATTCTTTCTATAAAGTAAGAAAAGCAACATGTGAATCTCGTCAAGATCCGATAGTTGCACTGGAATCATACATAACGAAGACATTGAAGTCCAATGCGACAAGAATATGTTAGATTCTTAATATCGCCACTCTATCGGTCGACTAAACGTTAAACGTTTGAAAATATAAATCGTTCTAGACGTATTAGAAACGTGACTAAATCTCAATCAAAATACAGTAACGACACGTCTCGTAGCGTTTGTTACACATTCTGGCGAAAATACGACCACGTACGGAACGTTAATCGTCGAAATCCCTCGATACGTCTCGAACAGAACGGAAAAAACGTTTTCATAAGGCGACACGCACAACAAGAACACATACACACAACACCGATTCGGTATGGGCCCGGAAGGAAAAAAACGAAGAAAGAGAAAAACGGCTCGGAAAATCGGCAAAGGAGGCCGGAAAACGCGAGAAAGGAAACGCCGCGAAAATATCAAAGGGATTTTCGCGGCGATAGTGATTTTTCTTCGGAAAATGCGCGCTTTCGCGAACGTAAATATAGCGATCCGATTGCGAATGCCGAAACTAGTGTAAGACTCCACCTACTTACTGTCAGGGTTGAAAGATTGTTTAAATTTCTTCCATGTAATATTTTGATTGAGATTCTCGACTCAAATTCAAACTTTTGTTTTCCCAATGAAACGTTCATAAACACATATTTTTTAAATAAAATTTGAAATATTATATTTTCAATTTTATTGTTTGTTACTCAATTTGAGCGTTGCGTAGAAACGTGTTGATTTTTTTACCCCATAAAATTTGAACGTACAAGCAATAAAATTATAACATTGATACAAATTATATAGAGGAAAAAACGTTAACTGGCTGTTGTAAAATATTTTAGTTAAATAATCAATGAAAGAATTATCTGACCTTAGTAAAATGAAAGAAGTGATAGTTAAATGTAACTATGCATTTCAATGGTTATTCAAATCACACTCAAAATATCTTTGAAACGTAATATCATAAATTGTACATTTTCAGATCAAAAAATGCATTAAAAAAAGAGTAATTGGGTATTTTTATTTAAAAAAAATATAAATTGATGATTTCAAATCAAATTTTGTCTCCGCAGCCCTAGTACGACGTTCGTGTTTGCTGTGAAAGAGAATTTTCATTTTTCGCGATTGTCGCGTTCGCGTGTGTTGTATTTGTTGATGTTGTCGTTGTGTTGTTGTAGGTTGGTTTTGTTGTGTGAAAATTTGATTTGACGTAGACATATGTAAATACATTCCGATATACGAGGGGTTGAAAAGGCTGACTATTGTGTACGCGAGATTTTCGCGTATATTGCTCGGAAAGGAAACGCTTGTCTCGGTCAAGGACGATGTGACATGTGCAAAAAGTATGATTTCAATCTTTTTATGAATTTTTTTTACTAAATTCATATATGGTAAGTAAAATTATCAAAAGTTATTACCAAAAATATATGAAAGATATCATTTAAATTACTAAATACTATAAAAAATATTTTCATGCACATACTGGAGAGAATCTTAAATACGTATAAGCAAGTAATATATACGTAAAAAAAAAACTACACACATTCAGCACATCGCATTGTGATAGCGATCGTGTCCGACGACGCGTGGAAATTTCAAAAGCAGTTTTTCCGCGCGCCAATAATAAATATTTCATATGTTCGCTCCTTTAGGGTCAAAAAAGCCGGAAAACGCTTGTCAGACGCAAAGACGGACCCCCTTTTTCGACTGAGGATCCCTCGAACGATATGGGGGGTTGGAAAAACGTCGGAAAACTCCTTAAGGGGGTGTGGGTGTAGGACGACAACGAACCGGGATCACCGGGAAATTGCATTTTCAATAAGCTTTTGTGCGAAAGCTCGGCTTCTTCTTCGGCAGTCGGTTCGTTCCCACACAAAACGCACTGCTAACTTCAAAGGGAAACCCTTTCTCAGGAGATGCCTACAAAGCGAGACGTTCCTTCTTTCGCTATGCGAAGGTTCCGAAAACTATGACGGTGAACTATGCGCTCTTGATTGTTCCCAAGTGAGTTCGAGGTTTTTTTTCCGCGAGAGGAAGTGTTTGAAAGGAAGTATTTCGGGTTATGTTATGTTTATTTAACTCAAAGTGAAATATTTGCAGTGATTTTTGCATTATGAAATATATTTGATATGGAAAAGCCGAGTAATCGAGGAAATTATATATTCTGGAATTCTTTTATCTAAATCAAACATTATATTGTCTGATAAAAATATTGTAGAATCAAATAAAACTCAGTGAAATAGTTAAGTTTTTGATTTGTTTCTTGTCATACAAATAGTATGAAATGCTTAAGTTTCAAACATATTTTTTTTCAACAGTGTTCATATGAGGATCATATGATATTATAAAAAAATAATCCGAGAATATACATCCGTACAAAGAGAAATATCTGACGTTCATGATTTTTTTAGGTTTGAATCCGAAACCGAAGATTCAACGAAGCGATACTCGACCAGCATTAAAATCAGCACGTACACAAAATTCGCATTTGAATGAATGCATCCCGAATAGAATTTTCAGCACTCTTTTCCGCACAAAACAGACAAGCACGTAATCAGCATCATGAGCATGTACGTTTTTCAGACGTAAAACGCAATTCGTGCACAAAGCGAAATTCCATCCGAAACAACGAAAAAAAAAAATAAATAAATAACCGACAATCGAAACGAACAATGATGAAATTTGGAAACGTACATAATGGAGAGCTGAAATTATGTGCATCTGATGTGTATAATTTTAAATGCATGGAATAATCAAAGCCCACTTCGGAAAAGTCAACCGCACCGCCGGTTATGTGTATAATGATAATAAACTCATATGTGTTCGCGGCACGTTCGTTAAAAAAATACAAACACACGATCGAGTCTCGGGGTTGAATTTCATTACGGAGCAAACGAGCTCGGCTACACGAAATCTATGTATTTTCCTTCCACACAAAACGTGTATCCACCCCTGAGCTCGGGGGTAGTATCGGGAAAATCGGCATTTTCATTCTGCGTAGCAGGTGATCTCATTAAAATGAAAAACGCGATTCGATATGGTGAAGCGAAAAATGTAGGTACGTCTTGCATAATAGGATTTTTTTTCGTTATGAAAGAGCAGCTATAATAACGTTCATGCTCTGTTAATCTAGGAAACTTTCGCAGTGCTCCGATGAAAGTTTCAACACGGTGAACTAAAACATTCATATTTATAGACTTTAAATTTAGAATAAATTGAAAAATTATATGAATTTTCAAGAAACGTACATAACGATGATTTCGAAGAAAATATTACGTAATGTTATAATCATCTATATTGTTCGTATAAATGCTCATTGTTGAAATTTCTTATTTTGAGATAAACGAATCGTTATGAGATCTTTTTTCAAAGGAAACAATAGAAAAAAACATAATAAAGCTGCCTTTTTATAGACAGCTATTTTCGCGCAAAGAAAATTCATATTATATCATCAATTCAATGCACCTAATAAACGAGAGCAGTCTGTTCGAAAATTTTATTTTCACACAGCAAGAGAGCCTTCATACGTTTTCCAATAACTCGGAACGAATTTCCACGATTATTTTTAATAAGACACGACATAAAAATAATTAAATAACGAAGAAAAAAAACACAAATGAAATTTTAAGCAATAGCACAAAGCCAAAACGCGTACCGACGCGTGAAAATTTAATAACGCGAATTTCTGGCCCCCGTTCATTGACGAAGAGGGTCCACCGAATGACGAAACAGAATCGATTCCGACGAGTCGAATGATTGATGAGACCCATGGTGGTCCTATGTTATGGTGACTTGCTGTTTTCCTTTTTTTTCCCTTTCTTTTTCCCCGTCGTTTCGGAGATCTTATTATTTGACAAAGTGGCCGTTCGTTGTGCGCGCGCGTTAACGAGGAAAATTAAAAGCAATTTTCAGAATCGAGGAAAAATATCTATTATTCCGCGTATAAAGATGTCTTCTTTTATATTGAGTTTTAATGGCGCGTTTTTTATTTTGAAATTTTCAATACGATCGTTAGCGTAACATGTTGCGCTGAAATATGAAATGGTTATTATCGATCATGTTTTTGTTTAACGAGCAAATTTTAATATATAATATTTGATACGAATTATAAAATAGGATTATTTTATAAATAAAATAATATTCTCGAACAAAAATAAACGAATTTCATAAAATTGATCTATAAAGTGAAAAGGATAAGAGTTAAGCTTACCATTATGATTGTATTATAAAGCAAAATTAACAATTTAATACGAAACGCAAAATAAAATTAAATACTCTATATATTAATTATATAATCTCATTGAAAAAAATATATATCTAAACGCTTTATACACAATCAAAAAAGAGAAGTCTATACGTATGTCGAAGAAGAGCAACTTTACGACGGCTTTTATATGCGCGCCTTTGTAATTAGGGCCTTTTCCCGATCCGTTGCCGAGATGGTCGATCCAGATAAAAATAAATTGTTCCCTCCTTTGACCTTTTTCGGCTCCAGATCACTATCGTCAAGATGGAACGAACGAGAAGTCTGTGAGGATGCGAAATTTAACGCGGTTCGTCTTCCGCTCTGTTTCGAACGTTCGATTCCTCTTCTGCAGACTCGCAGCTTTATTTATTCAATCGATATCGTCGATGTTCAGATTCGAGGAATTCTCGTGAAAATTTTTGAGATGGAATTTTTGGGCGTTTTTAACAACGCAACTGAGAAGGTTCCTAGAATTCCGTTGAATAATGAAAGAGCGTAATGAGTTAGGTTCGTTAAAATGTATGATGCTTTGTAAATTGTTTTTTTTTTATTATGTATTCGTTTCAATGAAATGAATACAGTTGATTTCGTTGTAACTAATTAGTCGTATATGTTGAGATTATACAATTCAATTTACATTCACGTACAGTAATATTATATTACACGTTGAATATAAAATTCAGAAACGTAACGATCCAAAAACGTATTCATTTAAAATCACAAACAAACAAGAAAATTTCTGAAAATTCAAAAACAAGTACATAATAAAATCCGACCCATTCCCGAGACAAACTCCCCTCAATAAAATCCCCTCCGACCATTTAAAGAGTCAACATTTACCTCGACGAAAGCGAACCTCAGCAACGATACCCCCCCTCATCCCCATTTACCCTCCCCTTACCTCCGTATTATTACATTATTTCGATAATAAGCACAAAGGGGATAGGCTCTAATCGCACAAAAGCGATAGGACACAATCAAACACACTGGACGGGCTCTCTTTGCGCTGTGGCCAACAAGCAGAGCCGAATTCGAATTTCCCGCCGAATCCGAGTTTCCCGCCGAAATTGGACACGGCTGCAGATTCGACGAGATAAGGACAGGGGGGTTGAAAAGGTCCTTATTATCCATGGGGGCGATCGGTCGTCGAAACTCTCTCTCTTGCTAAGTGGTCTCGGTATTTGCGTTTAGGTGAACGCTGTAGGTGACCGAGTGTATGTACAGCGAGGTCGCAAAGTCCGAGCCGAAGTTGGCTGGAAGTTTCTGTGGATTTTAAACGGATTTGATGTATTTATGGGTGATTCGATAAATACGATAGGAGTGGAGTTGTCTCGATTAATTCAAATTTCACTGAAGAATTTATATTTTTAAAATGAGTCCTCAACTTAAGTGCTCCTTGGGAAAATGTAATATACACGAACGATGCTTTAGACGTTAGAATAATATATTAGTGAATAAAAAATAATATGAAAACTCAGAGTCACACATGAATTTTTAAATGTGTTCTTTCATGCAAATTTCAAGTTGTCTGAGTAGCTACATGTATGTATGTCATCTTCGAATGCATTCAACTAGAAAGAAATACCATTAGGTATACTTTATAGCATTAGATCTGTTATGTGAATTCCGTCTAGTCATATTTACTTAAGTTAGGCCTGAATTTTCAATTGTTAGTTACTCAACCGGAGTATTGCGTAGCATGACTCGATTTTTCTCTCTCCGTAGAATTTGAACTCGATATAGATAAGAATCATCAACAAAATAATAAATACAAATAATTTAAAGAAAATAAATCAACTCATTGTATGCAAATACATTTATTGCTTTTTATGTTTTTAATACTTGTAATATATTTTTCTCTATGAACCTAACGATTTCATAAAATTTAAGCCCACCTCTATTGAAAAAATCAAACCAAAACAAACCATTTAAAATATATTCACAGTGATTCGATTACTGCTTGAAGATATTTAATATACGCAGACCGAATTCGATTCGAATCAACCCCGAACCGTCGTCGAATCGGCGAGTTCGACGCAGATTATATTATACATCCGTGACCCGCAGAGATAGAATTTCCCGATCGCCCTGTATTAATTTGAACACGCTTAGAAGGTAAATAAGTTCAGGTCGTCCTATATTAAATTCTCGGGTGTGGGCTCCATTAGGTGCCGGAATTAATTCCGACGATGAGCTACGCCCGCAGAATTTGCCTGAGACGAATTTCGCGTGACGTTCAACAGTCGCGTGACAAATTGTCCGTATTTGCTTCGGGACTGTTGACCGAACTGAAAGCTCTGCCGATTTCCAAACTAATACAATAATGTCCTAGGTGTTCCGGTTCCGTTTCACGTTTCCATCGCTTTAATATTGCCTGATTTGAGTTCGATATGATTCGATTGATGAGATCTGTCCGTTCGCAGTTTTGTCAACTGAATTATATATAAGGATTTAATATGACGATCAATTGATTATTATTTTTTATTTGACATCAGCTGTTGTTATTTAAAGTTGTTTGAGACTTTAAGTTTTAGAAATTAAATTATGATTATAAATTAATATGAAAAAATAATTTAAAATCGAATCTGTTGCTAATTTCACTTCGTGATTGCTTGACGTAACCGATGCGCTTATAGATACATATATATGTAATTCGATCAAAATTTTCTTATCTTAAGATGCACATAGTTCATATGAAATTGAAACAGTATGAAATATATTTCGCTCATTTGTCATATTGGAAATAATTGTACTAATCCCTATTACTTTCTAAATATGCTTACTACTAATAGTCCTTAAGTACTTAAAACGAAAACCTATTTGACGATCGGAAAGCCAAGAGGTACAAGTGAATTTTTTACCGAAATTGATTTATACACAGGAATTGCTTCTATACACGCTCATTTATTTGGTGGCAAAAGGATATAAACTAATTCGGGACGAGTACCGAGATACATATATCATCAAATCACTCGACATGTAGGTACATGATCAACTTCGGACGCGCTTTTCTCGAAATCACCGCAAAGTTACTTGTACCCCTTGGCCTTTTCAATCATAATTTTTCATTCGACAACTGTTGAATATTATAGATACATCCAGTCAATTTTAATACTTGACCACGTTCGCGTTTACTCGAAGCACAATTTATTACGTTCCCAGTCGAGTATCAATATGTACTTATACGCTTTAACGCTTACAAACCCAATTAAAGCATTATTGAGATTAAGAACCATATACAATAATATCTTCATAAACGACTCAATAATAAGACGATTCGCAACAATTCATCTGAAATTCGTTCGATTTATTATAATTAATTGAGGCGTAGATGAGATCCGGCGATACGGCGACGAATCGTCGATAAGGCTTCCGGAAGCCAGGAGCTGGAAGGACTCCGGGAGTAGGAAACTCCTGGATGGCAGGTGGAAAGGGAGACCAGGGGAGTCCAACTTTGGCGGCGTGCGTACACTTGTCAATTAAGTTGATAAATGGGCGATTCCTCGGCACCGAGTTTCCGCAAATGCTAATTCATTATATAAATCGGACTCGATTCCGGAAAAGATACTCGCGGAAAAAATGATGGAAATGTGTATTAATAAACAGGTACTTGTCTGTTATCCAATCGGAAAGACACTAACCTAATCGTATCTAAAACATATATAATAAGATTGAAATTAATCTAAAACGTGTATGTATATAGAAATAAAAATTCAACTCAACTTAAACACATTTAATTTGACATTAAAAAAGAATCGAAATTCTGATCCTAACCTAATATAAGCTCTTCATCATGTTTAAAATCAACTGAATAATAGAGAAGTATCAAACTTATCTTATTCATGATGATTTATTATGAATTATCAGTTAATTATGATGAAATTCGGAAAAGTTCCTTGAATACGAATATATACGCTGATATTTCTAAATATATCGTATTGATAATTACGAAACGTATAAATCATCGCTATTTACGAGTTTTTTCTCCATTTCATTTATATAATATTTAGGTCGCTTTATTTGCTCCCCTTTCTGGGCTTCATATATTCATCGCCGATTCATATTTCGCTTTCAATTCACTACATATAAACGAGCATTTATTTTATTTTCGTTCATATTTTTTTGTCGGTATTTTTGCCCTCGTTGTATATTTTGCGTATACAATCAATCACTCCTGTTTTGTTGACAGACGGCATTGTTTGCGTGCGTACGAATTCGTATGTAATTAATATGAAGAGGTGTCTGAAAGAAGGCTTTCACACACTCTACAGATGATGAAGTCAATTCGAGATTTTTAAATTCAAAAACAATTTGAATATTTTTTTTGTGTAATATAATATATTGTAATTGAATTTTATATTAAAAAAGAAAAATGTTTGCAACCGTAATTCTATTTCCTTTGCTAGAATTTTGGATTTTCCGCAATTCAAATTTATACAAAATTGCAATACAAAAACATCAAAACTCGCGATGAGAACGTCGAAATTGAATAATAACTGGGAAAATTTCTTCGTTCGAAAATAAAGTCAACAATGATCTAATAAAACGTATTTAAGAGGGGTCTTAAAGCAGAATAATAATATAACCGAATTTTGCACAAGATTTTCACAGAGTATTGGAGAACAGCCGATGATAACGCTTCATCGAAAGTTAAATACGACTTTTTTCGAGACTTTCTATCATGCTTTTTTCTTGTTTTTTTGTCCCTTTATGTCCTTTTTCATCGTCGTCCAGCAAAAAGGTCGCCTTCAATAATGCGAGTTGCTATCAAATTTCCACCAGACTCATTGTTACTATGTAGAAAAGTATTATATTATATTTTATTTTCCTAAAATTTTTGGATAATATTTATCCTATTTAATCTATTAATTATCAAGAAATTCGAAAAATAAACATTTTAGAATTAAAAACAATTAATTTCATTGAATCTAAATTCTATCACCGAAATGAAAATGATATTTTTTATCAATTTTATCGATATTTTATTATCTTTATTTAAAAAAGTATTGCTTATGCATGTTAATACAAAGAATATCCGGGCAATTCTGAATTTTTTTACGTCTTTAAGATTGTGTATGCATTTTTTTCTCATTAGGTAGGTATATCCTTTAATGGAACTGCATTTCTTTTGTAGGAAACGACCTACTAACGACGCAATAGGAGTTTTTCTCTCATTATCTCTACAACGGCTGAAGGCATTCTAATTTTCATCGAATGAAAAAATATAAATATAAAGCGGAAGCAAAATAGCTTCACGTCTTCTGCAAACGTTCGAGATTATTAAAGGCTTTTTATTTGTATACATACGTATATGTACGTTGCTAATATTATAAAGAGTCTATTAAAAATAAAGAATATTTCAAAGAGAAAAAGATCGTCGCCGCATTAAGATAATGGAAAAGGGTCTTTGACTAATCGAGTTTTTTTCTTTCATATTATATATATACGCATTATGGTGTAAGTATGCGAAAATATGACTTTAAAAAGCGTAGAAGAAAGTTTTATTAAGAAGATTTCCCGAGGGGTGGTTTAGTTCGTAACGATTCGCAAAAGTTATTCAAAGCTTGACTGCATTTACAGTAAGGTATTTTATCAGAAAAAGATGTTGGATTAAAATTATAAAAATTAAAATACTATTAAATTAATTCTTACTATGTTAAAAAATGAAGAAATCGTTTTCAAAATAGTATCACGTTTTAATATTGAATGATTTCAGAATGTTTCAATTTGATATCAAAGCTTTTATCCTGCGAAAATAACAATGATACGAAAATAAAACACATGATATCAATTTTATCGACAATGTGTCAAGTTCCAAGGCGTATCGTCTCTTCGCTCTAATATCTGAAGAAAACAACGTTCCTAATTGTGATGTAAAAATAAAATGATACGAAACATATAATAATAGACATAATCTTTTGTAAAGTATAAATATAATGTAATATAAAGTTACAAAGAGACGTAATTGCGTCCTGAACGATCAATCATCCGAGGCAAAATACGCCACAAAATTAATGAGAATGTCAAGGAAACGCACTTTAATTACTGAACGCTTATGAAGAAGCACTGAAAACTGGAAAATTTCTAGATGTTATATTTTGTAGAGTATTATTGAACGATATAAAATCATCAGTGGCAGCTTTTTCATAAAAGCTTTATTGAGTTTATGATATCAGAAGACAGCAAATGATACGTCACATCGATAGTTTCATAATACGAAATATGGTTAAAATGTAAAATATGAAATTTATTAAGAGTGATTCCGAGAAAGATATCCAACGTCCATTTTTTCGGAAAGTATAAATAATTGAAAAGTATAATAAATCTTGATCAAAACTTTGTCAAACTCTAAACATCCGCAGAAAAACAGAACGCGACCCGGCTTTATGTATGTCGCTGCGTATTAACGGCGAATTTATGATAACCAAACACAAATTTCTCATCCGCATAATATATTATGTACACGATAAAATATGATACGACCCGAAAGGCGAACCTCTCTCGCACAGAGCAAAAAAAAAAATACGAAACCATGTTAGCATTATGCGATAGCCTCAACTTTCGCGTACGTCCTTTTAATCCCTCGGGGGAGGATATGCGGATATATCCGGGCCAAGGAATATACATATCGACTTTTATGCGAATCGCACACGCACAATAAGCTAAGAAAATAGAGAAATGAATAAAAGATCGTTCCGAAAGGTTTACGTCCGATGCTCGTGTGTATTACATCGATCGAGAATACCCTTTTTTTCCAGTAAAGGATTACGCACCTTTTTTACTGCTGAAACTTATCATGTCGGGGCCGCAATAGGCCACCGAGAATTATTCAGGGGTTATAAAATTAGATATGCTAGCAAAGGGTAAGTGGATTGTTTCAAATGGATTGATTTTTTTAATTTTGTATTAAGAGTAAAATACTTTTCACTGATGAACTTTTCACAAAATAAGCGGATTATTTCAACTATTTAATTAAGAAGTTTTCTCAATTAATAAAAATATTTAGCATTTTATAGAATTCTATACTAATTTATGTGACAAAATACTTTTACGTATGTATGTTAGTTTGTTTAGTATTGACTTTCGTACAGCCCTTCGAATCTCTACTAAACGTATCATACACCTTCCTAGAAACCTGAAATTCATACGAACGAAACCCCCTAACTACACATAAAACCCGCCTTTATTAAATCATACGCTTTCATATTTTAACGAGTTCTCAGAATATTTGATATTTTCATGTATTTTCACCTTCGATTTTCATCCTGATAATCAGCAGTCTCCGTTTCCCTCGACCATTCTTAAAAACCCCGAAAAACGCGAGACACGAGCAACTACATAATTACGATATAAAATTCCCGACAATACGACAGAATTGGCCTAACTTCCCCGGATACTTTCGCAAACAACAGTTCCGGGTTTACGACCGTTTTTCATGCTGCGGTCAAATTGGCCGTACGTTTATATTCATATCATCGTTTCGACGTCAGTCTTCCGGCATGTGAGTTTCATTCGTTCCTCATCCGAATATATAATAAACGTATTTTTTCCAAATGACACACTAAAAGTATAAAGTTTTTGACGTGAACACGTACGTGGCACGAAATCGATGGGCGTGTACATAAATTTCGAACCGGTGGCCGTTAAGCGTAATGAAAAGCCATTTGATTCGGTTCATAAATCCGCGATAGTTAGCGAAAACACGACACAGAGAGAGAGAGAGTTTCCATACAAATCCTATGTATTTGTAAGTATGTACGTATTACAGTTTCTGCCTTTTGTTGAGCTTCGGTTATAAATTGTTTGCCCGTTATTGTGTCCGTTGAGTGTAGCGAGGATTGTCGCGTTTGAAAGTTTCGAGACGATTCCGTTGTTGAACAACGACGGAACGGTTCATACAAATTCGATTGGGATAGGTAGCAGGAAATGTAATTAATCACTACTGTACTTTGTTGTATAAAGAAGAAAAAAATGCCTTTCAGTTGAAATTTATACAAATGAACATTTCTTAAGGGAAATTATCAAAAGGAAGTCAAAAGAAAAACATGAAAAAAAGTTGTTTCATTCGACATAATTTTGTTAAAAAGATACCTTATTTGCTCGAACTACATATATGAAATTCGTATAGGTCTATTCATTTATATGCCTTTTTCACCAATATTTGATTAAAAGTTTTCATTAAAAAAACAACTGAGCAAGATTTCTAACAAAATTACCGATCACCAATGAAACATTTCGAACGATCAATTTGTTATTTAAACTGAAAACATACAAACTCTCAAAATCGACTCACTACCTCCGCACTAAACGAACGGCGTTTACAATGTATTCAAAGCCTTAAACAAACAGCGCAGCACAAACAATATGAACAATATTTAATATTAAAACGTTTACGTATGCGGAAAAGCGTCCATAAACGTCGCAGATTCGCCCACGCTTCGGTTTTACGACCCGGGACCCACACTGCGATCTCGATTCATTAACTCGAATAACTAAAACGGCCACGAAGAACAAGCCATCGCATTTAATGCGTATAATTTTCACGTACGAGAAAGTCTGATTTCGGTGAGCGTAAACCGCTTTGCGTTTCGCATCTGAGTGGACAAATTTGAAAATGGTCTGGATTTGTATAATATTATAATTTTTTTTTTTTTGTATAAATACATTGAAAAATCGTTAAAATTAAGCAAAATATTCCGTATAAGCACACATGTCTGAAGAAATTGATTATTTTAGTAACGATTCAAGAGAATATAAAGTTATCTAATAGTGGCATAAAGTGTTAGTACTTCGGATTTCAGTGTTCTCACGATTTACGATTTGAGTCTTGTCAGTTAATGGAGAGAAAATAAAGTTTTTTTTAATTAAAATTACAGCTTAATTGTTTGTTTCAAATATTTGATTAGAAAAGATGTAAATTTAACACTTTCCTGAGACGGTTTTGGAAAATGAATTCTTAGCTTTGTGTCGATTAAATTTGATCGAATTTAGCTCTATATTTCTTGAGCTTTTATAATAATCTTCGAAGGTTCTGTCCTAGCCGTTGCTTCTTAATTTTAAAGTGAATGATTAATTCAGATTTTTTTAAGTGATTAGATAGAAATATCTACATCAGTATATAACAATGTAGTACACATAGACCAAATAAGATTAAATTTCATATCCATACAATAATGTGTGTATATATGTATTTTATATAAACCACTAAAAGTCATTCGCTCAAGCATCCAAGGCATGCATTTCGAGACAGATTTCCCAGTTTGATAAAAAAACAAGACGCTCCCCTTGAACGAGATTTTCTCAAAAGAAAACCCGCTAGCATTACACATGACCCCGGTGAATAGAGCTGAATATGAAAAATACCATTTTTATTTTCAAACTGTCCAAAGCGACCCACATTGCTGAAGAGTGCAAACTCGAGTGCATCTCGACTGCGAATTTTTTAGCCGGTTCTCTCTCGTTCTACGGGCGTGCGAAGGTTTTCAAAAATGCAACCTAAGCCAAGTGGGTCAAGGCTTTTCGCTATTCATATTTGAAATTGTCGGCTCGTTGGAAATTTTAGAATTAAATACATTATTCATCGAATCGGACGGTTCCGTTTTATTTCGTCGGCCACTCTTCGAATGCGCGTCTACAGAGTGTTTTAAATGATTTTTCTTGTCGCTTTGAATCTTTTTTTCTGCGTTTTGTATAAATATCGCACATAAATGGAGATTCTTCAATGTTCACAAAGAATATTCAAATAAACCGTTTATATTTCATTATTCAGTTCTCATCAATCCTCTCTGAAAACAGGGATGTGATAACTAAAATTATTTAGACTTCTTTGAAAAGTGTATTAATTTTAATTTATTATTATGTGTAGTTATATTTCATACAACTCAAAAAAAATCATTTTATATTTTTTATAGATAAATTATGTAGAATTTTAATTTTAATTGAATTCATAAATCAAAATCAGCTAATGATTAAAAAAAATGAGATATCTGTTAAATTATCCTATCATTCACAATCATTATCATTTCAAAGGCTGTAAGCAGAATTGAAATGGTAATTAAGTTATCTTTGATCTCAGTTCTCAGATTTCAAATTAACATTGTAATAGAATATCTGACCATTAGAATCAGAATAGTGTTTTCTCGTTGACTTTACAACCCTGAAGCGAAAAGAGAGTTTCTCTGCGCCGCTCGCCGTCGCCTATTTACATTCCTCGTGAAAATGAAAATGAAAAGAGTGAAATAAAATAAAAAATATATATGTATGTAGGTATATAAAAAAGACGAGCGAAACGAACGGCTTTAAAACGGAAATAAAGTGGAAAAGAAATCAAGGCGAACGGATAACGAACGAATCTCGTAATCTTGCTTTATTTACTTTAAACGCTCCGTGCCGGATGGGAGTCGTCTTTGTAATCGCATTACGTGTATACGTCATAACGCATCTCCTTTTTTTCCATCATTTTCCCCCACCGAAGCAATTGGAATATTTAAATTTTTTAACTTGAAATGTGAAATCATCTCAAAATGGATTTTTTTTCATGGAAATCGATTCAGAAATGCATGCAAGAAGATTTAAAATAAGCATATTGTAATTTCTCACATTTTATGATTTTCATACAATGTAGTATGAATATATAATTTCGACATAGGAAAGCAACAAATTGCTCGGAAAAGAATCAAAACGAGAGGAGATGAGAAAAAAATACGAACGGAGGAAAAAAAAACAGTGCGAATCGAACGATTCAATGTTTGTTTGAATTTCCGCGGCGCGCTCTCTTCATAGACGCTTTTCCGGCTTTTTTCGCAAATTTTCACTGGTAACAGCATTAGCTTCTGAAATTACATCTTCAATTCGTCCGCTTCGGGGAACACGACCTGACGTTTTTCGTCCTCCGCAGTTCTTTCGCTGCTGTCGCTTTCCAGAGTGCCATTTTATTTTATTTCGTTTTATTTTCGAACAGCCTCCCTTTTGGCGGGACGCGCGATGTGCCGCCTCGTGTAATGCGATTAAAACGAGAGGGCATTCAAAAATGTCAAAAAAAATATACTTAAGTAAGGAGGTGAATGTAGATATGATGAAAAAAAATGCGACGTATTTCGCATTACGTTCGGGCACAATTGTGTGAAAATTTCAGAAAATTCTTGCACAAATGAGATTATCGTGTTCGTCTTTTCGTTAACGTTTATTTATTTATCGAATTCATTTTATATATGTTTCAGTGAAATTGTAATATTAGTAAAATTTTAATTTCACTGATGATTTACTCATCTACAGAATTCAAATATTTTTAAGTTTGAACGAAAGTTCGACTTAAAATATTCTTAAAAATTTGTTAAAATGTATTAAATTTAAGATTCAAAAATATTTCTTTATTAGGTAAGACTAAATGAATGTAAGTTCTAAATTATTATAAGAACATAGATTCAGAGAGATTTATTAATATGAATTAATTTCTACTTTCATCAACCCAATTGAAGTTTCACCGATACATATGTATATAAGAAAAAATAGTGAATATTTAAAAATTCCAAGTTTTATTTATTCAAAGTATAAAATGATTCAAAAAAAAGATGCATTAAAACTGCAAAAAAGTCGAACAAGACATCACATTCGTTTCACCGCTTCCGTTGAGAAAACTCTCGAAGAAACCGGAACTTTTTCCTCGAATTTCATTCAACAGTCAACCGCAGACCAGACGATTGTCTAAAAACACGCACAAAACACTTGAAAAATGTCTGAAAATCCACGTCCCGCAAACGCAGTATCGCCTGGCACTGTCACCGGTTGAAAGATTAATGTGCTTTAATATGAATCCATTGTGACGGGGGAGTGTTAGGGTAAATATGCTGCCCGGCATAAATGCGTATAATATTTACGTGTATTCAGATATATGAACATTTCAGAGCCGAACGTGATTAACTCCATTAAAAAAAACAACAACAATTCAATGTTAAAGTAAGTAACAAGGAGAATATCCGAAGTGATCCGCAATGATTTCGATGAAAATTTGTAGATATGTAGAGTAAGCGTAGACATGAAATAACTATGAAGAATGAAAGCGCAAATCTCGTTAGTTTTTTAGTTATCTCAGGTCAAAGTTTGGTATATATTTTAAGGTGTATTGACAAGAATAATATGTTTCTATAGAATATTCATCGAAAATATGAAGACAACAATGATACTATCCCTTTACATTGAACAAAAAATATTTAAAAGAATACCATATAATACGTAATTTTCAGTGCATTTGTATGAAATATTATTTTTAAATAATGAAATTAATTTGAAAATTTTTGACCATTGAATAATAAATCATTTATTTCAGAAGCCGTTTTAATCGATTCAGTGCTTTAATGTAAACTAAACGAATCGATATCTTATTATAAAAAAGTGTATGTTTATAATTTCGAAAATAGTGAAAATTTAAAAAACGCATCAAACACATTTGATCGTTTTTCTCGGCTTTCAGCTTAATATAGTTAGTCAATTTTAGCTCTAAACGGTTCATGTATATCAAAATTTATATATTTCGTAGTGAATTTAGCTTCGGGGTGTATTATTTTGACGTTTGTTTCAGTAGAAACGTTTCTCGGCGCGGACGCGTCGTGTTTACACGCTGTAATAAAACCGCACTGTGCTAAGTTATTGTTTTTCTCGAAACAATGAAACGCTTCAGTCGCTCCGGATGTAAATTTAGCGATGGTTAATGTTAAAATAAGGGGTGTTTTTCGTTCGAAAGGAAGGGTTTTCGTTTTCGCCGAGGGGGGAAAAACGGTTGATGTCGAATCGATTGTTGTATTATTTCATTGTACGTATTTGTCGTCGATGGATTTTCGAAATTATACTGTGTGGGTGTTTTTTTTTCGTTTGATACAATACGATGGCGTATTTTCCGGGTCCGTATCGAAAATATGTCTGGCGTTTGTTATTTTAGAATATAAAAATAAAGCAAAGAGCGAAATTCGTGGATCGTAATTTGAATTTTCTTCCTTTTGTGTAGAAATTTCCGCATCGGGAAAATTGCAAACGAGGTTCTCGTTACGAGTATTAGTAGCGGCTCGTTATTTTTTATGAGCATCGTATTGTTTTCCAATATTCATAACATATATATTTTGTGTGGATCGAAACAGACACGAATTATTTTCGGGAAACCGCAAAAAATGGCATTTCAATCATACGAGAGCATCCCTCGCCTTTTTTTTCAATTTATATTTGGTAACACCAATCGCACAATATCAAGATAAACACGCCTTTTTTTGGAAAAAGATCACATTCGAATAAAATTTCCATATAGCGTACCTTATCGTAAAATGAAATTTGATTTCAATATCAATTTTTAACGCGTACGAACATTTAATCTTTTATGAATTAAAAATCAAGAATTATTTTCAATTATGCCTGCTATTTTACATATAAATCAAACGAAAATATATATTAAAAACACTCGAAATATAATTACGCCATATATCAACACATAAAGTCTGCAAAAATGTGTAAAACCATACTTTAGCCGAACGAAATTGCATTCATATATATCCATAAATTCTATTTAATGTTCGCGAATATAACATCGGTAAGAGCATCATTTATTAGGATACGTATGCGCGAATAAGTATGGTTGTCACCGAAGCCTCATGAATGAAATTTATAATAAACATCAAATGCGACCCTAAGTGAAATTTGCATATAAGCGCACGACATACATACATACATACATGCATACAAACATAGGTCTGGAGAATTTCAATATTAAGCCCTGGGGAGGTTTCGATGTGTTACAGTTTTGTCCTTCGTCAAACATCTGCGAGACGAGGATGTTTTGTCGAAGTCAAAGTGACACGTAAAATGACGCTTTTCAAATGGAGAATCTATAAAAATGAATATGTCGTAAAGTCGTACGATATAAGAGGATTTCACTTCGCACATGCATTTTTCATCACTTATAATATTTCTGGAATAAGGTATTAGTTGCGAATGAAAAAAGACTTATAATTGAATTGTTTAGTGCACAATGTGATTAACTTCATAAAACAAAAAGTCCTGATAAATGGTATAAAATCATTCTATCCTCCATTTATGCGAAATTATTTACATACAAATTTTGTTTATAATAAGCTACCGGAGTTGTCAGTTCGTATTAGAGAACAAAATAGATAAAAATGGCTTCTGAAATAAGATATTTATTATCTGGTGACCAAACAAACTTTTATATTTAATGGGATTTTTCATTATTATTCAGGAAAAGTACACATTTCACATAGAGAAAGTTGTGAATATTACACCTAATGCTTTGGCATTTATATCTCTTAATTTTCAAAAAGTTGGTTTAATTACGTTATGCACTGAATGACCCATTTAATTTGTGTAAATACTTTATTTAAACAATTAAAGGATACAAAATTTTCCATCGAAATCCTAAAAAAACGAACTCTTCATTTCGAGTGTATAGAAGCGTGCACAAATTTACTTTGTATGCGTTTAATTATTACGGTCGTTCCGCGAGAAAAGTCAATAACGAACCGAAGTTCCGATCGTTGAATTTTACGTTCCAATTCAAACTTTACGACGTGTCCAATCAAAATTTTACCATTTGAATCTAAAATTTTACGTCCGTCGGCAATAAAATTATCGTAGAACGTTTACGACGCGAGATCATTGCCGCCGTTAGGAACACCTCCGTGCCACCTGGTTCCCGGCATATCCGGAATAAAGTACTAACATCCGGATAAAAATGTGTATGAAAAGAATCACTGTCGAATTCAACAAGGTAGTCTGTTACGTCGAGGAGCAGTGAATAAAAACGAGTGTGCTGATATAGTCGACTACGATTTTATAAAAATATGGATTTATTTCACAAAGCACCTGAACATAAAAATTGATGATTTAAATATTATATAAGACGTGCAGGATATATGTATCACTAAAAATCGATTTCGTTCGAGAAAATCCAGTGAGAATTGTCGGAATATTTCTTCCATATAGGGATTATTTTTGAAGTTTTTCCAGCAGAAGGCTGAACGTTGAGGGTTGAGGGCTGAAATGATTGACAGGGAGAAACCTCGAGTTGTATCAGGACTAATGACACACGTTTTCCCCTACGTATTGTATTGTGTGCAAGTCGAGACTCGCTTTATTAGTACACCACTCTCCCTTAGTGATAATGGCTGCGAGAACTCAATGCTTCTAGCGCTCTGTGGTTCCTTTTGTTCAATATTATTGTTAAGAGTTTCGGTTTCACTTGTCTAACTACATTATTTATGATTCGTTTTAATATTTTATTATATGTATCTATATTGGAAAATATATAATTTGCAATAATGTTTAAAGAATTAATCGTAAATCAAAACAATATTCGAAACGAACAATTGTGAATTTTCAAATAAAAAAAATATACTTCGAAGAATTCTGAAATTTTCTGAACAAAACATATTCGAAAACGAAAACATTTTTAATTCATGATAATATCAATATTTTATTCATGCGTCGTCGAATATTCGCCAGTCCTCTCGCATACATTTTCAACTTTCGGCGCGGGAATTTCCCCTCGAAACGAAAGCGGGAAACAAAAAAAAAATACAAATTCACACATACAGCGTAGGAAAAATGATGGGAAAAAATACAAAAAAAATAAACGGAGGGGAAAGTCGATGCGGAACGCGCCATAATGCGGGAAAATTTAAAAAGCGCGACCGTTCCTCACCTGGTCCTGGCGGTCATCGTTATTTAGTTCCCGCTCGAGGCAGAACTCCATAAATATCACCTTGTATGTGATATGAATAGGTTTCGTAGTTATTGTATACGTTTGTGTGAGGATTTCAGTTTCGAAACAAGAAATTTTTTCATAGTATATTCAAAAGTTCTGCTGCCGATTCGTTAACTCTACTGAAAATTGCACGTACAAGTTACTAGTAAATATAATAGTCGAAAGTAAAATTTGATTCGAAAAATTGTATTTGACTACACACTGTGCACACAAGTACTTTTATTTATATTTTAATGAACTTAATAGAAAATATATTTTTTAATCACAAGATTAAATCAAGAATTTTTTGTAGATATAGGAAAAATTTATATGATGTTTGTGTCTTTTGAAACAGATCTTTTGTATATGTACTAACGTATTTGAAATTTTATGTTTGTATATTTTCAGGGAAAATAGGAAAAATCGCGTCGATTTCCTCGCGTCCAAAGTGACGGTTCAGCAGATTTATTGTTTACGGTTCGGTTTCACAAGCTCGTGTATAAAATGAAAAACCCAGGTGGTTAGTTACCTACGCATATACAAAATTCAATTCAATCCATCGAAAATTTCATCAAATCAAATTTTAACGATCATGCGAAAATTCGATTAATCGATCGACATCGAGCATTGTATCATATTCCGGCACTTGTGTATAATTAAACGTCCCGATTACAAAAAGCCATTAGCGAATCCAAACACGCCGCGCTAACAAATCACTAATAACCATCTAATTATCTGAAAATCGGAAAACTTTCGACCGCACCATATTCCGACGCGCATCAAAAGCCCAATTAAGCCGAATTATTCAGTGCAAATAGCGAACTGTTTGCTTTCGCGGTCGTACGCTGCGCGCCGCAACTTGACGATAGTGTAGCACCGCATCAATATGCGAGTGTGCAATACGGATTTTATCATCGGCCGTTAATCCGATTACGGATGACGTTATTCAATTGGGTGCATTAAACTCTCGTTAAGCTCTCGAAATTTATACGCGAGAGATTTCGCGCTCGCAGTCAATTATTGTTCGGTCTTCTGTGCTTTAACGGGCCGTTAACGAGCTCTTAACGAATCGGCTCGAACGCTGTCGATCCTTAAGATGGGAAAAAAATTCGGAAATCTATCGGTGTTGGATTTAATTGAGTCGAAAATGCGATACTGAATTCGCGTATTTGGTTGCTTGTATCGCTGTCTAAAATGTTTGTGCGATAGAGAGCTTATACGTATACTAAAACAAATCTGTTTCACTTACAATAAAGCTTTACATGATACGTTGTAGGCACAAATTGAACAAGCGTAGTTTAATTAGGGCATATGCTTCGCCGACATTCGATATCGTATACCTTTTGATTTATTAGACAACATAGTAAAGATAAATTAATAATAAACTTGTAAGCTTGGTTTGTAACTCGATTTCGTTCAAATATAGATATTTAATGATTATTTTATTAAATAATTAATTATATAAATACTTATTTTCAGAATTTTATATACGTCCTATTGAAAACCAAATGGCGTTCGATTTTTTTTTCCAAGAAAAGAAAAAAATACATAACACAAGTCACACACGAAAATATCTCCTCAATGGCATTATGCAGACACAAGGACGTTTCCTTTGGCCATCGGAGCAGAGGCGCGATCCCAAGTGAAAAGGATTCGATCCTCGGACAATATGACAGACGAACAGTTTCCACGACGTCGGTTATCGGATCAATGTCCTGGAAACGGATCCCGTCCACCGTTTCGCATACGTATAAAGAGCCGGATCAAATGTCCCGCTTTCCTTATACCCGCCCGCCACCCAATTTTTTTTTGCTTCCCCAAAGCGAGTTTTCCCCTGCGAACAGACGGACGCGAATAAGGACGAGCTTCATTGCCGGAAATCCCGTCCAATCGAGGGGATTTTCCTGGATTTTCCCCGGAGAGGGAAGGTCCTCGTGCGAAAAGGTTAAAAGGGTAACTTTTTTCAACCCTCTGTCCGTCTATTTGCCGAGACTCTCGGGGGGTGGTTTCGGGCGCTCATTTGCGGCAATTTCGGATCAATTGTTTCTACGGCTCATTGTCGCCGTTCTAGAAACTTCTAAATCGTCTAGGTTTTTTTTTCGTTCAGACCTTCTTTCAAGATAAATTCGCTCTATATGCGCTGAGGAAAGATATGTTAAATCTAACATTTGAATTGAATCGAATGGAATATCAATTCAGGAAGAATCACATATACACTATTGTAGATGCATTTAATGACTTATTTTTTTAGTAAATGGGTTTGTAGTTTCATTTATAATCATATGCAGTTTTTACTATTGCATTCAAAACTGATAATTGAAATGATTCTCATTAAAAATTTGATCAAGAATTTAAATCAATAGTGTATATCAACAGTATTGTAGCAGACTCAGTATCGAGAACACGTCACTCAATAAGCACGTAAATGCATCTTCGTATATACGTTAAGTATAGCCCAACTAGCCAGTCGAAAACCAAACATCGACAAACACTCTGACCTAAAACTCCACGCGATCGGCATTGTCGACGTGCATTCTAACCGAAGCACTCGGCCACTCGCTATCGCTAAGTGGTGCAATTTAACCAGGGACACGGAACGTTACCAAAGCATGTACTACACCAGACCCGCATTATGGCGACGTCAAACACTGGCTCGTTTTCGATAACTGCAACTCTGCATTAGACCGTGGGATGCCGGGGTCAAAAGGATGCGGTGCTTGTGTTCATATTAGTGCACCAGTGTTGAGGTGAGTGCTTATGTGGACGTTCTTTGCCAGCTTAAATGTTCATCATCTGAAATTGCTTTATTTTCTGATGATTTGTTTATTAAAATTTAGGTCTGCTTACAGTGAATACTCTAGTGGATTCACAGCTTTATATAAACGTTGAACAGTGTTGTTGGTTCAAAGTGGATAGTAGCGTCACGTTAGTGCTTTATGGAAGAGTGCTTTTGAAATTTCTATGATTTTTACAAAAATTCAATCATCATTTACTTTTGAATATGTTTTGAATTTGATATGATATCGATAGATTATCTAAATGCTATATATTTTCGTTCGATAATACGACATCAAATCAAACCGATCTCCTCTAAATGATTCATCAATTTTTTACGAACGGCACGGAAAAAAGCTTATATGTTAAGTCGAGAGCTTTCGAGAGATTCGTACTCATGCCTAAGGATGTACACACACACACATTTTTTATATCCTTTTTGCTCTCCTTTTTTCTTTTCGTGTTTCTGCCTTTTTGCCTCGCGAGCCAGACAATGGGCCCGAGGTGGCGGAGGGCGAGAAAGAAATAAAGGAGGACCTAACAGAAAAAACACACACACATCCAAGTAAAAGGGGTGGATAGAAGAAGAAGAAACCGGCAGCCGAAGGGATGGGGACATGGAAGCATTGTGCATTTACGAATCAAAGGGTCGCAGGTCGAACAAAAGGAAAATCATCGCGGATTGAAGCCTTAGGGGACGCACGAAGGATGTGCCATTAAAAAATGTCGGTCCCCATTGCGGGAAAAGCTCGAGCTACGTGTGACGATGCATTTTCTCGCGAAAATATGTTTTTCGTGTAGTTTTTCCGACTTGTGTGTATGTATGTATGTTGTGTGGTGTATATCAAACGTGATATACAGACGTGGAAAAAATGTGTTGAGGTGAGATCTTTTGATGGCGTCGAAAAATAAAATGTTGTTTTAAGTGAGAATATAAATCAAACAAGTTGAATTTAATTAAATATGCAATAATCAATGTATTTTGGTCCGTTTTTCTGTTTAAATTGACTGAATGTTCTATAATAGACCCACTACAATACGAATTACGAACCATGTTTTATCGTTGAGTCAGATTATTAGAATTATTTTATAAGAGAAATAATGATACGAATGTTTCATTTATGTAACCTGGTAACCTGACTGGACTTCACAGCAAAATCAGATGCGGAATTCGAACAGAAATCATTATCATGTGTGTGGCCCATAAAATATTTTGCCAAATTTCAAATTAATTTTAAAAAGCTCCCAGATTCTCATGAAACGCTATTTCACATCATCTATTTTTAAATACAATAAAAAATATATAATTAAATCCCGAAATCTCAATTAGTCAATCTCGAGTCGAAAATTTCAAAACAAAAATCAAATCCTCGCGATTAACATTCGACGCTAAACCTCCTAAGAGCTCGAGTCCGTGACGTTAAGCGAGGCCGACACTAATCGGCTCCCAGCTTACGAACACTTAACCGTATTACTCCTGGAGTCAGTTTCGAGCTCCCCCGAACCGAAACCGACCCGGATTCCCTCGAGCTGATCATGGAATTCGGAGACCGGCCACCAGATCGACGATGTCCCGAAACCGCGAACGCGGCTGCACCTCGACGTCCGCATTTTGCACTGATTAAGCAAACGCGTCGGCGATTCGCGAATTTACGAGACGTCTTTGCCAGGTTTCAATTGGCTACTTCTTCGGCGAACAATGCGCCATCACGTTTGGAATGGGTCCAGCCAGCCGTTGCAACCGAGAAGGCCTCGAAATATATCCGGCTCGGATGATAAATCGCCAGAAGGACAACAAAAGCAATCTGGATTTTCGTATGATTTATAACGCATTGTGTTGTTGTCGTCGTTGTGGTCGCAGTCGTCCCTTTGCTCCTTATTTATTTTATCCTTATTATATGGCCGGAGTGCGCGTAAGTTGCGGACGAGAAAACATATTTTTTCCGCAGCAAAAAATTCGCCCCGGGACGCTTAAAAGCCACGTATGTCAACACGATATTGAATGTGGCTGTCTAGGCGATGATAAAATGTTTGTCGGAATTTGTTATTCCTCGATAAGCCGGATTTATCGTGTTCGAAAGAGTCGATTTTTATTAAATCCGTTCCGGCGGTCGGCCGGCTCGCGTGTGACGTATGTTTTCCTTTGATATCTCTACGATAACATCGGAAATGTCGATTTTCATAAGCACAATAAGATGAAATTTATGTTATTACTTTTTTTTCGGAATTTATAAGAATCAATGAATATTTTTTTCATTTAATTAAAATGAATGAAACCTTGCGCTCAACGAGACTAAAATTTAAAACAGTACAACCTCAGACTGAATGAAATTAAACTAAATTAAATTCAGCATCATCAATCAGAACCAGCCACAACGCTCGAATAGCAACCGCAACAAATTGAAACCTACCCCAACCAGAACTGTATAACCAACAGAACCAACGAGCAGAACCATAACATTATTCCGACAACGACGAAGAGGCTCATCCACAAGTCGAAAAGCATTATAAATTTCATCAGTTTAACACGACCGAGTCGACAACGGGCGATAGAGGCTTTCCAGCCTTCAGATTAAAACAACGATTCATACAAAGCCTCATCTACATTTGAACACTTTTACTGAACCGAACCAAGTGCTTTGACATTTAAATCTATTTTTTTTTTCAAAAAATAAAGTTAATCACTTTATGCACTTAACGTTCCATATTCATCCATTAGGACGTTTTGCAGTTTTATGTTATTCGTTTTGATTTATTCATTGTCCGGGCTCAGCGAAAATTTTCAAATGTGGACACGACCCAAGCGTGTTTTCCTCGGCTGCCAGACTTTTCCATTTGCGATCCAATTATGGCACTAGACTCGTATAACGAGTTGGATTTACATAAACTCTGAGCTTGCAGAGCCACTGACGTTAGGGGGTTGATCGTGTGCGAAACATCCCTTGCTGTGCGTTCGAATACAGGGGTATGCTGGTACTAATTTAAATGGATTTCGAGTTGAGTTTGGGTGGAAATCGCAGATTGTCGAAAGTGTGGCATTATGCTCGATGATGTTTGGGTGCGTGTACTAATTTTGATTGCGTTAGTAACAAATTTTGCATTTATTATGGTTTATATGTATTTTAAAACATGTACATGTTTGATTCAATTGAATTTACGTTCGAAACGAAGGTGCGCTGAAAAGTATTAATATCCGTTCGGTACAGCGCCACAGTTTAGAGTTGATTTGTTTTTGGATTTTTTTTTCATTCACAACGTTTTGCTTCGCTTCAGTTTTAATATCCTGTGAGACTTGATGAGTGAACGTAAATTTTTGTTTGGATTTTCATTTAAAAAAAATATTGTAAATATTGTAACAACCGCGAGTACGTCGTAGACTTTACACGTTTCAAGAAGATTGTGATTTCAATCGGAAAACTCTTTTAGATTTCAAATATTTATACAAGATTCGCTCCAGGATTGAAATCATATTGAAGACGAAACGAAATCAGAAAAAATGCAGAATACCTCAGATCGAAAAGCACACGATACATTTTATACTCTCACATATAACACACCATTTAAATAAATCACTAAAAAAATATGAAAAATTCATAGTTTTATCGATTGATATTATTTTTAACTTTTCATTTAGTACAAAAATAAAATACAACCACTCTTTATGTAATGAAAACGGCGTATCGCAACCACCTATCATAACCACCATAGACACAAATAACATTAAAAAAATAAACCGAAACATCCCACGCCACAAAATTTCAACCCCCTGAACCCAAAATTAATACTAAAACGAAATTTCTTCAACACAACCAACCAACCACCCTTCCAAAAAGGTGGGTTGTTTTGTTTGGCGACCGCGCATTGTTTGTCCAACAAATTGACGAGAACGGAAAAAGCGAAAACGACCCGTTGTCGCCTTTGGAAAATTTCATAAAGTATTATTTTTTCCAGTCGCAACGAATTAACGGCGCAGATTCGCATTTAACGGCGGCCCTTTCTCACCGAATCTTCGAAGGAACCAATTTCGCGCCGAAAATAACGCAATCCGTTAAAACAAAACGAATAACTCGCCGCCGCGATCCGGCTTTTATTGGCTGCTCTTTTTTTATATTCATTCATTCTTCTTTTCGTTCGGGGGGGTAGAATTTTATTATTATTTTAACGAGGGAGTTCGAATTACGACCCTCGTCCGCAGGGTACCTTCGCAGGCGAACGGTAATAAATCAGATTTAATCAAAATATCGAATTCGATTTCGGAGGCCGATTCGAAATTTCGATTTCCAGCACAAAAGGAATGAGGTCGCTCTTTTTGTGTCCGTTTGAAAAATTTAAATTTACCTACACGTGCCGAAGAACGGTCGATAACGTGTCGTTTTTAATTTTTAACGAATTTGTGATTCGTTGAGTGCTTACCTCTTTTTTTCGGATGTGAAGGGTTGCTTTATCCTACATAGCGATGCACCTGAAAAAATAAAGAGTTGTAATTTAAAAAATAATCAAAATTCATTTGAAAAAAAAATATTTTTCTCAAAAATAAATATAAAAATACGGATAAAAATGAAGCTTAATATAATTTCAGATGAAAAAACAATATTGAAATTTAAGTGAAAAGAGAATTTTCTTTTTCAGCACAGTTTCATCATATTAAAAATGCGCAAAAAAATAATCATCTTTCGTGTACGCCCACGCAAGTATCGTAATTGGTTAGCGAATTTGCCAAGTCGAAGGCGGAGTCAGCCATCCGTCAAATTAACAGCGCCGGGAATGATTTAACGAAATTACTTGGTTAACTCCTAGCAACACGTCATTATCCAATTACCAGATTGCTATAAAATTGCCCAATTTTGACGAAAAGCTCGAGTTTAAATCGCGCGCTATGGCAATACGAAAATCGCGCTGACCGCAGAAAACCCTTTAGCGGAGTGCGTGTAACATGAACGGCTCGTGTGAACATTAGCGAGTTTAAAATTTCAATAATTTGTTAAAATTACGAATTTCATTCAGATTATTTAGAGTTTTGTCAACCTTCATGAAAGTGCCGCTAGTATATTTAAATAATATTCAACATGATTAATAGAAATGAAGCACTATCCATTAGAATCGAGTTTCTCCTCAGAGTTAGGAATCTATATTAAGTAATTGAGTTTTATTTAATTTTACATAGTTATAAAGTTTGTTGATGAAAATTTCACATTCATATAGAAAATGAAATTTAACGTACTTTATTACCGTCTTAATATTCTACTGTATTATTTAATTATTTATTCAACAATGATATTATTTCCGGAATCGTGTAACCATGACAGCTAAAATCAATAAGCATATAATTTTTAAATTAAATAACTTAATACATTTAAAAACATGAAAAACAAAAGAATTAAGTATAAAATCAGAATTTTTATTTGAAAAATATTTTTTTCATTAAAATAACGTCAGATTAAATTGTAAAATGGGTGTAATGATATGCACAATATGCAAACGTAACTGTCCAATCTTTGATTGAAATCAATTGAACGGCAAAATAACGCATACAATACAAACAAATATTGATTTTTATGTAAACAAAGGTACTTAAAATGAAATATTTGATAACAAAATAGACCAAAAAGCAATTTTCCCATGTGTGTGAAGTACTAGCGGAGAGACAATCGCGTTCGTCGGCAGTCGTCGACCGCGGGTTGTTCGCAATCGAGTCGGAACTTCAAAAAGTTGCCGAGAAACTTCAGAAGTTGGGCGAACAACTTTAATTACTTTGACAATGCCTTCATCGTGCGAGCAATGTTGAATTATGAACACGTACGGAATGTTTGAGAAAGCGCGTATGTTCTGACGCTAGCACGTGACGCGTACATTTTCACAAACCCCGTATAGTAATTCGATCGAGCCAAAACGAATTTTCTTTGTATGTACGTATGATATTTGAGAACATCTTATTTGTTGATAAAATGCCTTTTTATTTATTAATTTTATTAAAAAATAAGCGAAAATTGTACCATTGAATATGCTTTTCTTATGCATACCGAACGAAATGCGCCCTTACTTTTTTTCATAAAACAAATGAAAGCCATTAGTTGATTAATAATTTTGAAAAAAATTTAATGCTTTTACGAAAATTTAACATAATTTATCATTTTAAAATATATTATCAAATTTTATAAAAAGAGTCTTGATGAAATCCAGTAACGTACTTATGGTGAGATTGAAAATTTTCCACTAAACAAGAAAATACCTTCGATGTTTTTCACCGACGAAAAAGTCGAGCACTCACGACGTAATTAATTCGATAGAATTAATCGAATTCCGCCGATAGTTTATTAAATTTGTGGTGAATAGGAGCGACTTCGTTACGCCGCGCATGAGCTAGAGCACGTTACGCCTCAAAAGGTTTCTATGGAGCTTCGTAAATAGAAATATTGTTTGCTACAACGACAAATACGAGCCCTTTATATACTAGATATCTTGCTAAAGAATATTATCTACTCAAGAGTATTTTCTTTCAAGAAAATTCGATAAAGTATTTATCGTGCGTTCGATCGATGATGAAAGAAAATCAATCAATGAATGAATCAAATTTAATTTTTAATAAGTGTATATGATTTTTTTCAGACTTTTGCATGTAATACGATTTCTTACGCAGTTGAAAATGTTGAAATCTCTTTTTCTCAAAGTGCAAAACCTGAAAGAACGGGAAATTAGACCGCTCTTTTGAGACGCGTCGCTGAGTTATTAAAGCTTTCGCATACTTTGCGAAAAACAAATAACAAAGTTCACGCACACCGAAGACGAGCGGAAAAACGAACCGAAAAAAGTGAAACTTCAAAGAAAATAAAGAAAAAGTAATAAAGCGTAAGAAATTCATTAATTAGTAGCGACACGGAAAAGTTGGCTCTCCGGTAGTGAGAACAAACAGCGGGAAAACGCAAGTGCGTCTCGGAAAAACGTAATTTCCACGTAATAATCACTCTAAAAGCGTGTCAAATTTGTTCTGATGGTTTGAGATTTGTTTTAAAATCATTATATATATTCCATTTAAATCCCATTATGATTTGATAACATAAAAATTGATTATATTTGCTATTTTATATCATAAAATGTAGATCAAAACAATTCTATTATGCAAGTAAATGCAAATGTAATAACATTATGTTCGGAATCAAATTTCCGAAATCATATAAACTGTCGATATTTTCCATTTACGCAACATACGTGTTCATTTCTCCGGATTCGACTCAAAGGATGAATATTACTTTTACACACTAAAGCAATTCCAATATCGAAAAAAAACTGCTTTATTCTTATTCATTTTCGGCGTAACGTTGTTTTCTCGCGTTCAACACACTACTATCGAAGCGGCGACGAATTTTCCCTCAAGAGGAAAAAATAATTCGACTTTTTCAATACAACTTTGGCCGTTTTCCGACCGCTTCATAATATTTTTCTTTCCACGCATAAAATTATTTAATTTCATTTACACGAGATTCCCGCAGAATTACGACACAGAACATAAACCGCGCGCTTTATACGCGTTTAAAATAAATCAACAGCTCCTCAGAGAAGTCGACGCAACACAAGCAAACACCAGATTGAAATATTATGCAAATTCCCCTCGACAATCTTGTTGAATTCGGCAATTCAGTGCGAAAAACTCGGGAACTATAGTCGACCTAAGAATCTCGCATACATTTACATGCGAAGTCGCGGATTTTATTTTCCGAGGTGAAAGTCGCGTTTAACCACCTCGAAATACAAGTACAGTGACCATATTTTTTCGATGAAATTGAGACAGTTTAAAATTTTCCATAAGAGGAGGGAAATTATATTAACATTTTTATATTGGTAAAACACTAAGAACCGATATTTTCACTTATCTTAACTAAACTATAATATTACTCGGTAAAAGTATTTTTACTATTTAGTTTGATAGGTGTCAAGACATGTTTTCAAACTCATAGTGTTGAACTCTATAGAAAAAAAATCGATTGCTAAGTTATAATTTAATTAAAGTTAGTGTACAGTACAGTCTCTAATTTCTAGTATAAAATTAAGATTCAGACAGATATATCTTGTATCCATCACATATTGTGAAAATTTGAAAACAAACCCCTTTAAATATCTATCATACATTATTTTTCTTCTTTCAATATCTAATAATTTTGTTCTTTATTATGACAATTATACAATTTGACAAATTAAAAAAGATGAGTAAATAGTTTATTCGGTTCACAATTTTATAAAATACGTAATATATTTCGAATTAAAAAAATGTGGAATCGAAAGAATTATTCCGGTATGACTTGTTTGAATGACTTGTATGAACTGCTCGCTTAATAAAATCAAGCATGAAACTTCAAATATCTCCAAACGAAAGGAGTTAGACTTGCACCATTGTCAAAATTAAGAGCACATTTGTCGATTATAGGGTTATAGAATTGATTTTACAAAATGAATCACTAAATATCAATCTTAGAAAATGAATAAATTTAGAACATCGAGCCTCGAAATAAAGGACTGTCCTCCCGAATAAAGATCACATGGTCACACTCGAATATAACATTGGAACTATGGGGCGGAACTTTTTGATTAAATCGCGAAAAATAGTCGGCAAGATGACTGCCGTGAGGAACTCGGCCAGTATGGTAATGAGTTGGGGAGAGTCAGAGTTGCGGTGAATTGTGTAAACTTTGGATTCTGCGAAAAAGCGAGGGGCGTGAATTGTGGGATTAGCGAAGTCCGCGCGCATTTTCAGCACAATGGCTTCGGCTGGGGGCCTCCTGAAAGTGTGTTGGAAATTCGAGTGGTTTTAGGGTAATTTCGTATATACTCTAGGAGTGCATAAGAGTGTTGTAATTAAGCTCTGGTGAGTGGTTATGATTCGTGTATTAAGTGTGTTCGTTTAATTTTTTTCAAGTGGGTGAATTTTAAGTGTTTGAGTGTCGAGATAAAAATATTTTGATTAGTTCATTTTTCATAGAAATGTATGTTTTTTGAGTTGATCTGAGATATGTGAATGATATTAGTTTGTTCAATTTAAAATATCATTTGTGTGTATAAGTAGGGAACAGTTTCAATATGTCGTATTCTTAGAATTTATATATTCTTTTTAATATTGCTTTTATGCTTAGATAATATGAATATGGTTTTCCAAAGTAGCTCGCTAAATTCAAGAGTTTTCAATCTATCGACTGTAAAATTTATGGTAGAATCGAAAAATCTGAACGGAGATTACATGATGCATGATTCAATTGGTTTTGTGGATTTCATATCTCTGAAAGAATATTGAAAAGAATTTGAATAAATTCAAGGAATTACGCTTATTTGAAAAAGTATATACATATATCCCTTCTTTATAATACATATAAAACATTCATTTTTATAATTACGCACGTAAATTGAATACGAATTTAATAAAATTTATATGAATACGTGAAAATTTAAATTCATACAACTCAAACCGATAAATAATTTCGAACTGCGCGATACGATTTTTCCATTAAATGGTCCGCAAACAGAATCATCACACAGCATCACATCACATCAAACGATCGAATCCACGAAGCGAAAACAAATTTATATATTTTCCGACTAGGAAAAAAACCACAAACTACAAGTTTGAAACACGAGCCCGATCCAGCGTCGAATTAAATAAACCCACGGACAAAAGGGCGGGTTCTCTTCAGGCAAACGAATATCGGATAACACGCGAGCTGTCCACCGATTTTTATATATTTTTATACATTTTCACGTATGTATTTTATTGGAAGCCCTTAGAGATTCGTATCGGTTCCCTTCTCTTATCGGGGATAGCCTTTTAATCGTCTCGCTTCCAATTAATCAGTCGATCTTTCGTCTTTACGCCACTCTGCGCCGAGTGTTACTTTTCGCCTTCGGAATCGAGCAAAAAGGTTATATCTGATCGCCGAATGGGAATGGATAGAAAATAGAAAGAGAGTGCCGTTCGGTTTCAATTAATCTAATTTTTTCCCTGGAATCAATGTTTCATTAAGTGCTGAAGGATCAATACGAGTTTTTCGCTAGTAGATTTATGAGTATGTTTCTCAAGTGTGAGTGTTGAATCAATGATTTGATTAATCTATTATTTTAATATAGAAAGTTTATTTAATTCATTATTTAAAAAATGAGAATGTTGGGGTTTGTTAATTAATGTTTTATTCCTTTCAACGTGAGGTTAAACAATCGTGCGGTATTAGTTCATTGGTTTGTTAGCCGGGATGAATAATTGAATAAAGTCACAAATTGTACTAATTTTGAAAAGTTTTAAGCTGCTCAAACGCAAAGTTTAAATCCTTTTCGTTCGTATTACGTACACGTGAAATTTGATTATTAAATTTTCATACGAACTGTTGCGGTTATTGGAGAACGCGTCGGTTTGTAACGTAGGCCTTTTTAACGAGCATTTAGCGAATTTAACGAAGGATTTGAAGATTTTATGAGAAATTTTGCGTTCATTTTTCGCAAATATCTAGACGTGAAGGATTTTTGTTTCATTTTATCCGTAAGAGAATACAAATCATCGATTATTCGCGATCCGGACTCGCTGATTATCCGTGCGTGAAGTAGACGACGGCATTTCAACGATTTATGGAGGTAAAAAGAGCTCTTTATCATTCTAAATTCAAAAAATAATAATAAAAAATGTTACAATATGTTACATCAGTTTGAATTTGAAAAACAAAAATCGGTAAATAAATGTTAACAACAATATGAATTTACTTTTCATGATCTCTTTTGAAAAATGTATCGCATTGAATGTTTTAAAATCGTGAAAAAATGATTTAATTGAAAAAAAAGTAAAACAAGACAGTAACTAATCATGTGCAATTTTGTTCCTAAAAGCTAAATATTTTTTATTACTGATCAAATTTTTGAAAATTTATGCATTTTTCGCACGATCATTTTTTTGGATAAAAGACTTACACACTACATATACTTGAATGAAATTTATCTGTTTTTTTCTTTAGGGGAGACCCTTGTCATTTTGCACGCCTATGGTTTCCTATTGGGATTTATATCGTACTTTACGTTTCAAATATACGCATCTCATAAGTAGAATATCTTGAAACGTTTCGGCGGAACAAAATTTTATTACAACATATATCTAAAACATCACATTCGAATGAAATATTCTCCGATACAAAAATTACTTAAAAAACCTCATTTATTCACTGCAATTTCTTCGAGACGAATCCGAGCAAAAACCCGACAAAATCACCCATCACATAAACCCGCTTCAGATGAAGGGTTCTAGTGAAAATCACGACTACGTGACAAGATATAAACTAGAAAGCCTCACGAGAGACGATCGTAGTTGATAGTTGTTGGAGAGACGTCACGAACGTTGACGTCACGCGTCAAGATATGTCAGCGAAACTCGCAACCGAAGAGAAACTCTCTTCACCATCCGATATTTTATTCTATCTCATAATATACATGAGAAATCTTAAAGTCGAGGGATTTAAGTGCACACTTTTGAAATTTTAAAAGACCTTATTTATAGTTGAATCAATGAAATATTGAAAATTTCAGTCATAGTGGCTGGTGAAATTGTTTCAAAGAAAGCTGCACCTATGAAGTTCAATTGGAAAATTCAATAGTAATCCATTGAAAATATGTTAAAAAATTAATCAATAATAAATATAAATCAAATTTTTAATTTCACAAATATGTTTTTCAATGAAAAATCGCTTAATATTTGTGATTATTTTGCAGGGAAGATTGCAGACGTTCAAAATCGTTAAGTGATCTGATGATTGTCAATTGAAATTCTGAATCAATTTGATTTTTTTTCAATCCGAAATTGATTCAAATATTTGAAGTAACATTCTACATTCAATTTCAGTGATTTAAATCACATACAAGCTTTCAGAGTTCTCAAGTAATATATTGCATTTTTTCGTATCGAATTTCTTCATACCGATTTATTCGTGGGTAGATAATACAGAGTGTGCGTAATTGCTTCGCCTTAGTTGTATTTTTTTATTATTTATGGTAGTTTTTCCGCCGAATTTACAACCTCCGTAACATATATTATATTCCCCGTTCATCCCGAGCTCAATCCCAGACAGGATGAGGCGGTCTGAGCGGCTTCCCGTTTATTTCGCGATATGAAAAACTTAATCCTATTAAGATGAAGAATGGTCACGACGACGAGGAAATAGTTCCTGTTTCTCTCGGTTTTCTCCGTTTTTTTTCTTTCACCCGTCTTGTATTTCTGTTAGACCGAGAAATCCTTCTTGTTATTGTTTTCAACGCAGTTCTTTTCAAACGCGAGCCATTGCCAACGGAATGGCATAAATTGAAAGAGTTCTCTACAGATACCTTCATACAAGACAGCTAATATAGTTTAAATGATGCTACAAATTTGCTTCCATTTTCAAGGTTTTTATTGAAATTTTAACTGTTTCGGAAATCAAAACGTTTATTATTGCGTTCGAAATAGGTCGTAATTGGCTTGGGCATGAACGAACTAATTGTACGAACGCGTCGACGCAGCTTAGTATCTTTTATTTATTATGAACATTAATTTTCGATAATTTAATTACACATTTGTGTCGATGACAGTTTTTGTCGTATGCCTTTGCAATAAATTTTACGATCCACAAAGTTAATATTTCAATTTTGCATTATAGGCCGCGAAATTGCGCGATTATAATAACGGCACTTTCATTCTGTATTGTTGAGATGAATTATTAATATTGCCGAATTTAATCGAAAAACTGTTTTTTATCGAAATAATTTCCACTCACGAATACAACGAAAGCTCTACCCGCGAATATAATTCATAACCTCTCGAATGCTTCAATTTTGAATGAAGTTTTTAGTTATTAATGGAAGTATTCCAGGAGTGCCATTGTGCTATTACGAGTACATGTTAATTGAATTAACTGAAGTGAAATTCGTAAAACGAATAGGCTGTTGATAATGTAGTGGTATGAAGCATTTGTGTATGCCAAGTCGAGTTTCAATATTATTGTGATGCTGAGTTAAGTCTAGTTAAGTGTCAATTTAACACTTAACATAATTATTCTTAAAATTAATCTCCCGCCATATTAAATTCGATCGATTTTAACGTCATATTTTGTGCACTAATATAACTGTTTAGAGTTTCTAATCCAACGACCATTTCTACACTTAAAAGCTGCTTTCAAACTACGCAAGCAAGCACCGAACAAGTTAAAGCAGCTTTTAAAGTGAACGACTAATTTAGATATGTATTTAAAATTAATGGATGGTAAAACTTATGCTGATAAATAAATAATGTAACAAATATCATTTTCCTTTTCAGAATAAAGCATCATACAATTATAAATGACGACTGAAAAAGTCAAAGGGTATAGGTGACTTTTTTCCGAAATTGAATAATATACAAGAATTGTTTCTATGTAAGATCATGTTTAGAACGAATTCGTTCATGTGCCGAGATATATTATCAAATCACTCATCTTCTATCTTGGTACGTGCTCAACTTAGATCGTGTTTTTCTCGAAATCACTTGTATCCTTTTCCTTTTCAGTTGTCAAATGTATTTATTAATTCACCCTGAAAAAAAAAACTCATTCGAAATGCAAAGCGAGCCACTCATCGCAAAGTGAATCTCGCAATAGCGCCTTCTGAACTTTATCGCTCGGGCGAACCCTCCCGGCCACTTTAGCGTCGCTTTAACGCGAAAACGGCGATATTTCAAAACGAGAAAAAATTAAAACCCAGCCGAAAAAAAAAGCCTTCGGGGTCCGACCCTCGAAGCGCAGTGCCGGATCCGAAAAGTTTGCGGATGGCAACACAACAACACAACACAACAACAACAACGGCACAAAGGCGGCGCACAATGCGAGTTGTTATAATGGAAAAACTTCGACACTAAAGACGAGCTATGTCCGTCCGTTAAGTGAAAAAACATGGAAATTTGTTTCGCGAAGGGAGCACGCATACATTTATCGCGAACTAGCGTATTTACACGCCCTCGCCCGAACCTGTGCTGATTTGCATGGGAAAAAGGGTTCCATGGGACGATTCTATGGGATGAGGCTGGAGTCCCTTATCGGGTGTGGGGTCCCAATAAAGGGACACCTGTCGATGGAGGAGTGTCGATAATCTCCAAGTTGGATATTCGCAGTTGGGCGTTTTATTATGTGCGTCGACCTTTCGCGTTTGACCGATCGGGTGAAACGTCTATCGAAAGGGGATTCGCGTCGTAAAATTTTTCGAAGGGTTTATGTTTCATTTTTTTGTACGTGGATGTGTGTTTTTGTGCCGATTTTTATGAATATATTACAATGAGGGATGATTTATTGAGTGGATGAACTTTAAATGTTGTTTTATTGAAAATGTTCATAGACGTTGCTTGATCGATAGATGAAAAATGTAAGAATAAGTTGCTTGAATTTTAACTCTACATCAGATTATTAGATTGACCTGATTGGGTTCCGAAAATACTACGTGAAATTAAATTTGCAATATTTAATGAATTCTACAATTAAGTCATACATAGCTATCATAAAGAACAGTTTCAAACTTATTCAATGATTTTCTTTGAATTAATTAGATAAATCAATTGAAATATCAAATTATCATACACATACCCATCCATAATATACATTAGTTAAATTTCATTTGATGAAAGAACTTAACTGCAAAATTTCACTTCAAAGGTAAAATAAAAAAATGCGAAGCTTCAACGCGAGAAAATAATCCGAGATACGCTCACGTATTCGGAATACTAACAAATTCGATTATCGTGCACGTTCGGTATGTTTCTTTTTCGCAGTTAATCGAATCAAACGCTCGATATAATCGAATCACAGTTCGGCCCATGCCAATATGAAGCCGGAGCTTTCGTCATCCGTTCGCCCTTCGGTCTTTTGTTGGCCGAGGAATCATTGCCCGAAAACAATCGGAACGTTTGCCAAACATGGACGGAACGTGGTGTGGGCGCTTCGCTTTCGCCTGACAATTTATCACAATAACGAAAAAATATATAGTACAAAAATAACGGACTAAAAACGCAAAGAGAACGGAAGCTTTTAACGTTTTGCTTCTTGTTAGCGAAATTCTAAATCGTTTTATTGTGTCTCTTTCTCGCGCGCGCGTTGTGAAAATACGCGCCGAGAGCTTTCCTCTACGCAAAATGCGAAACTTTAAATTTCGTTACGTTTTCTTATTTATTTATTTTCGCATTTTTCCCTTTGCATATGGTCGGCGATGTTGTTTGCTCCGCGGGAGCTTTTACGTTTGAATTCGAATGCAATTAGTTCGCGTTTGCTTCGACTTGAGTGCGTCGCTTGAAATCTACGAAGCCACAATATATGCGACATATTTTTAATAACGAAAGAATATTTTTACTAGAAAACTTTTGAATTTTCTTAAGCTAGAAAATAATTCAATATGTGCGGAATTCGAACTGGGTCGGTGTATTATATTATTGGCATCGTGACACGCAATAAACATGTTGCTGCGAAACGTGATAAATGGGAATTCAATACGCGCAGGATATGGGGACATTTTTTTTTAGTCGGCAATATTAAAAACATAATTTATCATCGCTGTATCGCCGATGCCGGGATGCATTAATCCTGAATGGATTGATACATTATCCTATATTGGACGTCATCTTTTTAACGGATCGCTACCCCTCATGATGCCTTTTCACCTCGGATGTCTTCGGCGTAATTCATTTTAAAGCCGGAAAATAACAATTTTGTATTTTTAAAGCATGGAAAATCATACATTTTTGTCATAAGAATACTTTGATTAATATAAATTGTATAGATGAAATCAATTCGAAAACTTTCAATATCATATTTATTATTGCGACAAAAAAAAAACGTTCGAAAACAACTTCGGATATTGACGCTTTAGCGTTATTGAAATTTCCCGAATTGGATTTATTCAAATTATCTCGAAATTATCCGGGTTTCTCTTCATAAATAAAATCTGCTTTATATCGAATAGGCGGTTTTCTCTATCAATCGTCGTCTCGTTCGAAGAAACGACGATTGAATTGGATGTTCTCGAATTTCGCATTCGGCGAATGTTCCCTTTCAATTTTGAATCTCATTTATTATTTGGCCGCTCGGGCTGAATGTCGAACGGTAATCTTTTGTTACGTTTTGCAAATCAATCGTGCCCTCATATTAAATCTATGCCGAAAATAAACGAAACGACCTCGTTAATGGGAAAACTCGAACACAATCCCATAGATAAGCACATCTATATATTACCTAAAATTGATTGATTCTAATATAAGCCTAATAAAATATAAGCGAATACACTCATCCCCCAATTTACGTGACATTTGTTATAAGAAGATTTCAGAAAATAAAAACTTACAAAACATAATTTCAAAGGATCGTATCTAACTCATAAATCAAAGAACGACTGTAATGCCTTAAAATAAAACCGACTTCGGTTCATTTTTCACACGAGACCCTCGCTTAAGACTCGTAAAAAACTCAAAAACACCGCTTTTTAAAATCGCAGGAGGTTCGCATAAATCGGCGGCAGATCGTCGTTAAGGCCGCTAACACATATCGTTATGCGTTATATAAATTATAACGTGGGCCGTTAAGTGGCGCGAAAGTTTGAGGACGAGCCGTTTCCGTTTCCGTTAGCGCAATATAAGGGTCCGATCTTGATTAAAACAAATAAATTGAATTAATGACCGTTCCACGGGTCGTTCTGCTATGACTTCTCTCTTCGCCGCTCCATTATGCTTTTTTTCGTTATCTATGTCGTTCCGGGGAGATTTGTCTAGTATCGGTTTCGATGATTTTTATTGCATTATTATATATAATTTATATGCATTATTATATAAATTAGTGAAAATATAAAGGTGCTTTAATATTTTATGACTGCTTTCTATTCGAAAATATTTCTTACTATTATTACTAAAAGTGTTATTATAATTTTGAATCAATTTATTTCAAACTAAACTTTTTTAGATATTTCAAACAAAAAATAGCAATTCTTTCAGCATTATAATATATTTATAACACTATTTAAACCGTTTCAATGTAAAAATATACATAAAGGCGGAAAAATATTAGCAATAATATGATTTTGAAATAAAAAATGTAGGTACATAAAAAGTTATTTGACATTCAGAATACTTCATCTGACGTCAAGAATAATTTAAAAGTCATCGAAAACTTCATTATATGGATTATATATAGCATCAAAAATATTATTTGCATTGAAATTTTGAAATTATAATGAAGGCAGAATTAAAAATTTAAGATTCTGAAACAATAATCGTATCGAACTATTTTGTATATACATCTTGAATCTAATTTCCATATCGGCATTTCATTTAAAGCATCATAAATTCATGTACGATTTCAATAAAATTTACTTGAAACACCTTGCAGATCTAACACAAAACATTTCTAAAAATAATCTATTACAAACACTCAAAAAAAATCACCAAAATAAAACATAATTTTCATCACATAAACATAAAATTTCACACTAAAACCGCATACAAAAGTCCGATACGAAACCTCGCGAATCTCCCCATTTTCCCTCGGTCCTCGGGGGGCCCTCGACTTTCGCGCAAATTAAAGCCGGGGCCCGCTCCAGAATTTTTCTCGATTACGCAAATGACGGGACGTCACGGGGAAAATGATACCCTCGTCCAGGTGGTGGTGGCCACGAGCCTCCCCTTTTTCCTGGGAGTAATGACGCTCGAAGTATGCGCAAGTAATTACTTAAGATTCTCCCCGGAGGCGCGCGCGGCGATGGAATTGAGAAATTAACGAGGCGACCCTCGCTCCGTACAGCAGAAGTGGTCTGGGACGCTTCCGGCTGCAGGAGGAAGTCCTCTCTGATGCATGGAGCCTAGTTCGCATGTGACGACTGAAAAGGCCTAGGGGTACAAGTGACTTTGCGATGATTTCGAGAAAAGCGCGTTCAAAGTTGATCACGTACGAGCCTACATGTGTTAGGAGGAGGTCGAGTGATTTGATGATATATTGAGGCGCACGTTCTGAATTCGTTTATATCCTTTTGCCATCAAATATATGAGAGTAATAGAAGCGATTCCTGTTAATAATTCAATTTTGTAAAAAATGTCAATTGTACCCGTTGGTCTTTTCGGTTGTCTAGTGTCTGCAAAGGTTTGTAATGGCGCTTTGATTTTGAAGCTTCGTATTTCGAAAAAATCATTTCTATGCACGATTTAGATGTTTGAGTTTTATTTTGTGATGAAATGGATTTTGAAAATTACTTAGGGATGGTCTTTTTTCACTACTTTAGTTAATTAATTATAGAGTTGCTGTCAATTCTCTAAATTGGAACTGTCGAAAATTCACGAAACAAAGACGAATTTTAGACGATTCCTAGTTGTCTGTGTCTCTATGGTTAGTTAATTAAAGCAGTGAAAAGAATCGCCCTTAATTTGAATAAAGTTTGTTACGTTTTTGGTAGGGCTTAGGTTTCTCCGAGAAACATCAAAGTGAGAAATTCTGTAGATCGTATAAAGTTGAATGTATAATAAATTATAAAATATAATGATACAGAAACCTCCCCGGATGTTAACACGATAAATTTTTTTTTGACGTTTGAATTGTGACGTTTTTTACCGATTCAGTATTTGATAGTTATGGCTATAACAGAATTGTTCTTCATATGCAGTTGGAAAATCAATATATCTGCGAATTAAACTATACTATTACGCAATATTATAAATGAACCTGTGATCAATTCCTGGTATGTGTCTCAATTTATACGCGTTCAATTGCGCATTGAATAGTTCTAAACAGTTCACGAACATTCTAGAAATTATATAGCTCATGTATTCGTATAGAACTTGAAGATGATTTTCCTAGAATCTTAGGAACTGATTAGCAGACTTTAAGTGTTTTGAATTCATATGCATGCAAGGATTTACCGTGAAATTGAGATCTAAGGCACTTTATAGGATCGCGAGGTTCAAGTATACAATTGGAACATCGGAAAACTAAACCGTTTACAAAAGCTTAATAAAGCACTTGTGTTACATAATAGAAATAATATAAACTTCATTATTTTTTTCAATTCAATATTTTAAGCATTTGTCAGATACGAGATCATTCATAAATACTAAAACATTTTATATTCATTTGAGAATATTTCTATGTGTATATTCATTGATTCATATATTTAAACATGACTATTCATAGACTATATTCACACATCGAAGCAATGCCGTCATCAAAATCGACGGCTCGCAATTTCGATGCAGCACGAACGGATTTCCTCAATTTTGCCTATTACTCAATACATTCGGAGCATTTCCATGGCCGAACGTCCAGGACGAGGTTTCAATCAATATCTGGAATTCTAGGTTCGACAGAATGTAGGTTAATGCAATACGGCCTTCGTCGGCCGAAGATTTTCGTTCGGAGACAAATCTCAGATGGAGCCCCTTACAGATTGTTTGTCGAAATGCAAATGGGCTTTTTCGCTCCGATTGTACGACGGTGATCTGTTAACATTCAAAGCGTCCTGCGATGCCGATTTAATTGCTGCTTTAATCGCGAGTCGAGTGTCAATTGAGATTTGCTCGACAAACGTACGATTTGTCGATACAAAATATCGTCATGAAAAAATGAAATATAGAATCGTACGATAGTAGATTTCTGTATCTAGAATAATTGTATGTAGAACTAATTTGTATGTGAGTCTGTCTACCACAGTAACATTAGAGCTGCAATCTACTCTTTGCTACTGTAATGAAAATTGCATATAATAAGCACAATACATAGAGTAATATTTAAATTTTATACCTATTTTTACAAAATATAAAAATTTTAAGAAAAATCTCGTATATTTGCAGGTAAATTTTTATATACGTGTGTCGTAACCGCCTTCGACATTATTCAGGCAAGTCTTGGAGAAAATACATTCATCAAGCGATTGGCTCGTTCGAGAAAAACGCCTCCGGGTAGAGGATGCTCCAACTACCAAAAAGAATAATGGTGAGGATTCTCCATGAAAAATTGCCGAATACCTTTGCGAAAATTTCCAAACTGCGCCCCGAGATTGCGACCGAAGCTTCGGTTGCTCGTGAGGAAAAATCACGAAGACAAAGTTTCAGGTGTTCGAGTAAATGTAAGTGTATTCATCGTTCATTCGATAAAAGTAAGAATAAAATTTGATTTTTAACATTTTTCGAATGAAAAAGCGATAAAAACTCAATCTGAATGAATCTCAATTAAGTTGACTCGTTACATGAAAAATTAACAAATTTCTCGCAACAATTACTAAATGCAAGTCAATCACGTTATAATTGAGATCGATATGCGTTTAATTGAATCCGCGAACGAAAACGGCGTGTTTGTTAAGAGGAGAAGAGAAGCTGAAGATGGATTGGTGTCTACGTTCGAGGGCTTCGGCCTGTGATTAATGATATCCCTTATATATGGCATAAATGTACATTCGTCCGTGTATTCATACGTATATACACGCAAAATATATCCGTGCAATATATTAAAATATATACGGTTTTCTGTTTATGTGGGTATAATTTATCAGACGATAAAACCGCCGGTGATAAACCGACAATGGCAGTGCGGATTCGGAAAATCCTACAAGGACGCGTCGATGTCTTTTTTTCCACAGTTTTTGCTTCGTGTGTGTATAATGGTTTTATGTTGTTGTTGTTGTTGATGTTATTGTATGTTGATGCTATAGAAATAGAAGTTGTTTGTCGGGAATGCTCGATTGATTAGGTGATGCAATGTTAGGTTTATTATATGAGAAAATATTTAGGTTTTCTTGGGATTGTAATTTGAAATTCAAAATTTCATAATTTCTTAGAAACTTAATTATATTCCATTTAGGAAGAGATAAAATTAGATTTTACTATAAATAGAATCCAATTATCTTTCGTTTTCATCAAATATGTATTAGGTCAAATATTAATTAATGATCTATCAATGAAATTAGATATATATAATCAAATAATTAGACGCGTGTGAATGAATGAATAAGATGAAAAGAAACCGAATTACATTATATTAAGACAACATAATATAGTTTAACTAGGTATAATATCGCAAATATGTATAGAAGATGAATTCTTAATCATTAATATAATTTCTATAAATCATTAAAAATGCATCGAAGCTATTGCGATATTTGTAAGAATACAGAGATAAAAAGTAATATCCTTAAAAAAAACAAAAATAATTTAATTTTTATTGAAATTTAACGATCATATAGTTTCAATACCATCAATACCTACAGCAATTTATTGAAAAAAACATATTATTCATCAAAATAACTCAATATTTTTATAATTAAAAAAAAAATAAATATCAAAGATACCTACACACATCGAATCACAAAACTGCATCAGTCAAAAAACATCTCAAAAATTTTTTTCTCAAACACACAACACAAACAAAAAACACTCGTTCGGAAAAGCGACGCGCACGCGCACCCCGAACCGGAGCCGGAAAGTTCGAGGGCGGGAAAACTTCGAAGCGCGGAAAACGCGAGAGCGAATTTTCCTCGGAAAACGGGCACAGACGACGCGTGCGTCGCGCGCGACGTCCGACGCCGCTCTGGACGCCGGTCGCCTTTGCATCCCCCCGCCCCAAAGCCGCCCACCCCCGCCCCCTAACTCTGAAAATTTCACCCCTCGCAGCTCCCCTCGCCCATGTTGCGTCCCTTTTTCCCCCCCGCGCCCGTGTGGCGTCGCCGCGACGACGCCTCACCTGCTTGCAGTTGAACCGATTGGGATTTTTTTTTAAATGGCATTTAATTTTTTTTCCTGGTGTTACTGTCTTATGCATGTCGTATACTTGCGAGTGGAGTGGAACGGATGAGGGATACACTTATAAATAAGTGGGGGATGTCTATATTCATATATTCATATAGCTGTGTCCCTCATCTGTTCCGTTCCACTCATTTTTGTACGGGAGGCATTAATCGGACATGTGTCTCTATTTTTCAACAATTTCCTCACCACAGATAATTTAATGGTCTTATATTGCTCATAAATGGCAAAGCCTATAAGACTCTGTCCACATGACATATAAGCCCCTGTCGTCGATAGGTGTCACCCAAATTGATTTGCATAAACAAACAAACGCTTTATGCTACTGAACCATTAGCTAGTTTGCATTTACATAGATGTCATATAGTATTTGCACATAATTTAATCAGTTAAAGATCGAAAATTGCACATTATTAATAATCAATACAAATGACAATCTTAAGCGCAGTATTCATGAAATTCATTAATGTTAAATTTGTTTAATTTTCGTTTTCGATCTCATTGTTAGTCTGATTTAAATTTATTCTGAGGATAAGTTTAGATGTAAATTTGCAATCGATTGGTAGTTTAGGTAGTAGGAGCTTTAGGTGAGTAATGGTCTGCGTTTAAAGATAGCTTGCTGCTGATATATTCAGTGGTTGTTACACAAATAATGCGCCCTGAGAAAATCTCTCGGAATACCCAAAATTTCTGATAAGAATATTTGTGCATTTTAAAAATTTGCGTTAACTGATCAAATCATAAACTAAGTTTTATTTTTTTGTACATGTATTTACCGTTACATTTTTTTTTTCATAAAATTTCATGATAGTGAGTTTTGCTTGAATTGAGCATAAAAATAATCAGTATGATTTTTTTTTTCATTTTACTGTCGGCTATTTTAATTTGAAATAAATCTATAAAGAAGGTGTGCATTTGACATTTTATAAAACCTTTTTTGCATTTTTTTCCATAGCGCTTTGTCACATTGCATAATGGAAAGCTTTTCTACTAACACAATATATATTCACATAAAAAAAATCCTAAAACTCAATTAAAAAAAACTACCTATATGAAATTCATATAAAAACAAACTGATTTTACGAATATTCCGAAAGAATACACAATTTTACTCTAATACAAAGTTGATATTTGTTTAGTTAGAATGTTATATGAAATCGACTGACCGCACGAATCTGAAAGTTTTCACATCTCGATTTGATTTCACTTAGTTGTTAAATAAGCGCTTGCTGAACGATATCGTGCAGGCAAGTTTTCGAATACGATTTCGGCAATCGGGAATTCGCACGAACTCTCCGAAAACTTTATATAACACGATACCGTTATTACGATACCCTTTGTGTGCCCAGAAATATCAAGAAAAATAATACGAAACGCGAGTGGGCACATAAACGCACTATCATAAGGAAATTCATAAACCCAAAATATACAATAATAACAGTATAACTGTAGCAGTACATGTTCACTTTGCGCTAATTTCAAAAGCGAGACAGACAAATTGCCAGACTCCGTTGAAAGGCACTCACGCACCTGAATATATTTACAATATGTATTGTTATAAAGCATAGAGGGAAATCGTTTCTTTGTGTGATTATTTATAAACGTACCTTTTTTTAAATTACATCCTAAAAGCTTTTACATTTTACGTACATTTCATCATGCCATAAAGTACGAATACTTTTACCCGACCAAACAATATTTGATGCTTTTCTTCCGAAATATAATCCAAAAATATTTCAACTCATAACTTTGAGACCAATAAACTATTATTGCAAGAAGAATATATAAACGATTTTTTTCATTACTAAAAGAGCCAAATTTCCCCCATTTCGAGAACATGGGCGTAGTCTAAAAGGAGGTATGTCGCACATAGAACACACAAAGTCGAGAAATTAGCCGTGGGGTGTTTGAACAACCCCAAAATATTGAGCTTTCGAAATACCGCCATTTACGTGACACGCGTTGCGAGCAATGCCAATTATGTGTTTTAAACTGTTGAATAGAAGCGACGATGCGTTTGTCTAGGGGTGAAATTGACGAAAAATCTCTATAAATAATTTCAAAGATTTCCAATGGAAAACTCACAAGATTTGAGATTCACTTTTATTTAAAAGGACCTTTCAATTTTATTTTTCGATCTATATTTCATATTCGATTTGAACCTATCGTTCTATCGATAGATATATGTCATACACGTATTCGCTAGAAGATAATAATCTCGGATATTTTCCACTCATTGTTGATGAGTTGTAAAGCTCAACGGTGAATGAACCTCTCAAAGTGTATTAAACTTAGGGTTAAATTGCCTATTCCTTATATAAAACGCGAACATTATGGAGGAAGAAGCCCTCGTGTGTAATGTTTAGAGATTATTTAAGTAAATTGAGGATATTACTCACGTTAGAATGGCAAGACCAGAAAAAATAAAGCAAACGCGAAAGAGGAAGAAAAAGCGGGAAGAAAAAAAAATAAAGGGGAACAACCAACAGACACCCAACACTGTAGATCAACGGTCGGGAAGAGCAAGCACTCGCAAGAAGTGGCGGGAGAAAACTTTTAAATTCTCTCTATTAAGAGAGGCTTCCGGTAATCCTTTTCTTCGTGCCAAAGTTGATCCTGGTGCTCTCTGCGAGTAGCTAGTTTACATCGGTCTCCTTATATAGAATCAAAAATCAAACAATCGCAATATAAAGATAGATTTTTTTTAATTCATTTTACTCGACTGGATTGAAAAATATCAAGATTTACTTTTTCTAGAGATTATCTGAACTTCTCTCTTATTAAAAATTTAGCTTCTATTCGAAATAAAACTATAGTGCATTCATTTTAACATACATAAATATTTTTTACACATACGTATATCTTTGAATATTCGTTCTAATCATACATAAATTACCCATAGATTCAAACCACAATTCCTAGCGATTGATTCGAACCGTTCGGCCCAAATGAAAAGCCCGCACGACCTACATCTGAAACTATCGATTTCCACCGAACGATATCAATATTTTCTACGATCTCAATTCAAATCGAAGAGTATAAAATACCCAATATGTTATAAATAGCAGCGTCGTTCAACATCTTGCAGAGATGGTCACGCAGACCGAGCGTGGGTGGCATAATTGAAAAGTCGAAAGTGGATTAGCGGCCGACAAGACAACTTTTCTATTATTTATATATACGAGGATCCAATTATCGCAGACCCTTGTCAAATGAACAGCCCCTAGGATTATGGGGACGACTCGCCAAATTAACCCCTTTTGGACGATGATGATTGCGTGCTTCGATCGCGAGATCGTCGCGATTTATACGCGTGAAATACCATCTGATTCGATACTCAGTCTCTTTACTTTCATGGTAGACCGATGGAATCTATGTCTTATTTATTGCTCGTATTATAATTCGGATAATACTTATAAGCAATGTTAAATCTTGATAGTCTGATTTAAGCGTGGTAAAACTCGTGTGCATGTCGCGTCGAGGTTAAAAGTTTTCGTGATGCTTGGTTTAAATTCTATCGAATTCTGGTTAATCACAGGTTGTTTTTTTTAATTGATTTAATGTTTCAATTGTTTCTTTCAACTATTAGATTCATTTGATTCAAAAATATAATAATTTAATGCTTTACAAAACTGATTCTAATAAACGATTATCCTCTTTGTATAACTATTTGAAATTTCTAGCCTAGTAATTGGGTCATCGATTAATTTGAAAATCTAAATGACGATTGAATTTTGCAATGGGCACAAGCAACCTTTTTATATCGATATTAAGTAAAGTTCATAAAATGGTTCTCTATCTACATAAATGATACAGAATCATTTTCTGTACGTGATTTCGATAGAAAAGGTTACCTGTTCCCTTATTGAAATTCAGTCGTCAAATATAATTAGTAACAATACCTGCAACGACAAATTAATTTATATGTCATCCTCAACTTTGTACCTTTAACTATTGAGTAAGCCTCCTTAACTAATATCGAACGATCAGTACTGTATGATAATGAAATCAGATAATTCATAACAATCGATGAATACAATTCAAAAAGTAAATATAATCAAAATTCCATCTAGAAACACAGCGAATCATAAAATATTCATAACGAAACAAAACAACCCGATCGAGTACACATCTGCTCGAGATACTCTCCTGAATTATTACTCCTCCGGTCCAGACTACATCCCCATCCAGCCCGATGACTATGCACACAATTAATTGATAATGAAATTCTAAATTCTGACAGACTGGTGGATCCTGGCCGCCAGATTTATGGCGGCGGGACGATTAGCCAACGGATAACGCCCGTCCGCCATTTGTGCTATCGATCGCGATAAATCTCCGCTGGGCTTCGGGTTTTGTTGGAAAAAATATGTCCGTACAGATCTAGCAGGAGATTGGCATTCAGTGGACGAAGGGGTTGTCTAATTGTTCGAAATTAAAATCAAAAAAGGCGCCGAAGTCAACCGTGTTGATTTAGCATATTCGCGATGTTAGGTTTGAGTCTTGTCGGGACCGAGCGAGTCACATGTTGTTTTTCTTAAATTTTTAATTCATATGGAGACTTGATCATTTATTTCGAAAAATTGATCGATTTGATTTGAAAATATATGCAAATTTAGCGCTTCATAAAACGGTTTTCGAAAATGAATCACTCACTTTGTCTGTATTGAATAAATTCGATCGATTCAATAACAGCTATCTAATACGAAGTTTCAAGGCTAGCGACTCTACATATTCACTTAATACACTGATTAATTGGCAAATTTTTAAAATAACTGTGACAAATAAAATTAATATAACATGCACTCCGTAATATTACATACGAAATTAAAATCAATACGGCTAAACAAATCGCAACATCCGCAACACTCCAGAGACCACACTCGCAGCTCGAACATTATACACCGAGCAAGAGAGTTATAATCCAATATCGTATAATATATTAAGTCGAATTCGCAAGATCAATATCGGTTAAGTCTGGTGCATATGGTGCCTTAAATGGTTCACTGAGCCATGCGATCGTAACTTTCGTGTTCACTCTCTATATAATATTTTTTTTATATCGTTATGATATTCGTCTGTTTTATGGCGCGATAAACTCATTTGGCAATACTGTTAATTGACTTGTGTCCGGATACGAGAATATTGTTAAACAGTATCCGGAATATTAACACGGCTATGTTAAAAACCGATAGGTGCTTTTGTTTGCAGCGTAATGCAATTTATCATCGCATTAAGCGGAGTGTGCGCTCGATTATTGAGTTCGATTTCAATTATCAGATACATATTTGCTGATAGATTTTCCGTTTTGAACAAGTGTAAATTAAATTTTCGTATATATCAATCTATATTTTTGATTAAATTTTCATTAAATATCACGAAAAATCGTATCATATCGACCGAAGTCTGTAATAATACCAATAATACCCCCTCACTCGAAATCGTACATAATTTAAATCCACCCCTCGATACTTCAGATTGGCTTCGAGGGAAAACCGTCAATATTCGATGCAGCAATTTTACCCAGAAATGTAAAATTGCTTCAGTGAATTTCTCGCACATTCTCAACTGTTTGCACTAGGCTCGTAAAAGAAATGCGCGTATCCGTATTTGAATCACGAAAGCGACTGCATACAGATAAACAATCACAAGGACCTACGTACAATACACTATATTTAAGTACATTCCGATCACATGTTCTTCTCTATATGCACGTGAGGAATATGTGTGGGTCGTAACACAGTTCGCGCACGTGGAAATCAATAAACCTGTCGACTATGAATAACTAAACATGCCAGTTCCTGCGATCGGGAAATAAACGGAAAAACGACTCCAGAAACGCGAAGATAGGCGTCTTTTACGTGACGTGAAGACTGCTTACGTACACGTATAAACGTCCCGTGGAAAGTTCGATAGATGAATACGTAGAATATTTATGCGACAACAACTTGTGCAAAATTGATCTTGATGTGCATAAAGATTTCGGGGAAAAAACACCCGAATCGGATTCAATATGAAAAATCTAATTTCGGTTCGATCTCTATGAGTTTTTTTTTTCGGTTTCTACGAAAATAAAACCGCAGTGAATCGATAGGTTTGTTGGAGATAGCGAACAGAAGGAAATAACGCGTCGTAAACAATGACATCGAGATACCGAATCAATCATACGTTTTTCTTCCACTTTTATTATTTTCGTTACTTTTTTCTCGTTTATCTACATTTCTGTGAACGAGGCTTATTTACATGTCGCAATAACATCGAAAATATTGTGGTCGATGTTGTTTTTTATGAAAGTTTTTAGATTCCATCGATATACTAAGCATTGCATCAATATGCTTCCCATAATTGAATTTTACTTTTTTATGATAAACACTTGTTTTTACAGACAACAATTGATCAAATATAACAAAACGTTTATACAACGTATACAAATCAATTGAATTTTCCAACTTTTAATCCATATATACAGTTTAAGAGTCACCCTGCCAATTTCAGAAGTTCCGAGAACGAACCGCGAATACGTTTCCTCAATTATGCTTAATTGAAGCAAATGGCGAATTCGAATACTCTCTCGCGTGCAGTTCGCAAATTTCAAAGTCGATTTACAACCAATTCAACTATAAATCGAGACACTTCAGCTATTCGTAGAAATTAAAGTAAAATCTCTGCATCACATGAGTTCAGAATTGGAAGAGTGGCACTGTGATGCTCTTACTAGCTTGGCTCGAAACAGTGTAATACGAGTGCACAAAGTTAGGTCATTAAAGTAAGCTATACTAATTCCAATTACACCGGAAATGGTCGTTAGTGCAATACGGCGCTTTTGCTGAATGAACTTAACGCGTGTGTTTCGATAATGATGAATGTTGTTGATTCACTTAAATGCTTTGATCTGTGTCTAATCGAATTTTCATAATTCAAAACAGTAAATAATAATATTCCTATGTATTTCTATCAATAAAATACTCCTCGTCTAATTTTCGCAAAGCAATTTACACACTAATATTTATCAATATTTCTTCTGAAATATTATATTTCATAATAAGGAGCTCTCGAGTCAAAATCCGCTTGATTTTCCAGAATTTAGTAGCTTTTCGATGCTGTAGGTTTTAATATAACGTTTTTGGACAACTCTCCAATTCAAAATCTGTTCGTAAGAGTCGGTACATAAAGGCTGGGAGTGGGTGTGCGCTTTTGGATAGAAATCGGCGTTTTGCTCGATTGCCAACGTCAGATATTGGCATAATATTACTTTTCAAAGATAAGCACTATACTTGGGCAAAAGCATAAACATAAAGGCTCAAATATTTACGGGACTCTTTTCAAATTCATCGAAATTTCAATCTTCATTAATTAATCTGATGATAGAAGATAATTCATTTGAGCATCATTTAAATTTTACACTGTGATTCGTGATGAATATTTAACTACACATCCATTACTGCTTACAAAATGCGTAAACCACACATCCGCATAAGAACATAACTAACATATTCAAACCATTATAAAATAATACAACCACCAACAAGTACCTACGTATATTTTAAGCAAAAAATTATCGCTAATATTTATCTTCGACTAGGGCATGTCTCCGTTATCGTCTTTGGGCGATTCGCCACAATGGCCTCGAGGATTTGTTGCTTAATGGAAGAGGATCCTGCCCAAAAGGGTGAACAGTCTAATGCTTATCCCTCTCCTAGGGGGTGTTTATTCTCCACCCCACTAGAGAAAATCGCCGGAGATTTGCATTCATCGGAAGCCATTTGCGAAAAATCGGGAAAAATTCCGATTTGATCACCGTTCCGGTCTATTTTTTCCATCTTTCGAACGAATTCGCAACCGGGGATGAATGGAACTCTTCGATTTTTCGGATAGAGTTTGCGATGTAAGCACGTTTCGAGGTGTGGAAATTGAATCGGATGTTTGAGAAAATGAAAGGATTTCGACGTGTCTCTTTTCGATTGTTATGTTTTTAATGATTTTTGATTTTTATTTTATAAGATTTGCTCAAATTAAAACGTTTCTATATATACTATATTTTGATCGAATGTGCAATTTATTCGAGAGGTTCGATAGATGGTTTCGTAGCTTTTTTTCGACAGGATCGAGCTTTTCAACGTTTCAATTTCCCCCATATCGTTGACGGCATCGAATGGAATTTTTAATTTGGCTAGGAAATTCGATGTACGTACGTGAAATATCGCTTCGCTTCTGCTAAATTTCCTTTGCGTTTGATTTTTTCGATCAAACACGATATCTCAATAGGGAACGTGATACGGATAATGATTATCATTATCGATGTATTGAGTTTTCGTGCTATTGTCTCGTAAAAGAAGAGTGATTAATTTTGAGCATCCTCTCATTAAAATAAGTCATTATTTCTGAGTATTTCCTTTAATAAAAGGATAAGGTGCTCCACGTGTCGTGCGGCTTAATATAATTTAGCTTATATGTTTCGCTTGAATACAAACATTGTTTCGCAAATAGAATCTTAAATCAGAAAAATTTAGTAGAAGTAGAATAAATATATTTCATGCAATGCAATAGTAATCAAATATTCAATTTAGAGTTGTTTTTTCAATTAGCCACAGTACGATCTTTCCGAAAATATGCCAATATTTTATTGAGACTGCAAAATTCTGACGAAAGTATGTACATAAGGAATCCGACTAATAACTCAAGTATAACATCATTCATTCTTTCTTTTTCCAAATTTATCGATATTATCCTAAGTATACCTTGACACAGAACACGTGGAAAAAGGAAAATATACATTTCAACATAAACATAGACGATATATCGACATCGGTTCTTATGTAGGCACGCACTTTTCGGCCGGTCCTTGTGAAGTGCGTATTCATCACACAACCTTTAGCGTGGACCTTTCCTCGGGGCTTTTACCATCAAAGCACCATTTTTCATATAAAGTAAACGCAAAATCAACACTGGCACATAACGAAACACTTTTCCACCTCTCTGGCGTGCGCCCGAAACGCCAACAGATAAAACGTATAAAAATAACGTTATTAAGATGAAAAAAATACGATTCTTTTTTGTTTCTAAGAAATATACTTCCGAGAAAAGAAAGAGTTTTCTATTTTGTATTTTATTAAATGAATTTAGATATGAAAAATAAAATATTCTGACGAATCTACGATTATATTTTGAGAATATATATCCCTCTGATAGCTTTGTGAATTTTGCGAAGAAAAAAATTCAATATATTTTGGAAGCCAGCGTAATTTTTCCTAGCGGTATTCGCATTTTTTATACGTCACATTTAATTAGAAGGATGAGCAATGCGCACCGAAAATTTTCGTTTTCGTTTCTGGATATTCGTTTATTTCTTTGTTTTTTTTTTGTTTAATATTTATTCTTTTCTCTCAAGAGAGGAGTCTTTCAGAAGGAAAGAAAAGATATTTCGACAAATTCTGCCGCTTCAACATGTCTTCGGGATTAATACGGCTTTTACTGGGTTCCAATAAGCCAAGACTCAAACGCTGAAACGTGATTAATCATACATTATAATATATTTCACATAATATAAAGCAAATCTTTTCATTTATTACCCTCTCAATAAATAATAATGACATCAAAATGAACCGAATCAAAACGACCCAATGAAAAGTTTTACCATGTGAATCGAATAGAACATCGAACCGCAGTTTCTAAACGTCGAAAATTTTAACCGGTTTTAACGCCGGCTTAAATGTCGCCATATTAATTTGAGAAATATGAAAAACGACCGGTTTAATCCGGCGATCTAAGCGATCAAAGGTTCTCGATCCCCGTTCGACCGGATATTGAAAGCGGATAAATGACAATGTGAGGATATTGCAGAGCGTGTATGTGTCCGAATATGTAGGGGAATTCGTAGCGAACGTGTATGGGGTGTGTGTTTGGAAAATGTGCGGAAAGTGTAGGGGTGTAGGGAAAGCGTGACACGATCGTTATTAATGGAGGAAATTGAATTTCACACGAAATTTTCGCACGGAATATTTTAACTGATTCGTTTGTTCGACGTGTGTGAAGTGGTTTTGAAACTTTTGAAAATATTCGGCTTCAATTCGGAGTCGATTTGAATATTTATATAACCGACTTTGATATAATGTTGAACGCACTAGTTGAACGATCATTTTCTGGTTGAATTTAGGATAACTGTATGTGCGAAGATATAATGCATATTGAGTATTAATCGATATAAATATTTTTTAATACTCACTTCACATTAATAAAAAATAAAGTTATTGAAAACTTGGCTCTACTTTATATTTTATTAATTTACATTAATGTTTTTGAGTATAAAATTATGCGCAAAAAATAGAAAGCATAATCATTTTCATATTACAATCCAATTTAACTTTCAAATTAATGCAGTATTCAGTAACATTTTTTCAACTTTATTTTAATTTTGTCGTAAAAAAACAAAAAGTTATCCTAATTTCATGAAACATCCCATACATACGTTTATGCGAAAAAATATTCCAGCAAAAGTTTCATAACGTTTTTAGAGCGAAAAGTTCTCACCTCCTGTTGCTCACATGTCAAAATTACGAAACTCCAGAGACTCGAAGTCGACATCTCTTCAACGTGAACATTCTTATGAATTTGCGTCAAGATTATTTTCCACGAACAACGCACATCCGCACATTAATATGGGAGAACGACGTGAAAATTCACAACGAAATCCTTTCGTTTTTTCCCCTAAAGACAGATGCAATAATGTGTAATTTACAAACATTAATTACATCGTTTGGGAATCGGTGGTTACGGCTACTAGTTCAATATTTTACTAGCACTGACCGATAATGTGGAAAAGTCAAAGGACTAATGGAAAATAGTTCAGGTCAAGCGGAAAACTAAAACCACCGAAATATGGCCTCGTAACTAATAAACTATGGCTAATTGTGTTCTTTCATCAGATTTTCCTGTATTATATTTTCATTAACAATATAATTTTTCATGTAAAACTCAAATCATTAAAAAATCTGTCATGTTATTCTGATATAATTACAATATTCAAGATACAATTCTATCATTAGGAATGGCGGAATAATTAAACTGAATACGTAGTCGGCGACGAAATTGCACTAGTACAATATGAAATAGCCACAATAATAATTAATGAAAACTCTAGCTGAAAACGGTCTCGACTTTAGCAGCAGCGAAATATGATAATACGATTTTGTAACACTTGGTCCAAGGCCCTATTCAGCGCATAGAACGCAGTTATTACCTCTTTCATAGACGTAAACAACGAAATATTAAAAGTTGGCCTGCTGGAAGTCGTAAAATGAAATAGCACATCGTGAACTAAGCTTAAATAAGCCACCTATTTTGTATTCGAATTGAAATAATTTGTAAAGGTTCGCATTATATTGGTAGTCTTCAACATTCGATTCGAATAGTTTTAATATTTCAAAATATGCTCAATACAAATAAACTTTTAATTAATTCTTTTATGAAATATTTCTGTCTTGATATAACTGAAAAATAAAACATTGCGAGTCTGTTAAATTTTCTCTTCTCTTGAAAATTTTAAACGGCGACAAATACATAGTATTTAATTATTTCGAAAAAGTTAGATGACGTCTTTTATATCATTTATACACATTTAGATATTTTTCTTAGCAGAAATATATGAGGCAGTTGCTCGTCGAAATTACAAGCGTTTTGCTACTTAATTAGGAACTCACTTTCAAAGGAACGAATGAAAAATTTTCACCTCGACTTTTTCCCTTTGCGCTCGGCGAATCCAAGAAAGCATAAAATAATTCAAGAAAGTGGATTAAAGACGTGCCGTTTTCGCTTTTTGCTTTCTATCCTCGTATTTTTTTACGTGAAAAAAAATGAAAAACGCACATATATAAAAAATAAATAAAAATAATAACGCCGTAGAGAGAAAGACGAGCCGAGTCTCAGCTGAAAAATGATAATGATAATGATTATAAATACGAAGCTGAAAAAAAAATGTATAATAACGTCCCGGGCACAAGACGAGTGCTTTTCATCTCTCGTCAACCGTGAGACTCGCGATACGAACACAATAGTCCTTTATCGGACCACGATTGTTCTCCAGAGGAGTTCTTTAAAAGGACGAGCCTGAAAAAAATATATATACATAACACACAATATAAAAAAGGAAAGCGGAGCTGAAACTCTTGGCTCTCTCTCTAGGGGGACGCTTCGCAACACGTGTTGTTCGATTTGTCGAAAAGGAATCCGAAAAAGTAAGGGAAATGTCTTTGCTGCCGAGACTAATTCGCATCTATAAAAATGTAGATTTGGTATTAAAATGAAATTTGAATTATGATTCGAATGAAATGGAAATGGGTGTTTTAAATGATGTAGAAACTTTTCCAGTTATACATACAATAAGTTTGCTGAATGATCCAGCTATTAAGGAGTCTATAAATGATATATTTACAGACGTTCATTACTTTTTATGTATATATTATAGAATATGATATTTATTTAAGACTCATATTATCATGAGAATATTTAAATCTGATATTGCTTCATGTCTATTTCCATACGCTTTTCCGTTTTTCACGAGGTACGCATTTTTGTACGCTCTGTGAATATGCTGTAAGATATAAAAGCGATAGCGTTGCACTTCTGCTTTATAACGCCATAAAACACATTTAGGTTTGAAAAATTGAATTTTGTCGCGAAATATCATGCAGTAGACAAAATCGTCGAATTGATTCGACACTGAAGCGTCGCTGGCGCAGCATCCGTGAAAATTCAATATACGATACGTTTCGAATCATTTTATTTAAACATTTTAATTTATTTTTTATCATCACAGATATTTTTATAAAATTCGTGTATTTATTAATTAATACAATTCACTTCAGGTAGAAAAAGTAAGCCACTAATCTAGAGACTTGAAAGAGTTAAAAAGAACACACAATAGGTATTTTTAAATCGATCGATTTTAATTAATACAAATGAGATGAGTAGTGATCATTTTTATGAATAATTTCGTAAAGCTTTAAATTAATATTTTTTCAATTAAATATTCGAAAAAAACTGTTGACTCTTCATATCAATAAATCAATTGAGAAAAACGACACGTGAACTCTCACCAAAATCTACAGCACTCGATTCCAGGCATCAAATCTTCATCATCTTCATCATATTCATTTTTTTTTCAGAATATTCGTTTGAAACCTCAACCCAATACTGAGTACAGTCGGAAAAACCAAACCGGCATCTCTCCCGTTATTTTCCCGCGGTCAATATATTCAAAATTTCCGGGAATCTCATTGGAATTCCGCGGTGACCGAATTTCTCCCATATTCGGAAGCAGATGCGCTTTCCACGGTCGTCGTCGGAATTTTCGGATTATTGGAACGAGTAATCTGGCTGCATTGTGCCACTGTGGTGAATCGGCATCGAATATACGTATATAAAGCACGTATAACGCTCTTGTATAATGCGAAACGAAACTGGACGCGCAGCATATTGATGCAAAGTCTGAACTGTCCGGATATTAAGTCGGTCCGGTTGCGATTCGCCCAAAGGAAGTCAGCCGAAATGAACCGGATAAGATGTGTATTTGCAGTGGGTTATTTGAATTTGAGTGCTGGACAGTAATTCAGTTTTAGTTCGGTAATGTGTCTTCATGATCTTATAGTTTTCATATGTTTGAAAATCTAGGTTTTCTTCATAAATATTTTATGTAAAATTGAAATTTTAGTAGACGATATTATACGACAAGAACAGACGAGATGGTACGAAAATGATTTGCATCTCGTTATTTGGAATTGCATACTGTATTGGCTTCACTCCAGATGACCGAATTCGAAATATTCGAAAAACGATCGTTAACGTGTCTCGTGTACGAGTTTCGACTAATAAGAAACTAGATTCACCTGTATTCGTTTCATATACAAATTCTAAAAATATCCATTTAAATCCAAGCCGAAAATTAAAACCAAGTTAAACCTATAATTTATTCAGATCCATTTGATCAATCGTATTCAAATTTAAAATTCATCAAACTGCACATAAATATGAAACATATTCCATGTTAAAAACATGAAACATTTCAATGCAATTGGCGTCAATTTGGTCAGCTTTATGAGTTTACGGCAGCCATTTTCGACTGTCCGGTGTTTAGGGCTTCGTTCGGGCCAATTAGGCGGGCTACGTCCCCGAAAAGGGACAGTGTCCCCCTTTAGGGGACAAAAGTCCCCGAAAAGCGAAATCCCCGAAGGGTTAACGGGGGCGACACACTTTTTCCCGTTAATTAAGCGGCCGCCGCGTTAAATTGCGTTACTGCGAGCCACTGACGATCAATCGTGCTTTTTGGTATGTATTTTTAATTTTTTGAATATACACTTTTTTCTATTTAAAATCAATTCAATAAATTTCATAACATGTTATTTTAAACAAATTGAAAATAGCTCGAATCGATACAAAACGTAGTCGTTTCGTACGAAACGAAACCATATTTTCCGACATCAATATTCGTCGAAGTGAATGCGTTTTTCATCATCAATTCTGGCGAAAACAATGCAAAATTGCAAATCATTCAATTTTTTTCGGGTGCTCGTTTTTTCTCTTCTCATTTTGTTTCGAATATAGTCGCATTGTGCCCGGGGTGTTTCGATTTCGAAAAGAACAAAGGACTCATCAGAACGGAAATGCGCGAATCGAAACGATAGTTTTCATTCGTTGCTGAAAAAGCGATACAACACGTTCTGTCAAAACACGTGACAACTATCAATTTTTCTATTCGATTCCGAAGAAAATGCTTCTTGTTCGATTCAATTTTTCAGGGCAACATCATAAAAAATAGTGTACGTATATTAATATGAAACTGAAATAATTTTTGTATTGATTGATGTATCTTAAAGTAATAAGTAACTAGATTTATATACGAGAATAATATGTAATGGCAATAAACTGACTAATTGTATTATTAAATACTAATATATCACAATGGTGGTGATCAGAATGAATCTCATACATTCCGGTCAGTGTCAGTTGGTATGCATAATTAGTGACGATACTGTTTCATTGGACACATAATCGGATCATAGTCAGAAATTTTAAAAGTAAAAATTTTTGCATGAAAAATCTTTTATTATTTTATGATCTATATTTGTATCAAAAATATCTAATTCAAAATTTCTTTTTTTTTTAATATATTTAAATTGAAAATAATTGATTTTACCAGAGCCATACCCAACGACAGTACTTACAGAATACTTTACAGAATCGATGATTGTCAATTTATACCGAACTTAAATCAAATTGAACGTTAATTTAATTAATAAACTTTGTTATATTATTTAAAATCATCGAAAATATTTTATATACCTAATGTGATTAACAAAATTTCGTCAATTTTCACAAAACACCATCCCAATTATGTATTTATATTAATCGAACATATTTCAGATTCATTCAAACATGTCACATTACGAATCGAAACGTCCACTATTCAATCGAGCGCACAAAATATTCCATATCGATATGAAAAATTCGATTGAACATCGTCCAAATCGGAGCGCTTCACTCGAGCACGACAAATCGACAAACGAACGAATTCCACAATTTACATTCCTGTATATCATCATACGATTCTGTGAACTCGTTCCGAAAACGAATCCTTTGTCTCATGCCGCGAAATAATTTTCCCGAATACGATCTGCATCCTGAATCCATTCACATGTCACAGACGGGATGAATAATTCCGCAGGGTTGACCACCCCTGGCCACGTCTGAAATTCAATGTTTTATGTATTCATAGAGGGAAAGTCGCCGTCGGCGCTACTAACTAATCAAATGAACGGAATACTGTACTAATGAGAAAATAAGTGAGCTATGTCCATGCGAAAGTTTGCTAACTTCCACCTGTGTGTTTCAGTTATTTGCCATCGTTCCGCTAATTTTGAAGTTTAAACTTTCGACAAAACCCTATAAAAGTATATTCTCGTTTGAATATAATAACTTAATTTGAATCTAAAGTGTTGAATCGAACTGAAACTCAATTAAGACGGTTAATTTCCTAGCGAAATTCGTTGAATCGAATAGCTGAAATTTTTCAGTCAGAGCGAGTTATCCTAAATGAAATATCTCATAGACGGACAATGTTCACTTTTAACCGTATGTTCTCCGAACCGATAATTCTGATTTTCCACCAGAAATCATCCTCCAACTCGTCAGCCAGGTGTGAAAGGGTCCTGAAACAGGACTCCAGTTATTAAAAGCTAAATTGGGAACGGAACACCGGCTGTCAGAGTTGTTTCCAGGGGGATTCGTTTAATAAACAAGATGAGAAAACGTTTTTAAATAACTTTATTCTCACTTCATAATTATTATTAAAATTTGAAAGAAAAAAAATATCCTTCAATATAGTCAGAGTTTGATTAGACTAATTAACGAAAGACTAAATAAAACGTATCAATTATGCGAAATGAATACGATAGATTACGCAATTTAAATTTGGGACATGTTAAACCACTATTAGATTACATCCTTCTTTAATGAATATGTCAATGGTCGTTGTTTTTGATTAATTAATATTGGCAGCGAGCTTAGAGCATTTCAATGGTAAACACGTTCCATTCCATTTTCTAATGGTCTCCTGTTTTCTCTGTTTTTTACTAAAGGGCGCATTTTATACAGACGTCATACGGCGCGGCGGAGGCATTTCTTTTTCATCTCCTGCCGTTATTATTCAGCATAGTGTATATTTCGTCTTATTCTCGGAAGCGGTTACCGTTGAAGGCTTATTTAAATGAGGCGTTCCGTTCCGAGGGTAGAAAAATACTGAAAAAGCGAAACGATAGTTGAGGCGCTGAAGAAAAGCGCTTTCCCGCATTTCGATGATAGATTCGTAAATAAACTCTTGTTATTATTGTCTGCATTGTGGGCTCAAATATTATCAAATGTGCTCGAAAATTTCATGAAATGTTTCAGCATACATATTCATCGAACCCTTAAATAGCATCGCGGCATCGAAACAACCTTAAAAGGGTCAAACGGTAAACACCAATATTTATATTCGGAGACGTTATCTATTCACAGGTGCGCAAACTGACCGTACATCACGCCTCGACAAACATCACAGGAAAAACCACCTCGTTCCACCCTAGAGCAAACCCCTTTTGCTAGTTTTCACCTTAGCTGGTCGATTTGACGATGGTACGATTCCTAACTCTCCGAGGAATTGATGCAGGTAGACGAACGGGTGAGTTAACTCGGTAGATTAGTGTACGGACCTACATAAATATGCTATAAAGTGGATGGAAGGTTCCACGAATAGTTCCGATGTAGTTAGGTGGCATAAATTGAAGTGATATTTTCGCTTTTGGAACACGGGATCGATTCTACGTAAATAGTTTCTGGGTGCATCGGAATAATTGTCGATTCATGTACAAAGGTACTTGTCGATTTCGCTTGTTCTCTAAGTTAAGTCTAATTATATCTATGTAATATCTAAAATTAATGTTGTCTATCTGAGATTTGCTATTTTATATTCTTTTAATTAATTCGTGAATTGAATGAAATATGTCTTTATTTGAAACTGATTTGATAATTATTTAATTTAAAAATTTGAACATTCGTTGTACTCGGTTGCTTAGTAACGTCAAACTATTATAAACCTATGAACGGTTTCAAAAATAATTATTACGATTCAATGATAAATCAATTATGAATTAGCAGATTGTGAATCTTAAACATTTCATAAATTGAAAGTTCATAGAGTCTTCAGTAATGATAATTTATTGTAACTAGCGAACATTTATATTATCATCGAAACTTCCAAATCAATACATGACGATCGAAAAGGCCAAGGGGTACAAGTGACACTTTTGCTGAAATTGAGTCATGGTCAGGAATCGCTTCCATGCACGCTCATTTATTTGGTGGCAAAGGGATATAAACGAACATGGAACTTGTGCCGAAATATATCATCTAATTAGTTCACCTCTTCCTAATGGTCAACTTTGAACGCGCTCTTCTCGAAACCACCGCAAAGTCACCTTACTCTTTGGCCTTTTCAGTCGTCATATGTTTAGTTGTATTCGTAATCAATTGCGAAATTTAATGATTCGGAACAAACTCCGGAACAAATTCACCCAAGAAATAAATCAATCAACCGTCTAATTTAATACCGACGACAAACACCGTCACGTCCCAATCGCGATCAATTAAGCGAATATTAAAAACGACCCGGCAATAAGGCATTCTTCGCATACTGAAAACCTCGCCCGAAGAACGCAACAGGCGAACTCCTACCCCATACAAAAGACGGCCACGTCCGAAACACCGACCGAACTTCATCGGAGACCGAAAGGCTCCAACTCCTCGTCCGAAGGAGGACTTCCTCGCGTCCCGGGAAGTCGGTCTATCGATTGGTTCTAATTATGGCCCTCGGTGCTCCACCCGAGCCCCCCTCGAATTCGGAGATCGTAAATTTTAATGACGGTCGGCCGCCGAAACGACGTCGTCGAAGACTGCGGAGGTGGCTGCTGGGGTGGCGGTCGTGAGGAAGATGTCGCAGAAACGACGCTCTTAAGTAATCCCGTGAAGAATTCGGAGCGTTTCGACAAGATTGTGATGTCAGAGTTCGATTTTTCCGCTCGTCGGGTCTGTTTCTATTTCGCTTTTTTAAAAATTCGAAGTATTTTTTTATTCTTATTTAAAAAAAAGTGCAACTAGGTTACTACTATAATACGTACTAATAGAATTAACAATTTATATTAAAATTTATCAATATATCATAATATATGTATGAGGATTCCTAAAGCCAAAAAGAGTAACAAATCTCGACTTACAATACGCCATATTCAAGTTATGTGTAATACCTATTATAATTAAAAAAATGTTAGATAGTGTTATGTGGTCTTGTACACTTATACGTTAATGAGAATCTTGAAAATGTTTGCATCATTTTTTAACCAAACGAATCGACATATTCAGACAAATTTTACTCTCAATTGTAGTACTAGTAATTTGAATTTTTCTATTATACTCCATATCTATATGTATGAATACTTTCTATTATGACAGAGATAAAAATGAATGAATCAGTTTTCTAGACATTTTTTTTACTTAATTTTTCTACGAGTTACCGACTTTCCACGAACTAGTTTTTATTGACTAATCCGATAACACTTTAGAAACGTATGAAAACTGTCGCACTTCCGATATATTCACAACCAAATTCAACATATAACAAAAGTGTATGATCGATAAAAATAAAACACAAAGTTTATGCGAAAAAACACCCATAATTTTCGACATATCAGAAAAACTGAATTGCATATTCGGTTCGATTCCCTATATCGCCTGCGAGCACCTTTGCAGCCTAGTAATTTTCGAATATCGTCCCCATGAGAAGACTAACCACCTTTCACATCCCACACCACTTCTTTCAGGACATAAACATTCGAAGCGTGTTTCTGAACGGGGTGTAGACAGAATCACGACGCATAAAAATCAACAGGGCAGGGAATCCGATCAGGACTTCGAACCTGGGAAGGGAAGCCACCCAAGAACGTATATATGTACCTTCCCCTGAAGAGTTTCTTCTGAAAGAGAAGAAAAAGGTGAAGACTGAAACTCCTGTGAGGCTCCATCCACAGAGGATGTAGGACAAGGAAAAGTTTATTCACGGAGAAGCTCTGACTTTCTGAAAAAAACTATTCTCCTTCGAAATAAGAAAGGCGGTCGCTTATTGTTTGTGAAATTTCAAAAAGTGGCGCACATTTGTGCTATATTTATGAGTGTATAATTTGAAGTTTTGAAATTTGAACTGATTTTAAGATTTTTTGATGTGTTGAGGAATAATTAGTAAGTACAAGTACAATAAATGGATAAATTATAAAAAAAATCTATTGATCGATTGGTAGACTATACAAAATAAGATATTATAACAACTCATTTATAATATTAAATATGATAACATATGGAGACAAAAATCGGATGATCAACAGTATCAATTTCAAAAGGACAAAAAAAAATCTGAGATAAAACAAATATGTATACGAAGCGACATTTCAACTCCAGCCGCATATGATATTTATTATATTAATTCGGCCACAATGAAAATGTTGAATTTGACGTTCGTACATATGAAAACACAATAATGTTTACGTAGCGGAAAAAATACGATGTAAAGTTTGTTATAAAAGAAATAATGGAACGCGTACGTGACGCGTATCGCAAGAGCACTCGCTTTATACGAAAAAGGTTCGAATTTCGCAAATACGCGGAAAAATTTTACAATAAACGATTATTTATTTTAACGAAATTTTTCAGTGTATTTTATAATTCGATAATAATAATATGTTAAAACGATATTTTCTAATATTCGTAGAGAAAATTTTTTTTTTAATTTTCATAACATAAAAATCTCACATTGAATCGCAATTAAGCAAATTCTAGATCAAAAGCACAGAGAAAATACAAAACCAAATCTCACTTGCAATGATCGAATAACGTGAAAAAATCGGCAGCCAAATGAACGACCTTCGATGGCGACGAAGCCATTTTGTGAAACCGCATTTTTTGCGAAAGCTTCGCATATGATTCCGATCAAAGCTTTGACGATGGTACAGAGGATTCGATCCGTAACACGAGACTGACTCTGAACGAATTCTGCATCGTCCAGAATCAAAAATCGAAAAAAGCAAACGATCCAATACACAGACGACCGTATAAAATACCTATTTCGAGCAACAAATGGTGGATTATCGATTTAGTTATCTTTCTAACTATTTTTAATCGAAATCTTTATATATTGTTCGAATCTCTAAGCAAACAATCCTTCGGTTGTAATTGAATCTCGACGCAGCACAAAGGACGTCTACAATTACTCGCTGATAAAAGCGCAAGTTTCAAACTCTTCTTCTAGCGAGCATCTAATTATTCATTGTTCCTTTAACGAACTCGTTGACGAGTCTTCTTGCATCCGAGTGGTTTAAGATGACGAAGATAACAATGCCGATTGCAGAACGAAGGTTTTCTTGCTCTGATTTCGTTTGCACCAGCCGAAAATTGAGTTTGCGATGCGGTGGCACAAAACGTATTGACTCGAGGAAGAGTTCGGTTTAGACCCTAATTTATTTAGCTCTTTGATCATTATTCATTATATGACTAGTTTTCAATTCTTAAATCTTAATCCGGTTAAGTTTTATCGGCTCGTCGATAAAACCGATCGTTGACGGTGCATAAAATAGTTCGGGACGAAGTAGTTCAAACTCGAGTAAAAGACTCGCGTCGTAAAAATGCACTCACTCGCTCTGATATGTAAATCTAATAAAAAAAAAGCCTTTCGGATACTTATATTATGTTCAATAGTAAAAATCGTTCGAATATAAAAAACGGTGCGTTTCCGCAAATAAATCTTTTCAGACAAACAGTCGTACGGTCCCCCTATAAATATTCCGCCCAATCCCGATAATGAGAGTTTTATAACGTGATTTTATTTCATTGTATTTTTCCAGAACCGTTCTTTTTTTCCGGGGTTTTATTGTTTTTATTCGCTGACCGATTTAGCCATAAATCGAAATTCATTGTCGGATTTTACTGCTTTCCCGCAGTCGATCAAAATTTAATATAATGACATTTTTTCGTCTTTCACGATTTCAAAACAGAAAACTAAGAGTATGCGCTATAAGAATTTACGTGAGCTTGTGTTGTGAAAATACGATTCGCGATGTGGAAATAGCAATTTTAAAACGACACTTTGTAGTTGAAAGCGTGAATTCTGAACTCTTTTGCGTAGGAAAAGAAATATAAACATGCTTCAAATCGTTGAATCGAAACTTCAGTTTTACACATCATTCATAGCTTAGAGAATTTAAAACTTATTAAATTTCTAATAGGAAAATTCTATTATATAATTTGATATGATAAACCGAATTTAATGAAAAAAAAATCTGATACGTGCGTAGATTTTCTTTTTATCTTCTCGCTTTTCACATGTTTCGTTATTTATACGTTATAAAAAACGTCACATCGAATTTCACATATTTAGGTTTCGAATTTCTCTTCAATCGTGAATTTTATTTGTTTACGGAATCGGCATGTGTGAAAATCTTGAGGAGACGAATTTTCGCACGTAACCACTCAACATTGGCAATTGCCTAAAAATACGAGAAAATTCAATTTATTCAGTGTCTAGTTGCACCACAATACAATGTATGTATTCAAATTTTAATAAATAGAGATTTAATATAAATAAATTATATTTATTATGCTGTATTTACAAATAAAAAGTATATCAGTATAAAGGTTTAAGTATAAAATCAACCGTTTTGCACATTGATTAAGTTAATTGATCACATTTTCCCACCTAATACAATATTTAACACCCATAGTATATTCCTGTTCAGTCAAACTCCTCGACTAATTGCATGGGGTCAATGCAATTAGTAGGTTCTGCAGTATTTGTGTTAGTTAACATATGTATATCTAAAGGTATATATTATAATTTTCCAATCGACAGCATTCAAAAGCACACGGGTCTAAAACTAACGATTCGATTAATTAGAAACAACTACGAATTTATTCGGATCAACATGGATTTCAGAGCAATCGACGCTATTAAATTTAACAAAAATACTTTCTGATTCATTCTAATTTTAAATTTCTACTATTTTACATAAAAAAATATATTATTCATATAAATCTGTTTCATTATTGAACGTTGAAAGTGTCGGTCAGCAAAATTCGCATCAAAACGAACGTTGCGCTTATTAATAGCCCTTTCATTAACGACGTGTCACTTTTATTTGAAAACTGTTCCACGCCATTAATTTAAATCCGATTTCGCGGAATTATATCTGAAACGTTAACCATTTGCAATGTCGAAAAATCGACACTTTTTTTAAGCTCTCCACAAAGGATATTTCATTTTTGATAATTGCAAAAAACTCCCCTTTTCGAGTGAAAATGTATGAAACATTTTTCGTGCAGTTATAAAATAATATGCGAGGAACTCACAAAGCGACTACTTTGGTTCGTAATTGAAATGCGCTGAATGAATAAATAATTTAAATGTATCGCTCTTTGGCTGAAAAGCCGTAATCTATCGCGTCTTTGAAAAGAAAAACTCGGATTTAATACGGAAAACGATACTTAAAGTAGCCGAGTCACGCCGTTGAAAAAGTGAAAGAAGTTAAAAAAGAACGTCACGAACAAAGCCGATGACATTCTTTGCAAAGAAAGGGTTATAACGAGCACGTACATAAAAGTGAGCTTTAAATTTTTTTCTCCAAAAAAGTTTCATACTGGACTCAAAAAGAATTTGCTACGTCGTTCTCGATTTTTTTTTTGAAAATACGATGATATTTAACTAATATTACCGTGAATATTTCTTTTGTTTCTGAAAATTCTTAAGAAATATTATATACGAAATAAATATGTAATCATACAAAATTCTAAGGAATAAAAAATGGTTTTTCAGTTGATATACTCAAAAATTAATTTATCGTAATCATTCAAATGTATCACAATGAAAAATAATCAAGTACAGGACGACCATTGAAACAATAACATTAATATTTTACACTTTTTATAGACGTCAAAAATAATTACAGCCTAGAATAATAAGTATGGCGCTATACGTTGGCCATTAACGTTTTGTTCTTCGACTACAACGGCAAATTTTCAATTAACTTTCAAACAAATAATTAAAATCAGACATCGCTCTGTGTTTGACACAAAAGCGAGAAATTTTCTCGCAATAAACAATGTCATACATTGTAGTCGACAACGCGAACAGAGTTGCTAAACTGTACAAATAAATGAACCCCTAAACCTCGTTTTTACAGTATATTCAAACTTTAGTTCGCAAAAAAAAGTTATTTTAAAATAGTATCAACTGACGCAAGCAAAATTTTATATTATTATACAAGAATATATTCACTGAATTTATTTAAAGTTTTGATTTATGTCTGAAAATGAAATCTCTATAAAAGCTTAAATTTAAATAATATGTAATTAAACGACATAATTAATAAAAACTTTCGCACTTTTAGTACAATATTTATGATGAATAATATTTTTTTGATTGCATCATTAGAATATTTTCTGCCAAAAAATTGAAAGTCGCTGTTTTAGTAAAAGTAAATTGGGGATGAGGCCAACCATGGTAATAAGCCGCGTCGGGTCAGCGGTTGGCAAACTTTTTCTCGGTAATTAAGTTTCTTCTAAACGGGGTTGGGGTAATTTGTAAGGTATCCTCCTATATGTAATAGCCTTTCGCGATGCTGCGTTTTTCTACATTATGTTTTTCCTAACTAAATATTTGATTTTTCCATAAATATGTATCATTTATGTGATAGCTACCTTTTAAATAATTTTATGATTTATTATATTTGAATTTAGAGATTATTCCTTTCTTCGAATTTTGCTGAATATTTCATTGCAATCTTCAGTGAGTATTATATTTGACGTTTCATGTTTCGTACAATAAATATAATATTATTCTATTGGAATACTTTATTCGGAGGATATGCGGAGCGACATTTCTGAATCGTGACTGAACTTATGATTATTTCATAAACATAAATAAAAATGTATGTAAAATTTTCGAACTGCGATAGAATTTGTGTGAAATCAATCGACAAAACGCATATTACATTATGTTTGCACATAATTGAAGAGACGATAGCTAATTGTCATTTACAGGAAACAATCAATGTAACACAATATGAAGTTGCAATCACGATACTCGAACGCGCAACATCAATTAGTATACGTGTTTTGTCGAGACATGTTCACTAATTGAATCGTCTTGGAAACTTGTATCATATATAACGCAATTTATATATTGACCTGTTGATTATCGATGTGAATAAATATATATTTAATTCAATTATACAATATAAATTTAAAAAAAATCCGAATTTTCTTAATACAAACATTCTGAAATAAATTATTGTGACCTATCAAATCGGTTTCATTGAAAAGCATGTATGAATTCAGCAACACTTTCTAGGAACAATTAAGATCGATCCATACACTTTTTTAACGTTCAGTGATTTACAAAATTTGTGTACGTGAATAGTGAATTCTGGGCAAAAATAAAACTATTTATAAGGGAAATTAAGATATAAAATAGAATGATACGGAAATTCGACATCCGTCCAGCACTTAATTCGATTACTGGTAACCCTGTGTCTCTGTGCATTGATGCGACCCCAACCCTTCCCAAGGGATTCTAACCCGTTCTAACTGTAACTAGAGATCTTTCCAAATGTTCACAATACACGGACTACACGACAATATTAATCCAATGATTAATAATACTATAAATACATTATTTTTTGATTATTTGATTCATAATAATAATAAGTACACTTGATACTAGCAATATTTTAGATATACCGTTGACTGGCAATTGGTAATAAGTTGCATACTTTCATTCTATTTAAAAGCACGTTTATCTACAGCCTTATGCAAAAATACTTATAGTCACTCACGGTCCGTGTAGTCTAATCCTAAAATCGAACAGTCCAGAGGGACAGGGTGGTCCAAAATGGGCCAAAGTGGGCGTTTTCCAACACCCAGTGATGATCGGCGGTTCGATAATGCAAGCCGCTGGCCCAAACGATAACGCAATGAACCGTGCGATCGCCGACGGACCAACCGTGAAATGGACGTTTGGTCCATATAGACTGGATCGAATTTTAGCCCTTATTTCTTAGTGTGGTCGAATATTTTGTGTTTTGAACCTGTACGTGCTTATAAATAATACAATAGATGCTGATTTATCGAAGCCTACTTGAGCATATGATTGTCCATATATTATATCTGAGATTTGAACAATAGTAAAAATTTCATAAAAGAATTAATATTTTTTGATATTATGTTGAAATATTGTATTACATAAATTTGAGGTTATATTCATTCGAAAATTACATGCTCACTCTATATCCAAATCATCAATGGTAGTCCATTTTAAGAGGCTTCAGGGTTGCAGCCCTTCCAACGACATAACTGTGTCGTAAAATAGTTACAATCGATGATATTTTTTTTAAATTACGAGACACTTTATTTTCGATATTCATTTTTTAACATATTTTCAATGTATAAATATTTTCCATTTTAACCTTCTAACCTCCTCCTCCTGAGAAAATTCTACTGCAGCTACATAAAAGGTAACCATGTTATGTTGCGTTCACACGAAACTGTACAGCCCATTTCCGTATCATATAATACTCTATCTCACATTCTCTATTTATTTATTAATCCCGTTCTATCTCACGAAATCCAACCCACAAGATATCACGAAATTAACACACAAAAATCGACTTTTCCTTAAAAAATCTCTGATAGAAAACGAACAACACTGAATAAACCCAGCCTCATAAGAATACACATTTGATCAAAATCAGATCAGAACACCTTCCAGTCGTCCAATTTGCAAGGCGGACGTCTAGGATCGCTGTTATCGCGACTTTTCGCGAGCGCTATCGCGTTTTATTGTATTATTCATGAATCTCGTTCGGCGAGAAATCGGATAAGTGAACACCGCATTCGCTCGCATCTAATTTGCACCGGAAAAGAGCAGTGGCGGTTTTAAAAGCAGAAGGAGCTTTTAAACTTTTTCACGTCGCGACACATGCCACGGGCCATTAAACCGAACACGACACCGGCCGTACACTACAATTTGTTTTATTCCGTACTTTGTCTGCGCCGATAAAATATCGCTGCTCTGCCGACTTTTTCTAGCGATAGTGAAGTGCAGATTATTTTTTCACAGTTTCATTTTTAAACTAACTTCTGTTACGCGACGTTTCGCGAAACTTTAAACCGATTGTGTATAGTTTTAATCATGTTTCACGAGCATGATATTTTTTACGAGCTACCGGGAAGACTCTTATGAAACGTCAAAGTAAAAAATCCCATGATTGTAAAATGTAATGATACTGAAAATCTTCCAGATGTTTACACAACCTTGAAAATTTTAATTATGAAATTATAAACCGTTAAATAGTTTATAAAATATTCTGAAATACATTCATTTTTATTTATGAAAATTTCATTATCGTTTTTTTAATGAGAATAATTTGACTTAAGATAAAGACTCGTTAATATTACCTCGTCAATTTTCCTAACTAGTCATACAAAATGACAATTTTCATCAATTTTTCTAAAAACACATTTATAATTGCATGCGTTATTTATAATTGGATTATCAGATGATATACCTACATCTGAAAGTCTAATTTAAAATATATGCATTAATTCAATTCTGCGAATAACAAATCGTTTTAATTATCAAACTGAAACGCAATAACTGCATCCGGAAAGATTAACATAATTTCGTAAAGTCCAACAATGAAACTCACATATTTGAGCGGAGATAATCAACGTACATCGCGATGCACTGTTTCGGAACGCGAAATCGCGAGATCGTAATGGAACTTTTAACGAGTGTCACGTACTTGCTGTGTTACGTACATACCGAACACCATTTCCTATACAGACCAGTGGCTCTCAAATTAGGAAACACGACCCCTCAGTGACCCGAATGGGTCATCTATAAAATAATATTAATATTACCATTATTAAAAATATTCATGTTCTAACTTTCTCTTCGCCTGTTATGCAAGATCAGTGAATAAAATTGGTTTTTGAATCATATTTTTATCATTTTTTTTAGTATTTAATTCCATGCTATTACTATTTATATGAAAACTAGCAATCAAACCGTTGAATATATGTATGTATGAACGCAGTTTTGGAGCGTTACATGGACACACACACAGATTAACGTTATTATATAGTTAGATTATGAAATTCAAATGGATTTTATTTGAATTTTTGTTGTTTTTATATAGTTTGAGATGCATTGCTGTACATATATTATATTCTACACCCAGTTTGACGTATGCAGGGAATGCATTTAAAACGTGTCGCACTAGCAACGATTGCAGTCCTAATGGCCTCACGATGTAACCCCGGGATTCATACACGTTTGGTGTACACCATAATGTTCGAATCCACCCATGGTGAATGCCTAAGATCCAATTTGTGCCACTTTTTGATCATACGTGATTTTTAGATTAGATTTGGATCGTTTATTTTGTGTTACATAGCGATTTCGCAAATAGCTCCGTTCGGAATCAACAGCGATTCAGTTCAGCGATCTCATTTCCTCTAAGCTCCATCTATTGCACTTAATCCAAGAGCACCAACTATAAATCTGATGACGGTAACATCGAATGCACTTCCATATAAGAGTCCTGGACAGTGAGAGTCCAAAGCCTAGTTACGATCCTGCGGTAATAGACCCATACTGGATACCGATTCGGTTTACAAACCGCCACTAAACAATTAAGCCCTTTGATGGGGTTTTGTATTGTACGAAATGTGCGTTGAAATTTCACATTTGAATCGATACCGTATCAAACGTCAATATTTTTAATTAGCTGCAAATTTCGACTTGAACAATTCAATGTACGCTGAAATTTGAGTAAAATTTAAATGGGGCTTAAATTAATTACAAATAATTTATTGATATAAATATAATGAAAATACGAAATTGATATTTATTTTAATGATGAAAAAATATTTCATTCACGATATCCACATTGAAGCGAATAATGTACCGCGTTTGTGCACGAGAACGCTTACCTTTGATGCAAGTTTTCCTTTTACGAATGAAAGCCAAGACGAAAATTTCTCCTTGGATTTACATCGAGGAAATTCTTTTTTTAGAACTAAATCCCGTGGGATTGATGCCCCAGAAGAATTGAAACGAAATGAAAACGTTCTCGTGAAAACGCGAAGGGACAACACAGCGTTCATATTCAGAAATCGCTACTCTAATTTCGTACCATAATATCAATAACTTTTCAATAATTTAAATTCAAAAATATATTTATTTTCTAAAATGTCTATTTAAATTCTAAAATTAGCGCAGTTAATAGAATTCCGTTCTGTAAAGCAATTACGAAAATGCCGCATCTGAACGGAAGACGGAAGCAGACGAGGCTTCTTCAACGAAGAAAGCTGAACGTTCTTCGATGGGAGCTTCGTTTTCTTCAGTTTTTCGATTGCACAGAGGCGTGGGGAAGAAAGGTTGCATCGCTTGTGCTTCAGTTAGCACTCCATTCACCGTGCACGAGAATACCTATTTGTATGGAAATTCAAAACGCGGAGGTTTTCCGTTTCAACTCAGCTTCTCTCTCGAATTTTTTAATTGAATCGAGTATATATTATATTTCAGCTGAGAAAACGCAACTATTAACACCGAAAGGCGAGCGAGCATTGATTTACGTCCGTTTCGTACAAGCAGTTTGCTCCTTGCCGAGATAATAACTCGTCCCTTTCACAAAAGATTCGGCTTATTTTACGACGTCCTGGCGTTCGTTAGCGTTTTCGTCCTTTGTGCCCTTCCAGGAGAAAGAGGCCACCGAAAAAGTGAAAGGCTGTTGTATGCCTTCGGATAGAGGGAACTAAGTGCGCATAATGCGTACAGGAGTGAGTAAAAACATAATATCACATTGTACAGTGGACTCGAGATGTATGTATTATATATGCGTGTGTGTGTTATCGTGCGGTGCTCGCGAGTTACGACAGTTTCGTGGTTATCCGCGGTTGTTAAAAAAAATGCTTTACTTTTTACATTTTCCGTAATGTTCGGGGTAGTCGCGTGCCGGTTTTCGAGTATGAATGAGGTTTTTTCTTTTTGTATGATTTCCTTTTTTTTTGTCGTTCATGAGTGATGAAAGATACGGGCTTTTGGTCCAAAATTATTCAAGTCGAGAGATATATAAATATAAATAAGAAGATATGTTTAAATTTAAAGATTATAATTCGAACGCAAAATGGTGCTAACGAATTTCATTTTGTGGTAGGAGGCAAGGAAATTAACTGAAAAGATAGCATCGCAAATATGTAAATACATCACTTTCATGCTCTTTAACAAAAAAAATAAACAAAAACAACACTTCCATCAACGTCAGGTTGATGAATCAACTAAGGTTACATGTAAATAAGGCATTACATAATTATTTCGATTTTTTTTAATCATTAGAAAATCTTTTAATGCAACTTATAACTTCACCTTCCACCTCAAGTAAAACCCAACCCAAACAAAATTTTTCAAAAAATACATCCTGCACAAAAATCTCTTTATAAAACAGAAAATAGACTCAGCCCACTAAGCCGACGTCTATAAACCTCTCTCTCTTTTATAACGCGAACTCAACCGACTATAAATCGAACATCCACTGCACAAAGCGTCCGATCCGCGGAAAGAGCGAAACGTCCGCATGTAGCCAAAAGGACAGGGACGTACCGAGGCATAAAGGGCGGGCCGAGGATAAAAAATAACGAGGTTGGATATCCTCCGGGGCCACAATGGACGACGCGAGTTTTAAACGCTTCACTTGGCCTTCGAGGGCCAGGGCCAAGGTGATTAGTGGCCCTCCGAGTGCTCATTGTTGGGCCTCTTTTTCCTCTCCTACGGCCTTACGTGATGGTTTTGCGTAATACGCTTATTAAATTGTTAAGGCGTTCCGCTCTAGGGGAGGGTTTCGTGCTGTGAGAATGTCTCTTCGCTTTTTGAGGGATTCATTTTTTTTTTTTTATTAATATTTGTATATATTGGAAAGGCTTTCGCATGAATAATTCATTTTGTATAAAGCTTTTTGGCACTATTCGATTTTTTTCAATTAAAATATTTTTGAACATGTGAGATATAATTTGGCGACTGAAAAGGACAAGGAGTACAAGTGACTTTGCGGTGATGTCGAGAAAAGTGCGCTCATAGATACTTAAATGTATTAGGAGGAAGTCAAGTGATTTGATGATATATCGAGGCACACGTTCCGAATTCGTTTATATCCTTTTGCCACCAAATAAATGAGCGTGCATAGAAGCGATTCCTGTGCATAACTTAATTTCGGCGGAAATGTCACTTGTACCCTTTGGCCTTTTCGATCGTCACTTGCAATAGTACCATTCATAACGAGCGTGATTTGTTCCCAAATTTACTCGTAATGCGAAATACTTATTACAAAATTGTTTAATTTTTCAGATCACATCGATTACTTTATCACGTTTACAAAAAAAAATAAAATTCTATAATTTAAGCAACAGACAATAAACGATTAAAAGATAAACATAAACGAAATATTAAAAACTCACCGAATTCTGCAAATCTGCAAAATCGCATGTTGCATTGTACACAATTTTGAATTAACAACGTCGCACTTTCACAAATACTATTACACGTGTCGGCTATGATTTTTTATTATTGTATCTGAATTTCAATCAGTTGATAAGAATCGATTGTCGCGACCGGTCGTATAATTAATTACAACAAAAATTTTCGAGTGTAAATATCGATTTTTAATTGAATTTGTTTTAATTACGCGAGTTTTTGGTGAATCGAGAAAAAAAGGCTTCATCATTATGGCGTTTTCAAGGTAGGATTTTATAATAATTTTACAAGTATTTATTTAAAACACTCACTTATTCACTGAAAACACTATTATATTATAATGAGACTCACTGATTGCGAAATTTATTTTGACGTAAATCGAAAAAGACACAATATTCGTAAATTCCGAATTATGATATGAACACGTCTTTACTCGAAAAGTCATTGACCGATACTAAATTGGTATTGAAAAAAAACACAACAATAATTAAAATATATATGTAATTGCAACGTTTATCGACCGCGCATTTGTGTGCGTGTTTTTTTCGATAGCTCGAACTCGATTTGTGACAATTATTACGTTTATTTACATTCGTTCACATTTATATCGATTGAAATACATATTCAATTGAATACATTATTTAAACTAGGGCTGTCACTTTCTAATCAGATCAGGGCTGTCACATTTCTTTTAGCATCATCTTGTTCATTTAAAATCAGAGATGCGTCAAAAAATATATATTTATTAAGAAAACTATCATTCAAATATATTTATATTATTATATTATAAATAGATATTAAGAAAGTTCAACACTCTCTATTATTTACTATCAACATACTGTACTTACAATTAGAACCACATGCTCCCTAATAAGCTTCCACACACGTACAAATATTTCGGTTCAATGTTGAATAGAAGAGGTACATATTTACTTATTAAAATTAATGTCATGCTAATTCTCGCCTTGATATGCGCATTTCAATAATTACAATACGCAATTCATCATTTTGACGTATATTTACGTTGTTACGTCACATCTTGTGTACGTAACTGTCACTCTACGTGAGATACGTTATCATTTCACGAAAGCGTCGATCTTGAACGTTCACGTGTTTATTTTGGGAAAGTTCATCGCGTTTTTTTAATTTGAGCAAAATATAATAAATTTAATGTAAATTCTGACAAAATGAAAATATAATTTACAATTGTTTGGTAAAATATTTAAGTTAAATGCCTCAATAATTATTTCAGCATTACGAAAATTATATCACGGACATCCTGTAAATTATACCACGATTTCGTAATGTAATGAAGAAGGCGAGAATCGGGGACAAGGCGGGTTATCTTTAATTGAGGTATTTTCCGGTTATACGAACGTTTATAAAATATACGGAGAAAACCACCTTTTTCTCAATAAAATATTGCCTGCTATTTTAGGGTTTTCCCTGCGGTCACCATATATTATCCTGGCATAAAATTATATTACATAAAATTTGCTTTATTGCACGTGTACACTTATAACATTCACAACGGCACTTGTGCGCATTAAACCATTGAATAATTTAGTATCTTTCACTTTATATTTATTTGAACAAAACTCTTGCGAAAATATTATTCGAAATTATGTGAATATCCGAAAATCCTACATTCAGAAACATCACTAATACTCAAATAATATTCCAGATAAATATTCATACATGTATTGTTTACTAATTATTCAGAATGTCTTAAATAAAAACTCGATTTATTTTAAAATACGTATTTATTTTTAGAACAGCTGAAACGTGTTGTGTGACTCATTTTTTAATAATCGATAAAATTACGACACTAATTAATTGACGGATAACGACAAATATAATTACTTTTATCTATAAACTAAAAAACCGAACACGATGATAAAAAACATAAGCGATGCGTGTAACAATATTCGTGTAATTGCAATATGTATTGATTATTTAAAATTGTGTATTTTTATGAAATATATGATTTAACAATTGGAATTATTTCATGTGAGTTTTTATATTTTGTTTAGGCCCGATATTCCAATCGTTAGTCATTCAACACTAGTAATATATGACGACTGAATTTCACAAAGGGCACAAGTGACTTTGTTTATCGAAATTAAGTTAAGTACAGAAAATGGATCTGTATCATATATGATGACTGAAAAGGCCAAAAGGTACAAGTGACTTCGTGATGATTTCGAGAAAAGAGCGCTCAAAGTTAAGCATTTCCCTACATGTATTAGTAAGAGGTCGAGTGATTTGATGATATATGTATCTCGGTACACGTTTCATGTTTTTTTTATATCCTTTTGCCACTAAATATATGAGAATATAATATATAACTAAATTTCGGCAGAAATGTCACTTGTACCCTTTGGCCTTTTCAGTCGTCATATAGATATTAGATATAGTAGTAGTATAGAAGTAGAGTAGTATAGTAGTAGATATAATAGATAGTATGATATACATACATATAGATAGTCGTCTTATGAAACGTGAGTTTACGCTTTTTCTATAGAATCTGACGAAAAATATGAAAATTATAGAAACTAAAACTTAGCAAGCGTTTTTTTTTTTTCTGTCGAGTTCAATGCTATGAGTTCTCGAACACCTTTTGACAGCTGACAAACTTAGTAGAAAAAAATCGCTTGCTAATAAGCTAATTATAACATACAATCATAAGTTATACCTAGTAGCTTAGCTAAGATTAATAAAAATATCATCCCTTAATATTAATTTTCTTAAAAAAAATCTCAACTTCCTCAAAATCACTTCAACAAACACACGTCAAATGAAAACACCAAAGCTTAAAAACTGATCGACCGCGATACATCCATCTGACCCCGCATTCCCCTGCCCGATACATACATCACCGACCGATATACGGTCACGGGAGTCACCTCCAGCCCAAGGGCCCCACACACGAGGGGGTGGCACCGAGGGGGTGGCTACGAGGGGGGGGCACCGAGGGGGGGGCACCGAGGGGGGGCACCGAGGGGGTGGTTTTGGGGGGGTGGGCTCGCAATCACCGGCGAGTGGCTTTTAGCGGTGGGTCGACCCCGTTGTGTAATCCCGACAATGGCCCCCTGACCCGAACCCCCGATCCGGCCCTGGTCTCGCGGGCCCCCCGCCCTTAGTGCGGCTCTGGTCGCAGATGATTAATTTTTTAACATCGGACTCATTGTTCGAGCTGCGGAGCGCGGATTGTTAACTTTTTTTTCTTGATGGAGTTTTGTTGGAAAAATTTAAGAATGTGAAAATTGATTATTTTGTATATTGTTAATTAAATTTGATGATCGAAAAGGTCGAGGGGTACATGTGACGTTTTTGCCGAAGTTGAGTTATGCATAGGAATTAATTCGATGCACGCTCGTTTATTTGGTGGCAAAAGGACATAAATGAATTCGGAACGTGTGTCGAGATATATCATCAAATCAGTCGACTTCCTCCTAATACATGTAGGTATATAGTCAACTATGAACGCGTTTTTCTCGAAATCACCGCAAAGTAACTTGTACTTCTCGGCCTTTTCACTCGTCAATTGATTTTTGTAAATGCGGTCAGTGAAACAGTCTTAATATGGATTTGATCATGTTTTAATTTGTATGATTATAGATAATTCCTTAATAAAATATTTTCAAAAATGATGAAATAATCAAAAACTATACTTTCTCACTCTTTCCAAAAAAATAGCAGAAACATCTATAGCACATTTATGTCATGTACACCAATATAGAAACTGACTTGCATTCAATAATAACTACATATCAATGCATTATTGAGAGTGAGTTTAAATATATTTCTCATCTGTATTTTTTTGATTATCATTTTAGTTTTACCCCTTACTGTCTAATACCTACTCACCATTTTCCTTTTTTTTAAATATTCTTTATTTCATTTTGAAAAAATGGTTACCACTCCTGTAGCTAAAATTAAATGATATCGAGAAAACTTCAAAATCACAAAGAACATTAAATTACGATGAAATTAAAAAAAAATGTAATTCAATAGATCCGGAAATAAATGTATTTTCTTCTAACGAAAAAAGGTTGTCGACATCCTCGATTAGCACAGGGTCGGCTCAAGGCTCGTCCGGAAGTTTTCTTGGCGCGTTATGTTTATGCGCGTAATAAATTGCGCACGCTTCTCGTAAAGGGACAACACTACGATGTACACTCGCGCGTTTATTTCGCGACTGTTTTATTCCGCGTTTTATTTCGGGAGAAGTGTCGACTATATCGGCCAAGTGTCCGTGAATTCATAAAAGAATACGCTACGTGTTCGGTTGTTAAATGAAATCGTTTTTTTGTTTCGCAGATTAGATCCAATTCTCAAGCTTACGAATCTAACGAAGAAAATTCTAATTTGAATTATGTCGATTTCTGCAAAGATACCCATACAAATACTTGAAATTTGTACTAAAATCTATATCAAAATAGTTTTAAGCATGCTCGATTTTAGCAATATTTCATGCTAATAAATAGTAATGGATTAAGGATTTTTTTCAATTTTATATATCATATAAGATTTATTGAAAAAAAGACTGACTTTTATGCGGCAGGAAGTCGCAATACTACACGGGCATTACGTATATTCAATTTTCGATATAGGAGATATAAAAGAAGACATTAAGAGAGTATTTTCTACAAATATCTTTGAGAAAACAAGCATTCGACCTTACCCCGATTTCGGGCATATTTCCAACGACCTGCATCCCCTTTGACCTCACAGCTCGATCCATTTACGACTCGTCCCAAATCGATATGGCACTGGATAAGAAATAAGAATATCCGACGATCACACTTGTGAATTGTATATATAGAAATCAATTTTAAACCGAAGTTTTTCGTAATGGAATTAAAATTATATTAACAAAAATGGATTATATATCTATAATAATATCAGGGAAATGTTGAGAGCTGACTTTTTCAAAACAAGCTAGAACTGTCAGCTTTTCAATTTTCACTCCTAATGAACAGCTGTCCAGCTCACAGACAGTCCAATTAATCGAAATCTGCTGTTTGAAATTCGACATTCGGTATTCGTCTATCTAAAATCGGTGTGCTTGTATGTTTTCGCATCATTGACTCTTAAAAAGTCGCAGTTTCAAATTTACAAAGGTTTTTTTTCTGTGTATGAAAAACGTGACTTTCGTGTTGTACTTTGAATTCGCTGACTCGTTTTTTGAGCAACTTCTAAAATAGAACTGTGTCCATTTAGAAATTGAATAATGAGACTTTTCATACGCACGATATATGGTTACACGTGTGGTACAAATTCAATGGTTTAAAAATGAGCATTTTCCTGTATTTTAAGAAAGCCAACTATTATGTACTGAAATAACTCTTTGTTCGTGATTATTTCTGAATAACTACATAATAGATGCTAAAATTGTTGGAATCTTTGAATAGATAATTATGCAAAAATTTTCTCAAAACATAAAAATCAATCGTTAACGTATAATATTGTGTTCATTTTCCATCATTACGTTTATTTTAACCACTGGCAATTATAATAATGACTTTTCAAAGTATTTTTCCGAAATGTGATTCATACTTTTGTAAGTGTTTAGTTTTATAATTAGACATGAATTTACTTTTTTTTCACTTTTTGTTAATTGAAAGTATATTCGATTCAAAAATAGAATATGAATTCAATATTACCGAAATATATTGCTTTAAAATGAATTTAAATACGTGAAAAAATCAAAGCTTATTTTTTCCACCGTGAAAAGGTACACAAACACAAAATTAAAAATAACGAAAGCGAAACTCGGATTACGCCCAAAGTAAATATGTAAATTCCGTGAAAACGAAACCAAACTCGCACGATACTACGATACAAACGCACAAACGTCAAAAACATCCCGACAAATTTTGATTAATTATTTTTTTCATAATGCTGTTTACCATCAGGACGAAAATACAGAGTGTGATATAAAATATAAATAATATTTTCGAACCATATCAAAAATTTCCAAACAAAAAAAAATATTCAGTCTAATTATTGATGCATCCCTATTGTGAATAAGATATTTAATATCCTTTATCACTCAAGTATCATCATTATTTTCTTATCTAATCATTATAAAAAATAGTAAATCAACAAAATAACTACTCGTGGCGCGCACCCTATATAAAGCACACATACTTAAACCGCGAATGTTTCCCTTAATACGACGACATTATTTTTCCGGAGGAGAATTTTCCGAGTACCCCGGATATGAATATTCATACAGGGTGTCCGTGGCAACTTTCGTTCGACATAATCCGCAGAAACCGCCAGGACATCTGAGGAGACTCGAAAGGGTGTGGTGGATTTACACAGTACACTAATGGAGCATTCACACCTGGTTGTAATGTCGAAAACTGTAACTTGGAGAATCAACTTAGTATGCTAGACTCTTGAAATATAGCCTCTTATATGAAAATCTGATTTTGTAATAATACTATGTTATTTAGAATGCAAAGTTAATATGTTGTCGATCGATTCACTTGCTTTTATCTCATAAAGATTCAGATGACAATTGTGCTGAAATTTCATAAAAATTATGTAGTGAAGCAAGTTCGCAAAATTAAAATTGAATGAAAATTCTATTTTGAATACATTTTCAGTTAATGTAGATCAATGTTTAGTATATTTGATAGGTACATTAACATAAAAAGTTTTTGTGGAGCGTTTTATATGTTTGTTCAATATATGCAATAATATTTCTGTTGTTGCCTTTATTATTTTGTACGTTTGATAAAATGCTTCATATAAAACTTTATTCGATATAATACATAATTTCAAACTAATATAGCTAAAAAAAATATATCTTAGTTTATCACAATCATTTCACGTCTATACTCAAGCTATATTTCTATAAAATTATGACATAATATCTATATAATCACTAGTTAGTTTTTAATAAAAACTATCTAATGATTAATATTCTCGTGATTTTTCACAATCAGACAAATCTCACATGAGTTAGGTCAACATTTTCTATGAAAATATTACATCATTTGGTTCAATGTTCGGTTCAGTTGTGAATAGTGCCCAAGGTGTCCACGGGGGCCAGGGGCCGAGACCCCGAACGGGCGCTCCGCCACCTCGCCGATAAGATATTTGCCCGTGTACAAAAGGGGGGAAATTACCCGATTCTCTTTTGTGCCGCCGCTTTTTAACAATTTATTTTTATCGGCGCTCTGAGAAGTTGCACGAGCAAGTTACAGATGAAAATTGTGAAAAACTCGGCGATAATTCTTGTTATCCGCACACGGCCAACGAAATGCGGTCGTATTCCAAAAAAAAAACCCACTTTCTTTTCTCAAAAATATTTTCAAATACACAAAAAAATCGTCAAATTCTTCAATCTACTATGACTCAATTCGAGCTGAAACTGTCTAATAAACCACCGAATCGATTATCATATTAAGGCGAGTGCACACGAGGGTCGATGGTGACACGATCGTCGAAACAAAAGCCATAGCCACGTTTTTCGATCAAAACTTCGGCGTCCATAAAGCGAGATTGCCGGGCTTTACGAGTATGACGAAGAAAGGGCGACGAGGAGGCCCTGTTAACTTAACACGCCGCTATACGGTCAACAAGAAGTGTCCTCGACTTCATATCGAGTCGATAAGGATATCGGAGAAATCCGAACTCGATCGCATATACATAGGTTTATATATTGTGTGTGTCGTGATTCAATCAAATATATGTGCGGTAGATTGTTTGGGTTATATTTATGGTCTTATTGAGAAAATAGAAGCTATTTTTTTTTTCATAAAATAAAGGAATAGTAGTAGGGGGTAGAATTGGAGCAGAATGATTATTAAAAGAATGCAGCTTAGAAATGTATTTTCATTAATGCAAGATTCGTCACCGATTAAAATTGCATGAATTCGTTTCAATAGTTGCGATTCAGTTTCAATATTGTTGCTTTAGATATTTTCTGTTTTCGTTCCCAGTGTTTTCAATCGATTATTTTCTGTAGCATAAGAAAAAACCTGGTTATCCCATGATTTTTCAAAGTTTTTGTGACATTTTCTATTTCATCTTCATAGCAACCATCTTTCCACATTGAGAGAATGTGTAGAATCATTACTGAAATGAAAAACAAAACCGAGTTTTTCCACGATTTTTCTATTTTCCTGTCATATAACACTGTAAACTGATTTGCAAAATTTTTCAAATAGATTTTTCATTAGCGACCTAGCCTAGAATATGAGTATTTTTCTCGATTAAATTCGATACGTAGAAACGTGTTTTCAGATCGAAAGCGAAGCCAACTGGAATTCGATACTTGAATTATTATTTTTAGGATTTACATATCAATTACGAAAATCTAATTTACTTCATCATACGTCAGACCTTTGAATCTATGGACCCGTTATTGTCAATTAATTTGTCAGAGTGAACCTGTGCGTAATTGAATGCTAATGTTGACGCAAAGCTGGATTTAGCATGACGATGGTTTCCAATACGGTCAATTTGCAAATTTGATTTAGATGCACATCTCATTGATTTTAATTCCAGTATTATTAATTCTCATTGAAATTATTATGCCTATCTACCTGCCAATTATGAATTGATTGAAAAAAAAATTGAAATGCATATTGAAATAACAACCCTAGGCTATTTGAAACGAAAAGCAATTAATTTGTCGAAACCTTTACAGCTTATGATATCAGCACTCATTAGCTTGATTGCTACATAAAAGCGTGGCATGTGACCATAAAAAATATGAATTCGAATATGAGTTTTCCCAATAAAAGCCAGTCTGTTAAATATAACAATTCATATTAACGAATGGATTTATTTATACACACTAATTCAATAAATGAAAATTGAAATATGATTTCGCTCATTATTTTTTTTAAGAAAAAAAGTAATTTTGACTATTTGTATATAAAAGTGCATATGATTCAACGACATTTATTCCTATCGCTAGTTTCAGTTTAAAAATCTCTTTGATTATTTTTTCCACGTAGCACTCACCATACACAATAGCCAACAGTTCTATGAATCATCAAGAGGGTGCGTCGAGTGACGAGTCGCATTTTCGAACACGATTCGTTCAACACGAGCTTTATATCTAACTCTAGCTTTATAATATTACATATAGATAGATTTACATACCTGTGAGAAATAAAAAAACATCAAAATGTAAAAAAAATCTTTAAAAATCTCCAATTGAATAGAAATTCATCAAATATTGGTTTCGTACGATTATACTCAAATGCATAGCTTTATTATCTAGTGTGTGTGTATTTTCGAATATAAAGGTATGTCTGGCTGTCTGTTAACGTGTCGGTCTGTGTCATAATTCGCCAATTAGGCAAATCGGAGTGGATGGGCGGCGACGTGAATCCACACGTTGCTAAATCCGCCCACTCGAACGAAAGCTTTAAGCCGACTGACTTTGTGCATACAGCGAAAGCTTTTATATTCATAGTTCACAATTTTGCTCGACTCTGCACATTCTTCTTTTTAAATGTCTAATTTGAGCGTCAATTTAAAGTGATTTGAGATTAATGTCGTTTTATTCTAATATTTTCAATGGCATCTGTCATGATTTTTATATACCTACCTGTGATCCGATATATCAACCGTAAGTTTAACTATTCATTTTTTTTATTAATAGGTAACTATAATAGTCAAACTGCTGAATAACTAAAAAAAAAATTGACCCTTGTTAAAACGCTTGATTGACCTTTTCAATAGCACCTTGTTGACATACAAATTAACAAAGCCATGTTTTCGCACGAACCGAATATTTTCATCCAAAATTTCCTGAATAGCACAAAAAAAAACTCGATTTTCCCTGCAAAATATTCATATTGACACTAAAATGTGTGTCGCTCACGTACGCTCGAAACCAACGGTCCTCTTTGCAAAAAAATAACAGCACGCGTACACTAACTATTCCGCATTGCATTTTTTCCATAACCGTTTTATTTTTCAATATTTATCCCGCACTTTCGAATGGTCGTTCCGGTTAAAAATTATTCGATGCACACGCTGCTATGGGGTCCTTCCTGCATTTATTAAATAATAAATTGAACGAGCGCATGCAGTATTGGAAAACGATTTCGACAACACGGCGGCATACATTATCCCCTTTTCGGACAATTAAATCGCTCTCCATTATCATACCTGAAAAAATGTGCCGTTCTTTTTCGGAAAGTGGGGACCCGCCGCCGAAAAGTTCCGCTTTTGTGCGGAAAAGTCGGCTTATTTATGCGCAGATTCATTTTGATGGTAATGGCGAGCGTTTTGAATAAAAGGCGAAAACAATGAAAATTCTCGATTCGAAAAACTGAAAGAAATTAAGAGAGCTGAACGCGCGCGAGAATTTGCAAGTCAAAACCCTCGAACGGCTTTAGTATGCTCCATGTAAAGAGTCTTGTTAAGAATCGTAAATATAATCTTGCCTTTCATTGTTCTCCACGTTTATTGCATTATTTTGAATATTTTCAAATTATTTTTCTCAAGAAAGTTTGCACAAGGATGATTTTTTTGTAAAACTATGCATATTTTAAATGAATGCAAATATATAAAACACATTTACAAATCCAGTGCTGAAAATTGAACGATTATACACTATGGTACTTTGTGACAAATTTTCATTTTCAGTAACACTCTACCCGTCTTCAAATATAGCCTACTTTAAGCACACGCATCTAACGAAAACGCTTAAGCATTCATATATTCGTCTGAGAAATTAGCGATGATAATTCGCCGCCGACATTTCAACCCCCATTTTCCAACCCGGAATTTAATTAAATAATTTATGTACGTTGTTGGGCCTATCCATATGCAAATTCTTGTCTTTTTTCTATCCAAGGACCGCAACACGACGTTTTGCCGTTGATTTATTGCGTTATTTGTGAACATCTTGGCGACGTTTCATATGCGCATATTCTACTAATTCCTTCGAATCGGATTCTACTTATTGTTACACTCGGCGCAAACGTATTATAATATAGACGAAGTAATGTTAAAAAACAAAATCACAATATTTTTTTAAGATAAGCCTGTTTAATGGATATTGACACTGCAAAAAAACTTTACATACGGAGTATTTTGAATATATTACTTAACGAAATACAATGTATGTACATAATTATTTTTTTGTATTTTTCCTTTTTTATATTGTATGGATAAAAAAATGATTACAGTATACATGCAATATTAAGAAAATTAATTTACACGATCTATAAACTGATGATTATTTACATCAGATAATTTCACAAAATCCATTCAACTGCACCCGAATAAAGCGTCCAACTCCATCGACCTCTCGAAGCAAAGCATAGAAATCGACATTCCTCATCATGCAAACACCATGGAACACGAGGACACGTAATTTTCCATGGAGCACAGAATAGAAGTCAACATCAACAGGCCGAAATTGTGAACGACCGTAGCACCGCATGGAAGAGCACCCAGCAACGTTTACAATGTAAACTCGAAAACGGCAAAATGCCCACGGCACATGTGTGTATCGTACGTGTTACAGTGAAATCGTGATTTCAGTGAAATCATGACTTCGCTGGTTTATTTTTAATGAATTTATAGCAAGTTATTGACTGATGCGTGAAATTTTGATTTCAGTGTCCCCTATCGAAGGAATCATAAACTTTGTCCTTAGAACAAGAGTAAAATTGAAATTTTATCATAGAACGTTTCATGTTTCGATGATTCATTGATAGCATGTGTATTGTTTTTGAATTCGGATGATAGAAAAGTCAATACTAGTTAATAATGAATGGGTTAGTTATGTTATGTCATTATCTTCTTTTAATACCTTTCCTTTTTTATGAGATTTGGATTCTTTTATATCTCCAAAATTAAAAAAAAATGATATGAATACCATACATATATAACAATATGCATTAGATTACTTTTTATCAATATTTTTATTAATTCTTAAAATATAGATGAGAAAACTCACCAACCTCATGAACTAAACTTAATCCTACCGATCTTATCGAAATAATTCTTTATTCCTCAACTTTGACTATGAATCCACACTTAAATTCATTATTTAATCGACAGATCACGTTTACACAACAACGATTTATGTATAAAAAACCACGAATTCGCCAGTGCAGACAAAAACCCACAAGCGATCACGATTTCACTGTAACACATACGTGTATGTACACACGTAATATACGCATATTCAGTGTCGTAGGTATAATACGTAACGCGAGTTGTACAAACAGACGAACTGTTAAAACTGCTAAAATGCGGAATCCGCGCAACGACGAAACACGGGAATCGCTCCCTGGAATCGCTCTGTGGGAAATTTGAAAGTGGTGTGGTGTTAATGGGTTAGTGAATGTGTATGGTGATGTTGAAGCGGTGAGGTTTTGCGTTTTTCATGTTGAAGTGCGAAGTTCGATGTCGCTATTGAGGTTACGTCGTTTTACACCGAGTGTCGTCGGAGCGGTGAGTACTTCTATTGCATAATTTTAGTGTTGAAATTTTGGTACTGTTACTCAAAATTGCATTTTTTTATATTTTTTCGATTGATTGGCCTCAATTATGATGGTGGTAAAAGTGATATTTCATTCGTTTTGATGTATTTGAAGTTTTTCGATCGACTTTGCAGTGGTAAACATGTGCAACATACTAAATTGTTTCTCAATTTCCACTTTTTTATTTGAAATGCATTGTAATTTACGACTAATTTAATATTTTTTCAAGTCTATATGAACATGAAAATTTCGAAAATCGACATTAGTAAAGTAAATTCAGCAGATAATGAATGAAATAATACATCAATATTTATATTTACTTAATACTTTCAATGACATTTTTATACAGCTAATTGACTTCTTTTGTAACACAAAAGTCTTTTATTTAAGTACATCACTCACCTATGCACAACATGTTTTTAGCATGTATTCAAATATTTGAGCAGTTCACTGAACACTCAAACTCAAACGTAAAACAGTAAATAACCAGACGAAGGTCTTCCATTAGCGACAATGGACAAAATCATCAAACGATAACAATGATTCAATGTTTGTTCCATTAATTTCGAAAACGTTTACTGAAGATACGACAAATTTCGACCGAGGTAAAACGATACAAGCTAAACTCGCAGACAAGACCACAATCTCTATTCTCGCAGCTGAAAAACGCGCATAAATTCGAGCAAGGAATCGTCCGAAGCTCGAAGATATCGGCAATTCATGGCAACAGGGCTAGAATCGGCAAAACCCGAATGGGGGTGGTTTTTGGTGGCAAAAAGCTAATAAGTCAAGGACGAGACGAAGCGTTGCTGATATCGAAGACCGCGGTCGTGGCGGAACATCGTCTGTCGTTTGTATACGAATAGGATGATCAAAATGTTTCACATTGATGGCACTACTCATAGAAAAAAGTTTTCAAAATCGTACCGATACCTAACTCATTACTCACTTGCATATTGAGAATATTATGATTGCTAGTCTTAATCAATGACAGTTCAATATTTATTTGAGCCGATTATGATTTTTGAACATTTCATTGTGCGAAGAATTTCCTTTGAATGATATTTTTTATATAAATTTCAATATCGATACAAGAGTGCAAATGTTTGTTATCGAGACTATGAGAACGCAAACGATTCAATAATAAATCTATTCAATTGATATAATAAATGACGACTGAAAATGCCAAGAAAACAAGTGTCATTTTTGGCGAAATTAAGTTGCGTACAAGAATCGCTTCTATGTACGCTCATATATTTGGTAGTAAAAGGATATAAACGAACTTGGAACGTGTACCGAGATATCTATATCATCAAATCATTCGACCTCCTCTTAATACATGAAGTACATGATCAACTTTGAGCATGCTTTTCTCGAAATCACCAAAAAGTCACTTGTACACCTTGATCATTTCAGTCATCAAATGCAGTCGATTATTTCATAACCATATTCGAATTCACGTGGTATAAATAACTCACTTTAGCACTCACATATCGATATGTAACTGTGAATTCGAATTGTCAGTATTTGAAAAGTTGGTCACCTCAGTATAGAGGACTAGTGATATAAGACCAGCGATATGTCTGAGGGCTGCGGGGGTAAATTGCCGGTTAAGTTGCCACCCCCATACCCACCTCCCCTCCCCCATGTCCCCTAGGGCGTTTCGGTGACAAATCGTCGCCCCCTGCTCCCTTCAGCAATAAAACCTCGCTGGAAGATCCTCAAACTCCCGGGGAGCCTCCTCGCTCCTGAACCTGCACGTGGTCTTCCCTTCAGACGAATAAGAAAAAGCTCGAAGATCGAAGGGATGGGGTGAAGAATCGCTCGAGACGAAAGCGAAAATGTTCGGAAGTCGTATGAATACTTTTGTACGCACGTCCCTTGTCCACTTTTGAAAACTGTTGTTGGGATTTAGTAATAAATATACGATTTGGAATTGTATGATCATATAAACGTCACGATATATGAATAGATAAATATATTGGGTTAAGTGTTAGGTTAGATTAGAATAGGTTTTTCTTTACATTATCTCGAGTGAGGTTAAAATAGATTAGTTTTGATGGCATTTTAGATAAAACCCTCATTGATAAATGTGATTATCTCACTTTATTTAATAAAAACACAAAAATTAAATTTCTTCGTAATAAACTTGGAACTTCATTCAAACAGATCATTCACAAAAATTTCAACAGCATGAAACATATTTTTTTCATGGAAATTAAATAATTTTCTTCAAAATGAAAACATGAATTTCAAAATCGATTCTATGCAATTCCAGGTAGGTACAAACAGCTTGCAAAGTATAATATTTACATTGTAAAATTTGTGTGTATGTATGAAATCCAAAGAACGTTCTTGGTAATTTTGTACATTAATAGAACTTCGCTTTCGTGATACTTGTTAATCTCCGGAGAATAAAACGAACTGCTTTTATTATGAAAGGCCGTCCCGTTAAGCTCTGGCGTTCTTTTGAAATAACGAACGAAACTCTCGGTCCGCATTAAGCAAAACGACCTCGTTTAGGCTCTATTAATTTTCTTTGTCCTGCGAAATTCCTTATCGAATATCTGCGCTTTGACTGGAGCAGATTACGCACGTCCAAAACGCGATTTGTCCAATGCGTTATCAAAACGCGACTGTTGCTAAGCTTTCGACGAAAATATTATCCCGTGACACAATTCGTTTCGAAAAGACCGTCTTTTGAATTTTGTCGAGGATGTGAAACTTTATTGCCGTTCTAACTCCGTTTGAAAAATTTGTTTCGCTGCAGTTTCAAATTGAAACATCCGTCAGAGTTTTCCGGCCCGAAGAAAAATCATAAAACAGAAATACATTCCGCGATATGTGAAAAGCAAAGCATGATATTTGAAATATTTAAAGACCGTAGCGAAAGTTGGTATGTGAGTTTTTGAAAAGTTTCTTCAATTCGTTCACCGACATTTATTTTCATTTAGAAACGAATTTCATTCCGTTAAATGAACGCAAACATACATCGGAATATCAACAATATTCTACCTATATTAAACGCTACTTAATTTGTACCCATATAACGCAGAATTTAGAGAAATATTTAACTATTTAATTTTTAATTGATTTTCATACTATCACTTCAAAAAAAAATATTTCATTATACTGACAGGGAGTAATATCATTCAAACGAGGCAAAGCTTATATCCAACAAGATGTACACTCGTAATATGCAATCGAAACTATTTCACATCAGATTTTTTTCCAAAAAACATATAAAATCACCTAAAAATGAGCACATAAATCCACACCTACCTACCCTTATAAAAAAAAACTCGCACACTCTCGAAATTGGCATTGATACCCCGGGGGTATGCAGTTCTAGCAGCCGATAACTCGCTCGGTTCCTCGAAGGAAACGGGCTAGACCGAGGCGAAGACCCTCGTCAAGCTAAGGGGGCTCGGCCCCCTCGGGGGCCCGAGTTATTGGCGCTGCGCCCCCGTGGGGCCCCCCCAGACAGGTGGTTAAGTTAATTTATCTCGGCCGCGCGCTATCTGGCGATTCTCGTTATCGCCTTTAACTTTTGTGTTTGAATCGTCGTACATTACTGTTATTTTTTTTAATAAAATTTCAATAAAAATACAGGAAATGGCAAGAAAAATCATGGAAAAACTAGGATTTCTTTCCCTTCAGGAACTCGTCTATGAAAATTACCAAAATCAAACCATTAGCAAAGACCAAGAACACTTCCAAATTTACCTTTACAGTCATCATTTTGTCGATGAAATCACTCGAACGCAATGTCTGTTGGATGTGATCGAAGTTTAACAATTTGCATTTTAGCGGAATTTTTATTATATTTGTTCGATATCGCAAAGAATTCGTATTTGTTCAGTCGTAAATAAATTTCAAAAACCTTTTTTTATTGTAATAACATTATTTATGATGTGCTGAAAAATAGCTTGAAGTTTACTCAAATAGTTCATTTAAATACATTTATCATTTTTATTTTATTTATTCAATTGTTTGGCGGCATATTAAACACATGTACTACGATAAAAAAAATGCCAAATCCGTCATTGAAATCATTTTGCACATTTTCGCAAAACAAATATGCAGAATGAATAATTTCCTCATTTCAAAAATAAGCGATCATTTCAACTCGAAACAGCTCCACATATAGGCACAATCGAAACAGCTGAAACGACGATTCCGAATTCAAAAAAAAAGCATCAGCGACATAAATCATTCATTTTCGAATGAATCAAAATTTAAAAACTCATCACCTCGAAATACCGAAATTGAAAAATTCACAAAACCCGACCACTCCGCATTCGAAACACGCGCCCTTCCGCAGCATCCTAAAACGCGAAAAAACCTTCGAAAAAAATTGCAAGAACATCACCCATCTAATCTCTTATGGATGATACGGGCGCGTAATGCAAGAACAACAGCGCCTCGAATGCGAAAATAATAAATTCCCACCAGCCTCCATATAGAGCAGGTGAGCTTTTAAAGTCTTCGCTTCCGGATAGGTTTACGACCCACCTTCTGAGGGCCTCCGGTTATATCCGGGATTCCGGGAATTTCATTAGTGGAGACACACGGGCGGCTACGTAATGAGCGCCAACGAGAGAGATATGCGCTGCCCGGCTTCAGACAAATGAATTAATTTCATTAAATCGCACATATGTCTACGTACAATGCGAGTGCAGGGTGAGGCCGAAAGGATTGAGCTGTTGGATTAGTGAATACTATTCGTGTTGATGCATGTTGCGTACTTGACCTGTTTTGATATTGTATGATGCATCAGATTTCGCCTTTTGTCTATTTTCAATTTAGGTGCAGTTGTGGTTCAGTATAGGTACTGCAAAGTTGCAGACTTGAGTGAATAATTGAAGACTGAATTTCACAAAGGGCACAAGTGATCTTTTTTATCGATATTGAGTTGAGTACAGAAAATTGTTCTATATATGATACAGAACCATTTTCTGTACTTAACTTAATTTTGATAAAAAGGATCACTTGTGTCTTTAGTGAAATTCAGTCGTCAGTTGAGATTATTAGTATTTAATAAAAAATTTCACCAACAAAAATGTGACGTGGTTTCATCCTCTGTTCTGTACAATTTATGGTCAATCGTATGTGATTACATATCGATAACATTAAGCAACAATAGATTCACAAATAACAAGCTTAACATTTGACTATCGAAAAGGCCAAGGAGTAGTAAAATAAAATTTATTGCCGAAATTGAGTTATGCACAGGAATAACTTCTATATACGCTCATTTATTTGGTGGTAAAAGGATATAAACGAATTCGGAACGTGTGCCGAAATATATAATTAAATCAGTCGACTTCCTCTTAATACACGTAGGTACATGGTCAACTTTGGACGCACTTTTTTCGAAATCACCTCAAAGTCACTTGTACCCCTTGGCCTTTTTAATCGTCATATGTACTTCGTGTACGGTAAAAAAATCGAGAATCTACCATTAGCTTAGCAATTTCGATAAGCCATTTTTATTATAGTTCATACAGATAAATGTAGATGCAAATATACAACTGCTGTTATGCATATGTCCGATAAAATTATATTAATACCACGTTATTCATTGAAATGGGATTAACAGACAAATGTAATAAGACCACTTGAATCAACCTACTCTCATCTGAATATCCATTATTCCAAATCCCTTAATCTGTTCGGCCGCACCCTGTACAATATACGTCGAGTGAATGGGCGCCCGATGATGGTCCTGAGATGTTGAAGGATCACAGTTTGCAAGACATGTTTCTCGATGCAGTGGAAAGTTTGGTCGTTTAAGGGTTGGATTCGGATGAATTTTCGGCGATTGTTCCGAGTTGAGTTTTAGTGCGTGAAATTATATGGGTTTTTGAAAATTTGCATCGCAATTGATGCGGTTTGAGTTCGTGCGGAGCTTTGTTGCGGTTAATATCGATCGGTTCAAAATAGTTCATATTCTATTATAAAAATATTGGCCTTTTGTGCATGAAAATTAATTTTTGTTTAGCAAAATAGTGATTGATTTAAATTTTGTAATAAATATTTTTTTGAATCATTCAAATTTTGTTGAAACTAAATCATTGTTTCATTCTAAAATTTTTTTTATATCTAGACAATTTATGATTCAAAATTTTCAAATTGAACTCTACAAAGTTCATAATCAAAATATTTTTTTAATTGAATTAATTAAGCATTTACCTGATTCAATTAATACAATAATTACTGGAAGATTCAATAGAATTCTAAAAATTCTCATGGGAATATTCGAAATATTGTATTAAATACTCAGAATCGGCACTTTGGTATCCTTTCTCTTGGGAGATCGAGGCATGAACCTTATCGTATTATTGAGACACATAATAATTAGACCTCCAAAATCTATTTGATACCTAGACGTGTGCGGTTGCGTTATATTATATTATATTATATGTGGTTTCGGAAACGTGTTGAGTAATTGTAAATGTGGTTACGTTGTAGCTGTTGGCGTGTTAATTTGCTTATACGATTTGACGTCTGAGAAAATTGAATACATACTTTCAGTAACGCTAAATGTTAATTAACTTCAATCATCATCGCTTTGCACTTTGACGACTCAAAAATAAGACCATTTAAATCAGCAAAATTTAAATTTTCATCAGACTCCAATATATTTCAGCGGAAAGCGATATCCGGCCTAATTGATTGTTGCGTCTCGCGGACGAGCCGAATTACTCGCTCGTTAAAAATTTAAGAATACCCCGAAGCACTCGGAGGACTTAGATTTAACGCGTCCGTCGTAAAATTTAACGGCACTCGTTAAATTTTATCATGGACGTCGGAAGAATGAATCAATTTCGCGACGACACCGCTTTGCATAAGGTCGCATTATGCAAAGGGGGGTAGGTTTATTCGCGCTCGGCCGACATTAAACTCGACTTAAAATTTTCACAAAACTTAAACTTGAACCACCTTTTGGTCCTTCGCAACCTTTTTTGCTACTCGGGTACTAGTGTGAGTCGATTAGGGGTTCGAAGATGTGATTCTCGGGAAATATCTGTGTGAAGAATTATGTATTAATCGACTTAAAGAACTAACTTATTAGTATATCGAATATTGAAACACTTTTTGAGTCACTATTTTATCTTGAAATCATTCAGGATTTGATGCGTCTTTGTGTCGAAATTTGTAACGTAAACTAAATCCTTATCCAATCTGAAGTAACCTACTATATGAAATCGAGTCGATTTTTAAGAGAATTTTTAGAAAATGGCTGATGAATTTCCGAAATATTTTTACTTGAAACATTGACTTGCCCATGCACATCATCAATTTCAATTTGTTAGACTGTTGAATAACGGCAATATCGGTCGAAAAAAATATTTTTTTGAAAAAATTAAATGTTTCTAAAAGAATTTCGAATATGAAAAAAAGGCTCGAACTGATACCGTATAAAAAAAATTAAAGCTTCACTACACTCATAGATGACCCTCCATAATGTGGCACTCATGCGTGCTCACATGGGAAAATTGCCATTTTAAAAAGTGTCGATTCAGGGATGTGCCCTAATCGTCGTCCACCTCGATTATCTCATACCCCAGGTCGAAAGAAAATTTTCAAAAAACTCCCATATTCCCATGAAATATCCGCTATGTACTACGTATGTACCTGCTATGCACGTATTTATGTGGCGGTGTACGAAATCGTTTTCGCCGGATATAGAATTTTTTGTAAGCTCGTTTTGTGTTACTGTGAAACTCTGAAATGGTACGAAACGAATGTATTGTAGTGGTCTCTCTCCGCGGGAACGTAGTTCCATAAAAGGATTATTATTTTCGCTGAAATACTTTCGCAAGTCGGATTTTATTGTGGTCGAGTCGTAAGAGTTAATACTGGCGACGTAATACGGATTCATTGTGATATAAAGTCCGTCGCTTTTAATTAAAAAAACACACAAATGCTTTCTTTCGGGAGCCGGATTAAAAATATTTTCGTGATTGATGGCTTTTTGGCTATTTTATAGTCCGAATTACTGTTGAAATACATTTAATTTAAAACTTGATAGTGTTATTTTCACACTACGGTTGCATTTGATTGATTCTGAGCTTTAATTGTTTCAATCTATCTAGAATTCAATCAGATGCATCAAAACGTCGTAGATTTTCTAGTATTCCACAGAATTTCTTTTGACGGATCGTATTCAGACATATTTTAAAATCATTTGAGATTGTGAAACGAATAAGATAGACATCAATATTTTTAAAATTCTCAAAAATATTGAAATGAAATTCATTTAATATTCATACTGTAATTTAATACTAAATGGCACTCTTTTAAATGTCTTTAATACTTTATGAGATAATCATAAAATAGCCTTAATTATCCTAAGAGCCACCTCTACCCCCACTGACCCTACATCTTCCAATGATAATTTGAATTAATATTTTAAAAAAATATTTTAAAGATAAACCATACAAACAAAAACTCTTTACAGTATTAAAACATCAATAAATAATCATTAAAATATCCAATACATACAACATTCAAATTCACTCAAAAATCACTACGCTACAACTCAATTTCCATCGAACTCCATAATCCGACATAACACATCCCCCCTTAACACGAAACGCCTAAGGCTTCAAAAAAAAAAACTATATTTTCCCACCGAAATATCTACGAGTCCCGGGAAGTCCTCAATTTCGCTCGGGCCAAACAAATAGTACATAAAGGGCGTCCTCTAACCAAAAAGCGGAGCATTATCGGCCCCGCGATATATCCCCGGGTTCGTGGCGATAAATTGCCGCGAAACAGCCTCACCATGGATCTTTATGGTATCTCGTCTTCTGACTACACTCCATGCTTCTGACTACCCTGAACAGGGCCGGACTAGAGGGGCCCAGATAGGGCCGACCCTCACTCATCACCGGTGACACTTTCTCGTCGCTCTAAATCGACGCCGGGGACGCTTTATCGCGTGATGACGAGGCGTCGTTGTTAAGGAAGGTTCTCACTATTTTTCCTTATTTTTTTTTTGTAAGAGGCGGTTTTGAATTGCGCTTTGTGTCGGTGATGTAGTGTTTGTGGTGAGGGAGTCGAGTTCGGTTCTGGTTTTGGTTTGTGCGTTTTGAAAGTCGGGAGTAATTTGATGATGAAGGGTTTGTGTTTTGGGTCTGTTTGATGTGTTAGAGGTGTTTTGAATTGTATTTTTTTTTTAATTTTGATAGTCCATTTACAATGAGTTGATTCAATGTATTTGCCACAATTAATGTTGCACTATAAATAGGCGCTTGAAAAACTATTGTTTTACGAAAATACAGAATAGGTTATATGTAGATAGATGCAAACATTGTATTTAGATTATATTTCTATTATCTATGATCTTTATTGATAATTTCGATAGACAATCGAATTGAGTACAAAAAGTGAAATAGTATTGTTCAAGTACTAACGATAAGTATATGTAGCATTAAGCATTTTACAAATCTCTACCTAATATACGAGCTTTAACATGTTAAGTGCTAAAGATTCACATTACATTGTTTTAATTCAATAGATTTAGTAAGAATTTCATTTGATTTAAACGTGACAGAGAGTTGAAGCAAAGTCTCTCAAAAAGGCAACTGCTCTTAATCTTTATATTGCACTAAAATTTTCAATTCACACACGAATCCGAACACATATTATGATCAACACAAATCGAATTCACATCAGTCGGACATTCAAACCCTAAATTTTGAACTGACCGAACGCACGACAGGTGAGCAAAGTTGGCAATTCGAACGAGCGAATTCCGCGATTCGATTGGATGTTATAATTCAGTTTGAATAGCATAAATCAGCGAGTTGCATCGAGTTTCGACTCTGTCCATTCCACAGGCGACATTTGCATTGAATTATACACCCACGTGCATAATTGTGTATACGAGCTGGTGACGAAGATGTGTATCTGTGTTGAACTTGGGATTGACTTGCAGAACGTCGAGCGTTCGCCACTTATTTATTCATGAGTCGGAAATGCAGGTACTACTGTTGCAGCGTCCGCAAATGCTATGCAACGCTATCGATTCTAAATTAAAAATTCCTTAGATTCCGCATTTGAATTATTTATAAAGAGAATTTGTGTCCTGTGCAAGTCGCTCGTTTTGAATTCGGATTGTGCAGTCGAAGCGAGAAAATCTTTACACGCGCTTAACCGTAAAAAAGGTTAACGTGCAAATATTTCATTTGTAATTTCCACAATTAATAAGTAAAAAGTAGTTGAATTCATTTTTTTTTTCAATAGAAGATGACACTATTCAACTAATTTTCAATTTTGTCAATAGATTTTTGGATTGTTTTTTTTATTGATTTGAATTTGAAATTCCCTACAAATGTAAAAATAGTGTCCTTAGATCCGTCTAGTATTTCTGGCGCCTAACTAGATCGGTCTAATATGATAAGATAACATATGAAGGCTGAAAAGGCCAAGGGGTACAAGTGATATTTTTGCCGAAATTGAATTATGCACAAGAATCGCATCTATGTACGCTCATATATTTGGTGGCAAAAGGATATAAACGAACTTGAAACGTGTACCGAGATATATCATCAAATCACTCGATCTCCTAATACATGTAGGTACCTTTGAGCGCACTTTTCTTGAAATCACCGCGATGTCACTTGTACACTTTGGCCTTTTCAATCGTCATATAGTAAAATACACGTAACAAGCATGATAGTGAGTTTCTTTTTTAATATAAAATGACTTAAATTTTGCTCCCTAGATTGTATAATGAAAAAAATTTTTTCAAGTTAATCTTCGAATATTTTCAACACGAATCTCTCGCACAGTGCGATATCTTCTTGTTCACGCCTTTTTGTCTTATTTTTACGTGTGTATCAAACGTCTTTCAGACAGTGTTCACCCTCGACTTGCACCATCCATTACTCAAACGCCAAATGATAGCGATCGCGGTTTTCGAGGCGTTTCGCGACGACCCTCACGTACGTTATTCTCCGCGAAATTGAATTCTGAAAAACTTCTTAAGTAACACGAAAGGCATGTCCGATCCGACTATAATCCCGAACAAGCTGAAATTCTGAGGGGGATTGAAAATTTTCAGCAGAATCTACGTGCCAGAGCAGAAAATGAGGCGGAAACTCTCTCGTTTGATATTTTCAATTTTATAATTTCATCGATATGTATGCATGTGAAATAATATTAATTATGTTACATTGTTTGTGTTAATTAATATTTAGCGAGCCCTGTTGATAATTAGTACTTTCATGTGACAATTTGCATTACTGATGAACAATGAACACTGATTCATACCACTAATCGGGGGTATTATTGACTCGACTACAAATTAGCGCACAATTATCACCTGATTGGCCATTTAGATGAAAATAATAAATCCAATCAATTAAGAACATTCTGCAGTAGAAACTCAGAAATTTTGATCTTTTAAACGTATTCTGAGATATCTATTAACTATAGATAATTTTCTAATAACACTCTAATTATGATTATTGCCTAGTTTAAGGAAATCTACTTACTATTCTAACATACTTTCTAATCATTTTTTGATTTATTTCAAAGCAGAAACTCATCATCCCACATATTAAGTACACTCTATATCAGCTCATAGAACTAACCTAGTTGGTTACTATAGTCACTGATCTCTTTCGTATTCGATTCTTGACCAAAAAATTCTTCATCACAATCGAATAATGAAAGATCACAAGAGATTTGGTGCATCTAACTCTCGAATCAGTACATCGAATTTCCTCGAATAGAAACTTAGTGACACAAACGAACCGTTTCACGAAACCCACAGCAACACACGACTTTTCCGGACAATTCTCACCGCATTCAATTAAAGTTACTTTGTGTCGCGGACGTAAACGAGCCCGCTTAGTTTACTGCCAGAGTTGGGGCGACTTGCACCCCTATATTGTGCCACAGGCGAATACTTTTCGCACAAAACGTTGTTTTGATTTCTTTCCAAGTAGCACTAAAGAAAGCACACACAGAAAGAAGAGAAAGAAGGGGACTCTGGAACGGGCCACGGGGCAAAGCCTGTTCGTTTAGCGGAAGAATCCGTATATTTCGTTCGTCTGGATCTATTTCTCGCGAGCGATAAGAAAACTTCGCTCGTGAATGGCCCTAACTCGGATACGGATGTTGGCCGAGCTTTCGAGAGCTTTCTAAGTGTTTATTGAAGATGGATATGTAATAGTGTGAGGACGCAAGCTCTGCAAACTATGGCTCGCCATCTTACACGCGAAAGTCATCAGATTTTTTTTTTTCAAAAATATCGTATGACAAAATAGATTAAATCTTATTTTACATGTTATACATATCACCCATTTCATCGAAAATGAGTCTTTTAAAAAATTATACATTTAAGTATTCATACATGTCGAACCTCTTTGCACATTCGAGAGTCAGAAGGGGTGAAAAAACGTTAGGAATAACTCGAATCGTAAAAGTTTGAACACCGGTGATGTATGCGATCCTTGTACGGTCGCTTTCGCTTTTTTCCCGGGATTTGTGAAAAAACATTCGAGAAAATTCGGAAAAGCGGGAAAGATATGACGCGTGAGCGCGGTATCCGTTTCCTACTCGCTTGTCGTAACGCGAATGTAATAGCGTTTTTCTCGGTTTGTCTGTTTGCTTGAGTTATTGTGACGTTCTGGCAGTTTGTATGTCAATAGTTTTAGTTCGAGTGCCGTTTTTTTTTAGCTTGTGTTACGTTCGGAAAATTCAAATGAATCGGTAATCAAACAATAATACATTACGCATACGTGACGTATTTTTCTCGATTTTTACATCGCATGTGATGTTTTGTTGAAAATTTGTAACTCTTCCGTAAAATCATATTTTTAATGAAAATATTGATTCACTTGTTAGGCTTTTCCATCATTATTTTAATATTAATACTCAATGAAACAATAAATAATATGAAAAATATAAACATCAAAAAATATCAACTAACTGACGGTATAATCAAACGTATCTTATGATGCCATTATAATTCGACTTTGATAAGTCATAAATTATACTACAATTTCACATTCTAAGCATTCATCAAGTCTTCATAAATAATTTTAATACGAAAATTCAAACGATTATAATAATGCATTTAACTAATTGTAAGACCTACCAAACGCTCGACGCAACATTTCCACACACATTCATCGCGAATTCAAACCCTTATAAGAGGAACCATCTCTTGAGTCTTGTGTCAATTAAAAGACAGATAACATCAGACTAATTATAGTTTATTAAATTCACACTACAATTACATTAAATCATACTGTACATTCCACGGATTCTCAAACCTGCATTACATATCACAAAATTGAATGGATTTGAATTTCCACACCCTCGACCAAAAACGCGCCACAACCGCAACTTCGCCCGAATGAAAAACACCACCGCCACCCAATCCATCATCCAATCCATTAAGTTGGAAACCGAACAGTCGACAATCGCGAACCGTCCACCGAATCGAAGTCCGCCGGTATAGGAAACCGTCGAATCCGATGCAAATTCGAAATTCGCGCGAATTCAATAATTCAGGGCCCGGACAAAGGGCCCGATCTTCGTCCGTTCGATTTGATCAAGTATTGTGTGATGTCGTAATTAACGACCGACGGTGATTTAGCGGCGGACGTGCGCCCGCTATTAGCGAACGCTAACCTAATTTATGCTCGCTAATAGCGAACTGGAACACGTACGTATTTGCACACACGCTGAAACGCTTTCGGTTCCATTCGACGCTAATGGGGCTGAAATTTGTTTGGATTTCAGTTTTTTTTTATATATGACGACCGAAAAGGCCGAGGGGTGCAAGTGACTTCGCGGTGATTTCGAGAAAAGTGCGCTCAAAGGTACCTACATGTATTCGGAGGAGATCGAGTTATTTGATGATATATCTCGGTACACGTTTCAAGTTCGTTTATATCCTTTTGCCAGCAAATATATTAGCGTACATAGATACGATTCTTGTGCATAACTCAATTTCGGCAAAAATGTCACTTGTACTTCTTGGCCTTTTCTATCGTCATATATTTTTGAACTGGAGTGAAGTTTTTATTCCTTGTTTGATGTTTCGAAATGGATTCGGTGGGGTTTGAAGGGCTGTCATATTTGAAGATGGGAGTGTACTTGATTGATTAGTTTATATTTGTTAGATGAATAAAATTTTTGTTTTCGAGTAATTTTGAATATTAGATAGCTATTGATTATATTCTATTGTGCATGTCCTTTGATGTAACAGTGATGTATATAATATGTCCACTTATTTTAATATTTTGCGTTCGACTTTATTAAACGTTAGAAAATAACTAACACCGCACTGAAATAATTATTTTATTTTGGTAAAACTTTTCAAAATTATAATGTTATAATAATTTATATCAATGTTAATCAGAAAACAATGACTAATTAATTATTTATTAATTTTTAGACTTACATCACTGTAGTAATAAAAGGCGCAAACATATTATTCTATTCAGATCGCTCAAAAAATGAAATCTCAGTGGTCTTATAATATCGCTAAATTGATCACGTCATATCGATAAAAAGTTGAATACGAAATCTTATTTACTTAACATGTTGAATATTACACAATTTTATTGAAAATAAATGTTTCCTTTGTGATATTTCTATATCAAACATCTATGCGGTACGTGCTAATCAAAATACAAACAACGAGCGTCAAAACTTCTATCAATTCTAAAATATAATTTGATCATACGATCCCACCTACACAAAATCAATCAAAAACATTCTCACAATTCAAAAACATTTAAAATTCAAGTCGAATAGTTAAAGCGACAGAATTTCGAGCGCCAAAACGGAATATAGAGAACCTCGCAAAACTACGGCACGGTTCGATCTAATACAAACAACGACGCATTACCGTTCACGTTTATATACGTTAATCAGTAATCACGTCCGTAAACAGGTGTAGCTAACTAATCCCCCGAAGCCTTCCAGTACAAGGCACATCGTATAGATATGTGTCCCGTATAACAGATGATACGTGCTACGAGTTATCCCGAAGGCGCACGTCGCATAACAACTAGCCTTCCAGTTCGGCCTTCTGCAGCCACTTTTTCAGCACTATTTCAGCTCTATAACACTTTTTGTTGTAGCAGAATCGATCGGCATTAATATGTTTGAGAGCTTCTGCGGCGCCGAATGCATGGCGATGCAACTAATCGCGGTAATGGATTGCGACCGTGCCCGGCTTCGGTAATGCGTCGCTGCGATTAAGCGATTTGTGCATTTCGTCGAATTAAAGTCGCTTATGATGATTAAATTTTTGCATGAATCGAAAATTTCGCCGATGCCTTCGCTAGTCTGCCGATATTCGATACTGGGGCGTAATCAACTCTCGTCTTGTATATTGATCGAATTATATCAGCTTCTGGGGCGAATTGTGCTTACAATTAGATTTGCTAGTGAAACGGCAATTGATTTATTAAATAATTCATCAGTTTAAGATTCGCTCTATTTCATTTTACATTTTTTAGTTAAGTGAAGATTTTCAACGCCAAGTCACAAGAAAAATCTTTGTACGCATGAAAAAATGATTTTTTTGAGAGTTTTCGGCGAATTAAGGCCTCAATCGAATTGCAAAAATTCCATTAAAAATCCCATAACAAACCTCGACACTTTGGGCTTGTTTCGCATAAACGAATCGACCGTTTCGCAGCATTACCGAGCCAATGGAGATAAATCCACCCAGAGGGGTCTGGTGCCGTAGAGACGCCTACTTTGTCGCAGCGCGTAATAAGCGACCTTAATGAAAATATAAATTGCAAAGTGACAAGGCACCCCCGAGGCTGCCACCCCAAACGCCTTCACGCCTATCGAAAATATCCACCCACTCTTCCTTACTTCCAACATTCGATTTTAGCATTTTGCACAATGAGCTTGAAATACTCAAATCCGAAATAATTTATAATTATATTATCAAATGATTCGATTTATTTGTTAAAAAATATCTCATTCGAGTCTTAAGATTTTGATAGATGAACTACACATTAAATGAGGAAAAAATTATTTGAGATAATACTGATTTGAGGTGCTTAAATCAAATGTTCTAAATTGAAGGTTGAGGTGTTCTGAGCTCAAAAGGCTGTTACGTGCTAAGTAAATTAATTATAGAAGGTTTGCTCTACTTGTTTGTATAAATATTTTGATTTAGCTGTATATAATATGATATTTCGATACGTGCTGAAAACAAATATTCACATTTGCGGATTATAAAGGAAAATTTTTCAAATTCCTTTTGGATTGAGGAAAAAAAATTGAGAATGTTGAACGAATGTAAATAATATAGGTACTTGAATTTCTAGCTTAATTGTGAATTCATTCAACACTAATGGCATTAGATTAAAATATTTTCCTCAACTAAAATTGAGGAAGAAGAAATGCATATTTGCCTATTTTGGAATTTAAAAACTACTCTACAAATAATTGTAAACCACTGTAAATACACAAATCCGAAAAATCATTATCTTCAACATAAATGAATTGACATCAATAATGAACACACATATGTAATTTTCAAAAATACATATTAGATCAATTAGCAAAATAACCACACCACAACATCAACTTCATCATTGAAAATCAGCAAGACATATAACGAAAGCCCGCGAAAAATAAAAACATTCGAATCCCATCGGACCGCTTCGACCGAAATCCCACTATACATCAACCCATTAAAAATTCCCCGACACTTGAGAAAAACCATAGTTTCTTAAACGTAAAAAAGCGATGCGATTAGTCAAAACTGCGGAATGCGAACCCGACACCGAGCGGAACATTAAAAAAAATGCACACACAATTTATAAGAAGTACTGATGCAGGGACGGTTCTAAGGGGTTTATTATGGGTGCTAAGGTGCCTACCTTAGGTTTTTTTTTATTCTTGTTAATTGTAATAATTTTAAATGAATCGAAAAAAGATTTTTGCCTGCGGCATCATTATAAACGTTTTAGAGATTTAGCATTTTTCTAATTGTACTTATATAAAGACCCTAGAGGCCAAGAAGTGAAAATAAAATGTTATCAGAAATAAATCTCTGAATATGTTCATTCGATCAAATTCAAGAAGAATAAAAACCATATTTTCGAAATCTGTATTAACACACATACATATTTATATTATCAAATTACTTAACAATTTTTCCGATATTTTTTTAATCACAATAGATACTCTACTTTGATATGGCATACACAAAATTTAATTATGTACACATAAATGAACTATCTGGCTTTTAAAGCCCTTAATTGACGAAAATATGCTCATTTTTCAATCCAATACATAAGATTTAAAAAATCTTCTAGTTAAATTTTGAATGATACTTCTATGTATACCTCTGGAAAGCAGCCACCTTTGACTATTTTCTGTATCAGCCCCTGAACTAAACGAATCAAAAGAAAGGAAAGATAAAAAAACAAAATTCCCGTTCTTCTCTGGAAAGAAATCACATCACCTGTCTTTTTCGATCTAAGGATACCGTGAAAACTACCCGTTTCCTCAATACAATACGTATGATAACAAAAACTTCAATTAAAAATTTAAATTACATCAATACATGATAACCCCCATAGCATTTCCCGGATCAGCACCTGAACTAGACGAAGCAAAAGAGAAAAGTTGGAAAAACAAAATTTCTGCTTTCTCGTTAAATAAATCGTATCACCTGTCTTCGATAAGCCAACGATAGCTTAAAAACTACCCATTTTCTCAATACAATAAATATGAAAAAATCGAATAAAAATTTAAATTAAATCAATGCACGATAACCCCCATAGCATTTCCCGGATCAGCCCCTGAACTAGAACTAGAAGAGGCGAAAGCGAGGAGAGATGGAAAGACAAAATTCCCTCTTCCTCGACAGAGGAGATCGTATCACCTGTCTTTGTTGGGCCAACAATGGCGGGAAAATTACCCGTTTTCTCTAGCGCCTTTTGTACGCCGTTATTGTGCAGCGCCACGCTAACGATTCGCGTGCCGTGGAAATGCAACGTCTCGCGATTGACGATTCTCCTTTGCCGATATTGTTTCATTCTATTTTTCAGCATTCACCGTCTGTCTGTTCTGTGCGATTTTTCCGCTTCGGTGCTGTGTTTTTTTCGGTCGATAGTTCCCCGCTTAGTCTGAGTGTGTGTCGAGTTTAAAGATTTTTTTTTCATTTCCGTGTTAACGGAAGCGCATTGCGGCGATTCGATTTTAATGTGCGTCTATTTTCTAGGATTTCGGGTGGTTTTTCGTTAGGGTTGCGTTTATTTAGTCGATTGTTCTTGCTTGGTGTGAAAATATGTATGTGCGTATTGAGTCTTTAATTTTTTTTTTGTGATGTAATAGCATTGTGGTGATTTGATTTTAATACATGGAACACGATCAGTTTTTAGGAATTTGTCTAAAATTGTATTGCAAAAAAAAATGGTCAGTCCATACGAAATTTTTCGAAACAAGTTTTTTTTCATGTTTCGTATTCGGTTCAGTTACGAGTTGAGTTTTAGCACATTCCATAAAGCATTATAAATGTTTGCGTACTCAATATTTTTCACCAAATACCATTGAATCTCTTTATGTATTTCTCATGCGTAAGAAATCTTGTTTATTCATTTCATACTTGAGAAAAACTCGATAATCATCGACAATCAGAACTTTAAATATCTATCTCGAACTAAAATGAAAATTTCGTCTAAGAACCAAATTAACACTCAATTATTCACACAACATAACTCCGATACGTAAAACTCTTGGAATTCAAATACACATTGTATATGATGACGCTGGAAGCCAAGTTGATTAAGTGACATTTTTCTTTAAATTATAATTTGTTTTTAGACATGTTCATACATTAGGCGAGAAAAAGATATAAGTATTAAAATTCAGAACATGAGCTAATATCATCAAATCACTTGTTCCATTCAAATACATATATTTTATAAAGGCACACACTTAATATTAAAATAATTTTTCTCAAATCACCATCATATCATTTACCTCGCTCGACTTCCAATAGAGTCATACGAAAATTTCCAACATGCATTCGACTCCATATCTAAAAATTCAAATCCGCCCAACATCTCTTTCAGCAGCAGCAGCAGCATCAACAACAGTGGCAGCAAGAGGACTACGTCTGCGGTATACGGTGAAGGCTCTCTCCTGTCATTTGCGATGGAAGTTTGCTTTAGAGTTCGATCCATTAGAGACGTTTACCCTTTCGACGAAGGCGGCCGCGTTTAATATTTCCCGACCGTTTGTTTGCACCCGAAGGGTTACCGCTGGCTGTTGCCTAATGGAGTGTGAAATCGCAGAAATGTCTCTAGACGTGTATACTGCAAGTTCTGGTGCTGCTTCGGTTCCATATGGATCGTGTAGTTTAAATAAACCGCTCGATTTACCGTTTCGAATTTGAAAAGGTTTTGCTGAAACGTGCACTGCGCTGCGATGTTCGTTAATTCGTTATCGCGTCTCTTTTGATGCGAGGCTGCGTTAGCGGAATTAAATTCGGATGCATTTTGAGAATGTGAATCTCTATTAAATGCAGTATTTACACCAAACAAAAATTTACTATCAAAATTAGATTTTAATATGAAAATTGTCCAAGTTATAAAATTTTAAATAATTTTATCGAAATTGATCAAGCGTTAGTTTTTTTCAGTTAATCAGTTTTTATTGCCTTGAGATGTCGATTAACTTAAATATGCCTATAAATTATAAAAAAAATCGATGTTGTAATTCTTAATTATAAAAGTGATCTTCACGTTTAGAAAAAAAAGTAAAAAGGTGTTCATCACATATTTTCCTCTATTGAATCGGTTAGTCACGAACAAACTAATGATCGCAATCATTCTACGAAACTTTTTTTTTGTAAACCAAGTACATATTCAATTTTTTGTGCAATATTATTTGTTTTGAGAAATTTATTTATATTGTACAATACATGCATCATTGACTTGATTGCGAATATGAGCTCATTTTCAATAAAACGATCGACTAAACAATACATCGTAAATAATTTTACAACATCGGATAAAATTTATATACGTGCAACATTTTAAATTGAAATATTCATGAAATTAATGAACCGAATCAAAGTCATCAATATTCGATCAATTTCCACGAAATCCAGCGATAAAGCCGCACCCGTCAAGAGCATCGATCCACGCCATCCGCAACACTTCCAAAGCGTACAACTTCACAAAATTCACGAAACACCATCAGACAATATTCACATCAAAAACACGAACATCCAGAGCTACAACACACCACCGAATCTGTGCGAAACCGAGAACTCTAGTTACGCAGCAAATTGAGATTGACCGACTCGAAAACAACGAGAAGCGTATATAAGATACAGTGGACCGCAGATTTATGTGAAAGTTTATTCAAAATTAAACCGCATGAAACGAAATTTGATATCCATATAGAAAAACATGAGATTGACTACATAAAGAAAAAATGATGAATTGCGATAGTATGGACCGATCATTCAATCTTTTGTTTAGTTACTTTGCAGTATTAGCATTTTTTGTATAGAATTCGACAATTGTTATTACGAATAAATTGCTAAAATATAATTGAAAGATAGAGCCTTGATCTATAGTTTAATATTTTAATCGTTGATTTAACTATTGAACCAAATTCTAACACTTTATATTATTTAGAATTTTACTATTATTCCTAACAGTTAATGCTAACTAATTACTAATCGATAATTGAAATAATATATCTAACTATATAATAGCGCTATTCTGTGTGTGCATCTGTGTATCTGTGATTCTGTGTATCCGTGTAACGCTCCAAAACTGCGTTGATATAATCAAATGCCTGATCACTAGTCTGTGTATAATAATCATTTTCTTTAGGTCTATAATAGAAAAGAATCGAATTTCATGATATAGTCAAAGGATTAAATTATCATTAATATACCACTTATTATTGCCGTTGTTATGATATTTTATCAATTACTAATATTTGATTTATGGGTTATCAAATTAACAATTACCTAGTTAAATTCATTTTTTGTAGAATTAACAGTTTTGAAACTACAACTAAACTTAAAAACTACAGCTAAACAACCTTCTTACTAATGATCGAAACACCGGACCTGCATTGACGCCATTATGTTATATCATAGAAAACTGAAATTTCTCTCAACCGCTTCGAGACAAAATCGCGCAAATCTCGAACGACATAAATCGCGATTCCACCGGACATATACACGTTATATACGCAAGACAATTTAAAACGTTCCCGAGGCTAGAGCCGAGGGACGACAGCTCGTGGAAGAGCGCGCCTCCCAGGGCGGTTAATTTGAATTCGGGGCCGCGGAGAGATCAGACCTTAACTTATTTAAGAAACCACTCATTGGAGAACAACTTTTGCGCCGGGGATAATGAAAAAGTTTCGTATCGAGATTGGAGAATCGACTTGGCAGATTGGAGGACGCGCTCGTTCCTCCTCTTCCACCGCTTCCTCCTCTCATCTTCGATCTTGTCGTATTCTTCGTGTTAACCGGAGCGGTGGGCACTTCGCGATGGTGAGCAGTGGTGTAGTGATGAATTTTTAGCTTGAAAAAATTTGTGATGACGATTTAAAAGAACTTGAATGTATAGAAATTATCGAAAAATTTATTAGTACGCTTTTGTCTAGATTTGTAGTACTGGATACGTTAAAACTTCTTCATACTAATGTGATTTTTTTTTATTTTTATACGATTTCGATTAGAGGTTACTGTACAGTTGACTACACCACTGGAGCTGGTCCGGTAGCTTGAATCGTTTCCGATGTTTTATTTCGGGATCGGGGTGTTTTTCGGATTTTTATATTTTTTCATAATCCGGATTTTCCTATGAATGAGTTTCGTCGCAAAAAGTTTTTGTTTTCGGTTTTTTTTTTTTTGAATATTTGCTTGTGTATTAACAATGTTTAATATTGAAGAAATCTGATACTGTTATTGTTTCATTGTGTGTGATATTTAATATTCTCATTTTGTAAACATGGTTAGTTGAATCATAATATGATATTCGGGGATACAATTAATTATACATACTCTTGTTTCGAAAATAGATTAATGTTTTATTTATATTACACTATACACCTACGACGATATCTGACTTTCTACGAAAATAGTCGATAATTAAATCTACAAATCGAAAATAAAACTTTTCCAATATCCACACATTCACTAAAAACAATATAATCATTAAATCTGGCAAAACTAACATTCAAACCATCAAAACTTATACAACTTTATTAGAAGCAGTAAACCATGCTCTAACGACACGTACGAGTTCGATCTTTCGCGAAATTGTTTTCTAAATATACGAGCCAGTTTCTTTGCCTCACTCTACATAGCTGCACATACAAAACACACCCACACACATAGGTATACTTTATTTCATTTTATTTCGGCCTCTTTTTTTTTCCACGGAAAGCTCAAAGAAAGCAGATAGAATCCTGTGCGAAAGGATGCGATACCAGAATCGCTTTCCATTCGAATCGTACGCAAAGGGCATAAAGTTGGCCGTTCTATGTTCACCCCTATTAGACTGAACGGTATTTTTCACGGAAACGCTAAACTTTTATAACACAAAAGATTGTTTCTTCAAAAACGAGTAAAAGTTAAGGGGGCGAATTGAACCGTAAAATAAAATAAGGCGGCGCGTTTTTGTTTTTCCCGCACGAAACTCGGCGATATACAATTTTCGTATCCATTTCAACGCATGTAAGTTCGATTGTATTCTCTTTAAAATCTTTACAATATAAAACTTCGTTTCCAATCATAAAATTAGGAAATACTTTTTACTTATCAATTTTAGAAACTTTTTACTAAAGACGCAATATGTGATAATTTGACAATGTTTTTTGTAATAGCTATTGTGATTCGGTTTAGATCGAGACATTTTAAACTCGAAACCTAAAAAGATCGTCCATCAAGGAATCTATCGCACAGACAGACAATTATTTTTATTCAAATTGACTAATTTTTCGCAAATCGTAAACTTATCTAAAAAATTCGCAATTATTCTAAACGAAATTCAATACTTTTCTTTTTCGCACCACGGATAAGATCGATTACCGACTTCCATATATAACGAGACGCATTCGCTCGAAGATTCGAGCGAAGTTAGAATTTCATCCCGCTCGTAATCCGATAGTGTTTACCTAGCGAATTAGTATAAATAGAGGCTTTCAGTGCAAATATGGGCGCTAAAGCCTTCGGACTGAGCAAATCGAATGGTCCATTTGAATCGTGAAAGTCGCAAAGCGAATCGCCCGGCAAACATTCGTAGGACGAGCGCTAACCCTTTTTGCTACGATGTTTGCTCACGTCCTACACCCAAATTACGCACATACACACACTTTGCATGTTTGTTTGCTTGTGTGTACATAAATAAACGTTCGAGGCGGCTAAATTCAAACGTATCCGCTCAAATTTGGTGAAATTAGATGTAATTTTTCAAAGACGCGTCCTCGAACGTTCTTAGGATCCGACGCCGAAATAGGACGTGTCGAAAAATGTTTGTGTATCTGATTCGAAGATTTTTTTTTCGTATGTGCGAAATTGATCAATGTTTCGATGTATTACGTCTATTCAATCCGCTAGAGTGGCTTAACGTTAATTTGTTATCTAAACAATTCTACTGTATGACTTTCAAACGTTCGATAAAATATCCTAAACATCCTAATTCGTCGAACTTTTGGATTGTTCATTTTATTGCCGAAAACTTTTCTCACATGCGAAGGCTAAACAGGTGATAATTGCTACTTTTCCAACTAATTCCCTTGAATCTAGACCCGTATGCTAGTACGTGTTCGAAATTCGAAGTGTCTTTAATTATTAAAAAGGAAACCGTTTTGTCGCTTTTGCTAAAGTGCGATGTTTGTCCTCGTTCGTTCGTGATTCAGTATAAATCTGGCAGTCATTTGAGAACTTTGCGAAATTTTCGAGTGTTTATTTTCGTTTAGTGCGAACTTTGTCTTTTGATGAATTCCCAACGAAATTCTTGTATGTTTTCTGAATAATAATGTGAATCACAAAATATTTCATACATGCTGATTTTCCTTGTCAGTTCAAGGCTTAATTAACACGACTGCAATATTAATTTGCAATTAAAATATTTTTTTTAGAATTTTTCATAACCCAACCAAATCTCAACTCGCATTCAAGGGGTCAACCTGGGTGCTCCAGATGGGAATGGTTCAGCCCCTCGGGGGCGATAATTAAGGGGCTCAGCCCCCTCGGGACGGAGTCTGGGCGCGTTCGTCTTGCGGTCTCGAACTTGCGAAATGTGTTTCATATTATTAGATAAAGTTTTTGCCCGCGGGAAACTTATCCGATTTCTCGCAGTTTCCTTTTCGCCATGAAGCAACTGGGTTTTGGGCACCAGGGAGGGCTGAGGAAAAGATTGGGGATCCGGGAACGAACATAGGCGTGATTGGCGTCAATTAATCAAATCAGTACTGTCAGCGAAGAATCAATCGCGAGAGACGAACGAAGACGAATAAGGGTGAACAGAAAGGGGATGCGGGCCGCTCCTGCTTTTCCGCCATTTTTTCGCTAAGGGCGGTTTTGTAGGGTTGTGGGATTTTATAAGAAAAAAAATACGTATTCGACTCTTTAAATTCAAATGATTGATTGAAATTTTCAATTAAAATCGAAAATTTAAGTTGAATTGAGCAATGGAGCAGCGAGTTTTGTTTAGACCTAAAGGAAATACTCTGGTACTGGAGTGGAGCAATTCAAAAAATTGTTTACTCCAGGTTGCTGATTTAAATATTTTAACTTCATCAAAAGACTTTTTGAAAAATATTAACTGTTTAAGGAAAATTTTTGACATACTCGTATTCGACTAAAAATACTGATTTTGTAAGTAAACAGTTTATTTTTTATACTATTAAAAAGAAATTCATGTGTCATGTGTACATTAGTCATTTTTAAGTTTATTTCCATAATTCTAGAGAATTCTATTTATGTCGAAAGTAAGGAAAAAATACGTCTAACATACATGTTTGACTACACGCAGCCCTGTCTTTTCCTTACGATTTTTTTTTCGGGTCTTTCTGCAAATGACAAATAAGACGAACGGCAGCGGTTAAGGAAAAACGCTTTTAAAATTTGTTCGGAGACGTTTGTTCTGTTGAATCGTCTGTTTGCAATATGAAAAAAAAAGTTTTATAATGCTTTTTGTTTTTGATATAAACAGTTTTGCTTCATAAAAATTGTATTATTTCATAAACAATTTTCTTTAATTCTAATTTACATCTAAAGATTTTTTTTTTCATATTTTGTGCTATTATTGCATAAAATGTTTATGATACAATTTCAAAATTAATAAGTATTATACATATTTAACTACACAGTAGTTCTACGAAGGATCTCATCATAATCACTCTAATTTTGGAGGATTATTCACAGTCTACGCAGCTAAAACACAATTTTCAATTCATCGCGTATAAATTATTCGTACCTTCATTAAATCTATCTAAAATTTTAATCTTTAGAGTGTTTTAAACAGTCAATCCACATATATTTTTAACAAAAAACAACTTCACAGATAAATTATTCAATCGATCAACAAAGATACTGAAACATTAACAAACTGAGAAGTTCGAATTACTGAATAGCAAATGCAACTGTATGTTGTCTTCAACAGCAGAAGAAGAACTATCTATGCATACTGTACGATCCACACATGTTGTTGGCCGTTAATTTCAAAGTTTGATTTTATGTCTGCAAAGGCCGCATAACTCGGTTGTACCAATTCCGAACACACACGGTTCCCCACTTTATGAATATTGCATTCGAATAGCTCAATTTTAGAGAATATTGCTTAATAGTTTCATTATTCGAACTAAAATACCTTCAATCGTCAAAATTTTGAGTAAGACCTTTTACAAGTCCATGCAGCAACTATCAGACTAAACTTCCAGCTGCAGAATCATTAATTCAAGGCATTTGCCTTCATGAAACACATTTCCCTAGACAGGTCTACCTTCACAATTACCATTGCGGTGCAACTTTGCGAACCGGGTGCTGGGTGCATTTGCGATAAGAAAACCGACGTCACTTTTGCATTTTCGCAGACGGTTCATATGCGAAAGAGCATTTGAATTTGCACGTAGCACTCAATTCCGAAAGATCGTGCGAACTGCAATTGTTCCATTTGTCAAAGAAATGGAGCGTTTCGAAATATTCTTCAAAGCGTGTATAGTTATGGCAAAGCACTTAGCACTGATATTGTGTCAAGGGTAGATAAAAGATATCCCTCTTGCGAAAATGATTCAATTAAATGAAAAAAAAAATGTATACGTACTGAGAAATTTGTCGACGAGAGATGGACAGGGGTGCGTTTTTCCTTGTGGGTTTTAATACGAGCGCGAAATGTTATTAATCACTGTCAGACACCGCACAAGAACCGAGGAAACCAAACAAAAGAAACCCACGTAATATTCGGAAGATACCGAATCTCTCCAACCTTGATAAGTACCAGTCTTGTGATTGATACTTTGCTGTGTAACCGGAAAGGATTTGTAAACCTTGAAAATTTATATAACATTTGCCAAAATTGAGTCGACAATTTCGAAAAATCTACAATATCTACATGTCTGATATATAAAATTTTATCAAAATTGAAATTATTTTCTTAAATAACATCAATTTGTTATTTTTGTATTTAAATTTAAGATTAGAATGCAACAAGATTCAAAAACCAAAATAATATTCCATTTTACATGACAGTACTTATTTATCCAAAACTGTTTATATTTACTCTATTGTACGCCAAATTAATAGTAGAACAAAATATAAACAAAAAAGGAACTGCATCACTATGGAAACACCCTATCATGTGAAAACCAATCAATGATCCACACATCAAAGGTTCGTATGGGAAACCATCAGAAGCAGCCATGCAGAACTAACACCATAGACCGGTAATAAGGAGATGCTTATATTTGCATCTTCTTTCGATTGGAACCGTTTCAGCCGCCGAAGACCAAATAACATAGGCCCCGGGGGTCCTGGGGGGAGAAGCCCCATTCCGGATGGGGGCTCCCCATTACTCGGGTGGGGATATCGATTGGGGCTGAGCCCCCGCGGCGCCTTTCAATACGAACGGTCATCTGTTCGGAAGAGTTGGATGTGTGGCGGAAAATGATAGACGAATTTTTACGTAAATGTCAAAATTGCTTTGAAGAATCTTGAAAATCAAAATTTGATTGAAAACGTTATTTTATATTTCAATGTCTTAAATGCGTAGCTTCTTTTCTTTGAAGTGAAATTATGAAAGTGATTAAATGAAAAATTAAAAAAAAAAAAAGCAATTAAATCCAATTCATCTGCATTGCCAACATGATCCTCTACAAAACCCGGCACAAACTAAAAGTGTCCCACACTTGACCCCAACGAGCCACTCGAAGCCCTCATACGCACAGCTCAACACACAACTCAACACACAATAACAAACAGCAAAACCACAAAACAAGCAAACCACCGCCGAAATAACGAAATCAATCCCGGATTTGATTCGAAGGACCGACACCCATGTGAGTCCTAAGGACCCACGTGTTTATCCTAACCTTTGTGTCCGTCCTTCGGTTGCAGAAATGGTGAGGTTACACAGAGAGTCTCTGTATTGGGTGGAGCGAACCGAACGAAGAATTATCGGTTCGGTGCACTCGAGAGGGCTCCATTTCCACGTGGTTTCCTTTTTTTGGTCCTTTTCGACCGATGGATGCATTCGAGTGTCGAAGGATGTGTGTTTTATGTGTCTGCTCCGTTCCGTGTTTTTCTATTGAGTGATCGATTCGTGTGGGAAACGAGTCTGCTGCATTCGAATGTGTTAGATTTGGATGTAAGAGATTACTATCGTATTACTTTTTTAAAGCTAGATCTTTCAATTGTATGTTAGCAATTAATTGATGATAATAGCTGACACATTCTATAGCGAAAAAAAGCGTTTATACGTTGCTAAGTTTTCATTTAACAAAAAAAATATTGCATGTATAATACAGAACGAGATGAAAATATAATTGTGAAAATCTTCATTGTATCTAATAAACCGATCATCTACTTTATCTTATATCTATGTTGGATATTCATTTACAAAGTTCTGAATATTGTGCACTTCATAAAATGACGCTGTGTTATGAAGTTTTGATATTGCATGCTTTAATATTTTTATGCTTATGTTGTTCGCATTTACAATGTTGTTTGCCGATTTGACGCGAGTTCGAATAACCATTTAACTCGACGCCGAACAAAAGATAGCCGAAGCTTTTCTCAAAGTTTTCAACTCGACAAAACCTATTTTAAAACTCTTTAAAAACTTTCCATATTGTATAAATTTTGCACGAGAAAATCTATCCGTATGAAAAGCATTTTTCCGTGCACTTAACGTAAACAAATACCCATTGTATGAACAACTTTCTGAATTTCAACATTGTATCGAATGACACTGCGATAACTTTTTTACATTCTTCGAGTTAATATCTCGCACATCCATCTCAAAAGATTAATAAAATACCACAATTACCTTTTTCTTACAATACATGCAATCGAATATCATTTTCCAAACAATCAATTTATGGGAAATATTGATTTTTAATATACAAATATTAATATTCTCATATGAAAACCTATATTTCAATCTCATACACTCGACAAACAATCAACAATCGTTCGCTGTAGGGAAAAAAAGCGTCAATCATTCACAATCGCACCACTTGCAACCGTCATCTTTAACTCGTACATACATATGCTCGTCAAATTTATTATTTCACCATCGATTTTTCCCAAAACACAACCACTCAATCACAACAGGAAGTTTATGGCGTTCATGGTTCGAAGGGTGAAAACGTACTCCGCACCCTCGACTTCCATCCCTCGTCAGAATCCTGGATATTTGGATCCTGTTTCCACGTCGGTCTATTTATCGACGTTAGGTTTCTCGAGATTTCAAAAAATCGATTATTTCATGCTATAAATATTGATTTTTAATTTTAATTAAATGACTTTCATTTTGAACTGAATATTTTTGAAAGAAAATAATTGAACATAACTTATAAAATTTTCAAAATGATATAGAAAATATTTATCCTTAAATGAAAATCGTTTGACTTGAAACCGAAAACCTGCATTTTCTATGAATCAAAAAAAAAATTTTCGTACATTTTTTTAAGTCTATATGAAATTTTTATTAGAAAGTCATGAAAATTATTTATTCAAATAACTTCTTATGTATTTTTTATATTTGATATATTATTTTCTATTATTCATTAGCGACATTTATTTATTGACCTTCGACGAATTTCAATACTTCTTATAATGACTAAAAATAACAAGTCTTTTCAATATGTTCATTCGTTTCATTTATCATTTAATAAATAAAATTCATAAATAATTATAGTCATATGTAAAAACATTTAAAATCTCAATGGCTTTTATTCATTTTTCATGAGGTCTAAAGTACGACATCGTTAATTCTGAATTCAAAACTAACAAATATTGAAATTCGATCGGAGAAATCAAATATATATGAACATTTTTGGTATGCAAGTTAAATTTAGATATACAAATAAAACATATCTATCAACATAAATACGATTTCAATTCATTTGATTTTACAAATATCAATAACCATTGAAGAAAAAATCACCAACCTTAAATTCGACGAATCTGACGAAACATTCGTTGCTTTGAAATTAAAATTTGTACAAAATACATTTACGCAATTGTAGAATTGCGGTGATTTTTCGTAGAAACATTGATGTACTTTTATATTATCACTTTTTTGTTGCTTTTTTATACCTATCAATCACTTTTGCTCTGCTTTATACTTTATAACACATTTCAAATTGTTACTATGTATCCATGATATCATATTACACGTCAATTATTTGTACAATATTTATCATTCATTATTATTATTATAATATTAAATGCAATTAAGAATGAATATCGAGATATAATCGAACTGATTGTGAGATATGTAAAATTAAGGATTTTGAAACAGCGGAAAAAAATACCGACTACACGTTGAAGTCGAAATCGTTAACTGAAAAAATAAATGAAAACAAATGAAAAGAATTGAAAATTTTTAATTTGAAAACGAATATGATAAAATCATTTGTTTTAGTAATGACATGAGTCCGAATGTTGAAAAAAATAAAATCTTTGTTTAGATTAATATGTCATTATGCATATCATTGAAAATTGAATTTGAATTAAAAAAATACGTTTCGATGAGTTATTTTTCAATTTCAACTGCCTACCAAATGAAGTCGTCAAACAAAAACATCAAATTAAATCTATAAATAAAATAAATAGAACTTGCGCCACTATCACGAAAAAGACTAGGTTCCGATAAAGTCTCCTCTGCAGATTTCCCTCCTCTGTCGAAAAGTGCATGAGACCGAAAACTCGCTCGCAGCTGATGATAGTCGTCGTCTCCTCGGAGCTGACTGCCGGTCCGAGGATTATTAACTGTGGCCGATAAGCAGGCCCATTATCCTGCGGTAATGGGAGGTCGTTAGGCCCACCGTGGCCCACTTTTAGCCCACTTTTGGCCCACTTTTGGCCCACTTCTGGGCCATTTGTTCAGCGCCTTCGGACGATGCATGTGGTATGTGTTTCAGTTAGAAATGCTTGTCTCGTGAATATGCGTTAATTGGTTGTTTTCAGACTGTTGAATTGATGCTGCGAGTCTTTTGAATTCATAGTCACTTATGTTTTTTTTGATAAAATATGAGATTGATTCTCGAAATGTTCGACAATTTGATAAAATTTGGTTGCGAATGTCGATTTGGGAGTATTTTTTCTGGAAGTGTATTGGGAATATTTTCTGAAAATAATGAAATTGACGTATTGACTCATTTTGATAATGTGAAATATATATCATATTTTTCGTTGATATTATCAATTGAACCTTTTTATTTTATATGCAATGTATTTTTGGCATGTAAAAATTATACATTAAGATTTTTTTTCTGTATTGATGAAAATATTTGAAGAATGTGCTAAATAGCAAATTATGTGAAGGTAGGGGACCGCGTGTATTTTGAATATCATTAGCTCGTTCGACAATGAAGACTTTTCTCATTAAAATCTCCGTATTCCGTTCAATGACATCTTTTTATTCATCGAAAATGTAGGTTTATGTATTTTTTCACAAAACATGCTAAGAAGATGGTAAATATCAACATCTTAGTTCATTCGTACATACATATTTACGCGTTGATCTGAAAATTGATAATGTCAAGATCATTACCATATTCTGTTAACATATAAAATATGCTTAACCACCATCACTGCCGAATTTCATGTTTAATTCTACGTAAGTGCTAATTTGTGATTGTTAATTGAACACTATGTGACTTTATGTTCAATAGTAATACCTATATGTAAAGTAATTAACCCAAATACCATCGGAACTAGACAATAAAATACGATTTGAAACGAACGTGCATCATTCGATTGAACCATCGATTTTATGAGCGCATTGTACCGTACTGCAATTGCAATGTTCCCGTGCAATTTCGAATTAACTAGAATTCACACGAAGATAACAAAATATCTTTTCCTATAGCAATATTCATCACTTATTAGAATCTCAATATAATAAGTAACATGAAAACGTATATTAAATACGAGACCATTTGTATTTAATAAATGAATATCGGCAAAAGTAGAATATGTAGATAAAATTCCTCTCATTTTCATGATTTTCAACGGGAATCACTTTCGGCTTATCCTCTGCTCTCCGGAGTTATGCCGTTCTATATACGTATCTCTATCTCCAGCTTCCATTTAATTAAAAATCCCTAATTTCCTCGCGGAAACTTTCCCGCCATTAATTCATTATAACCCCATTCACTTTCGCGCCGCGCATATTTAACAACAGTTTGAATTATGCTCGCGTCGCCGTCGCCGCTGGAAAAGTGGAAAACCCGCCGTTGTCAAATTTCGGAAAATTTATTTCCACAGCAATTATATACGACTTCTAGACGCCTTCGTGTACGTCGACGAATCTGCAGATTAATTATTAATTCGGGAAATTGTTTGCTTGTGTTCGTTTTTAAATCGCATGTTGTACGAAAAGTCGACAATGCATAGCAATTTTTTCGAATATTTATTCAATATTAGCATCTCTGACTCGAAGTTGCTCTAAACTCTGTGAACTTTAAACTATAGGTATGTATATCTACAAATACAATACATACAAATTAACATATGTACATACAACATCAATTTTTATTTATACAGAAGATAGATTGATGAATCGAAACAGCAATGAAATCATGTCACTGATGTTTCAGAGTATTCTTATGACGACTGAAAAGGCCAAGGAGTACAAGTAACTTTGCGGTGATTTCAAGAAAAGCGCATTCAAAGTTGATCTATATGTATTACTAGGATGTCGACTGATTCGATGAAATATCTCGGCACACGTTCCGATTTCATTTATATCCTTTTGCCACCAAATAAATGAGCGTGCATAAAAGCGATTCCTGTGCATAAATCCATATCGGCAAAAATGTCACTTGTACCCCTTGGCCTTTTCGAAAGTCATGTTAAGCTTATTATTTGTGAATCTATTGTTGCTTAACTTTATCGATATGTAATTACATACGATCGGCAAATATGTCACTTGTACCCCTTGGCCTTTTCGATCGTCATATATAATTATGAATTCACTCATCATTATGAAAATATAAAGGGTGAGAGTGGGTCTGATAGTTTCGGGGATAAGTCGTTTCGAAATTGTTTCATCATTCATCACCAGAATAACTAAAATGATCATCAAATTTGCGCAATAACCGATGTTTCAATTACGCCCTTCTCGTGATATCACTATATATTTTTCCCACAAAATAATTCCTTTCAGAATCGCCGACCCCACATTCGTAATACGTATATCCATCGACACGAATCTAACCCAGCATAAAAAAGCTAACCTCACAGGTAATAGAAGTCATTGAAAAAAATCCATCAAACGATGCACGCATTAAAACACCACAGCCTCGCCATAAACAAAGTTGCGGAGGAATTAACCCTCGTAATGGTGGGCACACAACGTGTATCGCAGCACACCCCAATATGATGTATGCGGGGCAATAATGCGATAGTGGAGTGTGTGCCAGGCGCCAGATAGTGACCGGGGTCTCCGTATCTTCGGTGTTCATATGCCGCGAGTCTGGCGAAAGCCGCTTAAGCCTTAATCCCCTGGGGCTTCTGGAATAATTAATTAATTTTCTGAAAAAAAATCCCCACCTGAACGGTTAATCTGCTGGAAATTGAGCCGCGCGAAAGTTTCGTTCGGACGAATCGTCTTTGTGTTGTGTTTCTTTTGCGATGCTCTGAAATCATATGTTTTGTTGACCAATTCGTGACAGTGGTGTGAATTTGTCATCTTTTGTTGTGGGATGTTTTGCGTTTGATTTCGTCAGTTTGTTGATGAGTTATTTCAATAACAAAGTACAACATCTATCTATCTATCTATATTATAAATACGCTAACGATGCTCGAAATTTTCAGCCACAGCCGTGCCTCGAGAACCCGGGCGTTCAATTTATTAGCCCAACGCTTTACCTCCGAGCTAACATCGTAATTACGAAACTGCATCGTTTAACATATTTAAGGCGGAAAATCTTTTTTTATTTCACAGATAGATGGCAATACGAAATTTGATTAATTCCGAACTATTTTGATACATATGCGCCTACTGCTAGTAAAATACTAAATTCTGTAAACTAGCATTGCTCGAGACCACTTCTTTCTTCGATGACGGTATTCAGTACCATTATGAAATACTAACAATCAACCGGTTGAATATATTGACGCAGTTTCGGAGCATTACCCCGGACACACGCACACACAGTATAGCGCTATTATATAGTTAGATAGATGATGCAAATCTAACAATAAAAAGAAGCCATTTGTAGATCTCAAGCAAAGATTTTATCCATCTAGAAATCTACAAAGAATATTAATATGCTAAATACTCATATATTCTATTTCAAATATTCAATATTTAAACATAAATTAATGTTGACAGTATATAAATATAATTTTATATCTAGAATTGATCAATCTAAATTTTTATTTTCATTTCTCACATTATTTTGAAATTATTTTTCATGAAGCATAGAAGATTTTCACATTTCATTTCGAAGCTTAGCTAAAACCTATTAATTAAGCGAGTCTTCCGGAAAATTCATGCGAAAATATTCGTAAGCATTTCACCTGAACACGTGAGACGTGAAAATTTATCGTTTCTAAACTTCGCGGATAACTGGAGATATTAATGTAGCTTGTCATGTTGTTCTCGGATAATACCTTGATATATCGTTAATACTGAAATACATCATTGTTAATTTAAATATTTGTACTTTATTTTCGAATTTCAAATCTAAATAAATCAAAGATTTTTTTCAGATTAACTGAAATTTCACAACTGTAATAATAACATATCCAAACCAAATCAACCAAATTTCTAGATGTAGTTTTTTCGAAAAGAATGACGGATTTTTGCTTTTCGTTTTAGAATAACATTAACTATTAAACGTTTGTATCCAATATCGAATATATTATACATATATATTCTTCAATTTTGATGATATATGTATAAGCGTCCTTAAACGAAAAAAATAAAACCGCATCAATACGACAGTGATCAAAATTTTATCGAAATAATCTCTGTAGTACATTTATTACCCGTTAAATACACAACAAAAATGATATAAACATGCATCACGTCTAAATACACAAAAACACCATATTTTCCCGTTCTTTGGCAAAAAAACTCGTTTTAAGGCTTCGCAGAATGTATAAGACGATATCTGTCCAAAGTAGCGTCATTGATGTTGAGGCCGTTCTTACGACAACACGATATGTATTCGTATTAAAATCATCGTCAGTATTTGGATATAAATGGATAATGGTGAAAAAAGTGTCTTTAGAAAAATTGTTATTTCATTTTTTGAATTTGTTGGTTCGATGTTGAACAGGAGGATGCAAGATATAGATTTGAGTAATAAGGTATTATTGTGTTCTCCTTGATGATATGATATATAATACTTTATATTTTATTATTATGTGTTTGTTATAATAACTAGGTGGTTGTGATAACTGGTGCATGTTCAGTGATAGGAGAAACATTAGCTAAAAATTTCTTCAATAGAGGATGCCGTTTAGTTCTTGTTGGAGTAAATATTGATAAATTGGAAAATATTAAAGATTCTCTCGTCTCCAAGGAATCTGTAAGTTTCATTCGTTTTTGTATCATATGTTATTTAATAATATTTTTAGTAATACTCTTTTTTTAGTTATGTTCCAGTGAATTGCCAATGCTGATACCATGTGATTTTAGTGAATTAGAAAATATTGAAATTTGTGCTAAGAAAATATTAGATTTATGTGGACATATTGATATACTGATCAATAATGCAAATGTCCATTTTATGGGAGAAATATTAAATACTTCTCTGTGTACAGATATTGAAATAATGAACATTAATTATTTTTCCCAAATGGTCTTCACTAAAGGTTGAATATTTTCATATTGATATAATTTTCATATGTGTGTATGAAATATACATCCTTTATTTCTTTTATTGCAGCCATTTTAAACCGAATGTTAAGTAATTTATCTGGACATATTATATTCATAAGTTCTTCACAAGGTATTTGCACAGATCCACTCTATTCTGCATTTGGAGCATCTCAGCATGCTCTTCTATCCTTTGCAAATTCATTAAGGAATGAATTACAATATAAAAATATAAAAATTTCTAGTATATGTTTGCCTAAGGTGCTTATAAGCCCATATGATGATCAGAGTGAGTAAACTGCATTTAACTCCGATTTGATTTCCTAAGTAATTAAAGTATTATTATATTTTTGTTAAATATTTCAGTTTCTGATAACAATCTGCACTATACAGAAAAAAGGATACCAAATATAGCAGTTACAGAAGTGATTTCAGCTATAGAAAATAAAAAAAATGAAATAATCATTGAACCTTTTTATAGAAAATTAAGTTTTTTCATAAAAGATATGTGGCCAAATTTCCATTTTAAATTTTTTCGAAGTAAATTTTAAATGCAATTTTTATTTATCAAATGATATTATTTAATTTATTTCAAATAAGATATTTGTATTTCGTGATATTAAAAGACATAAGAATGTCCTATACATACATATTCGTTGGTGAATACCTGTAATTATCTTTTAAAAATTTTGGTTCATAGACTAATTTCATTTCAAAAATAAACGACACAAATGTTCCTATAATAGAAAATTTCAGTTTTGTGTAAGAACAATATTTTAGATTTTCATAAATTATGTATAATATATCTAACTGTAAGAGTTTTAATCGAGATGTGATGCAAGAGACATAGTGTGTAACACACTGTGTGTTTTCATTGTACATCTAGGTACATATAGAAAGTCATAGAATAATATAGAAAAGATTGAAAATAAAGTTCAATAAATTATACAAAATCATCAAAATATTAATTATTGTCAATATACTCACCTATTAAAAAAATGAATTTTCTAGATTCTAAATAAGTTTAATTGGAATCAATATTTTTTAAACTTGTATGAATTTTTCATTCTTAATTAGGTAGGTACAAAAAAAACCTATTTGTAATTAAATATGCTTATTGTTTTAAAATTTTGAAAATATGTAGATAATAATTTACCGATAGCAGGTACTTAGGTAGATAACATATCAACCTTAATATGTGTACCTAAGTATTTAAACCTGACTAGAACTTTTAATAAAAAAAAATATTACGAAATCAAAAAAATATTCGAAAATAGCATAAACTATAAGAATTATTTGGTTTATGTTAAAATAATAATGATGAATTAAATGATTAAAAATCAATCTTGTATATTTTAAAAATATCACATGCATAATGCGTCTGAAACGTTGAAATTCAATACTAACCATCATTTTGAAAATCAATCAATCATTAGTATATCTCAAAGTGTTTACTGAAAAAAAAAACATTTTCACACTGAAGCATATTTTGAATTTGCCGCCATAGAACAGCTGTTATCTGTCAACAGTGAGATTCCAATAGCATTCATGTCATCGTCATAAACGCGAAATATTGTAGTCTTAAACGTTTTATATAACTACAAACCATGGCAGGAGATGAAATCGTCGTTTCGAATCCATGGAGTTCTTATTTGTGGTTCTTAAAATTTATATGCTTACCCCTTTTTGCACCTGTGGTGTTTTTGAGGTTATTCAGAAAATTACAACCCAAAGAATCATTATATGGCAAGGTATCAAAGAGTCTTTAATCTTCAAAATACATTATTGTTAATGTCTGTAATTTTCATGCAATATATGGTACTATTATTGGTACATTATTATTTTATGCATGTCACTGTTCTAATTTGATCAAACCCCCATTTCTACTCAACAAACATGTGCCCTTTTCTGATGAAAAAAAAATATTATATAAAAATGATCTATAACTAGTTATAGATTTTTTTTTCTATAAAATTTTTCAGTTATTTATAATTAACAGTTACTATTAACCAATAATTAAAAAATCAGGTCTTAAGTTATTTTCATGTTTGATCACAGGTTGTTGTTATAACTGGAGCAAGTTCTGGCATCGGAGAAGCTTTAGCTCATAAATTTTATGTTGAAGGATGTAAAGTTGTTCTAGCGTCTAGACGTCTCGATGAGTTGCAGCGAGTCAAAAATGATTTACTAAGCATACGCACGGTATAACATTAATGCTGATCAAACATTTGATTTATAAATTATTTTGTTAAACATTCCAATGTCGTATTTACAGACTGTTCCTACAAATGTACCTGAAATTCTTCAAGTTGATTTAGCAGATCTAAATAGCATTCCCAATCATATTAGCAAAATTATGGAAATATATAACCGAATCGACATTTTGATCAATAACGGAGGAGTAAGCTATAGAGGATCCGCTAGTGAAACAGACCTAAATGTAGATATTCAAATAATGAATATCAATTACTTCGGCCAAGTTGCGTTTACCAAAGGTGCTTATTTTTATTTTTATTTAAGTCCATACAAGTTAAGTTAATTCTGTGTTAAGGTGAGGTAATTCATAATAGAAACCTCAAATTACTTTATTACCAAATATAATTCAAACCAATTTTGTGACCTGGGTGTCCTGGTTTTAAATTTTGACAAATTAGTCAGATTATCTAGTTACTAGCGATCAACCCAACCCGTTGAATATATCAACACATGTCTGGTTAGAGAAAAGTTATATTTTTTTATTGTTATCTTTGACTAATTGCTGACATGCAATTTAAAGACCAGTCTTAATTTAAATTGAAAAAAATCACTAATCAAAATTAAATATACCTATGTGAACGCGAACACTATCATATTATTTTTCATTTAAAAAAATACTTCCGCACTTCATATTTTGTAATGTACTTTTAGCCGATTTTTATAAAAAAAAAAATTAAAAAATAATTTGGTTCTTACGTGTTATTTTTTTTTTCGGACGTTAACGGATTACAAATTTCAAAGATCAATTCGAAATGTATCGAATTCGCGTGAATTCGACTGTGAGAAGTTGTATATAAAAACAAATTTGCTATCATCGCGTTCGATTTTAAAATGTCCAAAATCGAATTATTTTTAAAAATTTATTATTAAATTCAAATTTTCCAGTGAAAATAAAACAAATTTTGTTCAGCAAATGTGTCGAGCGATTTTTCCCGATATTACTGCCCTTCGCCAATTGCCATATATACATACGTATATAGAAGTCATCGAAAATTTAATTGGATAGTTCTTTTGTCACAGTTTGAAGCGATTCACTGGACACGCAGAACACACAGAATAGTGATATTATACAGTTAAATAGTTTCATTAGATACATGTTATTAAACGATTCACTTATCATGAAATTGAGTAAATTTGACTAAATCTTTTATTTCAAAAATACTAATATATTTAAAATACACCATTAATTTAGCTGCACTGCCACAAATGATCAAACGAAAATCAGGACACATTGTTTTTGTTAATTCGATGCAAGGAAAAGTTGGACTTCCTAGACGCTCGGCTTACGCAGCCTCCAAACATGCTTTATTAGGATTCACCGATTCGTTAAGAGCTGAAGTTCATAAAGAAAAAATTTATGTTACAACAGTATGCCCCTCTTATGTGAAAACTGATCTTTCGAGAAATGCATTCACTTCAAATGGAGAAAAATACGGAAGTACGATCCCCATTCGTATACAATACATACCTATATTGTTTTCAATTAATCAATTTTCAGCATTTATATTGTCTCTATTTCAGAAATGGATGAAACTACAAATAAAGGTGCTTCGCCTGATTCTGTAGCGGCTGAAATCCTCGATGCTATTATCTACAAAAAAAATGAAATCACTCTAGGTCCAATTTATCGTAAAATTTTCATATACGGGAGAAATATTTTGTCACCTATTTACTTTAAAATTCTTGAAAAATTTGAAAAAGATGCTAATAAATAATTCATGTTTATCAGTTACATATACATATTTTCATACAAATACCTTTTTTTTCCACAATACATATTTTGTTATTTTAGAAGCTTAATTTAAATAAAATCTTGTTTTTTTAAATTTTACCTACTGCTTATACTCATGCATAATATGTGTATGCAGGTATAATCAAAATTTGTTTCACAATCAATGAAAAATAATATTAGAGAGAGCATAAAAATAATCGAAAATATACAATGAAACCTAAACAATTTCTCTGAAAATACGAACATACATATATCTATCAACTGTATTTATTCAATTGTATTTTTTTTTTTTTTTTTGATCAAACATATATATTTATCTTTCAACTGCATTTTTCACAAAACATTAATTCACCTGGACATAAATTATACATATCACTTCTAAATACTGCACAGAGAATCTAAACTAGGTACCATTAATTCTACACAAATTCTCTCATATCACAAAACCTATAAGAAATAGATAGATTTTATAATTGTTTATCATGGCACGTTAACTATAAATACTATTACTTGTTGAATGTTTTAATACAGTTAACGAGAACTGTCAATTATTATATGACGACTGCGTTTCACAAATGGCACAAGTAAGCTTTTTATCGATATTGAGTTAAGTACAGAAAATGGTTCTACATATTTTACAGAACCATTTTCTGTACTTAACTTAATTTTGATAAAACAAGTCACTTGTGCCCTTTGTGAAATTCAGTCGTCATATATATATTCAGGTACCACAAATTCAATAAATATTATAGTAAAGACTATCTTGTATTGAAAAAGTAAATGTGTTGATTTCATATAAAAGATGTTGTGTGATTAGTTCCCTTTATATATAACAAACCAGTACATTATACCATTCATCATTATCTTGTTTTCACTCCTAAAATGGTAATTTAAATATTCAAAATTTTATATATTCTTACATAGTTATGATTTCAGCACTGAAAATTTTATATGAAAGATTTTTTAGCGATGCCTTCTGTTACCAAGTTGGTTTTTTTTTCATCTACGTACATATATTAATTGAACAGCTGAAGATGATTTTCATAGCTGTACACTTAAGATTTAACAATTATATTAACAGACATGAAAATCGAACTGATGATTTATGACCGTTTCCAGCTGAATATTCTGTATATAAACGGTTGATTGAATCTAAAAATTCATTGTCTAATCTTGAAGCAAACAAAATGATTGCTGCAAGAATAATTTTGTTCTGCAGCTTCGTCTGCATGATAAGTGCTACTTACCCTTGCCACAAACGTAATTATATGAAATTTCTACATTAAAATTTTCATTATGATATTTTTGTACTCTAAAATTTCAGCGACATGTCCGCCAAATCAAGTCTATTCTGATTGTAATAACCATCCATGCCAAGACACTTGCGATTTTCCACATTTAAGCAAGACATGCAAATATAATACCAGTCAGAAGTACCCTGGATGCATTTGTGCCCCAGGCTACGTCAAAGAAAAAGATGGATCATGTATTGAACGTAAACTTTGTGGTATGTTCTCTATTTATATTTTTTACTTAAATTTCTAATTGGATATTTCAAAAATTTGATCAAATAGTTTTATACATGAAAATATGGAAATTATCTGAAAATGGTTTGAATCTTTTATTGAAAGGAATACGTGTAATAATGAACTGTTTCACTTAACAGATTTAATTTATATCTCAATCGATAGATATTAATAATCTCATGATTTTTTTAGTATGACAACATTCACCGTAAAAGAATTTACATGGAAAATAGATTTTAAATCATTTCATTTACATACTAATTTTCGTTCACAGGTGAACGAAACCTATGTACCTATGAGCACAATTTTTTTTTTTCTCAAACTACCTACCTACATTGATTTCGAGGTCAAATATGATCACTCTAATATTTTTTGGATCATAACGAATTAATTATTAACAAATTCAAATGCGTTGAGAGAGTCCACTCACCATAGAAAGCTCCACAATGTCCTTTCCAACTTGTATTGCACTTATTTTACTTTTATGTATTAATATCATATTTCAATTTGTTTTAGATTTTAAGTGTGGTTCAAATGAAGATTTAGTGAGTTCTCCAAACCCATGTCCAAATGTAGGAACATGCGATGGTCCTGACAAAAATTCAAAACCTACATGCAGAATGGCTGTTCCGAGAAAAGGCTGTCAATGTAAAGATGGATATTTTAAAGACAATTCTGGAAAATGTATACCAAAGTGCCAATGCCGTAATAATCTTGAATTTTCTTATACAAACACTTTTATGTTATAAAAAGATCAATAGTTAATCATAAACTAAAATTTCATCAACAGCTAAAAAATGTACTGGTGCAAACGAAATATACAGTCCAGGAGGTCCATGTGAACCTAATTGTGTAAGTCCTACTCCCGTGTGTAAATCTGTACCTGATTGCAGATGCAAAGAAGGATACGTGAGACATTTCAAAGATTGTATACGTATATGTCAATGCCGTAAGTCAATTTTATTCCAATTATTGCTATTAAACAATGTTCTATCTATCTATATAAATAAAATCGAATGTATGTATGTACATATATGTATATGTTACCTATAAACTCCGAAGGGGCTGATCCGTTCACAGCAAAACTTTCAGAGATTATTGTTTGCATGCATGGGAAGGTTTACGCATCATAAAATTTTGGTTTTGAGAAAAAAAAATCGTGAATTTTGGCATTGCAAGGATGGGACCCTTAGATGTTATACAGCTTACATACGCGATGAGATTTACTTACTCCTAAACTGTTGATATTTTCGCAACTTGCAACATTCCAAAATTATTGTGTGCATAACTAGAAAAAGATCTGCATTATTACATTCTGAAATAAAAACAAAAAAAAATATCGAAAATTTTGAAATTCCAAGGGTGGGGACTTTTAGACAGCCAATTTTATGCATAGCCTACACACGCAACGGTATTTACATATTAGATCTCAAAACACCTGATTCTTTCGCCGAACAGTTGCAGGAACATAAATTAAATCGGGTACGGGAATGGGATATACATAATATATGTACAACAGATTACAATTGACTTAAAATTCAGTCTCGAGCAATTTCGGGTCACTTAGACTCCAAAAGAACTTATTCTTTCGCCGAAATTGTAACGAGATCAGAAATTGAAGCAGGATCGTAAAAGGAACGGGACATGCTATAGATACCACAATTCACAATCGGCTCAAAGCCTAAATAGTCTCAAGCAATTCCGGGTAACAGAAGATAGGTAGTTCAATATAAAAATGAGAACTATGTATTGATATATTTCCAGCTAAATGCGGCTCAAATGAAGAATACAAATATGAGGGCCCCTCATGTCCGGCCACTTGTAAAAATGATGAAGGTAAAAAACCGTGTGGTTCACCTTGCGCAAATCCACGTGTCCCGGGATGTTTCTGCAAACAAGGTTATGTGAGAGGTGATAACGGAAAATGCATCGAAAAATGTAAATGCCGTAAGTGAAAATTTCTAAAAGCACGGTTCAAATCTGTTTTATGAACCTGAAAAATAAAAATATTTTTAATTTTTTTCCAGCTTGCCCTTACTCTAAGAGAGGAGTGCTGCCTCCAAAACCATGCCCTACAAAACCTCCAACAACTACTACACCTAAGCCATGCCCACCCAGTAAGTGAAATGAAAATAGGAAATGTAAAAGGAGAGTGGGCAAATTTATTTCAAAAGTCGCAATTGAAGAGAAAAATTTTGAATGAAAGGGTGTGTAATGTAGTCATCAATCAAGCAGATGTGCATCAAAATCTATTCTAAAGTTCGAGTAATTTACGTTTTTGCTCCCCCTTTCGCCCTACTGTGCCCTGCACGGCAACACTATTGTCACCACGCCGATAATAACTGCTCAGAATAATATGCTTGGGCATATATTTTTTTCCAGAAAATCCTCCAGATAGGTTTCAGATTGATGGTGATTAATGGAAAAAATAATAACTTACTAAATAAATAAATGGAACAAGTAAACAACAAGTTATCTGTGAAGCTAAATCAAACGTACCGATTTCTTGAAATCATGATTTTGATGCACTTCTACTCGATTGAAGAATTCATTACACTCTTTCATTTAGAATATGTCTCATAGATGGCGGATTTTGTACCAACTTCCATAGATATTTACCCAATGTCATTTGTAATATCTTAAAATTGTAAATTCAAATTTATTTTTCAGAATGTGGATATAATGAATATCATACTGATGAAGCTCCAATCTTCCCTGAAGCTTGCGATAATAGAGGAAAATCACGTTGTAACAGTACCAGACCCGGATGCGCTTGCAAACCTGGTTTCATCAGAAGTTCATCTAAGAAAGGTGCGAAATGTATCAGGCGGTGTCAATGTCCACCATGTAAATGAAAATGGAATGCATTATAAAAAATATATTTTGTAATTTCTCACGTTGAAACCTTTTTAAATTATAGATATTTTTTAAAATCTATCACATAATATTATGATTTTTTTTTTGATTTGATATGATTTGATAATATATCTCAGTACACATTCTGAGTTCGTTTATATCATGAGCATATATAACTCAATTTCGGCAAAAATGTCACTTGTACCCCTTGGCCTTTCCAGTCTTCATATAGGTGCATACAATTTTATATAATAATAGTATATTTTTATTGCCAGTACCTACCTACATCTTTTTCAATAATCAATACTCAATAACCAATTCTTAATAACTTTTCAACATACACACAATACATTGGAGTTTATAGAAATACATTTTACATTTCAAATGTTTATTTAAGTAGGTAGGTACCTAATATTAGAATGAATGTGTCTAGTAGCATTTACCTATTTACATATATAAATAATTACAATTCAAAGTAAAAAGGTCAATGCCCATTTTGTATGGAAAATTAACCCAAGCCCGGCGCTAGCGAAACCTAGCTCAAATGATAGGTATAATTGAGTAAATAAAAAGTGCATAGGGGACATATTCAAAATTGATGGCTAAATGTGTAAAATAGTAATTTGAAGTTTTGAAGAGCGAGAGGTATTTATATGAGGTGTGGCAAAGTGTGAGTGAGACAGCAGTCGCAGCGCATATACACTAATTCCAGGATTAACAAAGCGATGTAAGTTTTCACAAATATACAAAATTACAATAAGTATCTACCATGATACATACCTACATGCATTTTGTGCATCTACTCATTATATACTCATCAGTTTTATATTGAAAAAGTACATAGAAAACATAAATTTTATACTATTAGTAGGTACCTACCTATTATATTCATAATATATTATAAAAATGATTCATCACTTATTTAACCCTTCCAAACATAAACCCATTTGATCAGAATATTAAACTAAGAATTTCTAAACAAAAAATATATCCAGTATTTATTTTTAGTGTGCAAGATATAAATTGTTTCTAAAAATGTATCCAGGCGTTTAATAACCCCAACTAAACTGAATAATACCTACGTGATTGTGTTATTTATGCTTGAAATGGTTAGCACAAATATTTTTGTAAGTAGGTACTTATTTTAATTTTCACAATATGCTATATTTGTGAAAAGCCACGACCTGATGCACTTTTCTTATTACTTTGTTGCATCTTGTTCATATATACCATCTAGAACACTATATAATACATTCGGAACGTGTTAGCTGACGAGACAAATTCCTTTCTGATGTTACGAATATTTTTTAAGATCATTTAAAGAGGTCTTTACAATTTTTACAATATACTATTTCTCTAAAACTCTTTCTATATGTTCATAATTATACATATGTATGTAGGTATGTTCAATTAACATATTATATTTTTCTTATTACAGAAAATAAAATATGATCATAACGATTAACAATTTGATATCTTTTACCTTCGTTATTTTTTTTCTGAAACAACTGTTTTCCATTCTGAAAACAGACTTTTTCAAAAGAAGAGGACTAAAATATTTACCATACAAAACATCCATTTTTGGTAACATGTTTGAGTGCCTAACTAATAAACGACACTTCATACATGTTGTAGATTCTGCATATTACAAGTTTCGAGATCAAAAGTAGGTACCTACCTCATAATATAATTCATCCATTTCATGTTCTATATTTTTCACTTCAAATTGAATTCGAATTTGAAAAAAAAATTGAATGGAAGTGGAAAACCTGAAAAATAAACTAGGGAATATAATATGTAGCTACACTTTGAATTTCAGATATTTTGGTTTCATGCAGATGAACAAACCGTTAGTTGTCTTGAATGATTTAGAACTGATCAAAATGATCACAGTTAAAGATTGCGATCATTTTCAAGATCGCCATGGATTCGTCGATGCTGAATCAGATCCACTTTTTGGCTGTAATTTATTTGCTTTAAAAGGTATGTTAATAAATGTTGATTGATTTATTAATCTTTGGTTATTGTATGATAATTTAATAATGATAAAAATTTAGGCACTAAATGGCGAGATATGCGTTCTACTTTGAGCCCTGCATTCACAACGCTCAAAATGAAAAACATGTTTTATTTAGTAACAGAATGTGCTGAGAATTTAGTCAAATTTTGTTCAGAGAAAATAATGCTTTCAGATGATAAAAGTAATATCTACTTATAAATAAGTTATCTTTTAAAAATAATTAAAACGATCTTATAATTTTATTTTTTCAATTTACCTATGTACCTACCTAGAATATATAGAAATTGAAATGAAGAATTTGTTTTCACACTATGCAAATGATGTAATTGGTTCAACTTCATTTGGAATAAAAATTAACACTTTTGGTGATGATAATAACAAATTTTATGAAATGGGTAAAAAGGCAGCCAACTTGCAAGGGATACAATTTGTAAAATTTTTACTCTTTTCTTCGTTTCCTAGAATTTTACAGGTGAATCTAAATTTTATATTGTATGATGATTCTTCTTATTTTTCGTTTCATTAACGATTGTAGTGATCAAATCAATATATTATTTCATCACATAAAAATTACAATGACTCGTTTGCTAATTTTAGATTTTTGGTATAAAATTTTTCGATTTCGAGCTAAGAAAATTTTTCAGCAATCTCATATTGAATACAATGAAAGAAAGAACCAAAAAAGGCATTATCAGACCAGACATGATCCAACTATTGATTGCTGCACAAAATAACAATTTAAAACATGAAACCGCCCAATCTGATGATATAGATATTGGTTTTGCAACAGTTGAAGAAACGTCTATAGGAAAAAATCGATCTTACAAACACGGTACTTAAAAAATGATTATTAAATCTTTACAAAATAAAGATAAAAAATAGTTGATCAAAATAATAATAGTAATAATCAAAATAATTAATTTTACAGAATGGAAAGACGATGAAATTGTAGCACAAGCACTACTTTTCTTCATGGCCGGCTTCGATTCAGTTTCTACAGTATTGTCTTTCCTTTTTTATGAATTGGCTTTACAACCTGATATTCAGAAAAAATTACAACATGAAATAGATGAAATTGTTGCTGAAAAGAAGCATTCCAATTTGGAATACACCGATCTACCCAAATTGAAATATTTGGATATGGTTGTATCAGGTAGTATCTTAAAAATTATGCATATTTTATTCAATTTCTGTTTATGTTAAAATAATAGTTTTATGATTTATTCAATACTAGAAGCAATGAGATTATATCCACCAGCAATTTCAATTGACAGGATGTGCAATAATGATTATTATCTTCCTCCATCTAGTGCAAAGAATAATAAAACATATAAGGTATGTATCGTCAAATGAAAAAAAATCTATTTTCTATCATAAGAAGGTAATGAACTTTGTGGATATAGATAAGAACTGGAGAGAACATATTGATACCAGTCTACAGCATACAACGTGATCCAGATTATTTTCCAAATCCAAACAAATTCGATCCTGAAAGATTTTCTGCTGAAAATAAGATCAAAATAAAACCATGTTCATATATCCCATTTGGGTCTGGTCCTAGGAATTGTATTGGTATTGATTTCAATCATATATTAAATATTATATAGGTACATACACCTGACTCTCGTTTTACACGGTTTCGAAATAACACGGTTTGAAAAAATGAAAAAATATTTTTTTACACGATTTATTTGGCCTAACACGGTTTGTTTGAACTGCTATATAATGAATATCGCGAAATAAAAAATGTCACTTTTTTTACACAGTTTTTGCTGGCCTATCCACCGTGTAAAACGAGAGTTGGGTGTATTTCAACATTTTTACAATTTATTAATATTTATATGAAAATATACAGGTTCTCGTCTTGCTCTAATGGAAATGAAAGCTGCTGTTTTTTATTTGATGTTAAAATTTGATTTTGTGATATCTGAAAAATCTCAAATACCAATAAAGATTTCTAAAGTTAACTTTAATCTGTCTGAAACGGAAAAAGGAATTTGGTTAGGTGTTCAACCGAGGCCAAAGATTTTAACATAATATTGATAAGTAGTTATATATTTTTATTGTTCAGATTATACTTTCAATGAAAAGTAGCATTATGAGAATATTTTTTTTAGTTATATGATAATTTTTAATAAATATAAATACAAGAGAATGTAAATTAACTCATAAGAAATGTTATATTAATAAATTTTGTAATAAAATAATTTCATTCATTTTTTGGTGAATCACGAAAAATCTTATCTGAAAAACAATAATTTTATTGAGTATCTTCTATTCTGATAATCAGACTGATTTATTGATATGATTAGATTTTCAACAGGTTCCAAAAATATATGCATTCACAATACCTATAGGTACCTACCTACCTACATATGTATTTGCATAATGTGAATAGGTACCTACTACCTAGATATTGTGTATTTTCTTAATTTTCAAGTTCACTCAAATCAGTTTGTCACATTCGACCTTGGTAGTAATTAGTAAATGTATGTAGGTAGGTATTTCCCAAAGTTTCATGCTTAAAAACCAATGAAAATTCTAGTTTTGATAAGTATTTTCTTCAAAAAGTATCATTTAATCTTCAAAACTATTTTGTTAGATTTAATTCTATGATTGAATTGAATTGAAATTATTTATATTGATTATGATTAACGCAAATTGGAAGTACAAATTTAATGCAAAATTGATATGTACCTACCTATTTTAAACAAAAATGTTGAGAAACTGTTTGTTATTTCATATATAAAATAAATAATTTCCTGTTAGTCACACTGAAACCAGTTTAGTGCAATCATATATAATTTTCTTAGCTCACAATCAGTTGCCAAAAATATTTCAAAGCAATTGATGTTTGTATTCTTGTGCCGAAAAATAAAAACAAATTTGTGCTCCATCCAATTACACATTAAGTAAAACATTTTTCTAAGAATTTTATGTACATAAGTACCTACCTATTGAAAATATATGTTTGAATAATACAATACTAGATATACCTACCTACCTATTGGTAGTTAGGTACCTACTAAAATTTCATCATGTAATGGGTATAATAAATTACAGTTTTTGAGCGGCTTGCCGATTGTCATAGTTAAATAGCACCTAATATGGAATTAAGTATATATGACTGGATTCTTTTCATTGTGTTCCTTATTGCAATTTTGTTTGCATACGGGAAGTATAAAATTGACTATTTTCATAGACGAGGAATTAAAACATTACCAGCATATCCTCTTGTCGGCAATTTATTACAATCGTTTATGAGAAAAGAACATTTCATTGATACTATAACAAGAGCATACAACACATTTCCAGAGGAAAAGTATACAAACAATAAAATAAATGTGAATAATTTTTCATAGTGATATAATATTAATTTAATTTTAGGTATATAGGATTTCTACAATGTCATAGACCAAATCTACTTGTGAAAGACTTGGAAACCATAAAACAAATAACGGTAAAGGATTTTGAATACTTTCAAGATCACCAAGTTATCATAGACGAAAACAGTGATCCATTATTTGGAAAAAATCTTTTAAGTTTAAAAGGTACAATCTGAAAATGTTTAAAAACAAGTTCTTTTACAATTTCTGAGATATTTTTCATTTTTTTTGTGAAGGACAAAAATGGAGAGAAATGCGATCAACTCTCAGTCCAGCATTCACAAGTTCAAAAATGAGACAGATGTTTGAATATGTTGCCGAATGTGGAGAACAAATGGCTAATTATTATTTAGGAAAAATAAACAATACTGAAAAAAGTGAAAAAAGTAGGTACCTACCTACATAAAAATACAAATATCAATATTATTTTGACTGGAACTATTTACCTACTTATATTAAAATATGTACCTAATAATTTATCGTATACCTAGATGGAAAAGTGCTTGAAATCGAGTTGAAAGATGCATTTGTCAGATATGCCAGTGATGTTATTGCTACATCTGCATTTGGAGTTAAAGTCGATTCTCTGAAAAATAAAGAAAATGAGTTCTATTTGATGGGGAAAAAGGCAACCTCCAATTCCGCTATCCAGATAATAAAGGGGCTGTTTCTTTTATTTTTTCCTAAATTGACAAAGGTAAAAAATAAAAAATAGAAATTATAGGCATATGAAAATCAGTTCTTGTTATAAATCTTAATGAAAAGCTTTTAGGTGTAACTGTTTTTGAAAAGAAATTATCAGATTTTTTTAGAAATCTAGTAAAATCACAAATAAAATATAGAGAAGAAAATAATTATATTAGAAAAGATATGATACATTTGCTGATGGAAGCGAAAAAAGGATCCTTACGACATGAACATGCTTCGGAAAAAACAGATGTTGATTTTGCTGCAGTAGAAGAATCTAAAATGGATAAGGATACTATAAAACGAGGTACACTGCAGTAAAATTTATTCTCAAATCGTTGTTTATGTATACAAAAATCGAATTATGTATATTATTATTTTTTATACCTATATGAATAAAAATATATTTTTATGTATTTTATTAGTATCAGATTTGGATGATGATGATATAACAGCTCAAGCTATATTATTCTTTCTTGCCGGATTTGATACATCATCAACAGTTCTTAGTTTTCTCGTCAATGAATTGGCTATAAATCCAGATATACAAAAGAAGCTTCAATGTGAAATTGATGACGTAGTATGTAAGAAAGCCAGCGGGATTTTGGAATACGATGATCTTCAATCCATGAAATATATGGATATGGTTGTATCGGGTAAAATATGGATGATGAATTAGAGTTTTTGTTCAGTCAATACATTTTCATTATTGATATATATATATATACCTATATATTTTTATTTATTTTTTTGTATTCAAGAAACACTGCGCAAATGGCCTCCAGGAATACTAACAGATAGAATTTGTGTAAAATCATATAAGCTTCCATCATCTACATCAACATCAAAACCGTACACTGTAATCATATTGATAAAATTCAAATAGTTATTATTTAGAAAAACTATTTTAAATCAAATTACGACCCGTGGCTCAGAGCGTGGACGGTGGGTTAATAATCTGCAGGCGCGGGTTCGAGCCACAGCCGTGTCTGAAAATTTCGAGCATCGTTAACGCATTTATAATATAGATTATTTAGATAATCTTATCAAATAATATGAAAGTCATTGCAGTTTTAAAATGAATATATTGAATAAGAAAAAATTTCAGGTGAATCCTGGTGATGGAATATGGATACCAGTGTATTCTATTCACAGAGATCCAAAATATTTTGAAAATCCAGAAAAATTCGATCCTGACAGATTTTCAGATGGTAATAAGTCATCAATTCTACCATCTGCATATCTTCCATTTGGTCTTGGACCTCGTAATTGTATTGGTAAATTATTTCAAATTCATATAGATATCATATTTATTTAAATAAAAATATTGTACTTGAGTGTAACGAAAGAAACAAAACAAAAGACAAGAAAAAGTGTGTGTGTGTACATATGATTTTATTATACACCTATTTTGTAATTACTAGGATCAAGATTTGCTCTGATGGAAGTAAAATCAGTCATATTTCATCTGCTGAAAAAATTTGACTTTGTAGAAATAGCGAAAACATCAAATCCATTAATGCTGGATCCGAAAGATTTCAGAATGACTCCAAAGAATGGTTTTTGGGTAGGATTAAAACATAGATATTGAATAAAGTTATATTGAAATACGTATTTATCAATACTAATAAATTTTTAACTACCTATGTAATAAACTTGTTTCTTTTTTGATCGTGAAATTCAATATAACTAACGATAAGTAGTAGGTACCTACCTAGCTATATTTTTTTACAAAAACAAAAATAAAATGAAGTATGACAAGCTCAGGTTTTGAAAACTAACTATTGCTTAAGAGTATCGATACATACATATTATGTAAGTATGAAGGTATAGGTAATTAATATGTGTATTTTGACTAAAAAAAAAGTTTTAGAAATTCCATTAAAACTTTATATATATGTATACATATATGACGACTAAAAAGGCCAAGGGGTACAAGTGACCTCGCGGTAATTTCGAGAAAAGCGCGCTCGAAGTTGAACATGTACCTACATGTAATAAGAGGAAGTCAAGTGATTTGATATTTCTCGGCACACGATCCAAGTTCGTTTATATCCTTTCGCCACCAAATATACTATGAGTGTACATAGAAACGATTCATGTACATAACTCAATTTCGCCGAAAATGTCACTATAGTATTAGCAAAAGCAATATCATATTAAAAAGTGTAGGTATTTGGCGAAAAAATTGATTATTTTCAATTTTAACAATATGTGCCTAGGTACATTTCCTTTCAAAGTATTTGAATACACTGTATCGAAATTAAAGAAAATTAACTTTATTAGACTTAAGTGTTAATTAATTTAATATCAAAATTGATTCAATCTCATAGAAGAATAAATATGTATATATTCGCTTTAGGAAATTGGCTAATTTGCTATCACAAAACAAGATCTGTATGTACCTATGTCTACATATATTACGTAGGTATGTCTATATAAGAGTGTATGTATCTGTTTATAATGACTCAGTATTGTGCAATTGGCACTGGTGTGAGAACGTCTATCGTTTAATCTATTAAAAAATGTAAGTATAATCTTTACTGTAATTTTATTATGAAATGATTTTGTAAAGACAGTTTTGTCTTCATTGATAGTTAGATACATATATTATAGTAATTATAGTGTGTATGAAATATATAAAACATCAATAAGAGATAAGAAATTAAAATTTTGATTATTCAGCACTTTAACCTTCACAGTATATTTCACATACAAGATGTGTGCATATTGATTTACTTAAATAAATATATAATTTAACGATTAATATTTTAGAAAAAATGGCGTTTGGTACATATGATTGGATTCTTGCCACTATTTTTCTTTTCATACTTATATTCATGTATGGAAAATATAGAGTGAGTTTTTTTGCAAGACGAGGAATTAAAACTTTACCAGTATATCCATTTGTTGGTAACATGTTAAAAACCTTGATGAAAAAAGAGCATTTCAACACCGTAGTCCACAAGCTTTATACGACATTTCCAAATGAAAAGTAAGTTGAAAACATAAAATTTGTTTAATATTTCAATATCATAATTTGATTCGATTATTATAGGTATGTGGGATTTTTCCAATTTCAAAGACCAAGTTTGATGATCAAAGATATAGAAGTGATTAAGAAAATAACAATCAAGGACTTTGATCATTTTCAAGATCACCAAGCTTTAGTAGATGAGCATTCCGATCCACTCTTTGGAAGAAATCTATTTAGTTTGAAAGGTAATATAATTTAAAAAGGTTAAATAATAATTGCAGATTACAATTCTTTTTTTTTTCAATGAAAATAAAGGACAAACATGGAAAGACATGCGTGGAACACTTAGTCCAGCATTCACAAGTTCAAAAATGAAACAAATGTTTTCACACGTGGCTGAATGTGGTGCACAAATGGCTAATTATTATTTAGAAACAACGAAAGACACTAAAGATAAAGGTAACTCTATTTTTTAATTCTAAATACCAATATCATCAATATATTTTGTTAAATTTTACTATAATTTTGAATGAATATAAATAAATTTAGAAAAGTTTACGAAGGTATCTATATTTATTCATTTGTTGAATTTCAATATTGTTGAAAGTTTGTATAAAATATATTCAATATTTTCGATATACCTACCTATACTTTTTTAATTGACTCAGATGGTGTACATGAAATAGAAATAAAGGATGCTTTCACAAGATACACCAATGATGTGATAGCAACTGCAGCCTTCGGAATCAAAACTGACTCTTTGAAAGATAGAGATAATGAATTTTACCGCATGGGAAAAGAAGCTACTACATTTTCGTCTTCTAGATTTCTTAAAATGATGATTGCAATGTTTTTCCCGAATTTATTGAGAGTATGTATAATATAAAAATTCTTCGTTTTTCACCACTTATTGAAATTCTATATTCATTGAAAGAAATTTTAAGGTTTTCGGAATAACATTCTTCGGAAAAAGATTATCTGATTATTTCAGACAATTAGTAATGGGTCAAATGAAATTCCGAGAAAAAAATAACATTATCAGACAAGACATGATAAATTTGCTGATGGAAGCAAAAAAAGGTTCACTTAAAAATAATGAAACATCAGAAGGAAATGAGGCTGGTTTCGCAACAGTTGAAGAATCTAAACTAGGAAAAGAATCTGTGAAAAGAGGTATTTTTTCATTGATATTTCAAATAGAAAAATAATAATTTTTGATGGTAAATTTCACACTTTCAACAGAATGGAGTGATGATGATATCACTGCACAAGCTATTTTGTTTTTCTTTGCTGGCTTTGACTCTTCGGCTACAGCTATTTGCTTTTTAGTAAACGAATTAGCTATAAACCCTGAAGTACAACATAAGTTGCAGTGTGAAATAGATGAACTGTATGAAAAATGTAATGGTAAACTTGAGTATAATGATATACCGAATATGAAATATATGGATATGGTGATGTCAGGTAAATTTACTTCTTACTCATTTTCCTTTACGTTGAAAGAAAATTAGATAAATATCCTGATAATATTTTTGATACTAGAGTTGCTTCGAAAATGGCCTCCAGGACCATTTACAGACAGAAATTGTGTGAAAGATTATGAATTGCCACCAGCCAAACCTAACTCAAAAACATACATTGTAATTATTTTACAAAAACGTTTCATATTATGATTAAAACTTTTTTGATTGTTTCCTTCAAAATTTCATATCAAATTTAAGAATTAAAAAAAAAATGATATTTCAGGTTCATGCTGGTGAAGGAATAATAATTCCAATTATGCCTATTCACCGAGATCCACAATATTATGAAAATCCAGACAAGTTTGATCCAGAAAGATTTTCAGATGAAAATAAATCATCAATATTGCCATTTACATATTTACCTTTTGGTTTGGGACCTAGAAATTGCATAGGTATGTATATTAGTATATAAAAATAAATTCTAAAAAATATAGGTACTTGAATCATTTCATGTTGATTAATTTACTTATTAAAAACTTCCAAATTGAAATTTTAGGATCGCGGTTTGCACTTATGGAAATTAAATCGGTCATATTTTATATGCTGAGAAATTTTGATTTTGTGGAAACTTCAAAAACAGCAAATCCCATAATTCTGGCTCCTGAAAGTGGTTTTGTCATGATCCCAAAAAATGGATTTTGGGTAGGATTAAAACGTCGCCATCATATATAATATGTATTCCACAGTTCAGTTTGAAAAATGTTCAAACATCTGTCAGTCAAATAACTGATACCTACGTCTGATATTTTCAACTAATCAAAATAAATTAACATAGTTTTATAATAAAATATATCTATATTCAATATTTTTTACATTAGCTTTTATAAAAAAACATATTTTCTATGTTCTGCCAAATTTATCTTTCACTTATACTTACATTTTTTTTCAAATATTTACTAAACATAGATGATATACAAAATAAAGTAGCAAAAAACAGCACTCACCGAAAACGTTTTATCAACATAAGTATATGTATATTGATTAATAAAGGAAAATAAATTTACTAGAGGAAATGTACAAATTGTAGTTCTAATTATTTACAAGTCAGAAAATAACTGTTTAAAACAAAATGTATTCCCACATGAAATTTCACTCTCCTTAATAAGGCCACATGTAAAAATATGTGTTTTGCCAATCGGGTAGATACTGTAAGATCGGTTTGCAAATCAAACCCATCAGAGGAATGTTATTTGCCATGCTATTCAAAAACTTATTGATAACTGATGATGAATACTTTTGATACATAGGTGTTCTTAACAAATACAACAGTAAACTAAGCTTTCTGCGTTGTATTTCTAAGCGTTGATCGTAATTCAATGTATTAGTTTCGTTTTCATACAAACGCAAACTGTACAAATCTAAAAATAAGTAAACTAACCATTGCTTCCATGTTTCGGAACCAAAACATGCAATAGATCCCAAATGAGCCAAAGGCTTAATAGCAAACAAAGTTTCAGCAATTTTTTTCTTTTTCACGTTTTCTCTTTCATCATTCGAAGAAGATGCTTTTTCTATCTGAGTATTAATAGGTTTCCAATCTCGAAGATGAACCGGAAGACCTCCTTCGACCTTTCTGATCACTCGACCGCTCCGTTTCAATACGAATCCTGGCTGTCTGAATTCATCATTCAAATCGTCTTCGGTGATCTTAGTTCTTTGTAAAACAGGAACTGGTGGTTGTTGCAGAGGTATTTCAGTGAAATTATGAATGAGAATCAAGTTGGATATGCATCTGAAGACCTGGATAACGGTGACAGCTCCCCACTTGCCTCTATTGCCCCATTTGTGCCTTGAAGTGATTTCAAGGAGTACTTCGCAATAATGTAATATGGTCAAACACAATTTTAATCTGTCTTTGAATGATGGTTTTTGAAATCTTGTATCATTTTGTATTTTTCTTATCAACATGTCATTGTAAAAAGAGAATAGATTAGATAATGTGTAGATTAGTTCTGAGAGAATCGGCGATTTGTTAACCTTTCCAGCTATGATATAAGACAAATATTTAGCTATAGTTTCCATTTCTGTGGCACGACCAGGATTGTTCATCACCCATTTTTTGTATGATTCAAAAAAGTTTTTCATATTATGAACAGAAGACATTTTGCAAAGACAACTCTGAAATCAGAGTAAAAAACTCAACACAAGGAATTATAGAATAACATAAAAGTTAATGTTTAATCGATTATCAACTGTTAAATTGTTAATAACCTTTATTTATACCTAAAACGTTATCTATAGAACATTAAACTACGATTACACAGTCTAAATAACAATTAACGATCGACCCTAAGGATGGGCCTTTCAATTGATGGATAGAAGTTAGTTTATTCTAGGTAACTGTTAGTTATAACTTTCAAATTTTATACGAAAAAAAATGCTTAGCTTTGAGATTAGTTCAACCGACGATTAAAAATCCAATCATAAAATAAAACGAGAAATGAATAATTATCATAAACTTAACTCACCTTTTCACAAATAAAACGATTATGATTCCGTGAGCAAAACTAGAACTCAGATTTACATCGGAACTATCGACAAAGGTAAAGCCAAATGTACAAAATTTGACATTTGAATACTTTGACCTTTGTGGCCTAAATCGTTCAATTGATGAACATTGATTATTTTGCACAAATTGTAAAATGTAAAAAAATAATTCATACCAACTTACCAACTAATATGCTTATAAATTAATAATATTAAATAATTCAAAGACACATATCTTACAATTTAGTATAAAAATGTAATTTTAGGATAGGCCATAGCCGTAATATTGAATGTTATTTCAAATGTTTGTAACGAACGTTACGTCAAAAGTATAATTGAACTTCAATTTTACATTTTTCTGATATTTCAAAGTTGTAAGTTGAACTATTTAGGTACACACATTCGAAATAGAAAGTTTCATTAGTTCACTCTTTCATTCATAGAATTTTCATTTGAAAGATCAATCCTTTATTTCATTGGTAAAATTTGCCCCTTGTCCTTTATTTAGTGAATTCAAACGTTATATTGATGAATAATTGAATATTCCTTCTTTATCTGGATCCTTACATTCTTTCCACATGATAATCGTTTTATGCGCGCGTTTTCGTAATTATCGAAACGTGTATTTCGATAATTACACCCAACTCTCGTTTTACACGGTGGATAGGGATCAGCAAAAACCGTGTAAAAAAAGTGACATTTTTTATTTCGCGATATTCATTATATAGTTCAAACAAACCGTGTTAGACCAAATAAATCGTGTAAAAAAAATTTTTTTGCATTTTTTCAAACCGTGTAAAACGAAAGTTGGGCGTATATGGAAACACTGTGAATGGGGAATAACACTGTAGTCGAATATTTTTGATGATAAAATGTGGATTAATAAAAAAAACACAAACATGTTAAAAGCGTAAATAATTCGATTAAATAATTTTAGTATTTATATTTCGTATAACATACCTTATATTTATACATATTTATCCATTAATATGTTCTTCATCTTCACCGAAAAATATTCTCACTCTAATATAAGTATATATTTACATAAAACTACTTGTTTCAGTTATTCTTCAATATGTTTTCGAGCCTCAAAGAACATAGCATCAGAATCGACAATAGTATTCGAAATATTGAAAAAGATATAGATGTTGTGATAAAGTCAATTTTCTCCATAGTTGAAGCAGACATATCAGAGACCTCATCGGTTTTCTTTGATAAATTATTTACAGATCTGGACAATATTGATTCCAGCGTTAACATAATGATAAAAGAGAGTAAAGATAAATCAACCAGTTTGTCTTCGGAATTGGGAAAGTATTTGACATTCATTGAGCAGATGAAATTACAACTCAACAATCTAGAGGATGATGTAACAAGTCGCGGGTATATTAAAAAAGAAAATTTATCTTTATTGAAAAACCAACAAATTTCGAGCAAACCATGTGAAGATGTGATAGTTGAAACAGAAAATGGATATCACTAAATCTATTTATAATTGGAAAATATTTCATAACATTTCCGAATAATTAATTTAACTTGTAATTGTAACTGCATAAATTTATTTTGAAAATTCAAGTGTAAGCATTGTGTATATTAATTATATTTTGAAATATAAAATTATTATTAAATTATTGTGTTTTATTCATAGTAAAAGTCAGAATTAAAGATTACAGACATCAATACAATGATAACTGTTCTATGTAAATGTGATTTTATAATAAGTTTGATACAATTATTAATTTTATTTTATTATATAAGCTGAAATCCATTTATTGAATAACTCAGATAGTTAAGTATAATTTCAACATAAATTAATATTCATATAAAAATATGTATTGTATAAATATTCAAATAAACAAATTAAAATTATATCACAATGCAATATTCTACGGTCTTCCCAAAGGAATAATAAAACTTAAATCATCTGCAATTTCTCCCCAATTTGCCCGATTTAGTTGAAAGACTGTGACCCATGTTATGATTATAAGGGCCCAAATCAATGTTCCGATCCCTGACCATATGACATCTGAAAATAAAAAATAAAAGGATAATTATGCACAATTGTAACGTATTTTATATTGTAATTGTAAGTCACTGATATTCGAACATACATTTTTTGATCTGTTTTTGTTCATCGAATGGAGGTTTACGAAAAGCCTCAGCAAAAAACCAGCAAGCATTGACAGCCCATACAAATGGAAGAAACAAACAGCCAACTGAAAATATAATGTTTATTTATAGGTTTGATAGAAATCAAAAAGCAGATATGCAAAATAATATGAATTTCATTGAAATCATGATTTTGTCGCCTTATATGCACGATTTTTTTTTTCACGAAAAAAAAGCTACTATTTTTATTTCATGTCCAAGGCAAATATAGAATATTGAAGACGATAAATTCAGCCTTTTTCATGGAAAAAACGCACATATAAATTAATTAAATTATAGATTCACCGATCTCAATGTAACATACTTATACATATGTTTTTGTTAAATTCAAATGTGAATTTACATTATTCAAATATAGTTAAAAACATGAATAATCTAACCTTTAAAGTAGAATCGACACAAATATAACTTTTGATCGTTCGGCACTCGACTTAAATCCATATTCGAAGAAGAATGAAACAAGCGGCTGTCGCTGTCAAATTGACGTTTGTGACTCAGTTTTGGCCATAACAACTCTTTCAATGACAATATTTCGATGAATGAAGCAACAATTTCAAAAATGAAAATTTTATTGATTAGAGGAATATGGGGAGACTTTGTCTGCTTGGTAGAATTGATTCCCGTTTGTTTTTTTGTCTCTAACTCCCAATTGGAAAATCGTATTTTACAAAAAAAAAAAAAATAGAACTTATTATGAGTAATTTTTTCTTAAGATATGATTTTCAAAAAGAAGTTAGAAGCAAAAAATAAAAGAGAAGATCAAATCTCCCAGATAGAATAAGTCTCCCCATGTCACCCTATGTAGAGTTCGTTTGAATCGAATAAACTTTACCATAAATTGGTGCCCTTATTAATATTTTCCATTCGTCTGAAAATTTAATATGAACACAGTGGTATAAAAAAAGATTAATAAATACCTACTACATTTTTTCTTATACAGTTTCTGAAAATCTTTAAAACGTTCCTTCAGGAAATATATTTTTTAGAAAATTTTGATTTTTAAATAATCAGTTCATTCATTATTTTTATTCAGTTATTTGTGTTGCAGGCGAAAAATTTTTCGACAATTTCAATACCTAAATCGAACAATTCATATTTTGTGAACTCGAAATTTTTAATTTGATTTCATCAACAATATTTAAAAATATTTATATATATATATATATTGAGTAATGACTTCACAAAATAAATGACACATGCCAATTTTTGAAAATAAATAAAGGACAGAGGACAGTGCGTCGAAATGTCACTGTAATTATGCAGCCAAGTAGATTTTTAATATTCATATTCAATTCAATAGTTTAATGCGCAAACACCGCACATGTTATGTTGGATGCATTGACAAATATCTGCATATTTCATGTGAAACTGCAATGTTCGTGCATAATTAAAACCCCTCATTAAACGAACATCAAATGAAACTCTTGCACACATAAAAATATTCATCCTAATCGGCATATGTAGTGCAAGAGGGAACGGTCATATTTTGTCTAACTAGAAATTATTGCCTTTCTGCTATGGTGCTCGCAACTAGAGCAATAAAATTGGTAATTTCTTTCTAAAGTCTAGCTAGAAAAGAAAAGCATTCCCATTTGCACTGTATCTCAGATCCACTTCGAATAACGCCGAAGCAATTTCCATCCCAGTCATTCTTGATTTCCATTCTGATAACTTCATACAATCGCCATTCGATCGTTCTTGTCGAATCGCCGAATGCTTCTACGTACCACGGACGAATTCTGCAAGTCCCGTGGAATCCGCTCTCGCATTTTAATTATCAACTTTTTGCCATCGGGTCGGCGGCCATCTTCGCTTTTCCGCCGAAGCTAATTATCTCCGGGGGCCACCATATTTGTTTTCCGAAAATGATTGCGCGCGCCTTTTCAATTCCGTCTGTCATATTCGTTTTGTGAGACGATCGAGAGACGTGCACATATGCAACGTATCGATCAGTCGCTTATAAAAGCGTGCACAATCGACAGGGGCGGACTGGAATTTATAGAAAATAAGTTCCTTTCATTAGCTGATAGAACTGATCGATTTTATTTCGTTTTCACGAATCTATTTTTTTAAAACTTGGCCCAGATCAGTTGAATACTAAAGTTGGTAGTAGAAGAACTATTATTGTACTCCCGAGCAAAGAAATAGTCATAAGTATACCAACAATGAAATCGATGAGTATGTGCTTATCAGATAAATATTCATAAGACTCGAAACGAGTACCTACACTGAGAAGAAATTCAAAGTCGCAGATATCACTGGACTCAATCGGAAATCTGGGAAAGTGTCACACGATTGCCATAACGATTGATGCACACACATAATTAAATTTCTAGCAATTTTGGTTTTTAGACAAAAGTTCAATCAATATTTTTTAGCATTGTTATTTTAAAGAAAAAATGGATTAATTAGGAATGTTAGGATTGATTCAGAAAAGCTTTCAAATTGGCATCACAACAATGTCGCCTCTAATTGTAAGCGATAAATATGGTTCACAGTAATATCGAAGCGTCACATCGGCTATATAATCACCTAGAAGGCATTCAAGAGATTTTCATAAAATTCACAACACACCTAATTAATTTGCACGACTTTCGATACGTTCAGATTCCCATTAACAAACCGAAGCGTATTTTTTCCACTCGGAAAACTCCAGTCATTTTCCTTTGAATACATCACTGTTGTCATACCACACACAACACACGTGAGTATTATATACCAAAATCGTATGATCCATTTGATCAAATCTAAGCACACAGTCGAAGCACACACCGCTCTGACACCTTCGATGACTCTCGACGATTCATTAGCGACTCATTGTGATTTTTTTAAACGGTTCACCCTCTTTCCACATAGAGCCTCGAACACCCACACGCTTCATCACAATTTCACAATGTCGAAGATTGGACAGTTTCCATTTCCGGGAAACGGCTCAATCTTCCTCATCTCGGGCTCAGGCGACATTGAAGAGGTTGTCGCACACACGCGGACCGATTGTCTTCGGCTAAGATGACATCTCAATTTCGTGTTGTGGGCAAACAATGAGCCGACAGACCGTGGATGAAGGCCTGAATAAACATCCACGTCTTGTGTCATACATTGTTGACACAACTGCCGCGGTCGAGGAAACGCATGTAGCACACGTACGCGATTGCATGTTCTTTCACCGACAGTTTGAGATTTTTTTTCTTTCGTTTTTCATTTTATTTTTAGAGTTTATTGATGTTATGAAGAACCTCAAAGGTTTTTATGCGTTTTAAATGATTCATTTCAATTTAAAAATATATTTTTTAACATTAATTAAAATCAAATATCTTTATTTGTATCATAAACGATCGATAATTTCGTCAATAAATCGCATCGATATTTATTCAATATTTATTCTAACATTTGTATTCCCCATTTGAGTGTTTTTTTGGCCAATGTTTTCATATTCTGATTTGATTGATTTAATATTGATACTGATAAAAATGTATAAAATACTAATAAGCTTCTTGCTAAGTTTTATTTAAACCTCTAATTGAATCTTATATCGACTGTGAACCATATTAATCTTCAAATAGTTCTGACATTTATTGCATATATAAATTTCTATCAATATCGATGAGATGCTTCAATGCCTTCCTATATGATCATCGTGATTCTTCGACAATATTAATACATCACATTGAGAAAATTACATCTGTTAAAATATTAGTATTAAAAGGTAACTTTACATCAACTTAACACAAATTTCAAATCGAAAGCAACAATCAATAGTACTTACTTTAAAGTCAAAACACTATCAATAAACGTAGACCTACAACGAACAGCTCTAAAACCATTGGAAAACCATCGCATTCAAACACAAATCTATAACACACAGTCGACTAGAAGACAAACAACGACAACCGTCCGTCGTTAATTCGTACACCAAACAAGCGTCGATGGTTCCCACACAGAAAACGATCATCGACCATCGCGTTATCGTCTCTCGTGCCTCCGAGGGACGATTTTCCGGCGATTTTCCGCCATCTTCTGGTGCGGTTTTCCTCAGGATTTCCATCTGCTGCGAAGACGTTCACGTGGAGCGGGGCAGAGTCCCACCTCAACCCCATTTAGGGAATCGCGGTGCCCGCCCCTCGGACAGCCATTTTGGTTTCGGCCAATTGCGCCTGGCGTCCGCTAAATTAATTTGGCGGTACAGTGGCGTCCTAGTTTTTTTTTCTTTCAATTTTTTTTTAATATGTAAGATATAAATGTAATGATTTTTTTCAAAGATTTCAGTTTATGAAACTAGAATCATTTTTTTTAATTCTATTGCAATATTGGCACTGCTGAACCAATCATATTTTAGTTGTCAAATTTGGTACTTGACAGGTATGTTAGGTTAGGTTTTTGTTTCTGTTTTCATAAAAGGTTATTTCAAATGTATTCTTAATTGCATAACAGATAAGTATTCAACTCATTTATAACACTATTTTCAAGCTTCCAGTTGTTCTCACCTTCCATTAGGTTTACCAAAACTTCCACTGTAATAAACATTCTTAAGTTTTTCAACATGCGGAACAAAATTCTGTATGTTTTTTCTCATCTATTTATGAACTTCTTATCAGAAATAAAGTAAATCAGTGAGGTGTAAGCTACAGAACCTGAATGATATCAGATAGATTTTAAAAGAATGAGGAGCGAAGAAGAAGAAGAGTGGAAGGTGGAATAGTACGTGGAGGAAAAGAAATGACGACTTAAAATGCCAAGGGTATAAGTGACTTTGCGGTGATTTTGAGAAAAGTGCGTTCAAAGTTAACCATGTACCTACATGTATTAGTAGGAGATCGACTGATTTGATGATATATCTCGGCACACGTTCCGAATTCGTTCATATCCTTTCGCCACCAAATAAATAGAAGCAATTCCTGTGCATAACTCAATTCCGGCAAAAAGTCACTCGCACCCCTCGGCCTTTCCGATCGTCAAATACGATTCATCAGACGACAACCTAAAGCAGTCGAATCGAAGATTTCTAAGAACCTATCCAGACTTGACAAAGTGATTGGAGGTTTTGGTTAAGTACGGACGGCACTGGGTATTCGGTGGGCGGCATATCGTCGCGTCCTGCCCCCCTGAGGCAAAAAGTCTAATTAGCCGCCACCGGCTAATGTATGTGGGGGCACGTCCCGTCCGGCCACCGGAATCCGACCCGCCGACCCTTTTTTGCACAACCACCGCGAATGCTTTGCATGGCCGACCGCCGAACGCATAACTGCGAAACGGACCCGAAATACAATGTCACCGCAATAGAACGACCGTGCAGTGCGAGGTAGACGCTTTAAACGAGACCGACTTTGAGTCAAGTCCGATTGTCCTGTCTGTATGGACGCACACTATTCCGATCATAGAGTATAATTCCGATGACGATCGAAAAGGGGTACATGTGATATTTTTGTCAAAATTGAGTTATGCACAGGAATCGCTTCTATGTACACTCATATATTCGGTGTCAAAAGGATATAAACGAGCTTGGAACGCGTACCGAGATATATCATCAAATCGGTCGACCTCCTCCTGTCAACTTTGAACGCGCTTTCCTCGAAATCACCGCAAAGTCCTTGGTCTTTTCAGTGACTTTTTGCCGAAATTGAGTTATGCACAGGAATCGCTTCTATGTACACTCATATATTCGGTGTCAAAAGTATATAAACGAGCTTGGAACGTGTACCGAGATATATCATCAAATCACTCGACCTCCTCCTGTCAACTTTGAACGCGCTTTCCTCGAAATCACCGCAAAGTCCTTGGTCTTTTCAGTGACTTTTTGCCGAAATTGAGTTATGCACAGGAATCGCTTCTATGCACACTCATATATTCGGTGTCAAAAGGATATAAACGAGCTTGGAACGTGTACCGAGATATATCATCAAATCGGTCGACCTCCTCCTGTCAACTTTGAACGCGCTTTCCTCGAAATCACTTGTACCCCTTGGCCTTTTCAGTCGTCTTATAAAGTGCCCGATCTGACTGAAATCGTAGGTGTGCGAAGTTTATAGAGAAATTATTCTAGTTAGAGAAAGGTGATTTCTAGCTTGAGTCTGAAAAGAAATGTATTTTTTCTTGTGTTAAGTCTTTGGAGCCGCCTCTGTGTTCTGCTTGAGTGATTTGGTGGTGTTTTTAAGTCCTCGGTCATTTGAGAAGTTGAAAATTTTAGTGTTTTAGGGTCGGTTTTTTTGAATGTTAGTTAATTAGATCTTTCAATTGTATGTTAATGATATTAAACTCAAATTTATGTTGACGCATTGACCAAAAATTAAAAGTAAATATTGAGAATTTAAAATTTGAATTTTCTACAAAATTTAAGTTTAATTAAAATATACCGCTATTTTTATTTAAAAACGTTACTAATTTGCAGATGAAAAATGACTTAAGTACTAATTGGTCGTATTTATTTTTGACGTTTTTTACTATTTTTCACGACCTGAATTAATTATTTGGTTACTTTTTACAACTGTGATGCTATAAAAAGTTGAAATTTGTATTGTACAACTTTACAGTGTAATTTTTACACTTTGAAATGAGTTTTCTTTTTTTATTGCAAGCATAAATTATTTTTTTTCACATGCAACTTCACACACATTTGCTTTTAATTATGCTTAATTGTTTCGATTTAAGTGTTTTTTTTCACTCTCGAGAACTTTTTTATGGATGCGCATAAATTTGATCGTAAATGTGTTTGAATAGCGTATGTTTATATTTCTGATACGTGCATCGTATATTATACGCAGTATTAACATAATACAATTATGATTAGAAAAAACCATAAAAACTACTTAAAAAATACTAGTTAAAGTATGAAATACTACCCAATAAAGTCAAGTATTTATAATATAAATCAAATTATTCGTACAAAACATAAAACGCAAATTTGAATAATCTAATTTTCAGCTTCGTACACAGATGTCTTCGCAGGACATCGTCAGGTAATTTCCCATTTTCCTTTCGGGACAATCGAATATATATTTTTTTCAACTCAGATCAGTTTTTCCATTGCAAATATAAAAATGTTGAAACGGAAGATCCGAATATGGTTGGCGATTAATTTCGTTCCCGTAACCGTCCACCATTATAATGTTGTCATGGTTGAAAATCACGATTATTGGAAATCGACCCCATAAACTTTAACAAATGACCAGTCGATCACGATCGACAACTCGAGGACTCTAAACTCCAACTATTTATAATACTCTATTATTATTATTCGTGACTGTTTATTTTTCGAAATGACAGTTTTTTTCCGATTGCTAGCATTATACAGAAATTGCGAACGGATTCGAACAGTCGACCATATTGTTATTAATTCACCTTTAATATTTAAAATTGAATATATTATACGTATGATTAAATGAAACGTTTTTTTTTTCGTATTATATAATATTACAACAGTTTCATCATCGAAGTTATTTTACAATCGCAAAAATTTGCTCAATATAATCAATAGATTCCATATGAGGACCCTAGAAGTCAAACAATATATTTAAATAAGTGCACATAATCAAATTTTGAGAAAACCTTTTTTAGGGTTGAATATTTTTTATAACTTATCATAAAATATCATAGTGTTGTTAAATAATCTGATGTACTTATGTGTATGTTAATATAGATCACGAAACTATTTTTTTTCCATTTCGAAAACAAATGAAAGAATATATTTAAATATATTTTCTTTGGTTAAAACTTTAATAATTTGAATTTATCATACCTTTGACTTTGAGTGCCCTCATATTGAAAAAAAAATATTTGTCAGGATCTGGAGCAATCCACTTTTCGATGTTTCTCTTTTGCTCGGCAACGTGTTCCAGAAGATTTGATAAAAATCGTACATGATTCTATCTGAATATACTTTGAGCACAAGTAGATCTAATGCAAAATAACTAAAAAATCCAATTACTTCAAAAATCTTTAAGATTGAATTGAAAAAAATCATAATTTGAACCGAATCTTCGGAATACGCTTAGGAGTGCGTGCAAATGGCGCACATGGCCGCTGATGCTGTCGAGCGGCTCTCCATCATCATCGCCATCATCACGATCGCTGTCACCATCTTCGTCGTCGTCGCCGTGCCATTCTTCGACGACAATTCTCATCGTGTCCCCGCTTTCGGCCCTGGATGCCATCGCCGAACGAAACATCGAAACAACTTTTTTCTCGGACGCTCGGGCTCGACGACCGACCGACCCAGCTCGTCCTCTTTTCGCCTACCACCGACATCCGTAGTCGCTCCAGAGGCACCAATCACCATTGATAATGGCCATCTTTATTTTAACATCTCGGCGAATCTATAAGCTTCGATTTGAATCATAAAATCATCACAATATGCAAATATTTTCATTTGTACAAATGGAAATTCATCTGTACCTGAGCTTCCATTGACTGGTGACTTTTCCTGAAAGTAAGATCTTAATGTGATCTTACATGATTTCAAAGGATAGCTTTAATGTACTTCTGTCTTTTGATAAGTTTTCAATATGACGACTGAAAAGGCCAAGGGGAATAAGTGACTTTGTGGTTATTTCGAGAAAAGCGCGATCGAAGTTGACCATGTTCCTACATGTATTAGGAGGAGGTCGACTGATTTGATAATATATCTCGACACACGTTCAGAATCCGTTTATATTCTTTTGCCACCAAATAAATGAGCATGCATAGAAGAGCATATAGAGTGTATCCCTTGGCCTTTTCAATCGTCATATAGATTGATGACTTTCTGCAGATATTCAAATACATAACTGAACATTGAAACCTTTTTAGACATCAGTCGATCCCTCTAAGCTTTTGCGACCTCTCCAACCATTTTTCGAGTTTCAAAGACATCTGTTCGCCTCTGAGCATCGATACGGCAAATTCTAGGCTTCGATAGGCCTCTGGAAGGCCTCCGTTTCCGTTATGTCCTTTGTTGGCGGCCTTGCGAGCCGTTATCGGCCGATTATTACCACAGCTTGTCCGTCACTCGTCCATATTTTACCCCCAGGCCACCTCCGCGTCGGCTGCTCGTTGCCCGCTGCGAATTAACAATCGTGTGCCTTGCCGGTCTCGTTTGCTCGGTAGATGATGGTGATGATGATGATGATGACGACGACGACGATGATGGTAGATCATGGTGGTGGCCCCTTCGGCGGCGTCCTTGAAACTATCGTCGAGGAATGAATTGCACTAACGTATATCGCGGACAGCGAAAGACCTATTTATTATGGGCGGCTCTGATCGGGATGGATTTACGGTTTATCATATAAGTGCTTGACTTATTGATTGCATTCTTATTGATATGCAGTTTCAATTAGATTATTTTACGATAATTGAATAGATTTGGAATCTATGTTTCGATTTAATTAGGAAAAATTCGATCTTGAACCGAGATCCCAATTATATGATTTAGATATTACGCTAGGACGATTTGGGATCCCGAGGCTAGTGCCAAGTTTAAGATTTATTTTTTGATTTTTTATTTGAGAAAAGCGTTCGATATTCCAAGATCTCAGTGTCCCGAATTGAATTATTCAATTCGTACAAATTGCACATCGTTAAATCTTCGTATGTTAAGTTCAGCTAATTATTTTCTACGGCTTCTACGATTTGCATACATCTCGCATACGTCTCAATTAGAATTTGTCCCAATCGACACTTTAACATATCCGAGCCGGATTCCTTCGGTACACGCGAAATTCGAACGGCGTCCTCCACTCGGAGGTCCGCTCGAAGATGTCCATTAATCAACCGCAGATATCGAACGTCGGTTAATCGGTTTAACGAATTGGACTGTGCTGTGGGACTGTGTGTATGTTTGCGAATGATTGTATGGGTAATTGCTTCGATTCGCACAAATGGATAAAGGTTTTATCTCGTTAATTGTGCGGGTATGCGATAGTAAGGGTGCGCGATAAAGGGAGCGTATCTTTATTGAGGCTTCGGTGCGGGTAATGAAGCCGATTGAATCTTTTCGTTTTGGATGATGGATTGTTTTTTTGTGATAAGTGCATAAGAAAATAATATTAGTTAAGTGATTTGTATCAATTGTAAATATTTATGTAACGGTATGAGTGTAATTTCAATCTATTAAGATGAATATTTTAAATGAAAAATATTTTTTTCTAAAACAAACGAAGACATTTTTTCAAATTTTCCCTGTGTATGTAAATCAAAATTGAGTCAAATTTATTATTTTTTTGAAAGTAAATATTTTTTATATCAAAATGAAAATAGAAAAAATCTTCTTATGCTTTACTAAATTATTAAATTTGATAGATTTCATATCACATTTATAACCAAAATTTCAATCGCATCCCTTGCGCTTTCCCAAATAACATTCTTGCCGAGCTTTCGTCGATGTTCATCGAGCTGCCCAAATCGTTTTTAATGAAAATGCCCAAATTACACACTTTTACTTCATCAGCTTCGAGAACGATTCAAAATCGACCAAACAAACTTGAAAAGCTCTCCTCGTCCCGAAACAGCAATAGCTCGATTAGCATAAGCAAACATCTCCATTTTACCATTTTACCACCTCGTCATTTATTCCCAATTAAACTTTTTTACCTCTAGTGTTTCTTAAAGCGTTCAATAATTACAGACGGTTTTTATTTTTGATTTTTTTTCCGAAGGTAAGTGTTTTTTGGTGGCGCGCACGGGAGCCACGCATTAAGCCGCGCATGATTGATGGACGAGTAGAGGTGAGCTCGCGCGCGAACAAAGACCCGGCTCTCCCATTATTATTATATTATATTAATATACACGAAAATAAACATGTTGAGATGAAGATTAATTAGCCGGCTAATGAGAGAGCGACATATCGCCGATGCAGCGGCGCCAAACCGCAAGAACGCGTTGTTGGTTTTCCAAGAAATTTCATGTCCAGTCGATTGTTTTTATTTCGTAAAAATGCGATCGATATCTATATCATAAAAAATAATCGATCAATTCATATTTGATATATTCTACATTTCTAATCTATATAATAATACAGGTAGGTAGTTGCTTTGAAGATAGACATGTCACTTCAGATTGTTAAAGCTTCGCAGAAGTAATAAAAGGTTGTATGTATTGTGTATGACAAATATTTCAAGCATCAATGTAATTTTTGCATGAACAAAAATCCTTCATGCTTTCAAAATCACTTCGCTATTAATCGTTTGTGCAAATTAGACATATTGTTAACAAACGGTGCGACGACAACGCTCGTTATAAATGTTTTACAACCCGGCGCCCTTTTGCGATTCAATGAAGCCACATACTCTTTTTGCTTTACTCCAACGAGGCTCAGAGCTTCTCAAACCGCACACAAGTGTATCTAAGATTTTTTTTCATTCTAGTGGCGTTTGATTGACGATTTTCGCTTTAATCTGGACTGTGCATGAAATATGTCTGTCGCGTATTAGCGTATATATGCGTTCTTTATTTTATTTTTTCCCATTCGATATATCTTTATAGACGTACTGGGAACGTTATGCAAAACACTAAAAACAGTCTCTCGCTACGAACTGTTATTTGTCACAGGCTGACTGATTTATCGACCGCGGAATTATTATAAAGATTTGCGCGCCGGATCGAAGTGTAAGGAATGCCATTACGAAATTCACCGAAGAAAAAACACATTCGAACAGATGAAAAAAATAGAAATCCACGAACGCGCAATAAATATCGAGCTTTTCGTGATTGTTTGATTTAACAAGATGACCGTGTAGAGTTGTGTTTTGTGCCAGATAAGAGCGGATGCTCACAATGTAAGCCTACTGCTCGGGCTATCTTGATTAAGACACTGTTGTGATCATCAATCACTCTTCAATGAACGGCAAACGGTTCGCGGGCATGATAGATATTATCAAATTATCAGCCGAGAGCGGTATTGCTTAACGGAAATCGTATTAGATCGATTGATGCGAAATGTCAAGCTATTAGTGACTGTGCCCGGGATGAAGTCCCAAATGTCAACCGGTGCGGGACATACGTGATTTCGATTGTCCTTTATATGCTGTCGTATAAAATAATATAATGTTTTCAAATAAAACAATGGTTTCGTGTATGTAAGAAAATTTATTCATAACGTTTTCAATTTCAACGTCAAGCTCAGTAAATTTCATTTTCGAATTGATTGTGTTGAAAATTTTATTAAAAAAATGCTCAGATTATCGTATTAGAACGTCGTAGATGTTGGAGAATCAGTGACACAAACCAATGACACTTCATTATCTAATTTGTCAAGCTGAAAACTGTCACTTAACAAAAGCATTAGCAAAACGCATAGGCTTCAACATGTCATAAATATTGTTGTGCTTTTTATCTCGTCTATACAAATATTCAAGTAATTTTGCTTGTTCCCACTGAAATGTACTTATTCGCAGAATATTTATTGCTGTCAAAATTATCAACGATTCTCAACCACTTTCGAGTGATTTTCGCAGTAATTTTATGCGTTATTCTCGTGTTTGTGCAGCAATAGAGTTGAAGTGTTTTTATAGCTGTTGAATGAAACTTTTAAACACATGTAAATATTTTTTTGCAAAAATTATTCATGTCTTATTTCGAACAAATAAATCGTGCATTTGCATATTATGTCATAATATTACAAGCAGAAAATAACAAATTATGTATTCGTGAAATTTGTGGGTTTCCGTCTCATCGCTCATTGAAATCTCCCAACAAAACGAAAAGAAAAACTTATTTTATAAGGTTTTGTCGAGATATTTTTCGCCACGATACATATATGGAACGCAATAAAATTATGTCGAGAAAAGAATTATGTCATATTTCACACAGTAATCCTGAAACATCGGTTCACCCGAAAGGATTTTTTTATCAGTGAAAACATCTACATTATGAATCGCTTTGCTGTACCACACGTTTCCTTGTTTATTGAAACCGAGAAATATGAGTTTCGAGACTTGAAAATTCACATCCAAAATTTTATTGTGTTTATTCGAGAAACTCACACACGACTTTGTGTAAATATTGATATTAATCACGGATCACCGAGAGCCACAAATCCCCGGCGTACAAAACATCGGTTGTGTTTCTTTCCCGAGTGTTTCTTTCTGGGAAATGTTTGCCATGCAAACGAGTCCGATGGCCAAATAGACGTATTATTAGTGGCTCATATATAGGTGTACCATTGTATACCTGTTTCAAAAAATGTGAAAAAAATGTTACCATTGAAATATTTGTGAGCAGAGATAAAATCGGTCGTAAATCTCGGGCTCGGTGGCCTTTGTGGCTTAGCAGGACTCCAACGGCTTCATTTCTGGACAAGTCCTTTGTCTGACTAATAACGCATACTGTTATAAATCCATCCCCACATATACACACATGCGCATATTCAAAAGCCCCATTTATATTTCACATTATAAAATGTTTATTTAATCTCACAATCTGAGGAAGGAATAAAAATATCGAATCAATAACGTCGGATTTTTATTCAATTGCCTCGATCCGAGATCCGATCGGTTTCGTCCTGGATTAATTTCACGACGCGGCTAACAATCATCTTCGGTTGACATTATAATGCCACTTGCACGTATATGCATCGGTAATAAAAACGCATTTTTTATCGACAAGAGTACTATACGGTGGGACTGAGTCTTTTCGATAGCGATCGGTTCCAGTGATTGTCTCTTATCATAAATATATCGTATTTTTTAATATATGTTTGTTCGTTATTCAGCTTTTTTGTCATGCAAATAATAATCGGCAAAAACACATACATGCATAAATGTACACCGGTTATACACTTGTACCGATAAATGATATTCATCTGAAAGAATTGCTCAAATTACTGTGTAAGTATGATTTCATTTTTCGTATATAATCTTAAATATTATAGTTTTCGAATCGAAAATAAAGTTGATATTGACTAAAAGTAGAGATTAGGAGCAGAATCAAAAAAATCTAATCTAATTCGCTCAAAATATGACATGGATCTGAAACATAGTAACTCAAAAAGATTTCCTCTTGATCCTCGACCAAAAGAACTTCGCAGAAAATTGAGCAAGCTTATCAGAGAATCCAATATTAACAATTTTCACACATCAAACACGAATCTATTTCGTACTTCCCACAGAATCGACGAAACCGCATCACAAAAAACTCGATAAAACCCTCATAGTCGTAAAGTGTTAAAGCGCACAATGGCCGATCCGAAGAGTGTGTGTCCGCGGAAGATAAAGCGGTTTACTGCCGGATTAGGAAACATTTAGTCCTCGGTGTCCCCATTGTGACGTTAAATATGAAATACGGCCTGGCCATTGTCGAAAGCGTCCTCCTCCTCCTCCTCTTCTTCATCCTCCGACTCTCGTCTTCTTGCGAGGATGAGGGGAATGAGTCGGTAGTCTCGAGGTATTTATGGCAGCGACATGACGGACGACCGCCTCCAAATTTCGTATCAAAACCGAGACTGGTTGGCATAAATCAAACGGACGAAGTGTCCCGAGATGTGCTTTGTGTTGTCGGTTGATGTGTTGGATGTGCGTGGTCGGAGACGTGGCGACAGTTCCACGTCTGATGGATATTTCGGACGTATGCGAAATGTCGATGGCTCAATATCGTAAAATAAAGTGTTGGATCAAATTATTATTGTCTTTTAAACGTGCGTGAGATATTATATTGTGTTGTTGCGTGCTTTATTTGGATTGTAGATTGTGCGAATGCGACACTCGCGAAGCTCGATGGATTTAATCAGATTGAGTTTTTTATGCGAGTTTAAATTAATGCTTCGACAGATGCACTATCGTTGACGAGAAACGACAATAAAATGAAAAAAAAAATCTCATATAAATGTAACAATGGCGACGCGTGTTGAGACTGCGAGTTCTCTCATTTAACACGCTACGATTTTATGCATTTTCGATAATAGGCGCTTTGCGAAAAACACCCACGACAAACTCGATATTTTACAGTGCAAGAAACATATATTTAATTTCCATTATACCGATATGTGGATGAAAGCCGAGTAAAATTTTCAACATAACAATTTCGAAGGCTATACGTATTTTCCACAGACGTAAATTCAATCACAAATATAATTATTATTGATAAAAACCTTTAAGTGTATGTAACATTCATCGCACAAAAATGAACATCAATGACATTATTTTGCTTTATATTTTTATTTAGAAAAAGAAAAAAACATGCGTATCCTGATTAATGCAACATTTTGAAGAAAAAAAGACACACACACACCTACCATGAAACATTTCAAACAAATCTTTTCAAATCAAATTACAAAGCATCTGCATAAAAAAAATGCATTCAATCTGGATTCACACAACAAACACAGCATCCACATTTAATCCGCAAATATCACATTTCCAGAAAACATTTAACAAAGACACAGACACACAAAAGCTTCACATTCCATAATCCCCAATACGGTGTTTTTCCTAAAATAAGACCCCTCCAATGACATTACATTTCATCCATTTCAGATAGTTTAATGTTGATTTTTTTAAGCCGAATTTTCAACCAATAAATATTTCCCTCTGTAAAATATTATCAATATGAAAAAACGTCACTAAACCACCAAGAATAGTGAAACGTAGCATCATCGGAGGGGAACTTATTTCAGAAACAAACAGTGCGACTCGCAGAAAAGACAAAACAATGGATCATCAGAAGAAAACTCGAAGCCAAGATTACGTGGGCTTTTCCTCGAGATGCAGTCCGCATCCCCATTATGTCTCGAAACAATTTCAACTTTCAACGTCGCCATTGACCGTTTCGCGACTCGTCTAATTCACAATGGACACGGTGACATAAGCCGCTCAGGTGACAAATGTGTTCCGGTCGAGGTGAGTGCATCGGTTCGGTTCGTCAACAAAGAACGCGTGCAGTCGTCGCCAACTGTTGACAATCCGAGCTTTTTGTGGTCTGTTGTGCAGTGCTGTGTGTGGTTGGTGTGAAAAATTAGTTTTGTTCTGTTTTCGTGGTGCTCCAGAGAGCGATTGTTCGTGAGAGAGCAGCTTGAAGTTTGGGAGTGATTTGAATGAGGTTGGGTTTTCTTTTTAGTTCAGTTGTGGGTTTTTTAGAAATTTGTATCGATTCTGTAATGGTTTTGATAAAATTAGGGGTTTGAAGAAAATTCCTTTTTATGTTACTTCAGAACTATTTAGTTCTTCGAGAAAATTTTATTAGATATATTTGCATATTATTAAGTTTATTTGCACCATGGTGAAGCAAAGTATGTAGATTTAAAATTTAAAAAAAATATATCAAAATTTCAAGCTCCATCATCGGAGAGTTATTAAATGTTATAACAAGCGTTCACATTTTGGTAAAACGATTATAAAATCGATCAAATATTGATTTTATCAACGTGTTGAACTTGAGTATTACAAAAAGAACGATGAAGGAAAATGACGAATTTGTCCAGTCAAATATCGGATTCTTTTCATCCCTCAGTTGTAGAACAATCCAAATAATTCGTCCTTTGGTCAAGAAGCGGTACATTTAACTTCTGAGTAGTAATAAATTACGCTCGTGTCTTCTAAATTTTATGCTTTTCAAAGCGGACCACCCTCGCTTAGTAGTTTATAAATCAAACGAATCGTCGTGTATATTTTTTTTAGACAATATTTGTCATTTGAATACACATATAATGCATATGCTATCAGATCTAGAATCACAAAAAAATTGGGTATTCTTCATAAGTGAATCTGATGGATTACCTTTTATTTTCTACGCAGCGGTTCCGTGACGTAAAAATGCGATTCGAAAACACACTGAAGGTTTTAAATAAAATCGATTTTTTTGTCGAAAACACGGAATTTACACACGCAACCGCGTAGAAAATTTAATAAATTCCGTTCTATTTCTCCTTTTGTCAGCTGTCGCAATACCTGAGATCCCATTGATCGATAAGATCCCTAGAAAACCATTGTCCCCGGACACGAAACGCATTCAGAAAGCGACAAAATCCCCGAAACTCGCATCCGCCACCGTATGCGTCCATTCACACGTGTGCACATAAACGTTTGGAGAGAAAATATTTGCCAAATAGGTGCCATTGTCGAGCGGAAAGATCAAGGCTCCCCAAAAGGCTGTGCAGATGCCGAGTTCGCAGAAGCTAGTCGACAAAGGTGTCTATGCTGAAAAAAACACATCGGTAAAATGACGAGGTCGTTTCTGCTGAATGTCCAGGAAATAGGTGACTCAGAGGATTCCGATTCGCGTCCCTGACAAATGAGTTGTGCGCTCGAAACGAATCGCTTCGTGACCGAAACGTGAGATTTTCCCGCACTATCGCGCTTTTGTATGGGGATTTTGTGCGAATATATATTTCAAAATACCGCGCTCTTTTCGTTTCGATCGGTTTTTGTTTCTTGAGTCTTTCATTTTTTTTTTCAGGTGGAAAGATTGTGTGCTTCTCGTGTCGGAGAAATGTCGACCACCCGCGAATCTCTCTCACGTGTCCTACGTGAGTCAGCGTTTCGTTATTTGATCCCATCTCCATAAAATTGTGCAATCGAGGATTATTACATTCTCTAGCATTATTTATGATACCTTTTAATACAAAATGTTCGTTTTATAGGTCTTTTTATTATTTATAGTGTACAACTTGTGTGGAAGTCTGCAAAACGACGCTCGATTTTCGGTTTAATATTTTTTCACAGGAGTGAGTAATATTGTAAAAATATGTTTAGATATGTATTTACTAGCATTTATAGAAATTAATATGATTTTTTTTTTATGTAGATACAATACATTTTTCAGATTTTTCAATATAATGAGCCATATAAATATTCATCAATTCAAATTTTAGATCTGGAGAAGAAAATTTGACATGATTCTTGTTAAGCAAATCTTACTTGGATTCGCTAATTTAAAACAAAGTAACTCGAATAAGAGTTGGCTCCAAGTTCCTGAATAAATAAAAAGTATCATGATTGAATTTCCCGTAAATATTTATCATCAATCATTTAATTAGAATTGATACATATTACCTCGAGCTCGAATAATGATATGTCACTTAATTGGCTTTGTGCTTTGATCATTGTGCAATTAGTTGAAGAATGATAACTAGCCCTTTCAAAATTTTATCACATTATGAAAAAACCCGATAATTTCAAAAAATTCAACTATAATCATACGAATGTAAATCGACTAAACGTCGCAATCGTACCGCGCATTTGCGCATGCGGTTCAATTTGCTGCCGGTTTTACACGAGTTCCCCCCGATGCACTTTTTTCCCCGGGACGAAAACGGCGGCTCCGACACGAGGAATACCTCGAAAGCCTCCATCATACACCGGAGCGGCCATCAGAGAGGGACAAGAAGCTTTCGAAAGAGGGACGAGGAAACGTCCAGCCGCTAAATGGCGACGCCGATCGCATACTAATCGCGACACGGCACCGGAGACATATCTTCATACCATGAACAGAAGCAGCATCGGGACCGTCCAGGGGGGTGGTGGCATCGACGGAGGGGGAAAGGAGTCGATATTTATTTCTTTATTTATTGTCGTCGAGCTGGAGAGGAGGGTTTCGCGAGGAGACGTCTCCTCGGGAGTGTGCTTCGCGCGCTTTTTGCCGCCGTCGGCGACGACCTCGATATTTTAAATAAGCGCTGCTGTCTGTCGACGAAGACCATACGTAGACGGGTCATCGGCATCGCACTCCGGCAAAAACACCGAGAAAATGCCCCAAATTTGAAGGTTGCCGCGTAATGGGAGCCGACGATGTTTTGGTGGCCACGTGGACTCGGGTCGCGATGTCCGGTTTAGAGCTGTCGCTTCTTCGGAGGTCGTTTCCTCGATGTTTTCATGGATTTTGCTAAAAATAAATATTTTTATTCAGAAATTAGATTTCAGGAATCTAGAGCATGTACTTTTTCAATTTGCACTAAAGCTCTTTGTAAATTGTATCTATTATTTTATAGTATATTCTAATGAGAAAATAATAAAAACAATCGGAGCAGTAAAATACAATAAATTATCATGATCTGAGCTTAAACTTGCTGTTTCTACTCCATTCCCGATCTTCGCTAGGTATCAAAAGTTCGATATCGAACGAAACGCTGTGCAGATATTTCAAAAATATTTTTTATTAATACATAAATGCTTCGGGTTCAATCAGAACACGACGTTCGCGAAAAAGCGACCTACTCAATCCGAATCCCAATTTATCATGCGAAAATATTTAACATATTTTGTCGAACAATATTGCACGCACGGTCTCAAAACGTCTCGTTTCAAATCGATTTACATAAAATTCGAAATTTTTTACCATCGCATACATCGCGTTCCCGAAAAAACGGTCATGCGATCCAATGAGATTTTCCCACGCGAATCATGTAATGCCAAAGTCATTCACCACACTTTCTTAGCGCACGAGAGGGCGATTTTTTCGCCGACATCTTCGGCGAATTTCGGCGAATTGGCACAGCCCTGCTCGCATAAAAACGACGCATTCCTCCTAATAAAATATCGCACATAGACTCGGCGAAACCGCGGGCGACCAATTAAGAACTCGCCAACTGTTGCCGACTTTCGACGAGATCCTGGGCACATCCTTTGGCGGCTCTCGGCCATTGTGTAACGTCGATAATTTATTCACGTCGAAAAATGTTATCCGTTTATATTGTGCCCGGCATATAATAAAAGTGGCGAGTGTCGACTGTTCGTTTTGACGTTTTACGACGGATCTCGCGATTTTGTGCCAAATTGATGGGCGAAGGCTTCGATGTGTCGATTTCGATCCGACGCTGATTTATTTTCGCATCTGCTCGAGTATAATGATGCGTGATTGTCGTAAAGTTGACGCCGAGTTAGTTTAGGATTAGTTCTTGTTGGGTTAGGTCTTCAATAAAAACTAGGAATTGTGTCGATGTTTTATTTCGTCAATATTTGCATAGGATGTTTAGAAATTTACTATAAAATAACCGATTTGCACAATCATATAATATAATAGATAAAAATTATATATTTGGAGTAAATACCTTCAAGAACAATTTTTTTTGTGATTATTTAAAAAGAACTTCGGAAAACTCGGTGAAAATTAGCAAACTGATTCGGATTCAAGTATAGAAAGAGTTTGCACTATTTGCACTAACCTCATGTTCTTTTTCGATTTCATATCAACTAACTATACCTATAAACTGTCAAAATATTTCAATTTAATTTCCACGATAAATTATGAATAATTTAGTTAAATAAACGTAACATTCCATCACTTACCATATGGACGAATCTTTTGACATTTTCGAACGATCGTCGATATTTTCGAACTTGAATCGCTCGTCGAGCGCACCCTGTACTTAAAAGCACACGCATCGAAACATGCACAACGTCTGTATATAATATAAATAATATTCGAGAGAGCGACGACGAGAGTTTTCGTTTCGGTGGCGAATTTGGCCGGTACGGGCCTCGAGCATAGCAAAAACTTGCTGTCAACTGTTGTAGAATGCATTTACCTGTGTATTTGAATGACTATGGCGGCTAACAACACCGACATCGACAACGAAACCAACACCACCTTCGACGACACCATCACCAGCGTCGATTTCGAGTTTCCTCTTCGTGTGTTCGTAATATCGTCGTGTTTACACGATGCTCTTTCGTCAATTAGTGGATTATAGGTTTCGATGTCGACGGTGCGTTTTTCGATCGTCGATGTCGCTTCGTTTCGTTTCGTTCGAGAAAAGTCGTAGAAATTGTTCATTTTCGATTCGATTCTATTGAAGAAATGAAAAATTGCATATGTGAATGAATTATTGTTGAAAAGTTGAATGAACGAACTGAATGAGAGTCGATGAAAATTCTGTTCGAAATTAATAAAAATTTATTTATACTTTTGAAAGAATTAGTTAGTACAAATTTTAATTCAATTGAAAATGTTGGAAGCTCGAAAACGATGAAGACATAAAAAGCTCGACTCTATTATGCTTAAACATGAGCGCCCTTTGTCTCGTTCAATCTTCAATTCGCAATTACGAATCATAACGAGCAAAAACGTCCTGCCTTATTAATGTCAAAGAATCATTATGCATAATGATACGAATCAATTCAAGGTGACATTAAGGCATATAAGAAATCTTAATTTATTTATATTGCCCGCGATTGAGAATCCAAATCAAGACTTAACCATCGCGCATTTTGGTCACGTCCTAGCGACGATTAAAAGCTCCGTAGCAATTTAGATCGATTCGTCCTTTGAGAAAGAAGCCTGAGGACGCTCGGCCGACGCGAAGCATGCCTATTTTTTCGCAGCCCTAAAATATCATTACTATGTAAACTTTTAAATGAACACATAAACGTAACTTGAATATCGTCGATCATCGGGCGCAATGTTGACTCGATTCGACGTCGCCGACTCGCGTGGGTCGGCCTGAAAGTTCCGATCGAAAAAAATAATTTAAGAATTCGGCATTAAATCGAACAGTCGGACAATGTATAATAATCGATTGTAATTAGTGTTCAATGGCATTTTATCGAAACGAGTTCCTAGGTATTTTTAAAAAATGTATTATGGAATTTATATTGTGATTTTATTAAATTAAATACTCTTATAAATCGGTAAATAATATATGACGAATGAAAAGGCCAAGGGGTACAAGTGACTTTGCAGTAATTTCGAGAAAAGTGCGTTTAAAGTTGACCATGTACCTACATGTATTAGGATGAGGTCGAGTGATTTGATGATATACTCGGTACACGTTCTGAATTCGTTTATATCCTTTTGCCACTCAATAAATGTTACTTGTGACCCTTGGCCTTTTCAGTCGTCACATATTATATTTCAACAGTACCTAAAAACTCAAGAAGACAAGTGACGATTTGTTACACTTGAGTGCAAAACTTGTCTTTGAATGTGTTATTTTTTTGATTTCAAGAAGCATATAAGCAGTTTCAGAATCTTTTGTAACATATATTTTCAGATCACTTAAGAGCTTTTCAATATTTCTTTAATGACAATAGATATTCAACATTGAATATGGCATTTTCAAAATTTATTCAGTCACACTTATACCCCATTGGATAGTTTCAATCGACATACAAACTAACGAAATTCAAAACCAACAGATATAAACAGACCTATATGTATACGCAAAGAAATTGCTATAAAGACATATAATCATATTTTTGCGTATATATCCATATCTATTGAGTATATAAATCTGTCTTTGTCGTTTAACTTTGGTTGCAGTTGTGTGAATATACTCATTGGCTTCTAGGGTCCTTATATGATAACAAATAACAAATTAACAAACTTTCAGAACGACCAGCAATATCCGACCACCACATCGACCGAGCTGAAAAATTTTCAGCTCGCGCACCGCGAAAAACGGCCATTTTGATATACGTACATCGAAACGCGTAAAAAGCCCTCGACGTCGAGGCCCGCAGGAAGGAATCCGGCGATGAAATTCCGTCATTTTTAATTACTCGCTTCTTGTCTCTTCTTGTTGCAACCATCCTCGGCATGCTGTCCGGCGAGCCGGTCTCCTTTGAGCCCGGGGGCGGATTCCTCGGGCCTCGCCCTGCGCCCCTCCGGGGATCCACCGGAGGCTGAAGACATTCGGCAGGGATGTGCGCTATGACAGATATTTTATGCGAAAATTGATGTGCGATTCCGCGCAGATTGGCGAGGATGTCGCTGGTTCGGAAAAAAAATTGAAGTTCTGTCGTCGAGACTAATTGTTGGCCGATTTCGGTTAAAAGGATTCCCGCCATAGTTGCGGCTGGTTCTCGATGCTCGTATATAACGATGCGTTCGATTTTCGGAACGAGGTGGTCGTTGTGATGTCGAGGATGTTCGGGAAGATGTGTCCTTTTAAGAATATTATGTTGAAGGTCTGCATTGTTTGATTGAAACAAATAGATCGAGCTCAAGTAATAATGTAATAGTCTTAAATAAGATCGTTACGTATCTGTGTGTAGTCATTCACATTCTCTTTCATAGTTCGACGTGATTATGCAATCGATTTCAATAAACGTTTCAAATTTAATTTAATTCAAATTCATCATAACAAAAGCAATCATTCTATGTATGATGTTAGAACTTTTGTACTAATTTTCATTTAAGATCATAAATAAATTGTAAGACGTAAAAACTTTTTCTGATGTGCACACAATTTTGACAAATTTCATCAAAATCTTGAACCATTTAAGGGAAAATTAAATACGCATACATAACAAACATTGATTTTTTTTAAATTTCAAATTGGTAATATATTTCAAAACTCATCGATTACTTGCAATATTTTACAACTTCTTTTGTTGATCACAATAGTTGATAATAAGTATAGTACGTAAACGAATTTTCAATATGACGAATCATCTCAAATATTTAATAATAATTCATGTGTGTAATAAAATTTTATGTATCTGCACAAATTATAATGGCTATGCTAGATTTATCGTCATATCCAAATTTATCAATCGATAAATTTAATCGTGCGCAATTGTGCCATATCACGATTATGACATTCTGAGAGACGAGTCTAACGAAAGGTGATTTGTTTAAGAACATTAAAATTTGTACATTTTTCTGCCGAATTCTTTTGCACGATACGAAATCGACATCAATCGAAAATTTCAAAACAAAATTGAGATTCTGAATCGTGATAAAAACAGAACGTGTTTATGAATATTTCTATTATGAACGTCGGCAGTTTTCAAAGCGCAAAAATTAGTATGAAATCAAACGAAACATCTAAATTTTAAATGCCAAAACGATTGCTCGATCGATTAAATACATTCAATATACATAAACATTTCATAATTTATGAATTTCGATTTGAACGTTTTTATCACAAATCGAATTGAACGAATAAATTGCATGGTATCATCAAATTATTCGATCTCCTCCTAATACATGTAGGTACTTAGTCAACATTGAACGCGCTTTTCTCAAAATCCGTCTTGGTTATCTTTGCCTAAGATAAAAAATGGGTAAATAAAATCATTTTTGATCATTTACATGCATTATTTCAGACCACGATTTTATGACTCTTGTATTCTGATTTGAGTAGTATGAATTCAGAGCTTTGTAATAGGTATACATAAATTCTTCCAAATGCAATAAAAACTCAAGAAGTGTTTATAAAATTGAAAAGTTCGAAAACCGCTGCTGTAAGTATTTCAGAATGTGCGTATCGCTAAAATATGCAAAAGGGAATGCGATCCGCACGCCGAGGACCTCCGATCACCGGTAAGTTCATTCCTATTGCGTGTTCACAACCGAAACGAGCTTAAAATGAGCCAAAGGCCGCGATGAAAAATCGAAAAAACTCACCGAGCTTTCGTCGGATGTATAATGTGTCTTCTCTCTTAATTTCGGCCGCGCCGAATTAACATTCGCTTCGTCGTCGGCGATTAATAAACGGGGTCCTCCGGTTCGAATAAATTTATCTGAGCAATTTCTTTTTTTCGGGCCGCGATCGTTTCCGCGGCAAATCTCTCGTTTCTGACGATAAATCTGGCCGTCGACAATTTGTTAATCGATCGAAGAAGAATGTTGTAATTATGCCGGCGACCGAAAAAAAAATCTCGCGAAGAAGACGTATTGAATTTTAAATTGGCTACCCGACTTCAGCTTCTCTATGACGCGGATGCTTCTTTATTATTGCGTGCTATATATTGTGCGATTCTTTCCGTTATTTCAGCGGCCGTTTGTAAAGAATTTACCGTAAGATTAATTCCGCGTCTTCTACGCAGGACTGTTACATTTATTTATGTATTGCCCGCTTTTCGATCGTCTTTTTACTTTGGCGGTTTGCACAATGCATGAATGGACGCTTAAAAGGTTCAATATATGTATATTTTTATATGTGCGCGAAAATGTTACATTATACATAGTCATCGCTAGTGTTCAGAATTCGCGGTTTTTATACGAGACTGATAGCATATGTTTAATACGTAGGAATCTTTATATAGAACATATCCGAAACATTTGTTTTCTTTAATTATCGATAACAAATTATCATTATTTCATTCGAAATATATTATTATTTCTAGAATTTATAGACAAATATAGAGCAAAACTATAATTATAAAGTTCGTATTCATGTAAATGCAAAACTGTATATCAAATTGCATCCACGTAACAGATAAAGTTATTAAACATAATCAGTTATAACTGCGACATTAACTGATACACTAATATATGATTACACCACTAAAAACACATCTCTAGTCAAGTCCAAACCGCCAATTCTCACGAACGCTTCGTCCCTATTAAAACTGTAGCAAAAAGATGAAAAAAGTCGGCAAATCGCCCCTAACTGACTACATTTTACTATTGTAATTTCGCAACACCACAATGACATAAATTAACCTCATTAAAGGCGGTATCCGGTAATTTTCTTGCGCGCACACCGTGTTTTCTGCCTCGCAGCACGCCAGCCGCGAAAAGTGCATTTATTACCCGAAGGTGCAAAGTGAATTGAAAAAAGTTGAGTGCGAGACGCAATGAGAGATCCATATCGAGTTTTTTTTACCAGCTTTTACTAGGAAATTGTGCAGGAGCCGTTTTCTAGGTAAGGACGACCGGTCGCCGCCGAGACCCTTATTTGACGAGCTGGAATCTCATCAGACCATTGTCTTCTAATGAAGTTAATTCCCGTCGACGAGGCCATCGGCTTTGCTCGAGATGGTGGAGAATTCAAGGTTTAGCTTCCAGGCGAGGGAAAATAGTTTTGAATAAGTTCAAGACACGATCTTTCAATCATATGTTTACAATGAGTGTTGTCATATGAACATGTTATAAAAAAAAACTCATTTGAAATTTGAATTCAAGATCTTATTTTTATTCACACAAATTATAAAAGCATGACATATTTTAATTTAGCTATTGAAAATGCTGAAAAATAAATCATGTTTCAATTGAGATTAATGTAATTTAATTGGATTATGCAATGTTTTCACTTGTTCTCGTGTGGCTAGAAAGAGTCAAGTGTTTGTTTTTATAAATATTCTCGCAAAGAAAAAAAAACACTTTTAAATATATTGATATTTGAAAATGAATGACAGATCATTAATTTTATCACTGGATACCTAGTTACCTACTAAGCTGATTGATCAAAAATAAAGGTCAACGCAACATCTATAATATCCATGCATATAATATTTACATTAATAAAAATCGGTTTATCATTTATTATTTAGAAAAAAATCATTTTTTCGACTTCCTGCATTTATTTTTGTGCCATTTCCGATCACAATAAATAATTGATATTAATATAATGAAATAAAATTTTCATCAAATCTTCACTTCGAACTTTCACCGAGAATAGCTCAGCTTTCGAACACGAAACCTACTATCAATAAGAACACCAAACATGCACGAACTTAAATACTTTTCAGCTCACACCACACTATTTAACATATCCATTAAGCGTAAATTAGAACATTTTTTTTCCAAAACGCTTCCATTTCCTTCGTCCCGACACTAATCAATCACAAACACGCGGAATCGAGTTCGGCCCGATCGATCATCCGCGATCGTTTTCATACACAGTCGACGTCGCTTTTTGCTTTTTTCGACAATCTTTTATATCGCATTATTCGTGTTTTGATGGTGGTGTGGCGTCCGGTGAAAAATGTTCGCGTTTTCCGGCAACCGAACTCGGTCTCGATCTTCGGCTTCGAATATGGGTGTCGTGTCGCGTGGGTGACCAGACCAGAAGTCGTCAACTGCCAAATTTGCAGAATTGTATGCCTATACGTATATTGATAGTTAAATATTTGAATAGAGCCTATTTCTTCAAATAATTCAAAATGTTTGTAGGAAAAAAATTGTTTAAATGTCAAATTTTCTTTAAATATTTTATATTAAAATTATCTCCTGTTTTGATAATGTTAAAGAATATGTTCAGATATAGAATATAAACATTAATTGAAGACTGAAAAGGCCAAGGGGTACAAGTGACTTTGCGGTGATTTCGAGAAAAACGCGTTCAATGTTGACCAAGTACCTACATGTATTAGGAGGAGATCGAATGATTTGATGATATATCCAGGCACACGTTCCGAATTCGTTTATATCCTTTTGCCACCAAATAAATGAACGTGAATAGAAGCGATTCCTGTGCATAACTCAATTTCGGCAAAAATGTCACTTGTACCCCTTGGCCTTTTCTATCGTCAATTATAATGTGAATTTGTGACTCACTTACCTTTGAATAAATATTTTTGAGTCATCAACATTGTTTGGTGCTAATAATACATATGTACCTAGTATTATTATATATATTATTTGATTCGATGAGTGTTTTAAAGATTGTGCAATGTGTGTTTTATGATTATTTATCATATTGAATAGTAATTACTCAAACTTTACGTGAACGTGAATACGTTGAAATTTATTTACTTCTATGTTTCAATCCGACTTGCTCAAATAAAAAGTGGCATTCTGTGAAATTACGCGTAGGAAAACTCGGAAAACTCGTTCGCGTCGGGTATGTCGCCGATAAATTGCAGAAGATGAAACACACCGGACGGAACATAGCGTCTTGTTTTCGTTCTAAGAAAACGTAATTGTCGCTTCAATTGAAGTCGCTGTGGTAGTTTTTCTCGCTCGGCGCTTTTCGAAGAACAGCGCACTTTAGTCGACCACCGTCTTTGCACGCAATGCACACTGCCGTATTAAAATTGTTCCGCGAGTTCTCCGCGATCCTCGTGTGCAACGCACTGTGCTTTTCCATGAACGCATATTCGATTTTTACCTAGCGTGAACGAAGCTTCGAGTTCGCCGGATCGAAACGATTTTGTTGCATTCGAATTAATACGAGAATAAATCCGCGGTTGCGAGCCACTGAGGTTCGGGTCCGGTCCCCTTATTAACCCGCGCGATAAAATGATCCTATTTGTACCGTATGATTATTCGTGTATACAACCGATTTACTCCTGATTATACACCTTATAAAAGTCACCGAACACCGAAATTTACTAATACCCAACAAATTACCGTAATAAAACCGACCCATTTATCGCCCGGAGATCGCCGACCAAGAGGGACATCCGACTAGCGATGCGCGAATGTCAAAACGCTCCACCGTCTTCGACTTCGTTTTTTCATCATTTCGTTTTTTGTATTCATTTTTTTTGTTAATGGAAACCCACCGTATACGTATAAGAAATATTAAAACGGATGTCTTTGTAAAAGAGATGCGGTCCTCAATTAATCTTGGCCGAACAGATGTCAATGTGTGTAAGTGGCCGCGCGCGTCTGCCCTACCAATCCTACCTATTTTAACAAAAGTACCCATTTCATATACCTGTTCCACGACCTCCTGCCCGCTATACAGCCTCCGACGACTAACTCGGATATTTTTCATATATCTCCCGCAACAAAAAATAATAAAATCGACGGAAAAAAAGTCGGATTCACATACGAGGCACGCACGAGAGACTCCTACGCTCGTCGATTATTTGACCTTCCACGGTCGTAATTATTCACTCGAAGCTGTCGTTCAATTACGCTCGATCGAAACAAATAAAATCGATGATTCAGTCTGAAAATCGATCCGATTATAATATTCGAGGTTGAGTTGCGCTTGAATTTCGGGCAGGCTGTATAAAAGGTTCGGTCACACACAGAAATTCCGGTATATTGTCAAAAAGTCAGTCCATTTAAGCGTGGATTAGGAGAGCCCGTAAAAAAGTAATTAATCATTATATGGACCTGCTCAGGAGTCGACAACCGTTCGACAATATATTACGTTTTTTTCGTCGTTTTGTTTATTTCGAACATTTTTTTCGGCTTGATCATTGCGCGAGAATTCAATCGTGACAGCCACTTACCATTAGCATTCTTTAATAATTCGCATTTTATTAACGATCAATTAAAATTCGTAATAACATTATTCAATCGTTTTGCTTGTCATATTAACCGTTGAAATGAAATATTTGCGTATTCGATTGCGCAAACATTTTATTAATTGGTAAAAAAAGAAATGTATACGCATGTAAAAATATTTTGACATAAAAAATAGCGAAATAATGCTATCGATGTTAAATAATGATTTATTAGCTTTTACTAGGAACGATATTTGATTCATCAGACAAAACGATTCCTTTCAAAGTCAATACATATGTATTTACTGACAACCTCCGCGAATTTCAACAGAATCCACTTGTTCGTTCGATTATTTCTAATTATAACCATGATCGACGTATCGAAAAATGCATATTAAATATAAATACGGTTCGTCGAACGTTTATTGACGACTCGAGAACGCTTCCAGGGTATATACGTATCCATTGTGAGGTTTTTTGCTGCGAGAGTTATTCGTCGAGCCTACCATCGACTCGACATAGTATACGGACCGATTCGACCGACTGATTCGGAGCTTTTTTGTATAAGCTCTCGCACTATTTATAGTAAAACCCATTCTTCGGATGCTGCCTTCTAGTCGGGGCCCTCTTCGGGCGGATTCCTCGGCAGCAGCCGACTACTCAGCAATGCAGCTAGGACAAGGCAACTTCGAATCGCCCAGCCTTCTTTCTTCTTATTTTTATTCCCATAGCTCTCGTCGATCCGGGGCCGATTCGATTTCGGAATGTTTGTTTAGGTAAATTTTTATGAATCCGATCGTGGGGACCGCCGTATCGGCGAAAAGATAACGCCGGTGAATGAAGATGTTTCGATTTGTTTACTTTTGTAGATCGTAAAGGCTTTATTGCTTCCTCTATTAAAGAAAGCGCAAGTAAACGATTCTGATGGGGCTCGTTAACGATCCTAATTAATATGTTGTGTTTGTGTGCTCGTTTTGGAGTCGAGGTTCATTGATGATTATTTATGTCAATACGTAGTAGTACGACTATTAGTTTACTTCCATAGTCAACATGTTCAACAGAGTAGTTTTCGATGTTATCTTTAAACAGATGGAAGTTTTCATATATAATTAATATTAATTTTCAAAACGCTTATTCAATATTTTGCTGCAGCGATCCAGTGCAACTCTTGGGTTTCACTATACTCGTTCGTTGATGTCTTTCATACTACAAAAGAAAACTTAACATTTTTACGTTATCTTTTCAATAAATAATGTAACAAATTGATTGAAATCATAGTTTATGAATATTTCCTCAAAATAATTGAAAAATCAATAATTTCAAATCGAGCTAAAATAATATACATATTGTAGATAATAAAAACATACAAGAAATTCACCGTGCAACACACAACTGTGATTTTCGCCACATTACGAATACGAATCCAAGAAAATATGAATATTCGTTAAGATATTTTTTTGCGAGGCTTGTAGTATACCCAAATTTTCCTTGGTCGATATGCATATTTTTGGGTCGCCGGGACGAGCGAGTCAAAAGTACCACCTGCCGCGATCCGCCGAGCGATTTATTTTATTGCTATTCATATTATATTGATGTGGCGCAGGGACGGCTCGCGACACACAACATTCATATATATTTATATAAGTATATATATTTTTTCATTGTTGTGTATGTGCGAATATGCATATGCGAGATGTTCATTGCTCTGTGTGCATGCGGCTCAATGTTGCCGTAACGAATTTGGATTGTGTTTCTTAATGTTTTTTCGTTCTACACGTTTTTTTTTATAAATCGATCATTACTAAATCAATAAATGAAATTGCTTGGAAAAAAATATTCGAGAAATATGTCTATATTCAGCGCTCAGCTTAAGGATACACCCTTGATTTTATACAATGTTCAATTTGAGACATTCACGACAACATTCATATGCACATACACACAATGCTCAACCCGCCTATGTAAATATAATATTTATATTATTGTACCCCGTGCGATGTGATATATCGGCGGCGAGACCGCTCAAAAGAATTGACACCGAACAAGAGGGGCCAACTTTTATTTCTGTGTTCGTTTTTCATTCGCTTTTTAGAGGTGAAATTAATAAGCGAGACCCTTCAAATGTCCCCCTCATTGTGTTCTTATGATTTCAAAACGAATAGAGAATGCTATATCGCGGGTACGAATCGATAATTCAACGAATCATGACCAATTGAAATATAAATATTGTCTTCGGAAAATGATAACCGATTCCGTTACGTTATTAAACGCTATGAAATAATAAATTGTTAATTATCGCGTACAGATTACGCATAGACACGCGATATTGTTATTTAAATTTCGAAAACGATTCGTTCCGAGTACAAATGAAAATTAACGGTTCAGCTTACGCATACAGAGAACGATTTAATTATTGCATCAATTCGCGCGCTTTTATATCGCGCGTAATTTAGAGGACTAGAAGACTGAGCGTTCGATTTATTCGCGCTTCCAAGAGACCAGACATCCACCATTGAGTGGAATAAATGATTCGAATTTATACAAAACGATAAATAGCGAAAGATAGCGAGAAGCATATTTACGGGCGACGCCGTGCGATTAGTCGAAATTATATGGCGTATGACGCCGCATTAACATTCCACCGTTTGTTGTGCGCTGCGAACGCAAATAGAATTAGTCTTGTTAATATAATCGACTATAAAATTATAATTGATGGCAATGGGAACATTCGCCGAACGCCGAAACTCGTGCATCGAACCTCTCGCTATATTTATATTGTATGCGAGCGCACACAAAAGCGGCCACGTATTAATTTATACCTCTGGCTCTTGGCAGCGGGGCAAAAACGAAGAATCTGACAATATTTACGCTGTTTATGGACTGTCCTAAAAATTAAATAAATAACCGACCCACGCGCGCGAAATTACACTATATCAATCCTTTATCCTTGCAGTGCGTACCTTCTTCATAGGAAATGAATGGGACGAAATTAAAAACGCTCCTCGTTTGAATGGACTGCGGAGATTCATTCTTATTTCATACAATGTAACAATACAGTATAGTTTCAACTTACACTGTTGTATGTATGAACGTGCAGCTTTAACGTTTGATCTCGTGTGCTTTCGATTAATCACAAAGCATTTATCTGCAAAAAGACAATGAAATTCGATTTATCGATTAAGTCTAATTTTGAATTATAGTTCTGAGAAAATATTTCTCAATTGTCAAGCAGCTATTGATTTAATGCAAGATTTTTTTTAGCATATCCACGTCATCGTTTCTAAATTCGACTGCGAGACAGGACTGTATGTATACGATTTTTTTTCAGTCGAGACTCCATTAAAAACGCATCAAGATTGTCTCACTTTATCTGCTTTTTCGACAATGCGCCGGTAATGGGTCAGCGAGTGTGTTTTACGCGGACGCGAATAAAAGGTCCAACAAATAAATAAACGAACTGGCCCATAGTATTCTTATTATAGCGTTATCTCTCGCATATAATACATACAATACGCGAGCTTATTTTTTTTTTTGCAGCATATGTTATTGGCCGCAGCTAGATAGTGAATCGTCGTTGTTCTTGTTCCGCTCGAAGGCAAACTCGGACGGTGATGAATAAAAGCGGCGTTCGCCGTCGACAATTGGAAACTGCCGTATTCTGCTGTATTAAATTACGCTTAAAAAATGTTAAATATTGCTCTATCGATTCGACGGTTTTTCGGATTACTCGTGAGTTATCGACGCTCTCGCATGGAAATGGGTCGATCGCCGAAACCGTGTTAGATTCTTAGATAGATCTCGATTCGGCGATGAACTGGCAGATTAAGAGGTCGCTTTTTGCCTTGCCATTGATTTTCATCGACGTCTATAAAACTGGTAGCGCGAGCGCGACGATGATACAATGTATTCCCGTAGTAAGGTAATAGTAAACGTAACCGGTTCAAGCACAATGAACGCGTATTATGTATGAACGAGTTGTGAAATAAAGTGTCATTTTCATCGTCTTTCAGCGAGTCGACTCTTTCATTTCCATTTTCATTTATTTTGATGCTTTGACTTGAATAAGTCTTGCATTTCATTCAATTTTCTATATTTCAAAACATTTCAGTCATTGTTAAGTCGAACATAGAGATTAGATGTTCAATAAAAAAATTCTCTTGTTTCATATTTTAATTTATCAAATTTTAAACCTGTCATAAATTTTGCAATAATTTATCGAAAATAGATATAATATTATGTAATTGATTCAAATTTATTAATTTGAATAAGAAAATTGGGGAAATTGTTAAATAAAAGGGGTCAATTCACGTTCGCCGAATCCCCAGAGGGGTCTTCGTATAATATTAGGTCTTTATGATTAGTTCGACCCTGCACTGCGCAAAGGTCGTTCGGTTTGGCCCTTGTGATCGCTGGACACTGAATAAAGAACAGTGCGTCGAAAAAAATATCGAAAATACATTTATTCACTCGAAAAAAATCTTAAACAAATTGTCATTTACAACCTTAATGCAATTACGGCATCGATATTTTTATCGACCATAAAATGAGTTTATCGAAACTAATTAAAAACGAAGAAAATATTCCAAAACGTACAAAAAAGCGCAATCGCTAACGTCTTCATTCATGCGACTTCGAAGTTTTTATTGGCGTCGTTAAAGCTTTTTTTTTACGCATTTATTTTTTTCCGATTTTGCAAATTTTCCCGTAAAAACAATCGATCTTAAGAAAGAAAGTATTGCTGGATGCTACAATCTCGAGATAAGGGTCAACGTTAAATAGAGTCGACGCATGATCTTGTCTAGTCCGACAAAAAAGCGTCGGCGATCGACAACCCGAGGGTCGCGAATCGCGTGAGCAATTTCGATCGATGTGTCAGATAATGCTCTTTTACACGTGTTCGTTTCTTATGTTGATTTGGACGTTTGTAATTTATACGTGTAACACGAGTTGTCGTCGGCGTCGATGTGCATTCTGTGTCATTTGACGGTAACGGATGCTCGTTCGTTTTATGGATCGATGTTTGAAATTCGAGATTTTTTCAGATTCGCAGTATTGATCTGTGAAATTTGACATTTTTACTCAATTTAGTTTGATATCTTTACCAAATTTATAAATATTATTATTGAAACAGAAGTAATGTAAAGATTGATAATAACAAAATCTTAATGAGTTCAATTAGGCGCATATCACGATGTGGCCTAAATAACAATTAGATCAAAAATAAACAATCTATGAGAGCTTTTAAAGTAAAGAGGTATTCAAGACAAATGTTTCTGATTATGACCATTCATTTGATTTCAAAAATTATATAGACAAATGTTTTCGAAATCCGTTTGGTCATATATCATAAAATCACTTAACTTTCCAATATGTATTCGATTATGATAGATATTCAACTTTGAATGTAGCTTTCTCAAAAGTTCATCAAGTGAACTCATACCCCTTATCTTCTATGATCCCCATATATTATCTGAATTAGACTCTTATATCTGATTCAATCGTACTTAAATCTATCTAGAATTAAACTTAAATCAATTTTTATGAAGAGAATCTCTCTTTAGAATGATTAAAACGAAATATTCGTCTAGAAACGTTTATGAGGCATTGCAAAAACACGCAGAAAATCAGAGAAGGCATTGTGCAAACAGATAAATCACAAAGATATAAGCACGTATACGGCAAAAGAGCAGAGGGCCGCGAATAGTGAGTGCGATTGAGATGAGAAAATTCGAATATGAATAACGGCTCGTGCGCCGAGCGTTGCCGACGGCCACGTTTAGACGTTTATATTTCTTTTTTGTTGAATTAATGGAGTCAGGCGGCCGTCTCCTTCAGACACATTTTTTAATCCTTCTTTTTTCACGTTGCCCTTGTTGTATTTATGGATTCAAACCATGTTAAACGTACATTTTTTTATGCCCAAACATTTAGAACATTTTGTGGATACATGTGTCGTACGATCCTTTTTTTATACCGAACCCCCCCTCGGCTGTTCTTATCGTGTCGTTTTATTTCGTCATCAAACGAGACCCGAAGAACGCTGCGCGAAATTATTCCGACTCCATATCATGTGTCCGACATGTGGAAATATTTAATATTTGTAACGTTGACTATACGTATTGTGTACGAGCTGATTATTCCTACAAGCCTTATGATGGAAAACCTAAGAATTTTCATTGTTTTTATACATTAATAAATGAATAATATTGATATTTCAATGAGCCGAAATTTAAAGAACTCTCATCCGCATCTCGATCCTTTCAGCCGAATTACGGTAATTAGGTCGAATAACTGATGCACTTTTATGTCGTTCGACTTTCATAAGCTCCACATACATGCAAGAATTCAAAACGAACCACTCGAAATGGTTATTGTTTAATCAATCCGAAGGAGAATTTGTCGGAACGCGGTACACCGAAAATTTATCGTCAACGCCGAGCCGTTACCAGTGTTGAGAGTTGTCCCGTTCGCTGGGTACATATTTTCGAGTAATATGTTATTATTTTTATACAGCTTCTCCCTCTCTAATGTCGAGGTCTTGTAAGGCAATAAAAATCGTGCATTATTATATCAATAATGTACAGGAAAAATAATTATACGTGGGTACATTAATTTACTATGCGCCCGCGCGGTCGTTTTGAGGCTGCCGAAAATGTTGGAGTTTTTCCCGTTTTTTATTAACTTTTTTCCAACTTGAATTTAATTGGCTGTAACTATAAGATTTGACAATATATTAGTACGCTAATAATATATTTTTTTTAAGTTGATAATAAAAACTTTTTTTGCTCCTATAAACCAGGAGGAAAATTTTGCTTTATAACACAACGGCTAAGCACCTAATTCTATAGAATTATGAAATGTTAGTTTTTCTCATTTTTTTTATACCAAAATCTTTTATATTTATACAATCGAAAAATCGTATGATTGATCATCTCTAAAATGACACAACTCGAAAGAACTCATAGAATGTGACTCAAACATCCTAAATTCTTTTATACAAGATGCGATGCCTTTTTAATGCGGGTATTAGCCATATTTATACATTCGATTTGCATAAACCATATTAAAATACTATTTTTCTCATGACATGACAAAAACTCAATTAAAATTGGATTTGCACAATATTTTAAATTTATAGAAAACACCAAAAAATAAGCTTATGAAACAAATATCGTGGAAATATCGAATGCGACCATCAATAACATATCACTGTCCCTTGTAAATGACGAATGAAAAGTGACTAGTGACATTTTTGCCGAAATTGAGTAATGCACAGGAATCGCTTCTATGCACGCTTATTTATTTGGCGGCAAAAGGATTCAAACGAATTCGGAACGTGTGCCTCAATATATCATCAAATCACTCGACCTCCCCCTAATACATGTAGGTCAACTTTGAACGCGCTTTTCTCAAAATCACCGCAGTCACTTGTACCCATCGACCTTTTCAGTCGTCAAATATGATACTGTATGAAAAAAACGAGCGCTATAAAATCAAACAACCCATAAACAAGCAACCCTCGCCGAGGAAAAAATCGGCACACGAGCGATTCCGTTAAACCTCGCGCAACACCGAACGGTACTTCACCATCGTCGACGGTGTTGATTCAACACCATCGGGCTGATCTTCCGGGAACTCTTGCACGGGAGTGACGATATCGTCCCGGTGATATATGACGGGTTAGTTCGGTAGGGCCATCGGGATCCGAAGAAGGCCTTCGGGTACCCGTCGTTAATTCGTGGCCGCGTACACACAGAGCGACTCATATGCGAGCAGGGCCGGAGCGAGGTTTTCCCTAAACCTTATTGTTAAGCTAGACTCTAGCTAGAGATTGTTGCCTTGTGAATACTAGAGAATGAAAAGCAATAATTTTTAGCTAGACTTAAGTTAAGAGTTCAAAGTTAAGTTAAGTTAAGAGTTCACTTTTTCAATACGTAGTCCATTCGAAAATTCGTATACATTTTATTGCTGCAGTCCTACAAATTACAGCAAGTTCAAATTAATGGATTTTTTGATGGCTAATAAACTCAAATTCAGAATAGGCACATAAAAAAATTGACCTGATTTGAGTATAACTAGAATCATTGATTTACTGTACTTCTGTTTTGAGACATCACAAAATGAATACTGAGAACGTTATTCAACGACACACCGCTTAGTTGCCCAATTTCCTAACTTAAGGCTCTCGAAATTCTAGCTGACTCCCGAATTCTGAACTACACATTTGATGTCAAGCATTGGCCATCTACTTTAAAATTCCCGAGCTGAAAAATCAAATCGACGGTAGCCATTCTACCAAAATTTAAGCTATCAAAGCAGCAGTGACAACAGTCTGAAAAGGATGCTTACAAAGCCTCCTAGAAACCATACCATACTTAACCAGTGGTGTAGTGGTAAATTTTGAGGTGGGGGAGCGCTTGATTTTCACCACCACCCCCTTAGAGTACTCTAAGGTGCTTTCATTGCCTTTGCCTAGATTTGTAGAATTCAATACGTTTGAAATTTTGATGCTATTTTGATTATTTGAAATTTTCAAGGGGGGGCGCGCTCCTCCAGCCAGAAAGAGGTAAGGGAGCGCGCTCCCGTGCGCTCCCCCTCGACTACAACACTGTACTTAACATATTTCCCATTTTCAAAACCTAAAAAACATATTCGTAGAATTTCATAGAGACCATTTTAAAAATTCCAACTTTTTTAACAATATACTTTATTGTACGATCGGCCCCACATATGAGCCCTCACCTCGTGGATTTCGTCCCCGAGTGCGTCCCTGATGAAGAGGCTCTGAAGAGTTTGAATGGGAGCGGCAGGGGGGCGTCCGTGGGAGCGCCGGGGGCCGGCATTCCTCAAGGGGCCCCCGGGGGGCGGCGGCGCGCGGGGACAGATGCACGTCACTGATTGCGGCCGGGGCCCCCGACGACATCATCTATCATAGCGGGTGGCACTGCGCACCGACGATCGCCTTTCTGCTTTGTCAACCCTTCGATTGCCCTCGAGAGGACCCAACCACCTCGCTTTTTTTTCGTTTTTTGGTGATCTACGCTTTTTTTTATTGTATTATCGTCTATGCGTTCGGATCGTATCTGTCCGAGGTCGGTTATGGTGAGTCGAAAGTATGGGAATTTTACTGAAATTTAATCGATGTATTTAATAAATGGTTGTCGATATTTAGAAATTTCTGATGTATTTATGTGATTTTTGGTGGAAAATCAAATAAATGACAGCATTCTATAGTAGATAATAATATGTCAAGTGAAATATTCTGTCGCTTCGACATTCTATTGTTATCGAAATTTGAAATGAAAAAAAAAATACTCGAATAACTCGAAAATACTTTTTAGATAACATATTTTCTTCGTATGAATTTTGATAAAACATTTCATAATACATACCTACAAATTGCACGATACATTTAAGGACCTCTAGTAGCCAATAAATGTAAGTGACTTTCTGCTATCGGAGTTAAATGCAAAAATCGAATTCATTCATTTTAAAAAGGATATGAATAATAAAAAGACCTGAATTGATATACATATTGTATTATCAGATTTCTTTTAATTATAATATATACTTAACTTAATATGACTTTCTCAAAATTGATTCATGTGAAATTACCTAATACCTATACCTAACTATATTTAGAGCTAAAATAAAACCTTATAAAATTAATTGAGTTCGCTTAATGTAACCTGATTAGTCAGTCGAGAATTTTTAAAGTTTAAGGTTTCAAATTTTATTGAACGTCAATGTCATCTAAATTGTGGGAAATTAAGATTTTTCCATGTTGGTTATGCGAGCTGGCGTTGTTATTTTAAATTTTATCATCGTATTATATGCACAAATTTATACATCCTCACAGAGAGGTACAAATTGCTTTCAGGGAATTCGAATAAAAATGTTTCCCGTCTAATTTACTGACTAATTGAGTGATAAAATTCGACGTCCACTCATTCTCACATTTTTGGATCGACAAAAATATTCGATTCTCGTTCGAAAAAAAATCGTTCGCATAGTGCATTTTTCATAAAATCATTTCGCTGTTCATTACCGAAAATAAAATTTGAAAAAAAAAAAAACAACGGTGAATTCTGTTTTTCGTTCATAATTTATTTTATGAGAAATTCTTATGTCCATTTAAGACTCATAAAAATTTCTTCGTGAATCATTTTTATTGTTTTATTTATTTATTTTTCGAAAAAAGCAATCGTTTGAATATTCCTTTACAAAAAACGAGAGAAAGTGTTATTTATATTATACTATTATGTGTGTTTTAAAAGAATCCGTTTAACGAATGAATTGATGTTAATTTAACGACATCTTGTTTTATAATATTACCATAAAAACAATATTAAGTTTCAACTCGAGGCGTCTACCGACTTGAACGTATTAAAATCGTATTTATTCATACGCGTCCAGTGGACAATTTATGAATTTTTTTCGTTAGAAAACCGAAGAAACACCTATACAAAAACGCAGAAATTTGAATTATCCTCGAGAACGCCTGCGAAAGAATATATTCAAAACGAAAATCGGCACTTATAAATATGCTTAAATTTGGAACGATCAAAACACGGCAGAGTCGTAAATTCTTCGATTTTATGACATCATTGGATAATATATACGACAATGATACAAGAGAATAATATATACGCGCATATTATATACGTTTATGAAAAAAGGCAAAAAGACAACGGAGACTTCTGCAGTGGCGTAACACAATACTCCTTAACACGAAGACAACCAGCAACAACAACAACAACGGTGTGTCTTCGCGGATTTGCGAATTTCTTACAACTCGTTAACATACGTTAGCATTTTAGAGTGTCTCCATCGAGAATTGATAAAATGTCCAACATTGTGCGATAACGTTGTACGAATAAAACAACGGCCACGAACGAGCTTGGATGCTGGCGAATGATTAAACAGTGGGAAACTGTTTTTTTTCTTTCATAAGTATTCTTTTTGTGGTCGTTCGAAGATCAATATGTGCTTTTTAGGTCGGTTCGGGTCCATTTCGAGTCGAGATAAGCGTGATAAGTTAACGCTTTTAGTGCAGATTAAGCTTTGCGTATCGTCGATGGTAAATCGATCAATTTTTTGCATTAGTTTCACATAAATATCGTTTGTTTTTTTCATTCTGTATATAGATATATTTCGGAGTTCGATAACCTTGATTTTTAGAACGTAATATATTAATGTATTATAATATAAAGAAATTTTATGATTTCTGTTGTCACATTATGCGAAATTTATGTATTTCAGAAATACGTCTTGTCTTTTCTCAAACGTTAAATAAAATATTTTACCGATGATAAATTGGCATCAAAAGCTTAAATACATAAAATCATAATTAAAAGGGGCATATTTTTCCCAACGCAATATAACAACGTACGCACTCTGTGAATGAAAAATAATCTGATACAATAACCCGATTAATCTTAAACCTATCCATCACGAGGATCAAAAGCGTCAAATCATATACACGAACATCATCGTTAAGCATATTGAACTATGGTCCAAAGCTGTCAACAATCTAGACAAAAAAGCTCACAAGTCATAAGAATCATTAACGTCTCACGTAGAAACATCATTTTACTTTTTTCATTGATAAACGATGATAATTAATACTTATTTTTTCACTATCGATTTGATATATCGTCAAACTAAATGTTAACAATAAATATTCGTAATATTATTTTTAAATCGAATTCATATTCAAAACAGAGCTTTGATATTACACCAAAAAAAGTATTAAATTTGAAATAGCTAACACTTAACATAAAGTAACGTCAATTCTATACAATATCCGATTCATTTTGATTCAATATTATGATTGTTTCGATCATCTTTTTAATAAACATGCCACAATGTGAAAATACCCTTACAATTTTAGAGAAATACTTTTAGACTGTATGGTTCATATTCATACTTAAACATCTACATATTTGATATAATATTTGACGACTGAAAAGGTAAAGGGATACAAGTGACATTTTTGCCTAAATTGAGTTAAGTACAGAAATCGTTTCTATGTACGTTCATATATTTGGTGGCAAAAGGATATAAACGAATTTGGAACGTGCACCAATATACATCATCAAATCACTCGACCTCTTCCTAATACATGTAGGGTACATGTTTAACTTTAAGCACTATTATCTCGAAATCATTGCGAAGTTACTTGTACCCTTTGGCTTTTTCAGTCGTCATTGGTGCTAATTTGTTCGTTTATCCGTTTGCTAACATGACGCTCGGGTTGTGATTTCCTTTACACTGGTAATGTGAAGATTTTATAAAATAGATGAATAAATTGTATAACCTAATTACTCGTATTATATATTATATTCACTCTATATACCGGCATAAATAAACAATAGAGTGCGTAATACAGTGCACGATAGAATATTCGCACAGACATGTATGAACGAGGTCTTAACACACAATCGAAGGGGATAAATTCATCGAAACCATCGAAAGATTAACGCCAAACTCAAACCGTCCGTCTGGTCCATCGGCGACCTTCACCTCAACGAAATGTTAAATGCCAAATGCCAAAGGCAACGAAAACTACCATCGCCGTCACGACACGACGGGCCACAAAAGAAGGCCACACGTGTATTATTTATGTTTATTAATTCGCCGCGTCTAATTCTCTCACCGAGTCTATTTGTCTTGGCCGATGCGCCACTTGCCATCATCTCGTCCAATTACGTGAATATATCTCATGCACGTTACACCCATATAAATTACACATTATCTGGCCGTGGCTAGGTGTGGTGTACCAGATTTTTTCAACCATTCCGCCGTGGATTTTCGGCGGTCGTTTTTTCGCGAGGGAAATTGATTGATTCCGCAAATCGCGAACGATGTGTATGGGAACGTCGCCCGCACAAATACGCGATAATATGTCGTGGAAATATCAATTTATTTATGGGAGGCTGTTCGTCATGGCGCTGTGAAATATGCCTCGGACTAATGTTGAGACACCGATAATGGGGATCGCATGTTTATGTGAGAAAATGTCGATTTGTTTGAGGGATTGACTCGAGAAGTGTTTTTCGATGAGCGACGTTGAGTTCTGCTTCTAATTGCACGTTTAAATGTGGCTTGTTGTGTGAGGGATTATCTATTTTAAAGTATCTAATTAGACTACATAACTGTATTGCACAATATGCATAGTATCCTAAACTCGTCTTATTTACACAAATCATATTCAGAATATACATGCAGATAACCTACAATTTGCTAGAGAAACCTTATGGCATAATAACATTATCATTTGTATATTGTTATGTATAGAATTTGGCACTAAAATGCTACATATTTAACTATAAATGCTTTTACTAATAAGAAAATGATCAAAATTTAAATCAAACCTTAAAATTCTGCGAAGAAAAATTTCGAAAGACCAAAACCCACATTCTCAATCTATGTCGTGAAAGGTAACGGGATTTATAAATTTATTAAAACGTCTCATGCTCGTTTGCATTTCACGTAAATTATTGATATACCTAATAAATTCACATTAAAACGAAAAAGAAAAAAACTCGATTCTTCAAGAAACGCACCAACTATCGAGATAAGAGTTCAGCGGCTTCATCCTTGCACGTAAAGTGGACTCGAACGATACGAATACAAAAACGCACTTTAGTACATCGATGATTGATGGACTTTATTTTACATTCACGGTATATAAATACATTCTTTACCCCACCGAAAAACACTATCCCAATACACAAACATTAATAATTCGATACGAGACAGCTCGAGGACCGAAAGGGTCCAGCTCGGCCTTACCACCGGCGAGGATGACATTTTTAATTGATGACGCAACGCGTCAAACGGAAGGCCTTCGGTTTCGAGATTTACTTCGAAATTATGCAAATGTAAGCAGATTTGCTTCTATTAAATTCGCATTATCGTAGACCTGCCACTCCGAAGCGGTGCTCCGTAAACGGAGTCGTGCGAATCTCTCCGAGAAGTATAAATTATGCATTGTGTACAATTTTTATAATCGTATTTATTGCCGGTGTTGTGTTGATGTGTGATTTCCGAATGTTTCGTAAATTATGGTCGGCTGTGGGTAAATAAATTTCCAGGTGCTCTTAGGAATATTTCGGACGTGTCTTTATATAGTTTTCGTTTAGCCCACCGAGTTGTTTTATTCTCGTGTGGATTTGTGTAAACATAAAATTGATCGTAAGTAGGTAAGAACAGAGGCGAATCGGATTATTGGTAGGTAGTTTGTCAAATGATTAAAAAATCCGGTATTTAGACTGCAACTCGTTCGAAAATATTGTTTTGATATCGCCGATCCGCTCCTGATTGTGAATATTTTTGTTTCGTAATACATACTTTTCATTTGATGTGAATATTTTTGATGTTTGCTCATCTTTAATTGCACATACATAATGTACAATTCATATTTAAATAAGGATATCAATTACCACGACATTCATTTGGGAATTTCCAGTTGCAATAAAAAAATATACCTTTAGTATATTACATTAAAATTCATGCCAAAACAGGAAATAATTATATTTAAGTTTTCTTATTTAAACATTGATATTTTTTAAATTCAACTAACACTTTTTTCATAAAAATAGATATATGAATTGAATAAATTCAAAACGTAACTCAACTTTAATATAAACAATCACTACCAATTCAACTTCTTTCTGACACTGTCAACAATTCGTTATTAAAATAAATAGAAAAAACATACTGTACCATCGTTCATATTCTTCATAAATGTATTCCTCTTATCTCTCCTCAATAGTGGCCTCAGTTCTTAGAGAAGACCCACGTTATGTCGTATTTTTTTTTTACAAAAAAAATTGCGATGTCAAATTAAACATAAATTCATATATCAACATATTTTTAAACGGACGTTGTTTTGTGAAATGATATGCATAAGACGATGTCTGTTGAATTAGACGATTCGGTTTTCGACAATCGAGTGGTTTGTTAGCGTTGTAAGGTGTTAGCGACATAATGAGTTTACACAACATAACGACAACGAATATTTTGAATTTTTATTTTATCATAATCATTATTAAAAGAATTACATTTAATTTGAATCCAATCTACAAATTTAAATCATAGAATTAACCGATTAGCACGAGATTTGACTCGTCAAATCAAATTAGGTTGGGATAGGTGTTAAATGCATTGCATTTTTTTTTCTGTCCTTCGCGATAGCTTTTATAATGATTTAATGTGTCACTCGTAGTTTCGCCTAGTTTTGCTGTTACCCAACTAGGCCGGCCTAACAAGCTGACATAGAGTCGGGTTGCAGTTAAAAGGCGGAATGGTGGGCTTCTCTCGTAATGTATTTTTTTCTCTTTTCATGTGAAATTGAATTAAGTTAGATCACGTTTTAGATCCGTTTAGGTTAGGTCAAGTGCTGCTTCAATCGTTTAATACAGAGGTAGGTTATACTATAAAATGTTCCGAAATGACCGAGTTTCTCACAGCTATGATATTGCTTATACCTCCTCGATCGCGAAATAAACATCGTTCGACACTAATGCGGCTTATCTCGAAGGCTTTAAGGGATGCATTCCGCTCTCATATCTCGCAATTCATTTGAACGATGTGACATATGCACCGCGGCCACTTAAGGCCATCACTTAGCGGCATTATTTATTCGAGACTCTCCCCTTTTTTTCTCATCTCTCTCTCCCGTTTTGATTTCGTATATTATGCTTGTGCGTACGAGGCCTCCTCGCGTATTGTTATTGTTGGCCTCTTTTTGCTTTTGTTCGTTTTGTGTGTCATGATTTCGGAGAGTCGTGACCGTCGCGATCGGGACTCTTTATCTGCGGCACCCACAAGCTTTTATTAATCAACGCACTCTCGGTATCTGTGTGTACACTTTGCTGCCTCGATGGCCATGTGTGGCCGGATCTGTCTCGGGTTTCTTGGAGGAGAAGGCTTTTGGAATCTGCAGACGTTGAATGGATGTCGTCTGTGATTTCTCAGATGAGACTCGGCGAACTATTATAGAAAATTCTATTGAAAATTGTGATTATTTATATACAATTTAATTTGAAATACATATGCAAATTATTATATTAAGTCTCTTTTTAATATAGATCTAGAATTGAGAATGGATCAGTGGAATAGCAAGCTTTGTTCGGAGCTGGAACGAGTATTTGATGCAATTCGAAAAAGTGCTTCTTTCAGATCCTCGATTGCAAATATTCTCTACGAAGATCGTTTAATCGATTAAATTGATAAAATTTATTCTAAACGAGTATCTTTATAATGATAGCAAATATTATAGGGCATCAAAGAACGACTTTTCTTCGCATCGAGCACCTGTTTAATCCTCGAGTAGACAAGTTCATTTAATTATACGTATATCGCCAATGTTAAATTGAAAATCAACTATGAAAACATTTCATAAATGCCTATCCTTCATAAATATTACACAATGTTAACAAAATTATCAGACCCTTCATCGTCCAAGTAACGGCGGCTCAAATTCGATAATGATCACATTGTTAACCCTCGAAAAGTATGCTGTTTACATTGAGAACTAACTGAACCCCGATGCCTTGAAGAACCTCACTCTATCCGTGGTAGAAAAAAAGAGTCCCTCCGCGGGCCACCGTTTCATTCTCCACACGAGGCTCTTTTCTCACGTCGATCGTCCAAATAAAAATGAATATTGTTATTGCGTCGCCTTTTTTTTTATTGTTATTTTTTCGTCACTCTTACGTTTTGTTTGGAGTTGAAATAACTCGAAGGCCTCGCGCGCTTGTCAAGTCCCTCAGCCTTGTATAAACACTCACCGCATTTCGACGGCAAGTCCTCCTGGTCGCTCTCGAGGAAGTCATTGCTCTTCCACTTATGTTCTTCTAATATTCTTTTAAATTTGATTCGTGTGCTTGTGTAGGTTTTCAGTATATTCGACGTTTCCGTCGATCTCCAGTTTGCCCCATGGGCCATTGTTTGTTTAGAATGTACGGCAAATATTACACGGGTTTCGACGCTTCATTTGTGTTTAATTTATTGGAGGATTTCGTAGATGTGAAAATATCGGAATAATTAGGATGTAGCTATGGTGGTTTTTTTTTTATTGCCAAGCATAAAAAGTACGGGTGACATTGATGGTGCTTTTAAAGTAAGTTATTAATGAAAATATGTTTGTGTATGTATTTTTTTTTAATAATTGTGAAATACGTGACCGGTTTTACATAAAGATCTTGTTAAAGTTTTATGGCTTATGGAATTATTGTTCATAAAATTTTTGAATATTTCAGTTGGATAAAACGATCCATTTTCGTTTTATTTTCTCGAGGAAAAGATGTAGAATAAATAAATGTATAAAGTGTCAATTTCTGTAATGGTGTTGTCAAAATTGGAATTTAGATGTGATCGTGAAAGGTGGGTGAAAATAAATCACAGTGGATTCATTACTTTTTTCTGTGTAGAGATACGTGTTGACAATTAATTTCTATTTTACGATAAAAATGAATCAAAAGCATTCACACAGAGAATCGTTAAAATACCAATAAAAAAACACCATTGAAAATATTGTCTTTTTTACGATCTCGTCATAATTTCGATACGTGTAATAAAAAGGCATCCATACTGTTTATCTATAATTTTTATTACGAAAAGAACAGAGTTCAGACAGATTTGTACATAAATATCTCAAACTTAATACTAGAAATTTTTATTTACATTGAAAATGACATTTACATTTTAAAATATAAATACACGCTCGATTCCATACTAATACATAAAAAGCATAATTTCATATAAATACTCATACTCGAGGCCTATTATCGCGTACACGATTAATAAAAAAATTCAGTCATCTATTGAGTTTCATCTTTGAAATTCGCAATAGCAACAAAAAATATATTACATAAAGCGTTACGATAATGATCGTGTTACTTCGTGCCAGATCTTGAACTTTTTTTACACGTGCATTAGAAAGAAGAAGAAAAAAAGACAATGTGTGATCGTTTGAAATGAGGAACATAAGTACTCTGCCACACTTCTAATTCAATAGCACAAGGCATTTAATAATAAAAGTAATATAATGATTACGTCATTGTGTCTAAATACAAGTCATTGATTTTCAAAATTGTTGCAATATGACTATTAAAATCAAACAGTGCTTTAAACGTTAAAAAATATTTTCTGGCAATCGTATAATTTCGAAAAAAATATATCACATTAATTTCGGTCAAGCTATTAAAAATCTAAGGACTAGAAACTTGACCGATTTGTTAAATCACTTTGATTAAATTTCGAATACACATGCAAAAGTTTGCATTTAAATAAAGAAAATGGTAAACATTCAAATATTACGTGAATTACACATAGCGGATTTCCATCTTAACCGCTTGTTGAAGTTTTTCATAAGAAATCATCAGATCTCAATTCGTATACATGAAGATTTTTAAATTTTAAATATTAACAATTAATTGACCAGACTTCATATATAATAATATGACTGAGAAATGTTTCGTTTCATCTTTTTCATAAATTATATTATATAATATGTACACATCAGCTCAATTCCGATATTATCCAATTCATTAGTATTGACTTTACCATATAAATTAAGTCATGCAGACCATACATCAAATAAAAATGTGTTAAAAGTCTATAACAAAGTGGAAAATATCACAAATTAAGCATAATAACATACACGACATTATAAATCACAACATTTCAAAACACACACTACTAGAATGCATCATTTGTTTAATTTTTTATAAGAAGCAAAACATGCATTAACGTGTACAAAAGTCATTTTAATTTATATCATATACTGTACATACATTTTTTTTACATTTGCGAAATTTATTATATTACTGTTCATCAATAAAATATCATAAATTTTATGTACATTGAGATACAACAATTTTCCACTACATAATCATATACATTCAATTTGATTCCTAACTTTGAATACAGTCCTTCGACAGAATTACGTTATCTACATGGCGCGATCAGTGACTAGTGCATAACGAGCATCGATATAGCGAATGCGTTCAACATTCAACACGAAATTTACAATTCAGCGCTGCCGATACACCCGCGCATTGTCGTATCATCTTTCCACGCACGAATTCGAAGAAAACAGTATTTTCGACCGAACATCAACACTATCTGGCCGAAAACTCCTCCTGGCACTTCTTGATCTGGCCGGCCACCCTGGAGATCCTCTCGTTGAGGATCTTGACGCTCTTCTCGGGCAGGGGCGGCAGCACGTCCTGGACGGAGGCTCCGTTGTTCGACTTGAACATCTCGTTGAGGATGTCGCCCACTTTGCCGGACTGCTGAAGCTTCTGCACGGCGTCCGCCGTCGACTTCCTGAACACGCACAGGTTGTCGAGCAACAGCGAATGGTATATCTCGTACTTGTGCAGGAGACGATAGCCGTGCAGCAGGCCGGACTCGTTGTCCAAAAAGAGCAGCAGGTTCGAGTCGACCTTTTTGGCGAGATTGTGCGCCGGTGCGTCCATAATGTTCACGTTCCACTGATAGTTGTACAGGTTGTTTACGATCCTGTCCAAATTTGCGGTCAAGTAATCGAAAACGATCAAATCCGACCATTGAGCCAACTCTAGAAGCCTATCCAGTGTGTCTTTGCCGACTTTTTCGGATATGCTTTCGAAATAGATTTCCTTGGTTTCGTTTGAGGGGAGTTCGTTCTGCGCTTCGTCTCTGGATAGGCCTTCGGTTATCTTCTTCAAGAGGAATCCGCCGTCTTTGGGAGGTCGTTCGTCATCAGCGGCCTCGCCCTTGATCATCCTGAGGACGTCATGCTTGTTCAAGTGCCTCTCGGACGGCTTGAACTCGTCGGGTATGTGAGCCGATTCGAGGTTCGGTATGTACCTGGTCATCACGACCGGCCTGTTGGAGTTCCATTGCGCCGAGCCGATGTCGGACGCCACGTTTTGCCAAAGGGAATCGGTCAGATTCACGAGGCTGACCAGCGACGGCACCAAGTTTGGCAGGTCGAGGAGTTGCGCTAAATAGAAGCTGAACAGTTCGCCCTGGATTTGGTCAGTATTCTGCCTGTAGCGGACGCACGCCTGTCTGCCATCTAAAAAAGTCACCAGGCGATTTTGCATCCTTCCGCATCCTGTTTCCATCTTGATGGCTGAAGTGCTTTTCATGTAATCTGTCCATTCACGGTTGCTTTGATAACCGAAGCCGGCCGGTAGTGATTTTTCTACTCTGGGACCCCAAAATATGTTTCCGTAGACGATATTGTTTTCATCCATGATAATGTCGTCTGTGATGCTTCGGGAAGTATCACTGACTGGTCCGTGTAAAATATCTTCGACATTAACACCATCGATACTTTTTTGATCGATATTGGCGAAATCTTCTTTCTCTATTTTTTCTATATCGTCTACAAAAGACACGCTCGAAAATTTCTTTGGTCTGTTTAATTTCATCAATTTCTTTCTTTTAATTTGACTCGTGCCTTTGCTCCGACCGACATTTATACTAATTAAATTATTACGTTCGTGTGGAATAAATACTCTACTATTGGTGTCGTTTTTGTCAACGAACGACTCATCACTCTGCAGCGGACTGGCCGTACGATTGTCCGAACTGGCACTTTGGTTGATGAATGTTTTATCTAATTGCACTTTATTTAAAACTTTAACATCTTTGGTCACATAATTGTAACTGAACGGAATAAACGAACCTAACATAAGACCTAGTCCGAACGCGAATAAAACACTAAAAAAACACAAATTTCTGTACATCGTCGAAGACTTTCTCTTCATGCCGAACATTAGATTCAACAGCGCGTACGACTCATTGTCCAAGCTCGTCTTTGGAAATTTTCTAACGAAACTTTCCCTACAAAAAGTCCGATGAAAAACAGCCTTCCTCCTCTCCTCCTCCGCACGCTCGGAGACACTCTTCAAACGGTGTCCCTGATTGTTGTTCTGCATCTGCAGGCTCTTGAAGTCGACGTCCACATCGTCGTCGATTAAAATACTCCTATAGCAGTTTCCAGCGGACAGACCGTCCCCCGCGCAGCCAGATCCGTCTGCGGAATTTTCCATATTTTGTCTTAAAAATTTTACGGCGCGTTTATTGCACTCATTATCGTTATGATGACTATCGGTCGTGTGTTGATCCATTAATTGTGCGATCGGCGAATTCTTGTCCTTTGCGCTCATCGCATTCGATTCACTCGAGCCCGACAGATTCCATTCGGTCGTCCGAGCGTCTGAAACAAAAAAGACGAAACGACTTTAAAACACAATCGTTTTTGATTTACATAACAATCGAACGACAAAAACCAGACTAATGAGAAAATACAAAGCATCAACTTTTTTTTAATTTAATTTTTTCAGAACCTCTACGATTCAATTCACATACTCGATGAGTACATACTAGTTTCGAAACTCGGAAACCATTTTGCGAAACACGTCATAAGATCGAAGCGTTAACTATGTGCTAAGTCAAAATTTATGCCACAAAGTAAACAAGTCCCATATACAAAAGAGCGCCTAAGCTCGCTGCGTCCGAAACGATACAAACCGGGAGGCTGTATTTTTTAATATGAGCACTTCGAAAAAGAGAACCGGTTCGTTCGAAAATCTAAAACGTATTCTTATTATTTTTATAGGCACCGAGGAGGAGCGCTTCGGTGACTTTCTCAAAGGGGATTTTCACAGCTTCCACGCTCGAAACGTAAATTTTTCGCCTATAAAAACGGCGCCGAGAGATTTACAACTCGACCAGAAGCGCGATCTGAACAAACGGAAAGAAATTCTACGAAAAAAAATAAATAAATTGTTAAAAAAAAAAAAGCAACGCTAGAAGACCTCGCCCGCTACTTTCCCATAATCTATATAAAATTAAGACATAAAAAGCGACGCTGTTAAAATAATATAAATGTACAAACACGTTCGTCGACCGTAAGAAGAAGTCGTCTCTATAATTCAACGTTTCCCATATAAATGCCATCGGGACTCGTTAAAAATACAAGAGATTCGGACGTATGGCGTCTCGTACGGCACGCTCGCGAACAATACTAAATAAATTTATATCGAACGAATGATATTGAAAAAATATTGCGCGTCCGTCTTTCCGATCGACGTACCCACAACGTTTCTGAATAAATATATACGTCGATCGAAAAGACCAAGGGGAACAAGTGACATTTTTGCCGAAATTGAGTTATGTACAGAAATCGCTTCTCAAAAAGATATAAACGAACTCGGAACGTGTACCGAGATATATCATCAAATCATTCGACCTCCTCTTAATACATATAGGTACACGCAAAACTTTGAGTGCGCTTTTCTCGAAATCACTAGTACCCCTTGGCCTTTTCAGTCGTCATATGATGTATTATGTCGTACCGAGTTGTTTTCGATGTGTGCATTGTGTTGGCGAATGTGTGTTTGCGAAATGTGATAGTCGAATAGATTGGAAACAGCCGTTATGTATAATGCGTCGATTGAAATTAAACGTAAGTAGGAAATGTGCGAGATTATTTTTTCAGTGAGCTTCAATAGATAACTCTACGTATGAGAATATAATCGATCTTGTTGAATTCTAATGAATCATCGACAGTTCAGTTGTATTAATTCTGAGATGATTTATTTTTAATGTCTTTATTAAATAATTAAATGTCGTAAATTTTTATTAATTGTTTTCTCGAAAGGTTGTGGGATTGTCTGCTGTGAACAGAAGTTGTATATTTATTGTTCAATTTTAATATTTATCTATAATATTTAATGAAATATTCATAGCAATACTATTTTGTTAGATCAATAGAAACAATTTGGATACACGAGTATCTAAAAAAAACTCCCACAACTCGATGAATTCAGACGGAAAAATGATAAAACAACCCATCATAACTTTCGAATATCATTTTGAACAAATGATAAATGACGATATCGAAGAGAGAATTAAAAACAAATTAAATAAACATTCGCAAAACGGTAAATAATATTTCGAAAATTAAAGTATAAAAGTGACAAAATCTATTAAAATAAAGTATCATTTTTCTATGTGTGTATAATCTATATCTTGTTTTAATTAAACTTTTCTAAAATTATCTTGTTTAACAATTGAGAAGAATAAAACCACAAATAAATCGTATATAAATCACATTTGATCATCGGAAGTTAATCAAAGTACCACTCTTAAATAAATTAATAAGCAACCCCGACCAATTTACACCGAGAAACATCCTCTCAAACCATTCCGCAAATTTCTCAGTCACAGCAACGACAACAAGAAACAATAAACAATCACCAACCGAAACATCATACAATCGATTAGATTCGAATAAAAGTCACATTCGATCGTCGGACGTTAATCAAAGCAATCCGGGTATCGTTCTCATACAAATAAATAAGCAACCCCGAGCAATTAAGAGTGTGAAACGAGCACACCCACCGACCTCGTGTCGACGGCTCGTCATATTATAAAAAGGTGCGTTTTTATTGTGAGCCCGTGTTCGGGTGGATGATGGGCGTGCACCGACAGCACTAATGGCCAGTGTTTTACTTAATTATAAACAAACGGGCTGACGAGCACTAATGGCTCGGCCACGCCCTGCCCACAATGCTCCATCGAGCCGATCGAACCTTCTTTTACACGTGTTTACCTCACAGATTTGTCGTGTTGTTGATATTGCATTTGTTAGAAACTAGTGGTCAACCTGTTGAATATGTCAACGCAGTTTTGGAGTGTTACATGGACACACAGACACACAGATTAGTGCTTTTATATAGTTAGATAAGCTTTATTGGGTCACAGATCTAGATTTTAAGGTCTTCATGGGAGAATTTTATGAGATATTTACATATGACTGTTGTCGTTGCTTTTCTCGATATAACGCTCGTATATGCAACAAAGAACTAAATATAAACGTTCAAATGAAAAAGGCAATGGCAATGGCCATATGTAAACGCCGCATTAGGCACTCTAGACAATTTCTTTTACGAATTCGTTCTGTGTTTTATGGTGTTTGTGTACTTTTTGATAAGACATTGAATCTAATATGATTTAATCTAAAACATAGCCCAACCAAACCTAAAGCAAAATCTAATACAAATTGACTCAATAAGTGTTGCATTGATCGGATGGTGTTGAAAATAAAATGTATTTTTTTAACATAACTACACACGTCATAAAAATCGGAAATGTCAATATTTGCACAACTTTCTAGAATATAGTATTTCACATTATTTTCATACACAATTAAGATTGAATTCAATCAGGCGTCGATTCCAAAATGTGATAGCTCAACATTTACAAAATAAATTGAAACGCTTATATTTTAATCAACGGTACTTTCATACGAAACAAAATATGAGATATTTCTAATTCACCCTATTTAATTGTAACTAATTGATTTAAAAATTCAAAAAACCAACTCGCTCCGAATCTAACGAGCCAACTTCCCAACTCGAGCACGATTTTCACACGCATCCAACATTAACAACAACAACAACAACACAAGATTAATCCCAGCCGAATTAACACAGATACACGACGATCCGCGTATAAATCAGCATTCACGCGCATGTAAAACCCCTAAGAAGAAGAAGACGAAGTCCCATTGTCTATCGGCCATCGATCGAAAGCCAATAACTCACGCGAGCGCGATAATTAATTTTTACTTATAAAACACGTCCGATTCACAATAAATAAGGTCCGGCGGACAAACCGCGATGATTTACGGCCACGCGACCGGTTTATAATTGTGTGACCACATTTTTTCCATTTGGAACGTTTAATCAAAAAAACGACACGGCTCCGACGACAAAAAAATGTAACGAAATATTCTTATTATTATGCGATAAATTCGATAAGATTTATGCGTTGTCGCGTCCGAATGTTCGTGTGTTTGTTTCGGTTTATCTCTTTTTTTCCGTACATTTTATTTTAGGTTCATCGGCGAGGCTATTTGTCAAAATGGACTAGGGGGAAAAAAATGTCGGGAGGCGCGCGATTTTAGTTAATTTGTCACGTTAATTGAACATTTCTCATTACGCCAACACTTGTCGGCGCTTATTCAAATTAGCCGCGTACGACAAATGCGATCGGTCGCCTGTGGCGTGTGGACTTTCGGTAGTCGGTGGATGTAATAAAATTTAATCGCATATTCGGTAAATATTTCTATAATCGAGATAAAAGTTGGTCGGAGATTCAGATTTTATTACTAGATAAAGTCGTTTAAATTTTTCACCATAATAAAAATAATGAATAGATTGACGTGTGAATTTCGAATCAGAATTTTTTAGCGTCCGCTCATAATTAGGGTTGCCGTTTCGAAGCTAATCGATGAAAAAATTAATAAGATTCGTATTGAAATCTTAGATGTTGTATAAAAAAGTATATAATATTATTTTTATTGATGCATTCGGAATTTTTTATTTGTCAATTTAGCGAATAGGGTTCGGGCGTGATTTGTAGAACCTTAAAAAATATTAATATAAAAAGCGCGAGAGATTCGAATTCTAAAAATTTTTACTGTCCGAATCTGAATAAAAAAAGCCTTCGGAGGCAATAAAATTCACACATTCGTCGAGAATATTTTGAACCAGTTCCGACCGTGCGACATTATAAATAATATACGGTTTTAGTGCGTTCTACGTCTTGTCCGCTCGACGCCAATAAAGCCATCACGTCGAATTTCGACGATCGTTAACCGAAAAATAAAATTGAAAAAATAAAAAAAGCACGCACACAAACCGAATAAATAAATAAATAATAAAAGCGATTAGAAATAAAACGATAAAACGCGCATCGCACATTTCGTCCGAACGCAGCTCTCACATCACAACCGCACCACACCACCTCCTCATTACCTCTTTGCGGTTGTAGTACACCTTTATAGCAGGTGTTAACATTTAAATGGTCACTTTGCGGCGAGAGAGGCGGCCGGCGAAATGGAAGCAGCAGCAGCAGCAGCAGCAGCGGTGGACACAAAAAGAACAACGGCAACAACAACAACAACAACAACGAAAAACGAGGAACTGGAAACGAGGAAGAGGATGGGCGAGGAGCACGCGCAGCGCGTTGTTAACTCGGATCATGGCGAAGGCCTTAATTAATTTTCGCCGAGGCTCGTACGAGTGATATATGCTTTAGGTCGAAGCGCTGAATGTTTTATTTTCAGGTGCTTCTTAAGAGGAGAATGTATCGATCTGTCCTCACCGATTTTTATGAAATTTTGTCATAATGTATTGTATGAAAAATTTCAGATTTTTCGTGAATCACTACGGAGTGACTGCAAGCTTATTGGGTCAGAAAACGTTGCATTAACATCTTTATCAAAACTATCGTAAAAGCTCATCGGATATCGAAATCACAAAATATATGACGACTGAAAAGGCCAAGGGGTACAAGTGACATTTTTGTCGAAATTGATTTGCTTTTATGTATGCTCATTTATTTAGTGGCAAAAGGATATAAACGGATTCGGAACGTATGCCGAGATATATCATCGAATCACTTGACCTCCTTCTAATACATGTTCAACTTTGAGCGCTCTTTTCTCGAAATCGCCACAAAGTCACTTGTACCCCTTGACTCTTTCAGTCAACATATGTAATTAATTGTATTACTTGTAAGTCTATCGAATATCTTAATTTTTTAAACAGCTCTTATTGAATATAAAATTTGTCAAAAAATAATTTCGAATACAATTGTGAATCACTCGCAATTTACATTAATATTTTTGAAAAATATTCTGTTTGAAAATGGGTAAATTTACATTTTTTCCAGAGATAAATTTACCAGTTGCAACCTTCGTAAAGCTCGTCCAGCTTTGAAATATTTAGAGCTCGGTTACATTTCGGAGGTGATTCCGGTTTCGCACAATATGTGGCCATCGATTCTGGTGTGAATCGTAAGAAGTTTACGACGAAAATACCTCGGTTGCTCAATCAATTTAGATACGCGCGTGAATAATTATGGAGGAACGCATTAGCGCGTCTCTTTCGACATTGAGAAAAAGAGCGCCTTTTGAAAATTAAATCAAACCAGAATTCGGTCTGGTCTCCCTTGCTCGTCCATAAAAGATTGCTATCCCCGCGAGAGAGCCTCACGAATGTGTGAAGATAATAAAAAAATACCGGTTGTGTAATAATTGTAAAAGTTGGTTTTTCGGTGGACACTTCTAAGGCCGCTCTAAAGAGAGAAAGACATGTTTATCTACTTAATGCTAATTTATGTCCAACGGGCACAAAGAAGTCCATAAATCATGGCGGGCTTAAACACGCACAGTTTAACTGTCACAGCTTTATTGCTGTGCGCGACAAAAAGAGTGAACATCAAAAACGGACGGTGAGGTGAGTAAAAAACCTCGCACACATACACCACTCCGGATGACCACCTGCGTGTAAAAATCGAAAAAATGTCAATTCGCCCGCGGTACGAGGCCTCTCAACGAGACCATCGTTCAATTTTGACCATCGATGTCCGAACACGACACAAGTATAGGCCGTATCTCCAGAGTTGGAATGAACCACCTATTTTGGACGAATGTGTAGTTATGAAAAGGTGCAATAGTAAAACAATACTGTCTACTTCGTACTCATAAGCTATATTGCGTGCGAAATAGATGGACAGACAGATATCACAATGCTTTTGTGGTGTGTCGTGATGTTATTCACAGATACTACACAGCTGTAACGTGCAAATGCTTGCTTCGTTCCAACTCTCGTGATTTCACCTATACCCATATCGTTGAGGACGATTCATTTCTTTATTGCCAATTACATTGGCTATACGAAAATTTTATCTCGTGCTTATAAACTCTTGACAGCGCAAAAAAATGGATTATTTTTTTGTAATTTGGTTTTATACAACTGTCTCATTGATAGAATGAGTTCTGTTCAACAGGATATGTGTGGATGTTGGCGACGAATTGTCACTGACGTCCAAAATTCGAGATTTTCCTCTACAAAGATATTTTTTTAGATCGTCTTTTTAGCAAATATAATTTATTGCGATAATGACACGACGTCGCGGAGACGATTTCATATATTTATGATTAATAAATTTGTCAAGCGATCGCCGAATGGGTTAACGCACGTAAAAAAAAGAGATCCGTAAATAATAAATTAAACGCTAAGTATCCGCCGAACCGTCAGCCATATTTTTGCATTTGCAGCGTTACGTCATAGCGTTCGAGTTTCGTCTCGCTATGAATAATGTACATTTTATAGAATGAAACTGCAAAACTGTTTCATACGAATTTATAGACTCGCGAGTTCATAGATCACGGCGAGATACAGACGAGAGAAGAAAATACGTGGCTTATAGTTCGCTGCACAAAGAACAAAAAAAAGTTGTAATATCTCTACGAGCGGGACCTTACCATCGATTATAATTATGCTTCATAGAATTTGTATAACGAAAGCGGCGGCATAAATACGTCCAAATTATACGTATATACGAAAAAAAATCACATAAATTTATCGATAATATTATCTATTACTCACAAGACCGAAATAAAATCCCACGTCGATGAGTCTCAAGAGGAGTTACGTATTTTTCCGAGATAAATTACGTTCGTAACACTATGCACTTACCCTTTTGTAGTGTCGTAAAGTCGAAGATTTCGATTGCCCAACGTCGGGCGGGCAGCTATCATAACTTCCAATCAGGAATTGTTAGTGAATTGCAGATAAGACGATTAACAAAATAATTCTATCGGATTAGCGGCTAATCGACACGATAACGACGTTCGGCGCGACGCTAGAGATGTTAAACAATTAAAATGTTAATGTTATCACTGACCGGTGACGTTTATATACGACATAATAAACAGTGGCTTAAAAATCGACTTTGTGATTCTCACGAAGCGTTCGTTGCGCAAACGCTTGGTTTTCGTTTACCCGCTCGTCGATGTCTCTACTGAATTGTATGTAAAATTTATACGATTTCAAAATTGACATGTTAATACGAATACAAATGTCCAATTCAACACAAATGGAGTATTTAGTCGTGAATGCTTAGCTTTTAACTTCTGATTCGATTAAAATACTAAATAAATGAAAAAATATATTAAATCGTATGTGCACAATCCTTAAACCGCACACGTTTCAAGCTTTGAGAGATTATTCAAAATTGCATATCCAATAAATAACGGAACGACCCGAATTTGTCGCGATAGCTCAAAACGCACCATCACCGTCTCGATCTCGGGTTCAAACCCCGATTGAGCACGAAGAAGCGGGCATCTGTTGAACAAACGGCTTCGTGGTCTTCGTACTCTTGCATCACGTCGTCGAAATAATGCTCGATCATCGGTATCGACGTCTCGAGGACATTTTCGACAACAGCCCTCCTCGTCTTCGGAGCTCTCCGCGTCGCCGACGATATTGTCGTGTTTATTTTTTGGTCTTTTCTTGTATCAATAATAGATTTCCTATCGCGGAACTCTCTCGGCTCTATCGAGACTCGAGAGGCGTTGACAAAATCGGGAAAACATCGCGACAACGCTCGAAGACGAGTGGCCGTTCTTGTATTTTCTATATAAATATATCGAATGAAGTGGCATGTATTGCTTTTTTGTACGTTCGCGCGTGTTGATTTAAACGTGCTAGGAAATTCTGGACGATTGTGTAAAGTCAAATAAATATGATGTTCGATGGAGACAAAACAAATTGCTTAAGAAGCTTTTTAGTTTAGTAATGACTATTGATCTTGTCAAATGATTCGAGAAAATCAACATTTAACACGATACTTTCAATATGCATCATATTATAAATTGCATAATGAAATTCAAAATCACACAAGAGACAAACGCGAAGCATGCGACATCGAAAAAACAAACGACAACGACAAACACACACGCGACTAAAAATCAATCTGACCAAGCTCAGATATTCCAAAGCTCAAAAGAAAAAAACCAACCCAGAACTCCAATAAATAAGTGAAAAGAAAAAAACTAAAACAAAACGCGGTCGACTCACGAGACCCAACAGCCTCACATGTACAAGAGATCCAACAAAAGGCTCGGCATGTAAGTGCGTGCGGCGGACATACATTATCTAATGTCACATTTTGTACATCCACAGTCTCGAGAATAGATGTTATCGCTGTCGGCAACGGCCGTTGTGTTGTACGCATCTCCGGAGTACAACATAATCAGCCGCGAACGACTCCCGAGGACCGATAAATTTTCGCCCGATGGACACCCGACACCCTGGAAAATTCGGCGTGGGAAAACTCGACGCGGAGAGTCGTCGAGGTGTTAAGGAGGTCGAGAGGAAGACAATGAGACGTAAAGTGGAAAGTGGTAGATCGGAACAAAGGTCGTGCGCCGATACGCGTGAATTATGAGACTGGCGTTCGGTGATGGATGGATTGAGGTTTCGTGTGGTTTTCGGGGTTTATTGAATTAGGAAATTATTATTAAATCAGTCGTCAAATGAATATTATACATAATTATTATTGTGTATTATAGCCGTTCTGCCTAGCAGTGTTCTAAACTCTATGGACTTAAATCTGTGAAATGTTGTAGGTACAGTATATATATTTTTAAATAAAAACATTCAAAATATCCGTCAAAACAATTTAAATTTAGTCATGTGTATAGGTCATGCTCATTATGTTTGATGTATTCCTGTGCGAAAATTTCTCATCAGACGTTTAAGACAGAGAGAGAGAGTTTAGAGAAAACTTCCTAAAATATATCTGGGAAGTTTGATTTAAATCTTTGAGATAACATACACGCACATAATGCAAAATTATGCATTTGTAAGAATTACTGTTCTTACAGAAATTTAATTATCGAGCTATATTTATTTTAATTCGTGTCAGGGAAATAGGTGAATTGTACGAGAACATTAATAGCACCTGATGTAAAGCATTGTCTGTCGAATTCCTCACGAAGCCCACGTGGTCACGACCTTAGGATCTCATCTCGTAGCGATTAATCAAACGTTTACCCTCATAATATTTATACATCCATTACAATTTTGTGTCGTTATATTGTTTACTAAATGCGATCCATATATTATACGGTCACGGTCCATTTTTATAACGAACGCGATAGAAATTTTTGAAAAATAAAAAAGTATCTATCGAACGGATTCAATCAATCAATTCGTATCCACATGATTTGGATACATTTATAATTTTCTATCTGTAACAATCGAGTGTATTTTTTCAATAGATTCGTATAAAAAATGAATCGGTCGTTCATTCGATCCAACGGAATACAGATCGTTATTAACGGGACATTCGTAAATCGCACGAATCGATTATTTTCACATAATTTTCAATGTCACCATACGATCTGACGAATTGCGCAAAATTAAAATTCTCCAACGGAATTATTAGATTTGATTTCTTCACTCATTCGTTTCAATGTCGCCCCATTATTACATCTTCGTCAATCAAAACCCGCGATTTTCCAAATGAAAAGCCGTGAATTGTCACTGAGCTCTTTTTATTCGTTCAGTTTCGGTTCATTTCATTTCATTTCGTTTCTTTCATAAGAAGCGGTCACGATTTCATACTGTCTGTCCGAGACGGGAATTTCTCGTGATACGATTCATTTTTTAATCGTCTCGCCGAAACGCGATGCAATTTTCAGAATAAATGAGACGACACAATATTCATACGATCGATACACAAATATTCTATAAGATCTTACATTTAAAAATCTCGAAAAAAATCAATCGAACGCACGTACTTCGAATGCAGTTTTTATCGGGGCGTCGTCGTTGCAATTTTTTGCATCGTCTCGGAGCAGCGTTTTATTGCATATTCGTAGGTATAAATTTGAAATACGCCGATGTTTAAATATGCAAATGAGTGGCGAAAAAGGGGAAGACGGGTTTGAAGAATTTACCGCGTCTAATATTCGATTTATGCGATGCACCATTAACACTTCGTCTTAAATTTGTCCCAGCAGGAGAGTGGGGCCCCGGCCAAAAACAATATTTGCCCGAGAGAGAAATCATACGTTCGAATAATAAATACGAGAAACCTTATGTATGCGAAATTCGAAATATCATATGCACACATACGAATCGGTTAAGAAAAAAAAACTCATTCCGTATGACAATCTGTATAATAAATATTCTCGTTTATATTATACGCGGTTCGTTTATGTGTGCGTTTGTGTTTTTTTCTTGTTATATTATTTTATTTTATACGAAAATTCTTCGTATGAAATATCTGCAGGCGATCGATCACCTGCGAGTCCTACGCGAATTCGCAGCCCGCAAAAGGGATCGTTTTAGAAGGATTACATCGGCCGTTGCATAAATTTTCGATCGCTTCCATGTTCGATCTTCACAGTATCTCGTAAAAATATATAGGGGAAACTCGCTAAAGTCCGGAATGTTCCTCCGAAAAACATTAAAAATGCTTTTCAATTAAATAATTTTGTAATACCTTCAAAATCGATAGTATTGTTTAATCGAATCAACAATATTTTTCTTACAACTTTTTAAGCAAAATTAGGAATTATTCAAATTTCATATTACATGAAAACTTATTCTATAACTACATTTACATTATTATAATGTATTCAAATCAGATAATAACTTTTCATCAAATATATTTTCTTTTGATACTCTGAAATTACTTAATGAACATTGATACGAGATTTGATTGAATATTATGGAATTAGATGCAATTATTTTATATCATATGACGATTGAAAAGGCCAAGGATCACAAGTAACATTTTTGCCGAAATTGAGTTATGCACAGGAATCGCTTCTATGCACGCTCATTTATTTGGTGACAAAAGGATATAAACGAACTCGGAACTTGTACAGAGGTATGTCATCAAATCACTCGACATGATCAACTTTGAATGCGCTTTTCTCGAAATCATCGCGAAGTCACTTGCACCTCTTGGACTTTTCAGCCGTCATATATTATACTCAATTACAGAAACAAATATAAAAATTTGTTAAGCTCATCACTTTTAATCAAAATTACACAATAGTTCGATGATGAAAATAGTGCATGCTTTATTTATTTGAGTATTTCGTATTTAGTCGAGTTTCCTCTATATAAAGATTACGCATACATACGAATATGCATTTTCTGATATTTTATGTGTGTGTGCATGAAAAAAGATCGCCTTTTTAGTTCGCGTCAGTGCGATCGATATGGAAAAAAAGACACTATCGAAAATGCCCATAAAATACGTACAAATAATTCGTACGCGACACATGAATGTATCGTAAATCATTTGCGTTTTTAAAACGCGAACGTTCCGATATTGCCAAATTGAAATCGTTAAATTTCCGATTGTGAATGCGGGTTTGTTTCATTAGTCACAATATTGAAACAATCCTCGAGAACACAAAGTTGTTCGAATATTTCGAGCATTCACATCGATAAATCGCACCCTTAAATCGGCACAACCTTATTCTATCTAGTCTATCGTACGAAACATGCATTCAACAATGAATGCGAGTTTGTTTCATTAGTAACAATTTTTGAGAAGCGCACAAAGTTGCTCGAATATTTCGAGCATTCGCATCGATTCGATCGATAAATCGCACCCTTAAATTAACACAACCTTATTCCATCTAGTCTATCATGCGAAACATGCATTCGACAAGAGTTCCGATACACAATATTTTCAAAGAACACGAAAAAAATGAGATTTTTCTCGAGCGAACCGAAGAATTTCGGCGCGACGCGAATCCTCCCGAAGGGAAAGGACTCCCTTTTATATTATACACACACACTTAAAATGTATATATACGTATAATGATGATGCGAAGAGGAGGCTCTGCTCTCGGTTTCGATCCATACTTGAATGGCCGAGGACCAGATAACTGGTAAAAGAGATCCGCCTCTGGATATATCGAAAATACTGTTGTAGCATCGCCGAACCGGCAACACCGCTTGTGATATGCGTCAAACAAATTATCGACGAGTTTTTAAACTCGAAATATTCGCGTGTTTCGGAAAATTCGCACATACGTCGCGTATTATTATATACGTGTATATTTTATTATAATATATTATTTTGGGCGAAGCGAACGAAGGAAGTGCGGCCTTTTGTTGGCGCGCACCGTTATAATTATCGCTCTTAATGCTCTTTCTTTCGGTTCGGTGTGTGCATACATTTTGCGCAAACGTATGTACGTAAGCACAATGGCGAAATTGTTTTCCTTTAGATTATTGAAATATTCGAACGATTTCCGTACGTGTTGTCGAAGCGGTGAGAATAATTGTGTAAATAGGAAACGCATGAAACAATACGAACATTCGCATTGTTATAATATTTACAAAAAGAAATAAAACCAGTTCGACATTTACGATTTGCATACTTTGAAATGTTAAATATTTTCATAACGTTTCAGCTGCAAGGGATTGAAGCACTAAATGGCACTGTGGAACTTTTAACGTGCACAACTTTTCCAGGGATGTCTAATGATGTCAAATGATTAATATCTGTTTTTTTTTCGAAATGAATAATCTAATGAAAATGATCAAGTTTACTCATAATTTAAGAAAAAACAATATGTAAGTTGTCAGGATTAAAAACTCTGATAACATTATACTTATTAGATGACCGAAAAATAATAAAAAAATCACACGATTATCGAATAAATGTAAGTCCTAATGTTTTTATTCCATGTCAGCATGAAGGCGTTTTTTTTTTAAAATGAATTTAATTTTCCATTGGAATACTTTTCTAAGGGAATTTTCTCTACTTTTTCTCTGCTAATCTTTTATCCATTTTGAATCCTTTTTAACTGTGTAGAAAATACAATGATCAGATAGATTATAATAATAAAAATTATAACTGAATGAATTCAAACAATATTTTAGTCATGAATTTCGAAGAAATAAAAAGAAGTGATCAGTAAACCACGCATAATCATAATATTTCGAGTAAAACCATCTACGAAAGAGGAAATTTCGCAACATTTTCACCCACTCAATCAAACGTCCACACACAACAACCAAACAATTCGAACAACCAACCAACCAAACAAACAAACAAACAAACGTCGATCCGAACGACGACGAAGAAGACATCACCATCACCATCAGCATCAGCAGCGAGCACCACAAAAGCGAAGTGCGCGTTCGTCGAAAAACGCAGCGCACCGGAGGAGAGGAGAGAGGCCGAACCGGAAAGCGGGGCCCGAGGGCGCGGCCGCCGTCCCGGGGGCTTTGCCCCCCGTCGGAAGGAGCCCCCCGACATGTCACCCGGGGTCGGTCGGTCGGTCGGTCCCCGGCGAATTCCTCGGAAGCCACATGCTGCGACCGTCACGAGCCACCTTCTCGTCTTTCGTCTTCGTTCGCCTTTTCGTTTTGTTTTCGGCGCTGCTGCTGCTGCTGCCGCTGCTTCGGTCGCTATATGGGCTCGGCTTTTGTCGTTTGTGGGATTTTTCGAGATGGATAATTGTCGTCGTTTGTTTTGCTTCTAGTTGGGTTGATATTGATTATTTTTATATCGAACGATCTATCTATCTTTTATCTTTCGCTGGCATCGCTCGAGACGTTATGGACTTGAAGTCGATTTTGAAATGTTGAATATCATTTAGCTTACAATAAATACAAATCAAACAAATCGGAAAATATTTGTATTATCTAATCTGTCACATATTGCAAAGACCCTCCCCCCTATGAAATTTCAATCGATGGAAACCCTTTGATTATAACCTTCCCTTTGGATAGCAATTTATCGGATCAATAAGGATATTTTTGATGGATTTGACAGTTACATCAAACTGATTAGCAACTACATGATTGAAAAATCGGTGTTATATGTATATGAAGATCAAAATGAAAATTGCGTGAGAATTCATATAATTTACATTAAATAAACAACATATTCTTCAACATCTACCTAGATGCAAACGGATATTCAAATGATTGATTCGCATTTGTATAGATAAAAAAAAAGATTTGAATCTGTTACGGACAAATCCATCAACGATATCATTAAACAGAGATTATCTAGATTATGAATTCATAATTTTATTATATATCAGGCTACTTGAATATGAGAGGAGTAATCTAGAAATCTGAGTGATTGATTAATGCTAATATGATAAACAACATCGCTCAAAACATATAATGAACTGTAGTCAAATAAAAAGAAAATTTAAATTTCACGATCATACATATGTTATATGAGGATCAACTATCTTATCCGAGAATATAAATAAAGGATCGAGAAATTGCAAAGTATAGGTCATTTCGAAAGTGAATACTAAAATCAGGGGCGCATTTAAGGGGGTTGATGGTATCACATCTCCATGGAATGAAAAATGCTCTTAGCAAAAATCATCTTCCTACTAAACTGCTCCTATTTTCCCCTCGACGATTTTCTAAATCAACTCCAGAGTCCGATGAGAAAAAAGAATACATCACGAAGGAAAACTCACCATCCAGCTTAATAACTGCATCCAACTACCAATATCAACTTAAGCCAGTCTAATTGGTACCATCAACACTAGACAAAACTTCATACCCCACACACATATTTACACGAAACTGAACATTCAAAGCTATCTAGGGGTGACACAAAAAGAGCACAATCGAATTGTGCAAAAATAAATCATACGTTGCGAAATTCGAAGCGAACCGATCCTCGCACATCACACACATCCTCCTTTCGCCCGTACGTATACTTTTTGCATGGGTTTTTCATGGCTTTTTCTTCATTTTGCGACGTTTCGGTCGGTCGGTCGTTGCGCACGAGGTACACACCTCGCGCCATTAACGGCTAACCCCCTTAGGGCGGGTGGGTGGCTGATGCTCGCCGACTCTTCGAGCTTTTGTATAAACAAACATCCAGATCGTGGGCCTCTTTTGTCATAGGAGACGTTGTCCGTCATCAGGAAGCGTTTTTAGTAGTGAGCAGTAATGCTACATATGTATTAAGTCTGGCTGTTGAACGGAAAATGATTCTCTTTGATGGACTATTCCATAGTACTTGATGAGCCGTGTATATGACCAGAGAAGCTTCTCTGGTTATACACATGAAAAAATTTAAAAAGGGAACATTTTTCGTTTGTAAATTAAGACAAGATGGAAAATTATTGCCTTTCGTGCTTTAGTGGTCGAATTTAGCTTTTCAATGAATGCAAGGATATTCTAGATGTAAGCGCTACAAGATAAAGGATTTTAGCTGATAAAAGATAAACTATAATATCCGCTATAATTTTCATCCCTATGTTGTTACGTTATAAAGGAAAATCCATCATATTTTAAAAATTAATGTTTTTTTTTATTTAATTTTTAGCGATAAATGGAATGCAAATGGTTTGAATGACAGTCTAAATGAAATCGAGCGGCATTTCGCACCTCTTCAAAGATCTGAGATTTCATTATATAAAATAAATTATATCGAACGGAACATTTGTCGAACTATAGTGCAGTTCTATTGACTTTCGTACCGCTAGTAATTGATTCAAATTCACCATCAAATCGCCGAGTAATCGAATTCGCTTCCGACTGAGCTTTTTTTATATCCGACACCGATTTTGAAAACCTTCGTAAGAATCGCGCAACAATTAGCTTTAAATTCGAACGACAATTTTCAAAATAAGTTGAAGCTAAAAAAATTAAAAAATAATCAAAATTTTAATGAATGTAGACAAATTCGACTAGAATTATTAAAAATAATAAAATCTTACTTAGACTTTGTTCAATTTACATTTTGATTCAACACAAATCTAATCAAAACATGTATATTTATATAAAGAAAAATATTCCTAACTAAATTTTTAACAAGAATTAGAAATGTCTTTTCACAATAAGTTATTGGGAGAATGATGTAAGTCTGAAGAAATAAAGTCCGAACTTTCAATCGTCATTTACTCGACTCGAGTATTAGTTGATGATTTCTTTCTATAGAATTTCTACATATTAATCATAAGGATTCTATAAAGAGAAAAAAAATCATATCACTTGAATAACTAATGATCGAAAATATGAGCTTGAAATGCGTTCGCTTATAAGTTTCTCAGCTTATCAGTATAAACGCACACGTATCAGTGACATCAGACAAACGAAAGACCACAAAACTCCAAAACAGACAAATGTTCAAAGACAAAATCCCATCAAACATCAATTCGAAGACAAAATCCTATCTAACATCAATCCGAAGAGGCATTTCTTGATATTTTCGCAACAGGGCAACCGATATAACTCGTAATAAAAACTCGACATGAAGGTGGCCAGCCCTACCCGGCACGGACGCATTTTATACATTTTACATCACAAACGCAACTTTCCACATATACATACCCACCATAAATATACATATACGAAATTCACCATCATATATATATGTAGAATCGGGTGCATATAATGCGCTGCGGCGAACTGACAATATCGTTTTACCGAAGCGCAACGGGAACAAATCGCCCCGGGCGCATTATGCATGTCGCAATACGTAAATGCCGAAAAATCGCACAATCGAACCGGTCAAAACCGATTTGTCGCATACGTCCATAATATGATATGATCAATTGTAGGAATTGTTGCTTTAAATGCGATCCGAGGATCGAGAGATCGCGGAAGATCGATGGATCGTCCCGCTCGCGAAACGGGTCGTCCGACTGCTGTAAAAACTGTAAAACACACTTTTGCATTTTTATTTCCCCGTCCGAAAGTGTGTATGAAAGGTTATCGCCGCCTTTTACGGGCATTTCGAGTGAATGCGACTTCGTTTTGAATGGAGTTATGTGTGTGACGATTGATGGTTTCGTGTGTGTTTGTGTTGATCGATATGTTTTTGAATGAGTGGATCGTTACTTCGAATGATAAATGTGCACTTTGTCGTAATAGTGCTGTAGGTGAGTATAATCGTTATGTTGTCTGTGTTTTTTTCGTCCTAATTAGTTAGGCGCGTAGTGCAAAGAAAACAATCAACTTCCTACTGAAATAATTCTGCAAAACTTTTGAATTTCAAAAATATTATAATGATTTAAACCAAAGAGCACAAATATTATATTAATTGAGTTGGGTATGAAATGAATGTTGATTTTTTTATATTAAATAATCAGGTCGATTTTCAGCGAATACTGCCTGTTATAAAAGTTTTATTCAATGTTGATTATTGATACAACTCCTGAAACGGTTTATATCCTTTTTGAACCCAAACAAATGAACATATCATAAACAATTTCTCCACACATTTAAATTCGTTACCAATACTATTTATTAAATAATTATCAATACAATATCTCATAAAAAGTTTAACTGATTCAATTTTTGCATACATTTCGATAAAATCTCAACCGACCAATAAAAGCAGATCATTATTTCGTTCACAACACGTCTATACAGACTTCAGCTTTTCTCTGAAAAAATACAATACAATTTCTCATACGCCAATTATATAATTGCACAATCAAATATTTGACTAAACATAAAACTCACACACAAAAACTCAAACACGAAAACTTCAATCCATCCAAAGAGATATAGATATTGACACACCGAGATCGCGAATCCTACGAAAATCGCCAAAAATAAAAAAAAAAAATCAAAACGAAAAGAGAACATCGAACAAACAAACAAACAAACGGACTGAGTTGAAAAAGCGTAGCAAAAAGCTCCATAAGTAAAACGTCTCATCCGCACAATCGGCGAATCGATCTTTTATCTCAGATTATCCAAAAAGGAGTCGGCACCCAATATACGTGTGCGGAACGGTGCCGAAGCGAAGCCGGGTCTCGAATTCAACATTTTATACGTACAACACAATTGACGACTGAAAGGCGAAAGAGGGACGTTTCAATCGGACCGCGGAGACAAATGGAGACAAACGGACACCACCTCCGCGTGTAATCCGACCGAGGATGGAATAAAATGTAACCGAAGACCGGAGTCGACTTCCGAATCGGCGATCGATCGTATTTATTTCGTGATTGCGATTTGAGATTTGGACGAAATTGCGTTTTATTGCTTGTGTGCCTGTATTTTTATCATAGACTAGCTTCTGTCACCCGGCGTTGCTCGAAACTATTTAGACTTTAAGCCGATTGTAAATTGTAGTATATTATTTCCCGTTCCCGTTCCCGATTCAATGTCTGTTCCCGCTACAATTTCGGTGAAAGAATCAGTCATTTTGAAATCTAAAAATATGTCGATCCCGTTGCGTACGTAGGCTTTGCATAACATTGGCTATGTAAAAGCTTCCCCCTTGAAATGACAATATTTACGAAAAAAAATGTTTTTTTTAATTCAAAATGTAATGACGCAGAATCCTTTTTAGTTATACGTTCAATAATTCCTGAAAGTTTCACAGCAAACGGATCAGTCGTTTGGGAGTTCAAGTTAATTCCGTTGCCTATGTTGACCGTTATATCTAAGGGTCCCCCCTTGCAATATCAAAATTTACGAAAAAAAATTTTTTCTCCAAATCAAAATTTTATGATCTCTAAACCTTATCCTACATGCAGAGAATAATCCCTGAAAGTTTCGCGGCAAACGGATCAGCCGTTTCGGAGTCTATAGGTAACATACTTACATACATACATACAATCACTTTTATATATATATAGATTACATTTTGTGTAAAACTAGATTCGGTTTTGTTCGAGACTACTACGAGGAAAGCCCACCATCCCGTCTTTTAACTGCAGCCCGACTCTATGTCAGCTTGTTAGGCTGGCCTAGTTGGGTATCAGAAAAATTATGCGAAACTACGGGCGTCATTCTATTATGAAACTCTACATTAAATCATTGTAAAAGCTATCGAGAACGATAGTTTTCCAGTGGGCATGCAGAATGCCAAAGATTCTAAGGATTCGCATTAGGATGGGACGTCTCTCGAGACTATAAAGGACTTTTAGCTTATTGTGAACTGTTATATTAATGTTCATAATGAAAAAAATAAATTGTCAAAACATGTTTAATTACGTTATGTGTGTAGGCTATGCATAATTTTTGCTACGAATCGACTACGATAAAGGCAGAAATGTCAAACGATAGATATCGTGAAATGTAAAATCTGATATGTGAAATGTAATACATACAAACGAATACAATATCTCTGGAAAGTCTCATCGAAAAGATAAGTCTTTAAAGCACAGACATTCGTTAATTATTAAACATTAACATTGATTAATTTTTATTCACATAGCTTTGAATTGCGAGTGACGTCATCATCAACGTTAACAACCCTCATACTTCAACGAATCTCACGCTTTTCCACTTAGAACCAGTTTTTCGATTGCTGGTTAAGATTTTAATAGTTGATTAAGTTAGTTTGTTAACTATAGATAGCTGAATATTTTCATCTTACTTTTGTATAGACATATATGAAGTATATAACATTTCTTCAAAATAGACATAATGTGCTTTTATTGGATCGGAAATTATGCCGACAATTTGATTTATTTGCAATAAAACAAAACTCAAACAATTGCGAATTGAAGACTTAACACGTCCACAACAGCCGCATGAAATATTGTCTGCTTCGAGCGCGTTCAATCGAAATGCCTCTTTAACGCAATTCGGATTCTATCGAGGGCTGTAAAAATGTACGTACGAGGCTTTATTGGTCCACAATAAAGTTTACAGCTTCCATCAATAAATCACGCACTTGATACGATAGCGGAGCCGAAACAAACGCACAAGAGTACGGTGGGGCTACTCTGCACCACGTGGGGTCCCTTTACGATCGACGATGAAAAAAAAAAGAGGCTGTAATTAGATTAATCGATTGTCGATTCTATGTTATACTGATTGAATCTTTTCTTACGGAGTCGCGACGATGATATTGGCACAACCGAGAAATGATAAACATGATCGAAATATAAAATAAAATTTTGACAACTGTTGCAAATTTTCTGTAAGATATGTATATTTATCCCAACTAACTCTTATTTAATTTACTTTTTTTTTTCTTTGTAACAGAAAGTTTTACTGAAATGAAAAATAGACGTTTGAAATAAATAAAACAGAAAATTTTAAATTCTACATTTTTGACATTTACCCAGTTGCCATTTTCTTGCAACAACTCTAAAGTTAATTTATGGAAAACTGTTAAATCATAATAATAGTTTCGTGCAGAAATTCTTTAAAAATTTGACTAATAGCCTCAATCGAAGGCTTTACATTCGAATAATCAAACGATCTCGATTCGTTTCGCGAAGTAAACTGATACTTTCGCGATGAAAAATTCGCCAAATCATTTCCAATATTTTACATTTGACTTTCAATAAGCGCGCGACGTATCAATTTCCCGCTCGTTTTGCATACGAATAAAGCGAGAATAAACTCCTCGGAATACGCGACATAAATCGTTATCTACTTAACTAGAATACGCATAAAGATTCGAATCGAATCATTTAACGCCATTATCGCGACGATGAAACGAAACTTGACGTTTGAGACATCGTCACGTCTTATTTGCGGTTGCGAAACGACCTCGTGACAATATGTGGTTATGTGTACGCGCGATACAATGACACCTTCAGAATTGCATCATCCGAAAATATTCTCGATTCGTTCGGACCAACAATGGAGCATAATTGCGAACGAATGTCGTACGATCGTGGCTCATCAGACGCTGCAACAATGGGGTCATTTAGAAAAGTCGCAGATGATGAAAAAATACTTGTTTAACGAACGCTTATCAACCCTTTTTATGAAAATTCGTACGAACATAAAAATGATATTAAATTTTGTATAATACATTTCGAAAATAATCTTTGTGAAATCAAATTCAGTGCCGAACATATATCGTATTGAATTTAGTGATACCTACATACATATGACGACTAAAAAGGCCAAGGGGTACAATTGACTTCGCGGTGATTTAGAAAAAATAGCGCTAAAAGTTCGGCATGTATCTGCATGTATTAGGAGGAGATTGAATGATTTGATGATATATCTTGGTACACGTTCCAAGTTCGTTTATATCCTTTTGCCACCAAATATATGAGCGTACATTGAAGCGATTCCTGTACATAACTCAATTTCGGCAAAAATGTCACTTGTACCCATTGGTCTTTTCAGTTATCATATGTATGTCAACAAATAATTTTGTCTAGACAAAATATTAGATAACAATTATGAGTTAGTATATTATTTATAAAGAAATTACACTTTTTAAAATAATCCCTGGAGTATGCAATGAAACACTACTAACAATGAGATATCTTAATCGTTTATTAAGCCACTTAGTAATGTACTAACATTTATTTTCCTATAGAATATGACAGTCATTATCGCTAACATACAATTGAAAGATCGGAAATATCATTAATTGATCATAAAAAGTGACAATTTAAGGATTGCATATTATTAAATTAACAAAAAAAATCATATTCAAATCTAAACGACAAACGTTCGAAAAGCAATCTAACCGATCCGAAGATGAAAAAATAAAACAATAATAATAAGCACAATAATAATAAAGTGAACGAATGAATGAAATAACATACCTACATTATTTTATGTTCGTCGTTAAAAAAAAGAGAGAAACGAAAAAGGCAGCTCTAAAAAGCGCTCATACATATATCATCGGTTCATTTGAGCGTGTCAATTAGCGATGTGTTTTATGTATCAGTTTCCCTGCAACAGTTAACGAGTCAAAAATATATCGAGGACAATTTATAAGATATTTTAATTACGAAAGACGTATAGAGAGAGATGTGCACTGAATTCTATCTATATATCATAATATTTTTATATAACGAAACTAGACTGGACCATATCTGGCACTGTGAGAACTGAGCTCGTCGTGTTTGTTCTACATGCAATATTTTCATATCGAAATATTAAGGACGCTTTTGCTTATTTTTTGTTCGATTTTGTTATTTCATCGTTTAACGGTTCATTTCGTCCGCGGACGCTTAACGATGCAGTGTCGTTAAAGACGTATTCCGAGGAATCTTCGATATGTCAATACTCAATTATATTGTTTTCTATCGATGATACTTATGCAAATTTCGCCTATGAAAAATATAATATGATACCTAAACAATGTTGGTATTGATTACTGAATTAACATAATTCGGCAAAAAATTGATTGAGCAAAGAAATAATATTTACAGTTGTCGGAGTCGTTTTCGATGAGTGGAATTTTAAGTGCGTATAAATTGATATGGATATATTTCGACCGGAAAGCGTTATCAATAAATTCGGAAATTATAGGGCGACTTGTTTAATGTGGCTACATTATTTTTAGCAGTTAATTGTTGATTGGAATATTATTCCGGTAAATGAACGAACGAATTAGAAAAATATCTATAATTAATGACTTTGATAGAAAATTCATATCATTATCAAACAGCTGATTGTGAGTTTTCAATAAAATAAGATATTCGCACAATAATGATACGAAATTCTACGATTAATTAAATTTTTAATCAGATTGTGTTGATTTTAGGGGAGTTGGGAATCAAGTGATCCTCTTTGTTTTATTTTTCATCTCTAATTTCCTTTAAAATAGTTTCAATACGTACGGAATTTATTTGGGTTTGCTTAATATAGGCACCATTTGATAAAGATTATGTGATAAGCTCACAAAAACGTGAGAGAGGTAAACGAAAATAGTCATCTTATGTATATGGGAAACTCGATGTTCATTTTATGGAAGATTTGGTTAGGAAAAATCATGTGTTTCTCACGTGATTCCTAGGCTAATAAACTTTATTTTAGTTCTTATGCTTATAAAATTATGTAAAATCAAAGGACTAGTCTTCCCAATGAAAGCATGTCAAGTATCTACATTTAGATAGCAACTTTCTTTGTACAAATAAATAAAAAAAAACTATACAAATAAAAACATCTATTGAAACCCAAAAGCTATCATATAGCATGAAATATTGTAATTACTTGGTAAAAATAAAAATTATCATTTTTGTATTATGTTATAATGATTTAAATCGTCTGTAATTTGATATTTTTCAAATATAAAAGATGCAATCGCTGAAAAAGTTGGTAGAAGTTATAAATTGCTGATAAAATGTATGTTATGAGATGATTTTAATATTCTTGTAATTCGCATGTACCAAATCACCCAAAAGAATTAAGTGCCCTTGTTTCCTTTATACAAACATAAAAATAATATTTTTTCAATATTCAAACAGACTTCGAATTGAATAAATCAAACAGATAACGACCGAACCAGACTTATCACTAATTACCAATCGAAAACCCAACCCCAAATCAAAACTAATATCATCCAACACAATCACAACAAACTCACATCACCAAACACAGATACAAACGAATCCATTCAAAAATCCAACAATCGCTTAGAAAATACTAAAAAAAAAAAAAAACTTATATGCACCATACCTGAGCGCCGGCGAAGAATTCCGATCCTTTCATCCCACGTCACGAGAGTCCAATGTGAAATTTTCAGCACAAATCCACAAACAATCCTATTACTATACGGCTCTATACTTTCGAGGGCGAACGAGAACGTATCACGCGCGCGCACCGGAAGCGGAAGTGCGACGCATCGCAGGTGCGACAACCGGACGACGGCGGCGAACAGAACCGAACAGAACCGGACCGAACCGAACGGGGCCGAGACGGACGCGACCGTTCAGCTCGACGGACGAACGTCGAATGGTCGCGCTGCGGAGAGTGGTAACCGTGGCGCACGGCGAGGGGGGCGCGGCTTCGCTGCCATTGGTCGCGGGGGGCGGAGCCTCGCGAGACTGCCGAGCGCTCGCGAGCTTACGGTTGCGAACGCGCGAGTGCTCGGGAACGCGTGATTCGCGTGCTCTGTTGTGCGCTTTTTATTATGCGAATGCGAGTCAGGGCTGCTGAGTCGGAGTCGTGAGTTATGGAGTAGTGAAAATTTTGAAATTTCCGTTTTTTTTTATTATTATTGATTAACGCTAATCTGTACGTGTGTGTAACTGTGTGTCCATGTAACGCTCCAAAACTGCGTTGATATGTTTAACGGGTTGATCGCTAATTATTGAACAAGGTGTATTCAAATAATTCGATTATGTTGATGAAAGATGTAGACGTCACACTAATGAAACAATATAAAGTTGTAGTCGAGAATTGTGAGGTCATGTGTTTCATCTAGAATTTGAATAAAAAATTTAATCTATTATGATTTAATTTAGTCTTTTTAATTTTTGACAGTTTGAGTGAAGTGACTGATAAGTATTCCGAGCCTAGATAACAGATTTTCGTATAGGATTTTAATTTTATATCGAAAAAGACGTGATTTTGAAGGCTGAAAAAATACTTTTAGTAATTAAAAACTTCCTTAAAAATCAATAACTAAAGGAGAGGCTCGAACTTTGAGTTCAAAATTCAGTTCTATAGTTTCAGACATCAGTAATTTGTATGGCATGTATCTCCAACTCGTCAGTCTTACATTTGTAGAAATGCAATTATTATATTTTCAGGGATTCTTGAATTAAACGATTGAATGTTTAATGAAAATCTATACAGAATTATTTCTTATTAAACGTGAACCTCATTTATTTATTTCATTAATCTTAGTCTTATCAGAATTCAATTAGATTCTTATGAGGCTTTATGAACACTGACGCTTTGTTTCATATCTACAAAGAGTTCCAAGTAAATTTAATTAGAGATTGATAGATACCTACCTATACGAATACCGTTAAATTTACATGAAAAATTATACAGAAATTAAACAAAGTATTGAGTACCAATAACTCAAAAAGGGATCGATTCACGTTTCTGATATAAAATTAAAATTCACAGAACAAACAACAAAACAAAAATTTAAATCTAAACGATAGATCAGCAAAATAGAAAACTGTCATCTCAAATAAAGGACGAGCGGTCACTACACACAAAGATAACACCCAGCAACATTGAACACATTCAAAATTCGCGGGCGTCCGAAGATTATCAATGGCTTCCATATTCGCAGACGACATAATTCAATTGAACGCGATTACGCATTATTCAAATACGGCCACTCGCCGGAGACCGAACGTTGAGAGAAAAAAAGCACCGACGACCGAATGTAACACGAAAACGAGAGAAAAAAACGGCATCGGACCTCACGACGAAATTAATCGATCCCTCACTCGGACGCCATAAATCATGGCCGATACACATATAATATGGGGGAGCGGCGTAAAAAACGATCGAATGTGAAAAAAGCGGCATTCCCGAGACACGACCAGACGAAACGAATTAACGTGATTTACATACGTTTATGCTGCGTAAAGGAAATTTTCGGCGAACGGTGACAAGACGCCATCGTTGTGCGGTGGCGATTGCATAGTCGGCCGATTGTCGGTGAGACGATTGTGTGTGACGCGTTGGGCTTTAGTATGTGATCTCTTGATGTGAGGTTCGAGTCGTGTCGGATTCTGATGAGAGTCGTATGAGCCGTTTAGTGCATGTGTGACGTGTTGTATTGACGAGATATTACTATGAGTAGAGAAAAAAAATGAAGCGAGTTTGATCCGTTTTTCAAATTTATTATTTCATTTATTTGAAATTATAAACGTACAAATTTTGTTTATAATGTGAAACGGATGTGGTCAGTTCATATTAGAGTGCAGAATTAATTTATATTGACTTTGAAATAAATAATTTATTAGAACGAATTTTGTCATTTAATGTTTTTTTTTCATATTTCAGAAAATTTATTTCACACATAGAATGTTTTGAATTTCTGAATTATTTGATAGATTCGTAGATGATTTTTATCAAATTTAGTCGGAGATGTACAAATCTAAAGTGAAATAACTATAGATTGATAACTAACTGATAAAATCAGTTGCTTCAGATCCCTATATCTATATCTTGTTATTATATTTTATTATTGAATCAAAGCATAAATAGGTACCTCGTTAGAATTGATTCTTTTTGATTTTATTAGTGATAATAGTGATATTCACTCAATTATAGATAGATACCACCATAATGTATTCCTTGCAAAAATAATATTTATATCTAAACACGAAATATTCTTATATATTCGATATTTTAAGATAAATCTAAATCTTTTTCTAAACTAATCAAACCTCGTGCAAAAAGATTTTCGTAATGCGACCATCCTAATCTTTGCAATGAAAACTTTTCAGCATCTAATAACGAAAAACACAATTCAAAACACTTCAATCACCTCAAAAACCTTCAGTCGAATTTCAGTTTTAAATCAAATCGAATTTCACCCCAAAACACTAATTAACCATAAAAATAAATAAATAAATAAAAAAACACAACAATCAATCGACAATAGACCACTGCGAGAAAAGGGTAAGAAGCGGATCGATCCGAGATTCGAATCGACCCCTCACTTCGGTCTTTTTATTTACCTTACTTTACTTTACCTGCGACGTCATTATGCATCTAGTAAATAATAACGCGGCAGGAATATAATAAAAAAAAATGGTTGTAAAAAAGATGTAAATGTTTGTCAGTTCGATCTCGGGGCAATGAATGGAATTCCACGTATGCGCCCGGACCCGTATCTCCCCGGCGATTATCCTCACTCGTCGGTGATCTTCAGCCTCCAAAGTGTACTGTTCCCACCTAACTACCCACCTGTATGTATTGGTGATATTTTGCCAGACACAAAACTAGTCAAACATAG